>OY720238.1:22726200-24038700 GCA_963082625.1 Pasiphila rectangulata | reverse complement strand
ATTTATTGATGAACCATTGACCAGATCTAGTAATTAAAGTGCAGAATAACATTCAGTTTAGTTAAAAATTTGAAAGCATAACTTTCCCTTGTAAAGCTGTGGCGCCCAATGCAATGTTTACAAACTAACTTTTCATTTTTACTATCCAAATTTAATTAATACTGATAATTTTTTGTTTGTAACTATATTTGTTGGAAAGCCACTGGTCCCCCTGTTAAGTTTCAGCAAGATTCTACATCAGGTTTTGATTTTATAGACAAAGTTGGTTATTGCCCTACAACTGTACTCGGTTCATCTGTTCACGGTTTGGCCTATTAAATTATCTAATATCTATCACGATACGAAGGCACGGCACTAGAAGCAGAGACCACCTACCAGGTGTCCTGGTCCTTTCACACACTTCAGCCAGGCAAAATCAGCAACCACAGGGCATTTGGCATTATCACTAGGTAGGCTCACACCTCATAACTTTGCATTGATTTTGCCACTAAAAACCGCCTAATATTAGAAAAATCGCGCATCACCGGGTACTGTTGGCTTTTTATTAGTAGTTACCGCACGGAGAGGCCACTTTCTACTTGCTTTGTTTGAGTATTTATGAAACAGCAAACACACCATCACCAGGTAAACCGAGCGCAACATTGCACTGTTTTTGTCACAATAAACAGCCTAAATTTGAATAAATCACGCATCACTGGCTACTCCTTGAATTTTAGAATTGGATACCGCAAGGAGAGGCCACTTTTGATTTGTTTTGTTTGAGTACTGCTGATATAGCAAACACACTAACATTACCAAACTCAGTGCAGCTTCGCATTGTTTTCGCCACTTTAAACCGCCTAATACTAGATTAATCACGCATCACCCGGTACAGTTGGCTTTTTAGAGGTGGTTTACGCACGAAGAGGCCACTTTCTGTTTATTTGCTTATCACAGCTGAAATAGCAAACATTTTCATTGGCATTTAGCAAGCGCGTCGAGGATTTTCGTACCTACTGGACGTACCTACCTACCCATTGTCCAACTGTTGGGGCGGGCCTGAAATCGGGCGGTTAAGGGTTTCCTGTCTTCATCACTCTATCCTGGTGTCATATAGCATAGTCCACTCTACTTTTTGGCAATCTATAATTCCTAATTTTTGATATTTGCATTAAATAAAACGACATTTAAAATTCATATAATTTAATTATTAATTCTATAATATAAAAAAGCCCGGTTCTAGAATGCCGTCCAGGCCCCGGGGAATCCCGATCCCTCCTAAGGCTAAGGCGGCCGGACAGACTAGACCTGGAGCCTCGGTAGGCTCCGGCGGGCCTGTGGCATCGGCGCCGGTGATGAGCGATCACGCTTTGTCGTCGTCGTGCCCTCCGGCCGGGGCGGCGGGCCCTCTGGCGCCGCCGGCTTCTTCATCGTGGGTGCGGGACGGCGCTCGACCGGGCGTTGAGGCCGGCGCGGGCGCCGCCGCCGCCCCTGCCGCCGCTGAGCTGACGCATGAACCGTCCCTTGGCGCTCGCCTCGCGGCGGACGTGCTGCTGGCGGGGGGCCGTATCCGCCCGGCCGCAGGTTTCGGCGCACCCGCGAGCGAGTGGCCGGCCGACAACACCGTCCGCAGCTTGCGGACGCGGCTGGAGTCCGCCTCCGACGCCCCCGACAACACCCGCGATGAAAGCTCGCTCCCGCCGGGCCAGGACGCGCCACCGCCCGCTGACGGACGCGGCGCGCACGATGCCGAGGCGCGGGTGGCGGTGGACGCCGACAGCGAGGGCGGCTCCCCGGACAGCGCTTGTCGGTTCCTGGAGACGTCCGTCATGTCCCTGGGCGAGGGCGGGCCGGTGCAGGACGCGCCGCGGATGGCCAACCGACTGCTGCAGTCGACCGTGGCGGAGGTGGAGCGCTCGCGCAACATGAACCGCGACATCAAGGAGGCCATCCTGTCGGGGCTCCACGGGCTGCACGGCCTCGTGCTGCGCGTGGCGGACTCGCGCGCTCGCCACATCGCGGACCTGGAGCGCGCGCGCGCCAAGGCTGACCAGCAGCACGCGCTTCAGCACAAGGCGTACGCCGGCAAGCTGGAGGCGCTCAGCGAGTGCACCCAGGCCAGCATGGACGAGCTGCGGCGGACGAGCGCGCGGGCGATGAGGGAGGCCGAGACCACCCGGCGGCTCGTCGAGGAGATGAGAGGCAAGCTCGCCGAGGGACCCTGGCCGCCCGAGGAGGCCTCGAGTCTCGGACTCGTCGACAGGCTGGTTGAGGAGGCGCGCGCCCTTCGCGAGGAGTGCAGCCGGCCGCGGCCGGCCCTCGTCGGCGACGGCGGTGCGGGTGGCGCCCCAGCCGCGTCACCCGCGGAGCCCCAACCGCGCGTGCCCGGCGGGGCGGGTGCCCCGGCCCTTGGAATGCGAGCGTCGTACGCGCAGGTGGCCCGCCACCCGATCATCGTCAGGTCGAAGAACCCGGGACACTCCGGGAACGACATACTGACGAGGATCAAGCGGGACGTCGACGTGGTGGACATGGGGGTCGGGGTGAGCGGCGTACGTCGCTGCAAGAACAGCGCCGTCGCCATCACGCTGGAGTCGGAGCGCGACGCGGCGCGGATGGGCTCGGCGATCGCGGCGCTCGGCGACGACCTGGTCGTGTCGGAGCCGCGCGCCAAGGACCCGCTGCTGCGACTCGTGGGGGTCGTCGCCGACATATCCGACGCCAAGGTCGAGGATGCGCTCGTCCGCCAGAACGCCGGCCTGCTCGCGAACGTCCCTGAAACGGAGAGAAGGGTTAAAGTGGTTAGACGGGTGAGAGGCAGACACGCGGGCATCAACAGCGTGGTGATGCAGGTCAGCCCGGGCGTGTGGCGGGCCCTGACAGGCTGCAGGGTGCGGCTGGGGTACCAGGTGGTCGTGGCGGTCGACCAGTCGCCCCTCGTGCAGTGCTACCGGTGCCTCGGGTTCTCGCACAGGGTGGCGGAGTGCCGCGCGGAGGCGGCGCGCTGCGGCTACTGCGCGGGCGGCCACGACACGCGCGCGTGCTCGCAGCGGGACCGCGCGCCGCACTGCACCAACTGCCAGGCGCGGCAGGCGCGGGACTGCGAACACCCAGCCTACAGCTCCGGCTGCCCGGAGTGGAGGCGCTGGGACCACATAGCGCGCCTGGCCGTCCGCTATTGCTGAGGGCACCAATACTTCCCCGCTGCTAAACCTGAAAATAAAAATAATGCAGTACAATTTAGGTAGGGGAAGGGCGGCCACACACGAGTGCCTTAGGGAAGCCTCTTCCAAGGAACTGCGGGTTTTATTATTGCAGGAGCCCTACGTCGGGGCCCGAGGCTCCATGTCTGCGCCCGCGGGTGCCCGCGTAGTCCAGAGCGCGGCGGGGACTGCAACCGCGCCCGTGCGGGCAGCTATAATTATCACCGACCCCAGCATTAACTTTACAGAAAACTCTAATTTTATCCACACCGATTATGTAGGCTTAGTTTTAAGATTGGGTAATTTAAGAGTGGGCATAGTTAGTATATATTTGGACAGGGAATTAGATATAGACTTATACTTAAGTAGGATAAAGGCTGTCATTCTCTCGATGAACGTGGACAGACTGGTGGTGGCGGGCGACGTGAACGCCAGCAGCCCGTGGTGGGGCAGCGCGGCGGAGGACGCGCGCGGGCGCGCCGTGGCGGAGTGGCTCGCGGAGCTCGGCCTGGAGGTGGCGAACGAGGGCTCGGAGCCGACCTACCTCGCGCACCGCGCCGGCCGGGAGTGCTCCAGCATCATCGACGTGACGGCGTGCTCCGCCGCGCTGCTGCCCGCCGTGCGCGCCTGGGCCGTGGCGCCGCGCCTGTGCACGCTGTCGGACCACCGCCCCATCACCTTCGCGCTGCAGCTGCGCGCGCAGCCAGCCGACGCCGAGCCCTGCAACACACGAAAGTATAAGACCGAGAAGGCGGACTGGACGTCGTTCGAGGCGGAACTCGTAAGGCTGTTGGAGCTCGCCGGGATCGAGGACTCTGTGGCCGGGATGCTGGATAACGAGGGGGTCAACCGTATCGTAGACCAGTACACCGAGTGTGTCACCGGAGCGTGCGAGAAGGCCATCCCTCTCATCCGGGCCAGGAGACCCGAGAAACCGTGCCGGTGGTGGACGCCCGAGTTGACTCGACTGAAGGCCGAGATGGTCCGCCGGAGGAGAAGGATCGCCAAGGCGAACGCTGCCAGAAGGCAGTACGTCGTGGACCAGTACTTGGAGGCCAAAGCTACGTACAAGAAAGCCATAGAGTCCGCGACTACTCGCAGCTGGAAGGAGTTTTGCACCGGCGAGAAGGCGGAAACCATCTGGGAGCGGTCTTACCGAGTGATGAAGGCCTGCGGTCCCCGGGTGCAGGACAGGCTGTTGTCTGCGGCGGACGGATGCACGCTGGACGAGGCGCAGTCGGCGGCGCTACTGGCAGACACGTTCTTCGGGCGGGACGAGGCAGCGCGGGACACGGCGGAGCAGGAGCGGCGCCGGGCCGCGGCCCAGGACTGGGCGGCGCGCGTCCGGGCGGCCCGCGACTCGGGGGAGGACATGGCCGCCTTCACTGAAACAGAGATGGAGTCAGTGCTGAGTACGATGAGTCCAAAGAAAGCACCCGGAGGCGATGGGTTCACGCTCGATATCTGCCTCCGAGCATACAGATGCAATAAGACTGTGCTTCTTGGGATCTACTCACACTGCCTCAGGTTAGGCTGTTTCCCTGTGGCATGGAAGGAGGCGGTCATAAAAATCATCCCCAAGCCGGCAAGGCCCTCCTATGACACACCGAAGGCCTACAGACCTATTGGGCTACTTCCTGTCATGGGTAAAATCCTGGAGAAGCTTTTCGTCGTGAGGCTACAGTGGCAGCTGGGCAGGGAAGGTACCATGAGCCCGTACCAGTATGGCTTCGCCCCGCAGCGTAGCTCAGAGGACGCCCTCTACGAAGCCATGACCACGGTCAGAAGACACTTGGATGATAAGAAGATAGTGGTCATGGTTTCGCTAGACATAGAGGGCGCTTTCGACAGTGCTTGGTGGCCGGCCATCATCGAGCAGTTGGAAGCGAAGGCAGTCGATCCAGGCCTGGCGCGCTTGATCCTGAGCTACCTGTCGGAAAGGAAGGTGAAGCTGAAATACGCAGGAGAGACTGAAGTCAGGGACACCAGCAGGGGCTGCGTACAGGGTTCGATCTGTGGTCCCATACTATGGAACATTCAGTTGGACCCAGTACTGGAACAAACGCAGTATGCTGGTGTCAGGGTGCAGGCTTTTGCTGATGACATCCTCATGATTGCGGCCGCAGCCGACGGCCTAGAACTTGAGGGCAACATCAATAGGGCGCTGGCAGTGATCATGAGGTGGGGTGAGAAGCTGAAGCTTAAGTTCGCGCCCAGCAAGACACAGGCTCTCCTAATCACAAGAAAGCTAAGATACCACACCCCTAGGCTCAACATGGCGGGAATGGACCTCGAGTACGGCACCGCTCTCAGGGTGTTGGGATTAACGATAGACCCCACGCTAAACTTCAGAAACCACCTGGATGCTGTAATAAAGAAGGCCATAACCTTTTATAAGGTCGTATCCAGGGCGGCGCGAGCTCAGTGGGGTCTAAATTCGGACATTCTGAGACTAATTTACATAGCCGTGGTCGAGCCCACAGTACTGTACGCTGCTAGTAGCTGGGCGGACATCTCGGGGCGAGTTTATGCTCAGAAACTTTTAAACAGCCTAACGAGGACTTTTGCCATCAGAATAAGCAAGTCCCATCGCACTGTTTCCCTCACGGCTAGCGTCCTCCTGGCAAGGATTATACCTTTACCACTGCGAGTCCAGGAGAACGCACAACTATATCTGGTCAAGAGGGGAACGGGACTTACCTGCTTGCCTGGACGGACCCTTGAGCTTAGAGTTAGCCCGTTTTCGCTGCCCCACCCTGCGGAGAGGAGATGGCTGAATTTCGGGCTGGTCGAGTCCCAGGAGGATGCGGATGGTCTAGGGAGCGATGGGCCCGTCCTCTACACCGATGGCAGCAAGCTCGAGGGGAGGGTAGGCGCGGCGGTCACCTGCTGGCTCGGAGGGAGGGAGGTCCGGCGCGCGAGCTTCCGCCTTGAGGACTACTGCAGCGTGTTCCAGGCGGAGCTGTCGGCCATCCATCGAGCACTCGCTGAAATTGAAACAAGGAAGGAGTCAATTTTTTCCATAGCGAGTGACTCTCGATCCGGGCTTGAGGCCATAAGCAACCCCAACACACTCAATCCACTCTCCAACAAAATAAGGGACAGCATCACACAGCTCAGGATGCAGGGGAAGACTGTCAAATTGTACTGGGTTAGGGCACACTGCGGCATATTGGGGAATGAAAGGGCAGACGAACTTGCTAAGCATGCTGCTCTGCACAACAGACAGCAGCCATATTATGATAAGTTTCCACTCTCCTTCGCTAAGAATACCATTAGGTCTGAGACAATTAGTAGCTGGCAACATCTTTATCAAGCGGCAGAGTCAGGAGGTGTTATAAAGACATTTTTCAAAAATGTGGCCTCAGCATACAAAATCTTGGAAAAAATCACAATCGACAACTTTGTGGCCCAGATCCTTACCGGCCACGGAGGATTCAGAGCATACCTACACAGGTTTCATTTACTTGAATCTCCATGGTGCTCTTGTGATGAAGACGTGCCCCAAACTGTTCTCCATCTTCTTCTTGAGTGTCCCAGATTTTGTATGCTGAGATACAATTGCGAAATTGAAGCAGACTGTGACATCTGCCTCCCCAGTCTCGAGCAAATCCTTGCCAACACAAATAGTAGGACGGTCTTTCTTACCTATGCAAAGGCAATCCTCCGCAGAGTGGGTGGGGAAAACGGTTCCGTAGTCAGCGAGGACTAATATAGTTATTTTGGTTACCCGGAGCAGTTTCTTGCAGCTCAGTGTATCTTATGGTTAACTTTACTAATAACATATTTAACTTGTTGCTATTTATAATTTTTATGGATCAATTAAATTCAATATAGTTCAATTTTTCTCTAAATTTCAATCATGTAATGACATATTAGTTAAAATATACAATAATATCCTAATTTATTAATTATTAATTATTATTTATTATATTACATTAATCTGACCATATACATATAATTTATTAATTAATCATTAATTAGTCTTTATTATATTACATTAATCTGACCATATTTTACACAAAATTTCGACATTGTATTTTGCTAACCTATTTTTGTCAACACCAAGTTAGTGTATTAAAATTTAAGCTATTACTTCACTGCCGTTATACTGCAAGTGATACATGATCAGACTTGTCTGTGGATAAGGTATAAACATAAGCTTACTACACTACTGTTGGGACAAAACTATCTCAGGGAATATCTTTCTTTTACTCACCTTATATTGGGCATTTATGCACTGGGTTGCAACATTTAACTGTTATAGATTTTTCAAATGTATGGCTTCTGTTGTTCCGCATCTTTTTGATACTCCGCGGCACTTTTCCCCGATACTCCTGGCATCCCACGCCTGCCGCACTCGCTTTAAAACAAGTGGGAAGTTCAACTTGTGTTTTTCTTTCGACTGCAAACTTTTACTTGACTTTTCGTTTGTGATTTGTTATTGTAGTGTCCTGCAGTACTCGTCAAATCTTCTTCTTCTTTTATTAATGGCTTGTAAAACTGTCAGTAATGGCTTGACATTGCTGGTTGGGGCCAGGCTTTGATGTCAATGTCAATTCGTAAGGCCCGGGTTTTGGGTTGCATCAGAGCTATACTGTGGTCCGCAATACACTGCAAGAGACATCTGCTATGTACAATAAAGCTTAAAAATTAATGAAATGTTAGCGATGGCATTTCTTTAATTGTAAACATAATTAGTGAAAAATTTATCAGTACAAATGTTATTTGGACATGGACATTGATTTATTTGTTTGAATGTTCTATGCTAATGAATAATTATGTAACTGATTTGGTAGATCGGACTCCAATCCAATCCATATCCATGGATGCTTGTATTGTGTTGCGAACTTACGTAGGTTTCAGGGATGTTTAATATTGGGGGGGAACCAACATGGTGATCTATCTTGTCGAAATTAGATGAATGGAAAAGAGATGGGTGAATTAAATGAAATTAGATAAAAATCTAAATACAATGGCCTGTTAACTAGACCAGTTCAGTTAACAGTTATCAGTTTTTATCAGTTGCCTGATAGTATGTTAAAAACTGTTAATAGATAATTATATGTTAATAGATATTAGATGTTAATAATTGTTGGGTGTTTTTCTATGTATAATAAAAATATCTATCTATGTAGTATAATGTATTAAGTATATCAGTCATCTTGTACCCAAAACACAAGCTCTGCTTAGCTTGGGGCTAGATGATGCTGTGTGATTTGTCCAGCATTATTTATTATTTATTTATTTATTTATTTATTATTTATTAATCACCAAATTACACTAAACACATGTTATGTACACTGGGGCATATATTACCTGTTCCTATCCTATGACTAAGGGTCACCTAAGCAGGGAAGATAGTGCCTAGCGGGGGGATCCAGACGCTATGATCCCAAACATAGGCATGCCACGGCTGCTCAGGCCGGCTGTATATACATATAGCCTTTTCGTTGTTCTAATTTGATTATGGTTCTACATATTTTTATTTGAATTAATGATTGAACCGCTAGCATCTATACTTTACACATTTGTTTGACAAATGTATACAAGTAAGGGTGGATATTATATGAAAATGTATTGAATTAATTAATTAAACGAAATTGCCTAAACATCTAGTTAATAAGTTTTATAATAGTTATTATTATTAAGGTGGTAAATATAATTACTCATAATTTACCAGCTAATTTTATAATATTACCTACTTAATTTAATAATGGAATTTGCACCTGGGTTTCTCATACTTGCCTGTCAAGTATTGGCAAGCCCGGGTGTAGATTTATATATAATAATATTACTAAGTTGATAGTCACCTATATATGCAATTGTCTGTCAAAAATTTAATTATTGTATTAATGCCTAAAAATCTGAATCAATATTAATTTTATAATTTATTTATTTTATTTTGAATTCTCCATTAATAAAAATCATTGTTAATCTATAATTTTAATCTATCTTGAAACAAACTCTAATTTTAAAGTAATCACGACACCACGCTCGGTGACCTTATGAACTCAATGCATTGTTTTTAAATGATTGAACTATTAGCATCTATGCTTTATATATTTGGTCAACAAATGTATACAAGTAAGGCGCATATACATATATCAAATTGTATTGGAGTGATTAATTAAACTAAATTGTCAAAACATCTAGTTAATAAGCTTCATAATAATCCTTATTATCAAGGTGATAAATAATAACTCTTATTGTATGAGCTAATTTTATATTATTATCGTATTTATAGGTAGGTACTTGATATTGTAATATGCACCTGGAACATTCAAGGAAATGTAGATAAATAGCGAATTGTATTCTATATTTAACCGATTAGGTAATATTTCATGTTAAGCTATGGTTCACAGCATTCGTTTGTAAATATTAGGCTAAGTATTAGGTTAAGTTAGGATATACAAGTGTTTTTGATTAATAATAAAGATAAAAATGTTGTTGCATGTCCAAAGCAACAGTACGGATAGGGAGGCTAGCCGACGGCCCCTAAAAAGGCAAAAGGTAGGCTCCATTAAAAAAAAAAAAAAAAAAAAAAAAAAAAAAAAAAAAACCTAACCTAACCTAACCTAACCTAACCTAACCTAACCTAACCTAACCTAACCTAACCTAACCTAACCTAACCTAACCTAACCTAACCTAACCTAACCTAACCTAACCTAACCTAACCTAACCTAACCTAACCTAACCTAACCTAACCTAACCTAACCTAACCTAACCTAACCTAACCTAACCTAACCTAACCTAACCTAACCTAACCTAACCTAACCTAACCTAACCTAACCTAACCTAACCTAACCTAACCTAACCTAACCTAACCTAACCTAACCTAACCTAACCTAACCTAACCTAACCTAACCTAACCTAACCTAACCTAACCTAACCTAACCTAACCTAACCTAACCTAACCTAACCTAACCTAACCTAACCTAACCTAACCTAACCTAACCTAACCTAACCTAACCTAACCTAACCTAACCTAACCTAACCTAACCTAACCTAACCTAACCTAACCTAACCTAACCTAACCTAACCTAACCTAACCTAACCTAACCTAACCTAACCTAACCTAACCTAACCTAACCTAACCTAACCTAACCTAACCTAACCTAACCTAACCTAACCTAACCTAACCTAACCTAACCTAACCTAACCTAACCTAACCTAACCTAACCTAACCTAACCTAACCTAACCTAACCTAACCTAACCTAACCTAACCTAACCTAACCTAACCTAACCTAACCTAACCTAACCTAACCTAACCTAACCTAACCTAACCTAACCTAACCTAACCTAACCTAACCTAACCTAACCTAACCTAACCTAACCTAACCTAACCTAACCTAACCTAACCTAACCTAACCTAACCTAACCTAACCTAACCTAACCTAACCTAACCTAACCTAACCTAACCTAACCTAACCTAACCTAACCTAACCTAACCTAACCTAACCTAACCTAACCTAACCTAACCTAACCTAACCTAACTGCCTGACTGCTCTAAGTGATCTAAGTGAAAAGTTATTAACAAAAAACCGATTTTTTCCCAAACTTCGGATCTTCAAAGTGAAATTTCTCGAATTCTGCAGCGACAACATATTCTTTTTATTTTATCATCTGGAGGGGCCCCTGGAGTTCTACACGTTGCCACCTTTCGGATAATTTTCCGAAGCATACTCGCGACACAAGGGCCAAAAAAAACAACTACCACGTGGCCACGAGGTGGATGATCCAGAGGTGCCAGCGACGGTCTTCCAAAGGAACCACGTAGCCGACTACACCAGGACCCCGGAGGCACTTTCAGACTGGAAATAAGTTAAGTTTTGACTAAGATATTAGTATTTTAAAAATTTTCACTTTTCAAACTATTATAACTCCGAAACGAAATCTTTTACCTACCTTTTAAAAATCAGATTCTAGTAGCCCTTCTGGCCTTCTAATATCTTACAAATTTTAAGAAATTTCTATGCAGCAGTTTTCGAGAAATAATTTTTTGAAATTTTGAAATGTTCACGAGGTACCTCTTTTAAGCACATATCTATTATTTTTAAAATTGCGTCTTGTGATATCTATTTTTATTAGTAATTTACAAAAAATTTGACGAAATTCTGTAAAAAACCGAAATTTTACAGCTAAAACAGTTAAAAATATTTAGTTTCTTCTAAATTTATAATTATTTATTAGTAATTTAATTATTTCAACCTTTTCATTGTATTGTATAAGTTAAGACCTTTCATTTAAGCCCAAACACGGGTATATTCGGATAAAAACTGACAAAGTTAGACTTTTTTCGAAAATCTTGGCGGCCATCTTGAAAAGTTTCAAATCGACTTTTCTCTGTAATTATTTGACACTTGGATCTGGGATTTTCTTTGTTGACATAGAGATTATTAATTCTTTCAGTTTTTCCTGAAAAAACGTTCTGAAAATCCCAAAATCCAAATTTCATTTTTGACATTACTTATAGATAGACAGGGCCAAGAATAACCAAGGACGTCGAAACCCCAGTCTTCTGCGACCTAAACTGGGCTTTCCACGAGCATTTAAAGTTTTGGCGGCCATTTTGGTCGCCATCTTGAAAATTTTCATTTAGCTGTATCTCAGGCCCAAGTTGACGTAGAGGGCTGGGATTTTCTTCACTGTCGTGGGCGCTGCTCCTTCTACCTTTTAAAGCTGGTTTTGACTCTAGGTAGAGCTCAAATTTTTCGACCTGAACTGAGCCTAGGGGAGCATAGCGCACACACTGAAAAGCTCCCTAGAGAAAGCCGCAGTTGGATCGGACAACGGACGACGGAGATAGGGCGTTTTTAAGATTTAGCGGCCATTTTGTTCCGCCATATTGGAAATTTTTAAACCCCTGTATCTCCCAAACGGCTTGTCTGATTTTGATACGGTTTTCTATACTGTGCAGAACACCTTTTGTTCCATCTTTTAGTGTACAAAAATTGTTGACTCTAGGTAGAGCAAAAATTTATAAATTTTTATTGTTTTACTTATAAGAAAATTTATCTATTTAAGACTTAGATAATATAGTACGTTGCTTTTTAGCGTAAAATAATTGAGCGGAAGTTTTTACTGCTATTTTGGTTTTCGAATTCGTGTCTTTAGGAAGACCTGACTACAGGGAACTATTCCTGAATAGTAAAATTTTAAGACCTACTCTACATAGAGTAAATTCTAAAAGACTTACCTGGGTTACCCACCATCCGTGACTCCTAGGCGCCATCCAACTCCACCGAAGCTCGAAGACCTGAAACAGAAAGAGTATTAGAATAAAAAAGAAGCGACAATCAAACTTAAATCTATACATATTATATATATACAAATTTACAACTTTTACAAAACTCTATACCTAATTAATTAAATTGACGATTCCCTACCAGACAACATAAAATGGCTGCTATGGCCCGAACACCTGTCACAAAACCCCTGACAATGTCAAACTCCGACAACGAAAGACCTCCAGAGAAAATAGAGCATGACAAACCATCCAAATTGGGACCAGAAACTGCCCAGGCATCTCAAGTGAGGCGCATTAGCGGAGATTTTGAGGCACTCATAAATGAGGCATTAGAATGTCCTTCCTCTAAAGAAAAGACATTTATCGTGGAGTCGAGAAAAACGCCACCAAGCAAAAAACGCCTGATGAATACCCCTGCAAAACAAAAATCTGTCGTCTCGAAGCGTCCTCAAAAATCACCTTCACCGGAACTTCTTACTCCTGAAAAAGTGAGAAAGATACGCACAACCGAAACCAAATCTACACCAAAAAAGGGAATTACAACAACTATCCCCCCAAAACAAAAACAAGACACAGAAGGGACGACGATACCCCTACAACAACAACTAGAACGTAAAGACAGAGTGTATGAAGCCAACGCGTTAGTCGAAAAGGCAAAGGCATCCATGGCCACCTTCAAGATCAAAAGGGAAGTAGTTGTCGATGTTCACGCAGCCTTGAGTAGGTTGGCTGCTCTTGTAGCTGAAGCTGAAAGCGATAAAAACAAAACTACCTGCAAGGACAAGGAAATAGGGGAAAAACAAACGACAAATCAGACAGAGAAAATTCAAAAGCATGAAGTAAACAACCTCCTAATCACACTAGAAGAACACAGCAAACTAATAAAAGAAAGTAACGAGAACATAAAAGACCTGAAAGAAACAATAGAAAAACAGAAAGAGACTCTCGGAAAGATCACGTACGCAAGCGTCGCAGCCGGGCAGCCCAGAAGACATACCCAGGAACACGCTACTCTACACTCCGTTGTGATCACCTCGAAAGACGAAAAGGAAACATCTGAAGAAGTGCTAAATAAAATTAGGAAAGCAGTGAACGCAACGGAAGGAGGAGTGCAAGTAGATAGAGTCAGGAAAGGAAAGGACAGGAAGGTGATAGTAGGTTGCAAAACAGAAGAGGAAAGACAGAAAATCAAAGAAAGACTGAAAAAAGCCGGTAACAACCTTAATGTCGAGGAAATCAAAAACAAGGACCCTCTTTTGATTCTCAGGGATGTTCTACAGGTCATCACGGACGAAAAGGTCCTAAACGCCCTGAGAAATCAAAATGGTAACATATACCGGAACCTCGACAAAAAGGACGATAGAATAGAAATAAGATACAGAAAGAAGTCACGAAATCCTCATACGAACCACATCATCGTTCGAGTATCCACTGTCCTATGGAATCGCATGATAGATGCCGGAGAGGTCCACATAGACCTACAAAGGGTAAAGGTTAGCGACCAATCACCGCTGGTACAATGTTCGCTCTGCCTTGGATATGGTCACGGCAGGCGATTCTGTACGGAAACACAAGAGAAGTGCAGCCACTGTGGTGGACCTCACATGAAATCTGAATGCGACGAATGGACCGCCGGAAATACACCAACGTGCTGCAACTGCCAACATGCAAAACTAAACACAGTGCAACACAATGCGTTTAGCTCAGAGTGTACGGTGAGGAAGCGATGGGACGCAATAGCTAGGGCTAGTATAGCTTATTGCTAAGGTGGATACGGGCACACAAACCAGAGGCAAACAATACCTAGCCATGCAAGCGAACCTCCAGAGGAAGAAACTAGCCACAGATGAGCTCATGATTCAGGCGAACAACAGGAAAACAGCATTCGCGCTGCTCCAGGAGCCGTATGTAGGTGGGGCGAAAAATATGAAGCAGTATAAGGGGACAAGAATTTTCCAGAACACAACATCAAACAACGGAGTCGTCAAAGCTGCGATAGCGGTGTTCGACAATGAAATGGACGTCATACCATGTCCAAACCTCACCACGAACAACATCGCTGTAGTGAAAATCTGTACGACAGCCTGGGAAATTCTTGTTGCCTCCTTCTATTTCGAACCAGACCAACCAATAGAGCCATACCTGGAGCAACTTAAGAAGATCACAGAGGAAGCTGGATCCATGAGACTCATTGTTGGGGGTGACGCGAACGCCAAAAGCCCCTGGTGGGGAAGTAACAAAATAGACAGCAGAGGGGAAGACTTGGCTGGGGCACTAGACGAATACGGGTTGCAGGTACTAAATGAGGGTAACCTCCCGACGTTTGACACTATAAGGGGAAATCAAAGATATACCAGCCACGTTGACATCACAGCGTGCACAATAGATTTGCTAGACCTGGTGGAAGGATGGACCGTAGAAGAGGATTTGACGAGCTCGGACCACAACGGCATGACCTTCAAGATAAAGTTACAAAGATCAAAAGGCACAACCATCAATAGAACAACAAGGATTTATAACACAAAGAAGGCAAATTGGTGCCAGTTTCGTGAGAAACTGACCCAATTACAGCTGGAAAACAATCTCAACAAAAAAGAAATAGAAAACATAGAAGATAAACATATACTAGATAAAACAGTCAATAAATACATAGAAATTATAACTCAGTCATGCAATAAAACCATACCAAAAAAGAAAAACACTGAAAAACTTACCTTGCCGTGGTGGTCCGAGGAGTTAACAGCACTGAAAAAGGCAGCTACCACCAGGAAACGGAGAGTACGCTGTGCAGCACCAGTCCGCAGGCAAAAGGTCGTCGACGAATACCTGCAAGCAAAGGAAAAATATGAAAGTGCAGCCAAGGAAGCCCAGATAAGGAGTTGGAAGGAATTTTGTGAAAAACAGGACAGAGAAAGTGTCTGGGAGGGAATCTATAGGGTAATAGGAAGAACAAATGTTAGACAGGAAGACATCCTCCTAGTTAAGGACCAAAAGGTGGCGGATCCGAAGGAATCAGCCAAGCTACTGGCGGAAACATTCTACCCGGAGGACTCAGAAGACTCGGACAACGCTGACCACCGAGAGACCAGACTATTAGCCAACCGAGTAAACGGTTGGAGCCATGATGAACAACATGACCCACCGTTTACACTGGAAGAACTACGTGCCTCGGTGGACAGCTTCAACCCGAAGAAAGCCCCCGGAGTTGATGGATTCACGGCAGATATTTGCAGCCATGCTATAGGACGGGACCCCGAAACCTTCCTTGCGCTGGCCAACAAATGCCTGGCACTTTCCTACTTCCCGAAAGCCTGGAAGGAAGCCACAGTTGTGGTTTTGAGGAAGCCAGGCAAGGACGATTATACTAAGCCAAAATCGTATAGGCCTATAGGTCTTTTGCCAGTGCTGGGAAAGGTCCTGGAGAAAATGGTGATCAGACGCATCCAATGGCACGTAATCCCGGCACTAAGCCCCCGCCAGTATGGCTTCATGCCAAAAAAGAGCACGGAAGACTCCCTCTATGACCTGGTTCGACACATTCGCTGCAAATTAGATGAGAAAAAACTCATAGCGGTGATATCCTTGGACATAGAGGGAGCCTTTGACAGTGCATGGTGGCCAGCAATCCGTACCAGGCTGGCGGAACTTAAGTGTCCGGTAAACATCAGAAGGATCCTTGACAGCTACCTCCAAGATCGAAAGGTCAAGGTAAGGTATGCTGGAAAGGAACACCCTAAACACACCAACAAGGGATGCGTCCAAGGATCCATTGGGGGTCCAATCCTTTGGAATATCATTCTGGACCCGCTACTAAAAGGCCTATCAGAACGTGGTGACTACTGCCAGGCTTTCGCGGACGATGTGGTACTGGTAATCCACGCCGACACAGCACTTCAAGTGTCGCAACAGGCAAATGCCGCCCTCGCCTATGTTCGGGATTGGGGAGTCAAAAATAAGCTTCGTTTCGCACCACATAAAACTAACGCCATGATTATAACAAGAAAGCTCAAATATGACACTCCAATCCTGAACATGGGAGGGGTCGCCATAGATATAACGGATGAGATAAAGATCCTGGGGCTCACGATAGACAACAAGCTGACGTTCAATGCCCACACTGCAAATATTTGCAAAAAGGCATTGAACATATATAAGCAGTTGTCTAGAGCCGCCAGGGTCAGCTGGGGACTCCACCCCGAAATCGTACGTATTATCTATACTGCAACAGTGGAGCCAGTAATCACGTACGCAGCCAGCGCCTGGGCACCGGCAACGCGGAAGTTGGGCATCCAACGAAAGCTAAACGCAGTCCAACGAGGGTTTGCTCAAAAAATAACGAAAGCGTACCGCACTGTCTCCCTGAACTCGGCACTAGTGCTGGCCGGGTTGCTCCCACTTGACCTCCGAATACAGGAAGCAGCCGCTCTGTACGAGGCAAGAAGGGGCATACCACGACCGGCGCTGGGAGATCGGGAGGTAGAGCGGTTCACACCATACGCACAAACATTACACCCAGCTGACCATAGGAGCATAGTTTTTGAGATTCTGGCGGACCAGACACAGGTAGACCTGCACAACCACCACGCAGTAAAAATTTACACGGATGGCAGTAAACTTGAAGGTGAGGTCGGAGCAGCCCTATCCATTTGGAAAGGGGAAGCCGAGACCAAAACCCTGAAGCTAAAACTGTCGCCCCATTGCACAGTGTATCAGGCCGAACTCTATGCCCTATGGAAAGCCACTGGAGTAACCCTCAAACGCTCAGAATGTAGCTTCGGGATCTTCAGCGACTCCAGGTCCGCACTGGAGACAATTGCGAATCCGAGCTCCCTCCATCCCTTAGCCGTGGAGGCCCGTGCCAACATTGAAACGGGCAGACTCCAGAACAAGGAAGTTTCCTTGTACTGGATCAAAGCCCACGCGGGATTGGAGGGAAATGAACGAGCCGACCAACTGGCAAAGGAAGCTGCTGTCAACAAAAAGAAGCGCCCAGACTATGACTTGTGCCCGGTCTCATTTGTCAAGCGTCAGATTCGTCTGGAATCGCTTGACAAATGGAACCTAAGATATAGGACTGGAGAAACCGGTAGAGTCACCAAGATGTTCTTCCCCAACATTGTAGACGCGTACAAAGTGGTTCGCAAAACGGAGCCTACATATCTAACAACACAGATCATGACAGGCCACGGTGGGCTCTCCGAATACTTGTACAGATTCAAGTGTAAGGAGAGCCCAGCGTGCATCTGTGAACCGAGCTCGGTGGAATCACTGGAACACGTCCTCTCAGAATGCCCAGTTTTCGCTCTAAAGAGACACAATATTGAAAACATCTTAGATACTAAAATAGATAGCGAAAACTTCCGTTTACTTATGCTTGATAGGCACAAAAGAAAATTGTTTATAAACTACTGTGTAGAATTAATTAAAATAGTGATAAAAAGAAATAGATAGATAACCTAATGTTTTCCATATATCTACAGAATATATGACAAAAACATTAATTTTATAAAATGGTTAGAATAAGATATGTAAACATAGAAAACAAGCCTATAAATGTTAGAACTAGAATAATTAAAATTTTTAGGCACATATATTATAAAATGTTAAAACTAAATCTTAGACATAGCTTAATTGTTACTATCTCTCTTATTAATAATTTCATGTTAAAATATGTTAAAGATAAGAACTTAAATAAAATGTAAAAATGTCTCTGGTTAAGCCAGAGGAACCCTTTTTCTGTTCCCAAACCCACTTAGACCATAACCCTTAGTTTTAATTAGCTTTTTGTAAAAGAAAAATTAGTATGCAACTGCAGTAGCCGGCGTTGCCATCTGTGTGGCGGTAGGGAAAAAAAAAAAAAAAAAAAAAAAAACCTAACCTAACCTAACCTAACCTAACCTAACCTAACCTAACCTAACCTAACCTAACCTAACCTAACCTAACCTAACCTAACCTAACCTAACCTAACCTAACCTAACCTAACCTAACCTAACCTAACCTAACCTAACCTAACCTAACCTAACCTAACCTAACCTAACCTAACCTAACCTAACCTAACCTAACCTAACCTAACCTAACCTAACCTAACCTAACCTAACCTAACCTAACCTAACCTAACCTAACCTAACCTAACCTAACCTAACCTAACCTAACCTAACCTAACCTAACCTAACCTAACCTAACCTAACCTAACCTAACCTAACCTAACCTAACCTAACCTAACCTAACCTAACCTAACCTAACCTAACCTAACCTAACCTAACCTAACCTAACCTAACCTAACCTAACCTAACCTAACCTAACCTAACCTAACCTAACCTAACCTAACCTAACCTAACCTAACCTAACCTAACCTAACCTAACCTAACCTAACCTAACCTAACCTAACCTAACCTAACCTAACCTAACCTAACCTAACCTAACCTAACCTAACCTAACCTAACCTAACCTAACCTAACCTAACCTAACCTAACCTAACCTAACCTAACCTAACCTAACCTAACCTAACCTAACCTAACCTAACCTAACCTAACCTAACCTAACCTAACCTAACCTAACCTAACCTAACCTAACCTAACCTAACCTAACCTAACCTAACCTAACCTAACCTAACCTAACCTAACCTAACCTAACCTAACCTAACCTAACCTAACCTAACCTAACCTAACCTAACCTAACCTAACCTAACCTAACCTAACCTAACCTAACCTAACCTAACCTAACCTAACCTAACCTAACCTAACCTAACCTAACCTAACCTAACCTAACCTAACCTAACCTAACCTAACCTAACCTAACCTAACCTAACCTAACCTAACCTAACCTAACCTAACCTAACCTAACCTAACCTAACCTAACCTAACCTAACCTAACCTAACCTAACCTAACCTAACCTAACCTAACCTAACCTAACCTAACCTAACCTAACCTAACCTAACCTAACCTAACCTAACCTAACCTAACCTAACCTAACCTAACCTAACCTAACCTAACCTAACCTAACCTAACCTAACCTAACCTAACCTAACCTAACCTAACCTAACCTAACCTAACCTAACCTAACCTAACCTAACCTAACCTAACCTAACCTAACCTAACCTAACCTAACCTAACCTAACCTAACCTAACCTAACCTAACCTAACCTAACCTAACCTAACCTAACCTAACCTAACCTAACCTAACCTAACCTAACCTAACCTAACCTAACCTAACCTAACCTAACCTAACCTAACCTAACCTAACCTAACCTAACCTAACCTAACCTAACCTAACCTAACCTAACCTAACCTAACCTAACCTAACCTAACCTAACCTAACCTAACCTAACCTAACCTAACCTAACCTAACCTAACCTAACCTAACCTAACCTAACCTAACCTAACCTAACCTAACCTAACCTAACCTAACCTAACCTAACCTAACCTAACCTAACCTAACCTAACCTAACCTAACCTAACCTAACCTAACCTAACCTAACCTAACCTAACCTAACCTAACCTAACCTAACCTAACCTAACCTAACCTAACCTAACCTAACCTAACCTAACCTAACCTAACCTAACCTAACCTAACCTAACCTAACCTAACCTAACCTAACCTAACCTAACCTAACCTAACCTAACCTAACCTAACCTAACCTAACCTAACCTAACCTAACCTAACCTAACCTAACCTAACCTAACCTAACCTAACCTAACCTAACCTAACCTAACCTAACCTAACCTAACCTAACCTAACCTAACCTAACCTAACCTAACCTAACCTAACCTAACCTAACCTAACCTAACCTAACCTAACCTAACCTAACCTAACCTAACCTAACCTAACCTAACCTAACCTAACCTAACCTAACCTAACCTAACCTAACCTAACCTAACCTAACCTAACCTAACCTAACCTAACCTAACCTAACCTAACCTAACCTAACCTAACCTAACCTAACCTAACCTAACCTAACCTAACCTAACCTAACCTAACCTAACCTAACCTAACCTAACCTAACCTAACCTAACCTAACCTAACCTAACCTAACCTAACCTAACCTAACCTAACCTAACCTAACCTAACCTAACCTAACCTAACCTAACCTAACCTAACCTAACCTAACCTAACCTAACCTAACCTAACCTAACCTAACCTAACCTAACCTAACCTAACCTAACCTAACCTAACCTAACCTAACCTAACCTAACCTAACCTAACCTAACCTAACCTAACCTAACCTAACCTAACCTAACCTAACCTAACCTAACCTAACCTAACCTAACCTAACCTAACCTAACCTAACCTAACCTAACCTAACCTAACCTAACCTAACCTAACCTAACCTAACCTAACCTAACCTAACCTAACCTAACCTAACCTAACCTAACCTAACCTAACCTAACCTAACCTAACCTAACCTAACCTAACCTAACCTAACCTAACCTAACCTAACCTAACCTAACCTAACCTAACCTAACCTAACCTAACCTAACCTAACCTAACCTAACCTAACCTAACCTAACCTAACCTAACCTAACCTAACCTAACCTAACCTAACCTAACCTAACCTAACCTAACCTAACCTAACCTAACCTAACCTAACCTAACCTAACCTAACCTAACCTAACCTAACCTAACCTAACCTAACCTAACCTAACCTAACCTAACCTAACCTAACCTAACCTAACCTAACCTAACCTAACCTAACCTAACCTAACCTAACCTAACCTAACCTAACCTAACCTAACCTAACCTAACCTAACCTAACCTAACCTAACCTAACCTAACCTAACCTAACCTAACCTAACCTAACCTAACCTAACCTAACCTAACCTAACCTAACCTAACCTAACCTAACCTAACCTAACCTAACCTAACCTAACCTAACCTAACCTAACCTAACCTAACCTAACCTAACCTAACCTAACCTAACCTAACCTAACCTAACCTAACCTAACCTAACCTAACCTAACCTAACCTAACCTAACCTAACCTAACCTAACCTAACCTAACCTAACCTAACCTAACCTAACCTAACCTAACCTAACCTAACCTAACCTAACCTAACCTAACCTAACCTAACCTAACCTAACCTAACCTAACCTAACCTAACCTAACCTAACCTAACCTAACCTAACCTAACCTAACCTAACCTAACCTAACCTAACCTAACCTAACCTAACCTAACCTAACCTAACCTAACCTAACCTAACCTAACCTAACCTAACCTAACCTAACCTAACCTAACCTAACCTAACCTAACCTAACCTAACCTAACCTAACCTAACCTAACCTAACCTAACCTAACCTAACCTAACCTAACCTAACCTAACCTAACCTAACCTAA
The DNA here is from genome assembly GCA_963082625.1 of Pasiphila rectangulata. Classification (NCBI taxonomy): domain Eukaryota; kingdom Metazoa; phylum Arthropoda; class Insecta; order Lepidoptera; family Geometridae; genus Pasiphila; species Pasiphila rectangulata. Next base: position 24,016,935 of record OY720238.1, on the reverse strand, counting down.
CCTAACCTAACCTAACCTAACCTAACCTAACCTAACCTAACCTAACCTAACCTAACCTAACCTAACCTAACCTAACCTAACCTAACCTAACCTAACCTAACCTAACCTAACCTAACCTAACCTAACCTAACCTAACCTAACCTAACCTAACCTAACCTAACCTAACCTAACCTAACCTAACCTAACCTAACCTAACCTAACCTAACCTAACCTAACCTAACCTAACCTAACCTAACCTAACCTAACCTAACCTAACCTAACCTAACCTAACCTAACCTAACCTAACCTAACCTAACCTAACCTAACCTAACCTAACCTAACCTAACCTAACCTAACCTAACCTAACCTAACCTAACCTAACCTAACCTAACCTAACCTAACCTAACCTAACCTAACCTAACCTAACCTAACCTAACCTAACCTAACCTAACCTAACCTAACCTAACCTAACCTAACCTAACCTAACCTAACCTAACCTAACCTAACCTAACCTAACCTAACCTAACCTAACCTAACCTAACCTAACCTAACCTAACCTAACCTAACCTAACCTAACCTAACCTAACCTAACCTAACCTAACCTAACCTAACCTAACCTAACCTAACCTAACCTAACCTAACCTAACCTAACCTAACCTAACCTAACCTAACCTAACCTAACCTAACCTAACCTAACCTAACCTAACCTAACCTAACCTAACCTAACCTAACCTAACCTAACCTAACCTAACCTAACCTAACCTAACCTAACCTAACCTAACCTAACCTAACCTAACCTAACCTAACCTAACCTAACCTAACCTAACCTAACCTAACCTAACCTAACCTAACCTAACCTAACCTAACCTAACCTAACCTAACCTAACCTAACCTAACCTAACCTAACCTAACCTAACCTAACCTAACCTAACCTAACCTAACCTAACCTAACCTAACCTAACCTAACCTAACCTAACCTAACCTAACCTAACCTAACCTAACCTAACCTAACCTAACCTAACCTAACCTAACCTAACCTAACCTAACCTAACCTAACCTAACCTAACCTAACCTAACCTAACCTAACCTAACCTAACCTAACCTAACCTAACCTAACCTAACCTAACCTAACCTAACCTAACCTAACCTAACCTAACCTAACCTAACCTAACCTAACCTAACCTAACCTAACCTAACCTAACCTAACCTAACCTAACCTAACCTAACCTAACCGCTAAACGAGGGGAACACCCCAACATTTGACACCGTAAGGGGAAACCGGACCTTCACCAGCCACGTAGACGTCACGGCGTGCACAGTTGACCTCCTAGACTTTGTGGAAGGGTGGATTGTGGAGGAGGACCTGACGAGCTCGGACCACAATGGTATAACTTTTAAACTGAACCTACAAAGATCAAAAGGAACTGCAATAAAAAGGACAACACGGTTATATAACACAAAAAAAGCAAATTGGAATCTTTTCCATGACAAAATGGCACAACTCAATCTAGAAAGTAATATAAACAAGGAAGAAATTGATAAAATAAGCAACGCAGCAAAACTGGAACAAACCATAATTAAATTAACAGAAAATTTAACATACACATGCAGAGATACCATAAAAAAAAAGAAAACAAAAGAAAAACTTACCTTACCATGGTGGTCCGACGAGCTCGCGGCCCTCAAAAAGGAATTCACCACCAAGAAACGGAGAGTCAGATGTGCAGCGCCAGTCCGGAGGCAGATGGTCGTGGAGGAGTACCTGGAAGCAAAGGGTAGGTATGAAAATGCAGCCAAAGATGCTCAGACTGCTAGTTGGAAGGAGTTTTGCGGAAAACAGGATAGGGAGGGGGTCTGGGAGGGTATATACAGGGTTATAGGAAGGACAAAAACAAGACAAGAAGATACTCTGTTAGCTAGGGAAGGGATCGTGACTGACCCTAAAGGATCGGCGAAACTTCTTGCAGATACCTTTTACCCTGAAGACTCAGAGGCCACAGACAACGCAGGCCACCGGGATACCAGGGAAGCTGCAAACCGGGTAAACGATCGGAGAAAAAACGAGCAAAACGACCCACTGTTTACACTAGAGGAGCTGCGTGCCTCGGTGGATAGCTTCAATCCCAAAAAGGCCCCGGGATCGGACGGCTTCACAGCCGATATATGTGCCCACATGATTAAGCAGGACCCCGAGACTTTCCTAGCACTCACCAACAAATGCCTGGCTCTCTCATACTTCCCAATCACCTGGAAGGAGGCCACTGTTGTGGCACTGAGGAAGCCAGGTAAAGATGATTACACGCAAGCAAAATCTTATAGGCCGATTGGTCTGTTGCCGGTGCTAGGAAAGATTCTCGAAAAAATGGTAGTTGGACGCATTCAGTGGCATGTCGTTCCCACACTTAGTCCTCGCCAGTACGGATTCATGCCGAAAAAGAGCACGGAAGACGCCCTCTATGACCTGATGAAACACATACGCGGTAAGCTTAAGGAGAAAAAGCTCGTTACCATGATTTCACTGGACATAGAGGGTGCCTTTGACGGTGCGTGGTGGCCGGCGATCCGAACAAGACTGGCGGAGACTGGGTGTCCTGTGAATATCCGGCGGATCCTCGACAGTTACCTTAAAGACAGAACGGTCAGATTAAGGTACGCCGGTGAGGAGCACATAAAAGCCACCAACAAAGGATGCGTCCAGGGCTCCATTGGGGGTCCTATCTTGTGGAACATACTCTTGGATTCGCTCCTAAGGGGACTAACTGACCGCGGAGACTTTTGCCAAGCTTTTGCAGATGATGTGGTGCTGGTTTTTGATGCTCACACAGGTCTGGAGGTGTCACAGCAGGCAAATGCAGCACTCGCCTATGTTCGGGATTGGGGCGTTAAAAATAAACTTACATTTGCACCGCAAAAAACCAACGCGATGGTAATAACGAAGAAATTGAAATACGACAACCCAATCCTGAACATGGGGGGGGTTAACATTGAGCTGAAGGATGAAATAAAGATCCTGGGGCTCACAATAGACAACAAGCTAACGTTCAATGCCCACACCGCTAACGTGTGCAGGAAGGCATTGAACATCTACAAGCAGTTGTCTAGGGCCGCCAGGATCAGTTGGGGACTTCACCCCGAAGTCATCCGAATTATTTACACCGCCACGGTAGAGCCTGTCATTATGTACGCCGCTAGTGTCTGGGCACCAGCTACCAAAAAACTTGGCACACAAAGAAAACTGAACGCGGTCCAGCGAGGGTTTGCCCAGAAGCTGACTAGAGCGTACCGCACTGTCTCCCTGAACTCGGCACTGGTGCTGGCTGGGGTACTCCCTCTTGACCTCCGAATACAGGAGGCAGCCGCCCTGTACGAGGCAAGGAGGGGGGTACCACGGCCAGCGCTAGGAGATCGGGAGGTGGAGCGGCTCACACCCTACGCTCAAATGAAGCATCTCCGAATACAGGAGGCAGCCGCCCTGTACGAGGCAAGGAGGGGGGTACCACGGCCAGCGCTAGGAGATCGGGAGGTGGAGCGGCTCACACCCTACGCTCAAATGAAGCATCCAGCCGACCATAGGAGCATTACATTTATAAGCTTGGCAGACCAAGATCAGGTAGACCTGCACACCAACTACGACGTTAAAATCTACACGGACGGCAGCAAACTTGAGGGCGAGGTCGGCGCAGCTTTATCCGTATGGAAAGGTAATGCCGAAACCAAAACCCTGAAGTTAAAGCTGTCGTCCCACTGTACGGTCTACCAAGCCGAACTCTTTGCCCTATGGAAGGCCACTGGGGAAATCTTAAGGCGCTCAGAGACCACCTTTGGCATATACAGTGACTCTAGATCGGCACTGGAATCCATAATAAGCCCAACTGCCCTACATCCTCTCGTCGTGAAGGCTCGTGCCAACATTGACACGAGCAGACTCCAGAACAAGGAAGTTTCCTTGTTCTGGATAAAAGCTCATGCAGGATTGGAGGGTAATGAGAGAGCGGACGAGTTGGCAAAGGCAGCCGCGCTGAACAGGAAAAAACGGCCCGATTACGACCTGTGTCCGATCTCATTCGTCAAGCGACAGATCCGCTCGGAGTCGTTGGAGGAATGGAATCAGAGGTACAGGTCAGGAGCAACGGCAAGAGTAACAAAACTCTTTTTTCCGGACGCATTAACAGCTTACAAAATTGTACGCAATTTCGAACCCACCAGCCTTATGACGCAAGCCATGACCGGGCATGGTGGGCTCTCCGAATACTTGTATAGGTTCAAGTGTAAGGAGAGCCCATCATGCATTTGCGATCCCGGTAAAGACGAAACAATAGAACACGTGCTCTTCGACTGCCCGGTTTTTTCAGTCAAAAGACTAAATGCGGAAATGGAATTGGGGTGCAGGCTGGAGTCAAAGTGCTTGAGCGAACTTATGTCTGATCGCTCTACAAGAAACATACTAATGTCATTTTGCACAGACGTGCTTAAGGCAGTAGTTTTAAGGAATAAAACATAATTTTACAACTACACGAGACATGGTTATATTTTAGTGGTGAGATTGTAAAAAGTGGTAATTATTAAAATCTAATATAAAACAATTTTGTCAATATAATTATATTAAAAAATTTAAATTCTGGACTAGGAACAATAATTGGGAGATAAAATAGAATTATATTTTGAATAATTGCGTTGATTTGTTATAATTACCATCGAAATGTTTATAATTAAATAATGTATTGAATGATTTAACAATGTATGTACCTTGATAAAATAATTTATAATGATGTAAAATGGAAGATTATGAAAAATTGTATTAATTAAATGTATATTATAAAGCAATTGTATAATATATATAAATATATTGGATAATTGTAATGCTATAATTAGGAATAACAATTAGGAAATAATATAGAATGATATACATATAATGAAAAATTATGTTGTCGTTATAATATCACTGAAAAGTTTGTAATGATTATAATGAAGTGAATGATTTTATGTACGTACCGTAAATTATAATGATGTAATCATGTAAAATGGAAGATTATGAAAAGTTGTATTAATTAAATGTATATTATAAAGCAATTGTATAATGTATATGAATATATTGGATAATTGTAATGCTATAATTAGGAATAATAATTAGGAAATAATATAGAATGATATATTATGAAAAATTATGTTGTCGTCATAATATCACTGAAAAGTTTGTAATAAAATAATGAGGTGAATGATTTTAATAATATATGTATGTACGTACCGTAAATTATAATGATGTAATCATGTAAAATAAAAGATTATGAAAAGTTGTAAATTTAATAAACTCTATATTATAATATTTATGTTATAGTTATAATGTTATTTATATGTTTGTAATAACATTATGAACTAAATAATTTTAATGATGTATGTACTAATTGAAGTAATAATAATAAAGATAATAATAGTCTCTGGCCTTGCCAGAGGTGTAATGTTATACCCCACCCCACTTAGACATAAGATAATAAAGAAACCCTAGTTTTAATTAGATTTGAAAAATAAAAATTAGAATGCACAGGCAGTAGACGGCGATTGCCATCTGAGTGGCGGTAGGAAAAAAAAAAAAAAAAAAAAAAAAAAAAACCTAACCTAACCTAACCTAACCTAACCTAACCTAACCTAACCTAACCTAACCTAACCTAACCTAACCTAACCTAACCTAACCTAACCTAACCTAACCTAACCTAACCTAACCTAACCTAACCTAACCTAACCTAACCTAACCTAACCTAACCTAACCTAACCTAACCTAACCTAACCTAACCTAACCTAACCTAACCTAACCTAACCTAACCTAACCTAACCTAACCTAACCTAACCTAACCTAACCTAACCTAACCTAACCTAACCTAACCTAACCTAACCTAACCTAACCTAACCTAACCTAACCTAACCTAACCTAACCTAACCTAACCTAACCTAACCTAACCTAACCTAACCTAACCTAACCTAACCTAACCTAACCTAACCTAACCTAACCTAACCTAACCTAACCTAACCTAACCTAACCTAACCTAACCTAACCTAACCTAACCTAACCTAACCTAACCTAACCTAACCTAACCTAACCTAACCTAACCTAACCTAACCTAACCTAACCTAACCTAACCTAACCTAACCTAACCTAACCTAACCTAACCTAACCTAACCTAACCTAACCTAACCTAACCTAACCTAACCTAACCTAACCTAACCTAACCTAACCTAACCTAACCTAACCTAACCTAACCTAACCTAACCTAACCTAACCTAACCTAACCTAACCTAACCTAACCTAACCTAACCTAACCTAACCTAACCTAACCTAACCTAACCTAACCTAACCTAACCTAACCTAACCTAACCTAACCTAACCTAACCTAACCTAACCTAACCTAACCTAACCTAACCTAACCTAACCTAACCTAACCTAACCTAACCTAACCTAACCTAACCTAACCTAACCTAACCTAACCTAACCTAACCTAACCTAACCTAACCTAACCTAACCTAACCTAACCTAACCTAACCTAACCTAACCTAACCTAACCTAACCTAACCTAACCTAACCTAACCTAACCTAACCTAACCTAACCTAACCTAACCTAACCTAACCTAACCTAACCTAACCTAACCTAACCTAACCTAACCTAACCTAACCTAACCTAACCTAACCTAACCTAACCTAACCTAACCTAACCTAACCTAACCTAACCTAACCTAACCTAACCTAACCTAACCTAACCTAACCTAACCTAACCTAACCTAACCTAACCTAACCTAACCTAACCTAACCTAACCTAACCTAACCTAACCTAACCTAACCTAACCTAACCTAACCTAACCTAACCTAACCTAACCTAACCTAACCTAACCTAACCTAACCTAACCTAACCTAACCTAACCTAACCTAACCTAACCTAACCTAACCTAACCTAACCTAACCTAACCTAACCTAACCTAACCTAACCTAACCTAACCTAACCTAACCTAACCTAACCTAACCTAACCTAACCTAACCTAACCTAACCTAACCTAACCTAACCTAACCTAACCTAACCTAACCTAACCTAACCTAACCTAACCTAACCTAACCTAACCTAACCTAACCTAACCTAACCTAACCTAACCTAACCTAACCTAACCTAACCTAACCTAACCTAACCTAACCTAACCTAACCTAACCTAACCTAACCTAACCTAACCTAACCTAACCTAACCTAACCTAACCTAACCTAACCTAACCTAACCTAACCTAACCTAACCTAACCTAACCTAACCTAACCTAACCTAACCTAACCTAACCTAACCTAACCTAACCTAACCTAACCTAACCTAACCTAACCTAACCTAACCTAACCTAACCTAACCTAACCTAACCTAACCTAACCTAACCTAACCTAACCTAACCTAACCTAACCTAACCTAACCTAACCTAACCTAACCTAACCTAACCTAACCTAACCTAACCTAACCTAACCTAACCTAACCTAACCTAACCTAACCTAACCTAACCTAACCTAACCTAACCTAACCTAACCTAACCTAACCTAACCTAACCTAACCTAACCTAACCTAACCTAACCTAACCTAACCTAACCTAACCTAACCTAACCTAACCTAACCTAACCTAACCTAACCTAACCTAACCTAACCTAACCTAACCTAACCTAACCTAACCTAACCTAACCTAACCTAACCTAACCTAACCTAACCTAACCTAACCTAACCTAACCTAACCTAACCTAACCTAACCTAACCTAACCTAACCTAACCTAACCTAACCTAACCTAACCTAACCTAACCTAACCTAACCTAACCTAACCTAACCTAACCTAACCTAACCTAACCTAACCTAACCTAACCTAACCTAACCTAACCTAACCTAACCTAACCTAACCTAACCTAACCTAACCTAACCTAACCTAACCTAACCTAACCTAACCTAACCTAACCTAACCTAACCTAACCTAACCTAACCTAACCTAACCTAACCTAACCTAACCTAACCTAACCTAACCTAACCTAACCTAACCTAACCTAACCTAACCTAACCTAACCTAACCTAACCTAACCTAACCTAACCTAACCTAACCTAACCTAACCTAACCTAACCTAACCTAACCTAACCTAACCTAACCTAACCTAACCTAACCTAACCTAACCTAACCTAACCTAACCTAACCTAACCTAACCTAACCTAACCTAACCTAACCTAACCTAACCTAACCTAACCTAACCTAACCTAACCTAACCTAACCTAACCTAACCTAACCTAACCTAACCTAACCTAACCTAACCTAACCTAACCTAACCTAACCTAACCTAACCTAACCTAACCTAACCTAACCTAACCTAACCTAACCTAACCTAACCTAACCTAACCTAACCTAACCTAACCTAACCTAACCTAACCTAACCTAACCTAACCTAACCTAACCTAACCTAACCTAACCTAACCTAACCTAACCTAACCTAACCTAACCTAACCTAACCTAACCTAACCTAACCTAACCTAACCTAACCTAACCTAACCTAACCTAACCTAACCTAACCTAACCTAACCTAACCTAACCTAACCTAACCTAACCTAACCTAACCTAACCTAACCTAACCTAACCTAACCTAACCTAACCTAACCTAACCTAACCTAACCTAACCTAACCTAACCTAACCTAACCTAACCTAACCTAACCTAACCTAACCTAACCTAACCTAACCTAACCTAACCTAACCTAACCTAACCTAACCTAACCTAACCTAACCTAACCTAACCTAACCTAACCTAACCTAACCTAACCTAACCTAACCTAACCTAACCTAACCTAACCTAACCTAACCTAACCTAACCTAACCTAACCTAACCTAACCTAACCTAACCTAACCTAACCTAACCTAACCTAACCTAACCTAACCTAACCTAACCTAACCTAACCTAACCTAACCTAACCTAACCTAACCTAACCTAACCTAACCTAACCTAACCTAACCTAACCTAACCTAACCTAACCTAACCTAACCTAACCTAACCTAACCTAACCTAACCTAACCTAACCTAACCTAACCTAACCTAACCTAACCTAACCTAACCTAACCTAACCTAACCTAACCTAACCTAACCTAACCTAACCTAACCTAACCTAACCTAACCTAACCTAACCTAACCTAACCTAACCTAACCTAACCTAACCTAACCTAACCTAACCTAACCTAACCTAACCTAACCTAACCTAACCTAACCTAACCTAACCTAACCTAACCTAACCTAACCTAACCTAACCTAACCTAACCTAACCTAACCTAACCTAACCTAACCTAACCTAACCTAACCTAACCTAACCTAACCTAACCTAACCTAACCTAACCTAACCTAACCTAACCTAACCTAACCTAACCTAACCTAACCTAACCTAACCTAACCTAACCTAACCTAACCTAACCTAACCTAACCTAACCTAACCTAACCTAACCTAACCTAACCTAACCTAACCTAACCTAACCTAACCTAACCTAACCTAACCTAACCTAACCTAACCTAACCTAACCTAACCTAACCTAACCTAACCTAACCTAACCTAACCTAACCTAACCTAACCTAACCTAACCTAACCTAACCTAACCTAACCTAACCTAACCTAACCTAACCTAACCTAACCTAACCTAACCTAACCTAACCTAACCTAACCTAACCTAACCTAACCTAACCTAACCTAACCTAACCTAACCTAACCATTCGCGCTCCGAACGCACTCAAAAGCACCACGAATACAAGTCCTTCCGCGCAAATAAATTCCTTAAAATTAGAAAAAGTGAAGTTACAGTGACGTGCGATATCTCAAAAGACGCGGGCAGTGAAGGCGCATACGGTCGCACAAACGGCGTTGCCAAAAGTGTTTTTGTGAAAAAGTTATTAAGAAAAAACCGTATTTTGTGAATTTTTCGAAACTTTGACGTCGATTTACTCAAAATCTACAGCGACGACACACGATTTTTATTTGACCTACGGGAAGGCCTTGTGAAGGCCTACTCCGAACCACTTTACGGATTTTTCTCCGCAGCACAGTTGCGGAGAAAACAACAAAAAAACAAGAAGCACGTGGCCACGAGGTAGCAGTTCCAGAGCAGCTGGAAACCATTTCATCCAAGGATCGGCTGGCGGCAAACCGGAGGAGCACGGAGGCACTTTTGGAACTCTTCTAAGTTAGGTGGTCGCCGAGATATAGACTTTTTAAAAAAATTTGATTTTTCAAAAATTAATATCTCTGTAACGAAATCTTTTACCCCTCCTTTTTAAAATATCTACTTGTTGACTGAGTGGTCCTTAACCCTCATACAAAATTTCAACTGCGCGCAACGAAAAATAACGGAGATATTGATTTTTGAAAATTCAAGGTCACACGTGGCACCAACTTTTGGACATATATCAAAATTGTTTTTATAGTGGTAGATAGTAAATATTTTTTAAGATACTTTGGCGTTTTTTCCAAGAAAATTGGACTTAAATTGAATTTTTTACAAAATTTTTTGTTATTAAATTATAGTTTTTTGATACATATAAAGTCATATTATAATATTAAATTAATCTGGCTCCGTCATCACATTCCTCTTGTAAAGACGCATTAGACAAACCCAAACACGGGATACTTATCTTAAAAACTGACGGAGTTATAGGTGTTTTAGTGAAAGTCGGCCATTTTGGCGGCCATTTTTAAAACTTTTAACAATTTTCAACTCTCTGTATCTTTGTCTCCAATTATCATAGAAAGACGGGATTTTCACTGTAGTGGATGTCGTTGCTCTCGCAAGCCTTTTTATAAGATCTTGACTCTATGTAGAGTTTAACTCTACCGACAAAAACTGAACTTGCGAAAGCGTCGTAAACCCCCAGTAAAACCCTTCTTAGAAAATCCCAGATCGATAGGACAAAGGACGGCTGAACTACAGCATTTTCAAAATTTGGCGGCCATTTTGGGACGCCATTTTGAAAAAATTAAAAGCCTTATATCTCTCGAACCAGAAGTCTGATTGACACGCGGTTTTTTGCGTTGTTCTCAGCATCTGTGGACCTACTACACAAAACACAAAATTTGACTCTACGTAGAGTCAAAAAATTTTTCTTTTAAAAATTTACACTTTTACACTTTTATTATATATAACTTATACAAACCTTTAAATTAGACCTAATTGTTCTCTCTTTTCATATTGAGAATAATAGTACGAGCGACTCTAGGTAGAGCTAAAAATTTTAATAATTACCTAGTACTTACCTTACATCATAGTAACGTGACGAAGCGCCCCCAGTAGTGTGCACGAAGAACCCGACGAAATCTGAAACAGAAAACACAGATTAGAACATACTTAATATTAATTGACTCTTTTTACAACTTTTACAAATTTACAAACATATACGTAGTTTACGGCTAGCCCTGACCTAACATACGAGGACAAAATGTTTCATTCTCCGACAGCAGAGGAAGAAAAGAAAAGGGAATCTCTATTCGAGACGTCGAAGGAGGACCCTTCGGTAAATGATAAGTCGGAGACCACAAACATCCAAGAAGGCATACTCGTAGATGTTTTTTCTGGTGAAAAAACAAACTTGAGTGATGAAATACATTCTACGCCTAAAGGTCCGACTGCCATTACGCCGAAGGGACCGAACACCCATACGATCACAACACCAAAATTCCTCAAACATAAGTTTGGGGAAAACCCACTAGACGATAGCCCAGAGCACGTAGAAAGCCAGGAAGAAAAGCAAGAAGAAATAAAGTTCAATAGTAGAGCCGAAGAAGCCAAACATTGGGTAGATGAAACAAAGACAAAAATAGTAAAGGCAAGAAACTTAAAAGGGACGATAAAAGGGGCGTTAAGGGACGTTCTACACAAAAATCTGGATCGACTCCTTCAGCTTGTTGAAGAAGCAGAGACCGAAAATGAGAAACCGGAAAAAAGGATAAAAACGTATCAAAGAATACCTAAAAAAGACCTGGAAAATAAGAAAGAGGAGAACGAATTAAAAAGCACAATATTGAAACATATGGAAGCTCTTAAAGAAAACAACGAGAAAATGGAAAGACTAAAGGAACTGATGGAAAAACAAGAGGAAACCTTGCGAAAGACCTCCTACGCGAGTGTAGCAGCAACAAAAACAAAAACTCATCCATCTATACCTACAACTCTACACTCGGTAGTAGTCAGCGCCAAGGACGAAAAACAAACAGGCGAAGAGGTCCTCAAAAAGATAAGAGAGGTGGTAAACGCTAAGGAAGGGGGAATCGTAGTGGAAAGAATAAGGAAAGCAAAAGACAGGAAAATAATTCTGGGTTGTAAAACAGAAGAAGAGAGAAACAGAATAAAGGAAAGACTGAAAACAGCAGAAGAACATCTAGAAGTGCAAGAAGTTAAGAACAAAGACCCGCTGGTAATCCTAAAAAACGTCTTCCATTTCAATGATGATGCAGCCATTGTAACAGCTCTATGGAACCAGAATAAGAAAGTATTGAAAGACCTAGACGAGCGCAAGGAAAAAATCGAGATCATGTATAGGAGAAAGACCAAAAACCAGCAAAGCAACCATATCATCATGAGGGTCTCCCCCAAGGTATGGCAGAGATTAATCGAGGCGGAGATGGTGCGAATAGATCTGCAACGCATCAGGGTGACCGACCAGTCACCCTTGGTACAATGCTCCCTCTGTCTAGCCTATGGTCACAGCAGACGATTCTGCAAGGAGAGCTCCTTGAAGTGCAGCCACTGCGGGGGAGACCATATGAGGGCGAATTGCCCGGACTGGCTCACAGGGACAACCCCAACATGCTGCAACTGTATCCGGGCAAAGCAGGAAAAAGTTGATCACAACGCATTCAGCGATGAGTGCGTAGTTAAACAGAGATGGGAGTCTATAGCTAGGGCCAGCGTGGCATATTGCTAAGGTTGTCACAAATGACAAAACACCCGCAAATAACAAAAAGACCTACCTCATCGCACAGGCAAACCTTCAGCGAAAAAGACTAGCGACGCAGGAGATCATGCTTGAAGCGAGTAATAAGAATATGGCCTTTGCTCTTATCCAAGAACCCTACGTCGGATCCATAGGAAGAATGAAGAGTTACCCAGGAGCAAGGGTATTCCAATCCATTGCAATGGGAACAGGCGTTGTAAAGGCGGCTATTGTGGTCTTTGATCACAATCTTGACGCAATACTACGTCCCGACCTTACAACAACAAACATTGCAGTGGTTGAGATAAAAACCAGCAAATGGGAACTGGTAGCTATCTCCATCTACTTCGAACCAGAGGGAGCCGACGTAGAAACATATCTCCAGCACTTGCGCAAGATCAAGCAAAAGCTGAATCAGAAGAGGTTGGTCTTGGGGGGAGATGCCAACGCCAAAAACGCTTGGTGGGGAAGCATTGTCACAGATCAGAAAGGAATAGATCTCGCAGGAACTCTAGAGGACATGGGCATGCAGGTACTCAATGAGGGCGAAACCCCCACATTCGATACGGTGAGAGGAGGAAAGGTGTTCTCAAGCCATGTAGATATCACGGCTTGCACAGTGGGTATGCTTGACCTGGTGGAGGACTGGAAGGTGAATATAGGCATGATCAACTCGGACCACAACACAATAACCTTTAAAATAAGAGAAACAAAGGCAACTGGAACAAACATCAAAAGAACAACCAGAATATATAATAGTAGAAAAGCAAACTGGAACCAGTTTCATGAGAAACTGGTCCAGCTTCTAGAAAATAAAAACATTAACAAAGGAACAATATCACAAATAGAACATAAAACACAATTAGAACAGGAAATCAAAAAATACACAGAATCAGTTATAGAAGCAAGTAATGAAAATATACCAAAAATAAAAGAAAAAGCCAAACTTACCTTGCCCTGGTGGTCCGAAGAACTTGAAAAGTTGCGAAGAGAAGTTAACACCAGGAAAAGACGTATCCGCTGCGCCGCGCCGATCCGGAGAAACCACGTCATTAATGAGTACCTGCAAACCAAAGAAGATTACGAGACCAAAGTAAGAAATGCACAAACTGACAGTTGGAAGAAATTCTGCGAGAAACAGGACAGGGAGGGCATGTGGGAAGGCATCTATAGAGTTATAGGCAGAACTGCAAGGAGGCAAGAAGATCTGCTCCTTGTAAGAAATGGCAAAGCACTTGACCAGAGGGAATCTGCAGAGCTGTTAGCACGAACATTCTACCCGGACGATGCGAAGGAGGAAGATAACGAGGACCACCAGCATATAAGACAAAAAGCAGAAGAAGTAAACGTGAGGGCTCATGATAAGCATGACCCACCGTTTACGCCAGAGGAGCTGAAATATGCAGTGGAGAGTTTCAATCCGAAAAAGGCTCCCGGAGCAGATGGATTAACCGCAGATATCTGCAGCCACGCCATCAGGGCAAACCCAGAAGTCTTCCTCGAAATAACAAATAGATGCCTGAAACTACAATACTTCCCTGCCCTGTGGAAAGAGGCAACTGTGGTCGTCTTGCCAAAACCCGGTAAAGAAGACTACACGGACCCCAAATCCTATAGACCTATTGGCCTGCTTCCCGTTATGTCAAAAATCTACGAAAAAATGTTGATAAATCGTTTAAAATGGCACCTCATACCATCCATCAGCAAACGACAATATGGGTTCATGCCACAAAGGAGCACCGAAGACTCCCTCTATGATCTGACAAAGCATATCAAAATCAAACTGGATCAAAAGAAGATTATAACAGTCATATCGCTAGACATAGAGGGAGCCTTCGATAGTGCTTGGTGGCCCGCCATCAAAGTCAGATTGAGTGAAGAACACTGCCCAGCAAATATCAAGGGAGTATTGCACAGCTACCTCAATAACAGAAAGGTTACCCTGAGATATGCCGGGCAGGAATACACAAAAGGCACGGAAAAAGGGTGTGTCCAAGGCTCCATAGGAGGACCAATCTTATGGAATCTTCTCATTGACCCCCTACTCAAAGGCTTAGAGGCGAGGAACGACTACGCCCAGGCTTTTGCTGATGACGTCGTGATGGTTTTTAGTGGCGACACTGGACAAGAGGTGCAAAAGCAAGCAAACGAGGCATTAGCCTATGTTCAGCGGTGGGGAGTTAAAAATAAACTCCGATTTGCGCCTCAGAAGACCAAGGCCATGACCATCACACGAAAGCTGAAATTTGACTCACCACTGCTGAGGATGGGTCAGGTGGAAATCAAAATGTCACAAAACATTAAGATTTTAGGGCTTTTAATTGACAACAAGTTGACATTCAACGACCACTGCGCCATCACCTGCCGAAAAGCCTTAAATATTTATAAGCAGTTGGCCAGAGCGGCTAAGATCAGCTGGGGACTCCACCCTGATATCATTCGGAGCATATACACTGCATCGGTGGAACCCATCATACTGTACGCGGCCAGCGTATGGGCTCCTGAAACCGAAAAGCAGTGTATCCGGAAAATGCTCAACGTAGTGCAAAGAGGCTTTGCTCAGAAACTGTCTAAGGCCTACCGAACGGTTTCTCTAAACTCGGCGCTAGTCCTGGCCGGGATCCTCCCGCTTGACTTGAGGATACAAGAAGCAGCTGCTCTATACCGAGCCAAGCGGGGGGAACCCCTGCCGGAACTAGGAGACCGAGAACTTGAGACGATGACACCATGGGCGAAAAATCCTCATCCTGCAGACAATATCAGCCTGGAGTTTGAAAACCTGGTGGACCAAGACGTAGTGCAAACGCGGAACAATCAAGCGGTGAGGATTTTTACAGACGGCAGTAAAATTGAGGGAAAAGTTGGAGCAGCGCTGTCCATTTGGAACAGTGCAGCAGAAACCAAATCCCTCAAATTAAAACTAGCCCCTCACTGCACGGTCTACCAGGCAGAACTCCTGGCGATATGCGAAGCGACAAGGATAATAATTAAAAGGCCAGAAAACAGTTTCGGCATCTATAGTGATAGTAGGTCCGCTTTGGAGACTATCACAAATGCAACATCCAGTCATCCGCTCGCTGTAGAAACACGCTCAAACATCGTAGCAGCCCTGACACAGGGCAAAGATACATCCTTGTTCTAGGTCAAGGCACACGCAGGACTCGAAGGTAACGAGAGAGCGGATGAACTAGCAAAGGACGCAGCATTAAAAATGAAAACAAGACCCCACTATGAGCATTGCCCGGTCTCATTTCTGAAGAGACAGATTCGTCTGGAAACTCTTCAGAAGTGGAACCAGAGATATAGGGATGGAGAAACTGCTTCAGTGACCAAAATTTTCCTGCCAGACGCTATTGACGCATACCAGACTCTTAGACATATCCCAACAAATCACATCACAACTCAAATCATGACAGGGCACGGTGGGTTCTCTGAATATCTACATAGATTTAAATTAAAGGACAACCCATCGTGCATATGCGATCCACAGATGCAAGAGAGCATTACCCATATACTGCTGGAATGTCCGGCCTTCGGTATCGAGAGATTTGAGATAGAACAGGAAATAGATACAAGGATTGTAAAAGAAAATGTAAATATAATTCTAAAAGATAAGAACATGTTACATAAATTCTTAAGATTCTGTACTAAAATAGCATTAATAGTAATAAATAGAAATAAATAGAATAAGAAAATTATGACTATAATATATAGTTTATAATATAAATATAAGTCATAATTTTAAAATAGATTAAGAAACATAACAATTTAAGCAACTGTACTTAGAAAATAGATTTAAAGTAGCATAATTAATAGATAGCAATTAAATTTTTTATTTTATAAGAGAAAAGAAAAAACATAAAAGATGTGCAAAACCCTTATTTGTCCTAATAAAGACTCTGTGTCACTCAGAGGTAAACGGATAGGTAGGCTAGCCAACGGCCCCTCAAAAGGCACTGGGTAGGCGCCAAAAAAAAAAAAAAAAAAAAAAAAAAAAAAACCTAACCTAACCTAACCTAACCTAACCTAACCTAACCTAACCTAACCTAACCTAACCTAACCTAACCTAACCTAACCTAACCTAACCTAACCTAACCTAACCTAACCTAACCTAACCTAACCTAACCTAACCTAACCTAACCTAACCTAACCTAACCTAACCTAACCTAACCTAACCTAACCTAACCTAACCTAACCTAACCTAACCTAACCTAACCTAACCTAACCTAACCTAACCTAACCTAACCTAACCTAACCTAACCTAACCTAACCTAACCTAACCTAACCTAACCTAACCTAACCTAACCTTTTTTTTTTTTTTTTTTTTTTTTTTTTTTTTTTTTTTTTTTTTTTTTTTTTTTGTTGCCCAGGAAAATCTTTTATAGATACCACCAGTCCGGGGGGACTGATGGTTATGTGGGATTCCCGCCTTGATAAAGGCAGTGTACCCACTAAAAACCTGGGGTGTTCCGCCCTCGCCGCTTTACAAGGAGGAAGCCACGGTGTCGCAATGCGTCCCGCAACTCCCTCAGCGGGTGCCCGTGAGGGCCCTCCTCGGGAGGGTGTAAAATGCCCTCCCCATATCTCCGCTTAAGGCACCTCGGAACACGTGACGAGGCGCCTTACAGCCCGGGACCCCTCAGGTCAGGAAGCGGATCCCCCGATCCGCAACCCAACAGGTCCCCGTTCAGGGTAGTATGCGGCCGGCATACGCCAGCCGCCTACGGCCCGTTCTCCGTTGGCGGATAGGGGCCGAGAGAGGATCTGCCTCTCGGTCCCTCTCCGCCGTCTCCTTCGTCCGCATCACCTCTTCCGCAAAAGTGGCTACGGCCTCCCAATTCGTCTCACTGTCAGCCATAGCGCTGACTATGGCTGACAGCGAGAGGTCGCCTCCTATCACCGCTGTCATCGCTGCGCGCGACTCCGCCCATTCCGGACACACGGCGCGGGTGTGCTGCGCCGTGTCCTCCGGCGCCCCACAATGGTAGCATTCCATTGTGGGTTCCCGACGTGCCACCCGACACAGATACCTCCCGAAGCAACCATGCCCGGAGAGGATCTGCGTCAGACGGAACGTCGGTGCGCCATGCCGCCGATCGACCCACTGCTGGAGGCTGGGGCGAAAGGCGGCCACCATTTCCCGGCTAGCAGCCGGGGACTCCAGTCTCAGTGCCCAGTCCAGGAGGAGATCCTCGCGGGCACCCTCTCTCCACCGCCTGATCTCCTCCGGGATTGGCCACTCTCCTGCCATCTTGGCCTCTACGCTGCGCCAATACACCGTCGCCAACACCTCCGCCTCGAGGTTCCACGGCGGTGTACCGGCCAGCACGCACGCCGCCTCAAACGAGACGGTGTGGTACGCTCGGGCCGCCCTGACGGCCATGACCCGCTGCGGACGTCGCAGCAGGGTCAGGTTTTCAGCGTCTAGGGCGTCCGCCCATATTGGCGCTCCGTAGAGTGCCTTGGAGCGAACCACACCGGCATAAAGGCGGCGGCACCCCACACTCGGCCCTCCCAAATTCGGGAGGAGTCTCCCGAGCACTCCGGCAAAGGCTACGATCTTGGGCGCCAATTGCCGGAAGTGCTCCGCGAACCTCCATCTGCCGTCGAGGATGAGGCCTAAATACCTCATCTTCGACTCGACGGCAATGGAGGTTCCGCCCACCACAATTTCCATCCCCCGCGGTGGAGATCTCCGAGGCCCGTGGAAGAAGAGGGCCTCGGACTTCTCCAGCGCTACCTCCAGCCCAAGGGTCCTGATCCTTTGGACCACATGGGCAACTCCGGCCGTGGCCAAAATAGCCGCCTCTCTATGAGTGCTCCCACGGGCAGTAACTAAGGTGTCATCGGCGTAACACACAATACTGACGCCGTGAAGGTTCCGCCCGCGGAGCACATAATCGTACCCGATGTTCCACAGGAGCGGTCCTAGGACCGATCCCTGTGGAACACCGCACGACATCCGCCTCACTTTCCATTCACCGTCCCGGGCCGGGTACATAACGGCCCGGTCGGTGAAATAACTCGCCACGGAGTCCCTCAAATACCGGGGCACATCATGGTATCTGAGGGACTCCATCACGGTCTCCCAAGGGAGGGTGTTAAAGGCATTTTTAATGTCTAACGACACTGCCAACAACACCCTGCCTTCGGAGACCGCCTCCTCCGCTAACTTCCGCACTTTGGCGATGGCGTCCACCGTCGAGCGCCCGTGCCGAAAGCCGAATTGCCCGTCGCTCAAGTTCGGTCCTACCTCCCTCATGTGCTGGGTGAGACGAGCAGCGAGTACACGCTCGAAGAGCTTGCTCGTCTCACTCAGCAGCACGATCGGACGGTAGGCCGACGGAGAATCGGCTGGGCGCCCATTCTTTCTTAGCAGGACCAACTTTCCGCTTTTCCAGCACTGCGGAAAGTGGCCCCGCGCCAGGCAAGCTGAGAACACGGATCGAATGTGTTCTCCAAGCTGCCCGGCCGCCAACACCAAAGCGCGTCCTGGCACGCCATCAGGTCCAGGGGCCGTGTTCTTCGCTCTCAGCCTCAACACGGCCAACCCGAACTCGGTCTCTGTCACTTCCGGGACCTCGGAATCATTGACCAGTTCCTCCACCTCAGGAGGAGCCATGAGTGGTGGGTGCCACGCCTCCCTATGAGGGAAGAGCGCTGACACCACCTGATCTAGTAGCCCTGGCTCCAGGGTTGCTGTGAGTGGGGGGGTCCAGGGACGGAGCTTCCCCGTCACCGCCTTGTAAGGGCGACCCCAGGGGTCGTGGTTGAGGGACTCCAGCCACTCTTGCCACGCCGACTCCTTAGCATCTTTGATGGCCGCCTTGAGATCTGAACAGGCGGCCCTATAGTCGGCGTAGCGGTCCCTCTCGACCTCTTCGTCACGAAGCCTCCTCCGGCGGTAGTGGGCGTATCGACGCCGCGCCACGACGCAGGTCTGTCTTAGCTCTCTGAGCCCCGGCCTCCACCAATACATGCGCCGTGGCGGCGACGACGTCTTGACCCGGGGCATGGAGGCGTCACAGATGCGTGCAAGGGCTTCACCGAGTGCCCCTGCTGCGACGTCTACATCCCCCAGGTCCGCCTCAGCCATCCACGCCTCTACGATGGCTGCCTCCTTTGCCAACTCTAGGTCGATTCCTCTCAGGGACCACCTTGGGCCCTCTCTGGCCGGGGGAGCCGGAGCCTGCCCAGCGGACGCAGAGACGCTATACCGAATGTATCTGTGGTCTGATAGCGTCTCTACGTCTACCTCCACCTTCCAGTCGAGAACACGGCGCGCCAGGGAAGGCGTTGCAAATGTAAGGTCAACTATGGACCCACCCTGTTGCCGCACGCACGTGTTCTCGTTTCCCCTGTTTAGTATGTTGAGGCCTAGAGACGCCGCCCACTCCTCCAACACCTCCCCTCTCACGTTGGTAGCCGGAGAGCCCCACGCCGTCGATTTGGCGTTGAAGTCCCCGGCAACCAACACCGGACTGGGGTGTGCTGTTCCCACCAGAAACCCGACCTCTGTGAGCGTCTGCTCGAAGCTGGCCAGGTTACGGTTCGGAGAACAGTACACCCCAATTACCGCCACGCCACAGCAACCACCCACAACGGCCAGCACGCATCCATGACCCTTCGCTACTTTTTCGAAGGGCAGGGAGCCACCGGCCGCTGGAGCATATATGGCTACCGAGTCCTCCCGATCTCCCACCCAGTTTGTACGGGCGGGAATCATGTAGGGCTCGGTAACCACGGCTATTTGAATCAACCACTCTGCGAGGCTCTGGAACAAGAGATCCTGTGCCCTGGCAGAGTGGTTAATGTTCGCCTGGAGGCATCGGATGGCCATCTAATTTGCTTCCATCCGATCCTCCGCTTGCGCTGGGCGCAAAGATGGCGGCGAGGGGGCCTTTACGCCTACGCCACTCTTCTTTTTCTCTCCTTTCTTTCCCGGGGCCGAGCCTTTGCAGCCTCGGACCTGGTGGTCAGCATTTCGGCCTGCCGCCTCGCACACTGGGCAGTGAGGCTCGGCCTCGCACTGGGCAGCCTTGTGTCCGGGCTTGCCACAGTGGAAGCACATCGTGCTGCGATCGATACTGCCCGTGCACTTAGCCCCCATGTGTCCCGCTTCTAAGCAGCGGTAACAGTAGAGGGCCCTGGGTTCCAGTATCCTTGCGGACACCGAAACCCATCCCACCAGAATCCGTCCAGCTGCCACCTTTTTCGCGGCAGCAATTGGGCACTTCAACCAGACCGTGCCTAGACGGCCAGGAGGTCGGACGATATCTCCTACCTTTATGGCCTCCACGGAACAGCCCCCAGTCTTGGAGGCCGCCATCGCCACGTCCTCCTTCGTCGCGGAGTCATCCAGCCCAGAGATGCGTAACTCTGCGCACTTCTCTGGACGGGATACTCTTACCACGTCGGCGCTTAGGACCTCCCTAAGTTTGTTCGCCAGGGAGTCCGCTTTCTCACCGCCGGCGGCACCGGACACCTCCAGCATCCTGGCTCCCGTGGCGGCCGTGCGAAACCGAACGCCTTCTATGCCCAGGGATCGAACATCGATCTGTTCGCGGGCTTCTGTAAGCACCTGGGCATATGTGGCCCCCTTCTTTTCGGCTTCCGGTTGCAGAGTGAGGACGACTGCTGCTGTCCGGGGAGCTTTTAATGTTCGCTTCCGTTTTTTCGGCGCCTTCTCCAGCCTTTTGGAGGGTCGAGTAGCTTGGGCCGGACTCGCTACTGGGGCTTTTGCGGCCTTCAAGCCCTTGCGGGCCACCACATTCCAGCCTTCATCCATTGTGTCCGGCGCAGGAGGCAATGGACGGGGTGCCTTCGTGGCCGCCTTTTTCTTTGCCTTTTCCATCCTTGCCCCGCTGGTGCCAGCTTGCGCAGGAGAAGGGGAAGGCATGGGAGGTGTCGCCATTGCAGGTGTTAGGGCAGCGACGTCTTGTTCCCTCCGTTTGTCTGCGGCCAATGGGGGCCTGAGGCGCTTAGCCGGCAGCAGGCGCTCCTCCAGCCCCTCTATTCGCGCATTCAGCATGGTCCCACACTGGACCATGACTGAACGCGTGATCTCTTCCAAGTTTATAGGAGCGGGGCGCGAGAGATTGCGAAGCTCTAATAATTCCGTCCTCATGCTAGCGACTTCTGTCGTGAGCTTCGCATTTGCCTCCTCCAGGCGAGTAATCTCCTCAGTTGCCGTGCGGGTCCTTATCTCCGAGAAAGCCTTTCGGATCTTATCAGAGGCCTCATTGAGTGCCCTCTGAAAGGTTCCTTTGATATGTTTCGACTTGCAGGAGACGTCCTTGATCGTCGAAAGGGCGTCTCCTACAAGTCCTGCCAGATCCGCCGCGGCAATATCGAAGGCAGCCGGTCCTGCCGCAGCCACCTTGCGAAAGGTAGCAGCGGCAGCTTTCCTTTTACGCTCTTCCTTCTCTTCAAAATCCCTTTCTACCTGCAACATCGCCTCTTCCTCCTCGAGGCGCCTTTGCTCGAGTCTGGCCTTATACAGACCGACATGGCTGCCTGTCGTAGCTGGACGTCCACGACCTCTCTTCGACGTTCTGGCCTTGAGCTCTGACTCCCCATTCGCACTATCCTCGCTTGAGGAAACACCTCTCTTCCGCCAGAGACGGCTCTTCTCCTCAATTGTCCTGTTCGTTCCGGGTGACGAATCTCGGGACGAAACTGTTACCATGGTGTCCGAATCCGCGTCTGACAAGGGTCCAGACACGGATTCGACCGCCAACCTATCTTCAGGAGTAGCCTTCGCGGCTTGCGCCGCCACGTACTTCTTTACACCGAGCCGGGCCTTGGCACTACCTACGCTCCCATCAGTGTCTGACTCAGACAGGCGAGTCAATACAACGAACGGTTGCAGTAGCGTAGAGCCAGCCCTATCGGTGACCCTCATCTCCTCGTCGGGTTGGCCTTGAAAAAGGCCGATTTGGCCTTTAGAAAGGCCGGTAACCTAACCTAACCTTTTTTTTTTTTTTTTTTTTTTTTTTTTTTTTTTTTTTTTTTTTTTTTTGTTACCCAGGAAAATCTTTTATAGATACCACCAGTCCGGGGGGACCGATGGTTATGTGGGATTCCCGCCTTGATAAAGGCAGTGTACCCACTAAAAACCTGGGGTGTTCCGCCCTCGCCGCTTTACAAGGAGGAAGCCACGGTGTCGCAATGCGTCCCGCAACTCCCTCAGCGGGTGCCCGTGAAGGCCCTCCTCGGGAGGGTGTAAAGTGCCCTCCCCGTATCTCCGCTTAAGGCACCTCGGAACACGTGACGAGGCGCCTTACAGCACGGGACCCCTCAGGTCAGGAAGCGGATCCCCCGATCCGCAACCCAACAGGTCCCCGTTCAGGGTAGTATGCGGCCGGCATACGCCAGCCGCCTACGGCCCGTTCTCCGTTGGCGGATAGGAGCCGAGAGAGGATCTGCCTCTCGGTACCTCTCCGCCGTCTCCTTCGACCGCAACACTTCCTCCGCAAAAGCGGCTACGGCCTCCCATTTCGTCTCGCTGTCAGCCATAGCGTTGACTATGGCTGAGAGCGAGAGGTCAGGTCCTATCGCCGCCGCCATCACTGCGCGCGGCTCCGCCCATTCAGGACACACGGCGCGGGTGTGCTGCGCCGTGTCCTCAGGCGCCCCACAATGGTGGCATTCCATTGTGGGTTCCCGACGTGCCACCCGACACAGATACCTCCCAAAGCAACCATGCCCGGAGAGGATCTGCGTCAGACGGAACGTCGGTGCGCCATGCCGCCGATCAACCCACTGCTGAAGGCTGGGTCGAAAGGCGGCCACCATTTCCCGGCTAGCAGCCGGGGACTCCAATCGGCGTGCCCAGTCCACGAGGAGATCCTCGCGGGCATCCTCTCTCCACCGCTTGATCTCCTCCGGGAGTGGCCACTCTCCTGCCATCTTGGCCTCTGCGCTGCGCCAATACACCGCCGCCAACACCTCCGCCTCGAGGTCCCACGGCGGCGTACCGGCCAGCACGCACGCCGCCTCAAACGAGACGGTGTGGTACGCTCGGGCCGCCCTGACGGCCATGACCCGCTGCGGACGTCGCAGCAGGGTCCGGTTTTCGGCGTCTAGGGCGTCCGCCCATATTGGCGCTCCGTAGAGTGCCTTGGAGCGAACCACACCGGCATAAAGGCGGCGGCACCCCACACTCGGCCCTCCCAAATTCGGGAGGAGTCTGCCGAGCACTCCGGCAAAGGCTACGATCTTGGGCGCCAATTGCCGGAAGTGCTCTGCGAACCTCCATCTGCCGTCGAGGATGAGGCCTAGATACCTCATCTTCGACTCGACGGCAATAGAGGTTCCGCCCACCACAATCTCCATACCCCGCGGTGGAGATCTCCGAGGTCCATGGAAGAAGAGGGCCTCGGACTTCTCCAGCGCCACCTCCAGCCCAAGGGTCCTGATCCTGTGGACCACATGGGCTACACCGGCCGTGGCCAAGATGGCCGCCTCCCTATGCGTGTCCCCGCAGGCAGTTACCAGGGTGTCGTCGGCGTAACACACTACACCGACACCGTGTAGGTTCCGCCCGCGGAGCACGTAGTCGTACCCGATGTTCCACAGGAGCGGACCTAAGACCGAACCCTGTGGAACACCGCACGACATCCGCCTTACTTTCCATTCACCGTCCCGGGCCGGGTACATAACGGCCCGGTCGGTGAAATAACTCGCCACGGAGTCCCTCAAATACCGGGGCACACCATGGTATCTGAGGGACTCCATCACGGTCTCCCAAGGGAGGGTGTTAAAGGCATTTTTAATGTCTAACGACACTGCCAACAACACCCTGCCTTCGGAGACCGCCTCCTCTGCTAACTCCCGCACTCTAGCGATAGCGTCCACCGTCGAGCGCCCGTGCCGGAAGCCGAACTGCCAGTCGCTTAAGTTCGGACCTACCTCCCTCATGTGCTGAGTGAGACGAGCAGCGAGCACACGCTCGAAGAGCTTGCTCGTCTCACTCAGCAGCACGATCGGACGGTAGGCCGACGAGGAGTCAGCAGGGCGCCCGCTCTTCCTCAGCAGGACCAACTTTCCGCTCTTCCAGCTCTGCGGAAAGTGGCCCCGCGCCAGGCAAGCCGAGAACACCGCTCTAATGTGCTCTTCCAGCTGCCCGGCTGCCAACACCAGCGCTCGTTCCGGCACGCCATCGGGTCCGGGGGCCGTGTTCTTCGCCCGAAGCCTCAACACGGCCAGCCCAAACTCTGCCTCAGACACCTCGGGCACCTCGTCGTCGGATTCCCCTACTCCTAGAGAGGCCATGGGTGGCGGGTGCCACGCCTCTCTGTGGGGGAAGAGCACTGAGACCACCCTCTCCAAGAGCTCTGGCTCCAAGATCGCCGTGAGAGGGGGAGTCCAGGGGCGGAGCTTGCCCGTCACTGTTTTGTAGGGACGACCCCAAGGGTCGCGGTTGAGGGACTCCAACCACTCTTGCCACGCCGACTCCTTGGCATCCTTAATGGCCGCCTTAAGATTGGAACAGGCGGCCCTATAGTCGGCGTAGCGGTCCCTTTCTACCTCCTCGTCGCGCACCCTCCTCCGGCGGTAATGGGCGTAATTACGCCGCGCGACGACGCAAGCCCGCCTGAGCTCCCTGAGCCCCGGACTCCACCAGTATATGCGCCGGGGTGGCACCGACGTCTTGACCCGGGGCATGGAGGCGTCACAGATGCGCGCAAGGGCTTCGCCCAGAGCATCCGCCGCGACGTCAACATCCCCCAGGTCCGAGACAGCCATCCATGCCTCAACGATGGCCGCCTCCTTCGCCATCTCCCGGTCGATCCCCCTCAACCTAACCTAACCTAACCTAACCTAACCTTTTTTTTTTTTTTTTTTTTTTTTTTGTTGCCCAGGAAAATCTTTTATAGATACCACCAGTCCGGGGGGACCGATGGTTATGTGGGATTCCCGCCTTGATAAAGGCAGTGTACCCACTAAAAACCTGGGGTGTTCCGCCCTCGCCGCTTTACAAGGAGGAAGCCACGGTGTCGCAATGCGTCCCGCAACTCCCTCAGCGGGTGCCCGTGAGGGCCCTCCTCGGGAGGGTGTAAAATGCCCTCCCCATATCTCCGCTTAAGGCACCTCGGAACACGTGACGAGGCGCCTTACAGCCCGGGACCCCTCAGGTCAGGAAGCGGATCCCCCGATCCGCAACCCAACAGGTCCCCGTTCAGGGTAGTATGCGGCCGGCATACGCCAGCCGCCTACGGCCCGTTCTCCGTTGGCGGATAGGGGCCGAGAGAGGATCTGCCTCTCGGTCCCTCTCCGCCGTCTCCTTCGTCCGCATCACCTCTTCCGCAAAAGTGGCTACGGCCTCCCAATTCGTCTCACTGTCAGCCATAGCGCTGACTATGGCTGACAGCGAGAGGTCGCCTCCTATCACCGCTGTCATCGCTGCGCGCGACTCCGCCCATTCCGGACACACGGCGCGGGTGTGCTGCGCCGTGTCCTCCGGCGCCCCACAATGGTGGCATTCCATTGTGGGTTCCCGACGTGCCACCCGACACAGATACCTCCCGAAGCAACCATGCCCGGAGAGGATCTGCGTCAGTCGGAACGTCGGTGCGCCATGCCGCCGATCGACCCACTGCTGGAGGCTGGGGCGAAAGGCGGCAACCATTTCCCGGCTAGCAGCCGGGGACTCCAGTCTCTGTGCCCAGTCCAGGAGGAGATCCTCGCGGGCACCCTCTCTCCACCGCCTGATCTCCTCCGGGAGTGGCCACCCTCCTGCCATCTTGGCCTCTGCGCTGCGCCGATACACCGTCGCCAACACCTCCGCCTCGAGGTTCCACGGCGGTGTACCGGCCAGCACGCACGCCGCCTCAAACGAGACGGTGTGGTACGCTCGGGCCGCCCTGACGGCCATGACCCGCTGCGGACGTCGCAGCAGGGTCAGGTTTTCAGCGTCTAGGGCGTCCGCCCATATTGGCGCTCCGTAGAGTGCCTTGGAGCGAACCACACCGGCATAAAGGCGGCGGCACCCCACACTCGGCCCTCCCAAATTCGGGAGGAGTCTCCCGAGCACTCCGGCAAAGGCTACGATCTTGGGCGCCAATTGCCGGAAGTGCTCCGCGAACCTCCATCTGCCGTCGAGGATGAGGCCTAGATACCTCATCTTCGACTCGACGGCAATGGAGGTTCCGCCCACCACTATCTCCATACCCCGCGGTGGAGATCTCCGAGGTCCGTGGAAGAAGAGGGCCTCGGACTTCTCCAGCGCCACCTCCAGCCCAAGGGTCCTGATCCTTCGGACCACATGGGCTACTCCAGCAGTGGCCAAGATGGCCGCCTCCCTGTGTGTGCGCCCACGGGCAGTTACCAAGGTGTCATCAGCGTAGCAGACCACGCTGACACCGTGTAGGTTTCGCCCGCGGAGCACGAAGTCGTACCCGATGTTCCACAGGAGCGGTCCCAGGACCGAGCCCTGTGGAACACCGCACGACATCTGTCTCACTTTCCAATTTTCACCGTCCCGGGCCGGGTACATAACGGCCCGGTCGGTGAAATAACTCGCCACGGAGTCCCTCAAATACCGGGGCACACCATGGTATCTGAGGGACTCCATCACGGTCTCCCAAGGGAGGGTGTTAAAGGCATTCTTAATGTCCAACGACACTGCCAATAACACCCTGCCTTCGGAGACCGCCTCTTCCGCTAACTCTCGCACCTTCGCTATGGCGTCCACCGTCGAGCGCCCTTGCCGGAAACCAAACTGCCCATCGCTCAGATTCGGTCCTACCTCCCTCATGTGCTGAGTGAGACGAGCAGCGAGCACACGCTCGAAAAGTTTGCTCGTCTCACTCAGCAGCACGATCGGACGGTAGGCCGACGAGGAGTCAGCAGGGCGCCCGCTCTTCCTCAGCAGGACCAACTTTCCGCTCTTCCAGCTTTGCGGAAAGTGGCCCCGCGCCAGGCAAGCCGAGAACACCGCTCTAATGTGCTCTTCCAGCTGCCCGGCTGCCAACACCAGAGCTCGTCCCGGCACGCCATCGGGTCCGGGGGCCGTGTTCTTCGCCCGAAGCCTCAACACGGCCAGCCCAAACTCTGCCTCAGACACCTCGGGCACCTCGTCGTCGGATTCCCCCACTCCTAGAGAAGCCATCGGTGGCGGGTGCCACGCCTCTCTGTGGGGAAAGAGCACTGAGACCACCCTCTCCAAGAGCTCTGGCTCTAAGATCGCCGTGAGAGGGGGAGTCCAGGGGCGGAGCTTGCCCGTCACCGCCTTGTAGGGACGACCCCAAGGGTCGCGGTTGAGGGACTCTAACCACTCTTGCCACGCCGACTCCTTGGCATCCTTAATGGCCGCCTTAAGATTGGAACAGGCGGCCCTATAGTCGGCGTAGCGGTCCCTTTCAACCTCCTCGTCGCGCACCCTCCTCCGGCGGTAATGGGCGTAATTACGCCGCGTGACGACGCAAGCCCGCCTGAGCTCCCTGAGCCCCGGACTCCACCAGTATATGCGCCGGGGTGGCACCGACGTCTTGACCCGGGGCATGGAGGCGTCACAGATGCGCGCAAGGGCTTCGCCCAGAGCATCCGCCGCGACGTCAACATCCCCCAGGTCCGAGACAGCCATCCATGCCTCAACGATGGCCGCCTCCTTCGCCAGCTCCTGGTCGATCCCCCTCAGCGACCACCGGGGTCCCTCTCTTGCCGGCGGGGCCGGAGCCCGCCCTACGGACGCAGAGACGCTATACCGAATGTATCTGTGGTCTGATAGCGTCTCTACGTCTACCTCCACCTTCCAGTCGAGAACACGGCGCGCCAGGGTAGGCGTTGCAAACGTGAGGTCAACTATTGACCCACCCTGTTGCCGCACGCACGTGTTCTCGAAGCCCCTATTGAGGATGTTGAGGCCTAGGGACGCCGCCCACTCCTCCAACGCCTCCCCTCTCACGTCGGTAGCCGGAGAGCCCCACGCCGTTGATTTGGCGTTGAAATCTCCCGCAACCAACACCGGACTGGGGTGTGCTGTTCCCACCAGAAACCCGACCTCTGCGAGCGTCTGCTCGAAGCTGGCCAGGTTACGGTTCGGAGAACAGTACACCCCAATTACCGCCACGCCACAGCCACCACCCACAACGGCCAGCACGCATCCATGACCCTTCGCTACTTTTTCGAAGGGCAGGGAGCCACCGGCCGCTGGAGCATATATGGCTACCGAGTCCTCCCGATCTCCCACCCAGTTTGTACGGGCGGGAATCAAGTAGGGCTCGGTAACCACGGCTATTTGTATCAACCACTCTGCCAGGCTCTGGAGCAAGAGATCCTGTGCCCTGGCAGAGTGGTTGATGTTCGCCTGGAGGCATCGGATGGCCATCTAATTAGTTTCCATCCGATCCTCCGCTCGCGCTGGGCGCGAAGATGGTGGCGAGGGGGCCTTTACGCCTACACCAGCCTTCTTTTTCCCTCCACTTTTTGCCGAGCCCGCGCCTTTGCAACCTCGGACCGGGTGGTCGGCATTTCTCCCTACCGCCTCGCACGCCGGGCAGTGCGGCTCAGCTTCGCACTGGACAGCCTTGTGCCCAGGCTTGCCGCACTTAAAGCAGGCCTCGCTGCGGTCGACGCCAGCCGTGCACTTCGCCCCCATATGTCCCGCTTCTAGGCAGCGGTAACAATGCAGGGGCCTGGGCTCCAGTATCTTTGCAGACACCGAAACCCAGCCCACTAAAATCCGGCTAGCTGCAACCTTTTTGGCTGCAGCTATAGGGCACTTAATCCATACTGTGCCCTGCCGGCCCGGAGGTCTGACTATATCTCCGACCTTGACGGCCTCCACGGAGCACCCTCCAGACTCGGCGACGGCCGCCGCCACGTCCTCCTTTGTGGCGGAATCATCCAGCCCGGAGAGGCGCAATTCCACGCACTTCTCCGGGCGGGACCTAACCTAACCTAACCTAACCTAACCTAACCTAACCTAACCTAACCTAACCTAACCTAACCTAACCTAACCTAACCTAACCTAACCTAACCTAACCTAACCTTTTTTTTTTTTTTTTTTTTTTTTGTTTTTTTTTTTTTGGTGACGGGGTGGAAATCTGCTCGTTCCAGATACCATGCTGCGTTAAGGGCACAGCATGGTTATGTGAGGTTGTCTCCTGACGACTCACTAAAACCACCCCGATGGCCGGCCTCGGTGCACTAGGGGCTCCGGTTCCTCATAAAGAACACTCCGGAGCCCCTATAGCACCTTGCCTGAGCACGTCCCGGGGGCGTCCACAACTAACGCCCCCTACGTCTCGCGGTACTTACGATGGTGCATAGCCATATTATGCACCATCGCCCTCCCTGGGTCCGTCTGGGATAGTCCAAAGCCCTCACTCTGACTACCCTACGGACCCAGATGGTCCCCTATAGGGGATGCCGCAGCCCCATGACGCCGTAGCCTCACGGGGCAGGCAGGGCGGGGCGGCCGTTGCCTGCACCCCGCCGCCGCCTTCTACGAGCGGGATCAGCCCTCTCGCGATCCCGCTCCGCGGCCTCTTTCCGAACCATTACGGTCTCACAGAAAGAGGCCACCGCCTTCCACGCCGTCTCATCTGCCAGCATAGCCGCCACTACGCTGGGCAGAGAGAGATCCTGCCCGATCCTGAGGGCCAGATTCCGCCTTTCCACGCACCACGCCGAGCAATCCTCGAGCGTGTGCTGGGCGGAATCCTGGCCCCACCCACAATGGTGGCACTGTGGTGTCGGTTCGCGTCCGATCCTACTCAGGTACTCACCGAAGCAACCATGCCCGGTGAGTACCTGAGTAAGTCTATAGGTGACGTTACCTCCCTCCCTCCCTAGCCAGGCTTCGAAGCTAGGCAGAACAGCGTCGACGGCGCGTTGGCGCGAGCTCCTCGGCTCCTCGAGCCGCTCGCGCCACTTCCCAAGCGCACGTCGACGCTCCTCTTGCCGCACTTCAGCTGGCGCAGCCCCACCCTCGCCCTCCTGCCGGAGACGAACGTACACTCGTGCGTCCATCTCCGCCAGGAGGTCGAGCGGCGGGAGCCGCGCCAATAATGTCGCCGCCTCATGCGAAATCGTGCGGTAACCGCGAACGATTCTGATGGCAATAGAACGCTGCAGGCTACTAAACATAGCCCTGCAGCGCCTAACACCCGTCAGTCTTTTGGACCAGACGGGCGCTCCGTAGAGTGCCATCGACCGCACGACGCCCGCATAGAGGCGGCGAACACCCTCCCTTGGTCCCCCGAGATTGGGTAGCAGTCTGTGCAAAGCACCCACTACCCTCTGGATCCGGGGGACGGAGCGGCTGAAGTGCTCTTCGAAGCCCCAGCGACTATCCAAGGTGAGGCCCAAGTACTTAAGGTACGGCCCCACCTGGACGTCAACGTCACCTACGCGAACCGACAAGCTGGGTGGTTCCCTTCCCCTCGGGAACTTGTGGAACCATAGCGCCTCAGTCTTATTAGGCGCTATCCGAAGACCCAGCTCGTGGATTTTATCCACGACGCATGCCACCCCAAGCTCGGCGAGCCCTTTGGTCCTCTCGAAGGAGTCCCCGCCGGCGAACACTAAAGTGTCGTCTGCATAGCAGACAACATGTACGCCGGCGGGGAGTTCAACACGCAGAACCGCGTCATATGCGAGGTTCCAAAGGAGTGGTCCTAAGACAGACCCCTGTGGAACCCCGCAACTGACCTCCCTCCGCAGAGTAGTACCGTCCCTGCCCACATATTGCACACATCTGTCGCGAAGGTAGGACCCAACTAGGCGCTGCAGGTAGAGAGGCACTCCGTGATACACGAGCGCCTCCCTGATCGCCCTCCAAGGCAGGGAGTTGAAGGCATTAACGATGTCCAAGGACACCGCCAACGCCCTCCCGCCTCGGGACACCACCTGGTCCGACAGTGTACGGACACGAAGAATCGCGTCCACTGTCGAACGCGCCCGTCGGAAACCGTACTGGTCATCCGACAGGTTGGGACCTACCCGCGAGAGATGAGTGCATAGACGGGCGGCAATTATTCTTTCGAACAATTTGCCGGCCTCGTCCAGCAGGCAAATGGGACGGTACGCAGAGGGAGAGTCCGCGGTTCTGCCTTCCTTCTTCAAGAGGACCAATCTAGCCTCTTTCCACCCTGTGGGGAACACACCCGAATGGAGGCAGCTGTCAAACAACCGCCTCATTCTGTCCCCCAGCCCCGCGGATAGAGCCAGCACCCAAGCCCGACCTGGAATCCCGTCGGGCCCGGGCGCTGTGTTACGGGCCTTGAGGCGCTTAACGGCTCGGTCCAACTCCTGTTCCGACACTCCCAAGTCGTCAGACCAATCAGGGTCTGGCGACGTGGGGGTTGAGGGACTGGACTGATCCTGGACCAACCTAACCTAACCTAACCTAACCTAACCTAACCTAACCTAACCTAACCTAACCTAACCTAACCTAACCTAACCTAACCTAACCTAACCTAACCTAACCTAACCTAACCTAACCTAACCTAACCTAACCTAACCTAACCTAACCTAACCTAACCTAACCTAACCTAACCTAACCTAACCTAACCTAACCTAACCTAACCTAACCTAACCTAACCTAACCTAACCTAACCTAACCTAACCTAACCTAACCTAACCTAACCTAACCTAACCTAACCTAACCTAACCTAACCTAACCTAACCTAACCTAACCTAACCTAACCTAACCTAACCTAACCTAACCTAACCTAACCTAACCTAACCTAACCTAACCTAACCTAACCTAACCTAACCTAACCTAACCTAACCTAACCTAACCTAACCTAACCTAACCTAACCTAACCTAACCTAACCTAACCTAACCTAACCTAACCTAACCTAACCTAACCTAACCTAACCTAACCTAACCTAACCTAACCTAACCTAACCTAACCTAACCTAACCTAACCTAACCTAACCTAACCTAACCTAACCTAACCTAACCTAACCTAACCTAACCTAACCTAACCTAACCTAACCTAACCTAACCTAACCTAACCTAACCTAACCTAACCTAACCTAACCTAACCTAACCTAACCTAACCTAACCTAACCTAACCTAACCTAACCTAACCTAACCTAACCTAACCTAACCTAACCTAACCTAACCTAACCTAACCTAACCTAACCTAACCTAACCTAACCTAACCTAACCTAACCTAACCTAACCTAACCTAACCTAACCTTTTGTTCCGCCATATTGGAAATTTTTAAACCCCTGTATCTCCCAAACGGCTTGTCTGATTTTGAAACGGTTTTCTATACTGTTCAGAGCACCTCTTGGTCCATCTTTTAGTGTACAAAAATTGTTGACTCTAGGTAGAGCAAAAATTTATAAATTTTTATTGTTTTACTTATAAGAAAATTTATCTATTTAGGACTTAGATAATAATAGTACGTTGCTTTTTAGCGTAAAATAATTGAGCGGAAGTTTTTACTGCTATTTTGGTTTTCGAATTCGTGTCTTTAGGAAGACCTGACTACAGGGAACTATTCCTGAATAGTAAAATTTTAAGACCTACTCTACATAGAGTAAATTCTAAAAGACTTACCTGGGTTACCCACCATCCGTGACTCCTAGGCGCCATCCAACTCCACCGAAGCTCGAAGACCTGAAACAGAAAGAGTATTAGAATAAATAAAGAAGCGACAACCAAACTTAAATCTATACATATTATATATATACAAATTTACAACTTTTACAAAACTCTATACCTAATTAATTAAATTGACGATTCCCTACCAGACAACATAAAATGGCTGCTATGGCCCGAACACCTGTCACAAAACCCCCGACAATGTCCAACTCCGACAACGAAAGACCCCCAGAGAAAATAGAGCATGACAAACCATCCAAATTGGGACCAGAAACTGCCCAGGCATCTCAAGTGAGGCGCATTAGCGGAGATTTTGAGGCACTCATAAATGAGGCATTAGAATGTCCTTCCTCTAAAGAAAAGACATTTATCGTGGAGTCGAGAAAAACGCCACCAAGCAAAAAACGCCTGATGAATACCCCTGTAAAACAAAAATCTGTCGTCTCGAAGCGTCCTCAAAAATCACCTTCACCGGAACATCTTACGCCTGGAAAAGAGAGAAAGATACGCACAACCGAAACCAAATCTACACCAAAAAAGGGAATTACAACAACAATCCCCCCAAAACAAAAACAAGACACAGAAGGGACGACGATACCCCTACAACAACAACTAGAACGTAAAGACAGAGTGGATGAAGCCAACGCGTTAGTCGAAAAGGCAAAGGCATCCATGGCCACCTTCAAGATCAAAAGGGAAGTAGTTGTCGATGTTCACGCAGCCTTGAGTAGGTTGGCTGCTCTTGTAGCTGAAGCTGAAAGCGATAAAAGCAAAACTACCTGCAAGGACAAGGAAATAGGGGAAAAACAAACGACAAATCAGACAGAGCAAATTCAAAAGCATGAAGTAAACAACCTCCTAATCACACTAGAAGAACACAGCAAACTAATAAAAGAAAGTAACGAGAACATAAAAGACCTGAAAGAAACAATAGAAAAACAGAAAGAGACTCTCGGAAAGATCACGTACGCAAGCGTCGCAGCCGGGCAGCCCAGAAGACATACCCAGGAACACGCTACTCTACACTCCGTTGTGATCACCTCGAAAGACGAAAAGGAAACATCTGAAGAAGTGCTAAATAAAATTAGGAAAGCAGTGAACGCAACGGAAGGAGGAGTGCAAGTAGATAGAGTCAGGAAAGGAAAGGACAGGAAGGTGATAGTAGGTTGCAAAACAGAAGAGGAAAGACAGAAAATCAAAGAAAGACTGAAAAAAGCCGGTAACAACCTTAATGTCGAGGAAATCAAAAACAAGGACCCTCTTTTGATTCTCAGGGATGTTCTACAGGTCATCACGGACGAAAAGGTCCTAAACGCCCTGAGAAATCAAAATGGTAACATATACCGGAACCTCGACAAAAAGGACGATAGAATAGAAATAAGATACAGAAAGAAGTCACGAAATCCTCATACGAACCACATTATCGTTCGAGTATCCACTGTCCTATGGAATCGCATGATAGATGCCGGAGAGGTCCACATAGACCTACAAAGGGTAAAGGTTAGCGACCAATCACCGCTGGTACAATGTTCGCTCTGCCTTGGATATGGTCACGGCAGGCGTTTCTGTACGGAAACACAAGAGAAGTGCAGCCACTGTGGTGGACCTCACATGAAATCTGAATGCGACGGATGGATCGCGGGAAATACACCAACGTGCTGCAACTGCCAACATGCAAAACTAAACACAGTACAACACAATGCGTTTAGCTCAGAGTGCACGGTGAGGAAGCGATGGGACGCAATAGCTAGGGCTAGTATAGCTTATTGCTAAGGTGGATACGGGCACACAAACCAGAGGCAAACAATACCTAGCCATGCAAGCGAACCTCCAGAGGAAGAAACTAGCCACAGATGAGCTCATGATACAGGCGAACAACAGGAAAACAGCATTCGCGCTGCTCCAGGAGCCGTATGTAGGTGGGGCGAAAAATATGAAGCAGTACAAGGGGACAAGAATTTTCCAGAACACAACATCAAACAACGGAGTCGTCAAAGCCGCGATAGCGGTGTTCGATAATGGAATGGACGTCATACAATGTCCAAACCTCACCACGAACAACATCGCTGTAGTGAAAATCCGCACGACAGCCTGGGAAATTCTTGTCGCCTCCTTCTATTTCGAACCTGACCAACCAATAGAGCCATACCTGGAGCAACTTAAGAAGATCACAGAGGAAGCTGGATCCATGAGAAGCCCCTGGTGGGGAAGTAACAAAACAGACAGCAGAGGGGAAGACTTGGCTGGGGCACTAGACGAATACGGGTTGCAGGTACTAAACGAGGGTAACCTCCCGACCTTCGACACTATTAGGGGAAATCAAAGATATACCAGCCACGTTGACATCACAGCGTGCACAATAGATTTGCTAGACCTGGTGGAAGGATGGACCGTAGAAGAGGATTTGACGAGCTCGGACCACAACGGCATGACCTTCAAGATAAAGTTACAAAGATCAAAAGGCACAACCATCAACAGAACAACAAGGATTTATAACACAAAGAAGGCAAATTGGTGCCAGTTTCGTGAGAAACTGACCCAATTACAGCTGGAAAACAATCTCAACAAAAAAGAAATAGAAAACATAGAAGATAAACATATACTAGATAAAACAGTCAATAAATACATAGAAATTATAACTCAGTCATGCAATAAAACCATACCAAAAAAGAAAAACACTGAAAAACTTACCTTGCCGTGGTGGTCCGAGGAGTTAACAGCACTGAAAAAGGCAGCTACCACCAGGAAACGGAGAGTACGCTGTGCAGCACCAGTCCGCAGGCAAAAGGTCGTCGACGAATACCTGCAAGCAAAGGAAAAATATGAAAGTGCAGCCAAGGAAGCCCAGATAAGGAGTTGGAAGGAATTTTGTGAAAAACAGGACAGAGAAAGTGTCTGGGAGGGAATCTATAGGGTAATAGGAAGAACAAATGTTAGACAGGAAGACATCCTCCTAGTTAAGGACCAAAAGGTGGCGGATCCGAAGGAATCAGCCAAGCTACTGGCGGAAACATTCTACCCGGAGGACTCAGAAGACTCGGACAACGCTGACCACCGAGAGACCAGACTATTAGCCAACCGAGTAAACGGTTGGAGCCATGATGAACAACATGACCCACCGTTTACACTGGAAGAACTACGTGCCTCGGTGGACAGCTTCAACCCGAAGAAAGCCCCCGGAGTTGATGGATTCACGGCAGATATTTGCAGCCATGCTATAGGACGGGACCCCGAGACCTTCCTTGCGCTGGCCAACAAATGCCTGGCACTTTCCTACTTCCCGAAAGCCTGGAAGGAAGCCACAGTTGTGGTTTTGAGGAAGCCAGGCAAGGACGATTATACCAAGCCAAAATCGTATAGGCCTATAGGTCTTTTGCCAGTGCTGGGAAAGGTCCTGGAGAAAATGGTGATCAGACGCATCCAATGGCACGTAATCCCGGCACTAAGCCCCCGCCAGTATGGTTTCATGCCAAAAAAGAGCACGGAAGACTCCCTCTATGACCTGGTTCGACACATTCGCTGCAAATTAGATGAGAAAAAACTGATAGCGGTGATATCCTTGGACATAGAGGGAGCCTTTGACAGTGCATGGTGGCCAGCAATCCGTACCAGGCTGGCGGAACTTAAGTGTCCGGTAAACATCAGAAGGATCCTTGACAGCTACCTCCAAGATCGAAAGGTCAAGGTAAGGTATGCTGGAAAGGAACACCCTAAACACACCAACAAGGGATGCGTCCAAGGATCCATTGGGGGTCCAATCCTTTGGAATATCCTTCTGGACCCGCTACTAAAAGGCCTATCAGAACGTGGTGACTACTGCCAGGCTTTCGCGGATGATGTGGTACTGGTAATCCACGCCGACACAGCACTTCAAGTGTCGCAACAGGCAAATGCCGCCCTTGCCTATGTTCGGGATTGGGGAGTCAAAAATAAGCTTCGTTTCGCACCACATAAAACTAACGCCATGATTATAACAAGAAAGCTCAAATATGACACTCCAATCCTGAACATGGGAGGGGTCGCCATAGATATAACGGATGAGATAAAGATCCTGGGGCTCACGATAGACAACAAGCTGACGTTCAATGCCCACACTGCAAATATTTGCAAAAAGGCATTGAATATATATAAGCAGTTGTCTAGAGCCGCCAGGGTCAGCTGGGGACTCCACCCCGAAATCGTACGTATTATCTATACTGCAACAGTGGAGCCAGTAATCACGTACGCAGCCAGCGCCTGGGCACCGGCAACGCGGAAGTTGGGCATCCAACGAAAGCTAAACGCAGTCCAACGAGGGTTTGCTCAAAAAATAACGAAAGCGTACCGCACTGTCTCCCTGAACTCGGCACTAGTGCTGGCCGGGTTGCTCCCACTTGACCTCCGAATACAGGAAGCAGCCGCTCTGTACGAGGCAAGAAGGGGCATACCACGACCGGCGCTGGGAGATCGGGAGGTAGAGCGGTTCACACCATACGCACAAACATTACACCCAGCTGACCATAGGAGCATAGTTTTTGAGATTCTGGCGGACCAGACACAGGTAGACCTGCACAACCACCACGCAGTAAAAATTTACACGGATGGCAGTAAACTTGAAGGTGAGGTCGGAGCAGCCCTATCCATTTGGAAAGGGGAAGCCGAGACCAAAACCCTGAAGCTAAAACTGTCGTCCCATTGCACAGTGTATCAGGCCGAACTCTATGCCCTATGGAAAGCCACTGGAGTAACCCTAAAACGCTCAGAATGTAGCTTCGGGATCTTCAGCGACTCCAGGTCCGCACTGGAGACAATTGCGAATCCGAGCTCCCTCCATCCCTTAGCCGTGGAGGCCCGTGTCAACATTGAAACGGGCAGACTCCAGAACAAGGAAGTTTCCTTGTACTGGATCAAAGCCCACGCGGGATTGGAGGGAAATGAACGAGCCGACCAACTGGCAAAGGAAGCTGCTGTCAACAAGAAGAAGCGCCCAGACTATGACTTGTGCCCGATCTCATTTGTCAAGCGTCAGATTCGTCTGGAATCGCTTGACAAATGGAACCTAAGATATAGGTCTGGTGAAACTGGTAGAGTCACCAAGATGTTCTTCCCGAACATTGTAGACGCGTACAAAGTGGTTCGCAAAACGGAGCCTACATATCTAACAACACAGATCATGACAGGCCACGGTGGGCTCTCCGAATACTTGTACAGATTCAAGTGTAAGGAGAGCCCAGCGTGCATCTGTGAACCGAGCTCGGTGGAATCACTGGAACACGTCCTCTCAGAATGCCCAGTTTTCGCTCTAAAGAGACACAATATAGAAAACATCTTAGATACTAAAATAGTTAGCGAAAACTTCCGTTTACTTATGCTTGATAGGCACAAAAGAAAATTGTTTATAAACTACTGTGTAGAATTAATTAAAATAGTGATCAAAAGAAATAGATAGATAACCTAATGTTTTCCATATATCTACAGAATATATGACAAAAACATTAATTTTATAAAATGGTTAGAATAAGATATGTAAACATAGAAAATAAGCCTATAAATGTAAGAACTAGAATTACTCAAATTTTTAAGCACATATATATTAAAATGTTAAAACTAAATCTTAGACATAGCTTAATTGTTACTATCTCT
This sequence comes from Pasiphila rectangulata, assembly GCA_963082625.1. Classification (NCBI taxonomy): domain Eukaryota; kingdom Metazoa; phylum Arthropoda; class Insecta; order Lepidoptera; family Geometridae; genus Pasiphila; species Pasiphila rectangulata. The sequence continues at coordinate 23,977,818 of OY720238.1, read as the reverse complement.
CTTATTAATAATTTCATGTTAAAATATGTTAAAGATAAGAACTTAAATAAAATGTAAAAATGTCTCTGGTTAAGCCAGAGGAACCCTTTTTCTGTTCCCAACCCCACTTAGACCATAACCCTTAGTTTTAATTAGCTTTTTGTAAAAGAAAAATTAGTATGCAACTGCAGTAGCCGGCGTTGCCATCTGTGTGGCGGTAGGGAAAAAAAAAAAAAAAAAAAAAAAAAACCTAACCTAACCTAACCTAACCTAACCTAACCTAACCTAACCTAACCTAACCTAACCTAACCTAACCTAACCTAACCTAACCTAACCTAACCTAACCTAACCTAACCTAACCTAACCTAACCTAACCTAACCTAACCTAACCTAACCTAACCTAACCTAACCTAACCTATCAGAAGGAAGTGGGAAGCCTTGGCCCGGGCAACAGTGGCGTATTGTTAAGGGCGTCCCTGTATTAAACGCTGGTCAACCTAAATCTAAGATGTATCTTTCAGCACAGGCAAATCTGCAGAGAAAAGCTCTGGCAACGCACGAGATTATGCTTGAAGCCAGCAAACGGAAATTGGCATTCGCACTCCTTCAGGAACCATACACCGGAAACTCGGGCAGCTTGAGTAAATATGGGAGTGCCAGGATCTTTCAGAACACCAACAGAGGGGATGGCGTTATAAAAGCGGCAGTAGCCGTTTTTGACACTGAATTAGACGCCACTCCTCTTCCACAATTCACTACGAACAACATTGCAGTAGTGAAACTTAGGACAAGCGCCTGGGAGGTCGTGGCGATCTCATATTATTTTGAACCCACAGAACCAATCCAGCCCTACTTAGAACATCTGAAGTCAATCATAGAGAAGTTAGGTACACGACACGTGTTAATAGGAGGAGATTGTAATGCCAAAAACCCTCTGTGGGGCAGCCTAAAACTCGATGAAAGGGGAGAGGAAATGGCCGGAACTATGGAGGAAATGAAAATGCATGTGCTAAACGAGGGAACAACACCAACCTACGACACTATAAGAGGCCAAAAAACATACTGTAGCCACATCGACGTAACGGCCTGTACAGCAGACCTGATGCAATACGTGGAGGACTGGAGAGTGGAAACTGGCTTGACGAGCTCCGATCACAATGTATTAACTTTCAAAATCAAATTAGTAAAATCAAAGGGAATTAGCATAAAGCGAAACACAAGAATATTTAATACTAAAAAAGCAAACTGGACTCAATTTCACACAAAACTAACCCAATTGCTCGATACGAAAAACTTAAATCAAACAGAAATAGAGAAACTTCAAGACAAAACGGATCTGGAAAAAACAACAGAATCATACATTAAAACAATAATAGAGACCTGCGAAAATACCATACCGAAGAAGAAAGAAAATAACACACTAAACTTACCTTGGTGGTCGGAGTCAATGGAAAAGCAGAAAAAACTGGTCAACACGTTGAGGCGTCGAATCCGTTGCGCAGCACCTGTCCGCAGGTCAAAGGTCGTCGCAGAATATCTGGAAGAAAAAGAAAAATATGAGATAGAGGCAAAAAAAGCACAAACTGAAAGCTGGAAGAGTTTCTGCGGAAAGCAGGACAAGGAGGGGCTCTGGGAGGGGATATACAGGATAATAGCTAGAACATCGAAAAGACAGGAGGACCTTCCTATGGTGAAGGATGGGAACGCTCTGGACAGTGAGAATTCAGTGAGACTAATCGCCGAGACCTTTTACCCGAAGGATCTAGAAATGGACGACAACGCAGACCATAGCCTTATAAGAGAAGAAGCTGAAAAAGTGAACGTGTGGAAAAATGATGAACACATTGACCCACCGTTCACAATCCAGGAATTAAATCTTTCGACAACGAGTTTTAACCCCAAAAAAGCTCCCGGGTCGGACGGATTGACCGCAGACATATGTACCCAAGCCATCCAAAATAACCCAGAACTGTTTCTCGCCCTTTGCAACAAATGTTTAAGCCTCAAACACTTTCCCATCGTATGGAAGGAGGCAACCGTTGTAGTCCTCAGAAAACCAGGGAAGGACGACTACACGAGCCCGAAATCTTACCGACCCATAGGCCTCCTACCAGTCTTTGGCAAAATCCTGGAGAAAATGTTGATTGGCCGACTCAAGTGGCACCTGGTTCCGAAAATGAACAACAGCCAGTATGGATTCATGCCGCAAAAAAGCACCGAAGACTCCCTCTATGACCTGATGCAGCGCGTGAAAACTAAACTAGACGAGAAAAAGATCTTAGTAATAATCTCACTAGACATAGAGGGAGCCTTCGACAGTGCATGGTGGCCTGCAATCAGGGTAAGATTGGCAAAATCGGGCTGCCCTGTAAACCTGAGAAGGCTAGTTGACAGCTACCTTCAGGACAGAAAGGTGAAGGTGCGCTATGCGGGACACGAACACGCTAGGGACACAAATAAAGGGTGTGTCCAAGGGTCCATAGGAGGCCCAATACTTTGGAACCTAATCCTGGACCCCCTTTTAAATGAGCTTCAAAATAGAGGAGACTACGTCCAGGCGTTTGCTGACGACGTGGTTCTTGTCTTTGATGGGAACACTGCCTTGGAAGTCCAACGACAGGCCAATGCCGCTCTCGCTTATGTTCGGGATTGGGGTATCCGGAATAAGTTAAAGTTTGCTCCACATAAAACAAATGCCATGACAATTACCAGGAAACTAAAGTACGATACCCCACTCCTGAGGATGGGCGGGATCGACATCGGCATGTCAAAAGAAATCAAACTCTTGGGACTAACAATCGATGAGAAATTAACATTCAATGCACACACAGCAAACACCTGCAGAAAAGCCCTGAACATCTTCAAACAGCTGTCGCGGGCGGCAAAGTGCAGCTGGGGTCTTCACCCAGAAGTCATCAGGACCATATACACAGCTGCAGTGGAACCTGTGATGATGTACGCCGCTAGCGCCTGGGCTCCTGCGACGGCTAAATTGGGGGTACAAAAGCAACTCAACTCCGTACAAAGGCTTTTTGCGCAGAAGTTGACGAAGTCATACAAAACTGTGTCTCTAAACTCGGCACTGATCCTCGCCGGTTTGCTCCCACTGGATCTTAGAATCCAGGAGGCAGCGGCCCTCTATAAAGCCAAGCGAGGACTTACCATACATATACCGGAGGATAGAGAGATTGAACGTATGGTAGCCTTCAGCACGTTCCCACACCCGGCAAAACGGACCATCTTAGGATACAAACACTTGATAGACGACCAAGATGTAGAGCAGAACAACTCTCAAGCAGTCCGCATATTTACTGATGGCAGCAAAATTGAGGGTAAAGTCGGAGCCGCGCTATCCGTATGGAATAGTGCAGCCGAGACAAAAACCCTCAAGATAAAGCTGCCACCATACTGCACCGTTTACCAGGCCGAGCTCTATGCGATCTGCATAGCAACACGTGAAATCCTCAAACGACGCGAAACCAGTTTTGGAATATACAGCGACTCCCGGGCAGCACTGGATACAGTCAAGAACTGCAATTCCACCCATCCTTTGGCACAAGAAACAAGACAAAACCTTGAGACGATCTCACTCCAAAATAAGGACACTTCCTTGTTTTGGATTAAAGCACATGCTGGGATGCTGGGGAATGAAAGGGCGGATGTTCTTGCTAAGGAAGCTGCCCTAAACAACAAAAGAAAACCCGACTACGACGCGTGCCCGATGTCATACATCAAAAAACAGATCCGAAAGGAATCAATCGAAACCTGGAACAAACGCTATAAAGCAGGTACACAAGCATCCACTACAAAAATCTTCTTCCCGGACGCCATCAAAGCATACAATCTCGTAAGGAAAATAACACTTACTCACACTCTTACACAATTCATGACAGGGCATGGTGGGTTTTCTGACTATCTAGCTAGGTTCAAACTTAGAGAGGATCCATCATGCGCTTGCGAACCGGGAAAAAACGAATCGGCGGAACACATTATTTTTGAATGCCCCATCTTCGGTCGCGAAAGGTACGAGGCGGAACAAAAAATGGACTGCATTATAAGCACCAACAATGCACATTGTATAATTAGTAATAAGGAAACAAGATACGAATTTATAGACTTTTGTTCAATTATAACAAATAAGATAATAAGTAAAAATAAAGCCATAGACAATTTATGATACATAAATGTCACTGAATACATGTATTTTGTATACTCAATAATAAAACCGTTATACTCATACATATAAAATATGAGATAGAAAATAAGATTAAGTTAATATAATCTTGTACACAATACAGTAAAAAAGATAAATAAACTAGATATAAGCTTACTGTGGATAAACCACAACATACTATTGTAACAAAAATCTTTTGAACAATAAAATAGTGATTCTATGTAAAAGAACACCTTAGGCATAACAGTATTTATAAGCCTCAACTTTGTATCATGATACAATAAGTTATGTTTAAATTTTCATTTAAGAAGTAGAGAATAAGATTAGCAAATAAGTTAAATGATTAAGCAAATTCTCTAGCCACGCTAGAGGTCCCCATTGTTACCCTGCCCCATTTAGATCATCTGAGTGGCGGTAGGGACAAAAAAAAAAAAAAAAAAAAAAAAAAACCTAACCTAACCTAACCTAACCAAACCTAACCTAACCTAACCTAACCTAACCTAACCTAACCTATCCTAACCTAACCTAACCTTTTTTTTTTTTTTTTTTTTTTTTTTTTTTTTTTTTTTTTTTTTTTTTTTTTTTTTTTTTTGATTCCCAGGAAAATCTTTTATAGATACCACCAGTCCGGGGGGACCGATGGTTATGTGGGATTCCCGCCTTGATAAAGGCAGTGTACCCACTAAAAACCTGGGGTGTTCCGCCCTCGCCGCTTTACAAGGAGGAAGCCACGGTGTCGCAATGCGTCCCGCAACTCCCTCAGCGGGTGCCCGTGAGGGCCCTCCTCGGGAGGGTGTAAAATGCCCTCCCCATATCTCCGCTTAAGGCACCTCGGAACACGTGACGAGGCGCCTTACAGCCCGGGACCCCTCAGGTCAGGAAGCGGATCCCCCGATCCGCAACCCAACAGGTCCCCGTTCAGGGTAGTATGCGGCCGGCATACGCCAGCCGCCTACGGCCCGTTCTCCGTTGGCGGATAGGGGCCGAGAGAGGATCTGCCTCTCGGTCCCTTTCCGCCGTCTCCTTGGTCCGCATCACCTTTTCCGCAAATGCGGCCACGGCCTCCCAATTTGTCTCACTGTCAGCCATAGCTCTTACTATGGCTGACAGTGAGAGATCTCCTCCTATGACCGCGACCATCTCGGCGCGCGGCTCCGCCCACTCTGGGCACACGGCGCGGGTGTGCTGCGCCGTGTCCTCCGGCGCCCCACAATGGTGGCATTCCATTGTGGGTTCCCGACGTGCCACCCGACACAGATACCTCCCGAAGCAACCATGCCCGGAGAGGATCTGCGTCAGACGGAACGTCGGTGCGCCATGCCGCCGATCGACCCACTGCTGGAGGCTGGGGCGAAAGGCGGCCACCATTTCCCGGCTAGCAGCCGGGGACTCCAGTCTCTGTGCCCAGTCCAGGAGGAGATCCTCGCGGGCACCCTCTCTCCACCGCCTGATCTCCTCCGGGAGTGGCCACTCTCCTGCCATCTTGGCCTCTACGCTGCGCCAATACACCGTCGCCAACACCTCCGCCTCGAGGTTCCACGGCGGTGTACCGGCCAGCACGCACGCCGCCTCAAACGAGACGGTGTGGTACGCTCGGGCCGCCCTGACGGCCATGACCCGCTGCGGACGTCGCAGCAGGGTCAGGTTTTCAGCGTCTAGGGCGTCCGCCCATATTGGCGCTCCGTAGAGTGCCTTGGAGCGAACCACACCGGCATAAAGGCGGCGGCACCCCACACTCGGCCCTCCCAAATTCGGGAGGAGTCTCCCGAGCACTCCGGCAAAGGCTATGATCTTGGGCGCCAATTGCCGGAAGTGCTCCGCGAACCTCCATCTGCCGTCGAGGACGAGGCCTAAGTACCTCATCTTCGACTCGACGGCAATGGAGGTTCCGCCCACCACTATCTCCATCCCCCGCGGTGGAGATCTCCGAGGCCCGTGAAAGAAGAGGGCCTCGGACTTCTCCAGTGCCACCTCCAGCCCAAGGGTCCTGATCCTGTGGACCACATGGGCTACTCCAGCAGTGGCCAAGATGGCCGCCTCCCTGTGTGTGCGCCCACGGGCAGTTACCAAGGTGTCATCAGCGTAGCAGACTACGCTGACACCGTGTAAGTTCCGCCCGCGGAGCACGAAGTCGTACCCGATGTTCCACAGGAGCGGTCCCAGGACCGAGCCCTGTGGAACACCGCACGACATACGCCTTATTTTCCAATCACCGTCCCGGGCCGGGTACATAACGGCCCGGTCGGTGAAATAACTCGCCACGGAGTCCCTCAAATACCGGGGCACACCATGGTATCTGAGGGACTCCATCACGGTCTCCCAAGGGAGGGTGTTAAAGGCATTCTTAATGTCCAACGACACTGCCAGCAACACCCTGCCTTCGGAGACCGCCTCTTCCGCTAACTCTCGCACCTTCGCTATGGCGTCCACCGTCGAGCGCCCTTGCCGGAAACCAAACTGCCCATCGCTCAGATTCGGTCCTACCTCCCTCATGTGCTGAGTGAGACGAGCAGCGAGCACACGTTCGAAAAGCTTGCTCGTCTCACTCAGCAGCACGATCGGACGGTAGGCCGACGAGGAGTCAGCAGGGCGCCCGCTCTTCCTCAGCAGGACCAACTTTCCGCTCTTCCAGCTCTGCGGAAAGTGGCCCCGCGCCAGGCAAGCCGAGAACACCGCTCTAATGTGCTCTTCCAGCTGCCCGGCTGCCAACACCAGCGCTCGTCCCGGCACGCCATCGGGTCCGGGGGCCGTGTTCTTCGCCCGAAGCCTCAACACGGCCAGCCCAAACTCTGCCTCAGACACCTCGGGCACCTCGTCGTCGGATTCCCCCACTCCTAGAGAGGCCATGGGTGGCGGGTGCCACGCCTCTCTGTGGGGGAAGAGCACTGAGACCACCCTCTCCAAGAGCTCTGGCTCCAAGATCGCCGTGAGAGGGGGAGTCCAGGGGCGGAGCTTGCCCGTCACTATTTTGTAGGGACGACCCCAAGGGTCGCGGTTGAGGGACTCCAACCACTCTTGCCACGCCGACTCCTTGGCATCCTTAATGGCCACCTTAAGATTGGAACAGGCGGCCCTATAGTCGGCGTAGCGGTCCCTTTCAACCTCCTCGTCGCGCACCCTCCTCCGGCGGTAATGGGCGTAATTACGCCGCGCGACGACGCAAGCCCGCCTGAGCTCCCTGAGCCCCGGACTCCACCAGTATATGCGCCGAGGTGGCACCGACGTCTTGACCCGGGGCATGGAGGCGTCACAGATGCGTGCAAGGGCTTCGCCCAGAGCATCCGCCGCGACGTCAACATCCCCCAGGTCCGAGACAGCCATCCATGCCTCAACGATGGCCGCCTCCTTCGCCAGCTCCCGGTCGATCCCCCTCAGCGACCACCGGGGTCCCTCTCTTGCCGGCGGGGCCGGAGCCTGCCCTACGGACGCAGAGACGCTATACCGAATGTATCTGTGGTCTGATAGCGTCTCTACGTCTATCTCTACCTTCCAGTCGAGAACACGGCGCGCCAGGGTAGGCGTTGCAAACGTGAGGTCAACGATTGACCCACCCTGTTGCCGCACGCACGTGTTCTCGATTCCTCTGTTTAAGATGTCGAGGCCCAAGGACGACGCCCACTCCTCCAACACCTCCCCTCTTACGTCGGTGGCCGGAGAGCCCCAAGCCGTTGATTTGGCGTTGAAGTCCCCGGCAACCAACACCGGACTGGGGTGTGCTGTTCCCACCAGAAACCTGACCTCTGCGAGCGTCTGCTCGAAGCTGGCCAGGTTACGGTTCGGAGAACAGTACACCCCAATTACCGCCACGCCACAGCCACCACCCACAACGGCCAGCACGCATCCATGACCCTTCGCTACTTTTTCGAAGGGCAGGGAGCCACCGGCCGCTGGAGCGTATATGGCTACCGAGTCCTCCCGATCTCCCACCCAGTTTGTACGGGCGGGAATCATGTAGGGCTCGGTAACCACGGCTATTTGTATCAACCACTCTGCGAGGCTCTGGAGCAAGAGATCCTGTGCCCTGGCAGAGTGGTTGATATTCGCCTGAAGGCATCGGATGGCCATTTAATTAGTGTCCATCTGACCCTCCGCTCGCGCTGGGCGCGAAGATTGTTGCGAGGAGGGGGGGGGCTTCAACCCTACGCTGACCTTCTTGCTCCCGCCTTTCTTTCCCGGGGCCGAGCCTTTGCAGCCCCGGACCGGGTGGTCGGCTTTCCTGCCTGCCGCTTCACACGCTGGGCAGTGCGGCTCAGCTTCGCACTGGGCAGCCATATGCCCAGGCTTGCCGCACTTAAAGCAGACCGCGCTGCGGTCGACGCCAGTCGTGCACTTCGCCCCCATATGTCCCGCCTCTAGGCAGCGGTAACAATGCAGGGGCCTGGGCTCCAGTATCTTTGCAGACACCGAAACCCAGCCTACTAAGATCCGGCTGGCTGCAACCTTTTTGGCTGCAGCTATAGGGCACTTAATCCACACTGTGCCCTGCCGGCCGGGAGGCCTGACAACATTCCCGACCTTGACAGCCTCCACGGAGCAACCTCCAGACTCGGCGACGGCAGCCGCCACGTCCTCCTTAGTGGCGGAATCATCCAGCCCAGAGAGCCGCAATTCCACGCACTTCTCCGGGCGGGACACCTTTACCACCTCAGGGCTTAGACACTCCTTCAGTTTTTTGGCGAGGGAGTCTGCCCTGTCGGCTCCAGCGGCACCAGACACTTCCAGCATTCTGGCACCTGTTGCGGCTGTACGGAACCGCAGTCCCTCTATGCCCAGGGCCCGAACGTCGATTTTTTCTCTTGCTTCAGAAAGCACCTGGGCATATGTTGTCCCCTTGTTTTCGGCCTCCGGCTGTAGCGTAAGCACAATCGCTGCAGTCCGGGGAACCTTTAGTTTCGGCTCCCGTTTCTTAGGAGCCTTTTTCGTCGTGGGCGTTGGCCGGATGACCTGTGCTGGACTCGCCGCTGGGACTTTTGCTGCCTTTGAGCCCTTGCGGGCCACCACATTCCACCCCTCATCCATTGTGTCCGGCGCAGGAGGCAATGGACGAGGTGCCTTCGTGGCCGCCTTGTTCTTGGCCTTTTTCGTTCTTGCCCCGCTGGTGCCTGCCTGCGCAGGAGAAGGGGAAGGCATGGAAGTTGTTGCCACTGCAGGTGTTAGGGCAGCGACGTCTGGTTCCCTTCGTTTGTCTGCGGCCAATGGGGGTCTGAGACGCTTAGCCGGCAGCAGGCGATCCTCTAGCCCCTCTATTCGCGCATTCAGCATGGTCCCACACTGGACCATGACTGAACGCGCGATTTCCTCCATGTTTATTGGAGTGGAAGCAGGGGGGCGCGATAGATTGCGAAGCTCCGCCATTTCTTTTCGCATAATTTCGACCTCCGCCATGAGCTTCGCGTTAGCGGCTTCGAGGCGCGCAACCTCCTCCGTGACGGTGCGTGTTCTCATCTCATAAAACGCCCTGCGTATAGTGTCAGAGGCCTCGTTTAAGGCCCTCTGGAATGTCCCCTTCAGGTGTCCGGACTTGCAGGTGACGTCATTGATAGACGCGAGCGCATCTCCCACAAGTCCAGACAAATCTGCCGTTGTAATGTCAGGTGTAGCCGGACCCGCTTTTTTAATCTTTCGGAAGGTTGCAGCGGCTGCTTTCCTCTTCCGCTCCTCCTCGGCCTCAAAGGTTCTCTCCGCCTGCAGCCTTGCCTCTTCCTCCTCGAGGCGTTTCAGCTCATTTCTGGCTCTGTGTAGACCGACATGGTTGCCGGTCGTAGCCGGACGACCGCGACCTCTCTTCGCCGTCCTTTCTGTGAGTCTCGGTGCCCCTTCTGCACTCTCCTCACTTGAGGAAACACCCCTCTTACGCCAAAGGCGGCTTTGTTTCGCTCCAGTTGATGACGCTTGGGACGTGACCGTTCTTAGACTGACGTCTGATTCTCCGTCCGATGACAGGACCGGACCAGGTGCAGAGTCAACAGTACGTCTCCGCTCAGCTTCCTCACTTCCAACTCGATCCAGACTCTTGTCTGTATCTGAGCCAGACAAGCGAGTGAGCACCACACGTGGCTCCTTAAGCATGCCAACTTTAGCGCAAGCTTTAGAAGCACGCGTTTCAACACCTACTTTCCCCACATCTGGTAGGCCTTGACAAAGGCCGATGTGGCCTTGAGAAAGGCCGATGTGGCCTTGAGAAAGGCCGGTTTGGCCTTGAGAAAGGCCGATTTGGCCTTGAAAAAGGCCGGTTTGGCCTTGAGAAAGGCCGGTTTGGCCTTGAAAAAGGCCTAGGCGGTTGTTGTCCCCCCCAGAATACGAGGGACTGACTGCCGAAGCAGCAAGGGATTCCCCGACCTCGATGAGGCCGGTACCCTCCTGGGGTAATATGTTTTTACAATTCGCCATTATTTTCATTTTTGTTTGGTCCTTTCTGGGTCACAGAGAGAGGACCAACCCCCCTGGGCGCCCTTACGACCGAGCTCCCCTCGGCCATACATCCCATAAGCGGGCGCCAAAACCGTAGGATTTGGTAAAATTATTTACATAAAGAAGAGAAAAGAAAGAAATATTTACAACAGCCTAAGATTACCGCCGAAGTCCCAAAAAGAACCACGGCGCCTACGCACCCCTATCCCAGAACCTCCCACCCCCCGCCTAAACACCCCGATACGCCCACAGATAAAATACATAAATACAAATAGATACATAAATACACGATAAAATAAACTATGTAATATAATAAATACATAAACATACATACATGTGTTCCTCTTGGTCAGGTCTCTCCCTTGTGGCCTTCCGGCATGAGTAGCTCTACCGGCTTAGCCCACAAGATCATAAAGACACGCAAGCCCCACCACGACGACAACGTGGGAACACATCGGTGGGGAACCTTTTTTTTTTTTTTTTTTTTTTTTTTTTTTTTTTTTTTTTTTTTTTGTTGCCCAGGAAAATCTTTTATAGATACCACCAGTCCGGGGGGACCGATGGTTATGTGGGATTCCCGCCTTGATAAAGGCAGTGTACCCACTAAAAACCTGGGGTGTTCCGCCCTCGCCGCTTTACAAGGAGGAAGCCACGGTGTCGCAATGCGTCCCGCAACTCCCTCAGCGGGTGCCCGTGAGGGCCCTCCTCGGGAGGGTGTAAAATGCCCTCCCCATATCTCCGCTTAAGGCACCTCGGAACACGTGACGAGGCGCCTTACAGCCCGGGACCCCTCAGGTCAGGAAGCGGATCCCCCGATCCGCAACCCAACAGGTCCCCGTTCAGGGTAGTATGCGGCCGGCATACGCCAGCCGCCTACGGCCCGTTCTCCGTTGGCGGATAGGGGCCGAGAGAGGATCTGCCTCTCGGTCCCTCTCCGCCGTCTCCTTCGTCCGCATAACCTCTTCCGCAAAAGTGGCTACGGCCTCCCAATTCGTCTCACTGTCAGCCATAGCGCTGACTATGGCTGACAGCGAGAGGTCGCCTCCTATCACCGCTGTCATCGCTGCGCGCGACTCCGCCCATTCCGGACACACGGCGCGGGTGTGCTGCGCCGTGTCCTCCGGCGCCCCACAATGGTGGCATTCCATTGTGGGTTCCCGACGTGCCACCCGACACAGATACCTCCCGAAGCAACCATGCCCGGAGAGGATCTGCGTCAGTCGGAACGTCGGTGCGCCATGCCGCCGATCGACCCACTGCTGGAGGCTGGGGCGAAAGGCGGCCACCATTTCCCGGCTAGCAGCCGGGGACTCCAGTCTCTGTGCCCAGTCCAGGAGGAGATCCTCGCGGGCACCCTCTCTCCACCGCCTGATCTCCTCCGGGAGTGGCCACCCTCCTGCTATCTTGGCCTCTGCGCTGCGCCGATACACCGTCGCCAACACCTCCGCCTCGAGGTTCCATGGCGGTGTACCGGCCAGCACGCACGCCGCCTCAAACGAGACGGTGTGGTACGCTCGGGCCGCCCTGACGGCCATGACCCGCTGCGGACGTCGCAGCAGGGTCAGGTTTTCAGCGTCTAGGGCGTCCGCCCATATTGGCGCTCCGTAGAGTGCCTTGGAGCGAACCACACCGGCATAAAGGCGGCGGCACCCCACACTCGGCCCTCCCAAATTCGGGAGGAGTCTCCCGAGCACTCCGGCAAAGGCTACGATCTTGGGCGCCAATTGCCGGAAGTGCTCCGCGAACCTCCATCTGCCGTCGAGGATGAGGCCTAGATACCTCATCTTCGACTCGACGGCAATAGAGGTTCCGCCCACCACAATCTCCATACCCCGCGGTGGAGATCTCCGAGGTCCGTGGAAGAAGAGGGCCTCGGACTTCTCCAGCGCCACCTCCAGCCCAAGGGTCCTGATCCTGTGGACCACATGGGCTACACCGGCCGTGGCTAAGATGGCCGCCTCCCTATGCGTGCCCCCGCAGGCAGTTACCAAGGTGTCATCAGCGTAGCAGACCACGCTGACACCGTGTAGGTTCCGCCCGCGGAGCACGAAGTCGTACCCGATGTTCCACAGGAGCGGTCCCAGGACCGAGCCCTGTGGAACACCGCACGACATCTGTCTCACTTTCCAATCACCGTCCCGGGCCGGGTACATAACGGCCCGGTCGGTGAAATAACTCGCCACGGAGTCCCTCAAATACCGGGGCACACCATGGTATCTGAGGGACTCCATCACGGTCTCCCAAGGGAGGGTGTTAAAGGCATTCTTAATGTCCAACGACACTGCCAACAACACCCTGCCTTCGGAGACCGCCTCTTCCGCTAACTCTCGCACCTTCGCTATGGCGTCCACCGTCGAGCGCCCTTGCCGGAAACCAAACTGCCCATCGCTCAGATTCGGTCCTACCTCCCTCATGTGCTGAGTGAGACGAGCAGCGAGCACACGCTCGAAAAGTTTGCTCGTCTCACTCAGCAGCACGATCGGACGGTAGGCCGACGAGGAGTCAGCAGGGCGCCCGCTCTTCCTCAGCAGGACCAACTTTCCGCTCTTCCAGCTTTGCGGAAAGTGGCCCCGCGCCAGGCAAGCCGAGAACACCGCTCTAATGTGCTCTTCCAGCTGCCCGGCTGCCAACACCAGGGCTCGTCCCGGCACGCCATCGGGTCCGGGGGCCGTGTTCTTCGCCCGAAGCCTCAACACGGCCAGCCCAAACTCTGCCTCAGACACCTCGGGCACCTCGTCGTCGGATTCCCCCACTCCTAGAGAAGCCATGGGTGGCGGGTGCCACGCCTCTCTGTGGGGAAAGAGCACTGAGACCACTCTCTCCAAGAGCTCTGGCTCTAAGATCGCCGTGAGAGGGGGAGTCCAGGGGCGGAGCTTGCCCGTCACCGCCTTGTAGGGACGACCCCAAGGGTCGCGGTTGAGGGACTCTAACCACTCTTGCCACGCCGACTCCTTGGCATCCTTAATGGCCGCCTTAAGATTGGAACAGGCGGCCCTATAGTCGGCGTAGCGGTCCCTTTCAACCTCCTCGTCGCGCACCCTCCTCCGGCGGTAATGGGCGTAATTACGCCGCGTGACGACGCAAGCCCGCCTGAGCTCCCTGAGCCCCGGACTCCACCAGTATATGCGCCGGGGTGGCACCGACGTCTTGACCCGGGGCATGGAGGCGTCACAGATGCGCGCAAGGGCTTCACCCAGAGCATCCGCCGCGACGTCAACATCCCCCAGGTCCGAGACAGCCATCCATGCCTCAACGATGGCCGCCTCCTTCGCCAGCTCCCGGTCGATCCCCCTCAGCGACCACCGGGGTCCCTCTCTTGCCGGCGGGGCCGGAGCCCGCCCTACGGACGCAGAGACGCTATACCGAATGTATCTGTGGTCTGATAGCGTCTCTACGTCTACCTCCACCTTCCAGTCAAGAACACGGCGCGCCAGGGTAGGCGTTGCAAACGTGAGGTCAACTATTGACCCACCCTGTTGCCGCACGCACGTGTTCTCGATTCCTCTGTTTAAGATATCGAGGCCCAAGGACGACGCCCACTCCTCCAACACCTCCCCTCTTACGTCGGTGGCCGGAGAGCCCCAAGCCGTTGATTTGGCGTTGAAGTCCCCGGCAACCAACACCGGACTGGGGTGTGCTGTTCCCACCAGAAACCCGACCTCTGCAAGCGTCCGCTCAAAGCTTGCCAGACTCCGGTTAGGGGAGCAGTACACCCCAATAATCGCCACGCCACAGCCACCACCCACAACAGCAAGCACGCATCCCTGACCCTTCGCTACTTTTTCGAAGGGCAGGGAGCCACCAGCCGCTGGAGCATATATTGCTACCGAGTCCTCCCGATCTCCCACCCAGTTTGTACGGGCGGGAATCATGTAGGGCTCGGTAACCACGGCTATTTGTATCAACCACTCTGCCAGGCTCTGGAGCAAGAGATCCTGTGCTCTGGCAGAGTGGTTGATATTCGCCTGAAGGCATCGGATGGCCATTTAATTAGTGTCCATCTGACCCTCCGCTCGCGCTGGGCGCGAAGATTGTTGCGAGGGGGGGGGCCTTCAACCCTACGCTGACCTTCTTGCTCCCGCCTTTCTTTCCCGGGGCCGAGCCTTTGCAGCCCCGGACCGGGTGGTCGGCTTTCCTGCCTGCCGCTTCACACGCTGGGCAGTGCGGCTCAGCTTCGCACTGGGCAGCCATATGCCCAGGTTTGCCGCACTTAAAGCAGACCGCGCTGCGGTCGACGCCAGTCGTGCACTTCGCCCCCATATGTCCCGCCTCTAGGCAGCGGTAACAATGCAGGGGCCTGGGCTCCAGTATCTTTGCAGACACCGAAACCCAGCCTACTAAGATCCGACTGGCTGCAACCTTTTTGGCTGCAGCTATAGGGCACTTAATCCACACTGTGCCCTGCCGGCCGGGAGGCCTGACAACATTCCCGACCTTGACAGCCTCCACGGAGCAACCTCCAGACTCGGCGACGGCAGCCGCCACGTCCTCTTTTGTGGCGGAATCATCCAGCCCAGAGAGGCGCAATTCCACGCACTTCTCCGGGCGGGACACCTTTACCACCTCAGGGCATAAACACTCCCTCAGTTTTTTGGCGAGGGAGTCTGCCCTGTCGGCTCCAGCGGCACCGGACACTTCCAGCATCCTGGCACCTGTTGCGGCTGTACGGAACCGCAGTCCCTCTATGCCCAGGGCCCGAACGTCGATTTTTTCTCGCGCTTCAGAAAGCACCTGGGCATATGTTGTCCCCTTGTTTTCGGCCTCCGGCTGCAGCGTAAGCACAATCGCTGCAGTCCGGGGAACCTTTAGTTTCGGCTCCCGTTTCTTAGGAGCCTTTTTCGTCGTAGGCGTTGGCCGGATGACTTGTGCTGGACTCGCCGCTGGGACTTTTGCTGCCTTTGAGCCCCTGCGGGCCACCACATTCCACCCTTCATCCATTGTGTCCGGCGCAGGAGGCAATGGACGAGGTGCCTTCGTGGCCGCCTTGTTCTTGGCCTTTTTCGTCCTTGCTCCGCTGGTGCCTGCCTGCGCAGGAGAAGGGGAAGGCATGGAAGTTGTTGCCACTGCAGGTGTTAGGGCAGCGACGTCTTGTTCCCTCCGTTTGTCTGCGGCCAATGGGGGTCTGAGACGCTTAGCCGGCAGCAGGCGATCCTCTAGCCCCTCTATTCGCGCATTCAGCATGGTCCCACACTGGACCATGACTGAACGCGCAATTTCCTCCATGTTTATTGGAGCGGAAGCAGGGGGGCGCGATAGATTGCGAAGCTCCGCCATTTCCTTTCGCATAATTTCGACCTCCGCCATGAGCTTCGCGTTAGCGACTTCGAGGCGCGCAACCTCCTCCGTGACGGTGCGTGTTCTCATCTCAGAGAACGCCCTGCGTATAGTGTCGGAGGCCTCGTTTAAGGCCCTCTGGAATGTTCCCTTCAGGTGTCCGGACTTGCAGGTGACGTCATTGATAGACGCGAGCGCATCTCCCACAAGTCCAGACAAATCTGCCGTTGTAATGTCAGGTGTAGCCGGACCCGCTTTTTTAATCTTTCGGAAGGTTGCAGCGGCTGCTTTCCTCTTCCGCTCCTCCTCGGCCTCAAAGTTTCTCTCCGCCTGCAGCCTTGCCTCTTCCTCCTCGAGGCGTTTCAGCTCATTTCTGGCTCTGTGTAGACCGACATGGTTGCCGGTCGTAGCCGGACGACCGCGACCTCTCTTCGCCGTCCTTTCTGTGAGTCTCGGTGCCCCTTCTGCACTCTCCTCACTTGAGGAAACACCCCTCTTACGCCAAAGGCGGCTTTGTTTCGCTCCAGTTGATGACGCTTGGGACGTGACCGTTCTTAAACTGACGTCTGATTCTCCGTCCGATGACAGGACCGGACCAGGTGCAGAGTCAACAGTAAGTCTCCGCTCAGCTTCCTCACTTCCAACTCGATCCAGACTCTTGTCTGTATCTGAGCCAGACAAGCGAGTGAGCACCACACGTGGCTCCTTAAGCATGCCAACTTTAGCGCAAGCTTTAGCAGCACGCGTTTCAACACCTACTTTCCCCACATCTGGTAGGCCTTGATAAAGGCCGATGTGGCCTTGAGAAAGGCCGGTTTGGCCTTGAGAAAGGCCGATTTGGCCTTGAGAAAGGCCGGTTTGGCCTTGAAAAAGGCCGGTTTGGCCTTGAGAAAGGCCGGTTTGGCCTTGAAAAAGGCCTAGGCGGTTGTTGTCCCCCCCAGAATACGAGGGACTGACTGCCGAAGCAGCAAGGGATTCCCCGACCTCGATGAGGCCGGTACCCTCCTGGGGTAATATGTTTTTACAATTCGCCATTTTCATTTTTTTTGTTTGGTCCTTTCTGGGTCACAGAGAGAGGACCAACCCCCCTGGGCGCCCTTACGACCGAGCTCCCCTCGGCCATACATCCCATAAGCGGGCGCCAAAACCGTAGGATTTGGTAAAATTATTTACATAAAGAAGAGAAAAGAAAGAAATATTTACAACAGCCTAAGATTACCGCCGAAGTCCCAAAAAGAACCACGGCGCCTACGCACCCCTATCCCAGAACCTCCCACCCCCCGCCTAAACACCCCGATACGCCCACAGATAAAATACATAAATACAAATAGATACATAAATACATGATAAAATAAACTATGTAATATAATAAATACATAAACATACATACATGTGTTCCTCTTGGTCAGGTCTCTCCCTTATGGCCTTCCGGCATGAGTAGCTCTACCGGCTTAGCCCACAAGATCATAAAGACACGCAAGCCCCACCACGACGACAACGTGGGAACACATCGGTGGGGATCGGTGGGGAACCTAACCTAACCTAACCTAACCTAACCTAACCTAACCTAACCTAACCTAACCTAACCTAACCTAACCTAACCTAACCTAACCTAACCTAACCTAACCTAACCTGGAAAAAGCCACTTACGCGAGCATAACGGCTGGACCACCAGCAAGGCAGCCTCTTGAACAGGTCACTATGCACTCCGTAGTGGTTTCTTCCAGGAACGAAGCTGAGACAGGGGACGACGTATTTAATAGAATAAGAAAAGTAGTGGATGCTAGGAACGGGGAAATAAAAGTGGATACAGTAAGGAAAGCAAAAGACCAGAAAATAATAGTGGGATGTAGAACTGAAGCGGAAAGGCAAAAACTGAAAGATAAACTGAAAACAGCACAAGACCATCTTTTTGTCGAGGACATAACAAACAAAGACCCTCTTTTGATCCTCAGGGACGTTTTCCAATACAACACGGATGAACAAATTTTGAAGGCCCTGAGGAATCAAAATGGAAACATATTTAGAGACCTCGACAAATCAGATTGCAGAGCCGAAATCCGTTATAGGAAAAAGACGAGGAACCCGCACGCAAGCCACGTGGTCATAAGAGTGTCTCCAAAAGTCTGGAGGCGAATGATTGAGGCAGGAGAAGCTCACATTGACCTCCAAAGGGTCAAAGTAGCGGACCAGTCTCCATTAGTACAGTGCTCTCTCTGCCTTGGCTACGGACATGGTAGACGCTTCTGTAAAGAAGCAAAACCAAAATGTAGCCATTGTGGAGAGGAGCACATGAGAACTGACTGTGCTGGGTGGATGACGGGATCAACACCATCCTGCTGCAACTGTGTACATGCAAAACTCCCAACAGTCGAACATAATGCGTTTAGCCAAGAATGTTCCATTAGACGCAAGTGGGACGCACTCGCCAGAACAAGCATAGCGTATTGCTAAAGTTGTCTCAGTGGAAACCCAAGGCAGGAAAACATCGTTCCCCATAATCCAAGCCAACCTACAAAGGAAACAACTGGCGACCCATGAGCTTATGATCCAGGCTAACGAAAGGAATACTACTCTCGCACTGCTCCAAGAGCCATATGTGGGTGGGACCAGGACAATGAAGGGATACAGAGGTACCAGAACCTTCCAGAGCATTAATAACGGAGACGGAAATGTCAAAGCGGCAATTGTTGTCTTTGACAATAACCTAGACGTCCAATTATGTCCACTACTCACCACGAATAACATCGTCGTGGTGAAAATCCGAACCAAAGCCTGGGAGGTTACTGCTGTATCCCTTTACTTTGAGCCGGACCAACCATTGGAGCGATACTTGGAGCACCTTAAGAAGATAGCAGAAGAAACTGGATCTAGCAGAGTCATTATGGGCGGCGATGTTAACGCGAAGAACACCTGGTGGGGAAGCGACCACATTGACCAGAGAGGGGAGGACATAGCTGGAACACTCGACGAAATCGGCATGCAGGTACTCAACGAAGGAGACACCCCGACGTTCGATACCATAAGAGGGAACCAAAGGTACACTAGCCACATCGACGTCACAGCGTGCACATTCGATCTACTAGACCTGGTGGAAGACTGGAAGGTAGAGGATGATATCGTAAGCTCGGACCACAACAGCATCACATTTAAAATTAGACTTCAAAAAGCAAAGGGCATCAGCGTCCAAAGAACAACACGAATCTATAACACAAAAAAAGTTAATTGGTTGAAATTTCATGAGAAACTGGATCAATTAAAAATAGTCAATAAAATAAATAAAGCTGAAATAGAAAACACAATAGACAAACAAGCATTAGAGCAAAAAATAAAGCATTACACAGAAATAATAACAAAAACATGTACAGAAATTATACCTAAAAAGAAATTAAATGAAAAACTTACCATGCCGTGGTGGTCCGATGAACTCGCCGCGATGAAGGGAGAAGTCAACACCAGGAGACGTAGAATCAAATGCGCTGCACCAGCTCGGAGAGAAAAGGTCGTCACGGAGTACCTGCAAGCAAAGGAAAGATATGAGTGTAAAGCTAAGGAAGCCCAGGTCAAAAGTTGGAAAGAATTCTGTCAGAAACAAGATAAGGAAGGTGTATGGGAAGGTGTCTACAGAGTGATAAATAGAACAGCAAGGAGACAGGAGGATTTTCCCCTAGCAAAATGTGGGGTGGTCATGAACCCAAAGGAGTCAGCAAAACTATTGGCTGAAACATTTTATCCTGAGGACCTAGAAGAGCAAGACAACGCTGACCACCGCCTAACTAGACAGATAGCCGAACAAGTAAATGAGCGGGTTCATGATGAGGAACATGACCCACCATTTACTCTGGATGAACTGACTGCTGCGATGGAAAGCTTTAACCCTAAAAAGGCCCCAGGAGCAGACGGCCTCACTGCAGACATCTGCAGCCAAATAATAAAACGTGACCCAGAAACATTCCTAGCACTGGCAAACAGGTGCCTGGCTCTCTCACACTTTCCCACCATCTGGAAAGAAGCTACCGTAGTAGTACTGAGAAAGCCGGGCAAAGAGGACTATACGAATCCAAAATCGTATAGACCTATAGGCCTGTTGCCGGTGCTGGGAAAAGTACTGGAAAAGTTGGTGGTAGGACGCATCAAATGGCACATAGTCCCCAAACTGAGCCCCCACCAATACGGTTTTATGCCGAAAAAAAGCACCGAAGACTCCCTCTATGACCTTATGCAATACATCCGTGGAAAATTAGCAGAGAAAAAACTAATAACCATGGTATCACTGGACATAGAGGGAGCCTTCGATGGAGCGTGGTGGCCTGCTATCAGGGTTAGACTAGCGGAAGAAAAATGCCCGATTAACATCCGGAAGATCATAGATAGCTACCTAAAAGATCGAATGGTGAAGGTGCGCTATGGTGGCGCGGAATATCCAAAAACCACCAGCAGAGGATGTGTTCAAGGTTCAATAGGCGGACCAATTCTCTGGAATCTTTTGTTGGACCCATTGTTAAAAGGATTGAGGGAGAGAGGAGATTATTGTCAAGCATTCGCGGATGACGTAGTGCTCGTCTTCGATGCGGACACGGCACTCGAGCTGTCCATTCAGGCCAACGCCGCCCTCGCCTACGTTCAGGAGTGGGGTATCAAAAATAAGCTAAAATTTGCGACGCACAAAACGAATGCTATGACCATTACGCGCAAACTTAAGCATGATACACCACACCTGAGCATGGGAGGGGTCGGCGTCGACATGAAGGAAGAAATAAAAATCCTGGGGCTCACAATAGACAGAAAGCTAACCTTTAATGCTCACACTGCAAATGTTTGCAGGAGAGCATTAAACATATACAAGCAATTGTCAAGAGCCGCCAGGATCAGCTGGGGCTTGCATCCGGAAGTAATCCGTATCATTTATACCGCAACTGTGGAACCAGTAATAACATATGCGGCCAGCGTCTGGGCACCAGCAACTAAAAAACTTGGTGTGCAAAAACAGCTAAACACGGTTCAGCGAGGATTTGCCCAGAAGATGACGAGAGCGTACCGAACCGTCTCTCTCAACTCAGCACTGGTGCTGGCCGGGATCCTCCCACTCGACCTCCGAGTTCAAGAGGCAGCTGCCCTATATGAGGCTAGGCGAGGGATTCCACGACCGGCACTAGGAGACAGAGAGGTGGAACGGCTAACACCTTACGCCCAAACAAAGCATCCAGCAGAGCAAATAAGCCTGAGGTTCGAAAGCCTGGTAGACCAGGAACAAGTAGATCTCCACAATAACCAGGACATACGTATTTATACTGACGGCAGCAAGCTTGAGGGTGAGGTTGGAGCAGCTCTGTCCATTTGGAACAGAGAGGCTGAAATCAAAGTCCTGAAGCTCAAGCTGTCGTCATATTGTACCGTCTACCAGGCTGAGCTTCTAGCCATCTGGAAAGCTACAGAGCAAATCTTGAAGCGCCCCGAAAAGAGCTACGGCATTTACAGCGACTCTCGTTCAGCACTGGAAACAGTGGTTAACAGAAATTCCCTTCACCCACTAGCAATGGAGGCTCGCGAAAATCTACGCATGAGCAGACTCCAGAATAGGGACATCTCCCTATTCTGGATCAAAGCCCATGCAGGACTGGAGGGAAATGAACGCGCTGACGAGCTAGCCAAGAAAGCCGCGCTTAACAGAAAGAAGCGACCCGATTACGACTTGTGTCCGGTTTCATTCGTCAAGCGACAGATCCGATTGGAATCGCTGGACGAATGGAACCGGAGATATAAGTCAGGAGAAACAGCTGGAACAACCAAGATGTTTTTCCCGGACGCAATACAGGCATACAGGGTGGTACGTAATTTCGAGCCAACATACTACATGACACAGGTAATGACGGGGCACGGTGGGTTTTCGGAATACTTGCACCGGTTCAAGTGTAAAGAAAGCCCATCGTGCATATGTGAACCTAACGCGGTAGAATCAATAATCCATGTCCTATTTGAATGCCCTGTTTTTTCACTAAAAAGGCAAGACACCGAAATTTCACTTGACTGTAAATTAGAAATAGAGAACCTTAACTACATAATAAGTAATAAAGACAAGCGAGAATTATTTGTTATCTTTTGTACAGACATTGTAAAACAAGTAGTAAATAGAAATAGATAGATAAGAAATGGTGTACTGTATATTTAAATATATATATTTACAGCATTGATAAAATTAAGATTCTATTATTAAGATTATATGTACCTTACAAATAAGACTAGCTATAAAACAAAAATTGTACTACCTTCTTGTAAAATAAATATAAACCAAACTTCTAATTACTATAATAATAATAAGATAAATATAAGATAAAGCACATTGTAACTAATATATCTCCACCCGATTTATCTTAACTAAGCCATAGAAATAAGAATTAGCATAAGTAATAAAGCACTGTAGATAAAGTCTCTATCTATGATAGAGGTCCCTCATGTTCCCTGTCCCGTATCCCTTAGACATAAAGAAATTAGATATAAATAGCTTTTGAACAATAAAAAATTAGAATGCACATGCAGTAGCCGGCGATTGCCATCTGAGTGGCGGTAGGGCAAAAAAAAAAAAAAAAAAAAAAAAAAAAAAAAAAACCTAACCTAACCTAACCTAACCTAACCTAACCTAACCTAACCTAACCGCGATGGAAAGCTTTAACCCTAAAAAGGCCCCAGGAGCAGACGGCCTCACTGCAGACATCTGCAGCCAGATAATAAAACGTGACCCAGAAACATTCCTAGCACTGGCAAACAGGTGCCTGGCTCTCTCACACTTTCCCACCATCTGGAAAGAAGCTACCGTAGTAGTACTGAGAAAGCCGGGCAAAGAGGACTATACGAATCCAAAATCGTATAGACCTATAGGCCTGTTGCCGGTGCTGAGAAAAGTACTGGAAAAGTTGGTGGTTGGACGCATTAAATGGCACATAGTCCCCAAACTGAGCCCCCACCAATACGGTTTTATGCCGAAAAAAAGCACCAAAGACTCCCTCTATGACCTTATGCAATACATCCGTGGAAAATTAGCAGAGAAAAAACTAATAACCTTGGTATCACTGGACATAGAGGGAGCCTTCGATGGAGCGTGGTGGCCTGCTATCAGGGTTAGACTAGCGGAAGAAAAATGCCCGATTAACATCCGGAAGATCATAGATAGCTACCTAAAAGATCGAATGGTGAAGGTGCGCTATGGTGGCACGGAATATCCAAAAACCACCAGCAGAGGATGTGTTCAAGGTTCAATAGGCGGACCAATCCTCTGGAATCTCTTGTTGGACCCATTGTTAAAAGGATTGAGGGAGAGAGGAGATTATTGTCAAGCATTCGCGGATGACGTAGTGCTCGTCTTCGATGCGGACACGGCACTCGAGCTGTCCATTCAGGCCAACGCCGCCCTCGCCTACGTTCGGGAGTGGGGTATCAAAAATAAGCTGAAATTTGCGACGCACAAAACGAATGCTATGACCATTACGCGCAAACTTAAGCATGATACACCACACCTGAGCATGGGAGGGGTCGGCGTCGACATGAAGGAAGAAATAAAAATCCTGGGGCTCACAATAGACAGAAAGCTAACCTTTAATGCTCACACTGCAAATGTTTGCAGGAGAGCATTAAACATATACAAGCAATTGTCAAGAGCCGCCAGGATCAGCTGGGGCTTGCATCCGGAAGTAATCCGTATCATTTATACCGCAACTGTGGAACCAATAATAACGTACGCGGCCAGCGTCTGGGCACCAGCGACTAAAAAACTTGGTGTGCAAAAACAGCTCAACACGGTTCAGCGAGGATTTGCCCAGAAGATGACGAGAGCGTACCGAACCGTCTCTCTCAACTCAGCACTGGTGCTGGCCGGGATCCTCCCACTCGACCTCCGAGTTCAGGAGGCAGCTGCCCTATATGAGGCTAGGAGAGGGATTCCACGACCGGCACTAGGAGACAGAGAGGTGGAACGGCTAACACCTTACGCCCAAACAAAGCATCCAGCAGAGCAAATAAGCCTGAGGTTCGATAGCCTGGTAGACCAGGAACTAGTAGATCTCCACAATAACCAGGACATACGTATTTATACTGACGGCAGCAAGCTTGAGGGTGGGGTTGGAGCAGCTCTGTCCATTTGGAACAGAGAGGCTGAAACCAAAGTCCTGAAGCTCAAGCTGTCGTCATATTGTACCGTCTACCAGGCTGAGCTTCTAGCCATCTGGAAAGCTACAGAGCAAATCTTGAAGCGTCCCGAAAAGAGCTACGGAATTTATAGCGACTCTCGCTCAGCACTGGAAACAGTGATTAACAGAAATTCCCTTCACCCACTAGCAATGGAGGCTCGCGAAAATCTACGCATGAGCAGACTCCAGAATAAGGATATCTCCCTATTCTGGATCAAAGCCCACGCAGGACTGGAGGGGAATGAACGCGCTGACGAGCTAGCCAAGAAAGCCGCGCTTAACAGAAAGAAGCGACCCGATTACGACTTGTGTCCGGTTTCATTCGTCAAGCGACAGATCCGATTGGAATCGCTGGACGAATGGAACCGGAGATATAAGCCAGGAGAAACAGCTGGAACAACCAAGATGTTTTTCCCGGACGCAATACAGGCATACAGGGTGGTACGTAAATTCGAGCCAACATACTACATGACACAGGTAATGACGGGGCACGGTGGGTTTTCGGAATACTTGCACCGGTTCAAGTGTAAAGAAAGCCCATCGTGCATATGTGAACCTAACGCGGTAGAATCAATAATCCATGTCCTATTTGAATGCCCTGTTTTTTCACTAAAAAGGCAAGACACCGAAATTTCACTTGATTGTAAATTAGAAATAGAGAACCTTAACTACATAATAAGTAATAAAGACAAGCGAGAATTATTTGTTATCTTTTGTACAGACATTGTAAAACAAGTAGTAAATAGAAATAGATAGATAAGAAATGGTGTACTGTATATTTAATTATATATATTTACAGCATTGATAAAATTAAGATTCTATTATTAAGATTATATGTACCTTACAAATAAGACTAGCTATAAAACAAAAATTGTACTACCTTCTTGTAAAATAAATATAACCCAAACTTCTAATTACAATAATAATAATAAGATAAATATAAGATAAAGCACATTGTAACTAATATATCTCCACCCGAATTATCTTAATTAAGCCATAGAAATAAGAATTAGCATAAGTAATAAAGCACTGTAGATAAAGTCTCTATCTATGATAGAGGTCCCTCATGTTCCCTGTCCCGTATCCCTTAGACATAAAGAAATTAGATATAAATAGCTTTTGAACAATAAAAAATTAGAATGCACATGCAGTAGCCGGCGATTGCCATCTGAGTGGTGGTAGGGCAAAAAAAAAAAAAAAAAAAAAAAAAAAAAAAACCTAACCTAACCTAACCTAACCTAACCTAACCTAACCTAACCTAACCTAACCTAACCTAACCTAACCGTTATGGTGTTTACAGCGACTCAAGAGCGGCTCTAGATACCATAACAAACCTTAGCACGACTCATCCCCTGGCGGTTGAAACTCGCGATAACTTAAAAAAATGCTCTAGGACCCAGAACAAAAAAGTTTTCCTGCTTTGGATAAAGGCTCATGCAGGACTCGCAGGCAACGAGCGTGCCGACCAACTGGCAAAGGAAGCAGCATTGAACACTAAGAAAAAGCCGGACTATGACATGTGTCCTCTGTCATTTCTTAAACGAGAGATTCGTGGGAAATCAATTGAGAAATGGAACGAGAGATATAAAACGGGTACAACGGCAAAAATTACAAAAATGTTCTTCCCAGACGCTATGCGAGCATACCAATTAATCAAAAAAATAGAGATGAACAAAGTTTTAACACAAGTTCTAACGGGGCACGGTGGGTTCTCCGAGTATTTGAACCGATTCAAATGCAAGGATAACCCATCGTGCATCTGTGATCCAAATGTAGAGGAAACTGTTCCCCACGTGCTTTTTGATTGTCCCGTCTATAGTCTGGACAGAATTGAGACCGAAATTAAAATAGACACTAAACTAGATGAAACAAATATTGTATATATAATTGAAGATAAAAAACTAAGAACCGAATTTTTTCAATACTGTACAAAAATAGCTACAAAATGTATTTATAGAAATAAAGATAGATAAGTTATGTTAAATAATATATTATAGAATATATAATTTTAGCATAAATATATAAGATGATAACTAAGATATTAGAAATAAGTAAAATGTATTTAAGAATAAGTCAATAAGAGAAATAGAAATAAGATAATACAATAACATAGAAAAGTAAGAAAATAAAAAAATGTGTACTTCCCCTTATTTATCCTGTTAAACAAAACCTCTGCATAAACTATGAGCAGAGATAATAGGCAGGCTAGCCGACGGCCCTAATAAGGCACTGGTAGGCGCCACAAAAAAAAAAAAAAAAAAAAAAAAAAAAAAAAAAAAAAAAAACCTAACCTAACCTAACCTAACCTAACCTAACCTAACCTAACCTAACCTAACCTAACCTAACCTAACCTAACCTAACCTAACCTAACCTAACCTAACCTAACCTTTTTTTTTTTTTTTTTTTTTTTTTTTTTTTTTTTTTTTTTTTTTTTTTTTTTTTTGTTGCCCAGGAAAATCTTTTATAGATCCCACCAGTCCGGGGGGACCGATGGTTATGTGGGATTCCCGCCTTGATAAAGGCAGTGTACCCACTAAAAACCTGGGGTGTTCCGCCCTCGCCGCTTTACAAGGAGGAAGCCACGGTGTCGCAATGCGTCCCGCAACTCCCTCAGCGGGTGCCCGTTAGGGCCCTCCTCGGGAGGGTGTAAAATGCCCTCCCCATATCTCCGCTTAAGGCACCTCGGAACACGTGACGAGGCGCCTTACAGCCCGGGACCCCTCAGGTCAGGAAGCGGATCCCCCGATCCGCAACCCAACAGGTCCCCGTTCAGGGTAGTATGCGGCCGGCATACGCCAGCCGCCTACGGCCCGTTCTCCGTTGGCGGATAGGGGCCGAGAGAGGATCTGCCTCTCGGTCCCTCTCCGCCGTCTCCTTCGTCCGCATCACCTCTTCCGCAAAAGTGGCTACGGCCTCCCAATTCGTCTCACTGTCAGCCATAGCGCTGACTATGGCTGACAGCGAGAGGTCGCCTCCTATCACCGCTGTCTTCGCTGCGCGCGACTCCGCCCATTCCGGACACACGGCGCGGGTGTGCTGCGCCGTGTCCTCCGGCGCCCCACAATGGTGGCATTCCATTGTGGGTTCCCGACGTGCCACCCGACACAGATACCTCCCGAAGCAACCATGCCCGGAGAGGATCTGCGTCAGTCGGAACGTCGGTGCGCCATGCCGCCGATCGACCCACTGCTGGAGGCTGGGGCGAAAGGCGGCCACCATTTCCCGGCTAGCAGCCGGGGACTCCAGTCTCTGTGCCCAGTCCAGGAGTTGATCCTCGCGGGCACCCTCTCTCCACCGCCTGATCTCCTCCGGGAGTGGCCACCCTCCTGCCATCTTGGCCTCTGCGCTGCGCCGATACACCGTCGCCAACACCTCCGCCTCGAGGTTCCACGGCGGTGTACCGGCCAGCACGCACGCCGCCTCAAACGAGACGGTGTGGTACGCTCGGGCCACCCTGACGGCCATGACCCGCTGCGGACGTCGCAGCAGGGTCAGGTTTTCAGCGTCTAGGGCGTCCGCCCATATTGGCGCTCCGTAGAGTGCCTTGGAGCGAACCACACCGGCATAAAGGCGGCGGCACCCCACACTCGGCCCTCCCAAATTCGGGAGGAGTCTCCCGAGCACTCCGGCAAAGGCTACGATCTTGGGCGCCAATTGCCGGAAGTGCTCCGCGAACCTCCATCTGCCGTCGAGGATGAGGCCTAGATACCTCATCTTCGACTCGACGGCAATAGAGGTTCCGCCCACCACAATCTCCATACCCCGCGGTGGAGATCTCCGAGGTCCATGGAAGAAGAGGGCCTCGGACTTCTCCAGCGCCACCTCCAGCCCAAGGGTCCTGATCCTGTGGACCACATGGGCTACACCGGCCGTGGCCAAGATGGCCGCCTCCCTATGCGTGTCCCCGCAGGCAGTTACCAGGGTGTCGTCGGCGTAACACACTACACCGACACCGTGTAGGTTCCGCCCGCGGAGCACGTAGTCGTACCCGATGTTCCACAGGAGCGGTCCTAAGACCGAACCCTGTGGAACACCGCACGACATCCGCCTTACTTTCCATTCACCGTCCCGGGCCGGGTACATAACGGCCCGGTCGGTGAAATAACTCGCCACGGAGTCCCTCAAATACCGGGGCACACCATGGTATCTGAGGGACTCCATCACGGTCTCCCAAGGGAGGGTGTTAAAGGCATTCTTAATGTCCAACGACACTGCCAATAACACCCTGCCTTCGGAGACCGCCTCTTCCGCTAACTCTCGCACCTTCGCTATGGCGTCCACCGTCGAGCGCCCTTGCCGGAAACCAAACTGCCCATCGCTCAGATTCGGTCCTACCTCCCTCATGTGCTGAGTGAGACGAGCAGCGAGCACACGCTCGAAAAGTTTGCTCGTCTCACTCAGCAGCACAATCGGACGGTAGGCCGACGAGGAGTCAGCAGGGCGCCCGCTCTTCCTCAGCAGGACCAACTTTCCGCTCTTCCAGCTTTGCGGAAAGTGGCCCCGCGCCAGGCAAGCCGAGAACACCGCTCTAATGTACTCTTCCAGCTGCCCGGCTGCCAACACCAGGGCTCGTCCCGGCACGCCATCGGGTCCGGGGGCCGTGTTCTTCGCCCGAAGCCTCAACACGGCCAGCCCAAACTCTGCCTCAGACACCTCGGGCACCTCGTCGTCGGATTCCCCCACTCCTAGAGAAGCCATCGGTGGCGGGTGCCACGCCTCTCTGTGGGGAAAGAGCACTGAGACCACCCTCTCCAAGAGCTCTGGCTCTAAGATCGCCGTGAGAGGGGGAGTCCAGGGGCGGAGCTTGCCCGTCACCGCCTTGTAGGGACGACCCCAAGGGTCGCGGTTGAGGGACTCTAACCACTCTTGCCACGCCGACTCCTTGGCATCCTTAATGGCCGCCTTAAGATTGGAACAGGCGGCCCTATAGTCGGCGTAGCGGTCCCTTTCAACCTCCTCGTCGCGCACCCTCCTCCGGCGGTAATGGGCGTAATTACGCCGCGTGACGACGCAAGCCCGCCTGAGCTCCCTGAGCCCCGGACTCCACCAGTATATGCGCCGGGGTGGCACCGACGTCTTGACCCGGGGCATGGAGGCGTCACAGATGCGCGCAAGGGCTTCGCCCAGAGCATCCGCCGCGACGTCAACATCCCCCAGGTCCGAGACAGCCATCCATGCCTCAACGATGGCCGCCTCCTTCGCCAGCTCCTGGTCGATCCCCCTCAGCGACCACCGGGGTCCCTCTCTTGCCGGCGGGGCCGGAGCCCGCCCTACGGACGCAGAGACGCTATACCGAATGTATCTGTGGTCTGATAGCGTCTCTACGTCTACCTCCACCTTCCAATCGAGAACACGGCGCGCCAGGGTAGGCGTTGCAAACGTGAGGTCAACTATTGACCCACCCTGTTGCCGCACGCACGTGTTCTCGAAGCCCCTATTGAGGATGTTGAGGCCTAGGGACGCCGCCCACTCCTCCAACGCCTCCCCTCTCACGTCGGTAGCCGGAGAGCCCCACGCCGTTGATTTGGCGTTGAAATCTCCGGCAACCAACACCGGACTGGGGTGTGCTGTTCCCACCAGAAACCCGACCTCTGCGAGCGTCTGCTCGAAGCTGGCCAGGTTACGGTTCGGAGAACAGTACACCCCAATTACCGCCACGCCACAGCCACCACCCACAACGGCCAGCACGCATCCATGACCCTTCGCTACTTTTTCGAAGGGCAGGGAGCCACCGGCCGCTGGAGCATATATGGCTACCGAGTCCTCCCGATCTCCCACCCAGTTTGTACGGGCGGGAATCAAGTAGGGCTCGGTAACCACGGCTATTTGTATCAACCACTCTGCCAGGCTCTGGAGCAAGAGATCCTGTGCCCTGGCAGAGTGGTTGATGTTCGCCTGGAGGCATCGGATGGCCATCTAATTAGTTTCCATCCGATCCTCCGCTCGCGCTGGGCGCGAAGATGGTGGCGAGGGGGCCTTTACGCCTACACCAGCCTTCTTTTTCCCTCCACTTTTTGCCGAGCCCGCGCCTTTGCAACCTCGGACCGGGTGGTCGGCATTTCTCCCTACCGCCTCGCACGCCGGGCAGTGCGGCTCAGCTTCGCACTGGACAGCCTTGTGCCCAGGCTTGCCGCACTTAAAGCAGGCCTCGCTGCGGTCGACGCCAGCCGTGCACTTCGCCCCCATATGTCCCGCTTCTAGGCAGCGGTAACAATGCAGGGGCCTGGGCTCCAGTATCTTTGCAGACACCGAAACCCAGCCCACTAAAATCCGGCTAGCTGCAACCTTTTTGGCTGCAGCTATAGGGCACTTAATCCATACTGTGCCCTGCCGGCCCGGAGGTCTGACTATATCTCCGACCTTGACGGCCTCCACGGAGCACCCTCCAGACTCGGCGACGGCCGCCGCCACGTCCTCCTTTGTGGCGGAATCATCCAGCCCGGAGAGGCGCAATTCCACGCACTTCTCCGGGCGGGACACCTTTACTACCTCCGCGCTTAGATGCTCCCTCAGTTTCTTGGCGAGGGAGTCTGCCCTTTCGGCTCCAGTGGCACCGGACACCTCCAGTATCCTGGCACCTGTTGCGGCTGTGCGAAAACGCAATCCATCTATGCCCAGGGCCCGAACGTCGATTTTATCTCGCGCTTCGGACAGCACCTGGGCATATGTTGTCCCTTTCTTTTCGGCCTCCGGCTGCAGCGTTAGCACGATCGCTGCAGTCCGGGGAACCTTCAGTTTTGGCTCCCGTTTCTTAGGAGCCTTTTTCGTCATGGGCGTTGGCCGGATGGCTTGTGCTGGGCTCGCCACTGGGGCCTTTGCGGCCTTTGTGCCCTTGCGGGCCACCACATTCCACCCTTCCTCCATTGTCTCCGGCGCAGGAGGCAACGGACGGGGTGCCTTCGTGGCCGCCTTGTTTTTAGCCTTTTTTGCCCCAGTCCCACTTGTGCTGGCTTGTGCAAGAGGGGGGGAAGGCATGCGAGTGGTCACTACTGCGGCTGTAACAGCAGCATCGACTGACTCCCTCCTTTTATCTGCGGCCAATGGGGGTCTGAGACGCTTAGCCGGCAGCAGGCGCTCCTCAAGACCCTCTATACGTGCATTCAGCATGGTCCCACACTGGACCATTACTGAACGCGCGATTTCCTCCACGTTTATTGGAGCGGAAGCAGGGGGGCGCGATATATTGCGAAGCTCCGTTATTTCAGTCCTCATGGTAGCGACATCCGCCATAAGCTTCGCATTTGCCGCTTCGAGGCGAGTGATCTCCTCCGTCACCGTTCGGGTCCTAATTTCGGAGAAAGCCTTTCGGATGGTATCAGAGGCCTCATTTAGAGCCCTCTGAAAGGTCCCCTTAATATGTTTTGACTTGCAGGAGACGTCCTTGATCGTCGACAGGGCATCTCCGACAAGTCCCGCTAGATCCGCCGCAGCAATATCGAAGGCAGCTGGTCCTGCTGCTGCCACTTTGCGAAAGGTAGCAGCAGCGGCTTTTCTTTTTCGCTCCTCCTTCTCCTCAAACTCTTTCTCCACCTGCAGCATCGCCTCTTCCTCCTCGAGACGCCTCCGCTCGAGTCTGGCTTTGAACAGTCCTACATGGGTGCCAGTCGTAGGCGGACGTCCGCGACCTCTCTTGGATGTTCTGCCTTGGTGCGATGGCTCCCCGTCTGCACTATCTTCACTTGAGGAAACACCCCTTTTCCGCCAGAGGCGGCTTTCCTCCTCTTTCCTCCTCTTAGCTCCGGGCGATGAAGCCCGGGATGACACCGTCAATAATGAGACGTCTGAATCGTCGGAGCAGTGACCAGACACTGGTTCGTTCGCCACTTTTACGCTAGGAGTAGCCTTCGCGGATTTCGCCGCCGCGTACTCCTTTTTTCCCAATGACACCACACTACCTACGCTCCTGTCTGTGTCTGACTCAGATAGGCGAGTCAGGACAACAAACGGCTGGAGTGTAGCAGAGCAAGGCCCATCGACACACCTCTCTTCATCAGGTTGGCCCTGAGAAGGGCCTTTGGGGTGGCCCTGAGAAGGGCCTTTGGGGTGGCCCTGAGAAGGGCCTTTGGGGCCCTGAGAAGTTTCCTCCTCGGAGCCAGGAGTTTTTTTTTAATTTGATGAATACATAAAAAAGTCCCACGAGTACCGGGGAAAAGGTACGATCCGAACAGTGCCCACGTGTATCCGGGAAGGGTAGGTGAACCATACCCAGGCGCGACGCCTAGGTGCAGTAGCGACTGACTTTTCCGGCCAACCATCCTCGTTGGAGAATAGACCTCATGCTGCACCGCCACTTGTCCTTCGGGATTATTTTATAGAGGTTTACTCCTCGCGGCCCGGGCAATGAAGCCAAAGCCATCGGTCCCAACTCGCGTTACGAGACATGACCGCGACGCTTGTCAGGGTTCCGATCTACGACGCTGGCATGAAAGATATAATCTTCCAAAGCCTGCCCGGTGGTAGTGTAAGTACACACCGGGCACGTCCCGTGCTCCGCCAACTGTACTCAGAGAGCAAGAAGGCGAGCCCACCTCAGTTCATAAATATAATACATAAATAAGTTACATAAATAAACGTAATATATAAACTTTAAATATAAATATATAAATACAAATAGATACATAAATACATGATAAAATAAACTATGTAATATAATAAATACATAAACATATATACATGTGTTCCTCTTGGTCAGGTCTCTCCCTTGAGGTCTTCCGGCATGAGTAACTCTACCGGCGTAGCCCTCAAGATCATAAAGACACGCAAGCCCCACCACGACGACAACGTGGGAACACATCGGTGGGGAACCTAACCTTTTTTTTTTTTTTTTTTTTGTTGCCCAGGAAAATCTTTTATAGATACCACCAGTCCGGGGGGACCGATGGTTATGTGGGATTCCCGCCTTGATAAAGGCAGTGTACCCACTAAAAACCTGGGGTGTTCCGCCCTCGCCGCTTTACAAGGAGGAAGCCACGGTGTCGCAATGCGTCCCGCAACTCCCTCAGCGGGTGCCCGTGAAGGCCCTCCTCGGGAGGGTGTAAAGTGCCCTCCCCGTATCTCCGCTTAAGGCACCTCGGAACACGTGACGAGGCGCCTTACAGCACGGGACCCCTCAGGTCAGGAAGCGGATCCCCCGATCCGCAACCCAACAGGTCCCCGTTCAGGGTAGTATGCGGCTGGCATACGCCAGCCGCCTACGGCCCGTTCTCCGTTGGCGGATAGGAGCCGAGAGAGGATCTGCCTCTCGGTCCCTTTCCGCCGTCTCCTTCGACCGCATCACTTCCTCTGCGAAAGCGGCTACGGCCTCCCATTTCGTCTCGCTGTCAGCCATAGCGTTGACTATGGCTGAGAGCGAGAGGTCAGGTCCTATCGCCGCCGCCATCACTGCGCGCGGCTCCGCCCACTCTGGGCACTCGGCGCGGGTGTGCTGCGCCGTGTCCTCCGGCGCCCCACAATGGTGGCATTCCATTGTGGGTTCCCGACGTGCCACCCGACACAGATACCTTCCGAAGCAACCATGCCCGGAGAGGATCTGCGTCAGACGGAACGTCGGTGCGCCATGACGCCGATCGACCCACTGCTGGAGGCTGGGGCGAAAGGCGGCCACCATTTCCCGGCTAGCAGCCGGGGTCTCCAAACGGCGTGCCCAGTCCTGGAGGAGATCCTCGCGGGCATCCTCTCTCCACCGCTTGATCTCCTCCGGGAGTGGCCACCCACCTGCCATCTTGGCCTCTGCGCTGCGCCAATACACCGTCGCCAACACCTCCGCCTCGAGGTTCCACGGCGGTGTACCGGCCAGCACGCACGCCGCCTCAAACGAGACGGTGTGGTACGCTCGGGCCGCCCTGACGGCCATGACCCGCTGCGGACGTCGCAGCAGGGTCAGGTTTTCAGCGTCTAGGGCGTCCGCCCATATTGGCGCTCCGTAGAGTGCCTTGGAGCGAACCACACCGGCATAAAGGCGGCGGCACCCCACACTCGGCCCTCCCAAATTCGGGAGGAGTCTCCCGAGCACTCCGGCAAAGGCTACGATCTTGGGCGCCAATTGCCGGAAGTGCTCCGCGAACCCCCATCTGCCGTCGAGGATGAGGCCTAAATACCTCATCTTCGACTCGACGGCAATGGAGGTTCCGCCCACCACAATTTCCATCCCCCGCGGTGGAGATCTCCGAGGCCCGTGGAAGAAGAGGGCCTCGGACTTCTCCAGCGCTACCTCCAGCCCAAGGGTCCTGATCCTTTGGACCACATGGGCAACTCCGGCCGTGGCCAAAATAGCCGCCTCTCTATGAGTGCTCCCACGGGCAGTAACTAAGGTGTCATCGGCGTAACACACAATACTGACGCCGTGAAGGTTCCGCCCGCGGAGCACATAATCGTACCCGATGTTCCACAGGAGCGGTCCTAGGACCGATCCCTGTGGAACACCGCACGACATCCGCCTCACTTTCCATTCACCGTCCCGGGCCGGGTACATAACGGCCCGGTCGGTGAAATAACTCGCCACGGAGTCCCTCAAATACCGGGGCACATCATGGTATCTGAGGGACTCCATCACGGTCTCCCAAGGGAGGGTGTTAAAGGCATTCTTAATGTCTAACGACACTGCCAACAACACCCTGCCTTCGGAGACCGCCTCCTCCGCTAACTTCCGCACTTTGGCGATGGCGTCCACCGTCGAGCGCCCGTGCCGAAAGCCGAATTGCCCGTCGCTCAAGTTCGGTCCTACCTCCCTCATGTGCTGGGTGAGACGAGCAGCGAGTACACGCTCGAAGAGCTTGCTCGTCTCACTCAGCAGCACGATCGGACGGTAGGCCGACGGAGAATCGGCTGGGCGCCCATTCTTTCTTAGCAGGACCAACTTTCCGCTTTTCCAGCACTGCGGAAAGTGGCCCCGCGCCAGGCAAGCTGAGAACACGGATCGAATGTGTTCTCCAAGCTGCCCGGCCGCCAACACCAAAGCGCGTCCTGGCACGCCATCAGGTCCAGGGGCCGTGTTCTTCGCTCTCAGCCTCAACACGGCCAACCCGAACTCGGTCTCCGTCACTTCCGGGACCTCGGAATCATTGACCAGTTCCTCCACCTCAGGAGGAGCCATGAGTGGTGGGTGCCACGCCTCCCTATGAGGGAAGAGCGCTGACACCACCTGATCTAGTAGCCCTGGCTCCAGGGTTGCTGTGAGTGGGGGGGTCCAGGGACGGAGCTTCCCCGTCACCGCCTTGTAAGGGCGACCCCAGGGGTCGTGGTTGAGGGACTCCAGCCACTCTTGCCACGCCGACTCCTTAGCATCTTTGATGGCCGCCTTGAGATCTGAACAGGCGGCCCTATAGTCGGCGTAGCGGTCCCTCTCGACCTCTTCGTCACGAAGCCTCCTCCGGCGGTAGTGGGCGTATCGACGCCGCGCCACGACGCAGGTCTGTCTTAGCTCTCTGAGCCCCGGCCGCCACCAATACATGCGCCGTGGCGGCGACGACGTCTTGACCCGGGGCATGGAGGCGTCACAGATGCGTGCAAGGGCTTCACCGAGTGCCCCTGCTGCGACGTCTACATCCCCCAGGTCCGCCTCAGCCATCCACGCCTCTACAATGGCTGCCTCCTTTGCCAACTCTAGGTCGATTCCTCTCAGGGACCACCTTGGGCCCTCTCTGGCCGGGGGAGCCGGAGCCTGCCCAGCGGACGCAGAGACGCTATACCGAATGTATCTGTGGTCTGATAGCGTCTCTACGTCTACCTCCACCTTCCAGTCGAGAACACGGCGCGCCAGGGAAGGCGTTGCAAATGTAAGGTCAACTATGGACCCACCCTGTTGCCGCACGCACGTGTTCTCGTTTCCCCTGTTTAGTATGTTGAGGCCTAGAGACGCCGCCCACTCCTCCAACACCTCCCCTCTCACGTTGGTAGCCGGAGAGCCCCACGCCGTCGATTTGGCGTTGAAGTCCCCGGCAACCAACACCGGACTGGGGTGTGCTGTTCCCACCAGAAACCCGACCTCTGCGAGCGTCTGCTCGAAGCTGGCCAGGTTACGGTTCGGAGAACAGTACACCCCAATTACCGCCACGCCACAGCAACCACCCACAACGGCCAGCACGCATCCATGACCCTTCGCTACTTTTTCGAAGGGCAGGGAGCCACCGGCCGCTGGAGCATATATGGCTACCGAGTCCTCCCGATCTCCCACCCAGTTTGTACGGGCGGGAATCATGTAGGGCTCGGTAACCACGGCTATTTGAATCAACCACTCTGCGAGGCTCTGGAACAAGAGATCCTGTGCCCTGGCAGAGTGGTTAATGTTCGCCTGGAGGCATCGGATGGCCATCTAATTTGCTTCCATCCGATCCTCCGCTTGCGCTGGGCGCAAAGATGGCGGCGAGGGGGCCTTTACGCCTACGCCACTCTTCTTTTTCTCTCCTTTCTTTCCCGGGGCCGAGCCTTTGCAGCCTCGGACCTGGTGGTCAGCATTTCGGCCTGCCGCCTCGCACACTGGGCAGTGAGGCTCGGCCTCGCACTGGGCAGCCTTGTGTCCGGGCTTGCCACAGTGGAAGCACATCGTGCTGCGATCGATACTGCCCGTGCACTTAGCCCCCATGTGTCCCGCTTCTAAGCAGCGGTAACAGTAGAGGGCCCTGGGTTCCAGTATCCTTGCGGACACCGAAACCCATCCCACCAGAATCCGTCCAGCTGCCACCTTTTTCGCGGCAGCAATTGGGCACTTCAACCAGACCGTGCCTAGACGGCCAGGAGGTCGGACGATATCTCCTACCTTTATGGCCTCCACGGAACAGCCCCCAGTCTTGGAGGCCGCCATCGCCACGTCCTCCTTCGTCGCGGAGTCATCCAGCCCAGAGATGCGTAACTCTGCGCACTTCTCTGGACGGGATACTCTTACCACGTCGGCGCTTAGGACCTCCCTAAGTTTGTTCGCCAGGGAGTCCGCTTTCTCACCGCCGGCGGCACCGGACACCTCCAGCATCCTGGCTCCCGTGGCGGCCGTGCGAAACCGAACGCCTTCTATGCCCAGGGATCGAACATCGATCTGTTCGCGGGCTTCTGTAAGCACCTGGGCATATGTGGCCCCCTTCTTTTCGGCTTCCGGTTGCAGAGTGAGGACGACTGCTGCTGTCCGGGGAGCTTTTAATGTTCGCTTCCGTTTTTTCGGCGCCTTCTCCAGCCTTTTGGAGGGTCGAGTAGCTTGGGCCGGACTCGCTACTGGGGCTTTTGCGGCCTTCGAGCCCTTGCGGGCCACCACATTCCACCCTTCATCCATTGTGTCCGGCGCAGGAGTGGGGAACCTAACCTAACCTAACCTAACCTTTTTTTTTTTTTTTTTTTTTTTTTTTTTGCCCAGGAAAATCTTTTATAGATACCACCAGTCCGGGGGGACCGATGGTTATGTGGGATTCCCGCCTTGATAAAGGCAGTGTACCCACTAAAAACCTGGGGTGTTCCGCCCTCGCCGCTTTACAAGGAGGAAGCCACGGTGTCGCAATGCGTTCCGCAACTCCCTCAGCGGGTGCCCGTGAAGGCCCTCCTCGGGAGGGTGTAAAGTGCCCTCCCCGTATCTCCGCTTAAGGCACCTCGGAACACGTGACGAGGCGCCTTACAGCACGGGACCCCTCAGGTCAGGAAGCGGATCCCCCGATCCGCAACCCAACAGGTCCCCGTTCAGGGTAGTATGCGGCCGGCATACGCCAGCCGCCTACGGCCCGTTCTCCGTTGGCGGATAGGAGCCGAGAGAGGATCTGCCTCTCGGTCCCTTTCCGCCGTCTCCTTCGACCGCATCACTTCCTCTGCAAAAGCGGCTACGGCCTCCCATTTCGTCTCGCTGTCAGCCATAGCGTTGACTATGGCTGAGAGCGAGAGGTCAGGTCCTATCGCCGCCGCCATCACTGCGCGCGGCTCCGCCCACTCTGGGCACTCGGCGCGGGTGTGCTGCGCCGTATCCTCCGGCGCCCCACAATGGTGGCATTCCATTGTGGGTTCTCGACGTGCCACCCGACACAGATACCTCCCGAAGCAACCATGCCCAGAGAGGATCTGCGTCAGACGGAACGTCGGTGCGCCATGCCGCCGATCGACCCATTGCTGGAGGCTGGGGCGAAAGGCGGCCACCATTTCCCGGCTAGCAGCCGGGGACTCCAGTCTCTGTGCCCAGTCCAGGAGGAGATCCTCGCGGGCACCCTCTCTCCACCGCCTGATCTCCTCCGGGAGTGGCCACCCTCCTGCCATCTTGGCCTCTGCGCTGCGCCGATACACCGTCGCCAACACCTCCGCCTCGAGGTTCCACGGCAGTGTACCGGCCAGCACGCACGCCGCCTCAAACGAGACGGTGTGGTACGCTCGGGCCGCCCTGACTGCCATGACCCGCTGCGGACGTCGCAGCAGGGTCAGGTTTTCAGAGTCTAGGGCGTCCGCCCATATCGGCGCTCCGTAGAGCGCCTTGGAGCGAACCACTCCGGCATAAAGGCGGCGGCAACTCACACTGGGCCCTCCTAAATTCGGTAGGAGTCTCCCGAGCACTCCGGCAAAGGCTACGATCTTGGGCGCCAATTGCCGGAAATGCTCCGCGAACCTCCATCTGCCGTCGAGGATGAGGCCTAAATACCTCATCTTCGACTCGACGACAATAGAGGTTCCACCCACCACTATCTCCATACCCCGCGGTGGAGATCTCCGAGGTCCGTGGAAGAAGAGGGCCTCGGACTTCTCCAGCGCCACCTCCAGCCCAAGGGTCCTGATCCTGTGGACCACATGGGCTACACCGGCCGTGGCCAAGATGGCCGCCTCCCTATGCGTGCCCCCGCAGGCAGTTACCAGGGTGTCGTCGGCGTAACATACTACACCGACACCGTGTAGGTTCCGCCCGCGGAGCACGTAGTCGTACCCGATGTTCCACAGGAGCGGTCCTAAGACCGAACCCTGTGGAACACCGCACGACATCCGCCTTATCTTCCATTCACCGTCCCGGGCCGGGTACATAACGGCCCGGTCGGTGAAATAACTCGCCACGGAGTCCCTCAAATACCGGGGCACACCATGGTATCTAAGGGACTCCATCACGGTCTCCCAAGGGAGGGTGTTAAAGGCATTTTTAATGTCTAACGACACTGCCAACAACACCCCGCCTTCGGAGACCGCCTCCTCCGCTAACTCACGCACTCTAGCGATAGCGTCCACCGTTGAGCGCCCGTGCCGGAAGCCGAACTGCCAGTCGCTTAGGTTCGGTCCTACCTCCCTCATGTGCTGAGTGAGACGAGCAGCGAGCACACGCTCGAAGAGCTTGCTTGTCTCACTCAGCAGCACGATCGGACGGTAGGCCGACGGGGTATCGGCTGGGCGCCCACTCTTTCTAAGCAGGACCAGCTTTCCGCTTTTCCAGCACTGCGGAAAGTGGCCCCGCGCCAGGCAAGCTGAGAACACGGATCGTATGTGATCTTCAAGCTGCCCGGCCGCCAACACCAGAGCGCGCCCTGGCACGCCGTCCGGTCCGGGTGCCGTGTTTTTTGACCTAAGCCTTAGCACGGCCAGCCCGAACTCGGTCTCCGAGACTCCAGGCACCTCGGTGTCCTCATGGGCTTCCTCCACTCCTGGAGGAGCCATGGGTGGTGGGTGCCATGCCTCCCTGTGAGGGAAGAGAGCTGACACGATTCGCTCTAAGAGCTCCGGCTCCAAGGTCGCCGTGAGAGGAGGAGTCCAGGGACGTAGCTTGCCCGTCACCGCCTTGTAGGGTCTACCCCAAGGGTCGCGGTTGAGGGACTCCAACCACTCTTGCCACGCCGATTCCTTGGCATCTTTAATGGCCGCCTT
The DNA here is from genome assembly GCA_963082625.1 of Pasiphila rectangulata. Classification (NCBI taxonomy): domain Eukaryota; kingdom Metazoa; phylum Arthropoda; class Insecta; order Lepidoptera; family Geometridae; genus Pasiphila; species Pasiphila rectangulata. The sequence continues at coordinate 23,938,002 of OY720238.1, read as the reverse complement.
AAGATCAGAACAGGCGGCCCTGTAGTCGGCGTAGCGGTCCCTCTCGACCTCTTCGTCGCGCACCCTCCTCCGGCGGTAATGGGCGTAACTACGCCGCGTCACAACGCAAGCCCGCCTGAGCTCCCTGAGCCCCGGCCTCCACCAGTACATGCGCCGGGGTGGCGACGACGTCTTGACCCGGGGCATGGAGGCGTCACAGATGCGTGCAAGGGCTTCACCGAGTGCCCCTGCTGCGACGTCTACATCCCCCAGGTCCGAGTCAGCCATCCATGCTTCCACGATGGCCGCCTCCTTCGCCAACTCCGGGTCAATCCCCCTCAGTGACCACCTTGGGCCCTCTCTGGCCCGGGGAGCTGGGGCCTGCCCAGCGGACGCAGAGACGCTAAACCGAATATATCGGTGATCCGATAGCGTCTCTACGTCTACTTCCACCTTCCAATCGAGAACACGGCGCGCCAGGGAAGGCGTTGCGAATGTTAAGTCAACTATTGACCCACCCTGTTGCCGCACGCACGTGTTCTCGATGCCCCTGTTGAGGATGTTGAGGCCTAGGGACGCCGCCCACTCCTCCAACACCTCCCCTCTCACGTCGGTAGCCGGAGAGCCCCACGCCGTTGATTTGGCGTTGAAGTCCCCGGCAACCAACACCGGACTGGGGTGTGCTGTTCCCACCAGAAACCCGACCTCTGCGAGCGTCTGCTCGAAGCTGGCCAGGTTACGGTTCGGAGAACAGTACACCCCAATTACCGCCACGCCACAGCCACCACCCACAACGGCCAGCACGCATCCATGACCCTTCGCTACTTTTTCGAAGGGCAGGGAGCCACCGGCCGCCGGAGCATATATGGCTACCGAGTCCTCCCGATCTCCCACCCAGTTAGTACGGGCGGGGATCATGTAGGGCTCGGTAACCACGGCTATTTGTATCAACCACTCTGCCAGGCTCTGGAGCAATAGATCCTGCGCTCTGGCACAGTGGTTGATATTCGCCTGGAGGCATCGGATGGCCATCTAATTTGTTTCCATCCGATCCTCCACTACCGCTGGGCGCGAAGATGGTGGCGAGGGGGCATTTACGCCTACACCAGCCTTCTTTTTTCCTCCTCTTTTTGCCAAGTCCGAGCCTTTGCAGCCTCGGACCGGGTGGTCGGCTTTTCTGCCTGTCGCCTCGCACGCCGGGCAGTGCGGCTCAGCTTCACACTGGGCAGCCTTATGCCCAGGCTTGCCGCACTTGAAACAGACCTCGCTGCGGTCGACTCCAGCCGTGCACTTCACCCCCATATGTCCCGCCTCTAGGCAGCGGTAACAATGCAGGGGCCTGGGCTCCAATATCTTTGCAGACACCGAAACCCAGCCCACTAAAATTCGGCCAGCTGCAACCTTTTTGGCTGCAGCTATAGGGCACTTGAGCCATACTGTGCCCTGCCGGCCGGGTGGCCTCACAACACTCCCCACATGTACGGCCTCTGCGGAGCAGCCTCCACACTTGGCGACGGCCGCCGCCACGTCCTCCTTTGTGGCGGAATCATCCAGCCCAGAGAGGCGTAATGCCACGCACTTCTCCGGGCGGGACACCTTTACAACCTCCGGGCTTAGATGCTCCCTCAGTTTCTTGGCGAGGGAGTCTGCCTTTTCGGTTCCAGTGGCACCGGACACTTCCAGCACCCTGGCTCCTGTTGCGGCTGTGCGGAATCGCAGTCCCTCTATGCCCAGGGCCTGAACATCGATTTTCTCACGCGCTTCAGCAAGCACCTGGGCATACGTGGTCCCCTTCTCTTCGGCCTCCGGCTGCAGCGTAAGCACGATCGCTGCAGTCCGGGGAACCTTAAGTTTCGGCTCCCGTTTCTTAGGAGCCTTTTTCGCTACGGGAGTTGGCCGAGTGGCTTGGGCCATTTGAGCCTCTGGTGCCTTAGCGGCCTTGGTACCCTTTCGTGCTACTACGTTCCATCCTTCGTCCATTGAAACCGGGGCAGGAGGCAACGGATTGGGTACTTTTTTGGCCGCCTTGGTTTTACCCTTTTTTCCCCCAGTCCCGCTGGTGCTTGCTTGGGCAGGAGGGGGGGAAGGCGTGTAAGTTGTCGCTATTGCAGCTGTTACAGCAACATCGTCTGACTCCCTCCTTTTGTCTGCGGCCAGTGGGGGCCTGAGGCGCTTAGCCGGCAGAAGGCGATCCTCTAGCCCCTCTATTCGCGCATTCAGCATGGTCCCACACTGGACCATGACTGAACGCGCAATCTCCTCCATGTTTATGGCTGCGGGAGCGGTAGGCCGCGAGAGGCTCCGAAGCTCCACCATTTCCTTCCGCATAGTAGCGACCTCCGCCATGAGTTTTATATTAGCCGTTTCGAGGCGCGCAATTTCCTCCGTAACCGTGCGGGTCTTCATCTCGGCGAAGGCCCTACGGATAGTTTCAGAGGCGTCGTTAAGTGCTCTCTGAAAAGTCCCCTTTATGTGTTTGGACTTGCAGGAGACGTCGTTGATTGACGAAAGTGCATCTCCTACAAGTCCAGCTAGGTCTGCCGCGGTGATGTCAAAAGCAGCCGGCCCTGCTTTAGACACTTTACGGAAGGTAGCTGCAGCAGCTTTCCTCTTCCGCTCTTCCTTCTCCTCGAATAGTCGCTCCACCTGCAGCATCGCCTCTTCCTCCTGAAGACGCTTTTGCTCTTGTCTGGCTTTGTGCAGACCGACATAGCTGCCGGTCGAAGCCGGACGTCCACGACCTCTTTTCGACGTCCTACCTTTGAGCTGCGCCTCTCCTTCCGCACTTTCCTCACTGGAGGAAACTCCCCTTTTTCGCCAAAGGCGACTTTCCTCCTCTTTTCTCATCATAGTTCCAGGCGATGCACCTCGGGATGAAACAGTCAATAAAGACACGTCTGAATCGACTTCCGACAAGTCACCAGGCGCCGATTCAACCGGCACATTCTCACTTGGAGTAACCTTCGCGGCTTTCGCCGCCACGTACTCCTTATTGGCCAATAACACCTTGTCACTCCCCACGCTCTTGTCTGTGTCCGACTCAGACAGTCGAGTCAAGACAACAAACGGCTGGAGCGTAGCAGAGCAAGGCCCATCGACACACCTTTCTTCATCAGGTTGGCCCTGAGAAGGGCCTTTTTTAAACTTGCCTTTCGCATCGCGAAGAGGCATCGTCCCACCTTTCCCATGTTGGCCTTGAAAAAGGCCGATTTGGCCTTGAGAAAGGCCGGTTTGGCCTTGAGAAAGGCCGGTTTGGCCTTGAAAAAGGCCGGTTTGGCCTTGAGAAAGGCCGGTTTGGCCTTGAAAAAGGCCTAGGCGGTTGTTGTCCCCCCCAGAATACGAGGGACTGACTGCCGAAGCAGCAAGGGATTCCCCGACCTCGATGAGGCCGGTACCCTCCTGGGGTAATATGTTTTTACAATTCGCCATTTTCATTTTTTTTTTGTTTGGTCCTATTTGGGTCACAGAGGGTGGACCGACCCCCTGGGCGCCCTTACGACCGAGCTCCCCTCGGCCATACATCCCATAAGCGGGCGCCAAAACCGTAGGATTTGGTGAAAACTATATACATAAAGAAGACAGAAGAAGCAAATATTTACAAAAAAGCCTAAGATTACCGCCGAAGTTCCAAAAAGAACCACGGCGCCTACGCACCCCTATCCCAGACCCCCCACCCCCCACCTAAGCACCCCGAAACGCCCACAGATAAAATACATAAATACAAATAGATACATAAATACCTGATAATATAAACTATGTAATATAATAAATACATAAACATACATACATGTGTTCCTCTTGGTCAGGTCTCTCCCTTGAGGCCTTCCGGCATGAGTAACTCTACCGGCGTAGCCCTCAAGATCATAAAGACACGCAAGCCCCACCACGACGACAACGTGGGAACACATCGGTGGGGAACCTAACCTAACCTTTTTTTTTTTTTTTTTTTTTTTTTTTTGTTGCCCAGGAAAATCTTTTATAGATACCACCAGTCCGGGGGGACCGATGGTTATGTGGGATTCCCGCCTTGATAAAGGCAGTGTACCCACTAAAAACCTGGGGTGTTCCGCCCTCGCCGCTTTACAAGGAGGAAGCCACGGTGTCGCAATGCGTCCCGCAACTCCCTCAGCGGGTGCCCGTGAGGGCCCTCCTCGGGAGGGTGTCAAATGCCCTCCCCGTATCTCCGCTTAAGGCACCTCGGAACACGTGACGAGGCGCCTTACAGCCCGGGACCCCTCAGGTCAGGAAGCGGATCCCCCGATCCGCAACCCAACAGGTCCCCGTTCAGGGTAGTATGCGGCCGGCATACGCCAGCCGCCTACGGCCCGTTCTCCGTTGGCGGATAGGAGCCGAGAGAGGATCTGCCTCTCGGTCCCTTTCCGCCGAATCCTTCGCCCGCATCACTTCCTCTGCGAAAGCGGCTACGGCCTCCCATTTCGTCTCGCTGTCAGCCATAGCGTTGACTATGGCTGAGAGCGAGAGGTCAGGTCCTATCGCCGTTGCCATCACTGCGCGCGGCTCCGCCCACTCTGGGCACTCGGCGCGGGTGTGCTGCGCCGTGTCCTCCGGCGCCCCACAATGGTGGCATTCCATTGTGGGTTCCCGACGTGCCACCCGACACAGATACCTTCCGAAGCAACCATGCCCGGAGAGGATCTGCGTCAGACGGAACGTCGGTGCGCCATGACGCCGATCGACCCACTGCTGGAGGCTGGGGCGAAAGGCGGCCACCATTTCCCGGCTAGCAGCCGGGGTCTCCAAACGGCGTGCCCAGTCCTGGAGGAGATCCTCGCGGGCATCCTCTCTCCACCGCTTGATCTCCTCCGGGAGTGGCCACCCACCTGCCATCTTGGCCTCTGCGCTGCGCCAATACACCGTCGCCAACACCTCCGCCTCGAGGTTCCACGGCGGTGTACCGGCCAGCACGCACGCCGCCTCAAACGAGACGGTGTGGTACGCTCGGGCCGCCCTGACGGCCATGACCCGCTGCGGACGTCGCAGCAGGGTCAGGTTTTCAGCGTCTAGGGCGTCCGCCCATATTGGCGCTCCGTAGAGTGCCTTGGAGCGAACCACACCGGCATAAAGGCGGCGGCACCCCACACTCGGCCCTCCCAAATTCGGGAGGAGTCTCCCGAGCACTCCGGCAAAGGCTACGATCTTGGGCGCCAATTGCCGGAAGTGCTCCGCGAACCTCCATCTGCCGTCGAGGATGAGGCCTAAATACCTCATCTTCGACTCGACGGCAATGGAGGTTCCGCCCACCACAATTTCCATCCCCCGCGGTGGAGATCTCCGAGGCCCGTGGAAGAAGAGGGCCTCGGACTTCTCCAGCGCTACCTCCAGCCCAAGGGTCCTGATCCTTTGGACCACATGGGCAACTCCGGCCGTGGCCAAAATAGCCGCCTCTCTATGAGTGCTCCCGCGGGCAGTAACTAAGGTGTCATCGGCGTAACACACAATACTGACGCCGTGAAGGTTCCGCCCGCGGAGCACATAATCGTACCCGATGTTCCACAGGAGCGGTCCTAGGACCGATCCCTGTGGAACACCGCACGACATCCGCCTCACTTTCCATTCACCGTCCCGGGCCGGGTACATAACGGCCCGGTCGGTGAAATAACTCGCCACGGAGTCCCTCAAATACCGGGGCACATCATGGTATCTGAGGGACTCCATCACGGTCTCCCAAGGGAGGGTGTTAAAGGCATTTTTAATGTCTAACGACACTGCCAACAACACCCTGCCTTCGGAGACCGCCTCCTCCGCTAACTTCCGCACTTTGGCGATGGCGTCCACCGTCGAGCGCCCGTGCCGAAAGCCGAATTGCCCGTCGCTCAAGTTCGGTCCTACCTCCCTCATGTGCTGGGTGAGACGAGCAGCGAGTACACGCTCGAAGAGCTTGCTCGTCTCACTCAGCAGCACGATCGGACGGTAGGCCGACGGAGAATCGGCTGGGCGCCCATTCTTTCTTAGCAGGACCAACTTTCCGCTTTTCCAGCACTGCGGAAAGTGGCCCCGCGCCAGGCAAGCTGAGAACACGGATCGAATGTGTTCTCCAAGCTGCCCGGCCGCCAACACCAAAGCGCGTCCTGGCACGCCATCAGGTCCAGGGGCCGTGTTCTTCGCTCTCAGCCTCAACACGGCCAACCCGAACTCGGTCTCCGTCACTTCCGGGACCTCGGAATCATTGACCAGTTCCTCCACCTCAGGAGGAGCCATGAGTGGTGGGTGCCACGCCTCCCTATGAGGGAAGAGCGCTGACACCACCTGATCTAGTAGCCCTGGCTCCAGGGTTGCTGTGAGTGGGGGGGTCCAGGGACGGAGCTTCCCCGTCACCGCCTTGTAAGGGCGACCCCAGGGGTCGTGGTTGAGGGACTCCAGCCACTCTTGCCACGCCGACTCCTTAGCATCTTTGATGGCCGCCTTGAGATCTGAACAGGCGGCCCTATAGTCGGCGTAGCGGTCCCTCTCGACCTCTTCGTCACGAAGCCTCCTCCGGCGGTAGTGGGCGTATCGACGCCGCGCCACGACGCAGGTCTGTCTTAGCTCTCTGAGCCCCGGCCTCCACCAATACATGCGCCGTGGCGGCGACGACGTCTTGACCCGGGGCATGGAGGCGTCACAGATGCGTGCAAGGGCTTCACCGAGTGCCCCTGCTGCGACGTCTACATCCCCCAGGAACCTAACCTAACCTAACCTAACCTAACCTAACCTAACCTTTTTTTTTTTTTTTTTTTTTTTTTTTTTTTGCCCAGGAAAATCTTTTATAGATACCACCAGTCCGGGGGGACCGATGGTTATGTGGGATTCCCGCCTTGATAAAGGCAGTGTACCCACTAAAAACCTGGGGTGTTCCGCCCTCGCCGCTTTACAAGGAGGAAGCCACGGTGTCGCAATGCGTCCCGCAACTCCCTCAGCGGGTGCCCGTGAGGGTCCTCCTCGGGAGGGTGTAAAGTGCCCTCCCTGTATCTCCGCTTAAGGCACCTCGGAACACGTGACGAGGCGCCTTACAGCACGGGACCCCTCAGGTCAGGAAGCGGATCCCCCGATCCGCAACCCAACAGGTCCCCGTTCAGGGTAGTATGCGGCCGGCATATGCCAACCGCCTACGGCCCGTTCTTCTGTGGCGGATAGGGGCCGAGAGAGGATCTGCCTCTCGGTCCCTTTCCGCCGTCTCCTTGGTCCGCATTACATTTTCCGCAAATGCGGCCACGGCCTCCCAATTTGTCTCACTGTCAGCCATAGCTCTTACTATGGCTGACAGTGAGAGATCTCCTCCTATGACCGCGACCATCTCGGCGCGCGGCTCCGCCCACTCTGGGCACTCGGCGCGGGTGTGCTGCGCCGTGTCCTCCGGCGCCCCACAATGGTGACATTCCATTGTGGGTTCCCGACGTGCCACCCGACACAGATACCTCCCGAAGCAACCATGCCCGGAGAGGATCTGCGTTAGACGGAACGTCGGTGCGCCATGCCGCCGATCGACCCACTGCTGGAGGCTGGGGCGAAAGGCGGCCACCATTTCCCGGCTAGCAGCCGGGGACTCCAGTCTCTGTGCCCAGTCCAGGAAGAGATCCTCGCGGGCACTCTCTCTCCACCGCCTGATCTCCTCCGGGAGTGGCCACTCTCCTGCCATCTTGGCCTCTACGCTGCGCCAATACACCGTCGCCAAAACCTCCGCCTCGAGGTTCCACGGCGGTGTACCGGCCAGCACGCACGCCGCCTCAAACGAGACGGTGTGATACGCTCGGGCCGCCCTGACGGCCATGACCCGCTGCGGACGTCGCAGCAGGGTCAGGTTTTCAGCGTCTAGGGCTTCCGCCCATATTGGCGCTCCGTAGAGTGCCTTGGAGCGAACCACACCGGCATAAAGGCGGCGGCACCCCACACTCGGCCCTCCCAAATTCGGGAGGAGTCTCCCGAGCACTCCGGCAAAGGCTATGATCTTGGGCGCCAATTGCCGGAAATGCTCCGCGAACCTCCATCTGCCGTCGAGGACGAGGCCTAAGTACCTCATCTTCGACTCGACGGCAATGGAGGTTCCGCCCACCACTATCTCCATCCCCCGCGGTGGAGATCTCCGAGGCCCGTGAAAGAAGAGGGCCTCGGACTTCTCCAGTGCCACCTCCAGCCCAAGGGTCCTGATCCTGTGGACCACATGGGCTACTCCAGCAGTGGCCAAGATGGCTGCCTCCCTGTGTGTGCGCCCACGGGCAGTTACCAAGGTGTCATCAGCGTAGCAGACTACGCTGACACCGTGTAAGTTCCGCCCGCGGAGCACGAAGTCGTACCCGATGTTCCACAGGAGCGGTCCCAGGACCGAGCCCTGTGGAACACCGCACGACATACGCCTTATTTTCCAATCACCGTCCCGGGCCGGGTACATAACGGCCCGGTCGGTGAAATAACTCGCCACGGAGTCCCTCAAATACCGGGGCACACCATGGTATCTGAGGGACTCCATCACGGTCTCCCAAGGGAGGGTGTTAAAGGCATTCTTAATGTCCAACGACACTGCCAACAACACCCTGCCTTCGGAGACCGCCTCTTCCGCTAACTCTCGCACCTTCGCTATGGCGTCCACCGTCGAGCGCCCTTGCCGGAAACCAAACTGCCCATCGCTCAGATTCGGTCCTACCTCCCTCATGTGCTGAGTGAGACGAGCAGCGAGCACACGTTCGAAGAGCTTGCTCGTCTCACTCAGCAGCACGATCGGACGGTAGGCCGACGAGGAGTCAGCAGGGCGCCCGCTCTTCCTCAGCAGGACCAACTTTCCGCTCTTCCAGCTCTGCGGAAAGTGGCCCCGCGCCAGGCAAGCCGAGAACAACGCTCTAATGTGCTCTTCCAGCTGCCCGGCTGCCAATACCAGCGCTCGTCCCGGCACGCCATCGGGTCCGGGGGCCGTGTTCTTCGCCCGAAGCCTCAACACGGCCAGCCCAAACTCTGCCTCAGACACCTCGGGCACCTCGTCGTCGGATTCCCCCACTCCTAGAGAGGCCATGGGTGGCGGGTGCCACGCCTCTCTGTGGGGGAAGAGCACTGAGACCACCCTATCCAAGAGCTCTGGCTCCAAGATCGCCGTGAGAGGGGGAGTCCAGGGGCGGAGCTTGCCCGTCACTATTTTGTAGGGACGACCCCAAGGGTCGCGGTTGAGGGACTCCAACCACTCTTGCCACGCCGACTCCTTGGCATCCTTAATGGCCGCCTTAAGATTGGAACAGGCGGCCCTATAGTCGGCGTAGCGGTCCCTTTCTACCTCCTCGTCGCGCACCCTCCTCCGGCGGTAATGGGCGTAATTACGCCGCGCGACGACGCAAGCCCGCCTGAGCTCCCTGAGCCCCGGACTCCACCAGTATATGCGCCGGGGTGGCACCGACGTCTTGACCCGGGGCATGGAGGCGTCACAGATGCGCGCAAGGGCTTCGCCCAGAGCATCCGCCGCGACGTCAACATCCCCCAGGTCCGAGACAGCCATCCATGCCTCAACGATGGCCGCCTCCTTCGCCAGCTCCCGGTCGATCCCCCTCAGCGACCACCGGGGTCCCTCTCTTGCCGGCGGGGCCGGAGCCTGCCCTACGGACGCAGAGACGCTATACCGAATGTATCTGTGGTCTGATAGCGTCTCTACGTCTATCTCCACCTTCCAGTCGAGAACACGGCGCGCCAGGGTAGGCGTTGCAAACGTGAGGTCAACTATTGACCCACCCTGTTGCCGCACGCACGTGTTCTCGATTCCTCTGTTTAAGATGTCGAGGCCCAAGGACGACGCCCACTCCTCCAACACCTCCCCTCTTACGTCGGTGGCCGGAGAGCCCCAAGCCGTTGATTTGGCGTTGAAGTCCCCGGCAACCAACACCGGACTGGGGTGTGCTGTTCCCACCAGAAACCCGACCTCTGCGAGCGTCTGCTCGAAGCTGGCCAGGTTACGGTTCGGAGAACAGTACACCCCAATTACCGCCACGCCACAGCCACCACCCACAACGGCCAGCACGCATCCATGACCCTTCGCTACTTTTTCGAAGGGCAGGGAGCCACCGGCCGCTGGAGCGTATATGGCTACCGAGTCCTCCCGATCTCCCACCCAGTTTGTACGGGCGGGAATCATGTAGGGCTCGGTAACCACGGCTATTTGTATCAACCACTCTGCGAGGCTCTGGAGCAAGAGATCCTGTGCCCTGGCAGAGTGGTTGATATTCGCCTGAAGGCATCGGATGGCCATTTAATTAGTGTCCATCTGACCCTCCGCTCGCGCTGGGCGCGAAGATTTTTGCGAGGAGGGGGGGGGCTTCAACCCTACGCTGACCTTCTTGCTCCCGCCTTTCTTTCCCGGGGCCGAGCCTTTGCAGCCCCGGACCGGGTGGTCGGCTTTCCTGCCTGCCGCTTCACACGCTGGGCAGTGCGGCTCAGCTTCGCACTGGGCAGCCATATGCCCAGGCTTGCCGCACTTAAAGCAGACCGCGCTGCGGTCGACGCCAGTCGTGCACTTCGCCCCCATATGTCCCGCCTCTAGGCAGCGGTAACAATGCAGGGGCCTGGGCTCCAGTATCTTTGCAGACACCGAAACCCAGCCTACTAAGATCCGGCTGGCTGCAACCTTTTTGGCTGCAGCTATAGGGCACTTAATCCACACTGTGCCCTGCCGGCCGGGAGGCCTGACAACATTCCCGACCTTGACAGCCTCCACGGAGCAACCTCCAGACTCGGCGACGGCAGCCGCCACGTCCTCCTTAGTGGCGGAATCATCCAGCCCAGAGAGCCGCAATTCCACGCACTTCTCCGGGCGGGACACCTTTACCACCTCAGGGCTTAGACACTCCTTCAGTTTTTTGGCGAGGGAGTCTGCCCTGTCGGCTCCAGCGGCACCAGACACTTCCAGCATTCTGGCACCTGTTGCGGCTGTACGGAACCGCAGTCCCTCTATGCCCAGGGCCCGAACGTCGATTTTTTCTCTTGCTTCAGAAAGCACCTGGGCATATGTTGTCCCCTTGTTTTCGGCCTCCGGCTGTAGCGTAAGCACAATCGCTGCAGTCCGGGGAACCTTTAGTTTCGGCTCCCGTTTCTTAGGAGCCTTTTTCGTCGTGGGCGTTGGCCGGATGACCTGTGCTGGACTCGCCGCTGGGACTTTTGCTGCCTTTGAGCCCTTGCGGGCCACCACATTCCACCCCTCATCCATTGTGTCCGGCGCAGGAGGCAATGGACGAGGTGCCTTCGTGGCCGCCTTGTTCTTGGCCTTTTTCGTTCTTGCCCCGCTGGTGCCTGCCTGCGCAGGAGAAGGGGAAGGCATGGAAGTTGTTGCCACTGCAGGTGTTAGGGCAGCGACGTCTGGTTCCCTCCGTTTGTCTGCGGCCAATGGGGGTCTGAGACGCTTAGCCGGCAGCAGGCGATCCTCTAGCCCCTCTATTCGCGCATTCAGCATGGTCCCACACTGGACCATGACTGAACGCGCGATTTCCTCCATGTTTATTGGAGCGGAAGCAGGGAGGCGCGATAGATTGCGAAGCTCCGCCATTTCTTTTCGCATAATTTCGACCTCCGCCATGAGCTTCGCGTTAGCGGCTTCGAGGCGCGCAACCTCCTCCGTGACGGTGCGTGTTCTCATCTCATAAAACGCCCTGCGTATAGTGTCAGGGGCCTCGTTTAAGGCCCTCTGGAATGTCCCCTTCAGGTGTCCGGACTTGCAGGTGACGTCATTGATAGACGCGAGCGCATCTCCCACAAGTCCAGACAAATCTGCCGTTGTAATGTCAGGTGTAGCCGGACCCGCTTTTTTAATCTTTCGGAAGGTTGCAGCGGCTGCTTTCCTCTTCCGCTCCTCCTCGGCCTCAAAGGTTCTCTCCGCCTGCAGCCTTGCCTCTTCCTCCTCGAGGCGTTTCAGCTCATTTCTGGCTCTGTGTAGACCGACATGGTTGCCGGTCGTAGCCGGACGACCGCGACCTCTCTTCGCCGTCCTTTCTGTGAGTCTCGGTGCCCCTTCTGCACTCTCTTCACTTGAGGAAACACCCCTCTTACGCCAAAGGCGGCTTTGTTTCGCTCCAGTTGATGACGCTTGGGACGTGACCGTTCTTAAACTGACGTCTGATTCTCCGTCCGATGACAGGACCGGACCAGGTGCAGAGTCAACAGTAAGTCTCCGCTCAGCTTCCTCACTTCCAACTCGATCCAGACTCTTGTCTGTATCTGAGCCAGACAAGCGAGTGAGCACCACACGTGGCTCCTTAAGCATGCCAACTTTAGCGCAAGCTTTAGAAGCACGCGTTTCAACACCTACTTTCCCCACATCTGGTAGGCCTTGACAAAGGCCGATGTGGCCTTGAGAAAGGCCGATGTGGCCTTGAGAAAGGCCGATTTGGCCTTGAAAAAGGCCGGTTTGGCCTTGAGAAAGGCCGGTTTGGCCTTGAAAAAGGCCTAGGCGGTTGTTGTCCCCCCCAGAATACGAGGGACTGACTGCCGAAGCAGCAAGGGATTCCCCGACCTCGATGAGGCCGGTACCCTCCTGGGGTAATATGTTTTTACAATTCGCCATTATTTTCATTTTTGTTTGGTCCTTTCTGGGTCACAGAGAGAGGACCAACCCCCCTGGGCGCCCTTACGACCGAGCTCCCCTCGGCCATACATCCCATAAGCGGGCGCCAAAACCGTAGGATTTGGTAAAATTATTTACATAAAGAAGAGAAAAGAAAGAAATATTTACAACAGCCTAAGATTACCGCCGAAGTCCCAAATAGAACCACGGCGCCTACGCACCCCTATCCCAGAACCTCCCACCCCCCGCCTAAACACCCCGATACGCCCACAGATAAAATACATAAATACAAATAGATACATAAATACACGATAAAATAAACTATGTAATATAATAAATACATAAACATACATACATGTGTTCCTCTTGGTCAGGTCTCTCCCTTGTGGCCTTCCGGCATGAGTAGCTCTACCGGCTTAGCCCACAAGATCATAAAGACACGCAAGCCCCACCACGACGACAACGTGGGAACACATCGGTGGGGAACCTAACCTTTTTTTTTTTTTTTTTTTTTTTTTGCGTGGGGAAAATCCTCATGGATACCACTCCGGCGCGGGGGCGCTAGAGTGGTTATGCCGGACTCTTACCGGCTAAAAAACCCACGGTGAGTAGACACTCCGCCAAAATGAGGCAAGGTGGGGTCGCGGTAGCATTCACCACCTTGCCCCGGCGGCAGGCCCAGTTGCGAGCAACCGGGCTTCGGCACGGAGGGGGCGTCCTTACTCACTAGGACCCCCCTCAAGACGTTTGGGGCCGTGCAAGCCGGCTGAGAGTCCCCCGACAACAGCCAGTGACCCCAATTACGTAGGAGGAGTGAGTCTATCAATCAGACATCACAGCCTCCTCGCTCGCCGCCTGGCGCACAACCTTCGGGGCGGTTTGGCTAATAGCCGCAGGGTTGGCCGGGATCCTGGTGGCCTTGCCCGTCGTCTTCGGGGGAACGCAGCTGCGCCCCCCCATCACGTGCCCGAAAGGCTTTCCCGTCTCCGCGCATATCGCGCAGCGCGGGTTGGCCTTCTGGCAGCTGGCCGCCCTGTGGCCCGTGCTTCCACACCGAAAGCACAGGTCCCCCCTGTCAGCGGACGCTGTACACTGGGGGCGCGTGTGTCCCAGTCCCATGCACCTGAAGCAGCGCATGGGACGCGCCTCCAAGACCACCACTCGCACCGAGCTCCAGCCGATCAAGAGCCTACCCGCTCCAGACAGCACTTTGGCTGTTGGGATCGGACAGGACACGATGGTAGAGCCGGTGCCACCAAAGCCGCGCCGGATTTCTCCCACCTTCAGGGCTGTCAGGTCGCAGCCACCTGCCTTGGCGACCGCCACCGCCACCTTCTCCTTCGTGGCTGCATCGTCCAGACCCGTGATGCTCAAATCGGCGGATTTCTCGGGCCTGGCGACGCTGGCCACCTCAGACAGGACCCCACGGAGCTTCTCCGCGAGCCTGTCCGCCTTCTCACTGTACTGGGAGCCAGAAATTTCCAGTAACCTGGCTCCCGTGGCCGTCTGGCGGAATCGCAGTCGGTCAATCTCCAGCTCCTGGAGACTGACCTTCTGCTGTGCCAGTTGGAGTACGGCACTGTAGGTGACCCCATTTTCTGCGGCTTCGGGGTGCAACGACAGCACCACAGCCGCAGTCGTAGGGGCCTTCAGCACCGTCTTGCGCTTGGGCACAGCCTTCGGCTTCGGCTTCGGTGTAGCGGCGGTGGGACGAGCCAACGGGGTGAGGGCAGCCACCGGGGTGGAAGATTTGCCCTTCCCCTTCCCCTTTCCTTTGCCTTTCTTCTTCGCGACCGTTGCCCATGTTTCCGCCTGGGCGACGGTGGGTTGGGCAGCCTCAGTGGTATTTTGGGTCCCGCCAAGATTGGAGGGGCCCGCAACCGGTGCCACTGCAGGAGTGGTGTCCATCGGGGCTTGACTGACCCGCTTGTCCGCCTTTACAGTGGACTTCCGAGGCGGCTCAGCTGTCGACTTGAGCTTGGCGGCGGTTGCCGCCGCCTTCTCGACGTCCGCTCTTAATGGCGGACGGATTATCGGAGCTGGCAGAAGCCGGTCCTCGAGCCCAGCAAGTCGGGCGTTGAGCATTTGCCCGAACGTGCTGGTTAAGGACCGCTTCATTTCCTCTATCAAGTCCGCCGCCCCCATTTCGGTCATGGGTGGTGCCCGCAACCCGGAGGTGGCAGTAGCGCAGGCGGTGTTCGCCGCAGCTGCTTCCGACCTGGCTTCGGTGAAGCCGCGACGCAGCGCCTTTACCTCCGCTTCGCGCGACTCGACTTCGAGTCGCAGGCGGCTATTCTCCGCCCTCAGGCGCCGGGTCTCCTCGGCCTCGCTTCTCATCGCAAGAGCGTCGATGACCTCTCGGAGAGCCGAGGTGGACCTTTTGAGGCGAGCCACAAACCCGCCCTTCAAATTGCCGGACCTCTTGGCCACCTCTAATATGCACGCGAGCCCTTCGCCCGCGTGCGCCCTCAACTCCTGGGCGTTCAGCGTGCTGATATCATCAGCCCTCACGATGACATCGGACTCGTTGCCCGTGTCTGTCGTGAGGTCTGAACCAGCACCTGCCCCCTTCTTCTTCCCGTACCGCCTTCTACGCAAAACATCTTCCAGCTCTCCATCTGATGGCACCGGAGAGGGTTTGAAGAATTCCTCCCGAGAAGTTCCCGCCAGGGCGGGTCTTCGCCTTCCCCTCCTTGCCGTATTGACTTTGGCGGTCACCGGTCCCTCGGTCTCCGTGTCGTCTGAGTCTAACGGCACGAAGAGCGAAGAAGACGGCCGCTTCCGGCCAACAGTCCCTCCAACCGCGGTCTCCATACCGCCCGACAACTCCATATCAGACACTCGGTCTGAAACCTCAGCTTGGCCCTGAGAAGGGCCTTTTGTTTTTGTTTGGCCCTGAGAAGGACCTTTTTTAAACCTGCCTTTGGCATCGCGCATAGAATGCATTTCGTCTAATGAACGTGCCCGACAACTTCCAACTTCCGACGTCGTCTGCACGTCCCCGCCCACAGGCGTAGGTGTGCGGACACGCCTCTCTTCCTCATCCGACATCGTCTGCACGCTCGCGTCTGGACCAGACTCAAGCGTGCAGGCATGCCCCTTCCTAACATCCGCCCCCCGCGCCGAAACGCGAGAAGGCCCCCTAACATCTTGGCAGTTTGTGCCCCCCACGTATACAGTGGGGCAAGACACGGACGAGTCCGTGCCGTGGGATTCCCCGTTTCCGGGACCCACACGTGGATTTGTTATCAAACTGGCCTTTTTCATGTTGCTTTTTGCTCGTTTAGGGGCGAGCTCCCCCGGTTGGTGCCCTAGCGGCCGGGTTCCCCCCGACCATACCCTGCAAGCGAGTCAAGACGCGTACTGCTAACACAGTACGCGTCCAGGCTCGCTCCCAGAATACTCCCCTCGGCGGGCACCAAAACCTTGAGATTTGGCAACTACCTACTCTGGCCCCGCCTCGGTCGCTTTTCAGTCCCGAACGGGATCGAGAAGCGGCAGAGGCGGGGCCGGCCTCATCCACTGCCTTCTCTGCTAATCAGAGGAGTGCTTGGAGAGGCACCTTCCGACATAAATACTTATAGACATATAAAACATAATAAATAAATATAATAAACAAATAATAAAATAAACTAAATAATATAAATAAATAAACCTAAATATACATAATATAATAGTGTTCCTCTTGGTCCGGTCTCTCCCTTGAGGCCTTCCGGCATGAGTAACTCTACCGGCGTAGCCCTCAAGATCATAAAGACACGCAAGCCCCACCACGACGACAACGTGGGAACACATCGGTGGGGTGGGGAACCTAACCTAACCTTTTTTTTTTTTTTTTTTTGTTGCCCAGGAAAATCTTTTATAGATACCACCAGTCCGGGGGGACCGATGGTTATGTGGGATTCCCGCCTTGATAAAGGCAGTGTACCCACTAAAAACCTGGGGTGTTCCGCCCTCGCCGCTTTACAAGGAGGAAGCCACGGTGTCGCAATGCGTCCCGCAACTCCCTCAGCGGGTGCCCGTGAGGGCCCTCCTCGGGAGGGTGTAAAATGCCCTCCCCATATCTCCGCTTAAGGCACCTCGGAACACGTGACGAGGCGCCTTACAGCCCGGGACCCCTCAGGTCAGGAAGCGGATCCCCCGATCCGCAACCCAACAGGTCCCCGTTCAGGGTAGTATGCGGCCGGCATACGCCAGCCGCCTACGGCCCGTTCTCCGTTGGCGGATAGGGGCCGAGAGAGGATCTGCCTCTCGGTCCCTCTCCGCCGTCTCCTTCGTCCGCATAACCTCTTCCGCAAAAGTGGCTACGGCCTCCCAATTCGTCTCACTGTCAGCCATAGCGCTGACTATGGCTGACAGCGAGAGGTCGCCTCCTATCACCGCTGTCATCGCTGCGCGCGACTCCGCCCATTCCGGACACACGGCGCGGGTGTGCTGCGCCGTGTCCTCCGGCGCCCCACAATGGTGGCATTCCATTGTGGGTTCCCGACGTGCCACCCGACACAGATACCTCCCGAAGCAACCATGCCCGGAGAGGATCTGCGTCAGTCGGAACGTCGGTGCGCCATGCCGCCGATCGACCCACTGCTGGAGGCTGGGGCGAAAGGCGGCCACCATTTCCCGGCTAGCAGCCGGGGACTCCAGTCTCTGTGCCCAGTCCAGGAGGAGATCCTCGCGGGCACCCTCTCTCCACCGCCTGATCTCCTCCGGGAGTGGCCACCCTCCTGCTATCTTGGCCTCTGCGCTGCGCCGATACACCGTCGCCAACACCTCCGCCTCGAGGTTCCATGGCGGTGTACCGGCCAGCACGCACGCCGCCTCAAACGAGACGGTGTGGTACGCTCGGGCCGCCCTGACGGCCATGACCCGCTGCGGACGTCGCAGCAGGGTCAGGTTTTCAGCGTCTAGGGCGTCCGCCCATATTGGCGCTCCGTAGAGTGCCTTGGAGCGAACCACACCGGCATAAAGGCGGCGGCACCCCACACTCGGCCCTCCCAAATTCGGGAGGAGTCTCCCGAGCACTCCGGCAAAGGCTACGATCTTGGGCGCCAATTGCCGGAAGTGCTCCGCGAACCTCCATCTGCCGTCGAGGATGAGGCCTAGATACCTCATCTTCGACTCGACGGCAATAGAGGTTCCGCCCACCACAATCTCCATACCCCGCGGTGGAGATCTCCGAGGTCCGTGGAAGAAGAGGGCCTCGGACTTCTCCAGCGCCACCTCCAGCCCAAGGGTCCTGATCCTGTGGACCACATGGGCTACACCGGCCGTGGCTAAGATGGCCGCCTCCCTATGCGTGCCCCCGCAGGCAGTTACCAAGGTGTCATCAGCGTAGCAGACCACGCTGACACCGTGTAGGTTCCGCCCGCGGAGCACGAAGTCGTACCCGATGTTCCACAGGAGCGGTCCCAGGACCGAGCCCTGTGGAACACCGCACGACATCTGTCTCACTTTCCAATCACCGTCCCGGGCCGGGTACATAACGGCCCGGTCGGTGAAATAACTCGCCACGGAGTCCCTCAAATACCGGGGCACACCATGGTATCTGAGGGACTCCATCACGGTCTCCCAAGGGAGGGTGTTAAAGGCATTCTTAATGTCCAACGACACTGCCAACAACACCCTGCCTTCGGAGACCGCCTCTTCCGCTAACTCTCGCACCTTCGCTATGGCGTCCACCGTCGAGCGCCCTTGCCGGAAACCAAACTGCCCATCGCTCAGATTCGGTCCTACCTCCCTCATGTGATGAGTGAGACGAGCAGCGAGCACACGCTCGAAAAGTTTGCTCGTCTCACTCAGCAGCACGATCGGACGGTAGGCCGACGAGGAGTCAGCAGGGCGCCCGCTCTTCCTCAGCAGGACCAACTTTCCGCTCTTCCAGCTTTGCGGAAAGTGGCCCCGCGCCAGGCAAGCCGAGAACACCGCTCTAATGTGCTCTTCCAGCTGCCCGGCTGCCAACACCAGGGCTCGTCCCGGCACGCCATCGGGTCCGGGGGCCGTGTTCTTCGCCCGAAGCCTCAACACGGCCAGCCCAAACTCTGCCTCAGACACCTCGGGCACCTCGTCGTCGGATTCCCCCACTCCTAGAGAAGCCATGGGTGGCGGGTGCCACGCCTCTCTGTGGGGAAAGAGCACTGAGACCACCCTCTCCAAGAACCTAACCTTTTTTTTTTTTTTTTTGTGCGTGTGGAAAATCCTTCATGGATACCACTCCGGCGCGGGGGCGCTAGAGTGGTTATGCCGGACTCCTACCGGCTAAAAACCACACGGTGAGTACGCATTCCGCCAAAATGAGGCAAGGTGGGGTCGCGGTAGCATTCACCACCTTGCCCCGGCGGCAGGCCCAGTTGCGAGCAACCGGGCCCCGGCACGGAGGGGCGTCCTTACTCACAAGGACCCCCCTCAAGACGTTTGGGGTCGTGCAAGCCGGCTGAGAGTCCCCCGACTCTCAACCAGTGACCCCAATTATGCAGGAGGAGTGAGGAGGTGAGCAAACCGCCTCCTCCTCCCATTCGCTCGTCTACGGCGGAGCGGGTCAGAAGAGGCATCGTCCTCCCTGGCCCGCTCCGCAGTCTCCTTCTGCGTCATCACCTCCTCGCAGAAGGAGACTATTGCCTGCCACGATGTCTCACTGCCGAGCATGGCGTTTACTATGCTCGGCAGAGAGACATCTCCCCCTCCAATGCATGCTGAGAGTGTGCGCCGCTGCTGGCTCCATGCGGCACACACTTCCAGCGTGTGGAGCGCCGTATCCTCGGCTGCTCCGCACTCATGGCAGGTTGGGGTGGCCTCCCTCCTCGCGATCTTGTGCAGGTACTTTCCGAAACATCCGTGTCCGGAAAGCACCTGCACCAATCGGAAGGTCAGCGACCCATGCTGCCGCCTCACCCACCTCTTGAGGACCGGCCTCACAGCATCCACCGTCCACTGACCTGGGACCGGTGGAGCAAGGTCCTCCGTCCACCGCCGCAACAGGGCGGCCCGCGCCTGCTTTCGCATGCGCGTGACCTCCTTCCACCCTGGAGGTTCTTCTCGGGATCTCCTCGCCGCCACAAAGTGGTATACTTCGGCGAGGATTTCCGCTTGGAGCTCCCAGGGGGGATCACCGGCCAACACGCACGCTGCCGTCCACGACACCGTCCGGTACCCGCGTATTGCCCTCGTCGCGATGACCCGCTGCGGCCGTCGCAGCAGTGTCACGTTCCGGCGGTTGAGGGCGTCCACCCAGACGGGTGCCCCATACATGGCCATACTCCGGATCACGCCGGAGTACAGCCGACGGCAGTTGGCGCTCGGGCCACCCACGTTCGGCAGCAGCCTCCCCAAGGCGGCAGCAGCCCCCACGACTCTCGGGGCCAATCCTGCAAAGTGGGCACCAAAGCCCCATCTTCCGTCTAGAATGAGACCCAGATATTTCATCTGGGTCCCAACCCTGACTGAAACCCCGTCCAGTACCACCCGCGTACCTGGAGGGGGTCCCCTCCGAGGCCCGTGAAACAACAGGGCCTCGGTTTTGGAGAGGGCGACCTCCAGCCCCAGGGAGCGTATGCGGCCGACCACGAGTGTTGTCCCCACCGTGGCCAACCGCATCACCTCCCTGAGGTCCTTCCCCTTGGCTACGACTAAGGTGTCATCCGCGTAGCACGCAACCCGTATACTTGCGGGGAGCGTACCGCGGAGCACCCAGTCATAGCCGATGTTCCACAAGAGCGGTCCCAGCACCGACCCCTGTGGAACCCCACAAGAGACGCGGCGGCGGCTCAGACCGTCGCGTCCCATCACCAGTACCTCACGGTCCTCCAGGTAATCGCCCAACAGCCTCCGCAGATACAAGGGCACTCCGTGGTAGCGGAGCGCTTCCTGTATCGTCTTGTGCGGGAGGCTGTTGAAGGCGTTGGCTATATCAAGTGAAACAGCCAACGCCCTTTCTCCCTCTGCAACCGCCGCCTGAGTCCAGTCTTTGAGCCAGAGCAGGGCATCTATGGTAGACCGCCCCACTCTGAACCCGAACTGGGCCCCTGAAAGACCAGGCCCAGTTCCTTCCAGATGCCGGATGACACGGGAGGCCACCACTCGCTCAAGCAGTTTGCCCGTGTCATCCAGCAGCACTATGGGCCTGTATGCGGAAGGCGAGTCGACAGGTCGTCCTTCCTTCCGCAATAGGCACAAACGCCCGTCTTTCCAGGGCTTCGGGAACCGCCCCGACGTGAGGCACGCACTGAACAGTTCCCGAAGCCTGTTACCAATTTCCTTTAGGGCAAGTCTGAGGACTCGCCCTGGGATTCCGTCAGGGCCAGGGGCCGTCTTCTTGCCCCGTAGGCGGGAGACCGCTACCTCCATCTCCACCTCTGAGACAGGCGGGATGGTGGCCACGTCTAGCTCCTCGGAGGAGGAGACGGTGCCCGACATCGGCGGAGGGGTATAGGTAGGGTCTCTGTCGGGGAAGAGCCCCCCCAACACCCTGTCCAGGAGTTCAGGCTCCATGGACTCCGCGACCGGGGGCGCCCGACACCGGAACATGTTTCGGGCCGCCTTATAAGGACGCCCCCAAGGATCCCTGTCCAGGCTGGTCAGGGCTTCACCAAAGGCCTGTGCCTTAGCCCTGACGATGGCCAGCTGCAGTTCTCGCTTGGCGTCGCGGTAGGTCTCATGCAGCTGGCTCTCAACCTCCAGCTGCTCAGCCGACAGCTGCTCATCCGTTCGGCCATGGCGTCGCCTCCTACAGTGGGTGTAGGGGCGCCGCGCCTCCGAGCAGGCAACCCGGAGCTCCGCGATCTCCGAGCACCACCAGTAAACCTCGCGGCGCTCGGGGTGGCTACGGGATCTCGGCATGGCCGCGTCGCAAACAGCCGTCACCGCTTTGCGGAAATGGCCTGCAGCGACATCGACCTCTGGGTGCGCGGGGACGGCAAGCCACGACTGGACGATCGCCGCCTCTTTTGCCACTTCGGCATCGAGACGGCTGATGGCCCAGCGCGGAAAATCCACTCGAGCTTCGCTCCGAGACCCTCTTTCGTTATGGGAGGTGGATACCTTGAACCTTATATACTTATGGTCCGAGAGAGTCTCCACCTCCGACATCACCCTCCAGGCCCGGACACGTGCAGCGACGGACGGGGTGGCGAACGAAACGTCCACCACGGACCCCCCGTTGTGTCGCACGCACGTATGGACCGACCCTCTGTTGAGCAGGGTCAGCCCCATGACAACCGCCCACTCCCTGACAATCTCCCCACGAGAGTCAGTGGAGGGGTTGCCCCAGTCCCGGGCCTTGGCGTTCAGGTCACCTAGGAGGAGGGTCTGACGTGGCGCCTGTCGTCCTATCGCTGCGGCCAGGAGGTCCACAAAGACCTCCAGCTCCGCAGCGGATTTGTTGGGGGAGAAATATGTACCCACTACAACATACTCTCCCCACTTGGCCACTACATATCCAGAGCCCCTCTCTTCAACTGAGAGGGGCATTCCGCCCGCTCGGCCCACAATAGCAACGGAGCCGTCCAAATCCCCAGCCCAGCAAGGGTGGGAAGAGGGGATGTAATACGGCTCCGCTGCTACCGCCACGTCTATTTGCCACTGCGCCAGAGCCTGCATGAGCAGGTCTTGGGCCTGGGCGCAGTGGTTCAGATTCGTCTGGAGGAAGTTGTGATGTCGGACCTGATCCATCAGATAGACATCGCAACTTCCTCGCTCGCCTCCTGGCGCACGACCTCCGGGGCGGCTTGGCTACCAGCCGCAGGGTTGGCCTGGGTCCTAGTGGCCTTGACCTTCGCCTTCGGGGGAACGCAGCTGCGCCCCCCCATCACATGTCCGGAAGGCTTACCCGCCTCCGCGCATATAGCGCAGTGCGGGTTGGCCTTCTTGCAGCTGGCCGCCTTGTGGCCTGCGCTTCCACACCGGAAGCACAGGTCCCCCCTGTCGGCCGACGCTGTACACTGGGGGCGCGTGTGCCCCAGTCCCATGCATCTGAAACAGCGCATGGGACGCGCCTCCAAGGCCACCACTCGCACCGAGCTCCAACCAATAAGAAGCCTGCCCGTTGCCGACAGCACTTTGGCTACCGAAATCGGGCAGGATACGATGGTGGAGCCGGTGCCTCCAAAGCCCCGCCCAATTTCGCCAACCTTTAAGGCAGCCACATCGCAGCCACCTGCCTTGGCGACTGCCACCGCCACCTTCTCCTTCGTGGCTGCATCGTCCAGACCCGTGATGCTTAAATCAGCGGATTTCACGGGCCTGGCGATGTTTGCTACCTCGGACAGGACTCCACGGAGCTTCTCCGCGAGCCTGTCCGCCTTCTCATTGTTTTGGGAGCCAGACACTTCCAGTAGCCTGGCTCCAGTAGCCGTCTGGCGGAAGCGAAGGCGATCAATCTCCAGCTCCTGGAGACTGACCTTCTCCTGCGCCAGCTGGAGGACGTCACTGTATGTGACCCCTTTCTCTGCGGCTTCGGGCTGCAACGACAGCACCACAGCCGCAGTCTTAGGGGCCATCAGCGCCTTCCTCTTCGGCTTTGGCTTGACCTTCGGCTTTTGCGGGGCGACAGTGGGGCGAGCCACGGGGGCGGGGACAGCCACCGAGGTGGAAGATTTCCCCTTGCCCTTACCCTTCCCTTTGCCCTTCCTTACAACCGTTGCCCATGTTTCCACCTGGGGAACAGCGGGCTGGGCAGCCTCAGTGGTATTTTGGGTCCCGCCAGGATTAGAGGGGCCCGCAACCGGTGCCACTGCGGAAGTGGTGCCAACCTTTTGGCCTTGACCGGCCCGCTTATCCGCCTTGGCAGCGGACTTGCAAGGTGGCTCAGGCGTCGGTTTGTGCCGACTTGGGCCAGCAATGGTGGCGGCGGCCGCCGCTGTCCTCTTTGCGTCCGCTCTTAGTGGCGGACGTACTATCGGGGCTGGCAGAAGCCGGTCCTCGATCCCAGCCAGACGGGCATTGAGCATTTGCCCAAGCGTGCTGGTCAAGGACCGCTTCAAGTCCCCGATGAGCTCCTCCATCCCAGTCGAGGGTGGTGCCCGCGTCGTCCCGGAGGTGGCCGTGGCGGCGGCAGTGTTGGCCGCAGCTGCCTCAGTCTTGGCTTCGGCGAAGCCACGACGCAGCGCCTTCACCTCCACTTTGCAGGACTCGACCTCGAGTCGCAGACGAGCGTTTTCCGCCCTCAGGCGCCGAGTTTCTTCTGCCTCGCTTCTGTCCGCAAGAGCGTCTACAACCTCCCTCAGAGCCGAGGCGGACCTCTTGAGGCGAGCCACAAAGTTGCCCTTCAGGTTGCCAGACTTCTTCGCTACCTCCAGAATGCAGGCTAGCCCATTGCCCGCATGCGCCCTAAGTTCTTGGGCGTTCAGCGTGCTGATATCTTCAGCCCTCACGATGACATCAGACTCGTTGTCCGTGTCTGTCGTGAGGTCTGCATCAGCACCCGCCCCCGACTTCTTCCCGTACCGCCTGCCACGCAGTACGTCCTCCAACTCTCCGTCCTTCGGCACTGGGGAAGGCTTGAGGAACTCCTCACGTGAAGAACCCGCCTTGGCGGTCCTTCCCCTTCCCCTCCTACCCTTGTTCACCTTGGCGGTCGCCGTTCCTTCGGTCTCCGTGCCTGAGTCTAAATACCCAGGCCCGAAGAGCGAAGAAGACGGACGCTTCCGCCCCGACTCCCCAATTGCGGTCTCCACACCGCCCGTCATTTCCAAATCAGACTCCCGGTCTGATACGTCTGATTGGCCCTGAGAAGGGCCTTTTGGTTGGCCCTGAGAAGGGCCTTTTATAAACTTTCCTTTCGAATCTCGCAAGAGATTCACCGTCCAACCCTTGTTGTGTTGGCCTTGAGAAAGGCCGATTTGGCCTTGAGAAAGGCCGGTTTGGCCTTGAGAAAGGCCGGTTTGGCCTTGAGAAAGGCCGGTTTGGCCTTGAGAAAGGCCGGTTTGGCCTTGAGAAAGGCCGGTTTGGCCTTGAGAAAGGCCGATTTGGCCTTGAGAAAGGCCGGTTTGGCCTTGAGAAAGGCCGGTTTGGCCTTGAGAAAGGCCTAGGCGGTTGTTGTCCCCCCCAGAATACGAGGAACAGACTGCCGAAGCAGCAAGGGATTCCCCGACCTCGATGAGGCCGGTACCCTCCTGGGGTAATATGTTTTTACAAGTCGCCATTTTCATGATTGTTTGGTCCATTCTGGGTCACAGAGAGTGGACCGACCCCCCTGGGCGCCCTTACGACCGAGCTCCCCTCGGCCATACATCCCATAAGCGGGCGCCAAAACCGTAGGATTTGGTAGATATTATATACAAAAAGAAGAAAAAGAAACAAATATTTACAAGAGCCTAAGATTACCGCCGAAGTCCCAAAAAGAACCACGGCGCCGAAGCCTACGCACCCCTATCCCAGAGCCCCCCACCCCCCACCTA
This sequence comes from Pasiphila rectangulata, assembly GCA_963082625.1. NCBI lineage: Eukaryota > Metazoa > Arthropoda > Insecta > Lepidoptera > Geometridae > Pasiphila > Pasiphila rectangulata. The sequence goes on along the minus strand of OY720238.1, from coordinate 23,913,111 downwards.
AGCACCCCGATACGCCCACAGATAAAATATATAAATACAAATAGATACATAAATATATGATAAAATAAACTATGTAATATAATAAATACATAAACATACATACATGTGTTCCTCTTGGTCAGGTCTCTCCCTTGTGGCCTTCCGGCATGAGTAGCTCTACCGGCGTAGCCCACAAGATCATAAAGACACGCAAGCCCCACCACGACGACAACGTGGGAACACATCGGTGGGGTCCAAGAACCTAACCTAACCTAACCTAACCTAACCTTTTTTTTTTTTTTTTTTTTTTTTTTTTTTTTTTTGTTGCCCAGGAAAATCTTTTATAGATACCACCAGTCCGGGGGGACCGATGGTTATGTGGGATTCCCGCCTTGATAAAGGCAGTGTACCCACTAAAAACCTGGGGTGTTCCGCCCTCGCCGCTTTACAAGGAGGAAGCCACGGTGTCGCAATGCGTCCCGCAACTCCCTCAGCGGGTGCCCGTGAGGGCCCTCCTCGGGAGGGTGTCAAATGCCCTCCCCGTATCTCCGCTTAAGGCACCTCGGAACACGTGACGAGGCGCCTTACAGCCCGGGACCCCTCAGGTCAGGAAGCGGATCCCCCGATCCGCAACCCAACAGGTCCCCGTTCAGGGTAGTATGCGGCCGGCATACGCCAGCCGCCTACGGCCCGTTCTCCGTTGGCGGATAGGGGCCGAGAGAGGATCTGCCTCTCGGTCCCTCTCCGCCGTCTCCTTCGTCCGCATAACCTCTTCCGCAAAAGTGGCTACGGCCTCCCAATTCGTCTCACTGTCAGCCATAGCGCTGACTATGGCTGACAGCGAGAGGTCGCCTCCTATCACCGCTGTCATCGCTGCGCGCGACTCCGCCCATTCCGGACACACGGCGCGGGTGTGCTGCGCCGTGTCCTCCGGCGCCCCACAATGGTGGCATTCCATTGTGGGTTCCCGACGTGCCACCCGACACAGATACCTCCCGAAGCAACCATGCCCGGAGAGGATCTGCGTCAGTCGGAACGTCGGTGCGCCATGCCGCCGATCGACCCACTGCTGGAGGCTGGGGCGAAAGGCGGCCACCATTTCCCGGCTAGCAGCCGGGGACTCCAGTCTCTGTGCCCAGTCCAGGAGGAGATCCTCGCGGGCACCCTCTCTCCACCGCCTGATCTCCTCCGGGAGTGGCCACCCTCCTGCTATCTTGGCCTCTGCGCTGCGCCGATACACCGTCGCCAACACCTCCGCCTCGAGGTTCCATGGCGGTGTACCGGCCAGCACGCACGCCGCCTCAAACGAGACGGTGTGGTACGCTCGGGCCGCCCTGACGGCCATGACCCGCTGCGGACGTCGCAGCAGGGTCAGGTTTTCAGCGTCTAGGGCGTCCGCCCATATTGGCGCTCCGTAGAGTGCCTTGGAGCGAACCACACCGGCATAAAGGCGGCGGCACCCCACACTCGGCCCTCCCAAATTCGGGAGGAGTCTCCCGAGCACTCCGGCAAAGGCTACGATCTTGGGCGCCAATTGCCGGAAGTGCTCCGCGAACCTCCATCTGCCGTCGAGGATGAGGCCTAGATACCTCATCTTCGACTCGACGGCAATAGAGGTTCCGCCTACCACAATCTCCATACCCCGCGGTGGAGATCTCCGAGGTCCGTGGAAGAAGAGGGCCTCGGACTTCTCCAGCGCCACCTCCAGCCCAAGGGTCCTGATCCTGTGGACCACATGGGCTACACCGGCCGTGGCTAAGATGGCCGCCTCCCTATGCGTGCCCCCGCAGGCAGTTACCAAGGTGTCATCAGCGTAGCAGACCACGCTGACACCGTGTAGGTTCCGCCCGCGGAGCACGAAGTCGTACCCGATGTTCCACAGGAGCGGTCCCAGGACCGAGCCCTGTGGAACACCGCACGACATCTGTCTCACTTTCCAATCACCGTCCCGGGCCGGGTACATAACGGCCCGGTCGGTGAAATAACTCGCCACGGAGTCCCTCAAATACCGGGGCACACCATGGTATCTGAGGGACTCCATCACGGTCTCCCAAGGGAGGGTGTTAAAGGCATTCTTAATGTCCAACGACACTGCCAACAACACCCTGCCTTCGGAGACCGCCTCTTCCGCTAACTCTCGCACCTTCGCTATGGCGTCCACCGTCGAGCGCCCTTGCCGGAAACCAAACTGCCCATCGCTCAGATTCGGTCCTACCTCCCTCATGTGCTGAGTGAGACGAGCAGCGAGCACACGCTCGAAAAGTTTGCTCGTCTCACTCAGCAGCACGATCGGACGGTAGGCCGACGAGGAGTCAGCAGGGCGCCCGCTCTTCCTCAGCAGGACCAACTTTCCGCTCTTCCAGCTTTGCGGAAAGTGGCCCCGCGCCAGGCAAGCCGAGAACACCGCTCTAATGTGCTCTTCCAGCTGCCCGGCTGCCAACACCAGGGCTCGTCCCGGCACGCCATCGGGTCCGGGGGCCGTGTTCTTCGCCCGAAGCCTCAACACGGCCAGCCCAAACTCTGCCTCAGACACCTCGGGCACCTCGTCGTCGGATTCCCCCACTCCTAGAGAAGCCATGGGTGGCGGGTGCCACGCCTCTCTGTGGGGAAAGAGCACTGAGACCACCCTCTCCAAGAGCTCTGGCTCTAAGATCGCCGTGAGAGGGGGAGTCCAGGGGCGGAGCTTGCCCGTCACCGCCTTGTAGGGACGACCCCAAGGGTCGCGGTTGAGGGACTCTAACCACTCTTGCCACGCCGACTCCTTGGCATCCTTAATGGCCGCCTTAAGATTGGAACAGGCGGCCCTATAGTCGGCGTAGCGGTCCCTTTCAACCTCCTCGTCGCGCACCCTCCTCCGGCGGTAATGGGCGTAATTACGCCGCGTGACGACGCAAGCCCGCCTGAGCTCCCTGAGCCCCGGACTCCACCAGTATATGCGCCGGGGTGGCACCGACGTCTTGACCCGGGGCATGGAGGCGTCACAGATGCGCGCAAGGGCTTCGCCCAGAGCATCCGCCGCGACGTCAACATCCCCCAGGTCCGAGACAGCCATCCATGCCTCAACGATGGCCGCCTCCTTCGCCAGCTCCCGGTCGATCCCCCTCAGCGACCACCGGGGTCCCTCTCTTGCCGGCGGGGCCGGAGCCCGCCCTACGGACGCAGAGACGCTATACCGAATGTATCTGTGGTCTGATAGCGTCTCTACGTCTACCTCCACCTTCCAGTCAAGAACACGGCGCGCCAGGGTAGGCGTTGCAAACGTGAGGTCAACTATTGACCCACCCTGTTGCCGCACGCACGTGTTCTCGATTCCTCTGTTTAAGATATCGAGGCCCAAGGACGACGCCCACTTCTCCAACACCTCCCCTCTTACGTCGGTGGCCGGAGAGCCCCAAGCCGTTGATTTGGCGTTGAAGTCCCCGGCAACCAACACCGGACTGGGGTGTGCTGTTCCCACCAGAAACCCGACCTCTGCAAGCGTCCGCTCAAAGCTTGCCAGACTCCGGTTAGGGGAGCAGTACACCCCAATAATCGCCACGCCACAGCCACCACCCACAACAGCAAGCACGCATCCCTGACCCTTCGCTACTTTTTCGAAGGGCAGGGAGAACCTAACCTAACCTAACCTAACCTTTTTTTTTTTTTTTTTTTTTTTTTTTTTTTTTTTTTTTTTTTTTTTTTTGTTGCCCAGGAAAATCTTTTATAGATACCACCAGTCCGGGGGGACCGATGGTTATGTGGGATTCCCGCCTTGATAAAGGCAGTGTACCCACTAAAAACCTGGGGTGTTCCGCCCTCGCCGCTTTACAAGGAGGAAGCCACGGTGTCGCAATGCGTCCCGCAACTCCCTCAGCGGGTGCCCGTGAAGGCCCTCCTCGGGAGGGTGTAAGGTGCCCTCCCCGTATCTCCGCTTAAGGCACCTCGGAACACGTGACGAGGCGCCTTACAGCACGGGACCCCTCAGGTCAGGAAGCGGATCCCCCGATCCGCAACCCAACAGGTCCCCGTTCAGGGTAGTATGCGGCCGGCATACGCCAGCCGCCTACGGCCCGTTCTCCGTTGGCGGATAGGAGCCGAGAGAGGATCTGCCTCTCGGTCCCTTTCCGCCGTCTCCTTCGACCGCATCACTTCCTCTGCAAAAGCGGCTACGGCCTCCCATTTCGTCTCGCTGTCAGCCATAGCGTTGACTATGGCTGAGAGCGAGAGGTCAGGTCCTATCGCCGCCGCCATCACTGCGCGCGGCTCCGCCCACTCTGGGCACTCGGCGCGGGTGTGCTGCGCCGTGTCCTCCGGCGCCCCACAATGGTGGCATTCCATTGTGGGTTCCCGACGTGCCACCCGACACAGATACCTTCCGAAGCAACCATGCCCGGAGAGGATCTGCGTCAGACGGAACGTCGGTGCGCCATGACGCCGATCGACCCACTGCTGGAGGCCGGGGCGAAAGGCGGCCACCATTTCCCGGCTAGCAGCCGGGGACTCCAATCGGCGTGCCCAGTCCACGAGGAGATCCTCGCGGGCATCCTCTCTCCACCGCTTGATCTCCTCCGGGAGTGGCCACTCTCCTGCCATCTTGGCCTCTACGCTGCGCCAATACACCGCCGCCAACACCTCCGCCTCGAGGTCCCACGGCGGCGTACCGGCCAGCACGCACGCCGCCTCAAACGAGACGGTGTGGTACGCTCGGGCCGCCCTGACGGCCATGACCCGCTGCGGACGTCGCAGCAGGGTCCGGTTTTCGGCGTCTAGGGCGTCCGCCCATATTGGCGCTCCGTAGAGTGCCTTGGAGCGAACCACACCGGCATAAAGGCGGCGGCACGCCACACTCGGCCCTCCCAAGTTCGGGAGGAGTCTCCCGAGCACTCCGGCAAAGGCTATGATCTTGGGCGCCAATTGCCGGAAGTGCTCCGCGAACCTCCATCTGCCGTCGAGGATGAGGCCTAGATACCTCATCTTCGACTCGACGGCAATGGAGGTTCCGCCCACCACTATCTCCATACCCCGCGGTGGAGATCTCCGAGGTCCGTGGAAGAAGAGGGCCTCGGACTTCTCCAGCGCCACCTCCAGCCCAAGGGTCCTGATCCTGTGGACCACATGGGCTACACCGGCCGTGGCCAAGATGGCCGCCTCCCTATGCGTGCCCCCGCAGGCAGTTACCAGGGTGTCGTCGGCGTAACATACTACACCGACACCGTGTAGGTTCCGCCCGCGGAGCACGTAGTCGTACCCGATGTTCCACAGGAGCGGTCCTAAGACCGAACCCTGTGGAACACCGCACGACATCCGCCTTATCTTCCATTCACCGTCCCGGGCCGGGTACATAACGGCCCGGTCGGTGAAATAACTCGCCACGGAGTCCCTCAAATACCGGGGCACACCATGGTATCTGAGGGACTCCATCACGGTCTCCCAAGGGAGGGTGTTAAAGGCATTTTTAATGTCTAACGACACTGCCAACAACACCCCGCCTTCGGAGACCGCCTCCTCCGCTAACTCACGCACTCTAGCGATAGCGTCCACCGTTGAGCGCCCGTGCCGGAAGCCGAACTGCCAGTCGCTTAGGTTCGGTCCTACCTCCCTCATGTGCTGAGCGAGACGAGCAGCGAGCACACGCTCGAAGAGCTTGCTTGTCTCACTCAGCAGCACGATCGGACGGTAGGCCGACGGGGTATCGGCTGGGCGCCCACTCTTTCTAAGCAGGACCAGCTTTCCGCTTTTCCAGCACTGCGGAAAGTGGCCCCGCGCCAGGCAAGCTGAGAACACGGATCGTATGTGATCTTCAAGCTGCCCGGCCGCCAACACCAGAGCGCGCCCTGGCACGCCGTCCGGTCCGGGTGCCGTGTTTTTTGACCTAAGCCTTAGCACGGCCAGGCCGAACTCGGTCTCCGAGACTCCAGGCACCTCGGTGTCCTCATGGGCTTCCTCCACTCCTGGAGGAGCCATGGGTGGTGGGTGCCATGCCTCCCTGTGAGGGAAGAGAGCTGACACGATTCGCTCTAAGAGCTCCGGCTCCAAGGTCGCCGTGAGAGGAGGGGTCCAGGGACGTAGCTTGCCCGTCACCGCCTTGTAGGGTCTACCCCAAGGGTCGCGGTTGAGGGACTCCAACCACTCTTGCCACGCCGATTCCTTGGCATCTTTAATGGCCGCCTTAAGATCAGAACAGGCGGCCCTGTAGTCGGCGTAGCGGTCCCTCTCGACCTCTTCGTCGCGCACCCTCCTCCGGCGGTAATGGGCGTAACTACGCCGCGTCACAACGCAAGCCCGCCTGAGCTCCCTGAGCCCCGGCCTCCACCAGTACATGCGCCGGGGTGGCGACGACGTCTTGACCCGGGGCATGGAGGCGTCACAGATGCGTGCAAGGGCTTCACCGAGTGCCCCTGCTGCGACATCTACATCCCCCAGGTCCGAGTCAGCCATCCATGCTTCCACGATGGCCGCCTCCTTCGCCAACTCCGGGTCAATCCCCCTCAGTGACCACCTTGGGCCCTCTCTGGCCCGGGGAGCTGGGGCCTCCCCAGCGGACGCAGAGACGCTAAACCGAATATATCGGTGATCCGATAGCGTCTCTACGTCTACCTCCACCTTCCAATCGAGAACACGGCGCGCCAGGGAAGGCGTTGCGAATGTTAGGTCAACTATTGACCCACCCTGTTGCCGCACGCACGTGTTCTCGATGCCCCTGTTGAGGATGTTGAGGCCTAGGGACGCCGCCCACTCCTCCAACACCTCCCCTCTCACGTCGGTAGCCGGAGAGCCCCACGCCGTTGATTTGGCGTTGAAGTCCCCGGCAACCAACACCGGACTGGGGTGTGCTGTTCCCACCAGAAACCCGACCTCTGCGAGCGTCTGCTCGAAGCTGGCCAGGTTACGGTTCGGAGAACAGTACACCCCAATTACCGCCACGCCACAGCCACCACCCACAACGGCCAGCACGCATCCATGACCCTTCGCTACTTTTTCGAAGGGCAGGGAGCCACCGGCCGCCGGAGCATATATGGCTACCGAGTCCTCCCGATCTCCCACCCAGCTAGTACGGGCGGGGATCATGTAGGGCTCGGTAACCACGGCTATTTGTATCAACCACTCTGCCAGGCTCTGGAGCAATAGATCCTGCGCTCTGGCACAGTGGTTGATATTCGCCTGGAGGCATCGGATGGCCATCTAATTTGTTTCCATCCGATCCTCCACTCGCGCTGGGCGCGAAGATGGTGGCGAGGGGGCATTTACGCCTACACCAGCCTTCTTTTTTCCTCCTCTTTTTGCCAAGTCCGAGCCTTTGCAGCCTCGGACCGGGTGGTCGGCTTTTCTGCCTGTCGCCTCGCACGCCGGGCAGTGCGGCTCAGCTTCGCACTGGGCAGACTTATGCCCAGGCTTGCCGCACTTGAAACAGACCTCGCTGCGGTCGACTCCAGCCGTGCACTTCACCCCCATATGTCCCGCCTCTAGGCAGCGGTAACAATGCAGGGGCCTGGGCTCCAATATCTTTGCAGACACCGAAACCCAGCCCACTAAAATTCGGCCAGCTGTAACCTTTTTGGCTGCAGCTATAGGGCACTTGAGCCATACTGTGCCCTGCCGGCCGGGTGGCCTCACAACATTCCCCACATGTACGGCCTCTACGGAGCAGCCTCCAGACTTGGCGACGGCCGCCGCCACGTCCTCCTTTGTGGCGGAATCATCCAGCCCAGAGAGGCGTAATGCCACGCACTTCTCCGGGCGGGACACCTTTACAACCTCCGGGCTTAGATGCTCCCTCAGTTTCTTGGCGAGGGAGTCTGCCTTTTCGGTTCCAGTGGCACCGGACACTTCCAGCACCCTGGCTCCTGTTGCGGCTGTGCGGAATCGTAGTCCCTCTATGCCCAGGGCCTGAACATCGATTTTCTCACGCGCTTCAGCAAGCACCTGGGCATACGTGGTCCCCTTCTCTTCGGCCTCCGGCTGCAGCGTAAGCACGATCGCTGCAGTCCGGGGAACCTTAAGTTTCGGCTCCCGTTTCTTAGGAGCCTTTTTCGCTACGGGAGTTGGCCGACTGGCTTGGGCCATTTGAGCCTCTGGTGCCTTAGCGGCCTTGGTACCCTTTCGTGCTACCACGTTCCATCCTTCGTCCATTGAAACCGGGGCAGGAGGCAACGGATTGGGTACTTTTTTGGCCGCCTTGGTTTTACCCTTTTTTCCCCCAGTCCCGCTGGTGCTTGCTTGGGCAGGAGGGGGGGAAGGCGTGTAAGTTGTCGCTATTGCAGCTGTTACAGCAACATCGTCTGACTCCCTCCTTTTGTCTGCGGCCAGTGGGGGCCTGAGGCGCTTAGCCGGCAGAAGGCGATCCTCTAGCCCCTCTATTCGCGCATTCAGCATGGTCCCACACTGGACCATGACTGAACGCGCAATCTCCTCCATGTTAATGGCTGCGGGAGCGGTAGGCCGCGAGAGGCTCCGAAGCTCCACCATTTCCTTCCGCATAGTAGCGACCTCCGCCATGAGTTTTATATTAGCCGTTTCGAGGCGCGCAATTTCCTCCGTAACCGTGCGGGTCTTCATCTCGGCGAAGGCCCTACGGATAGTTTCAGAGGCGTCGTTAAGTGCTCTCTGAAAAGTCCCCTTTATGTGTTTGGACTTGCAGGAGACGTCGTTGATTGACGAAAGTGCATCTCCTACAAGTCCAGCTAGGTCTGCCGCGGTGATGTCAAAAGCAGCCGGCCCTGCTTTAGACACTTTACGGAAGGTAGCTGCAGCAGCTTTCCTCTTCCGCTCTTCCTTCTCCTCGAATAGTCGCTCCACCTGCAGCATCACCTCTTCCTCCTGAAGACGCTTCTGCTCTTGTCTGGCTTTGTGCAGACCGACATAGCTGCCGGTCGAAGCCGGACGTCCACGACCTCTTTTCGACGTCCTACCTTTGAGCTGCGCCTCTCCTTCCGCACTTTCCTCACTGGAGGAAACTCCCCTTTTTCGCCAAAGGCGACTTTCCTCCTCTTTTCTCATCATAGTTCCAGGCGATGCACCTCGAGATGAAACAGTCAATAAAGACACGTCTGAATCGACTTCCGACAAGTCACCAGGCGCCGATTCAACCGGCACATTCTCACTTGGAGTAACCTTCGCGGCTTTCGCCGCCACGTACTCCTTATTGGCCAATAACACCTTGTCACTCCCCACGCTCTTGTCTGTGTCCGACTCAGACAGTCGAGTCAGGACAACAAACGGCTGGAGCGTAGCAGGGCAAGGCCCATCGACACACCTCTCGTCATCAGGTTGGCCCTGAGAAGGGCCTTTTTTAAACTTGCCTTTCGCATCGCGAAGAGGCATCGTCCCACCTTTCCCATGTTGGCCTTGAAAAAGGCCGATTTGGCCTTGAGAAAGGCCGGTTTGGCCTTGAGAAAGGCCGGTTTGGCCTTGAAAAAGGCCGGTTTGGCCTTGAGAAAGGCCGGTTTGGCCTTGAAAAAGGCCTAGGCGGTTGTTGTCCCCCCCAGAATACGAGGGACTGACTGCCGAAGCAGCAAGGGATTCCCCGACCTCGATGAGGCCGGTACCCTCCTGGGGTAATATGTTTTTACAATTCGCCATTTTCATTTTTTTTTGTTTGGTCCTATTTGGGTTACAGAGGGTGGACCGACCCCCTGGGCGCCCTTACGACCGAGCTCCCCTCGGCCATACATCCCATAAGCGGGCGCCAAAACCGTAGGATTTGGTGAAAACTATATACATAAAGAAGACAGAAGAAGCAAATATTTACAAATTCGTCCATCGTGCCCATCGTGTTTACTGTGGCGACTGAGGCGACTGGGGCGACTGTGTCGACTGTAGCGACTATGTTAAGACTGTCGACCACATCGTCCGCGTTACAAAAATAAATAATACGAAATCACTTAATGCTTATCTAAACCTAAATCTAATAACTGAACGACTCAGCGACGCGATGGTTGGTTAAAATTAATATAATACCTACATCTATTTAACTGACTGAAAAACATAAGTAGTTTTACATGTAGCGTTAGCGTAAGGGGTATTCTAGACACTAAAATAAAAATGATATTTGATGATACATTGATCTAGAAAGTAAATATTAATAACCAAGATAATCGTAGCAATTCATAGAAATATTCTAATTGCAATATTTTTTTACCAAACATACAAGTTGTCCACTTTATTCCGCAAGATATCAATACGACCCCTTGTTTCCCTGCTGGCAACCACAACGATTTTTCAAATTGCTTTCTTAAATGCAAATTAAAGTAAACAGGAAAATAGGCGCATAAATAATTTACAAAGTCGCAACTCTTCACCGCCCGAAGGAGGCGGTCACGGTACAAGAGTTAGCGATCTTAGTATACGGTTATTTTTAGTGCATTACAAAATTGTGAAACTACCACACGTTTCCAACTTCTACTTTAAGAAACGGTTCGGTATTATGAACGGTGTCAAAAGTTACCGTAGCGACCTACAGCTAGGCGTAGACGACCTGGTAGCGCGCTACGACGGCGTAGACGGCTCCGTAGCTCACTGCAACGCTCTTAAAATAAGTTAGACGCAAAACCTCTTAGCATTATTATTAAAAGAAAATTCGAAAGAAAAAACAAGTGAATGTGCTATGAGGCAGCGTGCAATATGCTCGTAGCAGTCGTCGTAAAACTCCTCGGAGCCACTCGATAAGTTTTTCAAGTTTTCGCTTTCTCCCGCAACTCGCTGCCGGAATTATGCAGCGCCAGCGAAATGTTTTATGAAGGCCGACGAAAAACTTTACAACGAGACCTTATCTGGCCTGAGTCACTTTCCATGGAGTTTTTTAAATAAAATCAGCTTTAGAGCTATATCCGTTAATGTTATGAATCTGTGATTGAACAGTATCTGAGCGTTGTCTGTGGACGGCCGTGAAGTGCGCGCTGACAGGGGGATTGGATATGAGTAGGTTTCATCATCATTGAAGTGTTGCTTGAACCGCGTTACACAGTGGATGCATGCGGCGGAGAGCTCGCAGGTATTTGTAAACGATGAGTCGCGCGACGTGTCCGCGCGCCGTCGTGACGTCGCAACAACACGTCTTGTTTGCCGCCAACTTTGTAACGCACGCTCCGATAATCATTCTGAAGAGATATTTGCTTCACAAAGGAATCGTGTTGTGCTTATGTTCATAGTTGTCTTTTACTTTTTTAAAAGGACTGTTAATACTCGTGGCCTTGTTCGACACATATTTTTAGTCATCGGCCGCGTTAGTTATGTAATGTTATGTTGAAGTGAAGAAACATGAATATAAATTATGTTAAAGTGGAGCTGTAGTGAGTCTATGGCAAAAGTGTAATTACTCCGTAGCAACTGTTTAACGAGAGCGGAAAAAGTAGATTGGTGTGAAGTACGCGCTAGGTAGAAATGTTTAAAAGCCAGGCGGTCGGTGCGGGCGGGGCGCGGCGGGGCGCGGCGGGGCGGGACGGGGCGTACGCGCTGGCGCGGCGCCAGCGGCAGATGCCGCGCACGTGCCGCGCCGGCAATCGATACCACTATCAGTACTCATTAATACTTACTAATGTTTCTACTACTTCATCATTTGTAGCATTTCATAATATGCTTTGTTCTGAATCGATACTGATTAGAGAGCTCGTTATAATTTCATTTTGTAAAAATGGGAATTACTCATGTAGTATTGTAACGTCAAAGATTATTCCGACACGTTTTGATTTTTCAAGAAAATCATGGGATTGAATGCCCGTCCGCGCAAGTTGAAGATCGTCCACAATCGCAAGAAATTTTGTATACACCCGGTGTACCCAAGGGATCATCCCTTGGAGATCTTGGGTACACCGGGTTTATACAAAATTCCTTGCAGTTGTGGACGATCTTACGTAGGCGAGACGAAGAGAAATATATCAACCAGATTGCCGGAGCACATACGGGCCATGAAGAATGCGGACGCAGATAAGTCAGCAATAGCAAAGCATGTGTTGACTTCCGGTACTGCGCATTACATCGGTTCGACAAGGCTCAAGTGCTCGCTATAGAGAAATTCTTTGTGCCACGTAAGTTCTGCGAAGCTATCGAGATTGGGAGAACCAGCAAATTTAACAGGGATCAGGGATGGATGGTGCCTTCAGCATGGAATCCTTGCCTCAACCTGTACGAGAGCGACACGCAAGGTGGTCCTTCCACATCCAATGGAGATGGAGTAAGCGTGTTCTGTTCATCGACATTTAGTCGAGACGATAGTAGTGATGATGAACCTGCACCGGACACATTTTCCAGCGCCACTACACCAACAACGACGCCTGCAACAGCGCAAGCACATCAAGCGCCACGCCGACCGCGCCCCTCCTCTCGCGCCGAACGATCGGCCCAACGCGCGGACGGGCATTCAATCCCATGATGATAATTTTCATGAAAAATCGAAACGTGTCGGAATAATCTTCGACGTTACAATAAATACTACGTGAGTAATTCCCGTTTTTACAAAAAGAATAGTATATCTCACGTAAAGTTTGAAAGTGGAATCGTTATAATTTTCCTATAATTTTTACATACACTTCTATTAGCTATACAAGTTTCAGGGGTTTTCTCCGAAGATTGCGGAGATAATTTTACCATTTTGGTCCGGAACCCTAAAAACATAGACCAATTTCTAACAACACGCACCAGGCCTAATTTTATATCATAATTGCTTAACTTAGACCCCGCCCGTGCTCACATGTTTTAAACGATAATAACAGCAACACTCACACAACAACTGAAAAAGGTTTACAAATGTATGTACGGTCATGTGCAGAACACGACAGCGCACGCCTGTGGCGGCGCTTTGCGGAGGAAATACATCAACTTACAAAACAAACGAGTAGCAAAAAATAAGGCATGCACGTGTCGGGAAATAATGTGCGCTCTCGGCGCTGGCTGTAATGCATTTCGAGAAGATGCGGGACTCGCCGCATTTCACGGGACAGTGGACATCTGCATTCAAAGTACCACGAACTCTCAAAATTTAGGCAGAAACTTCACATACCATTTCAATAACAGGCGTATTAATTACAAGGTATTCAGGTAAACAATTAAGTAGAGTAACCCAGCTCAATATTAATTTCGATTACGGTTTGTCATCTGTTGCTCTCATTTCACTGTCAGGAGGCAACCTGGCCCCGCGAGATATCATCAATAACATTGTGAGCTGTCAGAACTTGGGGCAATACAATACGCACCTCGTTTGTTACCCGCGCGGCTTGTCATCTGTCCGCCGCGCCGTCACGTGAACAGCGCAAACTTTAGGTCCGCTGTCTTATTGACGGGCGAAGGGGCGGGGGCGGGGGCGGGGGCGGGGCGACAAGTGCGTGTGAGCACCGCGCGGCGTTCCTCTTGGTCAGGTCTCTCCCTTGAGGCCTTCCGGCATGAGTAACTCTACCGGCGTAGCCCTCAAGATCATAGAGACACGCAAGCCCCACCACGACGACAACGTGGGAACACATCGGTGGGGACGATCTTGGGAACCTAACCTAACCTAACCTAACCTAACCTAACCTAACCTAACCTTTTTTTTTTTTTTTTTTTTTTTTTTTGGACCCAGGGAAATCCTTTATGGATACCTCCAAGCCCGGGGGGGCAAGAAGGTTATGTCGGACTCCTTATACCGACTAAAACCCTGGGGTGTGTTCCTTCTCACGCCTTTAAGTCAGGAACCGTGGGAGCACGTGAGCATTCTTCCACAGTCCCGACGGCGTCGGCCCACAATCACCATTGCGGGCCCCTCCTCGGGTGTGTCAGTGCAGGAGATCACCGACACACCTACTCAGTGGCGCACGGGAACACACCCGCGCGCGCCACCTCGGGGCATTATATTGTCGGCGGTGGAGTCCCCCGACTCGACCGCCAACGCCCCTGTTATGGGGGATGTAGGTAGGCGTTGAAGAGCCTCCTCCTACGCCCGACTCTCCGGCTGCGGATCGGGAGGGTAGAGGATATCTCCCTCTCCCGCTCCGCAGCCTCCTTCCGTGACATTACCAGTTCACAGAAGGATAACACCTCCTTCCATGACGTCTCGCTTTCCAGCATTGACTTTATCAATGCTGCAAGCGAGAGGTCGTCCCCCACTGCTGCGACAAGGGCGCGGCGCTCGTCGGCCCAAGCTGGGCACACCTCCAGCGTGTGTTGCGCCGTGTCCTCGTCACAGCCACAATGATGGCACTCGGTCGTCGGTTCCCTTCCGGCTATTCGGCACAAGTACTTGCCGAAGCAACCATGCCCGGTCAGCACCTGCACCAGACGGAAGGAAAGCGACCCGTGTGCCCTGTCCAGCCAGCTCTCGAGTACTGGTCGGACAGCCTCGACGGTCCAGCTGCCAGCCTTTGGATGGGCCAGCCGCTCCTTCCACCTCTCCCTCAGAACCCGTTGGATATGGAGCTTCCACGCGGGCACCTCACCAGGCGGAGGGGGATTTTCCCCTCGGAGGCGGAGAGCTATGCGCCACTCATAAGTCGCGGCATAGCACTCCGCCTCAAGATCCCACGGAGGGGACCCCGCCAGTAAGCAGGCCGCCTCGTAGGAGACGGTGCGGTAACCTCGGACGACCCCAACGGCCATCACTCTCTGAGACCGCCTCAGCAGAGCGATTGTTTTGCCCGTCAGGGTGTCGGCCCAAATGGGCGCCCCATATAAGGCCATCGACCGCACTACCCCCAGATACAGGCGGCGGCTTGTCGCTTTGGGACCCCCGAGATTCGGCAGCAGGCGTTTAAGCGCGCCCGCCGCACCCATCAATCGAGGGGCCATGCGCGTGAAGTGCTCGCGAAAGCTCCACCTGCTATCGAGGAAGAGCCCAAGATATTTCATCTTGGAGTCGACCTCGATACGCACCTCCCTGATAGAGATAGTGGAACCCCTTGGTGGTGCTCGTCGTGGGCCGTGAAAACAAACAGCCTCCGACTTATTGAGCGCCACCCGGAGTCCCAATCTCCCTATCCTTTCCACCACCATTGCCACCGATTCCGTGGCCAAACGGGCAGCCTCCCCGAATGTCTCGCCCCGGGCCGTCACAAGCGTATCATCTGCGTAGCAGATGACGCCGGCGCCCGGATTGAGAGATCCTCGTAGGACCCAGTCGTAGCCGATGTTCCACAGGAGCGGTCCGAGGACCGAGCCCTGCGGAACACCGCACGACATAGCTCTTCTTTGCAGCGCACCTCCCCGTCCAGGATATGAGATATAACGGTCGGAAAGGTACGCTGCAACTATCCGACTGAGATAGGGAGGCACTTCATGGTACTTTAGCGCCTCCCTAACACAAGCCCACGGCAACGTGTTAAACGCGTTGGCGATATCTAATGATACCGCCAACATAACGCCACCGCCGGCCACCACCTCTTCCGAGCGAGCCCTGACAGCACCTATCGCGTCAATCGTCGACCTGCCCGCCCGGAATCCAAACTGGAACTCGGATAGGTCCGGTCCCTCCCTCCGGAGATGCTGGATGAGCCGAGAAGCCACGATTCGCTCGAAAAGCTTGTCAGCTTCATCCAGCATCACGAGCGGCCTGTACGCGGACGGAGAGTCTGCTGGTCGCCCTTCTTTCTGAAGCAAGACTAGCCTGCCCGTCTTCCACACAGATGGGAACCGTCCCATCTCAAGACAGGCGTCAAGGAGCCGTCGAAATCGGTCCCCAAGCTCTCCGAGTGCCAGAACCCAGACCCGGCCGTGAATTGCGTCTGGCCCCGGAGCCTTGTTTTTTGCCCGGAGCTTTTGGACGGCCAGGCCAAGTTCAGCATCCAGAACTGGTGGCACTTCTGTGTCCAATACTTCCATTCTCCTTTCCTCCTGAGTCATCTCGGGAGGCTGATGCTCGGCCGCATTTGGAAAGAGGGCTGATACAACAGCCTCCACCAGTTGAGGCTCGAGACTCTCAGTCAATGGAGGTGCCCATGGTCGGATCTTACCCCGTACCATCTTATAGGGGCGCCCCCATGGATCTCCGTTGAGAGTCTCGAGAAGCTCCGCCCGTGACCTCTCTTTAGCGGAGCGGATAGCCTGCTGCAGAGCCTTTTTGTGGGCCCTGTACTCCTCGTACAGCTGGTCCTCAACCTCGGTGTCCCTCTGCCTTCTCCGTCGGTGGCGGGTATACTGACGTCTAGCCCGAACGCAGTTAGTGCGGAGGCAGACCATGTCTTGCGACCACCAGTACACACTGCGTCGGGGAAGGGGCGGTTTGGCTCGGGACATGCACGCATCACTGATTTGCGACATCGCCTCCCGAAACCACTCCGCCTCCTCCTCAATCTCTACCGGCCCCTCAGGTGGGGTCTGCCAGGCCTGGACGATTACGGCTTCCACCAGCGCCTCTTGGTCCAGACTCCTCAGAGCCCACCTTGGTGACCTTGGGGCCTGCCTTCTCGGGTGACGTAGGTTTGCGGCTACTGAAGAATCGGAGACATTGAAACGGATATAACGATGGTCCGACAACGTCTCCACATCCTCCAGAACCCGCCAACCGCTGATGTTGCGTGCTACGGTGGGAGATGCAAATGTGATATCCACAATTGACCCCCCATTATGTCGCACGCACGTGTCAACCGACCCCTGATTTAAAATACAGAGGCCAGTCGACGTCACCCATTCCTCCAAAGCCTCGCCGCGAGCGTCTGTCCGGGGAGAACCCCACGCCGTGGATTTGGCATTTAGGTCTCCCGCGACGAGCACTGGGCATGGGAGGGTCTGCCCAATTAGGGCCCCTAACCCGCCCAGGAACGCTTCGAACTCAGCAAGGGTTCTGTTGGGAGAGAAGTAGACCCCAAGGATCACCATCTCCTTCCACTTGACCGCAACGTAACCTCGGCCCCTTGTAACCGCTGTTAAGGATGACGAGCCAGCAGCAGCAGACGCAATGATTGCAACCGAGTCGTCGACATCCCCCACCCAGTTGTTGTTGTTGGATGGGACAAAGTACGGCTCGGCAATCACCGCCACTTTTATCAACCATTCCGCCATGGATTGCAGGAGGAGATCCTGTGCTCCAGCGGAATGGTTGATATTTCCTTGAAGGAGGCTATGTTCCATACTTAATTTAGATTGTGATCATCGCCTCCTCGGCCCCCACCTGAGAGGGAGTGCTCTTAGCTGCCAGCTTCTTGTTGGCAGCTTTAGCCTTCTTCTTCGTCTTAGGAAGTGAGCATTTCTTGTCTCCCGACCTATGATCTGCCGGTTTGCTGGCAGCCGCGCACAGTGAACATCTTGGCGCAGCAGCCGAACAACCAGCCGCCTTGTGACCAGGCTGACCACAGCGATAACACTCATCGCTGCGGTCAACCTCAGCGGTGCAGTTTACCCGCACGTGCCCAATCTCAAGGCAGCGGTAGCACCGCATCGGTCTTGGTTCCAGCGTCCTAACAGATGCCGAAACCCAACCGACTAGTAGCCTGCCTCCAGCCTGCAGCTTCTTAGCCGCCGTCACTGGGCATTTGGCCCATACTGACCCGCTGCCTCGGGAGTCCATTCGTATTTCTCCTACCTTTATGGACTCTACGGGGCAGCTGCCATTCCTTGCAATGGCACTGGCAACCTCTTCTGAGGTAACTGAGTCATCCAGCCCGACAATGCGCAACTCTGTGCAGATCATTGGCCTGGAGACCTTCACCTCCTCGCCTAGGCACTCTCTCAGTTTTTGCGCGAGAGAGTCCGCTTTATCACCGCTTGTTGCACCTGGTATTTCCAGAATGCGGGCACCGGTTACCGTTTTACGGCATCTCAACCCACCAGCAATGCCACATTCAGCAAGTTCTACCTTCTGCCTTGCCTCGGCCAGCACCTTCGCGTATGTTACGCCCTTCTCTTCGGCCCCCGGCTGCAGTGTTAAAACCACTGCCGAGGTGCGTGGAGGGCGCACTTTCACCTTGCTCGGCTTGGTTGGCTTGGCGGCCGCCTTAGGTGGTGCAGCGTTAGCGGAGACCGCAGTTTTTGCACCCGTCTTCTTCTTGGCCCCTTTTTTTACCACTGTCGACCAGCCCTCTTCAACATTTTTAGGTGCTGGCGGTAGGGGACGGGGAACCACCTTGTTTTGTGGCTGCCCTACAGGGTTAGCTCGCTGCTGTTTCTTGGCAGCTCGCTTTCCTTTAGGAACAGCTGCACTTTGCTCCTCCGCTTGGACAGGTGCTGGCGTAGCCACTGGTGCCGGCAGATTCACATTCCTGTCAGACGCAAGTGGTGGCCGGAGGCGTTTTGCCGGAAGGAGCCTGTCCTCAAACGACTCAAGCCGCGCGTTCAACATGCCACCTACCTGTAGCATTATCGAACGCGTCAACTCTTCCGCATGGGGCCCACCACGAGCAGGAAGGGTCTCTGGCACCTCCATGATTACGGGACGAGACCGTGTCTCTATTGCCCTTCTGAGCTCCGCTAGTTCTTTGCGGAGCTCTGCCACCTCGGCCTGCAGGCGCTCATTGTCTTTTTGCAATCTCACGGTCTCCTCCGTAGAGGACCGACTGCTAATGACTTCCGTTGCCTTCTTTATGGAGGCCGCCGACTCCTTAAGGACCCTTATGAACCCACCCTTAAGGTTTTTTGAGCTCGTCGCCACTTTTTGAATCATGGCAACATCCGCCAGGATGCGCTCGTTCAGAGCTTTGGTGGATCGGTCATCCTCCTCTCCCGACACCACCAACCCTAGCGCTGCCCTTTCGCTTCCAGCTTTCAGGAGTTGCTCTTCGAGCAGCACCTCAGCCTCAGCCTCTTTTCTAAGTAAGAAGTCTTTCTTTCCAACCTTTCTCCGACTGGTACCTGGAAAATCTGAGACAGGTGTCTTAAAAGTCTCAGGCACTAGACTATCGGTGTCCGTCGATGAAACCGAATCACGCCGTCTCTTAACGCCCTTCCACAGGCGGCCCTGACCAGACCGCACGGACGAGGCTACAGTTTCCACGCTGGCATCTGAGTCAGATGCCTGCGCGGTGACCTCCATCATCTCCGTTGACATTCTGGTCAACATGACGCGTGGCTCCAAGGCACACGCATCCTTATCCAAAGAGGCAAAACCTCGTCTATTGACGCTGCCGTTCATCTCTTCGGGTTGGCCCTGAGAAGGGCCTTTGGGGTGGCCCTGAGAAGGGCCTTTGGGGTGACCCTGAGAAGGGCCTTTGGGGTGGCCCTGAGAAGGGCCTTTGGGGTGGCCCTGAGAAGGGCCTTTTAGACCCTGAGACGTTTCCGCCCCAGAGTCGGGAGTTTTTTGTGTATTTGAATGCATAAAAAATCCCACGAGTACCGGGGAAAAGGTACGACCCGAACAGTGCCCTCGTGTATCCGGGAAGGGTAGGTGAACCATACCCAGGCGCAACGCCTAGGTGCAGTAGCGACTGACTTTTCCGGCCAGCCATCCTCCTAGAGAATAGACCTCATGCTGCACCGCCACTTGTCCTTCGGGATTATTTTATAGAGGTTTACTCCTCGCGGCCCGGGCAATGAAGCCAAAGCCATCGGTCCCAACTCACGTTACGAGACATGACCGCGACGCTCGTTGGGGTTCCGATATACGACGCTGGCATGGAAGATAACATCTTCCAACGCCTGCCCGGTGGTAGTGTAAGTACACGCCGGGCACGTCCCATGCTCCATCAACTGTGCTGTCTGCTACTCAGAGAGCACGAAGAGGAGCCCACCTCGCTGTATAAATACATAAATACTAATAATACATAAATACGTGATAATATAAACTAATAATATAATAAATACATAAACCTAAGTGTTCCTCTTGGTCTAGTCTCTCCCTTGAGGCCTTCCGGCATGAGTAACTCTAACGGCGTAGCCCTCAAGATCACAGAGACACGCAAGCCCCACCACGACGACAACGTGGGAACACATCGGTGGGGAACCTAACCTAACCTAACCTAACCTAACCTAACCTAACCTAACCTAACCTAACCTAACCTAACCTAACCTAACCTAACCTAACCTAACCTAACCCTAACCTAACCCTAACCTAACCCTAACCTAACCCTAACCTAACCCTAACCTAACCCTAACCTAACCTAACCTAACCCTAACCTAACCCTAACCTAACCCTAACCTAACCCTAACCTAACCCTTTTTTTTTTTTTTTTTTTTTTTTTTTTTCCCAGGAAAATCTTTTATAGATACCACCAGCCCGGGGGGACTGATGGTTATGTGGGATTCCCGCCTTGATAAAGGCAGTGTACCCACTAAAAACCTGGGGTGTTCCTTCCCACCGCGCAACAGGATGGGGCCACGGGTAGGCTTACGCATTTCATCCGCGACCCCATCGGCGGTTGCCTTTTCAGGCCCATCTCATGAACGAGGCTTGCAAGCCTATCATGTCCTCATCTCCTCGGCTTAAGGCACCCCAGAACACCAAGGGTGCCTTATAGCACGGGGCTTTATTGCGGGCGATAGATCCCCCGATCCATCGCCCGCAAGCCCCCTTTATGGCGGCATTCGCGCTATAAATGCCAGTCGCCGCCGACCAGTTCTTCTGCGGCGCATCGGGAGCGAGTTCGGGTCTTGTTCCCGTTCTCGCTCAGCTGTTTCTTTTTGCGTTAGCGTGTCCTCGCAGAATGTTGATACGGCAATCCAAGCTTCTTCGCTACCCACCATGGCCTTGACCAGAGCCGGCAGCGAGAGATCTTGCCCCACCACACCAGACATGGCAGCGCGGGGCTCCGCCCAGGCTGGGCATTCCTCGCGCGTGTGTTGTGCCGTGTCATTAGTCCCTCTACAATGGTGGCACATAGTTGATGGTTCTCGCCCCACCTGGCACAGATATTTTCCAAAGCAACCATGGCCACTTAGTATCTGTGTCAGGTGGTACGAAAGTGTGCCATGCTTTCGATTTACCCATTCCTTCAGCACGGGTCGAATCGCCATCACCAGATCCCGGCTAGGCCCTGCGTCCTCCAACCGATCAATCCATTTCTGTAACACCTTCTCGCGGGACTCTTCCCTCCACTTCGCAATTTCTTGCAGAAGCGGACGGCCACCTTCTTCTTGTGCCCATATACCTCTCCAATATACCTCCGCCAACATCTCCGCTTCCAGGTCCCAAGGCGGGCTGCCTGCGAGCAGACATGCTCCAGTGTAAGACACTGAGCGGTACGCCCGAGCTACCCTAAGTGTCATTACCCTTTGCGGACGCCGCAGAAAAGGTACGTTATGAGCACTCATAGTGTCTGCCCATATTGGCGCACCGTACAGCGCCATCGAGCGCACAACGCCTATATATAGGCGACGGCAAGTTCCTCCAGGACCCCCTTTATTTGGGAGGATTCTCCCTAAAGCTGCAGCGGTCTTCACCAGCTTCGGAGCCAAGCGCCGGAAGTGCTCTACAAACTTCCATCTGCTGTCGAGGACGATTCCTAGGTACTTCATCGTCGACCCGACAGGGATGGAAGTTCCGCCTATCATAATAGATGCATCGCGGGGAGGTGCATTGCGAGGTCCATGGAAGACTATGGCCTCGGATTTGTGTAGTGCGACCTCAAGCCCTAATGCTCGTATCCTCGATACGACCTGGGCAACGCCCGCGGTGCTAAGATGGGCCGCTTCCCTGTGGGTATTTCCACGGGCCGTAACCAGCGTGTCATCTGCATAGCATGTGACACTCACCCCCGGTAAAGTGGCTCCGCGTAACACCCAGTCGTAGCCAATGTTCCACAGGAGCGGTCCAAGGACCGAACCCTGTGGAACACCGCACGACATCTCTTTCCTAACCCAACTCTCTTTCGTCGGGAACGCGACTGCTCTACCAGCGAAGTAGTCGGCCACAATCATCCGAAGATATCGCGGCACGCCGTGGTACAACAGCGCTTCTTTTATTGTTTCCCATGGCAAGGTGTTGAAAGCGTTGGAGATATCGAGAGACACCGCCCACAACACTCCACCATGAGAAACCTCCACCTCTGCAAGGTCTCGTACCCGCGCGATCGCACTCAGGGTTGATCGGCCCCGGCGAAACCCGAACTGCGCGTCATGCAGCCCCGGATCTAGGCACTCGTTGAGGCGATGTGCAAGCACACGTTCGAAGAGTTTACTTACCTCATCGAGCAGCACTATGGGGCGATAGGCCGACGGCAGCTCAGCCGGGCGCCCATCTTTCTGGAGAAGAACAAGTTTACCCGTCTTCCAAGCCTTGGGGAACCGGCCTTGGTCTAGACATTCTGTGAACAGCGCTCTCACCCACTCACCCATTTCCTTCATTGCAAGTACCAGGACACGCCCTGGTACTCCGTCTGGTCCTGGGGCGGTGTTCTTCGATCGAAGTTTAAGAACAGCCGCCCTTATCTCCACCTCACCTACCGGTGGGACCGTCCCGTTTCCGTCATCCGAGGTAGACTCTGTTGGAGCCATCATTGGCGGAACCCACTCAACCCGTTGTGGAAAAAGAGTACTCACCACTTGTTCCAAGAACTGCGGCTGAAGGCTACTAGTTAGCGGTGGCGCCCAAGGCCGAAGCTTTTTCCGCACAACACGGTAAGGCCTTCCCCATGGGTCTCGGTTGAGTACTTCCAGCCATTCCACCCACGCGGTTTCTTTGGCCTTAGTGATGGCAACCTTAAGAGCTTTGCAAGCTGATCTATAAGCCACATAAAGTTCATCTTCCGTAGCTAGATCACGGAGCCTCCTTCTTCTGTATCGAGTGTATTGGCGGCGCGCAACTATGCAGGCTCCGCGAAGATTTTGGAGTTCTGCGCACCACCAATGCACCTGATACCGGGGCGGGAACGGCTTAGCTCGTGGCATTGATGCATCGCACACACGAGTTAAGGCAGCTGCTAGGTGTTCCGCGCCGCTGTCAACTTCTTGTACCAGACCGGGGCCTGCGATCCAGGCCTCCACAATGGCCGCTTCCTTAGCAACATTCCTGTCTAGACGACTAAGTACCCACCGCGGACCACCATTGATAGCAGGTTCAACGTCTCTTTCCAGAGTAGTGGGGGTAGTGTAGACATCATACCTGATATAACGGTGGTCCGACAATGTCTCTACATCCTCTATCACTCTCCACCCCTGGACATTGTTAACCAGGCGAGGGGACGCAAGCGTGATGTCCACGATTGATCCTCCTTGTTGTCTCACGCACGTGTTTTGCGTTCCCCTATTAAGGATGATAAGCCCGGTTGTTACCGCCCACTCCTCTAACGTCTCCCCTCGGACGTCGGTCGCTGGAGATCCCCACGCCGTAGATTTGGCGTTGAAATCGCCAGCGACTAATACAGGTAAGGGGGATATCTGTCCAATCAAAGACCTGACCTCATCGAGCATCTGCTCGAATTCAGCAAGGTTCCGATTAGGTGAGAAATACACCCCTAAAACCGCAACACCACCCACAACAGCCAAGACGCATCCCCGACTCTTTGCTACCTTCTCAAAAGGCGGGGAGCCAGCAGCGGCGGGGGCAGTGATAGCCACCAATCCTTCATGGTCACCAACCCAATCATTCCGACAAGGCACCACGTATGGTTCAGCAATGACGGCCACTTTAATTTGCCACTCTGCCATGCTTTGGATAAGAAGATCCTGAGCTCTGGCAGAGTGCATGATGTTCGCCTGAAGAAACGGTAAGGCCATCCTAAATTGAGGTTTCCATTAAATCCACCTCTGCTTCAATTTGTGGGACTTTGTTTTTACTTTTCCCCTTATTTTTCCTCTTAGGGTCCGTTTGGCTTGTGGCATTGGGGCACACTTTTCCTCCCAGTGGGTGTTCAGCTGGCTTGTCGACAGCTGCGCAAATAACGCAATGCGGTTCAGCTTGACAGTCCCTCGATTTATGGCCTGGTTTGCCACAACGAAAGCACAGGCCGCTGCGGTCCACTTCAGATGTACAATTACTTCCAACATGGCCAATTTTGAGACATCTGAAGCACCTCATTGGTAATCGGTCTAAAAGTACCACACGCGCCGAAACCCAGCCAACTTTAAGCCGACCAACCGACACCAGTTTTCTCGCAGCCGCAACAGGGCAACTCACCCAGAGCGTGCCCCGAGGGCTAAGTGTGCCAACTTTGATGACGTCCGTTGTGCATCCTCCTGCTATCGCTACAGCCGATATAACTTCTGCTGAGGTCACAGAGTCATCTAGATCTGTAATTCGTAAGTCGGCTCTCATTACTGGCCTCTGCACACGAACCGTGTCACCGCTCAGGACCTCTTTAAGTTTATTTGCAAGAGAGTCGGCTTTTTCAGCTCCAGAGGCGCCGGTTATTTCTAGCACACGGGCGCCTGTTGCCGCCGTCCTGAAACGCATTCCGTCAATACCTAGCTCATTTATGTCGATGCGCTCTTTGGCCTCGGAAATAATGGAAGCGTATGTCACTCCACTCTCTATGGCGCTCGGCTGCAATGTCAGGGTAATGGCTGCTGAGCGAGGTTGACGGAGTTTGGGCTTAGGCTTAGAGGGGGGAGGCGCTAGGTTCCCTTCTATGCTTTTCTCCGTGCTCTTAGCTTTCGGCTTAGGGCCTTTTTTAACCACCTTGCTCCATGCCTCACTCTGAGATGCTGGTTCAGGGTGTTGATTATGGAGTGGCTCCCGAGCTGCAGCCGCCTCCTTGGCTGCCAGACTCTTCGTTTTCTTGCCCTTACCCTTGCCTTTGACTGGCTTAAACCCTAACCTAACCCTAACCTAACCCTAACCTAACCCTAACCTAACCCTAACCTAACCCTAACCTAACCCTAACCTAACCCTAACCTAACCCTAACCTAACCCTAACCTAACCCTAACCTAACCCTAACCTAACCCTAACCTAACCCTAACCTAACCCTAACCTAACCCTAACCTAACCCTAACCTAACCCTAACCTAACCCTAACCTAACCCTAACCTAACCCTAACCTAACCCTAACCTAACCCTAACCTAACCCTAACCTAACCCTAACCTAACCCTAACCTAACCCGTGTGTGTGCGTTGCAAAGCAAACAGTTCAGTCCCTACAAGTTCTTGCATTTTTTTAAACAAAACAGTGATTAAATCGCTTTATTACCTTTGAAGACTAAGTTTAATGGAAGATCACCCGGCGCGGCAGACCCTGAAGTACACTGCACAGTCTGGCAAGTCTCATATTTCTTAAAAACTGATGATAAAAGCTGTTTTCACATCACGAAGTCTCACTCACACATTGAAACCATAATATCTCGGATTTCCAAGCAGCCCAATCACGGACAACACAGTTTCAAATAATTTTTGAACACCCACTTCGTCAGCAGATATTTTTTTTTTTTTTTGGGAATCATTTCTTTCAACGGCTATGCAATGACAGCAAACAAACAATAACACTAAGCTTGAATTGACATTTCGACACTGACATTGACACCTGACATAATTGCGCAACTGAATTGAACAAAAAGTTGCCATCTCTAAAAAACCTACCATAATAGTAGAAATTTAGAATTTACATTTCTAAATGAATTTCCTGGAGAATATAACTTTTAGAAGAGTTCGAGCAGCATCCCAAGGAATAAGTGATGATGAGGATGAAGAAATCGCACTACCACCCCAAGATACTGACACAGAATGCAGCTTACCAACGATGTCAGATGATGAAACGGATGACGTTCAAAAACTCAAGGAGCGAATTATATTGTTGGAGACACAACTAAAAATTGCACATGAGGAGATAGAATCATTATCATTACAAAATAATGAATTTAAAAGCTTAAATAAAAATTTTCAAAGGAGTAATGAATTAAAAACTAGCCCCAAACAGCGTAAACAAACAACTAAAAAAAGAGCAAAAACCACATCATTTGAGTCGCCAAAAAATTCCAAAATAAATACAGATATTGCACAGAATGTGCCACTATCTAAAAATGACAAAGTAAATGAAAATGCAGAAAAATTAACAACAACAAATAAATCAAATCAAGCGAAAATATGCATACTAAGCACAAACAATCACAACAAAATTACGAACATAGCTGAAGACACTCTTAATACTACATTTTGCCATTACCTTAAACCTCATTGTGGTACACCTGACCTTCTTTCCAGCATTGAAACGAAATTATCTAACTACACAATGGATGACTTCTGCATTATTTTAGTAGGTGAAGAAGAGTTTAAAAGGACACATGACTATTGTAAGATAATAACTGACATAAGGAATATCCTGAATAATATAAAGAATACAAATATTATAATATGCGCTCCAACATATAAATGCGGATATCTAACAAATATGTATAACTGGAGAGTTGAGAGTTTCAACAACTTACTGTACCTTGATATTACTACCCATGAACATGCATTTATATTTGACTCTAACGCTAAACTTGACTGCAACTACACCATGTTCAACAGACGTTCTGGAAAGATAAATAACTATGGCATGAGAGTTATATTCAAAAGCCTCAAGAGCTACATAGACGAAATAAAAGAATATAATTCTGTGACTCAAAAAGGGTTAAATAGAGTGAACAAAAATCTTAATGTCACAAATGACGAATCTACATTTTTTCGAGACTAAATATATAAATATTTTACACCAAAATATCGCAGGACTACTGAATAAAATGGACACCCTTATGGTCATCCTAGATGAACTCAGAGATCAAAAGATTGATATTGACGTGTTGTGTATTACAGAACATTTTATGAAAGAAGAATACGAGAAACACTTGGACCTACATAGTTATTCGCTAGCAGCATGCTTCAGTCGGAGTGACAGTAAAAGAGGCGGAGCCTGCATTCTTGTTGAAAATAATCATGAATGGAGAGAAATAGAGGCAATCAAAAAACTCTCATTAGTAAATATATTTGAGTGCTGCGCAATTGAGCTCATTAAATATAAACTTATTATTATTTGTGTGTATAGAGTTCCAAATAGAAATAATTTAAATACATTTTTCAATAAATTGGATAAAGTTTTGACATATGTTAGCAAATTAAATCGTAATAATATTATTATAGCCGGTGACTTTAACATTGACATTTTAAAAGAGAATAATGTGACATTAGATTTTGAGTGCTTATTATTAAACTACAACTTAAAACTTGCACTTAAGCAGCCAACAAGGTTGATAAGTAAAACTTGTATAGACAATTTTGCTCATGACTACTCTGGATATTGTGTGGCGGAAGTGTTTGAATTTGGTCTATCTGATCACACAGCCCAAACCATCAAAATTCCGACCAAGAAAACTTGCAAATTTGAATTCTGGCGTAAAGAAAGCCGAGATTACGGATTAAATAATATTAAAAAGTTTATAGAATGCATCAAAAATTTATCTTTTTGTGAAATGTACAGTAGTGACGATCCAACAAAAGCATACTGTCATTTTATTGAACATTTCAAAATGTTTTACGAACTTTGTTTCCCAAAAAAACAAATAATAATAAAAGTAAAAACTAAACCGAAATGGATATCACGAGGAATCAAAATATGCAGTAAAAAAAAGAGGGAACTACTACGAACCTATAGAGCTATAAATAATACTTCAAATAAAATAAAATATGAAAACTATAACAAAAAATTTAAAAAAATTATAAGTCTTACTAAACTTGCTCAAAATAATCATAAAATTAACACATCTAATAATAAATCTAAGGCGACATGGAATATTATTAATAAAACCAAACCAAATATACCTAAAGAACCGATACCAAAAATAAAAAATAGTGATAATATAGACATTATAGATCCGATTGACATTGCAAATTTATTTAATAATTATTTCATTGACAAGGTTAAACCCATTACGGGAGCAGGTAAAAATGTGACAGGAAATATATACCATCATAAAGACTCAATGTTTATGGCACCATGTCTGCCTGAAAATGTATACAAAATTATAAAAAATCTAAAAAATACAAATACTACGGGTTTTGACGACGTGTCAACAAAAATCATAAAAGCGGTAAATAAATACATCTGTCCTCATATATGCCATATTATTAACCTGAGTATACAATTAGGCGTATTTCCACAGGGCCTAAAGACCACCTTACTGAGGCCATTGTATAAAAAAGGAAGTAAGAATCTGGTGGAGAACTATCGACCTATTGCACTTATATCCATATTTTCAAAAATATTCGAAAAATATTTTTATCAAGAAATTTATTCATATCTTGAAAAAAATAATATTTTATGCGACGAGCAAAAAGGCTTCCGTAAAAATAAATCCATCAATATGGCAATCTACGACTTTTACAAAACGGTTGCATGTCAAGTCGACAACAGAATTCCTGTTTGTGCCATTTTATGTGACATGACCCAAGCTTTTGATTACGTAGATCATAGCATTTTGATAAAAAAACTTGACGTATATGGGATAAGAGGCAATATTTTGCAACTTATAAGTTCCTACCTGACAGATCGGCAACAATTCACCGAAATATCTAGATTAAACATGTTAACCAAATTTGAAAAAACATACCAATCTTCACATAGAAATTTAAAATATGGCGTACCCCAGGGAAGCGTACTGGGACCGTTATTATTTATTATCTATATTAATGACCTGCCGAATGCACTGACTCCAAATAATATGACATTATTTGCTGACGACAGCACAATTTCAATTAAATGTAATAATGTAAACTCTTATGAATTTGACGTTAATAGTTCTTTAGAATCTTTAATAATATGGCTAAATAACAATAATTTAAGAATAAATTTCATTAAAACTGTGATAATGCATTTCAACCAAAGAGCTGAGACACCATCTAGTATTAATTTGACATATAATAATAATTTAATAAAACAGGTTGATTTCGCACGGTTTTTAGGACTACAGATTGACAAAAAGCTTAATTGGAAAAAACACATAGAAGAAATAAGTAAAAGAATAAGCAGTTCTGCCTTCGCCCTTCAAAAACTGTCAAAAATTGTTAATAAAGGTGCTTTACTAATGGCTTATTATGGCTTAGTAGAATCTGTTCTCAGATATGGTATTATTTTTTGGGGTAATTCATCCGGTAGAGAAACTATTTTTAAAATGCAAAAACGCTGTTTAAGAGCTTTGTTTAGAATTCAAACTATTGAAAGTTGCAAACCATTGTTTGTAGAAAATAAAATTCTAACACTTCCGTCTCTTTATGTTTTAGAAGTAGCATTATTTGTAAGAAGTAATCCACACCTATTTCCACGTATGTGTGATAAAATAGTCCGCAACAGACGCAATAACACTATGTTATGTAGATTCCCATCTAAAACTGCAATGTTAGGCAAGTGTTATATGCATGGCTCCTATTATTTACAACAAAATTCCTATTATATATAAGGAACTTAATGATAGCTTATTTAAAATTAAATTTAAAAAACTACTGATCTCAAAATGCTATTATACCATTGACGAATTCTTAAATGACAAATTGTAATATTATATTAATTCATGTGATTATTTACAGTGACATCATATTTTAGTTAATTAATATTTTTATTTTTATGGACTTGTTTTGTAGCATGCCACACTTTAATTTTGTACGCCTGCGAAGGTAAAACATGTTGTTACTAATTACTTATTTTGTCATCCTAGCTTACACATGTTTATGCAAATAAATGATCTTTATCTTTATCTTTATCTTTAACCCTAACCTAACCCTAACCTAACCCTAACCTAACCCTAACCTAACCCTAACCTAACCCTAACCTAACCCTAACCTAACCCTAACCTAACCCTAACCTAACCCTAACCTAACCCTAACCTAACCCTAACCTAACCCTAACCTAACCCTAACCTAACCCTAACCTAACCCTAACCTAACCCTTACCTAACCCTAACCTAACCCTAACCTAACCCTAACCTAACCCTAACCTAACCCTAACCTAACCCTAACCTAACCTAACCCTAACCTAACCCTAACCTAACCCTAACCTAACCCTAACCTAACCTAACCCTAACCTAACCCTAACCTAACCCTAACCTAACCCTAACCTAACCCTAACCTAACCCTAACCTAACCCTAACCTAACCCTTTTTTTTTTTTTTTTTTTTTTATTTTTTTTTTTTTTTTTTCCCAGGAAAATCTTTTATAGATACCACCAGCCCGGGGGGACTGATGGTTATGTGGGATTCCCGCCTTGATAAAGGCAGTGTACCCACTAAAAACCTGGGGTGTTCCTTCCCACCGCGCAACAGGATGGGGCCACGGGTAGGCTTACGCATTTCATCCGCGACCCCATCGGCGGTTGCCTTTTCAGGCCCATCTCGTGAACGAGGCTTGCAAGCCTATCATGTCCTCATGTCCTCAGCTTAAGGCACCCCAGAACACCAAGGGTGCCTTATAGCACGGGGCTTTATTGCGGGCGATAGATCCCCCGATCCATCGCCCGCAAGCCCCCTTTATGGCGGCATTCGTGCTATAAATGCCAGTCGCCGCCGACCAGTTTTTCTGCGGCGCATCGGGAGCGAGTTCGGGTCTTGTTCCCGTTCTCGCTCAGCTGTTTCTTTTTGCGTTAGCGTGTCCTCGCAGAATGTTAATACGGCAATCCAAGCTTCTTCGCTACCCACCATGGCCTTGACCAGAGCCGGCAGCGAGAGATCTTGCCCCACCACACCAGACATGGCAGCGCGGGGCTCCGCCCAGGCTGGGCATTCCTCGCGCGTGTGTTGTGCCGTGTCATTAGTCCCCCTACAATGGTGGCACATAGTTGATGGTTCTCGCCCCACCTGGCACAGATATTTTCCAAAGCAACCATGGCCACTTAGTATCTGTGTCAGGTGGTACGAAAGTGTGCCATGCTTTCGATTTACCCATTCCTTCAGCACGGGTCGAATCGCCATCACCAGATCCCGGCTAGGCCCTGCGTCCTCCAACCGATCAATCCATTTCTGTAACACCTTCTCGCGGGACTCTTCCCTCCACTTCGCAATTTCTTGCAGAAGCGGACGGCCACCTTCTTCTTGTGCCCATATACCTCTCCAATATACCTCCGCCAACATCTCCGCTTCCAGGTCCCAAGGCGGGCTGCCTGCGAGCAGACATGCTCCAGTGTAAGATACTGAGCGGTACGCCCGAGCTACCCTAAGTGTCATTACCCTTTGCGGACGCCGCAGAAAAGGTACGTTATGAGCACTCATAGTGTCTGCCCATATTGGCGCACCGTACAGCGCCATCGAGCGCACAACGCCTATATATAGGCGACGGCAAGTTCCTCCAGGACCCCCTTTATTTGGGAGGATTCTCCCTAAAGCTGCAGCGGTCTTCACCAGCTTCGGAGCCAAGCGCCGGAAGTGCTCTACAAACTTCCATCTGCTGTCGAGGACGATTCCTAGGTACTTCATCGTCGACCCGACAGGGATGGAAGTTCCGCCTACCATAATAGATGCATCGCGGGGAGGTGCATTGCGAGGTCCATGGAAGACTATGGCCTCGGATTTGTGTAGTGCGACCTCAAGCCCTAATGCTCGTATCCTCGATACGACCTGGGCAACGCCCGCGGTGCTAAGATGGGCCGCTTCCCTGTGGGTATTTCCACGGGCCGTAACCAGCGTGTCATCTGCATAGCATGTGACACTCACCCCCGGTAAAGTGGCTCCGCGTAACACCCAGTCGTAGCCAATGTTCCACAGGAGCGGTCCAAGGACCGAACCCTGTGGAACACCGCACGACATCTCTTTCCTAACCCAACTCTCTTTCGTCGGGAACGCGACTGCTCTACCAGCGAAGTAGTCGGCCACAATCATCCGAAGATATCGCGGCACGCCGTGGTACAACAGCGCTTCTTTTATTGTTTCCCATGGCAAGGTGTTGAAAGCGTTGGAGATATCGAGAGACACCGCCCACAACACTCCACCATGAGAAACCTCCACCTCTGCAAGGTCTCGTACCCGCGCGATCGCACTCAGGGTTGATCGGCCCCGGCGAAACCCGAACTGCGCGTCATGCAGCCCCGGATCTAGGCACTCGTTGAGGCGATGTGCAAGCACACGTTCGAAGAGTTTACTTACCTCATCGAGTAGCACTATGGGGCGATAGGCCGACGGCAGCTCAGCCGGGCGCCCATCTTTCTGGAGAAGAA
This sequence comes from Pasiphila rectangulata, assembly GCA_963082625.1. Classification (NCBI taxonomy): domain Eukaryota; kingdom Metazoa; phylum Arthropoda; class Insecta; order Lepidoptera; family Geometridae; genus Pasiphila; species Pasiphila rectangulata. The sequence goes on along the minus strand of OY720238.1, from coordinate 23,881,225 downwards.
CAAGTTTACCCGTCTTCCAAGCCTTGGGGAACCGGCCTTGGTCTAGACATTCTGTGAACAGCGCTCTCACCCACTCACCCATTTCCTTCATTGCAAGTACCAGGACACGCCCTGGTACTCCGTCTGGTCCTGGGGCGGTGTTCTTCGATCGAAGTTTAAGAACAGCCGCCCTTATCTCCACCTCACCTACCGGTGGGACCGTCCCGTTTCCGTCATCCGAGGTAGACTCTGTTGGAGCCATCATTGGCGGAACCCACTCAACCCGTTGCGGAAAAAGAGTACTCACCACTTGTTCCAAGAACTGCGGCTGAAGGCTACTAGTTAGCGGTGGCGCCCAAGGCCGAAGCTTTTTCCGCACAACACGGTAAGGCCTTCCCCATGGGTCTCGGTTGAGTACTTCCAGCCATTCCACCCACGCGGTTTCTTTGGCCTTAGTGATGGCAACCTTAAGAACTTTGCAAGCTGATCTATAAGCCACATAAAGTTCATCTTCCGTAGCTAGATCACGGAGCCTCCTTCTTCTGTATCGAGTGTATTGGCGGCGCGCAACTATGCAGGCTCCGCGAAGATTTTGGAGTTCTGCGCACCACCAATGCACCTGATGCCGGGGCGGGAACGGCTTAGCTCGTGGCATTGATGCATCGCACACACGAGTTAAGGCAGCTGCTAGGTGTTCCGCGCCGCTGTCAACTTCTTGTACCAGACCGGGGCCTGCGATCCAGGCCTCCACAATGGCCGCTTCCTTAGCAACATTCCTGTCTAGACGACTAAGTACCCACCGCGGACCACCATTGATAGCAGGCTCAACGTCTCTTTCCAGAGTAGTGGGGGTAGTGTAGACATCATACCTGATATAACGGTGGTCCGACAATGTCTCTACATCCTCTATCACTCTCCATCCCTGGACATTGTTAACCAGGCGAGGGGACGCAAGCGTGATGTCCACAATTGATCCTCCTTGTTGTCTCACGCACGTGTTTTGCGTTCCCCTATTAAGGATGATAAGCCCGGTTGTTACCGCCCACTCCTCTAACGTCTCCCCTCGGACGTCGGTCGCTGGAGATCCCCACGCCGTAGATTTGGCGTTGAAATCGCCAGCGACTAATACAGGTAAGGGGGATATCTGTCCAATCAAAGACCTGACCTCATCGAGCATCTGCTCGAATTCAGCAAGGTTCCGATTAGGTGAGAAATACACCCCTAAAACCGCAACACCACCCACAACAGCCAAGACGCATCCCCGACTCTTTGCTACCTTCTCAAAAGGCGGGGAGCCAGCAGCGGCAGGGGCAGTGATAGCCACCAATCCTTCATGGTCACCAACCCAATCATTCCGACAAGGCACCACGTATGGTTCAGCAATGACGGCCACTTTAATTTGCCACTCTGCCATGCTTTGGATAAGAAGATCCTGAGCTCTGGCAGAGTGCATGATGTTCGCCTGAAGAAACGGTAAGGCCATCCTAATTGGAGGTTTCCATTAAATCCACCTCTGCTTCAATTTGTGGGACTTTGTTTTTACTTTTCCCCTTATTTTTCCTCTTAGGGTCCGTTTGGCTTTGTGGACTCGTCTCTTGATTCCTAGCTTTGGCATTGGGGCACAAACCCTAACCTAACCCTAACCTAACCCTAACCTAACCCTAACCTAACCCTAACCTAACCCTAACCTAACCCTAACCTAACCCTAACCTAACCCTAACCTAACCCTAACCTAACCCTAACCTAACCCTAACCTAACCCTAACCTAACCCTAACCTAACCCTAACCTAACCCTAACCTAACCCTAACCTAACCCTAACCTAACCCTAACCTAACCCTAACCTAACCCTAACCTAACCCTAACCTAACCCTAACCTAACCCTAACCTAACCCTAACCTAACCCTAACCTAACCCTAACCTAACCCTAACCTAACCCTAACCTAACCCTAACCTAACCCTAACCTAACCCTAACCTAACCCTAACCTAACCCTAACCTAACCCTAACCTAACCCTAACCTAACCCTAACCTAACCCTAACCTAACCCTAACCTAACCCTAACCTAACCCTAACCTAACCCTAACCAGATCGCGCAGCGGTTGTCGTCGTTGATCCCAACATAGATGTAATTGAGAATACAGATTTATTTATTTTATGATTCTATTGAAGGTGTAATTATTAAAGTAGGTCTTACTAAAATTGGTATAATTAGTTTGTATGTATCTGGACAAAACCAGATACTGAAGACGACATATTTAAGCTCCAGGACATCATCAGGAAAATGGGAACTCCTAACATCCTCGGGAGAGAGGGCGCCACCGTGCCACTGTTTACATCGGTTCCGAGTTTATAATCGTTTAAAAAATATTTCTAAAAGTGAAAAGTAGTGGAAATACACCAAGAACTCTGGAAAGTGTAACATACCACAAGGTTAAAGTGAAGTTTTTGAGTGAGAGTGAAAGACTAAAGATAAATACGAACATGAACTTTGTGGCATAACATCGGCCAAAAAAATTATTTCCCATAACATTGCGAAGACTATAAAGAACTTATGAAATGCAAAACAGTGAAATAAGAAATAAGAAATAAGAAAATTTTATTGTTAAATTGTGTAGGTACATATACATGAAGGTCTTAAATAAATTTAGGTATCAACAATTTTATCATATCTATGACATACAATAATAAATTTGCAATTTAATTCTATATTGCACAAAATTATACACAAAGTTGGATTACAACATTTATGTAGGCCTATACTTCTGAATACCAAATTAGAACAAAAATCAACCTACATGACTAATTATCAAAAAATTCCGTAAGGTTATAATGAACTCTATTTACAAGCCACTTTTTTAATTCAATCTTGAACATATTTCCTTCAAGTTGTTTAATAATTAATGGTAAATGATTATAAACTTTAATAGCTGTGATATAAGTGCTTTTGTGGTACATTGAGTTATTGACTTGTGGTATACACAGGTTATATTTATATTTATTTCTCAACTGATCCGATCTGGTTGATTTTATATTGAAGAAAGAAGAGTTATTTTTTGCAAATAAACATAATTCTAGAATATATATGTCCGTAAGGGTCAGAATATAATTTTCTCTAAATATATTACTCTAAATATATTGAAGATAATAAAATAAAGGCATTAAACAAGCGTGTGTGACTGAAACAAAAATAAGTGCATAATTAAGAGGCAATATTTTTAGGTTAGGTCTAAACTGTCTCGAAATATTGCTGGTCATATTGCATAGAAAAAAACTAAAAAGCGCCATCTACCGGCGAGTGGCCTACCCTCACGGCAAGATTTTACTACCCCATTGAGGCATCCAATATAGGATAGTGGTTCTACGACTTGCCACTAGAGGGAAGCAACATTAATATTAAACCAAGAGAAATTGTTCATACCACCGCCGGGACAAAGAGAAGTTTTTGAGAGTGAAAAAACTTATGCAACATCTATCAGGCAGCAGCAGAACTTCAAGGCAAAAGGATATCACATATACAATCAAGTAGCCCAAACCCTACGATAGTGCTTCTACTGATCACTAGAGGACGCCAGTATCAATGTCAAAACCCACAAACATTTACATAAAAAATCGAAGACCCTAGAGACATCTATCGGCAGCTGGCAGAACTTTGAAGGTTGAGGGCCTTACTATATCATAGAAACATCAATCTTGATCATAGAACTTCCACAAATCCCCATCAGAGGGCATTAATAATAATAAAAGAATCACAACAACATTATAACCTACTGTGAGGTGTAATAATGGAAGAAATAAAATCGATGTTAATATCAATGCAGGAAGAAATGAGACAGCAAAAAACTGAAATGAAGGATATGAAGGAGTATATCAAAAACACTATCAACAACAATATAAACGAGAAATTTCAAATCCTTGAGACCAAGAATGAGCTTCTAGAGCAGAAACTGGAAACGCAAAAAATAAAAATAAATAACTTGGAGAGAACCATAAGAAAGAAAAACCTACTTATCTTCGGAGTAGAAGAACATGAAAAGAGCTACGGTGACTTAGAAAAAAATGTCATAGATATATTAAAAAACGTACTTAACATAACATGCAATAGTAACAGTATCGAATGCGTGAGAAGGCTTGGAAAAAAAGGTTCAAAAGTCAGACCCATTGTAATAACCTTAGCCACAATGGGATTAAAAGTACAAATACTAAAAAATAAGAAGAAACTAGAGCAAACATCCTACTATATTAAAGAAGATTTTCCCCCCGAAATTCTAAGTAAGCGCAAGGAACTCCAAGCAGAAGTGAATAAAGAAAGAGCACAAGGAAGAATGGCTATTATAAAATATGATAAAATCGTTTTCTTAAAAAAACCAAAATATCCAAACCGAGAAACAGAGTTTGGAAAAAAAGAAAAGAGCTCTTTCGGAGTCACCAGAAGCATCGACTTCTAACTATCAAAAGGATAAACGACCTTCGAAGATAAATAAAAACAACAGCATAAATAACTATCTGTTAAATAAACCTACATTGCAATTAGATTCAAAGAAAAATACTGCGCCACCTCTGGATTCAAGATCCACGCAATAGCAACTAACACCGCCCCCTCCCCAATTCTCAACACGGCCAGTCACCGCGAGAAGCACGAACGACTATCACCCATCAACTCGACAGCAACTCTACATCTGCACATATAATGTCAAATCTCTACTATCGCCGCAACGAATGATACTATTAAAATACTCATTAACAAATGTAAAATATGACATCATAAGACTCTCTGAAATCAGAAGAAAAGGAAACGAAATTACCGAGGACGAAAATCATATTTTCTGCTACACAGGAGAGACTCAAGGCCACTACGGTGTTGGTTTCATAATTAAAAAGAAACACAAACACAGCATAGAAAACTACGTAGGCATATCAGATAGAGTCTGCCTCCTAAATATGAAATTTGATGCATTGACAATATCATTAATACAGGTATACGCCCCCACCTCCGAAGCGCAAGAAGAGGAAATTGATACTTTTTATGATCAAATTGAAGAGGCTCAAAAACTCGCAACTGGAAAAATTATTTTAATGGGAGATTTTAATTCAAAAATAGGCCAAAGAAAATCCAGCGAAAAAGCAATCATGGGACCATACTGCTACGGTACAAGAAACAACAGAGGCGATAGATTATTACAACATGCACTAGCCAACAAGTTCACAGTTATCAACACAATATTTAAGAAAAACATAAAAAACTTATGGACTTGGGCGTCACAAGACAAACACCACCACAATCAAATCGATTATATTCTTAGTAGATGTCCAAAGCTATTCACAAACATAGAAATTCTTTAAAATAGTACATTTCCTAGCGACCACAGACTACTTAGAGGGACAATACAACTGAAAAAACCTAGAAAAAGTAGAGTAACTTTTAAAGAAAGACAAACGGATTTGTCAAGCATAAAAAATCAACAGGTTTACCTCGAGGCATTAAAAGAAAAAATGGAGCAAATACATTGGGAAAGTAGTGATAACATAGAAACTTACTATCTAAAAATAGAGACGGCAATAAGACAGAGCCTAACCACTAGTACCTCAAAAAAAGCAAACGCAGACATTTTAACAGATGAAACCAAACAACAAATTAAAAAACGATCAATATTACAGTCAAAACCATCCAAAAGTAAAGAAGAGAAAAAAGAACTAACAGCTCTCTACAAAATTACAAATAAGATGTTAAAAAAGGACTATGAAAATTACAGAATGGAAATAATCGAAAAGAATCTAATAACTGCTGGAAGCCAGAAGAAAGCCTACAAACAACTTAACATAGAGAAAAAATGGATACCCACGTTAAAAACAAAGAAAAAACAGGTAAACTACAGACAAGGAGAGACCTTATAAACACTGCTTCAGACTATTACCGGAATCTCTACCAGGAAGAAGGTCAAGAAAATAATATATACGAAAAACAAGAAATAATACTAAATACACCAATCACACCTTTTGAATACAGAGAAATAATGAAAAACATTGAAAAACTGAAAAAAGAAAAAAGCCCCGGCCACGACAATATCCCTAATGAAGCTCTTATAATAGGAAAAAAAATACTACTAAGTTCTATAACAACATTGTATAATAAAATACTAGAATTACAAGACATTCCTATGAGCTGGGGAGAATCCAGAATAATTCTATTACATAATAAGGGTGATGCTTCGGACATCAATAACTACCGACCTATCAGCCTGCTGCCAACGATGTATAAATTGTTTGCCATGTGTCTCGAAAAAAGGATAGCGCTAAACATAGAGGCAAATCAACCAGTGGAACAAGCCGGATTCCGTCCAGGCTTCTCTACTAACGACCACATTCATACACTAGATCTAATAGTGGAAAAACATCTAGAATATAATCAGCCGCTCTATCTTGCCTATATTGACTACGCGAAAGCGTTTGATTCAATCTCACATGAGAGCATATGGCAAGCACTTTCACACCAAGGAGTCCCGAATACTTACATAAATATAATTAAAACATTTATAAAAACAGCACAAGCAGGGTAAAATTGGACAGGCTCGGACCAAAAATTATCATAAGAAGAGGGGCAAAGCAAGGGGATCCACTGTCTCCCAAGATATTTATAGCCGTATTACAAGACATTATGAAGGACCTCAGATGAAACAGTAAGGGAATAAAAATAGATGTCGAGTTCATAAGCAACCTACGTTTTGCAGATGATATCATTCTATTTTCAAACACATCAATGCAGCTTGAAACGATGATAGAAGAACTAAGCAATACTAGCAACAAAATAGGTTTACAAATGAATATGACAAAAACTAAAATCTCTACTACAAAAAATTTTTGTACACAAAATCCTATACAGGTAAACGGAACAAATATAGAATACGTGGACAGCTATATATACCTCGGGAAACAAATATCATTTAAGAAAACAAGACACGAAGACGAACTAGACCGCCGTATTAACATCACCTGGAAAAAATACTGGAGCTCCAAGGAAATCTTAAAATCAAAACTCCCATTAAAGCTAAAGAAAAAGGTTATAGATTCGTGCTTGTTGCCTTGCCTCACTTATGGAGCACAAACTTGGATATTCCAAAATAAAATAAAAAATAAAATACGTTCGTGCCAGCGTGCTATGGAACGAAGTATTCTAGGCCTTAAGCTTAAGGATAAACGCAGAAGTGAAGACATTCGGAGACAAACTAAGTTAATAGACGCAGTTCACCACGCACAACAACTTAAATGGAGATGGGCTGGACACGTCGCCCGAATTACAGACAGAAGATGGACAAAACGTATCACCAAATGGACTGGTCCCAGCGGAAAAAGAAACAAAGGCAGACCCAAAGAACGCTGGAGCGATGAACTGCAACAAATCGCTGGCAAGGACTGGATACAGACAGCGCAAGAGAGAGACAAATGGAAAGAGTTGGAGGAGGCCTATACCCAGAGCGGGGCCATGTCATGAATTTTATCTTACTTTTTTACAACTAGATACCTAAGTATATTATATTATTTTATGTAAATTGGCATGGAAAATAAAGGCTTTATTATTATTATTCCACATCATTCATTTGTAAACTCATAAAAATACATTTTTTACTATAAAGAAATACAAAAACAAATACTCTACAGTAAAAAATATATCAAAACGGTGAATCACCGGCCGCGAAGCAAGGCTCAAGCGGTCGATGACTAGGGCTGCAGGGAGAGGAATCTCCTTACTATACGTGCCGAGTCCAGGAGTACTGCCTTTTGGATCTGGCTCTTGATCCAACTGCCTAGCGAAAGTCTCTCGAGATGTTGATCGAGACTCTTCGCTATGAGTCCGTTAACGGAAACGACTATCGGAACAATAGTCGCTGAGTCAACATCCCACATGGTGGCAATCTCGTGGGCTAAATCAAGATATTTGCTGAGCTTATCTTTCTCGGCTTTGACGAGATTGGCATCATGTGGAATGGTGACATCAACGAGTATTGCCTTCCGCTCCAACCGATCTATCAGAACGATATCAGGCTTATTCGCAAGAATAGTCCTGTCCGTAATTATAGATCGGTCCCAATAGAGCGTGGCAAGGCCATTTTCAAGAATCGGCTCTGGTGCGTATTTATAATACGGAACTTCAGGGCCCGTAAGGCCATATCGAAGAGCAAGTTGCTGGTGAATGATCTTGGCTACTTGATTATGTCTGTGCAAATACTCAGAATTAGCAAGATGCGAACAACCCGAAAGTACATGCCTGAGGGACTCCCCAGGGTGGTGACATGCCCGACATATGTCAATTGTCCCATCTTTCATGATGTACTTTCGGTAATTGTTCGTCTTGATTACCTCATCCATAATTGCACAGACAAACCCTTCAGTTTCTCCGAAGAGATCACCGAAACGTAGCCAATTCACTGAAGCTAGGAGATCTACATCAGGCCCCATAAGGGTCTTATAGAATCTCCCATGTAGCTCCTTGCTCTCCCATATTGCCTTACGATCCTGAATGCTTATCACCAGTGGTTGGCGCCAGTTCTCTTTAGCTAAGGAGAGAGGAGTAAAGTTTTTGTCAACTGCAACCACATCACGATGCACCTCGCACTCTGCTTGGAGAAAGTAACTCCTGAGATTGCACACCTCGCGGTTGTGGAGGGTTTTCGCGTTAAGAAAGCCCCGGCCTCCACACTTCCGCGGGATGTACATTCTCATAACCGACGAACGAGGGTGTCTCATGCGGTGAGCAGTTAGCATTTGACGAACTTTACAATCCAGGGCATCCAATTCTGTCTGAGACCACCTTAGTATGCCGAACGTGTAAATGAGTAGGGGCATAACCCAGCCATTGTAAGCACGCACCTTGTTACCGCCTGACAAAAGACTATTTAGAACTTTTGTGAGGCGACAAAAGAAACGTTCCTTTACTGCCTGTTTTATGTCCTTATCCACTATACCCAACGATTCAGACATACCAAGGTACTTGTATGTTTCGCCTTCGGAGAGACACCTGAGAGACATATTTTGGGAAAGCTGTAAATTTGTTGAATTTACAACTTTTCCATGTTGAATATGTATGATTGCACACTTTTCAACACCAAACTCCATGTTAATAGCGCTGCTAAATATCTGTGTAATATTAAGCAGAGCTATCAACTCTGATTTTTTCGGCGCGAAAAGTTTGAGATCGTCCATATACAACAAGTGAGATATGCTCTCACCACCTCTGCGAAGGCGATAACCTAGCCCTGAATCCTTTAGTAAAGTACTAAGAGGGTTCAGTGCTAGGCAAAACCACAAAGGACTCAGACTATCACCCTGGAATATACCCCTCTCAATCCTTATCAGGTCTTGCGTAGCAAGAGAATCCCATCTACTTCCTGGATGACAAAGTACTGTGGTCCACTGCCTCATACACGCACCTAAGAATGATCTTAGAGTAGTATCTACTTTATACAACTCTAAGACCCTCTCAAGCCATGTATGTGGCACTGAATCATATGCCTTCTTATAGTCAATCCAAGCAGCAGAGAGGTTTTCCTTGCTACGCTTGACCTTTTCGCTAATGGCCATGTCAATGAGGAGGAGCTCCTTAGTACCGCGAGACCCAACTCTACATCCATTCTGAACAGGTGCCAAAATATTGTTCGCAACAATGTGTGTGTTAATTTTTACTGTTAGAATGGATGTGAGAAGCTTATAGATGGTGGGTAAGCATGTAATTGGTCTGTAATTCTTGGGTTCCGCGGTACTACCGGACTTATGGAGCAAGAAGGTTACACCAGTTGTCATGAAAATTGGAAGAGACCCGAGTTCAATAGCTTCTTGGAATTGTGTAGCCAGAACGGAGTGTGAGCAACGAAACCATTTTACCCAAAAGTTATGCAATCCATCCGGTCCAGGACTTTTCCAGTTCTGGGCCGAACGGATTGCGCTAGTAACATCCATTGGACAGATGGTAATATTCTCCATGGTTTCGATTTGCTCACACTCTGCACTCACTACATTCATCCAGTCAGCTTCTGTGTGGTGAATAGGGACAGACCAGATGCTACGCCAAAAATTATTGCCGGTTTCAGCATCTGGTACGTGACCATTCAGAGCACTTTGATCTGGTTTCTCCCAATTTCTGTAAACCTTCCTTTGATCACTTTGAAAGTTGCGATTCTGCCAGTACCTGTCAATACGTTTCCTATAGCGTCTTATTCGACTTGCCCACGCATAGACTTTTTGCTTTAGATAATCTATGCGTTCTGTGACACAGGCTAAATAATCTCGTGGATTAATGTCTGTTCCAGAGAAAGCCTGAGTCACAAAACGCATAACCCTAGGACGACGATTGCCCTCTCTAAAGCAAATTAGCTTTGCAATGAGAGTCCTGAACGTATTAATACGCCGCTCTATCCTTAACTGCCAAGCAGGGGTATCACTCCCCCGACGCGGTGCACGGTCAGTGTCCGGTAGCTTGACACGTGCAACGCGGCAAGCTGCGATAGCCCCACAATAAAGGATAGAGTGTGTATCAATAAGATTTCTGCTAGTCAACAAATAAGGAGCTAGCAGAGAGTCCAAGGCCCCCATTAACGCTAAATTTCGTCTATGGGTCGGCAAGCGAGGAAGACGTGGCTTGACTTCTACTAATCTGTACTGAAGAATCGCATCTTCCAAAGCCCTCCTCAATTGCTCATTATCTTGGGTACTTACGTTTGTGTTTGCACTCACGTAATTGACCATATCATTAACGGATCCACTCCGAGAGGTCAACGGTGCCGTAGGTGTTGTGGTCGGCGGCGCGACACTTGGGTCACGTTGTGAATGATCAATCACTTGAGCACTTAACACTTCACGTCGGAGCTGATCAAGTACACTATCATCCAGTGTTTTCGAACGCTGGATCACACGCACTTGATCAGACAGTCGTTGCGCGGTAACGTTCAGGCCTGGTTCAAGAGCCTGAAACAAGGGAAGTATCCGAACTCGATACGCCGTCAGGTTAATTCCTCCCTCTGTAGCCCCAAAAAATGCGCGCATGACGTTTTTATTTATTTCTCTTGTCCACTTCATGCGCCGCACTATGCCATCAGTGACGGGGGCCGGGCGCGGGGCGGGATGCCCTGCAGGTCCCAAGCCAGCTGACAGCGGGGGTCGCCCACGTCGTACAGGTGGTCGCGGCGGCGGGGGCGATAGGGGCCCGTCCTCTTCGCTCGACACTTCACTCGTCTCCGGGGGTGTCACAAATTCCTCTTCATCGGACGAGGATGTGGAGCTTGGCGGAGCGGGCGGTGGTGGTGGTGGGAGTGCATTTTCGGCCGCTCTTGATTTTGATCTTGTTATCATTTTTTTTCAAATTTTACGTTTCTGTTTACATTTTCCATCATTCTTGACAACGTGTGTCATCTTTTAATGTTCAATTTATGGAAAATAAAATAAAATTTAAAATTAAAGAAAAGAGTCATGTTGTCCGAGCGGTGACATTTTTTTATTATTATTATTATTATTATTATTATAACATCCTCTTCGGCGGGGACATCAACGCTTCGAGCCCTTGGTGGGGTTGCCGAGAGGAGGACAGTAGAGGTGACAAGTACATGGAATTCTTAACACAATATGATCTTGAATAATGAAATCCCCCGGAGAAGACGGTTTGGCCTCAGACATATGCCAGAACAGCATTGAGGTGGCTCCTGCGATCCAATTGGCTATTTTCAACACATGCCTCAAAGTAAGCCATTTTCCGAGCGCATGGAAGACTGCACGCATAAAAATTATCCCCAAAGCACGAAAAGACGATTATTCTGCTCCTAAGTCGTACAGACCCATTGGCCTCCTATTCGTTTTAGGCAAAGTACTGGAGAAGCTGTTCGCTACGAGAATTGCATGGCATCTGGGGAGCATGACTCTACTGAGTAATCGGCAGTATGGCTTTACACCGCAGAAAAGTACGGAAGACGCCCTCTACGACTCTGTTGGGATGGTGAGGCAGGCGGTGAGCCGCCTCGAAACCACCACCAAAAAAAAAATAACAATAAAATAAAAAAAAAAACAAAGAAAAGAAAATATGGCACGAATGAATAATATCTATCTTATTGCATTTATTTTATAAGAATGAATCCTTATAGTCACCCTTCTATTTTAGTGATAGAACAAGTAGTGGAATAATAGTAATACAAAAGGAATTGTAGGAAATATTATAATTTAAATAAGAATGTTGAAGGTTAATAAAATTCACAAGGTATAGCCATGCAAAAAGAGTTGTAAGTGTGTAGGGTGCGGATTAGACACAGAAAACCATGTTATGTTTAACACTCGTATGAAATAAACGACCCAAAATAAATAGGGGCGATAAGTTGTAGGCTAGCCGACGGTCCCTAAAAAGGCACTTGGTAGGTAAAAAAAAAAGTGATTTACAGGGTTAGGTTAGCCTAACCCTGTAAATTACTTTTTGCGGCCAACATCGGAATGCTGGACTGCCAGCAACGAGTGTTCGTGAATGATCACCTGACAGCCAAATCAAAGAACTTGCTTACCAAGACTAAGGTGACAGCTAAGGAGAAGGGCTTCAGCTATGTATGGGTGAAGTTTGAGAAGATCCACGTCAGGAAAAAAGATACGTCTCATGTCTTCATAATCGGAAAGGAAAGTGATTTAAACAAAATGGTGTAAAATGTGTCTATTAATTTTTAAATGTTTATTTTTTAAATATTTATTCGTGTATTTGTAGCCTTTTTAGGGTTCCGTTCCGGACCAAAATGGTAAAAAAGGAACCCTTATAGAATCACTCTATCTGTCTGTCTGTCTGTCTGTCACAAATGGATATCTCGAGAACTACTGATGCTATCGACTTGAAATTTTAAATAGTAAAAGACAACACTTTTTTAACAATATAACATATTATGTAAATGTTAAAAAATATTCTTATTTTGATTGCAGGGGGGCGGATAGGGGATCTCAAAATTTTTAAGTGAAGTTAAGGCCGTCTGTGGTATCATATGAAAGGTATTCATTTGCACATTAATAAACAGTTTTTATTTATTCTTTAACCCGAACCGTTTTTGAGTTATTTACAAAAATGTTAAAAAAACGACCGTTCCCCCCCCCCTTATCTCCGAAGACTGCAAAGATAAACCCGTGATACTTTTATAGCTAATAGAAGTGTATGTAAACTTTATAGGAAAATTATGGCGAACTCTCTAATTTGCATAGTTTTTTAAACAAGAGGGGCGGAAGGGGGGTTTTCAAAAATTTTGGAAAATTACTAGGTGATGTGGGATATCATATGAAAGGTATTTATTTGCACATTAATAAACAGTTTGTAGTTTTCCTTAAAACCGTAACGTTTTTGAGTTATTTACAAAAATGTTGAAAAAATGACCGTTCCCCCCCCTTATCTCCGAAGTTTGCAGAGATAAACTCGTGATAATTTTATAGCTTTTAGAAGTGTATGTAAAGATTAGAGAATATTTATTACAATCTCTCTACCTATCATACTTTTTTAGAAATCATCGAAAGTGTGAAAAATCTACATAAGTTCCGCTATCAGACAAGAGATGGCGCTGTCAAGGTTCTCCAACTTATTATTTAACTTAAAAAAATATAAAACCGCTTTTGTCATATATTATATTGTATGATGGCACGGAACCCTCGGTGCGCGAGTCCGACTCGCTCTTGCCCGGTTTTATTTGCTTGCTGCTATTGCTTTTTTCTTATATTTTTTTTGTTTCGTAAATTTTAACTATTCAACGCCTCATGATAAAAAACCAAATGTTATCAACCTCTGCCCGGGCCGGTCCGCTTTTGTTCTAAGCAGGTAAGCGCCTATTGTCTCGCTAATTACCCCATTGAAACTAACGACGCAACTTACTTCTATCTTTTTCGCACTCAATCATTTCGCCGCTTTAATTTTCGGTTGCCTGCTTTGTTGCTCATGCGCAAAGTATGCTTGTCTTCTTTGGAATGCATTTTATACGCAATTTTACGATTTTATTATAAAGCTCCAAGTAAATTAATGTTTGACGATTCTATTGTATGTATTATAGTTAGCAATAAAAATGGATGACAACAATAGCACGACCCTTCGAGTATCAAATGTCGTAAAAGCCAAAATACGACTTTTGGGAAACACGAAAAAACAAAAATGGGCAAACTTACTTTCGCTGTAACTTCTTTGTTTCTATAACTATATTTAAACCATTCAGATATTTTCCTTAAAGTTTAGAGTCCTTCCTATTACTATAAGCCTGAAATACCTAGCTATTGCAGGTTAGAAGTTAGTTGGCTAATACTACAAAAAAAAAACATCATAACTGGCTGTTACTACAAATGTTTTGCCTAAAAAGGTAAATAAGCTCTGTGTTATTTTGTTGTAGTTAGACATTAATAGAAAATAAAGAAATTATTTACGCAGTAAAAGACTTGTTACACTTGGCAATCAACAACTTACATAGAAGTAAAAGACTTGTTGAATTTGGTGAAATGACTCTTATTGCTGTACATTACCTAAAAATTAACAATATTAAACAAAACATAATCAAGTATTACTAAAACTTTAAATTAACTGATCAAAATAAGGCTATTAATCAATCACTTCTTCAACTTCTTTGTCCTCTACGTCAGTTTCATTAAGTGTGTCACTTTTATTGTTATCATAGGGCATCTCAAAGAACTCTCTATGAATTTTTTTAGGAATGACTCCTTCTTTACATAGTTCTTATAGATCCTTGTACTTGGCTGCTGGTATTGGTAGTGTTTTTGTGTACATTGGAAGCAATTCTATAGCACTGAGCTCTACCTGGTGTTTTTCTTCTTGGGATTGAGTTGTAGCAGTGTCTTCTCTCCTCTTATTTTTTCCTTTACCTTTGCCTTTTCCTTTCTTAACTATTTTTTCAAACAGTGTTACCTTTCAGTTTCGGCTTCGTTTTTCATGAAATATTTAACCTCGATCTGATTCAAGTTCCTTTTTTTAAAGTAGCTACTCTAATCTCCTTAAATTTAATTTTTTTTTGACGTCTCTTTTGTAAACGTTTTTTCCACAAGCACTTGCCAGTTGATAAAATACATTCCATAACTGTCACATCATAGGGTTTTGGCTTTTTTCTCACTGCTTCGAAGTATGAGGGCCATTGCGAGGGGCTCCACACAATAATTTTCTTCACTTCTGCTTCAATAGTCGCATGCACAGAATCGGCAGGGATATTATGTATGTCCGGGTAGCAGGTAATTAATCTGAATTACTTGTAGATTTTCAGAGACATGTAAGAAGTAATTTAGCACTGATAAAGCGGTTTTATTTTTGTTTTTCCCAGTGCAAGAATTACAATATAAAAGGGTATTCTTAACACTTTTTCTATCTAATTCGCAAATAGACATGCCATATCTAACTCTTTGAAATACAGATACAAGCAAGTTGCCACCTCTACGATGCCCCTTTTGCCATCACACTCACCCCAGGTAACAGATAACAGAAGACATTTTGTGTGATACTTTCATATACCTACAGTAAAGTTATATACTGCATACTTACGCGAGTAATGCAAAAGCATACTTTTTCCGAATGGTGTGTTAAGTACTTTTGTAAATCGAAACTACATGTTACAGTCTCGGCATCCTTCAAAATTTGATGAGCTTTAAATCTTTTATAAGTAGCTTCATTATCTTCTCAGTGTATTTCAAACTTTTCTTTGTCTATTTCATTCGTGTCATTTTCGGAATTTTCTGCCTTAGAACAGAACGTGCATTTATCTCTTTTAGGGCTGTGAAAACCAAAATCATACTCATTGAGGAAGATACTCCTAAACATGGATTCGCTTACGCTTTCTACATTCTTCTTTTTGCAATCTTCTGACATATTGGTTACAAAATGTAGTATCAGCCATGTGTTTCAGAAATTTGTCCTTTACCTCATTTTTTTATTATTTTATACAATGTAAAGGTGGTTACATCATTTTTTTTGTCTAATGATTGTTTTAGGTCGTAAAAAATCTGAGTAGTAAAAACCATTTTTTTAGGAATATCAAAATTTTAAATATACAGTCCGATAGAGCTTGTTTTACTTAGTAAGAAAACACCAAGAAGTCATTTTGGCCAAAATGGCTTTTACGACATTTGATACTCGAAGGGTCGAGCAAATTAAACATTTACTATCAGAATGATAAGCGGGCTATATGTACATGTTGGCCGAGCTAAGACCAACGCGAGCGTAGGCAAATCGTTACAAGGCAAGTGCTACCGTCTAGACGTTTGGCAAGTCTATGCAAACTATTGCAAGCGGCCAATGTAGACGAGTTTTGTGTGAAGCTGCCCACACGTTGGGCGCTGTCAGTTCTTTTTGTGCATTCGAACTACGTGGTCGTGGTTATTTGATTTGAGCAATATGGACCTAGAAGTTGTTGCAGCTGCTGCTATTTATTTGATGAGCATGTATAATTTTAATAATAATAATAAATAATGCTGGAAAAATCACACAGCATCAACTAGCCCCAAGCTAAGCAGAACTTGTATTATGGGTACTAGATGACTGATATATTTAATACATTATACTACATAGATACATATTTTATTATATATAGAAAAACACCCAGATCACCCTGAACAAATATCTGCAGATCGTACAGTCATTTGTCCCGAGGCGGGAATCGAACCCGCAACGCCTTGCGTCGCAGGCGGACCTTCGCCCGCTGCGCCACAGAGCTCGAATTATTACGTCAGTGTTACAGTGTTGGTAGGTAGGTACTTACCTACCTAGTAATTTTGTTTGTTTATTCAGTCTACGAAGTCGAAGTTCTATAAAACATACTTTCTTTTTACCTTTACGTCTTTTGGGTTGCATATTTCGGTTCGTTCTGGTAATACTCTAAAAACTTGATAACATCATCATTTGTATCGAACGACATTACTACAGACAGATACTGCGACGGTGACCAACGCCAACCGCGTAATGGCGGGCAGACAAACATGTGGACACGGTTGGCCGAACGCAGGCAAGCGCCTTTGATTTGTGGAGAAAACCGACACGGCTCCGAAGTGAGGCGAGATTGCGGTGACAAGTCACTGCAAATGTGCTCTATACACGTTGGCGCTTGTATTAACTCGGCCAGCTAGGCGAGCGACACTGAGCGATAGCAAGGCAAGGCAAACATGCCGTCTAAACGTTGGGGTTGGCGTTCACTCGGCAACGTTGGGCCAACATGTATAGCCCGCTTTAGAGGATTACGTTCTAAAACTTTAACTTTTTATAGAAATATCTGCCTCAGTTCGTACGATATAATTATCTTAACCAAGTCGTGACTCGTGGACAGTATGTCAAGTTCGGGAATTTATGATGACCGCTATAATTGTGGTGTCGTGACAGGAATTTAGAACTTACAGGTCAGTCTAAAGGTGGCGGTGTGCTCATAGCTATACGCAGGGATATTGCAACTACTTTTCAACCTCAATATCGCGTTCCGTTAATCAAAACAAATTACCGACAGAATTCTTATTTAAAACGGGCAATAATAGTTTCAATAAGATAGATAAGATAAGATAAGATAATTTATTCAAAAATCAATATAAATTCACAATAAATTACAAAAGCCGTATTTATAAACTATTTAAATGTACTAAAATATCTGTGTCTGAACTAGGATAAACCTGTGTTTCGGACTTGTGGGACTTACATATACTTATTGTAGGTAAATAACATAACAATCATTATAATTAGAAGACTTAAATGGAACAGTTTCATATAGATTTTATAAACTAAAACTAAGCTAAATTTTTACACCTACATAGTATGTTCGTTAAAAACGCTTGCGTAACATTTCATTCTTGGAATACATGGTAGTGATAATAGAGTAACAGTTAGTTACTTAGTTATTGCTAATAACTTTTCTGTATCATCATAAGACATGCTCTGAAGTGTTTTTATTAAAGATATTTTACAACTATTATAATTTAATGGGAAAATGTTAGCTATCATTATTAAGTCTATTGTAGAGAATTGGACCTAGAAAATTATAAAATTTAGTTGAGAAGGCATGTTTTGTTGAGGTTGACCGGGGGCAAACAATATAATTACGTCTTTTGTTAGTAAACTCTGTGCTGTAGGGAAGAGCTGTGTGTTGTTTTAGTACCACATTTAATATAAATAACTGCCGAACTGTTAGCACTTCGCAGGATTGATATAGAAGGTAAGTAGAAAAAATAAAAGGTCGGAAAGTAGCTAGGTACCTTAAGTACGGCTCTTTGAGCTCTCTCGATTGGAAGTAATAATGATTTACCTACTCCGCCCCAAATAGAAATGCAGTATGACAAAATGGACTGGCAAAGGGCAAAGTAAGTTTGTCTTAATAATTTCTGATCCGCAATACAACGTAACTTTTTGAATACGAATATCAACTTACGAACTCTATTGCTTAAAACATCTATGTATGGTCTGAAAGAAAGAGTATCATCTAGCAAGATACCCAGATATTTTATTTTGTTTGAATGGTTGATAGCGGGACACATACATTTAGTTTCAGGAGAGGGAATGCAATAATGAGCGAATAATTTCAAATATCCTTCGGTTGACGGTGGATTGCGCATAGAAAACTTGATATGGATAGTCTTTGTTGCGTTAAGTGTCAGTAAGTTGTACTGAAGCCATTTAGTCACAATATTAAAGCCATTTTGCGCTAACTCGTAGACTTCTTTTTCCGAATCAGCCGAAAAAATTAGAGCAGTATCATCAGCATATGATATGATTTTGCCCTGTTCTAGATTAAGTTTGCAGAGATCATTTATGTAAATCAAAAACAGAGTAGGTCCTAAAATACTTCCTTGGGGAACCCCAAAGGATGTATTTTTCATATCATCACTGAGAACATTTCCAATTTTAAGGCATTGCATGCGTCCTTCTAAATAACTTGAGAAGAGATTCAACTGGGTGCCTCTAATTCCAATAGACTCAAGCTTGCGCAAAAGGATAGGGGATGAAACAGTATCAAAAGCCTTAGCTAGATCCAGGAAAATGCCTACGGTGTGCTTACCTTTATCCAATTCTTGTGCGAGAAAGTTAGTAAGATGATGAACAGCGTCAGAAGAAGATAACTTAGATCTAAAGCCAAACTGTGTATTTGATAAGATTAATTTATCTTCTAGGTATTTGACTAATCTTTTATATAAAATTTTTTCAAATATCTTCGACAACGAGGATAGTATGGAAATAGGTCTATAATTAATAATTTGGTCTTTAGATCCCGATTTATACACAGGGAAAACGATAGCTTTTTTCAGGCCCTCGGGAAAAATCCCCGTAGAAAAGCACTGATTAATAATATGAGTCAGAGGTGGGATTACTATGTGCCTGAATTGCTTGATAATTTTGGCTGGTATATTATCCCATCCAACTGCACAATCGGTTTTTAAGCTCATTATTATGCTTTCCACTTCGCTTTCATCGGTGTCCAGTAAGGCAAAAGACGTTGGAGTACTATTGTTTTTAATATATGGACCCGTAGGAAATTGTGAGAGTCTTTGCATTTTTTCTGCTAGACACTTACCTACATTAACAAAGTAATTATTTGCAATGTTAGCAGATTGAAGCGGTGAGGAATTTGTTTGCAATAAACACGAAGATGTCTCATGCTTCTTGTTGGAATATGTTACGTTTTTTATAAACTTCCAAATCTTTTTACTATTCGTACCCGCTTTTTCCAGTTCTCTTTTATCATAATCTATTTTAACTTTTTTCAGTAAATTATTACAAAAATTACGATAACGTTTATATGACAACTGCAAGACTAAATTATTTGGATTTGACCTTGCTTTCATATGCAGTTTGTCTCTGTGTTTCATACAACGAATAAGTCCTGCAGTAATCCAAGGTTTTAAATTGAGACATTTATTGCTTAGAACAACCTCGTACGTACTTTTTTGAATCGCTTGTTGTAGTTTATTAATAACAAATGACATGGAAAAATTCAGGTCAATGTAGTCAGTAAGCGCCTAGACTTAGATTTATACTGCACAAGCGTTGTGTCGGCTAGGCAGTTGTTGAGCAGAGAATTTATTATCCAAAAATAACTGTAACTTACTACCTATCTCATATTTTTTTCTAGTACTTGTTTGTATCCCATTTTTCATTGTTCTCATGTTATCTTTTTTTTTAATTGCGAGAACCTCTAATTTGCTCACTGCTTTATATAAGTTATTTATAAAACTATGTTATAGCTGTTGGTCTTACAAATACAAATTACAAATTGTTTATTTCTTTAACTTAATCTGTACTTAACAAATAATTATATTTGAAATCCCCTTTTAAGTAATAAGATACCTGTATTAGGGGATCTCGCTCTTTCCTGATAACATTTTTAATTAAGTTGAAGAAATAGAGAAATTTCCTTAATTATTATAGGTTACATAATTTATTACCAATAGATACCAAATTATGTGTAGTAGGTGTATGTGTGCGTGTGTGTGTGTGTGTGAGTGTGTGTGTGTGTACAAGTGTGTATGTGTGTATATGTGTGTTTGTGTACCTATATGTTTTTGTTGGTGTGTTGTGATGTGTTTTGAAGAGTTCACGAAACAATCTCTAGAAGATTTTCAGTTTCCTGATAAGTAAGTGTGAGAAGCCATTCTATGATTGTTTTTTTACATTGATGGTTCGATAAAATATAAATATTTTTAATTTTGTTAATTTTATTATAAATAACACTTGTTTGTTTCACATATTGGCGTGTTGCAAATTTTGAGAAAACTGACACTGTTTGGATTACTTTATGATGTCTTCTTTTATCCAGTATTGAGGGGTCATATTGAAGGGTTCGATGTAGTTTCAGAACCGCATGCAGTACAAATAGCTTTCTTATTGTCAAAATATCAGAATTTTTGTACAAAAGTTCGGTAGGATATCTGTATGGTTTAAAAAACATAACTTTCAAGAGAGATCTTTGTGCTCTTTCCACTTGCAGGAACTTCATTTTTGTAGCACTACCCCAGATTGGTATGCAGTAACTTACAATGGATTCTCATAAGCAAGTGTAAATTTGCTTAAGTATATCTTTGTTCGCTATAAGGCGCAGTGTTTTAAATATCCAAATTAGTTTTCTTATCCTGCTCGTAAGAAGTTCAAGGTGAGCGTGCCAAGAGAGTCTTTGCTCGATAATTATGCCCAGATAATTTGTAGTAGTAACTTTGTTTAAGTGCGGCCGCATGGACCTTATTGACGCGTCACAAATTACAAAATAAAACAACACAAATAAATAGAATAAAGCACATAATTGAATCTGTTCACTATTGATGTTGTACAAGGAAATGTAACTCTTAATCAAACGATTGAGACATGAATGTAAGTCCAAGTTCGTCTTGTGAGACCAAGGTCTAAATATTTTTCTTGTACGGAATCTAAAATTGCGCCGAGGAACAATTAGTATTATGGATCCCAGTATATCAGGCACGTTAAACTGACCATTTATTATTTTGTATAAATGTGTAAGGTCTAGTAAAATCCTTCGTGATTGTAGCGAGTCGATGTTGAAACGAGTTAGACGATCTGGATACGATAGTTCCCTAGGAACAATTCTAGATTTAAATGCAACAATAATCGAGTAATTTTACGCTGGATACTCTCTATGCGGTCAATATGTACTTGGTAGGTAGGATTCCAGATTGACGAGGCATATTCTAAGTTGCTTCGCACTAGGGCGTCGTATAAGAGTGATTTGAGCCTTTTGAAATCTTTTCCATTACGTTTTATAAACCCTAGCATTTTGCAGCCTTGATAATGACGACGTCCAAGTGATTTAAGAAAGAAAGCTTCCAGTCAATTGTGACACCTAGGTCGCGGATGCTCTGAACTTGCTCCAGGAGGATACCTTCTATTTTATAGACAGACTATGATTTTTTTGTTACGGGTCAGGTATATGGTAACATTAAGTGGCGTTAAGAGTCATATTGTTGTCTTTGCACCATTCAGTAACCGCGTTCAGATCTTCCTGGAGCCTGTTTACATCGCCCATAGTAGATATTTCTTTGTATAGTTTTAGATCATCCGCAAAGAGAGAGGCCTTACTATATTTGATAACTAGAGGTAAGTCATTAAGAAATATAAGGAATAATAAGGGTCCAAGGTGCGAGCCTTGTGAAACCCCAGAAGATGCAATAAAGGAATTTAAGACATACAGTTTACCTAGGCGATAACCTAAAGTCGGTAAACGAAGTGTTTTGGAAGTCCCTCTTTCTGGCTTAGTATTAGTGACAATTATTATGGTATATTTTTGTTGACAGTAGCTGTAGTAGTTAGCAAGGTATAACCATTTAGGTAGTATAAATTGGGGCGCACGCGCCGTGCCGCGTATTATGGCTGCGGGGCCCGGACGTTAGACGCATATTTACGCGCGATGGTCTGGACGGTCAAGCGGTACATAATTTCCTTCCATTTGAAAAACTCGGGTATATTTGGAAATAATCGATTATTCATCCCTTATTTCACCCCCATACATATCTTGCCATATTAGCCGATTTTAACCCTAGAAAGATAGTCATATTTTATACTACGGTAAAGATAATCATGCGTATTTTTCACGCATGCGTTTTAAGACCCTCTTATTCCGATTTTAGCTAATAGAATTAGATAAAAGGTTTATAAATAGGTTTATTGGGTTTAAATGATATAATAAATACCAAACATATTGTATGTTTTTTGTATATTTACTAAAAGAGGGACGATTAATCTTAACTTATACATAAACTTTCAAACTTAGATAACAATTTTTATTTTCTGTGAATATATTTAATAACAAATAGTAATCAGAAATTTCAAATTGAAATTAAAATCAACAAAGACCATAGCTTCCATAACAAACATTTAACATTGCTGTTATTAAATTAATTTCATAAAGTTATTGATGTTAACATAATAGAATCAAATTATTGTTTTTGCATGACATTCTTATAATACTTATAATTAAAATTTGCTCTATAATTTAATTAAATTCAATTCTAAAAATTTGCATACCATATTAGCTGGTAAGACATCGGATGGAACCCAAAATTATTTACCAACCTTTGTAACCCGTTGTTTGCAAATAAATATTTTGTATTTGTATTTTGTAATAAGTTGCTTTTAAATAAAAGAAACTGCATGTAAATCGGTCCACTGGTTTAAGAGCTACGGTACCACACAGAGTCACACAGACATACAGTCACACAGTAGCGATCAAACTTACACCCCTCATTTTTGTCGGGGGTTAAACAAGATTTTCCGTGAATAGCGATCGTGGTGATGGTTATACAGAAAAAATATGTTATGGTGTTTGCAGAAAAAAATATGTTATGGTGCAAACACCATAACATATTTTTTCTGGCAATAGTAACTAAATGTGACACACAACCAGAGAACATCAAAAGTTGAACATCAAAACTGTAAATATGTTTTTTTTTTAATTTTAAGCTCAAAATCGGGGAATTTCCATAAAAAAACTAAATAAGGGATTATTTAAAAAATAATATTGTGGTAGAGCCAAGCATTATTTTAGACTCGCAACTTGAACATCGTTTAAGTATACAAATAAATAAAACGCAGAAGCTTTGCTCATGTTGACTGTACTAAATAAATATTTCGTTTGTCCTAAGCAGCAAAACATTTTTAAATTTAATAAATGCTGGCGGATATGAGTGGGCATTTTTTTTTTGGATTCGATGGGAAGGAGCCATTAGCACAGATTACAGAAACTAACCTTCACTACAAATAATACAACTTCTTTACAACTACACTCTTCTTACTAGGTACATACTCTAAAATTATTTACTACATCTCTTGCTATATTACTACCTATAATAGGTACCTACTTCGGTAACCTAGATGTAGCTGCCTGTAATTGGGGGAACACTTTCTGGCCCATGCTATTTTATTGTTTTGACTTTTGTAACTTGTTGTGTATCTTCTATTGGCGGCTCAAATAAATAAATAAACACGCTAAAAATATGAACAGCTTGAGCTAAAGTTCAGTCACAAAATATTTTTTCTGCAAGAAACCGTTAAATGTTTGACAGAAAAAAAAATATAAAATGTGTAAAGCCTTTACATCTATTATAGATGATTTATACAGCGTCAGCTATCACAGCGTCACTAGATTTAAGCTAAATATGACTTTGCATACAATATCTTGTAATAATCCTATACATGTGATTGACACTAACTCTATTGTTAGTAACAAATATTATTTGACTAAAGGTAATTATTACCTTTCTAATTATTACAAACGACAGATAGCTATGTCGCTATCATATTATTTTTGCATGACAGCCAAAAATTTGGCTAAACAGAATGCTTCTTTTGAGCATTCTCAAAACCAATTAATTAAGACTCTGGAAATTATTCCAAGTCATTTAAATTAGATCATAAGACAACAGAGGAAATCTCTAGCCAGAACAAGTCAAATAATATCTTGTGTCAAAATGAAAAAGCAATAAATAAAACATTTAAAATATATACAAAGGTTACCAACTTGGTGCACCAAAATATTCAAGGTATAAGCAGTAAATTGTTAGAGTTGGAACTATACATAAACTTGTATAACATTGATATTTTATGTATTACTGAACATTGGCTGAAAAGTCATGAGGTTATGTTCAGTTTCAACAACCATCTTGTTGGTAGCTCCTTTTGTAGATCACATGCTATTCGTGGAGGTTCTTTAGTGCTACTTAATAAACATCTTAAGTACAAAGAACGTAAAGACATTGTCTGTCTGTCTGTTGAGAGCCAAATCGAAATAGCATGTGTGGAGTTGGAGCAAGTTATTATCATAAGTGTATACAGCCCACCGTCAGCTTCGTTTGAGACATTTGAAAAAGTCATGGATGAAATCTTATTCAAAGCATCAAAGTCAAATAAAAACATAATTACATGTGGAGATTTCAATGTTAATCTCTTAGAAAATTACTCTTTTAGTACTAGATTAACATGCCTTTTTAATTCATATAACCTAA
Source organism: Pasiphila rectangulata (assembly GCA_963082625.1). Lineage (NCBI taxonomy): Eukaryota > Metazoa > Arthropoda > Insecta > Lepidoptera > Geometridae > Pasiphila > Pasiphila rectangulata. Next base: position 23,856,292 of record OY720238.1, on the reverse strand, counting down.
AACCATTGTTTATGGAGCCTACTAGAATAACTGAAACATCAGCTAAATGTATTGACAATATCTTTGTAAATTCTAATACAAAAATTCTCCATAAGGGCTTGATTAGCAATATAAAGTCAGACCATTTAGGCCAGCACATTCAAATTAAACAGCAACAAAAACAAAATGTAAAAAGAAAAATTACTTTTATACCTGTGACCATGCATCGATATGAACAACTGAAATGTAAATTGAATACAAAATTTCCACCTTACTACTCAAATAACAACCCTAATGAGTCATATTGCAATTTTTTCAATGCATTTAGCAATATGTTTAATTCAATATTTACATCAAAGTCGATAATGGTCACAGATAAACATAACTTTAATGAGTGGGCAACAGTGGGTATACATAGAAGTAGACAAAAATTATATGATCTTTATAGTGAAAAACATTATAATTTTAGTGAAGAATTTAAAGAAAAGGTTAAAAATTACTCAAAAATTTTTAGAAAAGTCTGCCATATTGCTAAGTCTAATTATATAAGTTCAAAAATTAAAAATAGTGATAATAAAATTAAAGCTACTTGGAAAATAATAAACAAAGAAACTGGAAATGTGAGTAACTTTAACAACCAATTCAAATTAAATTATAATAATACCACCTACAAAAGTGATGAAGATGTAGCCCAAGCATTTGAAACATTTTTTACTGATATTCCAATTTCTACCACAAAGTCTTTAAACTCTTCTCACCTGATCGCCGAGTCCTTACTTAGCGAAAATGTACCTAAATGTGATAGTAATTTTAAATTCCAATATGTGGACAGCGGCGATATAGTTAAAGCCTTTAAAATGTTAAATGTCAAGAAAACTGCAGATCTCTGGGGTATTTCTGTAAACATTGTAAAACCATTAGTAGACACAATCGCACCTGAACTGGCTTTTATATTTAATGAATGCATTGACTGTGGCGTATTTCCTGATCTAATGAAACACAGTAAAATAATACCTTTATTCAAATCAGGTTCTAAGTCGGATCCCACTAACTTTAGGCCGATATCAGTACTGCCGACATTTAGTAAAATTTTTGAAAAGCTTATTTTAAATCAGCTATCTAAGCACTTTAACGACAACAAGTTGCTTCACTGCAAGCAATTTGGCTTTACACGCGGTCGTTCCACTACTGATGCCGGTATAGAGTTAATCTCGCATATCTATGATGCTTGGGAGAAGTCGCAAGACGCTATAGGTGTTTTTTGCGACCTTTCAAAAGCATTTGACTGTGTACACCATGAAACATTGATCGGGAAATTGCGCCACTATGGTGTTAGAGATATCTCTTTAGATCTACTTAATTCTTATCTCAGTAACAGGATACAAAGAGTTGATGTTAATGGAAAACGTTCTTCGGGATCTGTAGTTACAATGGGTGTACCGCAGGGATCGATTCTTGGGCCTTTTCTATTTTTAATTTACATTAATGATCTACCTCATCTTGTCAAAAACAATCATGAGATTGTATTGTTTGCTGATGACACTTCACTTTTGTTCAAAATGAAACGACGTACCACCGATTATGACGAGGTGAATAATGCAATCTCAGAAGTTGTTAATTGGTTTAATGTCAATAACCTATTACTTAATGAAAATAAAACAAAATGCATTAGATTTACTCTCCCGAATGTAAAACAGGCTGATGCCAACATTAAATTGAAAGGTGAAAGTTTAAACCTTGTAGAAAAAACTGTATTTTTAGGCATAACTTTGGACAATAAGCTTCAATGGGGCCCGCATATAGAACAACTATCGGGTAGGCTTAGTTCTGCAGCATATGCAGTCAAAAAAATCCGCCTTCTTACAGACGTAGATACCGCTAGACTTGTTTACTTCAGCTATTTCCACAGCATTATGTCTTATGGCTTACTGCTGTGGGGATGTGCTGCAGATATAGACACCGTATTTGTGCTGCAGAAGAGGGCTATTCGTTCTATCTACAATATGGGTCCCAGAGAATCACTTCGCACTAAATTTAAAGAAATAAATATAATGACAGTAGCTTGTCAATATATTTATGAGAACCTGTTGTACACCCATAAAAATATTGCTTCGTTTAAGAAAAACAGCGACAATCACAATGTAAATACTAGAAATAAGAATAAACTCGCTGTGCCCACTACTAGGCTCCATAAGGTAAAAAAATCTTTTAAAGGGCAATGTATACGCTTCTACAACAAACTCCCAAGTGAGTTGCAGAAGTTATCATTAAATAAATTCAAAAACATTATTAAACGCAATCTGTGCGATAAAGCTTATTATAAAATATCAGATTACCTAGAGGACAAAACCACTTGGGACGGAATCTGCTCCAACTCCGTCAAACGTAGCATAAGACAAAATCAAATTGTTAAATGATGACTATAACGACCGAGTTAGGTTCTTCTGTTCACTTCTTTTCCTAACTCGCGTGTCATCTGAAGTGAACAGGTTCAATTATGTGCTTTATTCTATTTATTTGTGTTGTTTTATTTTGTAAGTTGTGACGCGTCAATAAGGTCCATGCGGCCGCACTGAATAAAGTATTTTTTGAATTTGAATTTGAATTTGAGCAACTGGTAATCATGCTGTACGAGACGCTGCAGTGCCTGGGACATTGTTAGATGGATTAGGCTTGCCCAGCACCTATACCTACATACCATCCTCTCAGCTTAGTCAGCTATTATTCAGAGGAAAGAACTAATTAATTTATTATGTAGGTTATTACCTACATAATAAATTAATTAGTTAATTAATCTGTTTCGGAGAGGGACGCTGATGACTGCGACACAGTTTTTTATAAACTACTGCAGTCATCTTCGTTTCTATTATTGCACTATGTATATTTTATTTTTGTTTCTAAATAAATATATTTGATTTGATTTTAATAATATCGCGTAGGTATTCTTATTTGTCAAGTCATTAGACTTGACGAACAAGAAAAAGAAAAAGCATTTTTTACTGAAGGTATTATCGCGGATTACAAAGCTCCGAAAAAATAATAACATGCAACCAATGAGCATTTATTTTCCCTAAATTGTATAAAAAGTGGGAATTAATTATACTGGTAACATTATTTCTCAAAATGACAGTAGTCCTAGGGATTGAAAGTATCGATAATCAAAGGTCGATATTCGGTTTTACAGATTAAAGAATCGATTGTTATTTATTGCGACAAAATAAAATAACCAGAGTTTTTTACGAAACAGTTATAACTCTCTAAAACTAAGATTCTAATCTAAGATTATAATCAATAGGTACATAATTTTAACATAAAAATAACAAACAGTATTATTCTTTTAATTATTAATAGGTACCTACTTGAAATATAAAACTGAAATCAATTTGTTATGGCTATTGCAGTGTTTATGTTAAAATATTAAATTACTTAGCAAGTAAAAAACAGAAATTATTATTACAGAATCCTGAGCGGAGCAAGAGATAAAACATCCCAGAAAATATTTGTTCTGTAAATCAAATAATTAACGCGTAACATGTTACCTGCTGTGAGCCGCAGGCTCGTCTGTAGCGTCTTTCTGTTCTTTGTGTATCAACATCCCGTACTGCGCTCGCCAACCCGCCTGCCAAGTTTGGTGAGTATAGCAACTATAAGGAGATTGACGCGGAGGCCTGTGTTCAGTAGTGGACGTCTTACGGCTGAAATGATGATTATCAAATTATATACCCAAATGCAGTAACAAGAAATACTGCTTGAATCATTCTGCTGCGCGATGGGTGAAAACCGTATGAAAAGCTTTTTTTTAATATAAATGTTACCTTAGAGGAGTTCTCCCAAATATAATTTTCTAAATAAGTTGATACTGTTACAAGGATTTAAATATCCGAGGTAAAAATAGAAAACGTTTTTAGGCAACTGACTTCTCTCTTATTTATTTTAGTTACTATGACTACATAAAAACATAGACTAAAAGGTATAAGACCTTTTTTAACATCCTCCCTTTTTGTGCAGTCGGTATAATAAAAATAACTTCAATCTCCCAAACCAATTCTGTCAGCTATGGCATCTATTGATGGCCGACTGAGTGCCTTGGTCAGGAAATCAGCACTCTGTAGGTTTGCCCCTATGTGCTTGACTTGGATTATTCCATCGGCAACCAATTCTCTCACATAGAAATGTCTTATGGCTATGTGTTTTGTCCTTCTATGCAATTCAGGATTTTGCGCCAGTTTTACTGCGGCGTCATTATCTACTTGCAAGATAGGTATTTGCTTTAGGGCAGAAATTTCATTATACAGCCTCTGTAGCCACACTATCTCTCGTGCTGTTTCGCTTGCTGCGACAATTTCAGCTTCTGTTGTAGAGATAGCTACTGATGATTGCTTTCTACTTGCCCAAGCAATTGCTCCACCAGCATATAAGCACAGTATACCACTTGTGGAGCGACCATCTTTAAGGTCTCCTCCATGGTTCGAATCGCTGAAGCATTCCAGTATTCCCGTCTTGTAATCTTTCTTGTATGTTATACCATAACCTGACGTCCCTTGTAGGTAACGCATTATACGTTTAACCTTTAATATATCCTCTTTGGAAGGGTTCTCCAAGGTTCTTGATACAACACCAACAGCGTAGGCAATATCTGGGCGCGTTCCAACCATTAGATAACTAAGGGCACCAACAGCTTGTCTATATGGATATGATTTCTCGTCTATCATCTCTTTATCTGCTTGCCCTTTTTCAGATTCTCTGATCATTGGTGTGGTGACTGTCTTGCAGCTGCTCATACCAAATCTAGCTAACACTTTCTCGGTGTAGTGTTTCTGTGTTATAGTAATTGAGCCATCATCTTTATATTGTAGTTGCAAAACCAGATAGTAGTCGGCTGACTTTGTGGTTATCTTAAACCTTCGCTTTAGCTCAGCCATAAACTTATCTGCATCTTTTTGGTTTGTTGCAGCTACCAATCCATCATCTACGTATTGTACCAAGATGATTTTGTTTTGTGCACGTTTTCTTACAAACATACAAGGATCTGCCTGGCTTTGTTGAAATCCTATCGACTTCAAATAATCAACAATGCATTTGTTCCAGCATCTTGGTGATTGTTTTAACCCGTATAGGCTACGCTTCAACTTGCACACTCGATTAGTGCCGTCATTGATACCTTCTGGTTGTTTCATGTATATCTCTTCTTTTAGACATCCATTTAGAAACGCAGTTGACACATCGAATTGCGTGAGTGTTAAACCTTCGTTTGTTGCAATGCTTATGACTGATCTTATCGTCGTCATCTTTGCAACCGGGCTGAACGTCTCATCATGGTCCACTCCTTGTTGTTGCGAAAAACCTCGAGCAACTAGTCTTGCTTTGTATTTGTCGATCGTACCATCAGCGTTCGTTTTAACTTTGTAGATCCATTTGCACGATATAGCTTTGCGATCCTTGGGTAGATCGACTAGAGTCCAAGTTTTATTTTCGTCCAAAGACTTTAACTCATCTTTCATAGCTTTCATCCATTGCTCCTTGTTTTGACTTTTAAATGCTTCATGGTAAGTTGTAGGCTCATCCATTTCTGTCCCATTGTCTACAGACAGCATAACATAGTCACCAAGTCTTGCAGGTGGTCGTAGCTGAGCTCTGTCTCGAAGAGTTCTTCTTCCTTCATTCTCTATTTCGCTATCTGGCATAACATCATCCATTTGTTCTACGTGCTCTGGTAACATCTGATCATTCACAATGTCATCATGAATTTCTGAAGATGTATGAGGTATGTATGTAGTCTCTAACGATTCTGGAGGTACACATTCTTGAAAAGTATCAGTACTTTCATTTTCTTCCTCCCTTACATCTTGAATCGTCTGACTATCGTCCTCCCTTACAACTGGATTTGCTGGTATTTGTAGACTTATTTCAATTTCAGCCTCAGCCTTTGAAGACTTTGTTGATTCTTCACTCTGTTTGACATTAGTCTCAGCAATCGCTGACTCTAGAAATACTACGTCTCTTGAACGTACCAGTAAACATCCATCTTTATTAAAGTTTAGAAGACGGTATCCATCATCACCATTGTAGCCAATTAGGATACATTTTTCTGATTTCTTGTCTAACTTCTTACGCTTCTGCTTGGGTACATGGACGTAACAAGGACTACCGATAATCTTCAAATGACTAATCTTTGGTTTCTTCTTGTACCACACTTCATATGGTGATTTACCATCTACAGGAGTGCATCCTGTCCTGTTGAGTACATATGCTGCTGTACTAATGAGCTCTGCCCAACATGCGGTTGGCAACTCTTCGTGCGCATACATCATGGCGCGAGTGGCTTCTACAAGTGTCCTATTCTCTCTCTCACTGCAACCATTTTGCTGTGGCGTATATGGCATAATCAATCTTTGATTTATGCCATACTTTTGTAATGTAGATCTAGTTTTCTCATTATCGAATTCTCCACCATTATCACTTAACATTTCTTTAATGACATGACCAGCTACCTTGCTTTCTTCTAACATCATTTGAAGCTTTGAGTGGACTTCGGACTTTTGTTTCATGAAGTATACATAGCGGTATTTGCTGTAATCATCTTTGAATAAAACGAAGTAGCGGTATCCCTTGTATGAAAATGGGAATGGACCACAAACGTCTGAGTTAATAATTTCGCCTGGTGTCTCCGCTCTAACTCTAGTTCCGAAAGGTTTTCTGTGCATCTTCCCGAAGCTACATCCTTCGCAGAACTCTTTACTGTTAAACGGTACTTTTATCCCGAGTTCACTTTCGATGACTTTCTTTACATGAGCTTTGCTTTGGTGAGCAAATCTCTCATGATAGACTTGTAGCGAATCATGACTTCTAAGCACATTGATTTCTAAGGGTATTGGCGGCATTACATTGTTCACATTTAATCTGAATAAGCCTCCCCTTTTATTTCGTTCACCTGTAACCTTAACTATGCCATTCGCTTTGAGTGTGCAGAACTCTGGCTTAGACTCGAAGACGCTATTCGGCAATCTGTCTTGTGCTGCCAATAACGAGAACAGATTCTTCTGTAGTGATGGTACACACCATACATCGCATAAGGTTATGATGCCTTTATTGTTCCCAACTTTGGCTTCCAGCTTTATGTCACCTTTACCAGTGGCCTCAACTTTCTCACCATTAGCTGTTGTTACTGTATGTGCTTTGCCAAATCTTTCAAACGTATGGAACAAATCTCTCCTGAATGTGACGTGACTTGTAGCTCCACTGTCTAGATACCAACCATCTTTGTCAGGGTGTAAGCATGTATCAGCCATCATTAGATCTGTGTTGTTTACTATGTTTGCATTCGAACTTGGCTTAGGTGGTCTTCCATCACTCAACCACTTGGCGCATTGTCGTACTTTATGTCCTTCTTGAAAACAGTAATTACACTTTACCTTTTTACTGTTGTTCTTATCGTTTCCTTTCTTGTAAGAAGTTTTTATTGCTAGAGCTTGAGTACTCTCGCTTGTGGATGCTATAGGTTTTGCCTCAATGTTGCGTTCAAATGCACAGAGTTGTGAGGTTAGTCTCTCTATTGTCCTTTCTATTTTAGACATCAACAGCCAACTGGATTTGAATGTGAGGTATTCTTCAGGCAAAGTGTCTAAGATCTTGCATATCAAAACTACCTCTGGCAACTCACGATTTCCTTCAAGCTTTGTGATCTCTTTGTTCAAATTAAACCAGATGTTTTTAAGCTTTGAGAGATGTATCGCCATATCATCATCCAGCTTCTTCTTGTACTCGAAGAACTTAAGGCAATTTTCGTAGACTAAGTCATCTCCATCTCCGTCGAACAACCGTTTGAGTTCATCCCACACTTCTTTAGAAGATTCAAAACGCATAATTCTTTGGACAATTTCGTCTGTCATGTTGCTTGTGAGTATAATTAAAATCGTACTATCAAGTTCTTGAAATTCCTTCATAGCACTATTATCGCCACCGGTGGGTTTCATTACTGGAATATCATATCTACCTTCTATTATTGCTAGGGTTTTGGGGATTCCCTTCAACAACATAGATATCTTATACTTCCAAACCGACCAGTTTGTGCCATCCAAGTTTCCGATTTTTAATCGCGTAATCTCTGGTTTGGATGCCATGACTACTTGACCACTTACTCAATCAACTTCTCGTTATTTTATTTTTACCCATAACCACGCTCTGCTACCATGTTACAAGGATTTAAATATCCGAGGTAAAAATAGAAAACGTTTTTAGGCAACTGACTTCTCTCTTATTTATTTTAGTTACTATGACTACATAAAAACATAGACTAAAAGGTATAAGACCTTTTTTAACAGATACCAGACGAAGGTCTTTTATCAACTTATTTAGAAAATTCTATTTGGGTTCGAATAGATACACTTCACTTCCCACTTTATAAAATCCAAACCTAGCTTCACATTACACCAGTGTGTCATTACGTTTTTGATTTCTGTCAGTAATTGTGAAATTGTCAATGTCACTTCAGATCGCAAATGTCATGAAATGCCGTAGAGGAAACCTGTGAGCTGTGATTGAAAGAACTTTACCTATACAGTCTCTTATTACTTACCTTTTCCCCTCCCATAAATTATTTATTAAGTAAATATATATAATATGTCAATAGCATTATGTTGTAAATATTGTAAAATAATTTATGTCTGATATTGTAGTATTTTTTGTATATATATTTAAATATATTACTCTTAACAGATTGTGTTGTCACAGATAAAATTAACCCTATTAGATCTCTATTCAAAATTCTATCTCAATGAGGCGTTTTCATTATGAAGTAAAAACTTCAAAAATAGTTACCTCGAACCATATAGATGGCGTTAGTTTTCTTTTACTGGTACAACACAATTCGACAATGACAGGATTAATCACAGACTTGCTTACTCCGCTTGCCAGCTCCATCTGTTAGGTTTAGTAGAAAACTCTTTTTCTTTTTTTACTGAAAACGGCTCATTCAAAAGTCCTACCTAATTTCTAAAATTCTTCATTTTGTATCTGTAACCTATAAATTTGATTTTTCCAAATCTTATGATATTTGACACTGGCAGATTGTGTAAAACCAAACAAGGCACAAAAAAGAAGAAGTAAGAACTTCAGGCACACAACAAAGAAAAGAAAAGTTTTCATAATTTTCTAATTTACTCACACTGAGTCTCACAGATAATAAGGTGCAGATATTAAGTCATTATTTAGGAAGTTATCATATAAATTCACCTTCCTATATAAAAGTAATCAACAAAATCAATTCAAAGGATTCCCTTTTCTTGCATCTCATACGTGTTTATTGAATTTGCGACCTACAATAGAAATAAACAACAACTCGCTAATTTGTCCTGTGCCGTGTACACAAGTGTGAACAAAATATAAGCCTGTGGTGCATTCCTATCCCAGTGTGCTGGCATTGGTGTGTCCACAATGGGGATATTTGGAAATTCTTCACCATTTGATCAAGACGTTGGTGAGTGCTTAGATGGTTAATTTATAGGCAGATTGATATTGAAATGTAGGTATACAAAGACATATTTTACGAAACTATGAGCTATGTATATGATAATTGATGACTTATTTTTCTTTTATGACTCATAGATTACCCCAATCTGATTTGCAACTGGCAATAATCTAACACATAGTATTAGATTAACTATGATTAATATGTTCATAATTAGTACAGGATATAACATCTGGTTGCATACCAATCAGGTGTTATATCCTTAGGAGCTATTAAGGTTTCTTATGTATATGTAACACTGTAGGTGCAGACTGTTCTGTATTGCCTTAACTATGTTTTCTTTTCAGTTTACTGCAAAATCCATTACCTATACTTCTTATGTGGACAAATGATAAGTTTCAAGAGTAATAAACTTGTTATAATGCCAAAGTTTAAAAATTATTTGTTTGAGCTGATTTTTTATTAAGGGACTTGTATAATGTTTATTATGCATGTCAGTCCCAATGAGAAAACTATTTATTCACATTATTTATTCATCATTAAAATCTTGTACATAAAGCTGGACCACTGCATGAGAAATAGGTGCACCAGCATACTCTGTAACGAGCCCACATTGAAGACTTTATAACCAATTTTTGTAATTAGCTCCTGTCTCATAGGTCTGCTCCAGAACACATGTTTCACACATATGGCTTTCTACTTTTTCCATAAGAAACTTGCCCAAAGCATAACCTGTGTGCTGTGACAGTTAATGTCCTAGTGAACTTCCGAGGTAGGTTGCTAAACAAATTGTTTTTGGTAAAAGATGATGTAAATGACAAAACGTTACCGGAGCTAAGTCTCGTTGGTAGTAAAAGAAAATCACACAAAAAACTTTTTGGTCATAAATATAAATAAATAAATATTTCAACAATTTTCCTATATGACCTTGCAAAAATAAATTTTATAATAAATTGTCCTTTACGACCTTGCAAAATTAAATTTGTTAATAAATTGTTATATACTACCTAACTAAATAATAGTATTATATTTTCACAAAGGGTGTAATTAGTTGTGTACATTAGTTAGTTATTTTGTTGTATACAACCTAGTTTTGTCAAAACAAAACATCAATTGTCCATTACTACCAAATGAAATAATAATAGAATGACTTATTCAGACTACCTCTGTGGCGCAGCGGGCGAAGGTCCGCCTGAGGCCGCCGCAAGAGGTTGCGGGTTCGATTCCCGCCTCGGAACAAATGTCTGTATGATCTGCAGATATTTGTTCAGGGTGTTCTGGGTGTTTTTCTATATATAATAAAAAATATCTATCTATGTAGTAAAATGTATTAAGTATGTCAGTCATCTAGTACCCATAACACAAGCTCTGCTTAGCTTGGGGCTAGATGATGCTGTGTGAATTGTCCAGCATTATTTATTTATTTATTTATTAGATAAAACTGTTGCGGTGAGGTGCCGGCTTAGAAAAATCCCAACTCTTTCTGCGAAAAAATAACAGTTTTAGCTTCAGTATTGTTAGTGCACTAAATATCTTTAATGTACAGAATTGGATCTGTTACAGTTTTATTGAAAGGATATAGATAGATTTTACTTTAAGGATGGACGTTTTGCATGTGATGCTTTGTTAAATCGGCCGATGCAAGATACAAAAGAAAATCTTGCTTGTTATGAGACACAAAACGATAGCTCGGATGGTTTTTCCAATATGCAATCTCTCCAGCAACCCACCATCTCATCGCCTAGACCAGCTTCACCTACAGACACTACAATGATTGTGTACTCGCCCTGAAAATGATGAAGATATATATGATGCTACTTCTTGTGAGTCTCCGCAGCAGCTAAAAAACTTACCTTCTACAGCAGCTAAAGTTTCTGGCGCTCATCATACTCGTTCTTAGACACGCGAAGATATCTTGGACGCTACTCATGTAGATACTTCTACTTCTTTCCAGCAACCCATAATTCCATCTCCTACAGGAAGCCTACAACATTCTGATGATAGAGAGAGTGAATAGTTTTGTAATACTCAATTATAATACAGATGCCTCACCTAACTTATCCCTATTGCAGCAGCCCGCTCCAAATGTTATAGAAATAAGTATTGATATAAACGAGCGCAAAATTTACTCAGATGGAGTACCTGAAGACATTGACAGCTTCCCTAAAACAAGAAAAAGACGCAAAATACCAAGAAAGAAAGCTTATAATTGACTTTTTGTCAGATGAGGACAAGGAAGACTTCTCTTCAGCTAGTTCAGACCTTTGGTCATGTACCTAATGAAACAGACTCGAGCGGTAACCAAATACAAAATCTTAACAAGAAAATGAAGAAGAGAAAGAACAAAATGATATGAAGCGAGCCCGATAAAGAAATTAAAAGAAAAGAAAAAAGATTATTAAACGCAAAGTAAACAAAAAAATAAGAGAAGAAGGAAAAACTCATTAAAATAGAAAAGATGAAACTATAGCTGAGAAAATTATGAAAAGCAATCCATGTGAAATTGAACACTGTTGTTAAAACAATCATAGAGCAGGAAATAACCTATCAACTGCTGTATCTACTTCAGAAATAATGAGTATATCATCCCAGATAGTTTCCGTTACAAGATCACATAGTAAAGTAAAATTGAAATTCCAGTCAGTACCTATTCATATCAATGTTGCTGGCCTCCATTTGCTGATCATCCCTAACTTTTTCGCAGCTGATCTCGATGTTAAGAGGAGGGTGATATTGTCAGCTCGGTGTACCTGACCATCCTCAGCTAAACACACTTTCACTTCTTTCATGCTCTCACTTTTTAATATTAGGTTGTTACATAATGAAATTGGCGTTTTGTCGTACTGGCCACTTTGATCTCAAATAACTCCTCTTTGGTTTGGAATTCCAAATTCAAATTTATACAGCTAATTTACTCGTGCATTTGTGTTTCGAAAACCATAATTGTAGGATATTGTAGGACAAATGTTGGTCAACATAGTCCTTTGTACCGAATGCACTTACAAACTTACAACGCAATTCAAAGAGAGTATGATTTATTTAATTCATGGTTTTCTAGACTTAGCTAAAAATAGAGTATACACGGTGTATCATAATATGTGTACTATCCGGAAGGGGGATTTACACTCCCCCGGGGAACAACTTTTGTTCAACGACTTTTGAATTTCTATTGGTATCTCTGAAAAAAACTGGAAGAAACTTTTAACATGAACAGCTGTTTTTATACGCAGTGACAACCCTAATTTTAGCTGTCGGGACGATGACCTCAGTATCGTCACAGATGATGTGACAGACAGTGACAGATTTATAATTCTTAAAACGCGTACAGCGTCATAGAGGCAAATTGTCGTAAATTATGTGAATAAATTATCGCACACATTTCAATTTGAAGGTTGTAGTTACGTGAAGTTAAACATGTGAAATAAACTTTAGGCTGTTTGTTTGATACCGCAGTCATGCCTCTTTCCAACTGTTTGTTATTTCTTGTGTGTTGATTTATTAACCTACTGACTGACTACAAAGCCCATTGATGTCCACTTCTAGACAGCGCTGCGACCACTACAGCAAACTTATCTAAAAACTTTACCAGTCTTTCAGTTAAAACTTAAAACTAAAAAGTTTAAAACTTTCCTAATACTACTTAGGTAAGTAACTATACACACATCTTATTATTACTTACGCATTTACTAAATAAATCGTCAAGTAATCTGCCGCCATAGCGGAAATCTACCTGCGAAGATAAATACTACCTGCAGAGGTTATAGATTGCCCGGATAGGGCTGTCACGTTTTTTAGGCACTAGGAAATATAAAAAAGAAGACGACTACTACTATAATTTTTAATAGGTGTCTCACTCAGGGAGTCTTCCCAGATGTTTGGAAGCGTGCTTATATCACCCCTGTCCACAAAAATGGCCCAAAAAATGATATTGAGCAATATCGGCCAATTTCCATCTTGTCTGGTCTGGCTAAACTTTTTGAAAGGCTAGTACACAACGAAATTTACCCTTCTCTTCATAACTTAAATGACCCGAACAGCACGGCTTTGTAAAGCAGCGATCAACCTTATCTAACTTGTTAATTTTCACTTTGAAAATCTCGACAGACGCGTACAAGTAGATACTGTACAAGTATACAGACAATATACAAGTATACAGACTTCAGAAAGGCGTTCGATAAGGTGGATCATGAAATTCTTTTGTCGAAGATTGCATATAACGGAATCAGAAATAATCTTCTTCGCTGGTACACATCCTATATAACTAACAGAACCCAAAAAGTTGTAATTAATGGTTTCCAATCCAATAGCGTCCACGTTTTCTCTGGAGTACCCCAAGGTTCAATCTTAGGACCTCTTCTTTTCATACTTTTCATAAACGATATCGACCTCTGCTTTCAAAATTCAAAATTTTTGTTATATGCTGATGACCTCAAAGCCTATATGCCCATTAAAACTTTAGACGACTGTATCTTATTTCAGGAAGATCTCTAGACTTACTACATATTGTAACACCAACAAACTTCACCTCAGCTTACCAAAATGTAATTTTATTAACTTTACTAAAAATCACAATTGTATTCATTTCCCATATAGCCTTTGCGGCGCTCCCCTTCACAGAGTTACAGTATTAAGGGACCTTGGAATTCTTTTAGACAGCAAACTCCACTTGGACTTTCATATTGAAAGCATAAGCATAAAGCTAATGCTTTCAATATGCAAGTCCAAGTGGAGTAACCCTCAAAGTAGTGGACCTAAAACATATAATGTAGCTGTTTGTTGTTCCTTAATAAATAAAATAAAATTAAAGCTTTAGTTTTCCTAGAATAAATAAAATAAAATATTTATATCTACAAAATTTTCATTTCAATGTCCACACTTTACATTTTAGCATGCTTTATGCTGCGTTCACTGCTCCTAGTTTGTAAGCCAGGTGTATGTTTTCAATTTGTGAACCGAATAATAACGGACGGGGACGTTGCCGCTTGCAGAGCGCGCCACCAGCGAGAACAACACGTCGGAGGAGTGGGGCCTCATCATGGAGATCTGCGACCGCGCGGGCGGCGGCGCGGCGGCGGCGCGCGACGCGCTGCGCGCCGTGCTGCGCCGTCTGGCGCACCCCGACCCGCACGTGCAGGTGCACGCCGCCACGCTGCTGGACGCGCTCGTCTCCAACGCCGGCCGCGCCTTCCGTCTCGAGGTGGCCTCGCGCGACTTCGAGCAGGAGTTCCGCCGCCTGCTGGCGCGCGCGCAGCCGCCCGTGCGCGCCCGACTGCGCGCGCTGCTGCGCAAGTGGGCCGAGGGCGACTTCCGCGACGACCCCCAGCTCGACCTGATCCCCTCGCTGCACGCCAAGCTGGCCGCGGAGCACGGCCGCGCCGCCTCGCCGCCGCGCGCCGCCGACCCCGCCCCCCTCGCCGCCGCCGCCGCGCGCGAGCAGGACGACCTGGCGCGCGCCATCGCGCTCTCTCTCAGCGAGCCCGCGCCCCCGCCCGCCGCCGCGCCCGAGCCGCTCTACCCGCGCGTCGACGCGGACCCGCCGCGCAAGGTGCGCGCGCTCTACGACTTCGAGGCGGCCGAGGACAACGAGCTCACCTTCTCCGCCGGCGAGACGGGTGAGTGCCTCCCGCCCTCCCGCTCCCCCTCGCTCCGCCTCCGGCCGCGACTGACGCCGCTCTCGCTCCCGCAGTGCACGTGATCGACTCGAGCGACCCCAACTGGTGGAAGGGTCGCACGGCGCGCGGCGCCGAGGGCCTGTTCCCGGCGAACTTCGTGCGGTCCGGCGGGTCGTCGCCGGAGCGGCGCGCGTCCCCGGCGCCGGCGGCGGCCGCGGAGGCGGCGGAGGAGCCGGGCGCGCTGTGGATCGACGAGGCCGGCATGGACGCGGCGCTGGCGGCGCTGCACGAGGCGGACCCGGGCGCGGGCGGCGCGGACGGCGCGGCGCTGTGCGCGCTGGAGCGGCGCGCGCTGGGCATGGGCGCGCTGGTGGACGCGGCGCTGGAGCGCGCGGACACGCGGCACGCGCGGCTGACGCAGCTGTCGGCGGAGCTGGTGGACGCGCTGAACCTGTACCACGAGCTGATGCGCGAGCCGCCGCGCCACTTCCCGCCCGCCTTCCTGCCGCCGCAGCCGCGCTAGCCTGCAGCCCGCCCCCCGCCCCCGCACCCGCCCCCCGCACCCCGCACCCCGCAGGAATGCGTTGTTGTATGTGTACCTAGTATACATAATTATAACCGACGCCGTAACCTATTCGGGCTGGTAAAAATGTTAATATCGCATCCTTCATGATGTAGATGTTAATACAGGTCTTAATACATTTTATATGGTGCCTACCTACACCCAAATGCATAACTAAAGACATTTTAAATCGATAGCTCTGGTTAGGTACCTACTACTAAGCATCATGAATATGATACTTAGTTATTTGTTAACTTTTGAATAAATGTGATTTTAGTTATGTCCTTGTACCTCATTGTATTCTATTTTGTTTAAATCACGCAAAACTTTTAAAATAGGTATGATGAAAACTAGTTAGGGTGATTGTAAGCCAATGTTGTCCCCTGATGATATAGGTGTGGGATACAATTTAATTTACCTATTCGGCTAGGGAATAGTAATTTAGTCATCTGTCTAAGGGTTTTGATTGTGTTTGTCATACATAACATCCTTTTGAGAATACCTCATTATTACGGCACTGAAACCAAGGAACTTGATCTCTTTCAGTCCTATTTATCTGTTGAAGTACACAGGGTTAATGTTTGCGCCCAGAGATCAATAATATCAAGAATAAAGAAATTATAATGTGCCACACTTTTTAGGGTTTCGTAGTAAAACAAGGAACCCTATAGTTTTGCTATTATTCCTAGAAAGCTTAGTTTCGGAGAAATTGTGGCTGAAATAAGTGGTGCGATTTACCAAACATACCGGAATATTTTAAACCGAAAACTCAATGAATATCTGTTAATATGTTTTGGTAAACGTAAAAAAAACATAGTTTGGAGTTACAAGTAACGCAATATACTTAATTATTAATTAAATTATTTTACTCACCAAAATATGTATAAATAATATATTACCTGTGAAAATTTAAAAAATAAAAATTGTCTCTTTATAACCCATTCCACTAGGGTTGCCACAGTTTCGTGGTTAGATTTCTTCCACTTCACTTTTGACTAAATAAGTGAAACATCCTGCAGAAATAAATCGCACAATATCCGAGATACCTATAATATTGTTTCCGCAGAATGAAGGTTTGGAGTTCAAATATACAGGGTGTTCGGCAGAACGTTAAACATACGAGAATGGCAGATAGGTGGGGTCGTCTGCTATCTAGTCTATCTACACAGCCCAAATGATTTGACCTAGGCCCCACAGATTTTTTCATTTAATTTTTTTTAATAACCGCTTTTTATGAGTTTGAAAACTTTGAAGTCCTATTACTTTATGTAGGATAGACGAAACTGGCAACACTTTTTTGTTTTTGTCTCGACTGTTGGTAGATTCCTCTACAATTACCGTTTGATGCAGATAACAGCTAGATAAAAAGTTATGAGCCTTCAAACATTACAAAAAGAGGTAAAACATGATTTTAGATTTTCTTTACATTGCATTAAAAAAAAAAGTGATTGCAGACTTAAGATTTCATCGAAACATCCTTGGTGTATGGCCTTTCGAACGGTATGTTATTTGTTTAATTAAAAAAAAAAATAAAAGAGATATTGACCAATTTTAGTTCAAAACGGGAATTTTGATGCAATTTGATTTTTGTAAAATGTTTTGCAAAATTCATCATGTAATCTTGGTAAAAATTAAACATCGATAGTGTATTGGGTAAGTACATTCGTAAGAGCCCCACTTGTAGATTTTAGTCTTGATTGCACAAAGGTTGAGCCTTCAAACATTACAAAAACAGGTAAAACCTTACTTAAGCCTATATTTGCATTGCATTAAAAAAAAAAACAGAAAATGATCGAGTACTTCTAACTCTATCAAAACATATTCAAGTCAAGAGCGAATAGGTGTCTTCTAGACCTTTGTGATCCATCATCGGCCACATCGTCGCTCACCATTAAGTAGGTGAGATTGTGGTCAAACAAAGCTCTGTCTGCAATAAAAACAAATCTAGTGCATCGCGTTTCTAACGGTATGTAAGATGACCAAGGATGTTTCGATGAAATCCTAAGTCTTTAATCACTTAGTTTTTTTTAATGCAATGTGTGGGTGGTAGCGCAGTGGACTGTATATTTTATTCCATAGCTCGGTGAGTGTGAGTGGATCCTATCCGGAGTAAGTAGGTGGAGAGTGAAATAACAATGCCAGGGTTTTTCTTGGGAATGCCTTTTGAACTGTGACTGGATGGTGGCGGTTCTTGAGAGTAATGCTTGTAGGTAGAGGAACTTTGAATGATTTCGATCGACTGCTTCGTTGTACTGCTTCGATGGACCGCTTGTTCTCGACTGTCTTGTTGGACAGCTTTTTATCGACTCATTTAACTTTTTTTTTTTTTATTGACAATGTATGTTGTTGACCGCAGATGGCCATGACAACGTTACCGGACTATACTCATTTAACTCTCAAGCAAGTGAATTTCTTCTCACCCCTTTCTGGGGTGGGGAAAGGGTTTCGGGGCTGGGCCCCTTTACCCTGGCTCGTCTTCGCCCATTACTATGGGCGAGTCTATTGGGTTGTAGGTTCTGGGGATGTTACCTCCAGGGCCACTTGAGAATTCGGGCGATCTAGCCTTGCCGGGTGAGATCCCTGGCTAACCAGGGAAGGCCCAGCAGACCGATCAGCGACCGAGACAGTGACCACCGAAAGTAGCATCCCAGTGTCAATTGCACTCTCCTTTTCAGGCTGCAGATTTTATGTTTCAGTTGCACTCTCCTTTAAAGGCAGCAGATCTCTGGAGTACGGCTTCATTTTTCTTCTTCCGGGTTCGTCGGGTGGTCTGGCGTGCTGCGGGGCTAAGTCTCTAATATGGCTGAACTGAGACTTATCGGCCTTCTCAAACATCCCCGTGGTCAGCCTCCGGATGAATGCGTCCAGGTCTTCCATCCCTAGGTCTCTTTTGATGGTGGCGTTCCGTACGTAACGAGGGGCCCCTACGATCCTCCTCAAGGTTATGTTCTCCTGAGCTTGTAGTCGGCGTCTGTTCGTTTCACTCAGGTACGGATACCATGCTGGACTAGCGTAGGTAATCCGTGACCTGAGGTACGTCTTGTAGATCATCAGCTTTGTTCTGAGTGATAACTTCGAGCACAGGATCGGTAGGAGCCGCGTACGCGCCCCCCTCACTTTCCCGATGGTTTGGTCCACGTGCTTCTTGAAGCTGAGCTGCCTGTCAATAGTAACTCCCAGATATTTGACATCCGGAAGCCACTTGATGTCCTCGCCCATCAGCTTCAGAGGCATTGGTAGGTGGGTGTTCCCGGTGATGATGGCTTGAGTCTTGGCGACGTTGACTCATAGCCTCCATCTTTCCAGCCATTCAGGCAGGGCATCTAGTGTGGGTTGAAGTCTTTTTACAGCATAGGCTGGTCTGTATGATGAGGCGTAGTAAGCTGCATCGTCCGCATATAGGGCTAGCTTCACCTGCCCAACGACCGGGATGTCGTTGGTGTACCAGGCGTAGCATGCGGGCGATAAGCAGCTGCCTTGTGGTACTCCGGCCTTCACTGGTCTCTCGCTTGAGAGGGTGTCTTCCACGGCGACGACTATTCGCCGTTCATGGAGAAAGCTTCGAAGTATGGTGACGATCTTCTTGGGCGTGTTGGTTGTAGAGATCTTGTATAGGAGTCCTTCGTGCCATACTTTGTCGAAGGCTTTCTCCATGTCCAGCATGACGGCTACTACGTTCTCCTTCTTGTTGTGGCTAGTGGCCATCTCGTTCACTACTCTGGTGAGCTGTAAGGTCGTGGAGTGCTCGGACCTAAACCCGTACTGTTCCTCCCTTGGCGTAATGTGCGGCGTCAGATATACGAGCACGATCTTTTCGAAAAGCTTCGATATCGTGCTCACGAGCGTGATGGGACGATAGCTCTCGGGTTTCCTGGCGTCTTTTCCGGGTTTAGGTATCATCACAACCTTGCCTGTCTTCCATTTCGTCGGGAAATGTCCACAGCGGAGTATGCCGTTGAATAGCCTCGTCAGGGCTACAATGTGCTTCGGCGGCAGGTGCTTCAGGGTTTCATTGGTCACCCCGTCCAGTCCAGGGGCCTTTCTCCTAGGAAGCCTCTGGATGAGTCTCTTCACCCGTCCTGGGTTTATGAAGAGTCCCTGTGCTTCTGTGTCTGAGTCTGATGGTATTGGAGTCGATGCCGAGAAATACTGGCGCAGTTCCTCTTCTACCTGCTCGACGTGCGTTGGATCGGTGGCCTCATTTGGGGTGAACTGCTGCTCTAAGCTATCCGCGAGTATCTCGGCTCTGTCTGCCGCCAAGAACTTCAGTTGTCCGTCCCTTCCCATCAGTGGTTGGATGCGCTGGGGGTCTCCTGCCAGTTGTCGGCAGAGTCGGTGGACGGATGGGATGTCATCGGTGATGGAGTCGATGTGTCCCTCCCATGCTTCGGACGCGTGCTCGTCGAGGGCAGTTCTAACCCTCTCCACTAGGGCATTCACCTCCCTCTTGAGCCTTGGGCACCTGGTCTGCTGCCAAAGCTTCCTTTTCTCCCTCTTTTCGCGGATAAGGTCCCTGATCCTCGCCGGGAGGGGATCAAGTCTCTTCGCCGGTGAGGAGGTGTGCGATGCAAGATTGAGGGAGTCCTGGATCACTCCGGTCAGTTCTTCCGTGGCTCGCTCCACGTCTTCCGCGGTTTCGACTGGCCCAGTGACGGTCTTGTCTCGTGCCTCTCTCGAACGCTTCCCAGCAAATCCGTCTTCGAGGTGGGAAGGATATTCTGGTGGGGGTGTCCTTCAACAGCAGCAGCACTGGTCTATGGTCGGAAGGCAGGTCTGGTAGCACGCTGAGCTCCGGGGTCCTCGTCAGGTTCTTGTGCACCACTATGTCGATAACGTCCCCACTTCTTCCGTCATTGGTGTAGTGGGTCCAGGTATCGGGTCCTGATACCTCAGTGGTGATCCTGAGAGTCCTGGTATAGTCGGCGGCCGTTCGTGCAGATCCTGCTCGAGTTCCAAAGCGGATGCTTGCAGTTGAAGTCTCCTGCTACTATTGTTGGGGTGCCTGTTTCCAGTAACGATCGTAATTCTGAGCAGTCTATACGTTCCAATGGTGGTTTGTAGAGTGAATAGATGCTCAGATTTCTGCCGGCGACGTTGACAAGCACTCCCAAAGCTTGTATGGACTGGAGCTGCGTGGCTGGAATTAGTTGGTGCACAATCCTTTTGTGTACTAACACCGCAAGTCCCCGATATGCAACCCCTTGCGGCGACACTTCGTCCTTCCTGTAGGTGATGAAATTGGGTATTTTGAATATCCTACTGGTACGTAAATGCGTCTCGCTGACCAACATTATGTCAATATTTTGCTCACGGAGGAAGATGGTCAGCAGTTTTTTCTTCCCCGTGAGCGTCTCGGCATTCCAGTAGGATATCCTAATTTCTCCCATTGTTGAGCAGATTCATCAATCCCATTAGGGTGGCGGTCTCGGCATCAGTGCCGGACTGTACCGCTTCAAGGATGCCCTTCAGTACGCCGATCGTCTGGCTCAGTGTGTCCTTGCGTGGGGTTTGGATGTCGTGAGGTTCGGCGCTCTCATTTAACTCTGACAAGCGCCCTTCTTATATACCATCTCAAGCCAAGCCGCCCCACCATCAAGTTACAGCCGCGTGACAGATATATTTGTATTCAGAAAAACCTCCGTAACATTTCCAACCTGAGACATCGCGTTACCTCATCCTTTCTGACCTTCAATCCGTCATCCTATCGTCAATCGTGACACACAACTATATACAGTTGCAGTGGCTTAACTCGCGACCTAGACTGTCGTGCACACAATGTAAGGAAAATCTTAAAATCATGTTTTACCCATTGAAGTATTATTACTAGCGTATAGAATTGACACCCGCGAACAACAAGTTTGCGCCATAAGTTGTTGCCGGCCGGCAACAACTCATTTAGTCGTTCGTCGACGCCCATCGCGACCGCATGCGAATAAACCCAAATTAAAAATGCCGTCTTGCGTGTTAAAAACGTGTAATTAATCAATCAACTGCGAAGAAAAAAGATAGTGGCGTGACTTATCATCGGAAAGTAAACAGAATATCAACTAAAACCAACTAAAATTAATTTTTGTACATTATTTTCTATTGTACTGACATTTTGTTTGAAAATCATAGATTATGAAAAGTGATTCGTACAGATGGGATGTGTAGGTACCTACTAAGGGTTGGCGACAAAGGTTTAACTGATTATTTTTAACTCATATTACTCGCCCTATGCCGTCTGTCTGATCAGTAACAGTAGGTACTCTAGGTACCTACTGTAGGTATCTTTTGCAATCGTCATTACTTATAAACTGAAGCTGTATTATACCTATATTGTTGTCTAAACAAATTCTTAATGTAATAGATTGACGACCTCTGTGGCGTGGTGGGCGAAGGTTCGCCTGCGATGCAGGAGGTGGGTTCGATTCCCGCCTTGGGACAAATGTTTAGTGATCGCTGCAGATATTTGTTCTGGGTGTTCAGGTCATTTTCTACGTATAATAGTAAATAAATAGGTATTTATGTATTGTATTGTATTTATTATATCAGTTATCTAGTAGCCATAACAAGAGCTCTGCTTAGTTTTGGGCTAGATAATCATCATCATTTCAGCCAAAAAACGTCCACTAATGAACAAAGGCCTCCCTCATGGGTCTCCATGAGGGGTAGTTGCCATACTCACCACGCTTGGCAGGCGGGTTGGCGAGCGCAGTACGGGATGTTGGTATATGGAAAGACGCTGCTGCCCATCTTTCGGAGGTATCCCTTAGCAGGCTCTTACTGCATCCACGGGCATGAGAGGAGAGGCAGAGTGAAATAAAGTGTGGGGTCTAGTTAGTGTAAGTACCTACCTACCTACCTATGTACGTACTAGTTGGATAAAATACCAATTTATTTAAAAAAAATGACTTTAAACGCTTAACGATTCGTTTTAATTTAATGTACTTAAATATTTTTACGTTTTGAAATATAAAATTCATAGGTACCTACTGCATTAACATAACTGCATTATTAGCTGTCTGAAGTGTCCCTTCTGCGGTGAAAAAAATCTATTAGAGCGACATGTTGTTACACTATGTTGAACGAAACGTGTAAGCGCCACGAAATTCACGGCGCTTACGACGTTTTGGTCGCGAGAAAACTATTCTCTATTAGCGATCTAACGCTGCATGTATTGATGGTATGGATAGACGACATTCTAATCGTGTAGCGCTGCAGCGAATACTTGTGTGCGGGGGCGAGCGCGCCCCGCGCAGGCACCCCCGCTGTCATCAAGTTGCGACACGTTTTTTGTTTGGTATAGCTACTCTAACTATTTACAACTCACTGGTTTTACCCCTTTTTGTAATGTTTGAAGGGTCATAACTTTTTATCTAGCTGTTATCTGCACCAAACAGTAATTGTAGAGGAATCTACTAACAGTCGAGACAAAAACAAAAAAAGTGTTGCCAGTTTCGTTTTTTTATTTAAGCATAGGGTTGTCCTAATCTGGTAACCAGGCTCTTATGAGCCTGATTTTATTGGACATCGACAACCTAAGATGCAACTTTTGCAAAGAAATTTACTATGTTTGTTTGTTTTCTTTAAAAACTTTTGATTCTTTATAGTATTTATTCATTTTAAAACACTCTTAATTTAGTCCTAATTTAGTATCAATATCATGTAACGCAAATACTTAAATATTGTAACAATATTTATGGTAAGAGCGGGGTCTCCCAACACAAGCAAATTTTGCTTAAAGGGTGACTCCAGAACCTGTGTGTATAGTTTTTAAGTAATTGCAATAAACATTTATATTATATTTATATATATATTATATTATATAGTTTCGTCTATCCTACATAAAGTAATCTTACTTTAAAGTTTTCAAACTCATGAAAAGCGGGTATTAAAAAAAAACAAAATATAAAAATCTATTTGACCTGGGTCAAATCGTTTGGGCTGGGTAGATAGTAGACCTCCCCACCTATCTGCCATTTTCGTATGTTCAACATTCTGCCGAACAGACTGTATAGGATTAGTAAGAGTGGCAACCCTTTCCCAACCAAACCGAGAACCTGCCTATATTATGGTATCGAATTATAGGTGAGTCATGCATAATATCGAATGAGATATTATACTCTCAGGTGTTGCTATGTAAAACGGAGTTTTTTTAAGCTTACAGTAGGTAATGATATAAACGTAACGATACGAATATTGCCAGTAAAACAAAGAAACGACGTTTAAAGTTTATTTGTTGCTCTTTTTATTTATTTATCTTTTTAATATTACAATGACTCAAATGTCAGCCACACGCAATAAGAACAATAATGAATGCTGTTGTACCAATCTTCGGTAACATCACATCAATGAAATTTGAAAAGCTCGCCTTAATTCAAAGTGGAAGGGGTCCAGGCCCCGCTAAGTGTTCCTCTTAGTATATCTCTACACCAGGGTTACTTACAAAATTTATCCGGAGATTTTCCCTTCAAGAGGAAGCATATTAAGAAAATGATTTCGTATGTTTTATTAAAGTATTTATTTAAAGTATTTATTTAGATCAAAATAACTTATTCTAAAAACATTATAACCATATTGTACAAATAAAAGGACTTCAACTACACAATGTACTTTAGCAGCCGTGCTAGGTTGCACCTGTGTTACAGCTGCTAAATTCTTCCATCTTAAAACTATAAATGTACACTCACGTAAAAAGATTAGGATTAGGATTTATTACTTTTGCTTAGGTACTTTACACAAACAGAAGCTTACATTGTGTGCCCACTTTAAAGAAAAATCAATGATTTGAGGCGGCTAGGTAGACTTTACACAAATGGGACAACATTTTGGTTTCTTCAGGGAAGCTACGTTTTCTTTTGTAGAAAAGATCAACTTGTCTCTTTGACATAATTATGTTATTTTTTATGCTGTTTTTTTTTCTTAAATCTGAAATTTGTCATTATTTATCTGAAATAAAAAAAAAACTTCCTAAAAACAATAATTTCCAAATTCAAAAGAATAGATAGCTAACCCGCAAGGAGCCAAAATTTTGACCCACGAGGGTGGGGTAATACCTACATATAAATATTTTTTTGCAAACCTATTTTATAATTATTATCACTGATAATAATTCTAAAATTGTACCTCTAGAAAGTTGTTGTTCATAAACGACTGTTTTCTGAATAATGTTCTGAAAATCAATTATGCTCTTTTCGGTTAGTTCAATATTATAATACGTAGGTATTGTATTTTTTACTTATTCATTTAAAATTCCTGAGTTGGGCTAACGGAATTTCCCGAAGCGCCCAATAGAATGACATACTGAACGGAGATGTTCTTTGAGAAGTTGTAAAACGGACGTGCGCTTAGATTAAAATGCACAAGTAATATTTTTGCAATCGAATCGTGACCTCGTTTCCGCGACTAACAATCTGTGTCACAGTATTTACAGAAAGTTGTATATTTGTGATATAAAGTGAATCAAGAAATGGCCTATTAGAAACTAGCTAATTCTACATGGACAGCAGCCCCTTTAGCCGGAGCGGGAGGACGGCGCGCCCTCCGCCGCCCGCGCCCCCCGCGCCCCCGCGCCCCCGCGCCCCCCGCGCCGCCGCCCGGACCGTCAACAAGTAGGCGAAACCATGGAATGTGTCTCCACGTCGGAGATACAAGGCTGGATGACGACCATCGATCAGTTCCTTAAAGAAATGACCACTATCGCAGCGGAGAGCAAGATGAATTCGGAGCAAAAACTCCGAATTAGTACTCTGTGCAGAAAAGTATCGAGTGGGACATCGCAGATGGCGATGCACTGCCAAGGCTTCAAGGCGAAAGCTGTTCAAGCCCTCCGAGAGCAACTGGATATCTCGCAACAGCTACAAGACCTAAAGCAAAGCATTGCCTCTGCGCCTCCCGCCGGGAATTTCCTTGCTGACATGGTGAAAAGAGGGAGTAGCTTTATCAAGCCCCAGAACACAAGCTCTGTGGCCATCTATCCCTTAGACAAGCTAAAAACGAGCGATGAAACCAAAAACTTGGTTAAAAAATTATTTGCCTAGAGGAAATTAAGCTACAAGTTTATTTATTTTAGTTAGTTACATATTTACATTGCCATAACAGTGCAGCACCAAAGCGACAAAGAAATATAGAAAAATACAACTTACAATTATTTACACAATTAACATACTTATATAAAATTACACCAAATAGCTTCTTATTCTAGTTTAGAAATATAAAACAACTGTATATATTCCTACGCATCCTATCCAAATATTTTAAAACCACATCCTTGAATTTTGGCAAGGATATAATATAAAATATATCTACATCCTCATCTGCACATAAACTATGAATGGTGCAAAGGGCCCGTGTGAACGGGGACTTGCTCAGGAGGTTAGTTCTTGCCCTCGGGATTGCAAGTAGCCTAGGTCTTCGGCGCGCGTACACAAACTTGTTTGGTACGTGCAGTCCTATGTTTATTAAAACCAGAGGGTTGTGTATCATGCCTCTAATCACACTAAAAATGTACGTTATTATCATCATTTCTAAAATACTCTACCATACCCAGAACGAATAAAGAGGGATAGCTTAGTGGGAAAAATGGATACACGCCGTATAGCTGTAAATAGAGAAACCTTAAATACTTTTTCTGCATTTTTTCCACCATACTACAGTACTTTTTTTCATGAGGGCTCCATATCATGGCTCCACACTCCAACCTACTTCTAACTAGCGCATTATACAGAACCCTAATGGTGCCGATATTGCGAAAGTCGCCAGATTGTCGCAATATAAATCCCAGATTTCTGAAGGCCTTCTTACAAATATCAACTATATGGCTTCGGAAATTTAATTCGGTGTCCATTTGTATACCAAGGTCCCGAACATAATGCACTCGATCTACACGATCTGAACCCAGCGAATATTCATATATAACAGGATTTTTTGCACGGCCGTAGGTAATAGTACAGCACGAGCCTGTTGTTATGACCCCACTGGGAAACACGGTCTATGTCACGTTGCAATCGCTCGCAGTCCGAGACCTGCTCTACGCGCATTAGAAGCTTTAGATCATCGGCAAACAAAAGACAAACGGAATCTTTTACGACACCAGGCAGGTCGTTAATCATTATTAAAAATTCAAGGGGGCCTAGGTTACTTCCTTGACTTACACCTGAATTTGTGTAAAAAGGTTCCAAAAGGTACCCACAGTAGTCCACGTATTGCATTCTGCCTTTCATATAATAATAATAATAATAATAGGATACAAACAATTAAAAGGAATAGATCATACTGCAACTAAACAAACTCTATCTATTGAATATAAAAATCGAATAACTAAAATCTGTAAAACTCAACTCTCTGGAAAAAACCTTATTAAAGCTATAAATACTTACGCAATTCCTATTCTAACATATTCTTTCGGTATTTTAAAATGGACTAAAACAGATATTGAGAACATTGAAAGAACCACACGTACCACACTAACAAAACATAAACACTTACACCCTAAATCAGCTATAGAAAGACTCACTATCAAAAGACAAAATGGAGGTAGAGGAATGATAGACATTCACCATCTCTGGCTAAAACAAGTACATAACTTACACACCTTCTTCCATACAAAATCCCAAACTAGTCACATACATAAAACAATAGTTGACAACGATATTCACTACACACCACTTAACCTAACTAAAGCAATGCATACAGAAAACCTTATCACTGCCAACTTACAACTACAGAAGATAGAGAGTTGGAAGAAAAAAGTACTGCATGGACGCCATCCCCATGACATAGAACAAACACATATTGATAGTGAGGCATCAAACAAATGGTTAAAAATAGGTAGCCTATTCCCAGAGACAGAAGGATTTATAATAGCTATTCAAGATCAAATAATAAACACCAAGAACTATAGGAAATATATCATTAGAGATCCTTTAGCTTCAGACGACAAATGCCGCAGATGTCACGCTCAACCTGAAACCATACAACACATAACAGGAGCATGCGTAACACTGACACAGACAGATTACACACACAGACACAATCAAATAGCAAACATAATTCATCAAAGCTTAGCACACAAACACAACCTCATTCAAAATACTCATACCCCCTATTACAAATACACACCAAATAACATATTAGAAAATACAACACACAAACTCTACTATGATCGCGCTATACTCACAGACCGCACCATACACTATAACAGACCAGACATAGTTTTGACAGATAAAATAAATAAGATCACCTTCCTCATTGACATTGCAGTGCCCAACACACACAACATACAGAAAACAATTACAGATAAAATTACAAAATACGTAGACCTGAAAGACGAAATAATCAGAATATGGAGACAAAATAAAGTATATATTGTACCTATAGTGCTCTCTTCCACAGGAGTGATACCAAAACAGTTACATCGCAGCATAGAGATATTAGGATTAAACGCATTCATATACACAACTCTACAAAAAGCAGCCATTCTCAATACGTGTAGAATAGTCAGAAAATTCATGGAGATAGACCCATCATCCACACCAATAAATTGAAACACCCAAATATACGGCTGCATTTACTTGGTTTTTGTAACCCGTAATGCAGTTTATACCAGTCAGACGACTGAGAAAAACAAATGTCCCGATAATAATAATAATTTTATTTAATTGACAGCCATTTTGTAAATATTTTTTGTGGATTTATTCCATTGACATGGCATGTATGACACCTTTATTCATAATTGTATGTTGGAATGATAATTGTAAATCTTTGTATTTTTTTTTAACTGATCATTTTAAAAATATCTAACTGTGTATTTTATAGGCCCAAACCAAATTTGCAGTGCCCTTGCAGGGTGCATGTACTTTCCTTAGGCTAATTATAAGATCTAAGCTGTTTAATATGTGTACATGTAAGCAAAATAAATGAAATATGAAATAATAATCATTTATTTTTCAGACACAGATCCATATTTGTTAGTAGACTTAGGCATAAGAGTTAGTACTTAAAATATAGGTATTTAAACAATAAATTAAACAAAAACACAAAAACACAACCTAATTATTCTATAAGCACGTTTATACAGTGCTTATAAAATGAAGCCTCATACTTGTTAGCAATAACATTCAGAATTCTGCTGGTACTTCCGCGAATTCTGCTCAAGAATGAAGCTACCCGTTTCCTCATGCATGCAGCGAACCCGTCCGTACGGGCTTCCGCAAACATTCCGGAGGCGCTACAGAATCGCGGAAGACCCAGCAGCATTCTGAATGCGTTATTATATTGCACCCTAAGGGCGTTGATGGATTTCTTCGTATATGTGAACCACAGGCTGCTCGTATAGAAGGACTGACAGAACGATTTAAAAAGAGTTATTTTAGCTTCTTGTGAACAACGAGCAAACCTGCGAATCAACATATTCGACCTTACCGACAACGCCCTTCTTTCCCTCTCAATATCTTCATCATCTCTCAAGGATTCAGTGACAATATGACCCAAGTATTTAAACTGGTGCACCCTCTTAATCGGTGTGTCGTTTAGCATAATAGGGAGGACAGGGTCTACGACGTTACTTTTATTGTTGAACACCATAAATTCGCTCTTTTTTACATTATATTTTAGCCCATGACTGGCTGCATACAACTCACACTTACTGAGAAGCTTCCTGAGGGCCCTGATAGAAGGTGCCAGCAGCACCATGTCATCAGCATAACTTATATTAACACATACACCATCAACATATAGCTAGCAAAGAGCTTATGTAGATCCATAGTAAATCCCACCGATGCCATTTTGGCCAGTAAGACGTCATTATCAACTGTATCGAATGCTTTACGAAAGTCGAAGTACGCCGTGTCCACCTGATGCCCCGAGTCCACCGCTGGGAAAGCGTATGTCATGAAACATAGCATATTACTGTCCGTACTTCGACCCGGTCGGAACCCGTGCTGAGCATCCGACAGTTGACAATTTACCTGGCCATAGATGCATCGATGTAATATAGACTCCAAGATCTTTGCGCAGGATGACAGTACAGCAATTGGCCGATAAGCCCCAACATCTGTACTCGCGCTACCTTTTGGAACTGGGATCACACGAGTGACTTTCCATTCCTCAGGGTATGTGCACGATTCTAGGCTGAGATTATACAAATGCTGTACTAGCCGTACAGGTAGAAAATAAAACACCAGAGAATTGTGAGTGGAAAAGCTCATTTATTCATCGAAACCTATCTCACCCCTATTAGAACCTAAAACGCTTCGATAGCGCGTGCCAATGTTTCCGGTGGCGACATCTAGTTTGCACATTGAAACAGTTGCCTACACTTAGACATACCGCCCACCAAGGACATAATCAATGTTCTTAATCTAAGCAAAACCGCCCACCATGAGATGAGATAGAGGTGTTTACACAAATTACAAACTAAAACAGATGACTTACCCTAACAAAACTTAAAGTCCAGCATGTGGACTATATGACTAACAATTTCACACGTTACTAAGTGGACTGTATAACAAATTTACAAAAAAAAACAATTATTTAATACTAACGAGTGAACTGTATACATTAATTTAACAATAACAATAACTAATAAGTGGACTGTTTATTCAACCATTTAACACTAAACTGATCATAACATTCAATCGGACATTGGTAAGATACATAATTTTGAAATTGGACGTTTAATCAACGATCCATTACATTTTATCGTTACAACGCGACAAATTTTGTCCAAACCAGGATGCTTTTCGACAACCTTTCCTAAGAGCCAGCGTGCGGGAGGCTAATTATCCTCTTTCACCAGAACAATGTCGTTGACCTCAGGTTCAGGAGTGCGTGCGGTCCATTTGTAGCGATGGAGGAGATGTACCAAATACTCCTGGGACCACCTTCGCCAAAACTCTTGCAGCATACGCTGCGTCATTTGCCACCGCTTCAAGGAACCTACATTACGATCCTCGTAATTCCGATCCGGAACTGTTACCAACGGTTCACCGATAAGAAAATGACCGGGTGTCAATGGTAAAGGATCTTGCAAATCGTTTGGTATCAAGGATAAGGGTCGAGAGTTAAGGCACGCTTCGATCTGGGACAAAACTGTCGCTAACTCTTCATAAGTAAGAGTTGAGGTACCAACCACTCGTCTAAGGTGAAATTTGGTCGATTTTACCCCCGCCTCCCACAGTCCGCCAAAATTTGGAGCATGGGGTGGAATAAAATGCCAAGATGTACCACGATTCCCTAACCATTCCTTTATTTCTGTAGATACGGACGATTTTTCTGCATCTACTAACTGACGCAACTCCTTTGCAGCACCGACAAAATTGGTGCCGTTGTCGCTCCAAATGTCTGTAACAACTCCGCGTCGGGCAACGAATCTCTTAAAACCTGCTATGAATCCCTCCGACGAGAGATCACTGATAGCTTACAAATGAATCGCCTTAGTCACCATGCAGACGAAAAGACAAATGTAGCCTTTATAGGATTGGTGTCCGCGACCTTTAGCTGTGCGCACATTGATTGGACCTGCAAAATCTACGCCACTATGGCGAAAAGCTCGTGCTGGAGTGACTCTACTGGTCGGAAGCTGGCCCATAAATTGCGTTTTTGTCGCTGCTGCATACCTCTTACATGTGACACATTTACGGACAAACATCTTCACGAGACCTTTGGCCGAAACAATCCAAAACTTTCTTCGCAAATGGTGCAACATCAGCGTTGGACCTCCATGTAGTGTTGTCTTGTGAGCTTCTGCGATGACCAGGTCAGTGAAATGATGCTTATGAGGCAAAATTATTGGATGTTTCAGGCTTTCCTTAACATCTGCGTTTTCAATGCGACCACTAGCGCGTAGAATTCCGTCTTCATCCAGTGTTGGACAAAGAGACTTAAGGCTGCTCTTGGTTTTAACCCTTTCTGTCTTTCTTATTTCTTCGACGTCTTCACCGAACTCTTGCCGTTGGACACATCTTATACAAACCTTTGTAGCATCATCTATTTCTTCTTTAGTTAGATAAGTTTCTAATCTCTCCTCATTCTCTTCTCCAGATTTCTTCTTCCACTTCAAAACTCTTCTGCAATAGGCAATAACTCGCACTAATTTATTGAATGAAGAAAATCTGACCCCAAACCAATCTTCCTCTGGGTGTTCATGTCCTACCAAAGCCTTAATGGACCTCTGCTCTACCTTGGTTGCAATAGACTTTGGTCTTGAGTAGTCGATTGTCTCGTTTTTCAACCACGATGGGCCTTGTGCCCACAGCTTACTGCAAGCAAGTTCCTGCGGTGTCATTCCTCTGGACGCCATATCTGCGGGATTATGCTGTGTTTGGACGTGGGCCCAGTGTGAGTTGTCGAGCTGAGAGAGGATGGATGAAACTCTATTTCCAACATAGGTAGACCAGCGACTTGGGTGGCTGCTGAGCCAAGCTAAAACCACTGTTGAATCGGTCCAGGCATGAATGTGAGTTTCTGGAATGTTCATGATCTTGGCTATTTCTACCAGTAACTCTGACAGCAACACAGCTCCCATCAACTCTAATCTAGGAACCGATTGTTGTTTCACTGGAGACACTCTTGTTCGAGACGTGACAAGACTGATCTTGATGTTTCCCTGAAAATCCACAACTCTAAGGTATACCACTGCAGCGTAAGCGGCCAACGACGCATCACAGTATCCTTGTAATTCTACTACTTGATCGTCAGCTCTTGTGTTAACCCATCGCGGTATTGTGAACTTACTCGTCTCTAAAAGGTTGTCCCTGTATGTTTGCCATTCCGTCAGCAGATCTGGTGTGAGCTCATCATCCCAATCTAGACCAGAAAGCCAGAGCTTCTGGATGAAAATCTTTGATACCACCACACAGGGTGCTGCCCATCCCAACGGATCAAACAGGCGAGAGATATCAGAGATCACCCGTCTCTTTGTGATCGGAGTCTGCTGAGGGGGAAGTATTACTGAATATTAAAACTCATCGCTATCACGATCCCAGCTTATTCCTAAAATCTTTACTATTGCATTCTCCTTTATGTCCTTACCTCCTTGTCTGTGATCCTCACTCTCCTCCGCTTTCCTTTCTTTGCTTGAAATTTGCTTATTTAACTCGTCACAGCTACTCACCCATTTCTGTAATTGGAAACCCGTCCTGCTTAGTATTTCGTTCATGCTTCGCTGTAACGCTAATCCATCCTTAACTGATTGGCAACCTGTCATCAAATCATCAACGTAAAAATCTCCTTTTATTTTTTCAGAAACTTCGGGATTCTTCGCACCGTCATCTACTGCGACCTGCTGCAAGGATTTTACTGCAAGGTAAGGAGCTGAGGCTGTTCCAAAGGTAACTCTTAATAATCTGTACTCGTCTATTTCAGATCCGGGATCGTCGCGCCACACTACTCTCTGGAAATCAACTTGCTCCGGATTCACCTTTACCTGCCGATACATCTTGACGATGTCTGCACACAAACTGATGGGGTGTGTTCTCCAACGCATGATGATGTGACGGAGTGGGGGCTGTAAAGTAGGACCTACCATGAGATCGTCATTCAATGAAACTCCATTTGTACCTTTCATAGACGCGTCGAATACTATTCGAACCTTGGTTGTTAATTTATCATGGCGTATCACAGCATGATGTGGCAGATAAACTGCTGTTAGGTCTCTCAACATGCCTGCTGGCACACGCTCCATGTGACCAAGATTTAAATAGTCGTGAAAAACTTCAGAGTATTCCCTTTTGATTGCAGGATCCCGCTCAAACTTCCGCTCAAGGTGATGGAATCTCTTGATAGCAAGATCTCTGGACCTTCCGTACCGGCACTGTGGATTATCAGACCTGAGTGGGAGATTGACTACATACCGACCACTGTCATCTTTGAATGTGGTAAGAGAGTAAATCTCTTCACATCGCTGCTCTTCTGCATTCAGTATTTTCCCTTCTGAAACACTCTACCTCCCAAAATCGTCTCAAGAGGGCGTTTTCATCGATGTGTGAATCTCCTACAATTGCATTGTGATAACAATGTGTCGACGAACTCTCTCCATGCTTTAAGCTATGTGTGGGACCAGAAATAATCCATCCCAAGGCTGTACATTGAGCTGTAGGCATTCCTTTTGGACCCTGGATCAGACCTTCTCGAATTAGAAGGCCATAAACGTCTGCTCCAAGCAAAATATCGATTTTGCTCGGCGTGTGAAACTGGGGGTCGGCCAGAACAATGTCTGCCA
Source organism: Pasiphila rectangulata (assembly GCA_963082625.1). Lineage (NCBI taxonomy): Eukaryota > Metazoa > Arthropoda > Insecta > Lepidoptera > Geometridae > Pasiphila > Pasiphila rectangulata. Next base: position 23,822,471 of record OY720238.1, on the reverse strand, counting down.
ACTCTGGCCATTCCACATGTGTAACACTAACCCTTTCTGACGGCAAAAGATTGGCAATAGCACCAGGAACGTGTGCACGAACTTGAACTGAGAAGTCAGGATCACAGCGCGACTGAACCTTCATGTTAACTATGTACCTTGATGCCAAGGTACCTGCATTGCCGCCTAATCCTGAAATGCTGCTCCTACTTTGAATCTTCTTCAGCCCGAGTAACTGCGCTGCAGATTCTGTAACAAAAGATGCCTCGGAACCCTGATCAAGAAGAGCCCGAAGAGTGTGAGCATCACCGTCTCGAGATTCAACCTTAACTAAAGCCGTAGCTAACAGAATCCTTGTGTTGGTTGTCCTCTTTGAAAAGTGTGCTGAAACATTCGATGTGGAAGCAGGAGAATCTAACGATGCCTTAACTCCAAACACCGTGTCCTTAACGTGCCGTAGAATAAGTTATTTAAGATCTGTGTACTTTTCTATTGTTGCCTGAGAATAAAGATATTATTATTATTAACTTCTTGCTCTAAAGCGGGTTTGTCTGATTCTGTAGAATCAGACTCAGATTTTGGATGAAGTAAGGAGTGATGCTTTCTCCTGCAGACGCGACATCTAACTGGTGAACGACAAGCCTGGGCGGAGTGGTTACCAAAACAATTGAAACAAAGCCTGCTGGTTTGGACGAAATTGTGACGCTTAGGTTGATCTTGGGCAGCAAATTGTTTACAGTGTGCCATTTTGTGGTCACCCTTACAGTACGTGCAACTGACTGAGGAAGTTTGTGCAGTGGAACCCGAGGCAGCATGTAGAGCATTTTTATTTTGATTTGTAACATTCTTAGCCTTTGCCTTTACATCTATAAACTCAAGAGACCTAAACCGTGTTTCTAGAAACTCCCTAAGTTGTCTTAAAGTTGGTAGCTCGTCGGATGATCCAATAATCGATTCCCATTGCTTGCGCGTGTCGGAATCCAACTTTGAAACAGCTAGGTATATTACAATAGTGTCCCATGAACTAACTATGCCCAACTAACTATGTCTATGCCCAAATTCCTCAGCCCGTTTAACGTATCATTAGTCACATTAAGTAGGTTTTTTATGGCGCTGCTTGACTCTGTTCCCAACTTGGGTGAGCTTACAAAACGCTGCAACAAACAATTAGCTAGATATTTTTTATTATTGTACCTACTATTAAGAGTACACCAGGCTTCCTCATAATTCGCGGCTGTGATCGGAACATACCTCGATAATTGTTCTGCTTCTCCAGCTATATAGCCTTTGAGGTAGTGCATTTTTTGCACATTATCTAAGGACGCATTATTGTGCACTAAAGAAACATAAAGGTCCTTGAATGTAGTCCACTCGGAATAAGCTCCGCTAAATGTAGGAATTAATATTTTTGGTAGTTGCACATGCTCAAACCTTGAAGGGGCCGTACCCGAAGTGGTACCTTGCTTGCTATTTGACTGTTTACTATTGGACTCTAATTTCAGTTTTGCATTCTATATAAGTTTCCTTCACCAGTTCATACATACAGTTTTTAATATAAGGGCTTTCCGCCAGAGCCTCTAGTTCGCTTTCAGTTAGAATTTTCCTGTGATTTTCTGAGAAAATCCTCCATTTTTCTTCTAAATTCTCAAGTCTAGTAAGTAGGTATGAGTCCTTGGCAAGTATTTCCTTTGGGGATTTTTTAAAATTCTCATACGCCTTTTCTATCATTGACCTATAACCTAATTGCGCCTTTAATAGTGCGGAGAAAGACATTGTAAAATAATTTATGTTAATTACAAAAACGCAAAAAATTACAAGTCTTTGAGATTTTACAAATTCTAATGAAAATTGGGCATAGGTTCCCCGTCGGATCACTTTTTGCAAAACTATTCTAAGTCCTAACTTACTACACCAAAAATATTCTAAGTCTAAATCAAATCGGTAAACTTTTAAAGTCCAACAACTGCTTGATATAAGGTTGATTTTTCTATAAATTTTCACTGCACTAACTTGTCATGAATTTAAAAGTACTCACAATTTCACTCCGTTTTACTTGACACTTATCCGCTCCCAGAGACCGACGACGTATCCTCTACGTCACTGCTGTGACGTCAGAAGCGCAGCAGGCCGAACACGTCACTCCTTGTGACGTCACCGATGCGCTTGCTCGTCGAATCCTCCGCGCCAGGGATGAGTCAGTTCGATGGGTCACGAACTGATTTGTTTCACCACGGCGCCACTAGATGGCGCTGCTGGAGTTTCTTCTACCGGCTTCTCCCTTCCTTGGTTTGATGATGATGGGGAGCACAATTCTAGCCACCCCCCCACACAGGACGCCACAGATGTCACTGTGATCGAACCCGGAACAGCGATCGGCCATTCCTGCTGGGCGTGCGTGTTGCAACTTAATGCAAAAAAATTCCAGAATCAGCAATTCTTCCGGCTCGATGGACCATGTACTAGCCGTACAGGTAGAAAATAAAACACCAGAGAATTGTGAGTGGAAAAGCTCATTTATTCATCGAAACCTATCTCACCCCTATTAGAACCTAAAACGCTTCGATAGCGCGTGCCAATGTTTCCGGTGGCGACATCTAGTTTGCACATTGAAACAGTTGCCTACACTTAGACAAATGCAATAGTGGACCTATGAATGCGTCTCTACAATCCTTAAACACAAAAGGTGGTATTCCGTCCGGGTCATACGATAATTTAGGTTTCAGATTTTTAAGGGCCAATTTGACATCGGAGTGGGTAAACCGATTTATTGCCACTCGGTGCGATCCACTCGCTCCGGCTGCCTCCAAGGCTTCAGTAACACCAAGTAGAGGGGGCTTGTCATTGTAGACTCAATGAAAATAATTAGAAAACTCCCTAGCACATTCTTTGGGAGGAAGTTCTCTACCTTCCTTTGTAATGCAATGACGGTTTACTTTTGCCCTCTTAGTGTTTATGAAAGCCCAAAAAGATTTAGGGTCGCTAATGAAACGATCTTGTAACCCCCTTTTATAATTATCATAGGCATCCGTTATCATGGATTTAACAAGCGTTCTTTTTTCGGAAAATTTATTATAATAATTTATATCTTTGCTTATCTTGTAATTTTTATGTAGCATAGCCTTAGTTTTTAGTTCAGACTTTATTTCAGGGGTATACCACTCTGGATAATTATAACGCTTACTATTAGTATTATGTATTTTACGCGGTATCGAACTATCTATGACTTTATTAATTATTAAATAAAAATAAGACACTGCCCCATCAACATCCATTATGTCATATAACAACGACCAGTCTATAGATCCTATATCCTGATAAAGCCTAAGTAAATCACCCTTTTTAAAATTCCACTGATTTCTATTTTGTTCAGGCGCAAGTTAAGAGTTAGCCTTCGTAAAACAAGAAACGGAGGAGTTATCATCAGCACTGAAACGAGGGGTGACATAAATAAGCTCAAGCAGTCTGGGAATTTCCAACTCAGCCCTGCCAATTGATGAGCAACTCAAACGGAAACCCAGAGTCGTTGTAGTAGGAGGGCCCTCGAATATGCTAGAGAAGGAAGTGTTCACCTGCATCTACCACCAAAACCTGGCTGAAACTCTTCAAGACCTCTCTGGAGAAATTCCTGGGCCTCATTAAATTAAGTCACAAATCAGGAAAAAAGGACGCTGAAACTTGTACTTTATAATAGAAGTTCCTGCAATAATTCGCAAGGCCCTTATATCGAAAGAAAGAATATACGTGAACTGGTCGTCGTGCCCTGTAAAAGACTTCACTTTTGTCACACGCTGCTTCAAGTGCCAGCTATACGGACACGCCGCCAAGACCTGTCGAGAGACCACCACCTGCAGCCACTGTGGACTTCAAGGACTTTCGTTTAAGGACTGCACAAAAAAGGTGGAAGATCCTCAGTGTGCTACATGCCTTCACTGCAAAAAGCCTTGCAAGAACATAACAGGTTCTGCTGACTGTCCGGCAAAGATGATAGCGGAAAAAGATACATCAAATCGATAGATTATGGGGCCACTTAAGAGCGATATTGTAAACTCTATATCCTAATCATTTTATTGTATTGCCTAGTGACTAAAATCGTTTTTATTTTTATTTTGATGATGCATTCAATTGATGCACACAATTTCAGTAAATGTTGAAAGTAACACCATCAGCAACTTCGCCACCGCCCTACTTTTTTAGGATTCTGGACCAAAATGGTAAAAAGGAACCTTTATAGAATCACTCTGTCTGTCTGTCACAAATGAATATCTCGAGAACTACTGATGCTATCGACTTGAAATGGTAAAAGATAAAACCTTTTTACTTATATAGCATAATATGAAAATGTTAAAAAATATTCTTATTTTGATTGCAGGGGGGTGGATAGGGGACATCAAAATTTTTAAGTGAATTTACAGGCCGTGTGGGGTATCATATGAAAGGTATTCATTTGCACATTAATAAACAGTTTTTATTTATTCTTTAAGCCGTATTGTTTTTGAGTAATTTACAAAAATGTTGAAAAAACGACCGTCCCCCCCATATCTCCGAAGTGTGCAGAGATAAACCCGTGATACTTTTATTGCTAATAGAAGTGTATGTAAACTTTATAGGAAAATTATAGCAAACTTTCTAATTTGCATAGTTTTTAGACAAAAGGTAAAAGGGGAAAGGGGGTGGGGGGTTCAAAAATTTTGTGAAGTTACTAGGTGATGTGGGGTATCATATGAAAGGTATTCATTTGTACATTCATCATCATTCATCATTTCAGCCGTATGACGTCCACTACTGAACACAGGCCTCCCTCATGGATCTCCATGAGGGGTAGTTGCCATACTCACCACGCAAGCGGCAGGCGGGTTGGCGAGCGCAGTACGGGATGTTGATACACGGCAAGACGCTGCTGCCCATCTTCCGGAGGTATCCCTTAGCAGGCTCTTACTGCATCCACGGGCATGAGAGGAGGAGTAACATTCTACTGCCGGTACCCCACGGCCACAACACATTAATCAACAGTTTTTAGTTTTCCTTAAAGTCGTATCGTTCTTGAGTTATTTACAAAAATGTTAAAAAAAATAGCGTTCCCCCCCCTTATCTCCGAAGTTTGCGGAGATAAACCTCTGCAACTTTTATTGCTATTAGAAGTGTATGTAAAGATTACAGGAAATTTATTACAATTTCTCTACTTAGCATACATTTTTAGAAATCATCGTAAGTGTAAAAAATCTACATAAGTTCCGCTATCAGACAAGAGATGGCGCTTTCTCCAACAAATATAAAACTTTGTCATATACTACATATTATATTGTATGATGGCACGGAACCCTCGGTGCGCGAGTCCGACTCGCTCTTGCCCGGTTTTATTCTACAAATCATGAGTTTATTATAACTATATTATAATATGAGTTTATAGACATTGCAGTTATAGCATTGAAAAAGATTTCGCTCCAAGGTTACCTACCAATTCTAATGTTAAATACACTGTTTGATTAATTTAAATGTTATTTATTAATTTTTTCATTAATTTATTTATTTATTTACTTATTTTTATTTATAATATAAGTAAATAAATAAATAATTATATTTATTTATTTATTATATACATGTCTAGATAGAGAGTTCGAACATCAAACCGCCAAAAAAATATCAGCCAACTGTTGGCTCATAAGCTCGTCCCCACAGAACAGAGAAAACATAGAAATCGTAAGTAGGCGGGGCTCGCGTAACACCTAGTAGGCGCAGTACTGCGCACTTCAAGCACCGCTTACTTCAGTCGTGTTTTAATTTAGCAGAGTAAACGTACCTACTTCAAAAAAAAAATATAAAAATGCCGTATTGTGCCGTTTTAGAGTGTAAAAACGAAAGCCGAACCAAAAATTTAACGAAAGGGGGCATAGCATATCACCAGTAAGCATTATTTTATTGTTTTTTTGTTAGTTTTGTTCAAAATGCAAAACCGTCTATATATAGCAATAGCGCCATCTATTGTTGAGTGGCTTTGTGTTGTGGATTATCAAGCAATCAAGAAAAGCAGCCATTGTATTAGTAATCGTATTTCCTGGGAATAGAGACTATAAAAAAATATTTGGCAAAAACGCCATCTCTGGATGAGTAGAAAAAGTAGCCATTGTATTAGTAATCTTATTTCCTGGGAATAGAGACTATAAAAAATATTTGGCAAATGCGCCATCTCTGGCTGAGTGGACATACTAAATATTCATTTTTTATCACTGTTGATTTTATTGAACTTTGAACTATGTAGCGATCGGAATAAAGTTAATATCAATAAAATTAGTTTTATGATTTTATGCCCTTTTTAAGGTTCTCTTTCAACCAATAAGAATTTTTATTTCTATGTGTGTTAGTTTTTACATGTGTGAGTTTAGCGACACTGGTTCTCTTAGTAAAAAGGCATCATGCTAATTCTACTCATTTTTCTCTGTTCTGTGCTCGTCCCGCCCGCTCAGTTGCGACACTGTCGTTGTACGGTAAACACGTGTTCTGTGGCATACAAAAATGACGATTTGCGCTATTAAAAGTGTGTAGGAATTACAAAGGACGATTGAAAACTAGTAAACAAGTTACTTATCATCGGTAACTAAACTTTGAATTGCTGTACGTTAAAGAAACAATTATTTTAATAAAGTTCTAATGTTGTCCTTAGATACGACGCCATTTTGACGCCATGTTTACAGGGTTGCCTGCTCTTTGAATATAAAATTTCCCTTGTCAATGTTAGCTAATTTGAAAAAAATATTTTTATTTTATTTATTTATTTACAGCAATTATAACATCATAACAGGTTAACCTAAGGCGATGTTACATGCAAAAGTTTGTATGTTTACAAACATTTTGTTTCAATTACAACCTGTGCCATTTCCATGAGTTTCGGCAGGTTGTGGTAAAAAATGTCTACGTCATTGTCTGAAAGTATGTTGAGGAGACATATGGCAAGCGACATTGGGGCAAACTTAAGCAGGTTAGTTCTAGAAGGAGGCCGGCAAAGCAAGGCGGGGCGGCGGCGTGCGCCCACGCATCCGTGTGGGCGCACAGGGGCAGCGCCGCCAGCGCCTCCGGGTGGTGTTGGAGGCCGCGCAGCACTCGCACACAGTACTTTATTAACGCTACGTTTCTCCTTACCGAGAGTCTACAGTACCCGACCATACCTATTACGAACAGGCTCGGGTACATCAGCGGGTACACCCCGTACTCCTTTAGATATAAAAAGCGTTTAAATTTATTTTGTATTTTTTCAAGCATAAGTTTATATTTAGCCTCGTGAGGACTCCATATAATGGCATTCGTCTCTAGATGACTCCGCACTAGGGCATTGTACAAGATATATATTTATATTTAATCATATAAAAATATAAATCTGCCATGGGGTGCCGGCAGTAGAATGTTACCCCTCCTCTCATGCTTAGTGGATGTAGTAAGAGCCTGCTTAGGGATACCTCTGGAAGGTGGGCAGCAGCGTCTTTCCGTGTTAGCTTTTTTAAATATTCCCATTTAATTTCATCATCTTTATAAAGAAACACTTCCTTTGATTCAGAATGGTTTCTGATTAATTTTAACATAATGGCAGAAGTCTAAAAATACTGCCACCTCATAATCGGCACATGGATGCTTAAATGTTGTCTTCAGTTCTTTGGGGTTTTTGTACCTATTTGCAGCCCAAAACTTCCATGGCTGATAAATTTGAGCTATGGCCATCAAACGTCTACTATAAGACAAAGTTGGAAAATATTAACCGAGAACCGAGACCTCTAAACGAAAACTATTTAAAAAGCAAATTGAAAGAGAAGGTCACTAAGCCTCTGCTTTATCGAAATATAAATAGGTAATCCAATTGTAAGAATGATTTTATGACTTGTGTAAAAATAATTTAGAACTAGAATATCAAAAATAAATAACCTTCAATAATACCTTTTTCATTAAGTTTTCATTACAAATATATTTTACCTAGTAATCCATATGTACAACATTCTAATATGTGAATTAAAATTTAAAAACAAATTAGAGATGCATCAAAATCACAACTACTTTTTTCCCCTACTGATTTGGGAAATATTCAAGAGCTGGTATCACTCAGTACGGCCACTGCGCGTGTAGCGCGCTTGTAGTTACATGCTTGTGTGCGGAAATCGCACACAAGCGCTTCAAGTCGAGCCTGTTGTTTGTTTTGCGATTGCAGCGCAACACTCCATCTAGACAGGCATATAATCAAAGGTACGTAATGTGTATGATCTAGATTAGTACCTTTGTTAAATAGTCAGTTCACATTCATTTATACTTACATTATTTCTTGACCTTGAAAAATGTAGCCGTAACAATGCTTATATTTTATTATTACATAATACATGTTTGTCTGTAAGGTATATATTAATTACATCTTCGTAAGGTATTTTATATGTGTGCGTGATTGGAGAGACTACCTTGCCGTAACACAGTTTTTAACTAGCACGGGAGGTGAGGGCTTGAAAATTGATACTCGTAGAACAAATTAAGCCTTAAATAGTTTTCACTATGTATCTATTGTATATTATAATCTATATATATATATGTATGTATATATACCTAAACTACCTAGTTAGTACCTAAAAAAGGAATATATACCTTAATACCTAAAAATACCTTAAAGAAGGAATATATTATATATATATGTATATCTCTTTCTAAATTTAAGCTTGCAGTTATAAATCAACTACTCTCATCGCATTCTGTGTAACCTTATTCTAATTGAATTTTTTATTTTTATTTTAAATTTAATACTGTTATTATTATAATATTCCTTCTTTAGTCACACAATTATAAGACACTTTTTATGTTTTGTTTAGGTAGGTATAACATAATTTCCACCAATTCTTCGTATATAAGTTTTAAAAATTAGTGGAAACTTTATTGGATTATGTAATACTTTATATTTAAGATTTAGATTGTATTATTGTTCTGTGTGTTTTCCCAAATAAACTTAAATAAATAAATAAATATATAGATATATATATACATATATATATATTCCATCTTTAGGTACTAACTTACATATAAATAAGATAAGTAAATTAGTCATCAGCTTGGTAGCAAACTGGCCAGTAGGCTCCTAACTGGCACCGACATTTGCATCAACAAAGTTCCGGAACCCTTGCCGACGTAATTTACACGTAAGTACCTATATGACCGTTGTTACTTTTTGATATTTGTATTAACTTATCTATCATCGTTCTAATAAATAAAATATGAAAATCTTACTAACAAGTAGGTATTTGACTAGAAACGTGCGGTCCGTGGAATGATTCGATGCGAGTCGGGGGCTTCGTCCGGGCGCTCAAGGCGACCTCGGCAGGAAGGGAGCCGCTTCCGCGTGCGCCGGCGCGTCCAGCGGCGCCGCTCACGGCGACCTCGGCAGGAAGGGAGCCGCTTCCGCGTGCGCCGGCGCGTCCAGCGGCGCCGTTCACGGCGACCTCGGCAGGAAGGGAGCCGCTTCCGCGTGCGCCGGCGCGTCCAGCGGCGCCGCTCACGGCGACCTCGGCAGGAAGGGAGCCACTTCCGCGTGCGTCGGCGCGGCCTCCGCGCTCAGGTACGTCGAGTCCGTGCCCGCCGACGTGGGCGCCGTCCAGCCCGCCCACCGACCCTGCACACACACACACCCGTCACTGCTGCGGCCCGCGCCCCGCGCCCCCCACACCCCCCGCCCCCGCCCGCACTCACCTCGACCGGCGCCTGCGCGGGCGCGCCCGGCAGCGGCTCGTCCAGCGCGTCCGGCGCGGCCGGGCTCGGCGTCAGCAGGCGCGGCCACTCCGCCAGGAAGCCGGCCAGCGCCGCCGCCTGCGGCCGCGCGCGCCGCTCCACGCGCCAGCACGACCGGATCAACCCCTCCCTGCAAGCACGCGCGCGTCAGTAGGTCCGCCCGCAGTGGGCGCGCTCCGGGCGGCACACGGGACACTCACAGCTGCGGGTCCAGCGAGGGCGGCAGCGGCGGCGGGCTGCCGGCGCGGGCGCGGCGCAGCGCCTCGCGGTTGGCGAGCCCGCGGTACGGCAGCGCGCCGAACGTCACGATCTCGTACAGCAGCACGCCGTAGGACCACACGTCCGAGGCGGCCGAGAACACGCCGCCCGCCAGCGACTCGGGCGCCATCCAGCGCACCGGCAGCATGCCCTTGCGCCCGAAGCGGTAGTACTCCTTGTCGAACACGACGCGCGTCATGCCGAAGTCGGCCAGCTTCACGCGCCGCGCCGCGTCCACCAGGCAGTTGCGCGCCGCCACGTCGCGGTGCACGTAGCGCAGCCGCGCCAGGTACGCCAGCCCCAGCGCCGCGTCGCGCGCCATGCGCGTCAGCCGCGCCGGCGCCACCTCGTCGGCCGCCTCGCCCGCCCCGCCCGCGCCCGCCAGGTGCCGGCGCGCCACCAGGTAGCCCTTCAGGTCGCCGTACAGCATGTACTCCATGACGGTGCAGACGGGCTCGGTGCGCGTGACGACGCCCAGCAGGCTCACGACGCGCTCGTGCGAGAAGCGCTTCATCACCTCCGCCTCCGACAGGAAGTCCAGCTTCTCCTCGGTGTTGGCGCCCGGCTTCAGCGTCTTGACGGCGACGGCGGCCCAGGCGCGCCGCTCGCCCGCGCCCAGCAGCGCGTGGCCGCCGTACACGGCGCCGAACGCGCCCGCGCCCAGCTTGCGGTTGATGACGACGCGCTCGCGCGGCAGCTCCCAGCGGTCCGGCGCGCCCGCCTTGTCCGGCAGCGCGCGCATGCCGAAGGCGGCCAGGCGCGCGCGGTGCTCGCGCGCCGCGCGCCGCCGGCAGTGCCAGGCGCCGCCCGCCAGCAGCGCGCCGGCCGCCAGCAGCGCCGCGCCGCCCGCCAGCCAGCCGGCCCAGCGACAGGACACGCCCCACAGGCAGCGCTCGGCGCCGTCGTCGGGCGCGCGGCCGTCCGACGTGCGCCACTGCAGCGCCCCCGCGTCCAGCTGCAGCGCGGCGCCCGGCGCCCAGCGCCCCACGCGGCGCTCGCGGCCGCGGCGCCACTGCGCCAGGCGCACGGCGCCCTCCGCGCCGCCGCGGGCGCGGCCCTGCCACGTGAAGTTGCCGGTCACTCCCGCGTGCGCCGCGCCCAGGACGCCTTCCATCAGCGCGCTGCGGGTACGTACGTTACAATTATACGTTGTAAGTTTTAAGCTTCTACCGAAACTTCCCTAGAAACGATCCCGCAGATGTTCTGGTCCTACATAATAAAACCGGGCAAGAGCGAGTCGGACTCGCGCACCGAGGGTTCCGTGCCATCATACAATATAATTTATGACAAAGGCGGTTTTATATTTGTTGGAGAACCTTGACAGCGCCATCTCTTGTCTGATAGCAGAACTTATGTAGATTTTTTACTTTCGTTGATTTCTAAAAAAGTATGCTATGTAGAGAGATTGTAATAAATTTCCTCTAATCTTTACATACACCTCTAATAGTAATAAAAGTTTCAAAGGTTTATCTCCGCAAACTTCGGAGATAAGGGGGGAACGCTATTTTTTCAACATTTTTGTAAATAACTCAAAAACTATACGACTTAAAGGAAAACTAAAAACTGTTTATTAATGTGCAAAAGAATACCTTTCATATAATACCCCACATAACCTAGTAACTTTCCAAAAATTTTGAAAACACCCCTTCCACCCCCATTGTCTAAAAAACTATGCAAATTAGAGAGTTCGCTATAATTTTCCTATAAAGTTTACATACACTTCTATTAGCTATAAAAGTATCACGGGTTTATCTCTGCAAACTTCGGAGATAAGGGGGGGGGAACGGTCGATTTTTCAACATTTTTGTAAATAACTCAAAAACAATACGGCTTAAAGAAAAACTAAAAACTGTTTATTAATGTGCAAATAAATACCTTTCATATGATACCCAACATCACCTATTAACTTCACAAAATTTTTGAAAACCCCCCTTCTACCCACCTTGTCTAAAAAACTATGCAAATTACAGAGTTCGCTATAATTTTCCTATAAAGTTTACATACACTTCTATTAGCTATAAAAGTATCACGGGTTTATCTCGGCAAACTTCGGAGATAAGGGGGGGGGAACGGTCGATTTTTCAACATTTTTGTAAATAACTCAAAAACAATACGGCTTAAAGAAAAACTAAAAACTGTTTATTAATGTGCAAATAAATACCTTTCATATGATACCTAACATCACCTATTAAATTCAAAAAAAAATTGAAAACCCCCCTTCTACCCACCTTGTCTAAAAAACTATGCAAATTACAGAGTTCGCTATAATTTTCCTATAAAGTTTACATACACTTCTATTAGCTATAAAAGTATCACGGGTTTATCTCGGCAAACTTCGGAGATAAGGGGGGGGAACGGTCATTTTTTCAACATTTTTGTAAATAACTCAAAAACGATATGGTTTAAAGGAAAACTAAAAACTGTTTATTAATGTACAAATGAATATCTTTCATATGATACCCCACACGGCCTAGTAACTTCACTTAAAATTTTTGGGATCCCCTATCCGCCCCCCTGCAATCAAAATAAGAATATTTTTTAACATTTTTATATATGCTGTATTAGTAAAAAACTGCTGTCTTTTACCATTTTAAATTGCAAGTCGATAGCATCAGTAGTTCTCGAGATATCCATCTGTGACAGACAGACTGACAGACAGACAGAGTGATTCTATAAGGGTTCCTTTTTACCATTTTGGTCCGGAACCCTAAAAAGTACTTCTATATCCGCAATTCCCTCAAAATTATCTTGGAAAATGATAAATTCGATACGGAGCCCTTGAAGGCGAATGCCTTTGCGAAACACTTTTTGATAACATACTCCACTTCAAGTAAAGACATCCCCAAAAGTAATATAGTTCAGCCCGGATCAAAGTACTGACTTAGTAGAGTAGCAAAAATTCAATATTAAAAGCTATCGAAACTCAGGCGGCTCACACACTGTCACGCATCACGCTGCATGTTGCGTGAATGCACACCGAAAATGCATCTCCCGGAGGGTGGCGAAGTGCCGTGCCCAGTTGGGCAGGCATTCCACCACGATGGGCGGATAGCTCTTTAGTAAGCGGGCGGCGCCTTGATCCTCCACCCGAGGATTAGTGGGGGCGGCAGTAGTCGCTGGGTCCAGGCCCGCGTAGGATTCGCGGGTCGTGGGGCCAGCTGGTTGCTGTCTGGCGGCGGTACCTTCGATGAGGCCCACAACCGCCGGTTGCATGGGTCGTGGTGCTCGAGCGGCGGGGCCTGCATTGGGCAGGCGCACTGCTGGGACGGGTTGGCCTGCGGGTACCGCTAGGCGGACAGTCGGTGGGGTATGCGAGTGAGACGCAGGCGGGGCTTGAGGCGGCGGTGAGGCCACTACCCTTGCGTATGAGGGCTGCGCTGGCTGCGGTGGTAGGGCGGCGTATGAGGAGGAATCGTCCTCTGACGCTTCCTCCTCGATGGCGGCGACGACTATCCAAAACAGCCTCGCGCCGCGCGGATCTCCGCACGGGAGGCTTTTTCCCCTCGGACATAGTGCTCCAGGGAAGGAAGAGAAAGGGAATGTACCCCGAGTAGGTGGGCGAGAGGTTAGTAGGGCGAAGAGCCAAGCCGGGTGAGATCCCTAGGGAAGGCCCAGCTTAGGCAATTCAGCGGCGCTTACTAACCTAACTCGCCGACCGGAAGCAAGAAGAAGCGTAATAGGGCGTTACTGCACTGGAGGTTTTCAATAAAACCTCAGACAGTGACCGCAACACAAGGTGTGGACGAGGGTACAAAATAAAAAGTCCCACAATGCACGCGAATCGTACGATTACTACTCACCTATTAGTACTCACCGTAGAACGGTCCGAGCGGCCAAGTGAGATTGGTGGGGTTTTACGGCACAACACAGACACTGGAGTCACTATCTCAACACAAAACAATATCACAACGCGAGCGACACTACAGTCCAACGCGAGCAGATCCTGCGGTCTCAACGACGAGTCGGAGACGGCAGGTATTAACTTTTTGTATTATATTTCAGTCTTGAATATCCGTTCGATCGATAAACCGTCCCTTTAAATAAATCCATGAGTGTAAGTATCTCGATCAATGTTCGGGCGAACTACTAGTGTCGTTACTCACGTGACTCTGTCGGGACGATGCAGATCATCGAGGGCCTCGGGCTCCGCGTGCAGCAGTCGCGCCAGCGCGTCCGCCCACAGCCGCAGCGCGTCGTACAGCAGCGCCGCGGCCGCCGGCGCCGCCGTCCCCTCCGCCGCGCGCGCGCGCCTTCGCCACCGCGCCGTCCACTCCGCGTCCCCGCCCGCCTCGCGCCAGCGCGCCGCCCACTCCGGCGACGCCAGCAGCATGCCCTCCGCCTGCCGCCGCGCGCACCCCGCCTCCTCCTCCTCCCCCTCCAGCCACCCCGCGCCGCGCGCGCCCAGCGGGCCCGCCACCACGTACACCGCGCCGCGCTCCGCCGTCAGTCCCGCGCGCTCGCCCGCGCACAGCGCCGCGCGCGCCGCCCGCGCGTCCTCCAGCGCCAGCACCAGCACGCGCGCGCCCCGCGCCGCCGCCGCGCGCGCCCACTCCGCGGCCGCCGCGCGCGGCGCCTCCTCGCCGCCGGCCAGCTCCGTCGCCGGCGCCAGCTCCGCGCCCAGCGCCGCCGCGCCTGCGCCCAGCGCGCCCGGCTCGCTCAGCAGCGCCGCGCGCCGCCAGCCCAGCGCCGCCAGCAGCGCCGCTAGGGCCGACACGCCCGCAGCGCCGTCGCCCGCCGCCAGCAGCGCGCCCGAGCCCTCCGGGCGCCACGCGACCGACACTGCCGGCAGCCCGAACGCCTCGCTTTGCCGCGCGACGCCCCGGAACGCGAGCGCGCACGCGCCGCCGAACGCCGCCGACAGCGCATGGAACTCAGCGCCGAGCGCGCCCGTCAGGTAGTTGAAGACGCGCGCCTCCGCGCACCCCGAGTCGACCAGCTCCACCTTGAAGCGCGGCGCTCCCGCCGGCCGCGCCGCCGCCTCGTCCTCCTCCGCCAGCTCCGCCGCGGCGCGCAGCGCGCCCGCCTCGCCGGCCTCGCGGCGCGTCGACCGCGGCGCGAGCACGACCACGCGCACCTCGCGCGCCGCCCCCCCCGCCGCCGCCGCCGCCGCCGCCAGCGCCGCGCGCGCCGCCGCCGCCGCGCCCCGCTCGGCCGCCTGCGCCTCCAGCGCGCGCACGGCCGCCCTGCCGAGCTGCAGGCGGTCGAGCGCGGCGCGCGCGGCCGGCTCGCCCGCCAGCACGGCCGCCGCGCTGAGCTTGAGCAGCGGGCGCGCGTCGAAGGGGCAGTCGGGCAGGTCGCAGGGCGGCGGGCCCAGCGCGCGCGCCCCCGGCACGTGGAGCGCGCGGCCGCACACGAGCGCGCGGTCGCCGAGGTCCCGCAGCGCGCGCGCCGCGTCCCAGTCGGCGCCGAGCGCGACGGCCTGCAGGCGCAGCGCGTGGCGGGCGGCGAGCGCGGCGACGGCGCGCGCCTCGGACTCGGGGCCCGCGAGCGCAGTGGCGAGGTCGGCGCCGCAGGGCTCGGCGCGGCCCGAATCCTCGGCGTTGCAGAAGTACCTGCGTGCGACGAGATTCAGGTCCGAAATCTTTTCGATGTAACATTTTTTATATATTTATTATTAGGGTTCCGGACCACAATGGTAAAAAGGAACCCTTATAGAATCACTCTGTCTGTCTGTCTGTCTGTCACATATGGATATCTCGAGAACTACTGATGCTATCGACTTGCAATTTAAAATGGTAAAAGACAACACTTTTTTACTTATAGCATATATGAAAATTTTGTAAAATATTCTTATTTTGATTGCAGGGGGGCGGATAGGGGATCTCAAAAATTTTAAGTGAAGTTACTAGGCCGTGTGGGGTATCATATGAAAGGTATTCATTTGAACATTAATAAACAGTTTTTAGTTTTCCTTTAAACCATATCGTTTTTGAGTTATTTGCAAAAATGTTGAAAAAACGACCTGTATGGGACATCAAAGAAAAAGAGTTAGTTATATTCACTGCACACTTTATTGTAATACTTAATTAATAATGAATGGGAGATGTTAATGAGCCGCGATGATATTGTGGACTGACGCGGATGGCCGCATGTCGCGCCCGGGTTCCACGGTATAATTCTGAGAATTAAACTCAGCATTTACTTATTGTTGTACGAACCGTACATATTCCGGGGCGCGAGATGAGGATGTAGACTAAAATGATTAGGTTAGCGAAGATGAACAATATGAACAATATTGAATGAATGAGGGATGAACAATATTTAGTAAACGCAGTATGATACCGACATTAATCGCTATCGCTTAAAAACCTAATCTTGTTAAACGTAGGCGATGTACCTTTCACACACTTAACACTATATTGTCTTTTTACGCTAGATTTGCATGCGTTTTCACTTTGATCACACACAACACTGCACTTAGGTACACTGACACTACTAGCAACGGGCGCTGCACCAACTGCTGGCACGGGCTGCCTGGCGGAGGAGGCGGCGGTGCGGCGTGCTCGCCACCAGGTGAGCACGCCGACGACCGCCGCTGCAGCTGCCACGGTGTAGATGGTGACGTAGTGGCGTACGTCGTGAGAGGAGATCTCGTTCCCCACTTCCACTTGATCCGCTGTTGCCTTCAACTCGGCGATGCGCTGGTCTATCAGCTCGACCGACCTGTTGAAGTTGCTGTTGCTCTCTTCTATATGACTGATCGGGATCGTCAGATTTATGATGGTATTGACGGGTGCGATCTCAATCGGATATAGGTCTGGCTCAATATTCAAATTGCTAGCGTGTTGTTTATGTGCTGTAATAGTGAAGGACTCGCCCTTGATGACGCAGCCGTTTCCTAGTGATATAATACTCACACCTGGCAAATGTTTCTGTGTAACTTGATAGCCACAGATAAATCTTACAGGGCATTGACCGCAACAGGTGAGTATGAATGTGTTTACATTGATAAGCTCCGTCCAAGTAGGTTGACACGTGTTTATTATTGTTTTACATTGGTCTTTCTGATTATCCTTGACACATAGATTGTCCCCAGTTGCCTTTTGATACACCGGCTTCTGAAGGTTGCATAAACGTAAATTGTCTTCAAAGTTAGTGCACTTCTGGTAAAATTCATTCTCCGAAATCGGGATGTAGGTATCTTTCTGTAGGTTAATTGCAAAATAAGCCGCCTTTGCCAATATGCTGACAACTGCATTCCCAATTTGTCGCGGGACTGAGTAGGACTTGAATAGCTCGTAATTGTCTCTATTCACCAAAGGTATCTGTATTTCGAGGATGAAGTATTGTGAAGTCATGCAAGCTCTAACTTGAAGAATCTTATAAAGTTTTGTAAGATCTGACTGGATATTGTTTATAGGCAGTGTTCAGACCTCTAGCGACACCTATCGACGGGTCAACGCAACTCTGCATCACCCTGAACCTCCTGCGGTTTGACAGCTTCGAACGGATGCATCGGCCTTCAGATCGCTCACGTCAAGCTCGATGATACGCACTTTTTTCCTTGATTTGTAACGTTCATGCATTTTCAAATTAAAACTATTGTTTTATAATTCAAATAAAATCGCATTCATTGAAGGCTCCTGAACTAATTCCTGAATCGAATAGGAAGAAGTAGGAAAAATAATCGTAGGCTAAAACACTGGTCCTCCGAGCCGAACAAAGAAGTATTTCGCCACCTGTGGAGCCCGTCCCCGAATCTAGAAGCGGTCGGAAGAGGAACTGGAAGCAGCAGCGAGCATAAATGGTCAGGTCATCTCGCCCCTCCTAATCCTCCCGTTCCAACAATTTGCGTTAATTGTGCCGTTTTCGTATTTCAGTGCGTTACTTTGTGCCCTCGCATCGTCTTGAGGTGGTACCGAAAAAGGAAACCGTAAGTACTTTTGCTTTTTATAACCTTCTAAAATGAGTGATGATGAGGTTTATCAAGTAGCCTTGCATCCTGATCCCGTTAGTAGTAAAATTGATAGGCCAAAATCACCCCGGTTGCAAGCTGCTACAGTAGTTAATAACCGGCTCGCTGACCTAAAGAAGCAGCGAGCCACGGTAAAATGTAGGTTAACTTTATTTCAAAAGTATTTTGCTCAATTCCAAGGGGATAATGTACAACTTAACCCTAATGTCGTGGCAGAAATGGAGCTACGTATACAGTCACAGAAGGATAATTTCAAAAATTTTAACGATATCCAAGCTGAAATTGAGCAAATAATTTCAGAATGTGACCTTCCATCACAGCTAGAATACAGAGAATCATTCGAAGCTCAATACTTTTCCCTAATGGCTGCTGCGAGGTGTATATTGAACGAAAATAACGAACAGCAAACTGTCTATCAGACTTCATTAGGTAACTCTTTGTCGATTAAGCTACCAGAAATTAAATTACCTGCCTTTGACGGTTCATATGATCAGTGGCTCGAATATAGAAATTCATATATCACCATGATTCATAATCGTAATGATCTAACTACAATTCAAAAGTTCCACTACCTAAAATCATCGCTTAGTGGTACTGCGTCTAATGTTATCGGTGCATTAGAATTTACAGCTCCCAACTACGGTCACGCGTGGGATTTGCTAGAAAATAGGTTCCATAATAACCGTTTACTTGTACAAAACCATGTGAGATCGTTGTTTAACACTCAGTCGATGCAAAACGAGTCTCCTGAGCAGATAAGGGCCCTCATAGATTCCACTTTACGTAATCTTCGTGCCCTTAAATCATTGAATGAACCAACCGATTCATGGGACACACTAATAATTTATTTAATTGTAGCCAAACTTGACTCGTCCACTGAGCGTGAGTGGGAAACTCATATAGGTTTACTTGTTTCTAAGAATAATAACAATAACGAGAGCATTAGATTAGACAACTTACTTACTTTTCTTAGAAACCGTGCTGATATGCTAGATATGACCATGACACACAACAATAAACCCGTTCCTACCGCTAAGCACAACGAGCTAAATAAACCGCATACATCTCACTATAATAAAAGGCAAAATAATAATACACACTCGAACCCGCAGCCCCAAACGTATTCGTACATGTCACGAAAATTTAATAATAATGACAAACAAATACGCGTTTGTGTACTATGCGCCGGCGATCATTTTCTGTATACATGTGCAATGTTCTTAAATATGTCTGTGCAAGATAGACTTCGATTTGTACAGGATAAAAAACTATGTAAAAACTGTTTACGTTCAGATCAACACTCCCTTAATGATTGCACATTTGGCCCCTGCAAGCTATGTAATGTCCGACACAACACCTTGCTTCACGAAAATAATAGTCATTCCATTGAATGTTTACGGTCGGTAGCTTCGACGCATAGTTCAAGTCCAACTGATAGCCTACACGAACCAGCTGATGCGCCGATCGGCCTCGAACGTAATGTACTCACCTGCCATGCAGCGGTGCAACCGGTCTTATTATCGACAGCGCTTGTCGATGTAGCAGATTCGTTTAATAATTACATAACCGTTAAAGCCCTTCTTGACAGCGGAAGTCAAAATTGCTTTATTACAGAAACGTTAGTGAATCGTTTACGTTTACCTTTAATACAGTCCACAATTCGTATTTCAGGTGTGGGCCAAAAGGTTTCACAAAGTTCTCACACTTGTAAATTAAATATCCATTCAAAGGTCAGCGATTTCAACACTGAAATTCAATGTTTGGTTCTTCCAAGCATTACGTCAAAGGTTCCATCGATAAACGTGGACTGCGAGTGTTTAGGTATACCGAGCCATATTATGCTCGCAGACCCCTTGTTTAGTGTTCCATCTGATATAGACATACTATTGGGCGCGGATATTTTTTGGGAATTACTAAATGAAGGAAAATTTAAGCTTAAGTCTGGTCCATACCTCCACGATTCAAAGGTTGGGTGGATCATATCTGGCCCTATTTATAATAAGCTTTCGTTGAACATTGACCGAGTTCAATGTAATTTAGTTCAAATCGATTCCCAATTGCGACGATTCTGGGAGTTAGAAGAGATCCCTGATCTGACTTCTGCGATGACGAAGGATGATCGGTATTGTGAATCGGTTTTTATAGAAACTACAAAGCGTGACGAGCACGGTAGGTTTTCGGTTCGCATTCCTCTAAAGGAATCAGCTGACTCGTTAGGTGACTCATTCGTTATGGCTAAAAATCGTTTTCTTGCTTTAGAGAGAAAGTTAGACCGTTTACCGCATTATAAAAAATTATACTGCGAATTTATGAGGGATTATGAAGCGTTCGGTCACATGTCCCCAGTTACAGAAAATGTTATTAGGTCAGGTAGACCATATTATATTTTACCACACCATGGCGTTTATCGTGAAGATAGTTTAACCACTAAGTTGCGTGTTGTGTTCGATGCAAGCGCGAAAACAACGTCTAATAAATCGTTAAATGATATTCAATATATTGGAGCACCACTTCAGAACAGTATATTTTCAATTTTGCTACGATTTAGGCAATTTAAATACGTTGCTTGTGCAGATATTCAAAGTTTTTATAGGCAAATCATGATTCAACCCGATCAGCGCGATTTACAACTAATATTTTGGAGAGAAAATCGTGAACAACCGTTACAATTGTATACGTTAAAAACCGTCACTTATGGCACTGCCTCAGCACCTTTCCTTAGTATCCGCTGCCTGAAACAATTGGCGCAGGAATGTGATGACGATCTAGTAGCTACAACGATTAGCTCTGACTTTTATGTCGACGATTTAGTACTAGGTCATAATGATATCGATCGATTGATGGATTTGTGCAATAAAACATCTCAAGTATTGCGTACAGGCTGTTTTCCATTGCATAAATGGACCTTTAACTACAAAGTTAATCCTGAGAGTATTAAAGACCTCAACATAGGAGAACATCATTTGTCAAAAACTTTAGGTTTAGGTTGGTCGGCAGAAAATGACGAATTACACTTCACTACGAAGTTCACACAAAGCGGCACAGTACTAACGAAGCGAATAATGTTATCAGTAATCTCGCAAGTTTATGACCCGTTAGGTTTATTGGCTCCTGCGATTATTACAGTAAAATCACTATTGCAAAATTTGTGGCTCCACAAGTTGGATTGGGATGAAGAGGTTCCATCAGACATTGTAAGTACTTGGCGTAGGTTTATTTTGGGGCTACAGTTCCTATACGATATTAAAATACCTCGTTACGTAACATCAACCGCTTCGCAATACCTAGAACTTCACATTTTTACAGACGCTTCCCAAAACGCTTATGGTGCATGCGCGTACATTCGTTCATGTAACAATGATAGTGAATTATCTATACCGACATCTGTTCATTTATTGTGTGCTAAAAGCAAATTAGCCCCCATTAAGACAATTAGCATTCCTAGACTTGAACTATGCGGCGCATTAGTGGGTGCGAAACTGTTCCATAAAATAAAAGACTCCCTACGTTTGACTTTCAATAAAGTATATTTTTGGACCGACTCAACAATAGTACAGGGGTGGCTTCGCATGTCGCCACATGCATTGAAAACGTTTGTACAAAACCGGGTCGTACAAATTAATGAAATGACAGATGATACGATTTGGCGACACGTAAGGGGCACGGAAAACCCGGCAGATCTCATTACGAGAGGCGTGAGCCTAGATTCACTAAGATTCGACAATAATAAACTATGGTGGATAGGCCCAACATTCTTGCGAGAACCTAGTGCGTTGTGGTTGACTAATAGTGAACAAACTGTGTGTACAGAATTACCGGAACTCAAATCGCACACAATAAACTTATTTTCATCTCAAGTGAATCCATTATTCGTTTACGACAACTTTTCAACATTTATGCGTTTAAAGCGGGCTTGTGCCTATTTATTGCGTTTTACAGATAACGCACGAGTTACCGCGGCCGGTCGTACTCACGAATACAGAACCGGTTTCTTATCTGCGACAGAGCTCGACCACGCGTCTGTTGTGTTGACGCGTTTAGTGCAACAAGAATCATTTCCTTATGTACATAATAATCTAAAAAGCGGTTTACCCTTAAGTACAAAACATCCTGAATACGTTAATAAAGTGGTTGGTCTAAATGTATTTATAGATAAAAATAATGTGATTCGTGTTGGTGGCAGGCTTTGTAATGCGACGGAATTCAGCTTTGATAAAAAACATCCCGTGCTGTTATGCAGTAGACACCGTTTCACTAGGTTGTTATGTGAGTATGAACACAAAAGATTACTTCATGCAGGACCGCAGCATCTAGTGTATTCTATGCGTGAACGATGGTGGGTGCTAGGAGCTCGCAACTTAGCTAGACAAATAGTCCATAACTGCGTCACATGTAAACGTATGAAGGGAAAAACATTGACCCCTATTATGGGAAACCTACCAGCTGAGCGATTAGAAGCAAGTTTTCCATTCATGCGATGTGGTGTTGACTATGCCGGGCCCCTGTTCATATTAAACCGAAAAGGCAGAGGTGCTCAGTTAACTAAATCGTACATTTGCTTATTTATATGTTTCACCACTCGAGCGGTTCATTTAGAATTGGTAGGCAGCTTATCCACACAAGATTATCTTTTAGCGTTAAAACGTTTTATATCACGTCGCGGCAAGCCTTCCCAGATATTTTCGGACAACGGAAAGAATTTCGTTGGGGCTGAAAAAGAATTATCCGTCATTTTCGATAATTCAAAAGATATTTCAGACTTTCTTTGCAATAATCAAATTAATTTAACGTTTATTCCCCCTTATAGTCCTCATTTTGGTGGGTTATGGGAGGCAGGAGTCAAGTCCTGCAAGTACCATTTAAGGCGTGTGCTGGGCAACGCAAAGCTAACGTACGAGGAGTTCGGAACGGTACTAACGCAAATTGAAGCCGTCCTGAACTCCCGTCCCATATCTCCTCTGTCCTCAGATGTGAACGATCTCCTTCCACTGACTCCAGCACATTTTTTGATCGGCCGACCGTTAACTGCACCATCCTGCAGTGACCTGACATTAACCGCGCCAATACGATTGGCACGCTACGAGCGGGTGGAGCAACTCAGACAACATTTCTGGCAACGTTGGTCCAAAGAATACGTGTCTCAACTCCAACAACGCACGAAATGGAAGGACAACGGAGAAGACATTACCCTGGACAGCTTAGTACTCATCAAGGAGGATAATCTTCCGCCCCTCAAGTGGAGAATGGGCAGGATAGTGCGCCTGTTCCCTGGTGGCGATACCATTTCCCGAGTAGCGGAAATCCGGACGGCGACAGGCACCATACGACGGGCATTTTCAAAGATCTGCCCGCTTCTTGCTGAACCGTCAAACAAGTAAACGAGTCCTGTATTTTGGAAGTCGATGATCTTCCAAGGCGGCCGGCATGTTCAGACCTCTAGCGACACCTATCGACGGGTCAACGCAACTCTGCATCACCCTGAACCTCCTGCGGTTTGACAGCTTCGAACGGATGCATCGGCCTTCAGATCGCTCACGTCAAGCTCGATGATACGCACTTTTTTCCTTGATTTGTAACGTTCATGCATTTTCAAATTAAAACTATTGTTTTATAATTCAAATAAAATCGCATTCATTGAAGGCTCCTGAACTAATTCCTGAATCGAATAGGAAGAAGTAGGAAAAATAATCGTAGGCTAAAACAGGCAGAGATAAGTCCTTAGACAACTGTCCAGATATGATGCCGAGCTCTTCGCGAAACTGTGTTGGTGTAAGTAGATGCACGTTGAATTCATGAGAGTTAATAATGGTACCCAGCAAATCGTCTTGAATGTTCTTGAGACTTACGTAGATACTATTGGCAATAATGCTGGATATAACGAATTCATCAACAGTCTCTACCCTGACAAGTGCGTCATTTAATTTGACTTCTGCCTGTTCCAACTCCTTTAGATGTTTAGCAAATTGTTCGTCATGTTTTTCTAATGTGGATTCGATCCTTTTTAAAAGATTATTTTCCGCTTCTATGACTGAGGTCTGATTTTTCCATAGAGTAGCCAAATGCTTTTGGTTTTCTCTTAGTTTGGAAATGTCAATCTCGTATTGCTTTGCGAACTGGCTATCTAAAACGCCGAACAAACTGTTTGCGATGCTACCTACTCCGTCGATAAGGCCTCTTTTAGTTCGAGTGTTCTTATTACCGTGCTGTAGTAAATAATTATTATACTCTAATTCTCGGAAACATTGACGTAGCTGGAGCACTATGATGTCACAGTGGGATTTCCGTTCCTTAAACTGTGAGCATAATTCCTCAAGATGTTGGTGACATCTTGCACTTAAAAGTAAAGACATCTTCCGCAGCTTTCCAGGTAAGTCCCAATGTTTTGGTTGATTCCTGATGCCACTTGCGTAAATTTAAACAATTCGGCAAAATTTTTAATAAAGAATTGTACAAATATTACAGATCAGTGGTTAAGAAATTAATAGTAACTGCATACAAAAAACACATCTGTGAAGCCCAAGCAAGTATTATAGATGACCCTTCTAAATTTTGGCAATATGTAAAAGACAAACGTAAGGACAGACCAACATTCCATGAATTTAAATGGCAAGATGTCACCGTCTCTGGACAGGCTGCGGTGAATGCCTTTGCAGAATTTTTCAGTTCGGTTTTTAATAAAAATAAACCAATCCTGAATACTGCGCTCACTCAAACTACTGTCATCTCTAATGATGCTCATCGCGTTGTGGTTGACCACTTCGAAGTACGGGACTTACAACGAGCATTCAAGCGCTTGAAGCCGAGATCTTCGGCAGGCCCAGACCTGATCCCAGCATACTTTGTGAAGGACTGTAGGGTAACTTTCGAGCAACCTCTTCTCTTTATATGCAATCTATCTCTTCAAGTATCCCGTTACCCAGCTCGATGGAAGACCTCTAAGGTGACCCCCGTGCCTAAAGGCGGTTCGAGTGTAGCTATCGACATGCACAGACCGATTGCAATCCCCTCGGTGTTCGGAAAAATCTTCGAGACAATGTTGGACCATGAGATTCGGTGCCAGGTTGCCGGACGCCTTGCCGATTCTCAGCATGGTTTCCGTACCGCCAGGTCTACAGTTACGAACCACATCAACTTTGTCGACTTTGTGTCATCATGTATGGATTCGGGTTTACAGGTTGATGTCACGTACTTTGATTTTAGGAAGGCATTCGATCTCGTAGATAATGACATCCTTCTGGTAAAAATGGCTTCTATGGGCTTCGTCCCAAAACTACTTACATTTTTTGCCAGCTATCTGAGTAATCGTAGCCAGTATGTCTCTCTACAGCAATGCGTATCGAACACATATTATACGCATTCTGGAGTAAGTCAGGGTAGCACTCTCGGACCGACTTTGTTTCTGTTAATGATTAACGACCTCCCATCTGTTGTTCAATCGTCTAAGTGTCTCTTGTTCGCCGACGACCTAAAGCTGTACTCGGCTGTGCGCGGAACGGACGACTGTCGGGCTCACCAACGTGACATTAACCTTGTTGCGGATTGGAGTATAGCCAATCAGCTCTCTTTTAACACCTCAAAATGCAAAACATTGACATTTACCCGCCGACGCCTACCAATCAAGCATAATTACTTTTTGATCGACACTCCCCTTGAGCGTGTAGAGTCTATTCGCGACCTAGGACTACACATGGATCCCAAGCTTAACTTTAACGCCCATATCCAAAACATATGCAAGCAAGCCTGCAAGACCCTAGGCTTTGTTATGCGTGTCACCTGGGATTTCCCAGATCTGCAAGCAGCGCATATGCTTTACAATGCATATGTTCGTAGTCGCCTAGAGTTTGGCTCTTTAGTCTGGGATCCTCACGAAGATAAGTATAGGCTAATGGTTGAGCGAGTCCAAAGGAAGTTTTCACGGTATGTCTATAAACGTCTATATGGATATTACCCGTACCTTTATCCATCTTTGTTTGTATCTGGTATGGTGGGCATCAACAGTCTCCAGTCGAGGCGACACCTGTTCACGCTGACGCATTACCTTATGCTTTTGCGTGGAAAGGTGGACAATCCGGCGGTACTGCAGCAGATGGGACTCGTGGTACCTCGGCGTCACATGGCGGGCGGTGAGGGAGCGCAGGCCCCGGCGTCGTCCTGCGCTGTTTGCGCGTCCACAAGGAGTCCGCACTCGTGCTGGAGCGGCCGCGCCTACACCTCGAGCGCTCGACCTTATAAATCAGTTTGTCTCCGCAACCAACGCCGACGTGTTCTCCGATAATATTGCTGAGTTATACCGTTTGCTAAAAACTTTTCTCGACTGTACCTGATGCTAGACTAATTGTTATGACTTAACATTGTTTTTTTAATTCTATTTTATTATCTAATTAGACATTTGTGTATCTGCTGTAATTACTATCTTTTTGTTCTTGTATCTTGACATTTTTTGACATCAATGTAATATTTATTGTTAATTCGTTTTCATTAAGGTTTGCTATGTATTTTTTTCTATTGTATATTTATGTATGTTAGTATAGTGTCTGGGCGCCTTGGATTAATCTGTAAGCCCATACAGCAATTTGAATAAATAAAATAAAATAAATAAGAGATAAGCTAACTTTTTTAGTTTCGGAGAAATAGTCGCTCAAATAAGTGATGCGGTTTCCCGAACACGCCGGAATACTTTAAACCGAAAACTCGACTAATTCCTGTTAATATGTTTTGGTAAACGTAAAAAAACATGCACCAACTTCTAACAACAGGTCTACGGTTACCTACAAGCCGACAATAGCGCGTGGTCCGTCACGCCCCTGGCCTGTTATTATTCTGAGCCTACATAACTCATTATGTACAAAACCCTAACAAAATAGTATATTTACGTAACTCTACGTCATCTCTCGAACATCTCATACACCTACTCCAACTCAATATAGGTACGTAAACTGACCCATTATTCATGCAAATTTATTATTTTACCTAAACCATAAAATCCATGCACACTCGTGTTTACCTATAATTACCGCACTCAGCCATAACGCCATCATAATAAAATAGGTTTCTACGTCAAAGCTTCCATCCGTTTTAGCGCAGATCACCTGTTTCTTAACACCAATTTTACATTCTTAGTACAACGTATTCGGCTGAAATACCTACGATTATGGTTTTTAGGGTTCCGGACCAAAATGGTAACAAGGAAGTCTTATGGTGTCACTTTGTCTGTCTGTTTATCATAGATGTATATCTTGGAAACTAGGTAAAGATACTATGAACTTGAAATTTGAAATGGTATGAGATAACGCTGATTTACTAACCATTTCGAATCAATTCAAAAAAAAAATATTCCGTGCGATATATTCGTGATTATGTAATGTGTTCTGCATAAACTTGCCCATAAACAACTCGCTCAAATATCTTAGCAATAACACATAGCTTGGGAATAGGCCTATAATTGGTAACATCGCATTTCGAACCTTTTTTATGTATAGGCGAGACAAATGCAGATTTCCAAATACTGGGGAACTCACCGCTCGTAATTGATTTCTGAAATATTATAGCTATTACTTCGCATACGGTTTTAGCACAACTTGATAAAAATACTGGACTGATATTATCCGGTCCAGTCGACTTAGATGTATCCATCTGGAGCAACAATATTTCAATTGCACTAACGGAAATCTCAATGTCAGATATCTCACGCGGTAAGAGTAAATCATTGTATATGAGAGGGTTCGAGGATCTAGCATCCGGTATTAGGAATGATGAGTAGAAATACTTCGAGAAGGCTTCACAAATTTCGTTTCCAGTAGATGCCGTGCAACCTAAGTAATTGAGTGAAGTAGGAACCATTTGAGTTCGAACGACTTTATGTAAGACCAAAACTGTTTTGGTTCCCTTTCTATACTGTCCTCTATGGTTTTCAAGTAGTTTTGGTAGCATTCGGCTTCAAGCGAATGGGCTCTGTCCCGAAGTAGTTTAAATGTTTGGGATTTTAATTGGTCAACAACTGAATAAAAATGGTCAAGGGCTGCATCAACTGATTTGGAAGATAACTCGGTATGCCAATCAATGTCTGATATTATTTGATTAATTTGTTAATAATTACCTTTATTGTACATACTTTAGTAAAGAATATTGTATTGTAAATATTGTAAAGACTTTAATAGCGGTACATTCAAGAAATTAACATATATTAAAAAAGCCTTATGATGGGGGTCAAGGGGCACCAAGGGGTCGCAACACTCGGAGACAGTGACGTCATCATTTGATGAAACTAAATCTAAAAATTTTCCATATACATTGGTAATACCATTATATCGGCGTAAGTTATGCGTGTCCATCTCATCAATTAAAAGTGAAATTTCAAAGCTAAAGTGTAAATAACTTTAAATTCTAAATAATTATTAAATGAAATATGAGCGCACAGCTGACTTGTGCGTGCGAGCCGCATTAGTTGAGAGTTGCGGACAACTACCCTCAACAACAAATGCGTACATAGAGCCGGACAGCGGTTAAAGCGGAATTGACTATAAATGTTTTAGCAACGCGAGTGAATGCAATATTCAATGGGACTTGGTTATATATTGTATTTGACTGGTTAAGAGTATAACAAAGAGTAAGTAAAAAACATAAGTGAGCAGTAATTGCTGTTCTAAGAGACAATGTCTCGTTACAGATAACAATTAAATAAAAACTAACAAAAAAACAGATTAAATTATTCTGTTTAAATCGCTCTCTTGAGTGATTACAGTGACGGGTGACGGTGTCGTTCTTTCGAATGTGGATTTTTCCATACTTCACCCAAATATATGTACATCAGGCCTTTCTCCATGGCAATGATTGATTTCGCCTTCGTGAGCAGAGCCTTCGATTCAGCGTTTAGGTGGTCATTGACATAGATGCGACGAACAGAGTCACGAAACCCTATGTCGGTGGCTGACAGATTTCTGCGGGCCCTTGCTGCCGCAACAAAATCTTCCTTTACATATCGGTAATTAAAGCTCACTATGATTGACTTATCCTTGGATCCATGCACAGGTACTCTGTAAAGGTAATTAATTTGGGTTTATGGAAACATAAAATTAGTCTCTTACAGCCTTCCAGCTTATAGCCTCAACAATCGAGAATACATTTTCGTCTTTTCGTATTGGAACTCTCTTGATTTCCATGTTAAAAACGTCTTTACACAATATATTTACACACACATTTAATTAGCTTCATGATATACATATATTTTATTTTTAAAATTACAGGATTTTATCGCGTACCTTTTTTACTATTTTCCCGACGTTTCGAACAACATTTCAGCGTTCTTGGTCGCGGGAGGACTGATGTGCTGGGAGCTACCGCCGCGAATTGATGGCAGAATGGTCAGCAGACAACCTATCTTTCTGCCGTACGTGAAGGGGGTGACGGATAAGATTGGAAATATTCTCAAGAGATTTTCAATTAAGTCAGTTTTCACTCCCTACTCAAAAGTCTCTCAGCAGCTCCGAACACCAAAAGATAGCATACCGCTGCAAATGCCAGGCGTATACAAAATTGACTGTAGCTGTGGCCGTTCATACATAGGGCAAACTAAGCGCACAATAGCCGAACG
Organism: Pasiphila rectangulata; assembly: GCA_963082625.1. Classification (NCBI taxonomy): domain Eukaryota; kingdom Metazoa; phylum Arthropoda; class Insecta; order Lepidoptera; family Geometridae; genus Pasiphila; species Pasiphila rectangulata. Next base: position 23,792,988 of record OY720238.1, on the reverse strand, counting down.
TGTCAAGGAGCATATAGCCGCGGTCAAAAATCGGCAAGTGTATAAGTCAGCGATTGCCGAACATCTGCTGGAGTCAGGACCTAACCACTGGATAGAACTACACGACCCAAAAGTTCTATCCAAAGAACGCCACTATTCTAAGAGGATAGTTCGAGAGGCGATTGAGATCAAGAAACACCTAAATTTCAATCGTGAAGATGGTTTTCGTCTCTCTTCTGCATGGAATCCTGTGTTGAATAAGTGTGTGCGTTGTGTTCCGACGGTACAGCAGTCCGATACCGTCAGTGTAGTGTGTCGTAATGTGAACTTGGACATTTCTGAATCTGAAGACTAATTGAGGGTAGTCGTGGATTCTGCCATCAATTCGCGGCGGTAGCTCCCAGCACATCAGTCCTCCCGCGACCAAGAACGCTGAAATGTGTTCGAAACGTCGGGAAAATAATAAAAAAGGTACGCGATAAAATCCTGTAATTTTAGAACTAAAAATATATATTTTATTGTTTTATAAGTTATTAATAAGCTTTCCTTTAAATAAGCGTTATTAAGAAGCTTGCCTTCGGAAGATGGGCAGCAGCATCTTCCGCGACTTTAACACCCTATACTGCGCTCGCCAACCCGCCTGCCAAGCGTGGCGAGTATGGCAACAACCCCTTATGATTGCGAAACCAAGGACCAGGCCCCGAGTTCCCGGCAGCCCCGCTAGTCGTGGCTACGGTAGCGGCCACGGTAACGGCGGGGCTAGGGGTGCTAAGAATCCCCGGGAGACGGACGGCTACCAACCCCAACGACGACCACTGGCCCTGGTAACACACAACATCCGCACTTTGAGGACAGACGAAAAGATTGTTGAGCTGGAAGAAGAAATGAGTAGGTTACACTGGGACATTTTAGGATTATCAGAAGTCCGTAGAGAGGGCGAGGACACGATATCCCTTAAGTCCGGTAATCTACTCTACTACCGGGAGGGCGACCAACAGTCCCAAGGTGGTGTCGGGTTTCTCGTTCACAAGTCACTCATTAACAACATTGTCACCATCGACAGTGTGTCGAGCAGGGTCGCATACCTAACACTCAGAGTATCTAAAAGATATTCGCTGAAGGTTGTTCAGGTATATGCGCCGACCTCGTCACACCCAGATGAAGAAGTAGAGTCTATGTATGAGGACATTAGTAGGGCCATACATACGAACAAAACTCACTTTACTGTTGTTATGGGGGACTTCAATGCAAAGTTAGGCAAGAGAAGCGATGATGAGTTGAGAGTGGGGCAATTTGGGTATGGGCAACGGAACCCCAGGGGACAGAGGCTGGCCGATTTTCTGGAGAAAGAAGGACTCTTTATGATGAATTCTTTCTTCCAGAAGCCGCCTCACAGGAAATGGACCTGGATGAGTCCCGATGGTTCCACGAGAAATGAGATTGATTTCATCTTGACCAACAAGAAACGGGTATTCAATGATGTCACTGTGATTCACAGGGTGAAAACCGGAAGTGATCACCGAATCGTTAGAGGCACATTGAATATGAACGTTAGACTTGAAAGGTCCCGTCTGATGAAATCTACGCTCCGACCCACTCGTGCACATATCCAAAACCTCGAGAGCTTTCAACTCGAACTTTCAAATCGCTTTGATTGTCTGGGTCTCGAAGAACATGCATCAGTGGACGAGATCAATAACAGGTTCGTAGAAACTGTCCATACGGTGGGGTCTCAGTTCTTTAAGACGCCCCGTACAAATAGACCTCAGAAACTCTCGGATGACACTCTTAACCTCATGGCTGAACGACGCTCATTACGACTGCAGTCTCCCGATGATGCTAAGTCACATAGGCAGCTCAATAGACAAGTTTGGAAATCCTTGCGGCACGATATTCGTACCTTTAATACAGCTCGTATTAAAGATACGATAGAGCGGAACAAAGGCTCCAAAGTGTTCGCGAGAGATATGTCTATTGGGCAAAGCCAGATGACGAAGCTGAAGAGGGAAGATGGCAGTATAGCGTCAAGTAAAGCAGAAGTGTTAAGGGAAGTCGAAAGGTTCTATGGACAGCTCTACGATTCGGTCACTAAACCTGTTTGCAGTGTGGCAGAAGACCCTAGAGCCAAGCTGACCCGACATTATACCGAAGATATCCCGGACATCAGCCTGTACGAGATCAGGATGGCCCTGAAACAGCTTAAGAACGACAAGGCGCCGGGGGAGGACGGAATCACTTCAGAGCTTCTGAAAGCGGGTGGATCACCGATACTTAAAGTCCTTCAGAAGCTCTTCAACTCCGTCTTGTTCGAAGGTATTACGCCAAAAACATGGAACAAAAGCGTCGTGGTACTGTTCTTTAAGAAAGGTGACAACACCTTGCTTAAGAACTACAGACCGATCTCGCTTTTGAGCCATGTTTATAAGCTGTTTTCAAGGGTCATTACAAATCGTCTCGATCGCAGGTTTGATGACTTCCAGCGTCCCGAACAAGCCGGGTTTCGAAAAGGCTACAGTACCATAGACCACATTCATACGCTGCGGCAAGTGATACAGAAGACCGAAGAGTATAACTTGCCGCTATGTCTCGCGTTTGTGGACTATGAGAAAGCCTTTGATTCGATCGAAACATGGGCGGTGCTCGAGTCTCTCCAACGATGCCGAATTGACTATCGGTATATCGAAGTGTTGAAGTCTTTGTATAGAAACGCCACTATGTCTGTCCGAGTACAGGAACAGAGTTCGAAGGATATTCCCTTAAAAAGAGGCGTAAGACAGGGAGACGTTATTTCTCCGAAACTGTTTACGACCGCTTTGGAAGATGCCTTCAAGCTCTTGGAATGGAAAGGACTAGGCATCAACATTAACGGCGAATACATGACTCACCTTCGGTTTGCTGACGATATTGTGGTCATGGCAAAGTCGATGGAGGAACTTGGCACGATGCTCGAAGGCCTCAACCGAGTCTCCCAACGGGTCGGCCTTAAAATGAACATGGACAAGACGAAGATTATGTCGAATGTCCATGTTGCGCCTTCCCCAGTTATGGTTGAGAACTCGGCTCTCGAAGTTGTCGACGCGTATGTATACCTAGGACAAACAGTCCAATTAGGTAGGTCCAACTTCGAGAAAGAGGTAAATCGACGAATCCAACTCGGATGGGCAGCGTTTGGGAAACTACGCAACGTCTTTTCGTCCAAAATTCCTCAGTGCCTTAAGACGAAAGTCTACAATCAGTGTGTGTTACCAGTGATGACATATGGAACCGAGACGTGGTCATTCACGATTGGCCTCATGAATAAGCTCAGAGTCGCTCAACGAGCTATGGAGAGGGCTATGCTCGGGGTTTCTTTACGCGATCGAATCAGAAATGAGGAGATACGTAGAAGAACTCGGGTCACCGACATAGCCAAACGGATTAGCACGTTGAAGTGGCAATGGGCAGGCCATGTAGCTCGCAGAACAGATGGCCGATGGGGCCGAAAAGTTCTCGAGTGGAGGCCACGGACCGGCAAGCGCAGCGTAGGACGTCCACCAACAAGATGGGATGATGACCTGGTGAAGACCGCAGGTCGACGGTGGATGCAGATCGCTTCCAACCGCATTAACTGGATATCCATGAGGGAGGCCTATGTCCAGCAGTGGACGTCCTACGGCTGAAATGATGAATGATGATGATGAATAAGCTTCTGGTTTTCCGAAAAATAAATAAATAAATAAATATGTAATAAAAAAGCTTGTCGCGAGATTAACCTGTGTACCTGTAACTTGGTCTAATTGATTGAATTTTTTTTCAAACACTGTAAATACGAGTACAATGCTTAAATCTCGCGACAAGCTTTTTTATTTCATATATTGTGTAAAGACGTTTTAAGTTGACATGAAACTTTAATGGAAAATGTTTATTTTATTATTTTTAGTAGGTACGTTTAAACAAAAGCTTGTTTGTTAAATAAGTCTTTTTTACTTTTAATTTATTTTTAACTTTTTAGTTATAACTGGACAGTTGGTTTCTTGTCTATTCATCTCATGACCGCCATGTTGTATTTAGAGTGATGTCATATACTTTTTCAAGTAACTCAGCAAGGCCTTTCATTTGACACCCATATTTTAGAGTGCATTAAGAATAACTAGTCCGCCATCTTGAGTATACCGCCATGTTACATTTAGAGTGATGTCATTTAATTTTTCGAGTAACTCTCAAGTAGGCCTTTCATTTCATACCCATATTATAGGAGTGCATTAAGAATCCACTTTATTTAATTTTTGAGTTATTCTCAGCAAGCCCTTTCATTTCATACCTTATATTATAGGGGTACATTAAAATTATGTAGTCCGCCATGTTGGATTCAGAGTGACGTCACACAGCTTTGTCTATGATGACCATGCATTGTCATCTAAAGTAAATATGTATACAAAATTTTAGCTCAGTTGGTTATATATTTCAATTTTCTGCTTCAAAATTGAGTTGCAAGATTCCGCGAACAAACATAGTTACATTCAAACATACATATTATATAAGGTATACATACAATACAGGGCAAGTTAAATAAAAGCTTGTAATAAGCTTTATTGGAAAGGTTGCGTTTCTGTCGACACTAGACACACCTTGTATGGTTAAGTGTCGTATATATAAGATTAAAATAAGTTTTTTTGATAAATAAAGAAAAGAAAAGAAAAAAAGGTAACGTTTTGAATTTATATGAATTCAATAATAACTTCTGCAACTCGCAAGTTTATTTATTTATATATTATTAAACTCTCCTACAAATGTAAACATTGCCCTTTAAAATATATTTTGACAACTGATATTGCTTTACTTATATAAAGATTTTGAAAAATATTCTTGATTGATGATAAGATTTTAAAAGGCGCATAGCTTTTTAGAAATCATCGAAAGTTAAGAAATCTACATAAGTTCCGCTTTTAGACAAGAGATGGCGCTGTTAAGGTTCTCCAACAAATAGATATAAACCGCCTTTAACCCAAATTATATAGTATGATGGCGCGGAACCTCTGGTGCGCGAGTGGGACTCGCGCTTGGCCGGTCTTGTAGTTACCTACTACCAAAATGTAAGAGATTTGCGAACAAAGACAAACAATTAACTATTGTTTAATAGTAAACTCATCGTCTTTGTTCTCGGGTTCTAAACAGCATCATATTGTCAACGACGAGGTTGCGGCGCTAACCGAGACGTGGCCAAATGACAATGTCAATTGGTGAGCAATTTATGCACATATAACGCGAAACGCACTTATAACAAATAATTTGAAAATTAAAAAAAAAACTTAAAATTAATATATAAAAAGCTATCCCAAAATTAAATATGTTTCATATCTGGCAGGCGTCCCATGGCGACGGTAAAATTTTTCGTTTCTAACTCCTCTAGCAAAATTTGACACATTTAATAGTACTACGTCCAAACTGCACGTTGAGGTAAGCACTTTTCATACCTTGTATTATTTCATATCTCGTAACTCACCGCGAAACTCACTTAAGGCTCAACAAGTCGCGGAGGCAAAGTCGTCAGTGGGTGCGGCCTAAATGTATGCTATCTCACCTGACATAGTATGTGTACCCACGCGCTAGAATGAAATGCACAATGATTCATTCCTAAAACGACCGCGCAGAAATATGTGAATAGACTTTTAGCACAAGGGTTATTATAGAAAAACTTGAGTGCAATCTTTTCAAAATAACATTTATTTCAACTTTTGAATAATGAAACCATGTCGGAACGGCGTTAATTTTTGAGTTTTCTTTCTACGCATATTATTTAGTTTCGTCCAAAGTTGGGCTAAAATCAGTGTTGGAATACGAAAGTTTAGAAGCTTGTATTTTTGAAATAAATACTTTTATTACGGTTCGGGGTGTATACAAACATAGATTAAGACGAGATAAATTGATATAATCCAAGTGTTGGATGGTCAACGTCAAACAGTGGAGTAGTAGTAAACTAGTTAACTAGTTTACTCGTTTTTTCCACGTTTGTATGGAAAGATGGGTGACTCGTTCAGCCTTAAGAATCGGAGGTAGGCGGAGCACGTCCACCGACTTACCTCGCGACTATATCGATGTGCAATGTGATCGTTCTCTTCAGCGCAGAGCCTAAGTTCAGTTCTGTGACGAGATATAGGTCCCGGCGCTCACCTCGGAGCGGGCGCCAGTCGCGCCACGCGGTCCGGCGGCGCGGCGTAGGAGCGCGCGCGCTCCGGTATCGCCAGCTCGGCCAGCGAGCGCAGCGCGCCGCGCGCCCAGCAGGCGCGGCGCGGCGCGGGCCCGTCGGGCGACAGCGCGCCCCACGACTCGAGCCCCTCGTCGCGCAGGCGCGGCGGCGGCGGCAGCGCGCCCGCGCCCGCCGGCAGCAGCATGGCGTGCAGCTCGCGCCGCGCCAGCGCGCCCAGTGCCTCGCGCAGGCAGGCGGGTGCGTCGGGCGCGGCGCAGGCGGCCGGCGCCGGCGCCGTCTCGGCGCGCACGCCGCGGGCCTCGAGGGCGGCGCGCAGCAGCTCCGCGAGGGCGGCGCCGGCGCCCGCGCGCTCGGAGAAGGCGACGGCGGAGACGCGCAGCGGCGCCTCCGCCCCGTGCGCGCCGACGGCGCACAGCAGCGCGCCCGCTAGCAGCAGCAACCCGCTGGAACTTACGAAAGGTGTTTTTTTATGTTGCAGCTTAAATAGAAGATGTCTTTGTTCGCTAAAAGTACTAAAGGTGTATCATAAGTTATTTTTGAACTAACCGACTTTAAAAAAGAGGATGTTCGATTTTTTTCATGTGAAACATCTATTGCGGGCGGTCAAACCGATCGGACCGGATATGACGCGTTGCATGCGAGTTCCAAGTCACCGACTTTTACGGCTTAACGCAAAAACTACTAGGTAAATGGATTTTCATACGGTTAACACCAATAGATAAATGTCGATGTGATATATACGGACTACAGCAAGGCATTTGACTGAATAGACCACGTGATTTTATTGAACAAACTTCAAAAGTGTGGTATACAAGGCGATCTCCTCAGGTGGTTTAGTTCAGACGTAAGTGGTCGTTGTCAAACTGTGGTCCTAAATGGATTCTCGTTGCACTCACCACTATTGGCTATACCATGTGTTCCACAAGGACCATTCTTGGACCATTGTTATTCATATTATTTATTAACGATATCAGCGACTGTTTTATAAATTCAAGGTTCCTGCTGTTTGCAGACGATATGAAAATTTATAATCAAATTCGCTTATCGCATGACTGCATGCTTTTGCAGCAGGACCTTAACATTTCCAAATGCAATTGTATATCATTTAGTCGATCTCGGAATATTAACTTCTATGAATACAAACTAAGCCAAAAGTCGCTGCAACGTACCTACTGATCACATCAGGAATCTACGTATTATCCTAGACTCCAAACTGCTACTAGATAAGCACATTGAAAATATAACGGCCAAAGCAACTAAGACTCTAGGATTAATTTTCCGCACCACAAAAGACTTTATAAGACTATAAAATTTCAAAAATCTTGTATTGCTCTTTAGTACGTAGTCAATTGCATCTCAAGGTTGGAATCCTCGCTATGAAGTTTATGTTAACAAATTAGAAAGGGTTCACACTTTTAGTAAACCCTTTCTGCGTTATGTAAATTATAAACTCAGGTTGCTCTTCTCGGATTACGACAGTAATAGATAATATAACAGTTAGCACCATCATCTGCGTCCCTTGTCTCAGCGTAGAGGTAGCCGACCTTACCTTGTCTCCATAATCTGATTACTAATAGAATATTATATATAGATATAAAACCCCCTAAAATATTTATTTTATTTTAATTTAAAATACAACTTAATATTCTGTGGATATTTCAAGCGTACCTGTTGCCTTTATTAATATCGAGCAAAAAACGGCAATAAAATCACTGTTGCTGTACTATGGCCCCCTCAAATATTTTATTCTGTTAGTGCGATAAAGCGTCAACAAAAATAGGTACATCACCTATGAAACTAAAATTTCAACGTCTAGCTATCACGGCTCATGAGGTCTAGCTATCACTGGTGACCGAGGGACAGACCGACAGCAGAGTCTTATTAAGTCCTAGGTCCCGTTTTTACCCTTTGGGTACGGTACCCTAAAAAGACTTCGATTTTCGCAGAGCTCTATTTGCTGAGCAAAACAATTATTCAAGTATTTTTCCTTAGAAGAGCTGTGTATTATATCATATCATAGTTATTCGACGGCTTCTCTTAAACGATGCTAAGAAAATGGATAATGCGTGTTGGAACGCGAGCTGAACCGAGTCATCGCTGATGTCGGCATCTCCGCGAGCTGAACCGAGTCATCGCTGATATCGGCATCTCCGCGAGCTGAACCGAGTCATCGCTGATATCGGCATCTCCGCGAGCTGAACCGAGTCATCGCTGATATCGGCATCTCCGCGAGCTGAACCGAGTCATCGCTGATATCGGCATCTCCGCGAGCTGAACCGAGTCATCGCTGATGTCGGCATCTCCGCGAGCTGAACCGAGTCATCGCTGATGTCGGCATCTCCGCGAGCTGAACGGGAATGGATTTACCTGGGCTTTGTTATCTTAACTTGCAACTGAAAATAAATTTAAGCAATTAGTGAATTTATTACATCTATTGGCGGTATGTCGCTTTTTCTGTACTAGAACCACGAACTGTTGTATTATCTTATAATTAATTCGAAATCGACTGAATCGATGTAGGTATCCAAAATAGATTTAAACTTAGAATAAAAATATTCTAAGGATTTACATAATTTTTAAATATCTATTTCCGTCGTCAGATAGTGAGCGTGTTGCAAGTGTGTGCGAGCGTGCGTGTGTGTGTGACTGTGGCCATTTCTCGTCAACACGCCAACATGTTGTTTCATCAACATCATTGTAATTAAGCTTGGTATTGCGAAGGCAGATATATCCTTTTTAAACATTGCTATATTTATAAACATAAAAAACACGGGAATTTACCGCGTAGGTAACCTTTGATTATTCCCGACGTTTCGACTGTGTTTCAACAAGTCGTAGTAGTCCCGGATATTATAATAAAATTTTGCAAAATTTTGGCATAGATACACTTCCTTCACACTGGGGTACGTAAATGTAGGATAAGTGTTCTTAGTAAAAATGTGCCTACGGCGGGGAGATAGTTCAGTCCATATAATTATTAACCATGTAAGAGAATGGGACACACATGTGTGACCGGTGAATAACCGTCACAAGTTGGTTCGTTCTTATACAGTTATCTTGGTGTCAGTTGGTAAATAGCAGCGACTCAGGGTACTTCCCCTCTCAAGGGCATATTTAATAAGAATGTAAGTACGTAATAAATAAGTAACATAGCTACTTAATTCTAATAGGTAGGACTCACGTCTTACGTATGGGCCTAATTACCTACCTAGTTATGTTTTGAATTGTGCCAGCTACCAAAACCATTGCTGGATGTCACGTAAGAAGGTAGAACGACCTACAACTTTCGCGGACAAGTAGTGGTCTGTTCACTTCGCATTCTGTTTCACATTCACTGCACTCTGGAGGAAACCCATTGGAGGTCTCTCTCACGACACGACACGACACAACACAACACAACACAACACCAGCGAACAGCCGTTTCTGACAACAAGTGCGACACGCGGCGCGTCCTCGGCGGGACTGCTGCACGCGCCGTAAACAAACGTGAGCGCGCCCGTCACGCGGCGCGTCCTCGGCGGGACTGCTGCACGCGCCGTAAACAAACGTGAGCGCGCCCGTCACGCGGCGCGTCATCGGCGGCGGAAGGGGCGCGCTCTCAGCTGTGTGACATCCTCGTACAACAGAAGGAGATGATTAGGTACTTATAAACGCTGATTAATCAAATAATCAGTACCCAGCCTGTTATGTTGCCAGTTTTGTATAAAATGATCTCGCAAATTAGCTAATTACCGATTTATTCATTTATTCAGTGTTTAAGTAAAGAGGGAAACTAAAATGTTAATATTCTCACCTTATGTTATCTACAAACACTCACTACCTACCTGTACCTAGGACTAAGAAGTAACATAATCATAATGTAACCTACACCTACTAGTTCTAGCTATGTGACGAAGCACCGACCGGGTAAACAAACATAGGAATTAAAGTGTCTGAGTAGGTAAGGTAAGGCCGCGCCTGCTGCCGTGGCAGGCCTGCCCGGCCGGGTGCGCGGCTAGGCCTGCCCGGGCGGGCGCGCGGCTAGGCCTGCCCGGGCGGGCGCGGGCGCGGCGAGACCGCAGCGGGCGCCGCCGGGCCGCCGCGCCCGCGCCGCGTGCAAGCCGCGTGGGACGTTTCATTATTTTCCTAATCACAGTTATTTTCGAATTAATATTGGAACGTTGACAAAAATGTGTTATCTACTAGGTAGGTACTAACACCTAAACAAACACTCAGATTTTTTAGATTTTCGTAGAATAAAAAAAGGAACCCGTATAGTTTCGTGTTATTTTAGTTCGTATTGGAGTTATGTTTCTGTTATAAGATTTTACAGGACGATGTGGTCGCCCAGCGACAGTCCTTCAAATAAATGAAATAAAAAAAATCCTTATAGTTTCGCTTTCTCTGACTCTGCCTGCCTCCTGCTTTACGAAAAGACTGTTAGTCCTAGAAAGCTGTAATTTTACATCCAATATACATACATATATACTTCTACATAAGTATATAAAAGTCTTCCGTTACTGACTGAGTGATTTGAGTGACTGACAGACAACGCACAGTCTAAACCACTGGACCTAGAGACTTGTGGCACACATACATATACCTTGCACTAAGAAGGGATTTTTCGAAATTCCCACGGGAACGGGAAATACTCGGATGAAACTGCGGGGTGCGGCTAGTTGCTTTATAAAATAATGACACATATGTACATAACGGTAGAAAAAAGTGCTGAAAAAATTATGAATTTAAGATGCACTCCTTTTCTTGATTTTCTTACCATGTGGGGTTTCGTCGAATAGGAATTTTAAAACCATTTAGGTGTTGCGAAGACAATTTTTAGATTAAAAGTTCCGTTTGCGAAGTATTAAAGTTTTAAACACTTTCGAGCGTTTATAATAATAATATAATCTTTATTTCTGGCAACTACAGATAAGTAGCAGATGTTAAAAACTTAATCTAAGGTTTGGATTTGAGGAAAAAACTAAACCGCTTGCTTTACAAAACTGTACTTAAAACCGAAATCTCAATGAACACCTACCTGTTAATATGTTTTGGTAAACGTAAAACAACATACACCAACTTCCAACAACCGTGCTACACCTGTCTACGGTCAGTACGGAACCTTCATGGCGCGTGGCTATTAGCATTTATTTAATCTCATGTTTTAACGTTCACAAAACCGGTATTGAACGAGTTATTGTGAATAATATTAGTTTGAGTGGTGGTCTGGTGAGGCAATTGATTGGTTAATTAGGTACCCTGCTAGGCTTATTTCTTCGTAAGTTGATGGTCAAAGACGGATTGAACATTCATACTCAGATTAGTTCTAAAACAACACTCATCCTTTGTACGATCCAGCCTGTTTCCGAGACAAACGAAGAATAGGTGCTGTCTGCAAAACCCGCACCTTCCGTACTTCCCTATCTCATAGGTTCTCCTGTTTTTAGGTCCCTATGCTTACAATAAATTAGATAAAATATTAGATTTATATTCACTGCCCAAGCATAGTTGCAAAAGCAAAATTACGTCTTGGCTCAAAAAACTGGATTACAATTCTACTGAAGACTTTCTTAAACCCACCTCATAATTCATCATTCATCATTTCGGCCGTAACACGTCCACTATTGAACACAGGCCTCCCTCATGGATCTCCATGAGGGTAGTTTCCATACTCACCACGCTTGGCAGGCGGGCGAGCGCAGTAGGTAGGAGTACAGGAGTCAATACACATACTCATACACTCACCCTAACCCATTCACAACACACACGCACACACACACACACACACACACACGAATACTTGGCATTCGGGACCACTTCTAATATAAATATAAAAACTTGTTAGCCGCTCTGTTCCGTACCGTGGAGAGGGAGGCCTGGTGACCTGTATCACAGGTTCTTTTGAACCTATTTCAGGCACCAGTCTTCACAAACCAGGTTACTACTGGCGGACTACCAGCGCGAAGTAATTACTTATATATATTTAAGGACAGTTTTTAAAAGGTCACGCCGTTGGAATCCGTATTTTATATTTTTTTTTCATTAATAAGCTTTAGTACACATACATTTTGTCTATGTAATAATTTATTTATACTTAAGCCTACTTTGTGAAGAAAAATAAAGAAATATTTGATTTGATTTGATTGTATGGTAGGAACCTAAATATACCGCGCGCCTACCCACATGCATAATATTAAATCCAGTACAAATATTTCAAAAATGACATCATGGTACCTAATACACATAATTTTGAAGCATCCAAGTGTGTTTTGTTACTGTTCTAAAACGTTAAAGAAGTATGTTAGCGTAATTATTTACCATTGCATTTTGATATCTCAGGAGACAATGTTGAAGAATCTGCTGCCAGCTTGCTGCTAATAAAATAAGTAAAATTGGCCAGTCTGGATGCTGGTATTTACTAGGTGTTAATAATATCTAAGTAATAGTTTGCTATTTAGCCAGAGCTTAGTTAATGACCTTTAGAGCGAGAAGGCTATGCCAACCGTAACGTTTACATACATTTTGCGCTGATAGTACCGGAAATAGGTCCTTGTTTATGTTTTAATTATAATTCATAATACATGCATCTTTTCTTTTCTCTAACTCCAAGTTTTTTTTATACTATTAAATGACGAGACAAGCCGAAGGCCCACCTGATGTTAAGCGGTAACCTCTACCTATTACAATTGCAATGCCGCGGTGATCACGTTCACTAAGCACGTGACCAACGCTGCGCTGCAATATGCCAGTCACCCTGAGACAGAGTTGTAAGGTCTCATGTGCCCGTAATTTCACCACACCCCTTGCCCTTCAAACCGAAACACAGCAATGGAGACAATCGTTTAAATAAGAGCTTGTTTGTTAAAAAGTTTTTTATAATTTTTAATTTGCTTTTTACTTTTTAGTTATCACTGGACAGTTGGTTTTTTGTCTGTTCATCTCATGCCCGCCATGTTGGATTTAGAGTGATGCCATATAGTTTTTAGAGTAATTCTCAGCAAGCTCTCATATTTGATATCTATACAGCGTGTATCATCATATGTGTACTATCCGAAAGGGGGGGACTTACACCCCCCGGGGAACAACTTTTGTTCAACGACTTTTCGAATTTCGATTGGTATCTCTGAAAAATACTGGAAGAAACTTTTAACATGAACAGCTGATTTTTTACGCAGTGACTACCCGGGACGTCGGGACGATGACCTCAGTATCGTTGAAAATAGAAATAGAAAAATAGACTATGAATCATAAGTCATGTGAGATATCATAAGAAAGGTATTAATTTGCACATGAATAAACAGTTTTTAGTTCTGCTTTTTTTTATTTTTTGACTTATCTTTAAAAACGTAGAAAAAAATAGCGTTCCCCGCTCTTATCTCCGAAGTTTGCAGAGATAAACTCCTGAAACTTTTATTGCTAATAGGAGTGTATGTAAAGATTACAGGAAAATTATAACGAACCCTCTAATTTGCATAGTTTCTTAGAAATCATCGAAAGTGTAAAAAATCTCCATAAGTTCCGCTATCAGACAAGAGATGGCGCTGTCAAGGTTCTCCAACAAATATAAACTGCCTTTATCATATATTATATTGTATGATGGCACGGAACCCTCGGTGCGCGAGTCCGACTCGCTCTTGCCCGGTTTTATTTAATTTGTATTTGAAAGTAAAGTTCCTGAGCTCCCTGCGCGCTCGTGATGGCGTGACGCGCATATTATCGATCGATGCACTTGTTATCTATGAAATGACTTCGCTGACCTTACAATAATCATGCTGTGCTGTAGTAGTAGGCACGAGGTTCGTTACGAATATAGATGCCAATAAACAACGTGTCATTATTTTTTATTGTAAATAATTCTTGTAAATGTTAATTCTAACCGGGTTTGAGAGCACGCAAGCTAGGCAGAAGCGTAGTAGGTAGGTATTTCGGCAGGAAAAAACCGCTCCCTCTGTACCTACAGGACGATAGACAAGGGAATTCAAAATATTATAAGTACTACGAGTTCAATGTATTCTCGGTATCGGGGTGATGAACTAATGATAAGAGCAAACTAATTACCTCATTAGTTAAAGACACTCTTTGAGGGTATACATATACAATTTCATGTAATTGTCATCATTAGTATTCAAGTTATCAATACAAGAAGACAACTACAATGACAGAGGCCACAATGTTGACGAGCACCGCGTAGTGATTAAATTCCTTACAAAACAAGGAAAGACTCAACAAGTTATTCATGAAGAAAAATGGTGGCTGTTTATCAAGATTCTGCTCCTTCATTATCTACTATTCAGAAGTGGTCTAGTGAATTTAAACGGGGTAGAGAGAGTATTGAAGACGACCCCCGTGCTGGAGGGCCGGTTAGTGCCACTTCTGAAGAAAACGTCAAAATTGTCGAGAAACTTGTACTGGAAGATGCCCGTACAAGAGTGAAAACATTAGCAGAAAAGACTAAGCTATCCGTGGGTACCATTCACACTATCCTTCATGAACATCTGCATCTTTCAAAAGTCAGTGCAAGATGGGTGTCGCGAATGCTCACGCCGCTTCAGAAACAAGTGCAGTAAGTGAGTGCAGTAAGGAGTTTTTGGAGCTCTGTAGTGAAAGTCCGAGTAGAATTTTTGAACGCATTGTCACCGGTGATGAAACGTGGGTTCATCAATATGATCCTGAGAGTAAGCAAGAGTGGCATAAAAAAGGAACAGACCCACCGAAGAACTTTAAAGTCTGCCCATCCGCCGGAAAACTCATGGCTATAGTATTTTGGGATTTTAAGGGAATTTTACTGATCAAATACACAAAAAAGGGTCAAAGTATTACTGCCGCAGCTTATGCAAAAAGCCTACGCAATTTGAAGGACGCTATAAAAGAAAAAATACGTGGAAAATTGACCGCTGGTGTCTTGCTTCTTCACGACAACGCGCCGGTTCACACAGGGCGCGTTGCCAAGGCTGCTGCGAGGGGTTGTGGATTTGAAGAAATCACTCATCCACCCTACAGCCCTGACCTGGCACCCAGTGATTACTTTTTGTTCTCAAACCTGAAGAAAGATCTTCGGGGTAAGCATTTTTCCGACGATGAAGACTTGATGGAGGCAATTAATCATTTTTCAGGCAGAGGAAAAATATTTTTTTAGAGGGCATAGAAAAGTTATTTACCCGATCAAATAAGTGTATTGAGGCTATGGGAGACTCAAAGAATCAAAAAGAATCAAGAATCAAAAAATACTTTATTCAGTGCGGCCGCATGGACCTTATTGACGCGTCACAAATTACAAAATAAAACAACACAAATAAATAGAATAAAGCACATAATTGAATCTGTTCACTTCAGATGACACGCGAGTTAGGAAAAGAAGTGAACAGAAGAACCTAACTCGGTCGTTATAGTCATCATTTAACAATTTTATTTTGTCTTATGTTACGTTTGACGGAGTTGGAGCAGATTCCGTCCCAAGTGGTTTTGTCCTCTAGGTAATCTGATATTTTATAATAAGCTTTATTGCACAGATTGCGTTTAATAATGTTTTTGAATTTATTCAATGATAACTTCTGCAACTCACTTGGGAGTTTGTTGTAGAAGCGTATACATTGCCCTTTAAAAGATATTTTCACCTTATGGAGCCTAGTAGTGGGCACAGCGAGTTTATTCTTATTTCTTGTATTTACATTGTGATTGTCGCTGTTTTTCTTAAACGAAGCAATATTTTTATGGGTGTACAACAGGTTCTCATAAATATATTGACAAGCTACTGTCATTATATTTATTTCTTTAAATTTAGTGCGAAGTGATTCTCTGGGACCCATATTGTAGATAGAACGAATAGCCCTCTTCTGCAGCACAAATACGGTGTCTATATCTGCAGCACATCCCCACAGTAGTAAGCCATAAGACATAATGCTGTGGAAATAGCTGAAGTAAACAAGTCTAGCGGTATCAACGTCTGTAAGAAGGCGGATTTTTTTGACTGCATATGCTGCAGAACTAAGCCTACCCGATAGTTGTTCTATGTGTGGGCCCCATTGAAGCTTATTGTCTAAAATTATGCCTAAAAATACAGTGTTTTCTACAAGGTTTAAACTTTCACCTTTTAATTTAATCTTGGCATCAGCCTGTTTTACATTAGGGAGAGTAAATCTAATGCATTTTGTTTTATTTTCATTAAGTAATAGGTTATTGACATTAAACCAATTAACAACCTCTGAGATTGCATTATTCACCTCGTCATAATCGGTGGTACGTCGTTTCATTTTGAACAAAATTGAAGTGTCATCAGCAAACAATACAATCTCATGATTGTTTTTGACAAGATGAGGTAGATCATTAATGTAAATTAAAAATAGAAAAGGCCCAAGAATCGATCCCTGCGGTACACCCATTGTAACTACAGATCCCGAAGAACGTTTTCCATTAACATCAACTCTTTGTATCCTGTTACTGAGATAAGAAATAAGTAGATCCAAAGAGATATCTCTAACACCATAATGGCGCAATTTTCCGATTAATTTTTCATGGTGTACACAGTCAAATGCTTTTGAAAGGTCGCAAAAAACACCTAAAGCGTCTTGCGACCTCTCCCAAGCATCATAGATATGCGAGATCAACTCTATACCAGCATCAGTAGTGGAACGGCCGCGAGTAAAGCCAAATTGCTTGCAGTGAAGCAATTTGTTGTCGGCAAAGTGCTTAGATAGCTGATTTAAAATAAGCTTTTCAAAAATTTTACTGAATGTCGGCAGTACTGATATCGGCCTAAAGTTAGTGGGGTCCGAGTTAGAACCTGATTTAAATAAAGGTATTATTTTACTGTGTTTCATTAGATCAGGAAATACGCCACAGTCAATGCATTC
Organism: Pasiphila rectangulata; assembly: GCA_963082625.1. Lineage (NCBI taxonomy): Eukaryota > Metazoa > Arthropoda > Insecta > Lepidoptera > Geometridae > Pasiphila > Pasiphila rectangulata. The sequence continues at coordinate 23,775,993 of OY720238.1, read as the reverse complement.
ATTATCTACTCAAAACAAAATAAGGGCCACCACTTATTTTCGGTATATTTTTTTTCGACCAGGTTTTATGCTTTGTCTTTCTTTTAATTCGATAAAACAATGTTTTTTTTTAATTAAATTTAATGGATTTTAATAACTTTATACAAAAAATACTTAATCTTAGGATGATTTTGGTTTTTATCACTTTTTAAAGCTGTTTACACTTTACAATAGGATTAAGTTGTAGACTTAACGCACAGCAGAGTTGTTTACTTTTGAGGTGTTTAATAACGGGTATGTCCTCCCCTTTTCAAAACACATTCCTAAAGCCTCAATGGCATGCTCTCAATAAGGTGACGGACATTTTCCTCTGGGATCTCCTCCCAGCACCTTTTCAACAATTGAATCAACTGTTACTGGCTGTGCACATCCTCTTCAGCTGCCTGGACTCGGCTTTTTAATTGGTCCCAAAGGTGTTCAATGGGATTCAGGTCAGGGCTGTTCGCAGGCCATGGCAAAACCTGAATATTGGCTTCCTCCAAAATAGAGATGGTCGCCCGGGCTGTGTGGGGTCGTGCATTATCCTGCATCAGGATGAAACCGTCAACTACTTGTTGTGAAAATGGGATGACATATGGCCAGACTACCCGTGCGATGTAACTCTGGGAGGTTACAGTGCCTTCATTCAGAAAAACAAGGTCAGTTTTGCCTTGTAAGCTGATCCCGCCCCAGACCAAGACATTGGGACCACCATACCTGTCACGTTCGTGAATGCAAGGATCAGAAAGTCGTTCTCCGCTTCTTCTCCACACTCGCATACGTCGATCGTCACTAGAAAACTTCACTTTACACTCATCCGTAAAAAGCACCTTACGCCATTCCCCAATGCCCCATTCGAGATGTTGACGCGCAAACATTAATCGATTTGCACGATGAGTCCCGGTCAGTTTAGTGCGGGTTACAGGCCTTCGTGAACGTTGCTGGTCTTCATGCAAACGATTCCTAATGGTCTGGTTGCTGACAATGGTACCAGTAGTCCGGCGTAATCGGTTTTGTAATGCGCGCGCTGTCACAGTACGATTACGTCGCGCAGTAAGTCGCACGTACCGGTCTTCCTGGGCAGTGGTAGCGCGAATTCTTCGAGAGCCACGACGCCGGGATACACTCCAAGTCTCCTGATGGCAGTTCCAAAGATTTTGTATAGCCCTTCGCGAACATCCCAGCTGTAAAGCCACGGCACGTTGCGACTGACCAGCCTCTATCATTGTTACGGCTCTGATAGCAGAAGCATTGTCCAAATGGCGTCAAATTCTTGGCATTTTACGGTTAAATGATTAAATTACACTCTTAATGTCCGAAAACAACCGTCGTTGTCAGTAGACTTGCGTTAAACTGATCTGAAATCAAATCACAAAATAAACTAAACTTTACCCACTTCACGATATTCCAGAGATCAATTTTTTTTTACCATAACGTTAACACCAATATCCCTAGTACTTGACTGTTATCGTTAACTAGACCCTTGAGAACATAGTGGCATTCATAAAAAATAATTCGATCAACGAAGGTCAGCAAAAAATCGTCTCAAAACAAAAATACTCAGGTGGCCCTTATTTTGTTTTGAGGAGTTCATCACTTTTGTAGGTTGTATTATTATAATTTATTTTAAATTGGTTGTTAAAGTTACTCACATTTCCAGTTTCTTTGTTTATTATTTTCCAAGTAGCTTTAATTTTATTATCACTATTTTTAATTTTTGAACTTATATAATTAGACTTAGCAATATGGCAGACTTTTCTAAAAAATTTTGAGTAATTTTTAACCTTTTCTTTAAATTCTTCACTAAAATTATAATGTTTTTCACTATAAAGATCATATAATTTTTGTCTACTTCTATGTATACCCACTGTTGCCCACTCATTAAAGTTAAGATTATCTGTGACCATTATCGACTTTGATGTAAATATTGAATTGAACATATTGCTAAATGCATTGAAAAAATTGCAATATGACTCATTAGGGTTGTTATTTGAGTAGTGAGGTGGAAATTTTGTATTCAATTTACATTTCAGTTGTTCAGATCGATGCATGGTCACAGGTATAAAAGTAATTTTTCTTTTTACATTTTGTTTTTGTTGCTGTTTAATTTGAATGTGCTGACCTAAATGGTCTGACTTTATATTACTAATCAAGCCCTTATGGATAATTTTTATATTAGAATTTACAAAGATATTGTCAATACATTTAGCGGATGTTTCAGTTATTCTAGTAGGCTCCATAAACAATGGTTTTAGATTATATGAATTAAAAAGGCATGTTAATCTAGTACTTAAAGAGTAATTTTCTAAGAGATTAACATTGAAATCTCCACATGCAATGATGTTTTTACTTGACTTTGATGTTTTGAATAATATTTCATCCATGACTTTTTCAAACGTTTCAAATGAAGCTGACGGTGGGCTGTATACGCTTATGATAATAACTTGCTCCAACTCTACACATGCTATTTCAATTTGGCTCTCAACAGACAGACAGACAATGTCTTTCCGTTCTTTAAACTTAAGATATTTGTTTAGTAGCACTAAAGAACCTCCACGAATAGCATGCGATCTACAAAAGGAGCTACCAACAAGATGGTTGTTGAAACTGAACATAACCTCATGACTTTTCAACCAATGTTCAGTAATACATAAAATGTCAATATTATATAAGTTTATGTACAGTTCCAACTCTAACAATTTACTATTTATTCCTTGAATGTTTTGGTGCACCAAGTTGGTAACCTTTGTATTTATTTTACATGTTTTAGTTATTTCTTTATTTTGACACATTATATTATTTGACTGGTTCTGGCTAGAGATTTCCTCTGTTGTCTTATGATCTAATTTAAATGACTTGGAATAACTTACAGAGTCTTAATTATTTGACAATGCTCAAAAGAAGCATTCTGTTTAGCCAAATTTTTGGCTGTCATGCAAAAATAATATGATAGCGACATAGCTATCTGTCGTTTGTAATAATTGGAAAGGTAATAATTACCTTTAATCAATTAATATTTTTTACTAACAATAGAGTTAGTGTCAATCACATGAATAGGATTATTGCACGATATTGTATGCAAAAGCATATTTAGCTTAAATCTAGTATTATTTTCTGACTGTGGCAAACTATTACTATAGGGGAATGTATACATTACAATTTCTTTAAATTTCAATGAACAAAGTTTATCAATATATTTTATCAAATCAGACTTGTTAACATTACCCCTATTTCCAAGACAAATTATTAAATTAGTATTCTCATTAGATGAGTTTTTAGAATTTTTTTGCATTATATCATGCAAACTACAGTTTGGTAAGCAATTATTTAAAACTGAATGTTCCATATGCAAACTCAAAAGTTGGCTATATTGAAAAATAAATTTTATTTAGAATTTTCTGCCTATTATTTCATACCTACATACCTATACCGAGAATACATTGAACGCCCCTCGTACCTAGGCAGGTGAGCGATTTCACTTTAGATAAGCGACAAATGCTACATTGTGTTGAAGTGCATACCTAGGATCTGCGATTGTAATTTTTCGAATCAATGCTAATAATGACAACAAATGCCAACAATAATGAGATAAAGCAGAGTTTATACGAAGCCAGTAATGCTGGCGCCAGTCCTGCAGACAAGCCAGCGTTGGCCTGGCCCCTGTTGTTTAGACGAGGCCATTCATTCACGGATTTTTCTTCGGGTGTGCACACGTTTGAAGTTAAAAAATAATGAATTTGCGGCAGTCTGTTGAAAAATAAATGATTAAAGAACATCTCTGCACTATTAAGAGAAGAGAGTTGATTGATACATTAGAAAAAAAAGCAAAACGACATCTAAGATTAGAAGTTCCTTCTGAGTACAGGTTGGCGGTTGGTTGGTTGGTAAAACCAACTATCCTCTATCCTCTTCGTTGAATTTTCTCGGCATTTTGTCGCAGAAATTTCAAACAAAAACAAAGATACACACATCCTACGGACATTGGGACACACACAACACACATCATACGGACTGGCGTGATGCGTTTCACCGGGCGGGGGCGAGGGGTTGTGGGCGGAGGTCACTGGCTTGCGAAATAGACGGGCGCTCTATTCTCGCCAGCGTTGGCAGCCAGCGCTGGCAGCTAGCGATGGCTCGTGTAAACTAGGCATAAGACAATACGCACGGCAGGCGAGTTGCCTTGGGAAATTCCCGCGAGCAAGAAACAGCTCGCTAAACTATGACGCATTGTTAAACTATGACACAACCTATGCCATCCAAACCACAAACAGTTTGACCTCTTTTAGAACTTAAAAACATCTGTTAAAATCTCAGAAATTGAATTCATAAACGGTCGTTTTTAGGGCTTGTTTACTGTAAATTAAGTTTTAAAATTAAGGCTAACAATGTTTTTATTTTAAATTATAAAAGGTAATATCTACCTAATTGATAATAATGTTTAAAATATCTTATCTAGTTTATTTATTGTTAAATTCAATACTATTTATTATTAATCTTCGATGTTTTATTTTGATCGGTGTTGCGTCCTGTGGGACTATACCTACGGCGCCGGCGCCACTGAAAATCAGTGTCGAGTTCTGACGGCGTGTGCAGAGTTGGCGACCGATTTATGTTTCTGTACCTTAATGTGTTATTTTTCATATATTTTTTACCAGCGGCTTGCAACCATACTTCTTTAAATTTATAAGGGATGGAGGTTGATTGTAGTTTTTTAGGGTTTCGTAGTAAAACAAGAAACCCTTATAGTTTCGCTTGTCTGTCTGTTTGTTCGTCCGTCCGTCCGTCACCGGCTTTGCAAAGAGACTATTTGTCCTAGAAAGTTGTCATTTTGCATGGACATATAAATAACAACGCCGAGATAAAGGTACAAAACATCTTGATAAATAATTAACTTGGGGTACCCCCCTCCCATACCTACACGTAAGGTGGAGATGATTATTTTCTTGGTTTTCCCATCGTGTAGCGTAGCGTTGAATAGGTATTTTAAAACTATTTAGAGGTTGTGACGACAACTTTTCGATTTAGGGTTCCGTTTGCGAAATATTAAAGTTTTAAAATGTTTTAAAATCTAAACTGCTAGCTTACAAAAATCTTAAAAGTTGCATTAAATATGATAAAATTATTATGATTAAATTATTAAGATTAAATATAATATAATATGCCTCACTTTCCTCTATCTTAACGCCAGAAGTATCCGTAAAAAAGGCAAATTCGACGAGTTGAAATGTATTATCCAGTCCATACCCACAACTATTCATGTTATTCTTATCACCGAAACTTGGATTGCATCAGAAACACAAGCTCAAGATCTGCGACTGCCTAACTATACACATTATTTCAATATACGCAACGATAAAAAAGGCGGTGGTGTTTCAATCTACGCACACAATAACCTCAAACATTGTTTGGTAGACTCAAGCTACATCGATGGAAATAACTACCTTTGGGTGCGACTAGAAAAATACGCCTTGGAAGTAGGAGTGGTCTACAACCCAGGTGACACAAACTACAAGAAATTTCTAAGTGTCTATGACTTACAACTGCAACAAAGGAAACAAGCTGTAGTTTTTGGAGACTATAATATTGACTTATTAACCAAAGACAGTAAATCTAACCAATATAAAGCATTAGTTAATGAAGCTGGCTACCGCCTGCTTAACAAAATAAATAAAAAATATTCTACTCGAGATTCTATAACAAAAAAAACTATCATAGATCACATCAGCACAAATTTAAAAAATGACAATTTTCACGTATCTATTGTTAATTCTTCTCTATCCGATCATAATCAGATTTACTTTGAAATTAAAAAATTTAAGCCTACTCCGAAAATGAGAACACAATACGAAGCAATAGACTACGCAAAGTTGTACACATCAGTAGAAAACGATAAAATTAACATATCAGACAACACCATTAACTACAAACTTCTAGAAAACACAATCATACAACACATAAATAACAATAAAATAACTAAAACCAAACTTATCAACACCCCACAGAAGGAATGGGTTAATAATAATATCATCTCCGAAATCAACCAACGTAACACACTATGGGCACAACTAAAGAAAAATCCGAAAATTAAACACTAAAATTCGACTTCAAAGCTAGAAGGGATTATAGTGCCAAACTTATAATGAACACAAAAAATACATATCATTACAAAGAATTTACAAAGTGTACAAATAAACCTAAAAAAATGTGGAAACACATAAACAATTTAGCAAACAACAAGATTAAACAAAATTACATACCGTCAAAGTTGATTACTGGATCTAAACATGTTACTAATGCACAGGACATGTCAGAAGCATTTAACCAGTACTTTTCCACAGTAGGTTCAACATTAGCGGAACAGATACCCTCATTTTATCACAAAAATTACTTACAAGCCTTACCACAACCCTTCACAGAAACTGAACTTAAATTCAAATTCAAATTCATATAATGCGAAAATGGGTTACATACAGATGTCAATAATATAAAAGTCCTTCCATAATCAACTTTACAGCATGCAATATTCAATACATTGTTTAAAATTAAAGTAATAAAGTATTTTAAAAGCAAATAAATTAATTAACAGCACACACAAATAAATATGTCAGTAAAGTAGGTAAGTATTACTTACTTATTTTGATCCTTGTTCATCTGATGAAATTAGCAAAATAATAGATAATCTTGATCCTAACACAAGCTCTGGTCTAGATGGAATTAATACCAAAATCATAAAATGTATAAAAAACATTATACTCACTAACCTCACTAATTGTTTTAATAAACTATTAATCGATGGAACTTTCCCGGCCTCACTAAAATAACACCAATCTACAAATCTGGCGACAAAACCGACCCTGGTAATTACCGACCAATTTCAATCTTGCCTACTCTTTCAAAAATTTTAGAAAAACTTATTCATATTAGACTTGAAAAATATTTAAATACAAATAACATAACATACAAACAACAATTCGGCTTCCACCCTAAAAGTAACACTCTTGCTGCAACCATTGACCTAGTAACTAAAATAAATTCAAATATAGACAGGAAAAACTTTGTTCTAGGCATATTTATTGATTTTAAAAAGGCGTTTGATACAGTTAGCCATAAATTACTATTAAAGAAACTGGAGCGGCTTGGTATCAAAAACAATGCTTTGAGAATGCTCGAGTCGTATCTATCCAACAGATCCCAAGTTGTGAAAATCGATAACACACAAAGTAAACCAGCACCCATAACTTATGGAGTTCCCCAGGGATCAATATTAGGGCCACTTCTATTTCTAATTTATATTAACAACATGCACCAGATGGGATTAAAAGGTGAAATAACATTATATGCAGATGACACCTGTCTCTTTTACTTCGGTACATCAATCAATGACATTATAGCAAGTGCTCAAGAAGATTTAAACATTCTGTCTTCCTGGCTCCAACACAATCTTTTAACTATTAACACCTCTAAAACCTCTTATACCATTTTTAAAGCAAAAAATAAACATATCCCTCCGTATGACCCACTTAACATTAACAATACAATAATAATGGAAAAAAAAGTGAAAAATATTTAGGATTGTACATGGATAATGATATGTCTTGGAAAACTCACATAAAACATGTAAAAAATAAACTTTCTTCGCTAACTGGATCACTTCGCAACGTTGTTAACTGTATCCCACGACAAATACGCTACACAATCTATAATTGTCTAGTCAAACCGCATTTACTCTATTTAATAGAAATTTGGGGAAGTGCCGTAAAAACCAAAATAGAAAAACTACAAGTCCTTCAAAATAAAATCATAAAAATACTGTTTAATTATCACTATCTTACATCTACTTCAAAAATATATCGCGAAACTAAAATTATGAATTTAAAACAATTATACATTTACAATACATGCATTCTCGTCCACAAAATTATCAATAAAACTATTCACACCAACATAACTTTTTCAAAAAAACTCAATCCAACCAAACGAAGTATGCGACGCACCAGCTATATTGCGTTGCCTAGGACTAGAACAAACTACGGTAAAAAGATTATAACGTTCGAAGGCGCACAGTTATTTAACAAACTACCCTCTGAAATAAAAAATGTACACTTATTTAACGCATACAAACGCAAGTTAGCCGAACATATTCTAAATATTTACACCATTAAATAAACATAATAATTATGCGTTAGATAGGTACTTTCTACTTGAGCGACGAACTGTAAATTAGACTAAGTTGGTATATTTCTCATGTAAGTGACTTTTGTCTTGTTGAGAATAAATTATATTAAACCTTAAAATATGAACTTTATAGGAAAACTATAAGGATTAAGCTAGCTTTTTTAGTTTCAGAGAAATAGTCGCTCAAATTAGTGATTCGGTTACCCAAACATACCGGAATACTTATAAACCGAAAACTCAATTAATTCCTTTTAATATGTAAACGTAAAAAAACATACACGATCTTTTTAGAACAGGTCTAAGGTAAACGACGGAACCCTACATAGACACGCACCTGGTCTTACTTATTTTTATTAGGGATTGTGTAAGGAAGGAGTTTTGATTTGATATTATTAAATCTTCGAATCAATTTTGTCTAACATTTCTATTTACTTGCATTAGTTTACTAGGTTACAATCATCATCATCATCATCATTACGGCCGTAGGACCACTGCTGGATATATCCACTATACTTGGCCGCTATAGGCCTAGTGCAGCGGCTGCAAGCGGCCCGCGCCCGCCGCCCACCTGCAGACCTCACCAGGTCGCCCGCCATCTCTCTGCAGTTGGTGTTAAATGTATTCAAAATTTCCCGCCTTCTCAACATAATGTCAATGTCAATAATGATCTTGATGGCATCTCGCTCTCTGATGCCCTCTCTCTTTCTCACACTCTGTTCGACCTCGTGCCTCGTGTTAATTTAATAAAAGCTCAGTTAATTATTATTAGTCCGTTTTATTTCAACAGGTTATGGGCCCAGATAGCTCTAACGTGTTGCTTAAAAGTAAATTTTATAGAAATCGAATTAACGAAGTAAAAAGTAGTTTGGAAAATACACGCGCGTACATAACCTCAACAAAGTTACCCGTCCGCGAGTTCTTTCTGTTTTTCAGCTATTTCAGATTTATTTCAAAATGAACAACACAACAATGTCAATTCCCAAACTGACGGGACGGGATAATTGGTCTACTTGGAGTTTTGCTGCAAAAGCTTACCTACAGCACGAAGATTTGTATCATTGCATATCGTCAGAACCCAGTGAGTTGTAAATAGTTAGAGTAGCTATACCAAACAAAATACGTGTCGCAACTTGATGACAGCGGGGGTGCCTGCGCGGGGCGCGCTCGCCCCCGCACACAAGTATTCGCTGCAGCGCTACACGATTAGAATGTCGTCTATCCATACCATCAATACATGCAGCGCTAGATCGCTAATAGAGAATAGTTTTCTCGCGACCAAAACGTCGTAAGCGCCGTGAATTTCGTGGCGCTTACACGTTTCGTTCAACATAGTGTAACAACATGTCGCTCTAATAGATTTTTTTCACCGCAGAAGGGACACTTCAGCCAGCTATTAATGCAGTAATGTTAATGCAGTAGGTACCTATGAATATTAATTTCAAAACGTAAAAATATTTAAGTACATTAAATTAAAACGAATCGTTAAGCGTTTAAAGTCATTTTTTTAAATAAATTGGTATTTTATCCAACAAGTACGTACATAGGTAGGTAGGTACTTACACTAACTAGACCCCACACTTTATTTCACTCTGCCCCTCCTCTCATGCCCGTGGATGCAGTAAGAGCCTGCTAAGGGATACCTCCGAAAGATGGGCAGCAGCGTCTTTCCATATACCAACATCCCGTACTGCGCTCGCCAACCCGCCTGCCAAGCGTGGTGAGTATGGCAACTACCCCTCATGGAGACCCATGAGGGAGGCCTTTGTTCATTAGTGGACGTTTTTTGGCTGAAATGATGATGATTATCTAGCCCAAAACTAAGCAGAGCTCTTGTTATGGCTACTAGATAACTGATATAATAAATACAATACAATACATAAATACCTATTTATTTATTATTATACGTAGAAAATGACCTGAACACCCAGAACAAATATCTGCAGCGATCACTAAACATTTGTCCCAAGGCGGGAATCGAACCCACCTCCTGCATCGCAGGCGAACCTTCGCCCACCACGCCACACAGGTCGTCAATCTATTACATTAAGAATTTGTTCAGACAACAATATAGGTATAATACAGCAATAATATAATACATAAAAGATACCTACAGTAGGTACCTAGAGTACCTACTGTTACTGATCAAACAGACGGCATAGGGCGAGTAATATGAGTTAAAAATAATCAGTTAAACCTTTGTCGCCAACCCTTAGTAGGTACCTACACACCCCATCTGTACGAATCACTTTTCATAATCTATGATATTCAAACAAAATGTCAGTACAATAGAAAATAATGTACAAAAATTTATTTTATTTGGTTTTAGTTGATATTCTGTTTACTTTCCGATGATAAGTCACGTCACTATCTTTTTTCTTCGCAGTTGATTGATTAATTACACGTTTTTAACACGCAAGACGGCATTTTTAATTTGGGTTTATTCGCATGCGGTCGCGATGGGCGTCGACGAACGACTAAATGAGTTGTTGCCGGCCGGCATATAAGTAAAAATTGCAAATCAAAGAAACAAGAACAAAACAATAATAATGATTCTGGATACGTAGCCGTGTTCTCTGCAACAACAAAATATGATGATGGGTTCTATATAGATTCAGGTGCTTCAATGCATCTTACCATGAGGCAAGACTGGCTTTATGATGAAGCACCCCCTCCGATCACAAGTATAAAAATAGCAAATAACAAAATGCTTCCGGTGAAAAGTTGTGGCAAGATAAACTTGAATATTGTTGGAACAAATGGTGTGAAACAAATTATCCAAATTACAAATGTTCTCTATGTACCAGAATTAACAACAAATTTACTATCAGTCAGTCAAATCATAAAGAATGGCTGCTCCGTACAGTTTACAAAACAAGGCTGTAAAATATTCAACAAAATGAATACTGAAGTAGCAGTTGCAAATCTCATCAATAACATGTACCGGCTGAATACTGACAATGTCACAGCATACAGTTGTAAAATGAATGAGACTGATTTCTTATTGTGGCACAAGAGAATGGCACATTTAAATTTCAATGATTTGAATAAACTAAGTGACTGTACTAATGGAGTGAAATTTGTTAAAAATAAAACTGAAATGGTTTGTGAATCTTGTCAAAAAGGTAAACAATGTAGGCTGCCGTTCCCTACTGAAGGTTCCAGAGCCCAGAAACCTCTGGAGTTGATACATTCTGATGTCTGTGGACCAATAGAGGTGAAATCACTTGGAGGGGCCAGAAAAGTTATTGGGCTGAAGCAGTATCCACAGCAGCTTATATCACTAACCGCTGCCCAACCCGTGCACTGTTATATGCTACACCTGAGGAAATGTGGTCAGGGAAGAAACCGGATGTAAGTTACCTAAAAATCTTTGGATGTGAAGTTATGGTAAAAATACCACAAGAATAGCTACAAAAACTGGATCATAAAGCAAGTAAAATGATTTTTATTGGCTATAGTGATACTACTAAAGGCTACAAATTACTAGATCCAAAGACAAACAAAGTAATAATAAGTAGAGATGTTGTTTTTATGGAAAGTTCATCAACACAAAACCATATAGTTGTGCCCCTAACTACTGATGGAAATGAGGTTGATAAAAATGAATCAATAATGCTTAGTCCAGAGTTACAAGAAAATTCAAATGTTATTACTATAAGCTCCAGCAACAATGATTCATTTCATTCAAATGATGACTCTGAATATTTTCCTGAAAATGAAATCAACCGAGAATCTGATTGTCATGTTACAACTAGATCAATGGCAAAAAAAAATGGATAATAATACCTACTTATCTCTGTAAAAGTGGAATTCCAGAGACAGATGTTCCACAGACATATGTATAATGAAGCGATATCATCAATAAATGGAGAAAAGTGGAAACAATCAATAAATGAGGAACTAAAAGCACATGAGAAAAATGAAACATGGACCCTGATGGAAAAACCCCCTGGAGTGAAGACAATCGGATGCAGGTGGGTGTTTCGCATTAAAAATGATATTTCTGGTATAATATACAAGTCCAGACTCTGTGCTAAAGGGTGTTCCCAGCATTATCAGATAGATTACACAGAAAAATTTTCTCCAACAGTGAGATATGATTCAGTACGAATACTGCTCTCAGAAGCATGTCAACATGATTTAAATATTGTACAGTTTGATGTAAAAACAGCTTTTCTCTATGGAGATATTAAAGAAAATATATATATGAATCCCCCTGAAGGAGTAGAATCTCCACCAAACTTTGTCTGTAAATTGAACAGATCTTTGTATGGGTTAAAACAAGCCCCACGATGTTGGAATAATAAATTCAAATCTGTACTAAATAAATTTGGTTTTGTAAACAGCCACTCTGATCAATGTGTGTTTACAGGCCATGTGAATGAAATAAAAATATATCTTCTATTATATGTTGATGATGGGTTGATAATATCGAAAGATAATGCTGCTATTAATAAAGTTATAAATGATCTAAAACAATATTTTGAAATAAAAACCATGGAGCCTATAAATTTTGTGGGATTGCAGATTGAACGGTCCAATGGTCATATATTTATTCATCAGAAACAGTATATTGAAAAATTACTAGTAAAATTTAATATGAGTAATTCTAATGGAAATAGTATCCCTATAGATCCCCACACTAGACTGGAGATGAAAAATATAGTATTTGAAGAAAAGATACCATATAGAGAAGCAGTGGGATCACTCATGCATCTTGCTATTGTGAGTAGACCGGATATAATGTTTGGAGTAAGTTTAGTAAGTCGCTATCTAGATTGCTATGATAATACTCACTGGGCGGTTGTAAAGAAGATACTGAAGTACTTGAAATAAACCAAAGAAATTGGCATACTATATTCTAAAATGAAGAACAATATAGTAGAGGGCTATAGTGACTCTGATTATGCAGCTGACAGTGACACGAGAAGATCTACTACTGGGTATGTTTTTATAAAGAATGGTGCAGCTATAACATGGGCAACTCAGCGACAGCAAAGCATAGCATTGTCTACAACAGAAGCAGAATTTATGGCTGCATGTTCTGCTACAAAAGAAGCATTAGGGATTAAAAGATTACTAATTGATATTAGTGCATATAATCAGGACACTATCAGCTTAAATGTGGACAATCAAAGTGCAATATCAGTAATTAAGAATATGGATTTTCATAAAAGGTGTAAGCACATTGATGTAAAGTATAAGTTTATTCAAGAAAAGTTTCAAGAGAAAGAAATATATGTCAAGTACCTTTGTACTACTGAACAGTGTGCTGATATACATATTTACAAAAGCTCTTGCTCGTGTAAGATTTCAATATCTTAGAGATAAAATAGGTATAACTTTAAATAAGTAAATGTTTGTTTTTACATTGTATTGAATAATTTATCAGCATACTATTTTTAAACAACTGTATGATTGATTTGTCATAATTTGTAGGCTAACTATATTTCTTATTTGTATGTTAGAAATGAGAAGGCTCTAATTTGGTGAGTGTGTTAAATGTATTCAAAATTTCCCGCCTTCTCAACATAATGTCAATGTCAATAATGATCTTGATGGCATCTCGCTCTTTGATGCCCTCTCTCTTTCTCACACTCTGTTCGACCTCGTGCCTCGTGTTAATTTAATAAAAGCTCAGTTAATTATTATTAGTCCGTTTTATTTCAACAGTTGGTGGACGTCTCTCGCTGCGCTCGCCGTCCAACGCGGGCATCCTTATCATAAACGTAATAACTCGATTTTTGGGGCCTACAGAGTTATTGCGTTTATGATAAGGAGGGCAGCGCGGCCTCCGCTTGACAACTTGTGGCCCCATTGAGCTACACGGCCTGCTCATTGCCACTTCCACTTACTAATCCGTTCTTCTACGTATCTCCTCGTTTCTGTAGAGTACCGTCGAGCATAGCCAAAAAAAACAAATTAGGTAATTTTAAACATTTTACTACTTAATAAATAAAATACAATTAATAATAAAAAAATAATTAACATAATTATATTATTGTTATCTAAGAGGCCCTTGCGCTCCCACTGACTATGCGCATTTTGAGTTTCAGTTAAAACAGTCCGATCCTAGCCTCTGTTACATTTCAGAGTAATTTTGAATAAGTTACCCAATTTAAATGTTTTGTTTAATAAATATAATACGGCTTACACCACGTACCTAACTTATTATCATCTTGCTGACGTTTCGTAGACCATTTAGAGGCCCTTCTTCACGACGAGACAGAGACGAGAACAGTTCTCGCCTCGCGGCCCTCGGAGTCGGCCACGAACGGTGCTCATGAAGAAGGGCCTGTAAATGGTCTACGAAACGTCAGCAAGATGATAATAAGTTAGGTACGTGGTGTAAGCCGTATAATATTTATTAAATGATGTCAAGCCACGATAATTTCAATTCAGTTAAATGTTTTGGTAACTTACAGCTATAAATATTTAATTATTTATTTTATTTCGAAAAGCCTATCAATTAACATAAAAACTAAACTATCAGTAGGCCTTCACTAATAGATACCTACAAGATAATAAATAAGAATATAAATATACGCGCACACAAAAATAAAAGATAAGTACTTGTTAAAAAACAATGAAAACAAAATGAAAACCCAAAAAAAACTATGTTTGTCTTTGCTGCAATATAAAAAAAACAATAACATTATTTACTTTTGGGATTAAAAAAAATGTTTTAATATTTTTTACACAAAATAAACAAGGAAAGAGAACAACGGAAGAAGAATTACGCCGAGGTAGCCTATTATTATCACAATCGCCTTGCCTTGGTAACGGTGGTTGGGAAAGGATCAATGTCTAACAACTTGCTATACCTAATCATTGACAGTTTTACCACTGTAATCTGTGGTTTTACTCGCACGCACAATAAAATACCTCTGCTAAGTTGGTGGAGGCACCAATAATAATATGTCGGGGCGGAGTATACCTAAGCTGCATGCGCGGTACATTAAAGTGAACTTTGCTAAGGAGTTCTGGACAGTCCACATCAAAAAATTTAAACCCAAATAAAATATTATAAAATTTAAAGAAATTGGTAAATATCTTTTTAATTAATTAATAAGTACCAATATCAAAAATTATCTCTAGTGCTAGGTACTTGAGAAGCAGTGTTTTTCCCATGGGTAGTTATAAGTTGACTTAGGTATATCTCGGGTTGGAACTTCGAAAGACAATCATCACAAGTAAAAATGTTTACCGCCCAACGAAGTGGGCACGTAAAATAAAGTAGATGAAAATATCTTCATTATCATCAGCAAAACAGAAGATAGATGATTGGAAGCACAAATCAATATCCCTTACAGAAATAACAAACAAGAGCGGTCCAATCTCAATCCCCGAGGGACTCCACTTGGTATTTGAAACCTACCTGACACATAATTATTTAAATCTGTTCTCGATTATGTAAGATGAAAACCACCTTAGCAAATCACCTCGAATTCCGGATTGAGAAATTCAGCAACGTGCAACGATCTATCCTTTCGAAAGCCTTAGTGTTTTCGGTAGGTCCTTCAAACGAGGATATAAAAAAAAATAATGTCGAAACGTTTCCGATTTCAGGAGCCTCAAGCGACGCAGTCGACGAACCCTCCGCCAACTCGTCACGTTCAGAAGCGCGAGGCGACGCCGCCGCCGCGCGAGTCGGCGTGCGTCAGCAGCGCGTCGCCGCTCTGCTGCACCAGGTTGACCGCCGCCTCCGCGCCCGCCGCCCGCGGCCGCTCCACCGCGCCCGGCCCGCCGCCCGCGCCCAGCGCCGCCGCCGCCGCCGCCAGCGCCGCGCTGCTGCCTGCGCCCACCACGTACCGCGTGCCTGCAACACGACACGCTCGTACACCGCCGCCCCGCGAGCCCCGCCCGCCCCCCGCCCTCCCCGCCCGCGCACTCACCGCACACGCGGCCGTCCACCAGCACGGCGGGCGCCAGGTCGAGCGGCGCCGCGGGCGAGTCGCGCCGCCACGCGCCGTCCTCCTCCGCGGGGCCCGACCCGAACGGCACCGACAGTCCGCTGCGAAACGAAAACTCCGGTCAGCCGCGTCCGGGACGACTCGCGACCGGCGAGCGGGCGAGGCGCACTCACGTGACCAGCGCGGCGTACGCGTCGAAGCTGTCGACGACGGCGAGCCCGGTCGCCACGCCGCCCGGCGCCGTCGCCGCCGCCTCGTCCGTCAGCAGCGCCGCCGCAGCCCTGCGACACATCGGACTCCGGGTTACCCGACCGTCGAGGGAGCGCTTCGACTGGGGAGAATGCGGACCCTCACCTGGCCTCGGCCTCGTCGAGCGAGGCGGGCGGCGGCGCCAGCGCGGCGGCGAGCGCGCGCCGCACGGCCCCGGCCCGCGCGCCGCCCGCGAACACGCGGCCGGCGCCCGCCGCGCCGCCCGCCGCCGTCGACACGCGCAGCGCGCCGCCGCCCCACGCCGCGCTCAGTTCTGCGCACACGAACAATCGTTTGAAACACATGCCGACCGACGGCGAGTTGCACTCCGTTAGGCGCTCGTCCGTTGGACGGCGATCCGTTTACCGGCGCTGGTGTTGCGCTGCAGGGCCTCGAGGTAGCGGGCGAGGCGCGGCGCGGGCGCAACCAGGCCGCCGGGTGCGCCCAGCGCGGCCGCCACGTCGGCCGGCGCCGTCTCCAGCGCGGCCGCGAGACCCTCCGACACGGGGAACCCGCTCCTGCAAAAGGTTCGTTATCATCGTCGACATCACCCGCGGCGCCACCTCCCCACTACTCGGGGGAGCCTGCTCGCGTCTGCGCTGATCCTCGCCGTCTCGTCGAGGGAGAGGTCGGCATGCCGTGGGCTCACACGACGGATACATTATGTTCACGTCTAGGCAGAAACGGCGGAAGGTCAGATTAGTTTTTCAACGACGTGCATGTAAATTACATGTACCTACAATCTGTTTATTCCTTTAAAAAATGCATGAAGAAAAATATTTTACACCTTCAACAGTTCCTCACGTAGTCGTTCTGTGAGCTTAATTGTTAATTTATTTTAAAGAAACTCTTGTTAAAATTTGTTTTTAAAGACTCGTATCCATTTTGTTTATAATTCTGTTTTTGTTTGTTTGTCTTGCCATTACATTTATATATAATTTTAAGCTCTATTGTTGTTTTTTTTAATATAATACTTAGTATGTCTCAGATGTTGCTTTGCGCACGCTGGCGTCACGGAAGACCAGCGTTACAGTAATGGCTCACAGCCTTACCGTAACAATAGCTGAGTGGCGACCATTTTTGTTGTCAGTATTTCTAATTTTGTTTTTGTGTGTGTTATTGTTTTATATTTTGTGACACAAAATAAACGTTTCTTATTCTTAAATTGAGATGGTACAAAATACAAAAACTTTATTTGTACGAAACAAAGGTTACACTAATGGTCCTAAATAAAAATGAGTTAAGCCATGTCTCGCCGCAGATGGGGATACAAAATATTAAAACCTGGATAATAATTTACTGATTATAAAAAATAAAACAAAAAAAAAAAATTGTAGGTAGCATGCAAATAATAGTAGGTACATTACAATAATAATTTAACAAACAATAATTTATAAAACAATGCCAAGATGAGGTGAGTAGGTAAAGCCCTTCTCCCATAACAATACTCCTAGTGATACGATACTCGAAGAAGAATAGGTACTAGTTGGATACTTATTCGGTACTCGACGCTCGCATATTATGCTACTGAAAAATGACTAAATTAAACATTTGTGCCAACTTTTTTGTGGACGGACGTTATGTCGAGCGATTCCAGTGACGAAGAAGCACTTGCAGTTTTTCTGTTTTATAGACACAGAAGACGTCAACGCAAGAGTAGAAAATACTGGATTAATTCATGCATATATTGAAGGAAACATAAATTGTAGAGTCTTTGTTAACGATCAACCTTATCCCTGGGAACTCTATGAGGGAGTATTGTTCTGCATATAAGTTTAAGTTACCGTCGTCGGTAGCTACCAGAGAATATAGGTACTATCTACAAGCAGTGCTGACGACCCAAACCTTAGCATGCAGTTTTTGTTTTAACAAAAATAGCTAAGCATGCAGTTTTTGTTTTAACAAGTTTTGTAAATGTCAATTATTAAAAGTGTTAATGTTCGGGCGATATGGTGGTCACAGACTTGGCCAGGTCCACGGCGGGCTGCAGCACGGCGCGCCACGGCAGCGCGCCGTGCGCCGCGTGCAGCGCCGCCAGCGCCGCCAGCAGCCGCGGCGCCCGCGGCCCCGCCCCCGGCCCCGCCCCCGCCGCGCCGCCCCACTCCGCCAGCGAGGGCGCCGCGCGCGCCGCCGTGCGGTACTCCCAGTACAGCAGCGAGCCGCTCCTGCAACACGACACTCCGTACAGCGGACCGCCAGCGCGCCACACCGCACTAGGGAGGAGGCACTGACGCGTCGAGGCCGGTCCGGTGCGGCGCCAGCAGCGCCAGGCACAGCGCGGCGGCGGCGGCCGCGTCCAGCGCGCGCCCGCCCGCCTTCAGCGCGTCCGTGCCCGCGCGCGCGCACGCCGCCGCCGAGCACGCCACGCCGCCGTGCGGGACCACCTGCAACCAGCGCGCGCCGCATCAGCCACACGAACGACGAACTACTTTATTTGGAAATTGTTTAACTAACCGATATTGTAATGGGCGGTCCGTGGGCAGTGTAGAACCGCGTTTTGCCGTTAGTAGCGTTTAGATAGAGTCACAATTCCCGAGACGTACCTCGTAGTCGTTGTAGTAGATCTGCGTCGCGAGCGCCAGCGTGATGGCGGCGGACAGCACGGCGAAGCACGCCAGGATGAGCCGCGGGCCTGCAGTGGGGTGTGACGTACCTCGTAGTCGTTGTAGTAGATCTGCGTCGCGAGCGCCAGCGTGATGGCGGCGGACAGCGCGGCGAAGCACGCCAGGATGAGCCGCGGGCCTGCAGTGGGGTGTGACGTACCTCGTAGTCGTTGTAGTAGATCTGCGTCGCGAGCGCCAGCGTGATGGCGGCGGACAGCACGGCGAAGCACGCCAGGATGAGCCGCGGGCCTGCAGTGGGGTGTGACGTACCTCGTAGTCGTTGTAGTAGATCTGCGTCGCGAGCGCCAGCGTGATGGCGGCGGACAGCACGGCGAAGCACGCCAGGATGAGCCGCGGGCCTGCAGTGGGGTGTGACGTACCTCGTAGTCGTTGTAGTAGATCTGCGTCGCGAGCGCCAGCGTGATGGCGGCGGACAGCACGGCGAAGCACGCCAGGATGAGCCGCGGGCCTGCAGTGGGGTGTGACGTACCTCGTAGTCGTTGTAGTAGATCTGCGTCGCGAGCGCCAGCGTGATGGCGGCGGACAGCACGGCGAAGCACGCCAGGATGAGCCGCGGGCCTGCAGTGGGGTGTGACGTACCTCGTAGTCGTTGTAGTAGATCTGCGTCGCGAGCGCCAGCGTGATGGCGGCGGACAGCACGGCGAAGCACGCCAGGATGAGCCGCGGGCCTGCAGTGGGGTGTGACGTACCTCGTAGTCGTTGTAGTAGATCTGCGTCGCGAGCGCCAGCGTGATGGCGGCGGACAGCACGGCGAAGCACGCCAGGATGAGCCGCGGGCCTGCAGTGGGGTGTGACGTACCTCGTAGTCGTTGTAGTAGATCTGCGTCGCGAGCGCCAGCGTGATGGCGGCGGACAGCACGGCGAAGCACGCCAGGATGAGCCGCGGGCCTGCAGTGGGGTGTGACGTACCTCGTAGTCGTTGTAGTAGATCTGCGTCGCGAGCGCCAGCGTGATGGCGGCGGACAGCACGGCGAAGCACGCCAGGATGAGCCGCGGGCCTGCAGTGGGGTGTGACGTACCTCGTAGTCGTTGTAGTAGATCTGCGTCGCGAGCGCCAGCGTGATGGCGGCGGACAGCACGGCGAAGCACGCCAGGATGAGCCGCGGGCCTGCAGTGGGGTGTGACGTACCTCGTAGTCGTTGTAGTAGATCTGCGTCGCGAGCGCCAGCGTGATGGCGGCGGACAGCACGGCGAAGCACGCCAGGATGAGCCGCGGGCCTGCAGTGGGGTGTGACGTACCTCGTAGTCGTTGTAGTAGATCTGCGTCGCGAGCGCCAGCGTGATGGCGGCGGACAGCACGGCGAAGCACGCCAGGATGAGCCGCGGGCCTGCAGTGGGGTGTGACGTACCTCGTAGTCGTTGTAGTAGATCTGCGTCGCGAGCGCCAGCGTGATGGCGGCGGACAGCACGGCGAAGCACGCCAGGATGAGCCGCGGGCCTGCAGTGGGGTGTGACGTACCTCGTAGTCGTTGTAGTAGATCTGCGTCGCGAGCGCCAGCGTGATGGCGGCGGACAGCACGGCGAAGCACGCCAGGATGAGCCGCGGGCCTGCAGTGGGGTGTGACGTACCTCGTAGTCGTTGTAGTAGATCTGCGTCGCGAGCGCCAGCGTGATGGCGGCGGACAGCACGGCGAAGCACGCCAGGATGAGCCGCGGGCCTGCAGTGGGGTGTGACGTACCTCGTAGTCGTTGTAGTAGATCTGCGTCGCGAGCGCCAGCGTGATGGCGGCGGACAGCACGGCGAAGCACGCCAGGATGAGCCGCGGGCCTGCAGTGGGGTGTGACGTACCTCGTAGTCGTTGTAGTAGATCTGCGTCGCGAGCGCCAGCGTGATGGCGGCGGACAGCACGGCGAAGCACGCCAGGATGAGCCGCGGGCCTGCAGTGGGGTGTGACGTACCTCGTAGTCGTTGTAGTAGATCTGCGTCGCGAGCGCCAGCGTGATGGCGGCGGACAGCGCGGCGAAGCACGCCAGGATGAGCCTTGGGCCGCCCGCGCAGCACGCCGCCCCGCCGGCCGCCGCGCCGGCCTTCAGCGGGGCGTCCTCGCGGAGCTCACCGCTCGCTGACGGATTTCAAGGAAATACACATATTAAACATAATAGGTAAAATATAGGTCCTTTTGCAGGTCAACATGCTATTCGAGGAGGCTCATTAATATTAATTAACAACAATTTAAAGTTCAAAGACAGACAAGATATAAAGTATGCTTATCTGTGGAATGTCAAGTAGAAATAGCATGTGTAGAGTTGGAGCGAGTTATTGTTGTAGGTGTGTGGTGTGATATTCGAAAAAATAGTGGATGTTATATAATAGCCCGAATGAAAATATTGTTGACAAAAAAATAATTTGTAATTTAAAATAAGATCATTTAGGGCAGTTTATAAATTAAATTAAAGCAATTCATTAAAAACAAAATTAATTATGTACCCGTCACTAAAAGTCGATTTAAAAGATTTAAACTTAATTGGGATTCACAGCTATCTTTAAATTATTGCTAAACAACAATCCACAACAGCCGTATCGTCAGTTTTTTAACAAATTCAGCAATACCTATGTTCAATTCAATATTTACACCCAAATCGATTGTAGTCTCAGATAAACCCGGATTTAGTGAGTGGGCAACTGTGGGTATACACAAGACAGACAAAAACTTTATGAATTGTAAAGTGAAGTACAGCAGAACTTTAGTAGAGTTTAAAGAAAAACAAAAACTATTAAAAAAAAGTCTGCCAGGTAGCCAAATCCAGTTTTATAAGTTCTAAAATAAGAAATAGTAAAAACAAAATTAAAACTACATGGCAAATTATTAATGCCGAAACAGGGAAAAAACATAAAAAAGTATACACGAAACAGGTGTCGTCGTGTGGGTTTGGGTATGCATGTTGCACTAACAGCCTGGTTCCCCCTGCATGTGCATAATTAGCGGGCGGGAGGGCGTGCATATGCATCTCAGCATTAGCGGAATTAAAACTAGATATTTTTCATTGCATTTTATTGTCATATGGATTTCCGCAAAGTAACGCCTGATTCCATTAATTATAAAAAAGTATAAGTTAAAACTTAACATTAATATACTATTGAAAAAGATGCCGACGTGGCGCAAGCATTTGAAACATTTTTTGCTGATTCTCCTATTTCGACGACAAAATCCTTAAACTCTTTTCAAATAGTTGCTGAGTCATTATTAATTAATAATGTGCCAGATTGTAATACCGAATTTAAATTGGAATATGTTAATGACCAGGTTAGAAAGAAAAAAATTCAATGATAAATGTAAGAAAAACCACGGATCTCTGGGGTCTTTCCGTAGTCATGATTAAATCACTATTAGATACTGTTGCACCTGATCTAGCCTATATCTTAACGAATGCATTGACTGTGGTGTATGTCCTGATCTTATGAAGCACAGTAAAATAGTATAATATAAAGTACCATTTTAGTCAAATCAGGTACTGTGACTGACCCTACTAACTTTAGACCGATATCAGTTTTGCCAGCATTAAGTAATTACAGTGCAACGCGAGCGCGTGAGAGGGAAGGAGACGGTACCGCGTAAACATGAAGTAATGTGCAAGTAATGCATACAAGAATTGTGTTTTCTAAATAGATCTCTAAAGAAATCTGCGATTTTTCTAGAGAAGGTGCATGGTCTGTGTTATCTAATGAAATAAAACCGGGCAAGAGCGAGTCGGACTCGCGCACCGAGGGTTCCGTGCCATCATGCAATATAATATAATGATAAAGGCGGTTTATATTTGTTGGAGAACATTGACAGCGCCATCTCTTGTCTGATAGCGGAACTTATGCAGATTTTTTACACTTTCAATGATTTTTAAAAAAGTATGCTAATTAGAGAGTTCGCTATAATTTTCCTATAAACTTTACATACACTTCTATTAGCTATTTAGCTGTTTATTAATGTGCTAATGAATACCTTTCATATGATACCCCACATCACCTAGTAACTTCACAAACATTGTGAAAACCCCCCTTCCACCCCTCTTTTCTTAAAAACTATGTAAATGAGAGAGTTCGCTATAATTTTCCCAAAAAACAACTTCTATTAGCTATAAAAGTTTCACGAGTTTATATCCGCAAACTTTGGAGATAAAGGGGGGAACGGTCGTTTTTTCAACATTTTTGTAAATAACTCGGAAACGATACGGTTTATAGGAAAAATAAAAACTATTTATTAATGTGCAAATGAATACCTTTCATATAAATATCCCACACGACCTAGTAACTTCACAAAAATTTTGAAAACCCCCCTTCCACCCTTGTCTAAACCTTGTCTAAAAAACTATGCAAATTAGAGAGTTAGCTATAATTTTCCTATAAAGTTTACATACACTTCTTAAGCTGTAAAAGTTTCACGGGCTTATCTCTGCAAACTTCGGAGATAAAGGGGGGAACGGTCGTTTTTTCAACATTTTTGTTAATAACTCAAAAACGTTACAGCTTAAAGAAAAACTAAAAACTGTTTATTAATGTGCAAATGAATACCTTTCATATGATACCACAAACAATCTATAACCTTAACTTAAAAAGTATGAGAGCCCCTATCCGCCCCCCTGCAATCATAATAAGAATATTTTTTAGCATTTTCATATAATGCTATATTAGGAAAAATGTGTTATATCTAACCATTTCAAATTTCAAGCCGTTAGCATCAATAGTTCTCGAGATATCCACTTGTGACAGACAGACAGACAGACAGAGTGATCCTATAAGGGTTCCTTTTTACCATTTTGGTCTGGAACCCTAAAAACAGCTCTAAACATCTCTATCCCTACCCTATTATAAAAGTGAAAGTGTGGATGTAGTATGTTCTCAAAACGACTGGACTGATTTAGGTGAATAGATTCTCGATCAGACCTTGGAGACGGACATACGCTACATTTCGTTTTGCAAATTAAATTAGGGATTGAAGTATAGGATGAAAGTTTGTATGGAAAAAAAATCTTCACATAATCTACATAATTGAAATTTAAAAAAATATTTGGATTGTGTAAATTGGTTTTTCAGCATCTCTCAAAAATCATTATTTATCACGAAAACTTTAATGTTTCGCAAAACGAAACGATTTAGGGTTTTGTTTTGCGAAACATTAAAGTTTTACTCATTTTAAATCTAAATACTAGCTTGACAAATTAGATTTTTTAGTTACCTGGAGCGAGGTCCGCGGCCATGATGCAGCGGAGGCGCGGGATGCAGCGCCGCCTCGCGCTCGCTCCGCTCGCCACAGGATTGCTGCGGACAATGCAACACCGTGGGCGACCAGCACACAGGGCCGGTGCAGGACCACCTATACCCAGCGGGAGTCAACGGGCCGTCGTGTGCTGATATGAATTTATAGAAGCTTTTAAGAAAACAAATCTAAGGACTCTAATGAATTATGTATGACAGTATGGCAGTAGTGCTGGGGACAGACTTCCATGTTTTCTCGCCGCTTTTCTGGGCTAGGAGCACAATTATTTTTATTCAGTGTAAGGTCTCACACCTTTGAAAATCCGGCTCGAAGGACCATAAAGATGTAAGGTTAATAAGATGTGAAGAATGTGGCAGAAATGTGGCGCCAAGGTGTTAATAAGATGTTGATAATTGATAAATGGATTTTATTCCCAAACACTACGAACTAAATTGTGATAATAAAATGCTGACGCGAGAGGATAGTGCGGTTAGACCGCACATTCAGAAATGTTTTTCCATAGTTTGTAATTACAAAACATAGACACGTCCACTTACAATATAAAAAAAAAAACATTTATTCTTATGCTAACAGGAAACAAAGCACGTGAATGAATCAGCTTCCCTGTTTTAATAACCGAGAGCCAAACGCGAGTCCAGGAGGTGCGAGGGTTCCGCGCTATCATGTCATGGCGGAGGATCCTAAAGCGCGCCATTTCTTGTCTGACAGCGGAACCTATGTAATTTTCATTGATAACTCTATAGTTATTACAATCCAATCCATTCCAATGTTCCCGGTAGAGTTCGCTCTTTAGCGATAAGGCCGCCAATTGTCACTTTGTTTTTCAGTGGTTCTTGTTATTATGTTTGGTTTTAAGTGTGCAATAAAGTCAAGAAACAAGAATCAAAAATACTTTATTCAGTGCGGCCGCATGGACCTTATTGACGCGTCACGAAGTATTTTAATTATTTGTATTCAGTATTTTCTATATGATGGAGCACGCCTGATAATAGGGGCGATGCGTTCCGCAGGTTAAACAGCCTATATATCGGTCCCGAAATGAAAATAGGTGGGCGATTCTTTAACCATTATGCAATCGATGTTGTTTTATAGAAAATATCTAATATATTTGCTACTAGCCGCACTCCGCGGTTTCACCCCGTAGTTCCCGTTCCCGTGGGAATACGGGAAATATTGCCTATGTTGCTTAGGGATAATGTAGCATTACTACTACTAACAACTACAACTAATGGTAAAATAATTGTATAAATCGGTCCAGTTGTCTCGGAGCCTATTCAATGCATACAAACAAACAAACAAACAAACAAATCTTTCCTCATTATTATGAGTGTATATAAAACAACATCGATCGCATACCGATTTGGTAGGCTTATTTGATTAGTGTTTTTAGGGTTCTGAGCCAAAACGCTAAAAACTAAAGCTGGTTATGTGAAGTGCTATCGCCTTGTGACATCGTGAGGAAACCCGCGGCTTAGTTAGCTTCAGACGTTGACCTTGACCTGTTCTTTCCTCTGACTAACAGCTGACTAAGCTGAGAGGATGGTATAGGTGCTGAGAAAGCCTAATCCATTAAACAATGTTCCAGGCACTGCAGCGTCCCGTACAGCATGATTACCAGTTGCTGACGCTACATACATCATCTATAATATGTCTATCATCGATGCAAAGGCCTTACTTTTTTTATCGTCTTGTGGAACATGTTTAGAAAACTCTTAATCGCCTTCATTGCAATACCAATATCATCATTATCATCATCATCGCAGCCGTAGGGTAGGACACAGCACAGCACAGTTTTTGGGCATCATAGAAAAAATATTTACTTAAGTATTAAATTTTTTTTTTTGCACTTACAACCATTTATCGTTTTTTAGGGTTCCGTAGTACCTACAACAAAGAACCCTGATAGTTTCGCTTCGTCTGTTTGTATTCGGCTTTGCGAAGAGACTATTAGTTCTAGAAAGCTGTAATTTTGCATGGACATAATAAGATAATGACGCGAAAAGTTATCTCGGTGCCAAAACATGGTAAGTAAAAAAATAATAAAGTAATTTGATTTTAAATCCACTACCTAGGTACATAATAAACTTTTTTTCTCGATTTTCCCATCGTGTGTAAACTATTGAACTAAAATAGTTTTTTTAAAACAATTTAGGAATTGCGATGTAAATTTATCGATTTAGGGGTTTGCGAAATATTAATGTTTAACCTTTTTTCGAACGTCATTTTAAAGTGCCTTTAAAATCTATGATAAAATCTAAAAAATGCTGTCAACTGTCTTGCAGCGCGTTCGTTTAATTCCTATGCAGGCCTCTCGTCTCGTGTCACAACAAACCGGCCCTGGAGCGCATCACCGCTAGAATGCAACGGATCTAATCTACCAACCTACGAGTATGTGGTGTTTTCCTGAGGGATGCGGAGCAGCTTTCACGTGATCGTCTCGACGAAGAGCAAACTGTATTATTATCTATTGGAAAGAACTAATTTTACGAAACACAGAACACAATATAATTTACATGCAGAGATACTCTCACTCAGACCGTAGATGCCAGTCTCAAGTGAGCGAGTGAACTGGCCGGGCCGGGGCCGGGGCCCGCGCGGGGGGCGCGGGGCGCGGCGTGCCTCGCAAGCGAATGCCATAACTGTATTGTATGTACCTAGTAGCCGTGTAGCGGCTCGTCTTGCTCGGTCGCGCGCCTGCGCATGACGTCAGCTGGAGAAGCGCGCACGCAGACGGGCAGTAGTAGGGTGTAGGCGCCGGCGCGCACAACAAACGATCCACGACGTTTACTAACATGAATGGGGCTGTAGACCCGATATCCGGTCAAATACTAAGTTGTTAAGTATATGAACTTAAATATTACCTACATTTATAGGTAGATGGGTTCGTTTCCTAACTAGGTAAATTGCTTGCCGCATGTCTTATTTTACTTACTTCACAAAATTCGATCCTTAAGTATAAGCATGACTATCATAATTGCGTAATAAATAATAGTGTATTTTTGTCTATTCCATTTCCTATGGGGAAGATACTACAAAATCTCAAATTTTCAAACTAAACCCTGAGTTTTGTCAGTGATCTTTTGATACTATTGTAGCTGTTATCTGATTTCATCCATATACAGAACACCTAATTACCATAGAGATTAGGTAATGACATGATAAATATGTATGTCTAGAAAGGAAGGGGAAAGTATTCCAAGATGGATACCCCACGTAGAATGCTCATAATTCAAAGGATATTTAACTTAGCTCGATGCTAAGAAGTTTCTTGCAACTGACTAACCTTAACTCATCATCATCATCTCAGCCGTAGGACGACCATTGCTGGACAGAGGCCTCCCTCTAGTATCGCCATGTGTAATATTATGTAATATTTAATTAAAATATTATAATTTTCTATGTTCGGAACCCTTAGCGCGCAAAGCTCGCTCGCACTAGTCCGCTCTATTGAAAATAAAAACTCTTAAATTATTAGTTACTAGCAGCACCTCACCGTTTCATCTGTGTAGTTCCCGTTCCCATGGGAATACGGGAATGAAATAAAGCCTATGTGATAACGTAGCTTTCCATAGGTGAAATAATTTTAAAAATCGTAATAAAAGTAGTCGTGAGAGCGTCACAAACAAACCGCAAGAGACGGCTGTCCACGCACGTCCACAGCTGGGCATAGGCCTCCAAGATCATAGGGGGGTTACGTCCACAGCTGGGCATAGGCCTCCAAGATCATAGGGGGTGTTGTCATACTCGCGACATGTTGCTTCATCCCAATGATGTATTTATCTTAGACTGTTGGTTTATAGACAGTTTGGGCAGTACTGAAGCATGTGACTATAAGTACCACGTTTTCCAACGAAGAACATGCCACAGTCGCAGCTCACAACTTCTCAAGCGAACGGTTCCCGGCTGGTTAAACGTGCCGAAGGGTATTGGAAGTAGATTTTAAGCTGTTGCGGCAAATAATGTTGTGTTATTTCTGTGGACAGCCGCAACAGCAAATCCCTATATACCTACGTAAGCGCATTGACCATCTGCCGTTGGCGTGTGAACCATTTCTACAAAGAATATAGGTATGAAAAATGCCAACTCCAAACGTGTTGTACAACCATGTAGAAGTAAACGCCTAAATTACAAAAGAGCTGATTTCCAGAGATTAAAAGTTAATATCGTGGGGTGCCGGCAATATAATGTTGCACGTTGTCTCTTGCCCATGGATTCAGTTAAAATTAACCAAGGGAGACCCTCCAGGAGATAGGCAGCAGCGTCTTTCCATGTATCAACATCACGTGCTTGCTAGTATGGCAAAGATGAGGGCATCTTGGAGATCTATGAAGGGGGTCTATGTCAAGCAGTGGATGTTCTACCGCTGAGATGATGATGAAAACCCAATCAAAGAAGAAAACAGGACGTGATATTGCTGTCTTTGAGGACATACCAGTTACAACTCGCTGAATCTGAACTTCGTCGCGTATTCGCTTTCACAAGTGGAGAATGTGTAAGTGCACGCAAAGCCACGAGCCTTCGTCGATTGGTGTTCAGGTCGGTCCTCCGTCAGCTGCTCTGTGTGTGAAGCCGTTGTTTAGACAACGTGCGTGCAGTGAGATCTTGCGAGTCGTAACTGGTAGGTGTGTGTCTCTAAGGGTCCCTGCCATCATACCATTATTATCTACCTACACTACATAATAAAGAGGAAAGATTTGATTGTTTGTTTGTTTGTATGCATATGCATATAGTTTGGCATATTTGGTGCCGTGGGGTGCCGGCAGTAGAATGTTACCCCTCCCTTAATGCCCGTGGATGCAGTAAGAGCCTGCTAAGGGATACCACTGGAAGATAGGCAGCAGCGTCTTTCCGTGTATCAACATCCCGTACTGCGCTCGCCAACCCGCCTGCCAAGCGTGGTGAGTATGGCAACTACCCCTCATGGAGATCCATGAGGGAGGCCTGTTCAGTAGTGGATTTTATACGGCTGGAATGATGATGAATATGCATATGCATATAGGATCCGAAACTAGGGTTGGGTCGCCTAAGATCGGACGCATTAGCCGAAAATTTTAGACGTACTGCATTTTTATTTAATTTCTCATGATTCGACGTCGTTTTTCTATTGCGGTCTACAGTAAATTGATGACAAATAAATATTGTTTAACTCCTATTTTTTCGGTTTGCGCAGATGTTATCTATCTAAGCAAATTAAGAGCTTAAAGAGCAGACTTTTTTCAACTTACCATAGTGAAGAAAATAACATTCCGGCCGAAGATCGGACTATGTAGTATCTTCATTTCTATACGTTTAATAATAAAGTACACATTAGGAAAATATCCGGACTTACGTCCATACATTCGACGATTTCTCCCACTAAATACACCTTTCTGCCGAATCACCTGTGTGCATGTCCCGTCTGGTCGCTGGCCGGAAGTTACACACTCTTTTGGCCGCAGTGTGAGGCGAGGGGCAGAATAAAATGGCGGAACTAGTAGTGTTGCCAGCAGTAGAAAATATTGCTTAGTTTGTGAGTATCCCATGCGTCCGATCTTATGTCACATCCGATCTTAAGCGACCCTATATACTACTATACTGGAAAATTGATTTTTCGATTTGAAATTATTGCACCATTAGAATCTACATTATCCCTTAGTAATATTTTATGTCCGTATTCCCACGGGAACGGGAACTACGCGGGTGAAACCGCGAGTGCGGCTAGTATATGATAAAGACGGTTTATATTTTGTTGTAGAACCTTGACAGCACCATTTCTTGTCTGATAGCAGAACTTATGTAAATATTTTACACTCGTTGATTTTTTAAACAACTATGCAAATAAGAGAGTTTATTATTATCTTTACATAATAATAATAAAAGGTAGGTAAATCATTTTATTTCAAGGCATCATAACAAAATAAAATTACAGACCTTACTTTAGAGACACTTTACCAACACACATAATTATAAAAACTTAATAAGTAGGTACTTATCGTGTCCTTGGCACTGGGTCGATGACGTGCGCGCGGTGTCGCGTATCAGCCTTCCATACGACATTGAACTTAATGAATACGACACCCTTCGGTCAACATCCGCTATCCATAAACGTCGAGGCGATCTGTCGGCACCCTCACCTATATGAAGCGAAGTTTACATTACGGCGAGACGACAACTTCTCGACTCTCAAACTGAAGCCGGATTTCTGTCGCCGGTACTTTTCCACATCCTCGACTGTAACGGCGTAGTGGACGCCGGTAGGTATTAATTCATCCAATGCACAAATTTCTCTATTAAGTATATCGTTTTTGTTATTGTTTACGATTTCATCATCATCATCATCACAGCCGTAGGACGACCACTGCTGGACAAGGGCCTCCCTCATGGACTTACAGATCCATGTACTGATCATGAGGGGTTGTTGCCATACTCACCACGCTTGGCAAGCGGATTGGCGAGCGCAGTACGAGATGTCACTCGGAAAGATGCTGCTGCCCATCTTCCAGGGGTAACCCTTGGCAGACTCTTACTGCATCCACGGACAAGAGAGGAAGGGTAACATTCTACTGCCGGCAGTCCACGGCAACTATTTATATTATTATTTTTTTTGACATGTACCGATGCAATTATCATTTTATTCATTAAGTGTTAATTAAATTGTGGACAAAAATTTGCACGCCTAAATTAGGCAGAATGTAATTGAACTGTGTTTTTAACTATACGACCTATTGTAAATTCCTGCATGTACATTCCTGCGAATAAATAATATGATTATGTTCATGGAGATATAAAAGTACAACGCTGAGATAATTTTATTTTATTTTATTGATGCTTGGAAAACAAACAGCTTATAATAACAAAGAAATGGTAAGTGGAATAGAACAAATTAAGCCTTAAACAGTTTTCACTTATAAAACTTAGGATATATATTAAAGTTAAATTAAGCAGAGGACTGCTGTGGGGTGCCGGCACTAGAATGTCACCCCTCCTCTCATGCCCGTGGATGCAGTAAGAGCCTGCTAAGGGATACCTCCGGAAGATGGGCAGCAGCGTCTTTCCGTGTAACAACATCTCGTACTGCGCTCGCCAACCCGCTTGCCAAGCGTGGTGAGTATGGCAACTACCCCTCATGGATGTCCATGAGGGAGTCCTGTGTTCAGTAGTGGACGTTTTACGGCTGAAATAAATGAATGAATGAAACAGAGGATATGAATGTTGGCAGTAACAGAAATAAATAAAAAAATACCAAACATTTCAAAGCAGAATTTTTTGTGGTATAAAGCCATATAAATCAAATATATCCAATATGGGTCAAAGAAAATAACAAATAAGAAGTAAATATAAATATTAGTTCTATATAAATAAGAATCCGTGAAGACAAATATTTATAGTAAAATATGAAATCACGAAGCGAAGAAGCCCTTAGTATTGTTGTTTTGAAAATATTATTTTTTGTATTAAACAAGTCAATATCTTGTGAGTACTGCGCGTTGTAGGTGCGCATCGTACGCAAGAGGTACGCATTGCTGCGGTAATTAGTAGAAACTGTGGCAACGTACAACTTAAGGAATGGACTTCGCGAAGAGCGACTAGAAGGAACCACAAATTTAATGTCAGATAATAGTGCAGGAGTATCAATTACATTTAAAAGCACATTATGTAAAAATGAGAGATCAGCTGATTCCCTTCTCTTCTCTAGTGGCAATAGATGGTGATGCTTACAGCTGTCAACATAATCTGGAATGTAAACCTTATGCTTAAAATTTATAAATTTAAGGAATTTCTTTTGTGGCTTTTCTAGTTAACCGATGTACTTATCATATTGGGGATTCCAAACCTGAGAGGCATATTCAAGGTGACTTCTAACTAACGAACAATATAGGATTTTCAGGGTTTTTAATCTAGTCACTCTAGTCACTCTGAAGAGGAATCCTAGGATTTTGTTAGCTTTAGATGTTATCCTTTCTATGTGTTGATCAAAGAGCAGTTTGGGTCCAAAGTTACTCCCAGGTCAAGCACAGAGAAAGATCTTGTAAGAAACTGGTCATTTAGACTATAATTAAAAAGAAATGTATGAGGAGATCGACTAAAAGAAATATAAAAGCATTTCTGTACATTAAGATCAAGCTTGTTTAACTCGCAATAAGAATGAAGATTGTCCAGATCACTTTGCAGATTTAGGAGATCGGTAAAAGAATTTATATTTTTGTAGATCTTCATATCATCTGCAAACAGGAGAAACTTAGAGTGAGTGAAGCAGGATTCAATATCATTCAATATGCATCCACGGGCATGAGAGGTGAGGTAACATTCTACTGCCGGCACCCCACGGGTAACGTCTCATGCACTATTTAAATGATAACGACGTATTAGCTAAACGTCAATATGGATTTAGGACTGGTAGATCGACATCAAACGCAGTTATAAGTCTTACCTCCACGATCGTTAAGAACTTCGATAACAGACTAAAAAGAATGGGCATTTTTCTCGACAACTGTTTCTGTGTCAATTCTACTGAAAAAAACTTTATATCATTGGCATAAGGGGCACTGTCGGAAGCCTTCTTAGCAGCTACCTTACCAATCGTCGCCAAATCGTTGTCATTGATAAACATCACACTGAAGAAAAGGAAATATATTTTGGTATTCCTCAAGGTAGCGTCCTCGGTCCTACTCTTTTTCTCATCTATATCAACGAGCTAGTTAATTTTTCCCTTTTAAATTGCACTATCTTCTCCTATGCTGACGATACAGCTTTTATTGTAAGGGGACGGAATCGGTCAGAAGTAAAATCATCTGCCGAGGATCCGCTCAAAAAGGTTCTACCTCATTGTGGCTTTCACAAAATCTTTTAACTTTGAACTTGTCAAAAACAAAGTTCATTTCCTTTTCTCCTTTCTTCAAAACCCCCTCTTTTTCCATTATTACCCATCTACTCTTGTATGTCTTCGGCTCAGTGCTATTTTCCTAGTTTTGCTCGTACTTCTAATATTCAGTATCTTGGAGTGTGGTTAGATTCTACACTGTCATAGTCTCAGCAGATCGAGTGCACTGTTTCCAAAGCAAGGAAATTAATATTAAAAAATAGATAGATAGATAGATAAAACATTTATTTGTAACACTTATAACAAAACACATCAAAAATAAAAGACACAACAGGAGAGACATTAATAACAAATTAAACTAAGAAAAAACAGTTACAAAAAGGCGTCTGACTCAGCCTAAGTTGAGCATAAGCACAACGCTGATCTACCGTCAGAACCGGTTTGATACGAGATGAAGACAACACTCAACTCATAACTACTAACTAAAATCAATAAATATAACTACCTACTAACAAAAAAAAAATACAGAAACAGCATATTATAAATCTAAAAAAATAAAGAAAAAGTGCAAAAGAATTTAAAACTATCATTTAAAAGTTAAAACTATTCTATCTCTAGTTAAAGGATCAGAGCACGAAACGAGAACACACTGTTAGGCATCTGGCTTAGTATATGGAAGTACCAACAACCAAATGAGACTTGGCCTGTTTAAGAAAATTAATATATTGCGTAGATAAAGCAAATAAGAAATTTATCTAATCAAAACTGCTTGAAATTGGTATATTGTGTGCTTGCTCAATCTGTTTTGTCGTACTGCATCACTGCGTGGGGTGGATCTACAAAAACCCACATGATTAGAGTGGAAAGATCTCAGAGGGCGACTCTTAATGTCATGTCCTCCAACCCCAGACGCTTTCCAACAACGTTATTGTACTCGACCTGCGATGTGCTTACAGTTCGTCAACTATTTGTTCTTTTTGCCATTCTACTAAAGCACTGTGAAATTACTTATGACCCAAAAATAGTAAAGCTTAAACGTCGCTCCGATATAGTCTGCCGAACTGAGTCTCATCGAACTGTTGTCGCAGGAAGACAATATTATCATTTAGTTCATTAAACAATAGGGTGAATAAAACAACAAACACCCTACCCCTTTTCTTTCCAAAAATGTAAAGCTGAACTGACAAAGTGGCTAAAAACTCTCAACTATGACACTGAAAAACAGTGGTTTATTCTCTGACTTTCCCACTCAAACTCCTAAATACACATATTCGTACACTTGCGAATGCACATACACACACATACACACATACTCATCACACACATACACAAATAAGATCCCATTAAATCCGAACTTTTTTGTACAGTAAATATTTTTTTTTTTTTTATTAAAAGTGATTGTTCTAATGCATTTAAGTTTTGCTGTATATATCTTTGTTTTTTTTTCTTGTATTTCATCATCATGTACATATATCATCTTGTACATGTAGGAGCATCCTATACTTCGGAGGTGAGCGCTGACTCAGTTCTTTTTGTAACTTTTGCAGCAGTCAACGTTTTCTTCATATTTTTGTACACAAGTGTTTTTGTTCCAAATAAATAATAATAATAATAAATAATAATAATAATGCTGGACAAATCACACAGCATCATCTAGCCCCAAGCTAAGCAGAGCTTGTGTTATGGGTACTAGATGACTGATATACTTAATACATTAAAACATAAAAAACATTACATTATTATTTAATATTTTTGTATTTGTCATCGACAACAGTGACTTGATGCTGAATGATAACCCATAGACAAAAATGATGATGAACCTTGCTTCATAGACTGATGAGAACGGAACAAGGGGTAATATTAGAATTTAAAGAAAACACTCTTGATACCGCTTATGTCCTTTATTCATTTTGTTTTACTTCCAGCAGGACACCCAACGTTAAACAGAGTACATAGTTGAATAGGTACGTCTTTACTCCATGAACCTCCAAGCACGAATGCCAGAACCTTTCTACTCTATTTAACTACTTTGTAAGTTAGTTAATTTATAAACTAGTTATTTTTAAAACAGGTATCCTTACAATAGGTACATAAACTCGAAAAACATAACCGTCCTCATCGAAGCGAAGTCAGTTAAAAAGACAATAAGATAATATCATGACGTTGGAAACAGCATGAACGTACAGCTACAGAAATCTGAACTGTAGCATTGAACTTTGTTCATCGGATCGATCAAGTCGAGGCCATCTGGAGACCGCCTCTATAGGCCAGTGAACACAACCTAGGTACATGCTAGAAGCGTAAGGGCGCAATAGCTTGAACTGACGGTTTGTTGGCTTCAGTGGTGGTAAGGACCGGTTAGTCATCATCATTTCAGTCGTAGGACGCCCGCTGCTGAAAATAGGCCTCCCCCATGGATTTCCAGGTATTGCGGTTAGAAGCATCCACCGTCGACCTGCGGTCTTCACCAAGTCATCTGCCTATCTTGTAGGTGGACGTCGTACACTGCGATTACCGGTCCGTAGCCTCCACTGGAGAACCTTTCGGCCCCATCGGTCATCTGTTCTTCGATCTACATGGCCTGCCCATTGTCACTTCAACGTGCTAATCCGTTTGGCTACGTCGGTGACACGAGTTCTTCTACGTATCTTCTCATTTCTGATTCGATCACGAAGAGGAACCCCGAGCATAGCCCTCTCCATAGCTCGTTGAGCGACTCTGAGTGTCTCTCGTCAAATCATCAATCGGCTAGTCATACACATACACCTAATATAATATATCCGGATAAGACCCTTGATCGTAGTCACGAGTTGCAGAGTGCGTCACGCGACGCCGCGCTAGCACTACGCCGTACGCTGTGACTAAGGCAGCTTAATGCTGTTTATGATGCGGTGGAACTTAATAAGCATAATAAGATTACTGAAGCCTTTCAAAAAATAAATCCAGTATAAAGGTATCCGCGAGCGTTCAGCGTCTCACAGTCCTAGCTCGTCTGGGATCCGAGTGTGCTCCAGTGACATCGAGTCTTTCCCAGGGTTTCGCGAAGTGCGCTCGAGCCTCTGCCACGTGCAGTGTTCCCCTCTCGTTCCCAATCAGAGACTAAGCTCGTAACGATGGTGTACAACTTCAAAGTGTTCAAGAAGTGCGCGCCCAACGGCAAGGTGACGCTGTACATGGCGAAGCGGGACTTCGTGGACCACATCTCTTTCGTGGAGCCTATCGGTGGGTATCCGCGATGCGGCCAGCGGAGGCGCCGCCTCAAGCGCGGGCTGGGGAGGAGGCGCCTGCGCCGGCAAGACGCTACAACGTGCCTTGTTGCTGTGCAGATGGCATGGTGCTGCTGGACGAGGAGTACGTGCGCGGCAGAAAAGTGTTCGGGCAGGTCGTGTGCACGTTCCGCTACGGGCGCGAGGAGGACGAGGTCATGGGGCTCAACTTCTACAAGGAGTTGTTCCTGGCCTCGGAGCAGATCTACCCGCCGCCCGAGAAGCGCGCCTTCGAGCTGTCCCGCACGCAGGTACCACCCACCCGCCCTCTCTCCCTACCCGCTCATGTCGCCTGACGAGGTCTGTAAGCAGGTGGTCTGTGGCAGGAGCGGCTGATGAAAAAGCTGGGCGCGAGCGCGTTCCCGTTCCGGCTGCAGGTGCCGGCGGGCGCGCCCGGCTCCGTGACGCTGCAGCCCGGCCTGGAGGACGAGGGCGAGCCCTGCGGCGTGCACTACTACGTGAAGCTGTTCGTGGGCGACACAGAGATCGACCGCACGCACCGCAGGTGGGCCCCGCGCCCCCCTCCCGCGTCCCGCACCCCGCGCCCCCCGCCCCGCGCCGGCCGTCCGCTGACCCGCGCCGTCTGTTGCAGGAGCACGGTGGCGCTCGGCATCCGCAAGGTGCAGTTCGCGCCGTCCAAGCCGGGCCCGCAGCCCTGCACGGTGGTGCGCAAAGACTTTGTGCTGTCCCCCGGCCAGTTAGAGCTGGAACTAACGCTCGATAAGCAGGTACGCAGCCAACGTTTCTTGGTTTTCTTATGTGACAAAAGTTTCCAAAAAGACTTACCTAGCATTATTTTTTAACCCCCGACAAAAAAGAGGTGTGTTATAAGTCCACTAAGTGTGTGTCTGTGTCTCGGTCTGTGGCACCGTAGCTCTTAAAGGAGTGAACAGATTTGCATGTAATTTTCTTGTCGTAGTCTTTTATTTAAAGGTAGGTTTTCCGACTGTCATGTGGTTCTGCTTAGCCAATTTTGATAAAACATGTCTAAGCATGTCTAAACATGTTTTATCAAAATTTGTTAAGGAGTTGGCAAAATATTGGAGGTGAATGAGGGGATGAATAATGTAATGTTCCCAAATATATCCGAGTTTAGTATCGAATGAAAGGAAATGATGTTCTATGCGAAACTGAAATTTATAAAGAAATCAATCTATCGAGCCATTCGTGAGATTGCGAGTTGAAAGTAGGGGTGAACAACCGAATGTTTTTAAATATGGTACCCAAGTGGTACCATATTTGAAATTTGAAAGTAGCAAATGAAAAGGCATGATGTGTAGATTGCAGAACTGGGTACACATTACAAAAAAAATGAGGTAACCTCAGAGACTGGGTAAAAATTCATGGGTTACTTAATTTTAAAAAATTTATAAACATGTTATTATTAACTCATTTTTTTCGTAATAAAAGGAATATTCGATCACCATAATAACACGTTCATCGATTGAATTTTTCCCGTCAAAAAAATACTCATGTATAAAAGCCCTTATGAGGTACATCATGATGATATTAAGGCTGGACCTCACACAACTGGAATGTCCCTCTGATTTCAAAATCTTATATTTAACAATCCGAATAATATGTAAATCTGTGATGTTTAATCTGTATGCGTAAAAAATAGTGGTGTATGCGATTCCGTGCCATTTTAATTACTTATCTATGTAAATATGTAAAAGTTAATGTCCTAATAAATAGATCAACGCACAGCCAAGCCAATGTATAATAAACCAGCATAAACTTGCTGAAGTTTGGCATGCTGGTTTATTATACATTGGCTTGGCTGTTAATTGAGAAATTGCGTAAGCATTGAACAAATATAAAAAATAAACACGTGTTTCAGCATTTTTCAAAATTCATCCCCGTTGTGAAAAAATATAGAGGATAAATATATAAATATTGCCCGAATGACTGTATTTTGCGGTTTTCAATAATTCGGGCAGAATTTTATTTATGATTACGTGTAATCGCCGTGTAGTTGCCGTGGGGTGCCGGCAGTAGAATGTTACCCCTCCTCTCCTACCCGTGGATGCAGTAAGAGCCTGCTAAAGGACACCTCCGGAAGATGGGCAGCAGCGTCTATCCGTGTATCAACATCCCATACTGCGCTCACCAACCCGCCTGCCAAGCGTGGTGAGAATGGCAACTACCCCTCATGGAGTTCCATGAGGGAGGCTTGTGTTCATCAGTGGACGTTTTATGGCTGAAATGATGACGTGTAATCGCGTTTGCCACGGTTACTAAGTCAGATGACATCGAGTACAGTTTGTAACAATGGGTAAAATATTCTAGTAGAAAATAGTCAAAATTTATTTATTTATTTATTCATGGAAAACAAACAGCTTGAGAAACTTAAATCTAGTAGAAGAATAAACATAGAAAATAACTAGCCTTGAGTAGTTTTCACTTATAGCTTGGTTGTATACAGTCCAGTTTTACACTAACATAGAATTATAAACACTTAAATTATTGACACAATTACACTAATCTAACCAAAGTTTGTAAATTAAATTAAATTAAAAAACATTTATTTCAGATTACAGATTACAAAAATTCAATACAGTAATCCATATTAGACAATTGTAAGCCTTATCCACATTCGTTAACGAAAGGTTTTTTTTAACGATATTTTACGAATACAAGCATTAATTTTAAATACATTATTTCTCGCCATGAACAAATCAACATCAAAATCCGACTGTTTATCTGAGAATTGAAAAATCGGCCCTAAGTCAAAAAGTTTTAAAAAATCTGTTGTAAAACTTTAAGAACGACAAGCTTTTTTTAAACTAACGCAGAGGATGTCGCGGGGAAAAAGCTAGTTACGAATAAATAGAGACATTCCGGATGTATGAGGCCAGCATGAGGCGCGTAGAGCGGGCCTGCGCCGGGTGGTGTGGTGCTGGTGAGCGCGGCGTCTGTTGCAGCTGTACATGCACGGCGAGACGGTCGCCATCAACATGTGCGTGCGCAACCACAGCAGCAAGGTGGTGAAGAAGATCAAGGCGTCCATCCAGCAGGGCGTGGACGTGGTGCTGTTCCAGTCCGGCCAGTACCGCAACGTGGTCGCCAGCGCCGACACGCAGTGAGTGCCGCCGCCCGCCCCGCCGCCCGCGCCCCCGGCGCGCGACTACACACATGCGTTGTTGCAGGGACGGCTGCCCGCTGCAGCCCGGCTCCAGCCTGCAGAAGGTGCTGCACCTGACCCCGCAGCTGGCGTCCAACCGCGACAAGCGCGGCATCGCCCTCGACGGCCAGCTCAAGCGCACCGACACCACGCTCGCCTCCACCACGCTGTGAGTACCACCCCCTATTTACGGCCTCTTCCCCTCCTTCTGGGGCTGGCTGATCACAGTGTTAATCTTACTCTTAAGACTCTTAAGACTTAATCGCCCTGCCCTTGCCTTGAATACGTCTGGAGCTCACTGACGGTGTGCCCGCAGGCTGCTGGACGCGGAGCAGCGGGACGCGTTCGGCATCGTGGTGAGCTACAGCGTGAAGGTGAAGCTGTACCTGGGCGCGCTCAGCGGCGAGCTGGTGGCCGAGCTGCCCTTCATCCTCATGCACCCCAAGGTACCGCCTGCCAACCAGCCTGCAAGGCCTCCGGGCTGCGCTGCGACGTAAGAGGCAGCCTGCTACGTCGCAGCGCAGCCTTGCGGGTTCGATCGATTTTGATTTATCTGCAGATATTTGTCTTGTGTTTCGTTGTGTTTTCTATGTAAATAAGTATGCATATGTATATAAAAATACATTTAACAAGTATATCAATCATCTGCTTTCTACAGTGCAAGCTTTGCTTAGTTTGACTAGATGGTGCTGTGTGTAGAATCATAAGAGACAACATTAAAACGAGATTTACAAATGTTAAAAAGTCACAAAAATTGCACTTTATTTTAGATAAGATAGATAAGATAAAGATAAAAATTGTTTATTTTGTCACAGAAATAACACAATATTATATTTTTAAAACTAATTAAATTTAGACAGAATAATACCGTGACAAAAAAGGCCACTACTCAGCATTTGCTGTGGCAGAGTAGGTCGTACCACAGCGCTGGTCTTCCGTAGTTACCATCGTTTGCGATTGGTGGCAACCGCAGCACACTAATTAACATAAAACGACATATCTAATTTATAATTATACATATCATATCCTTCACCGCTGGTCTAATAAGTAAGTTCAGAGTCGCTCAACGAGCTATGGAGAGGGCTATGCTCGTGGTTTCTCTACGTGATAGAATCAGAAATAAGGAGATACGTAGAAGAACTCGTGTCACCGACATAGCCAGACGGATTAGCACGTTGAAGTGGCAATGGGCAGGCCATGTAGCTCGCAGAACAGATGGCCGATGGGGCCGAAAGGTTCTCAAGTGGAGGCCATGGACCGGTAATCGCAGTGTAGGACATCCACCTACAAGATGAGCAGATGACTTGGTGGAGACCGCAGGTCGACGGTGGATGCAGGCCGCTTCTAACCGCAATACCTGGAAATCCATGGGGCAGGCCTATGTCCAGCAGTGGGTGCCTACGGCTGAAATGATGATGATGATACATATCAAGTAGAGCTAAAACAAACGCTAAGTCATTACTTACTCTTTTAACGCTCTGTCATGCTCGTAGAAGATTAACTTAGTTTAGCATAAGTTAAGCTTACACAAACGAACTTAGTTCGTCAATGGTACCTACATACATTCCTACTAACGCATTTTGCACATTTCTAATATGATATACAGAAACACTCGCCGCTTACTTGTGAAGCACAAAGTTTAGGTGTTGGCTATTTTTGGTATAGTTGATCTCCGTTGGGGCAGCCACGGCAGCATAAAGTCATATAAAGAGCCGAGGCTGCCTCTAATAGAGAGACGGTCCTAGAGGTCGGGAGGAAGCTACAGTTGTGGCGACGTTGTGCAGGAGGGGCGCGGCAAGGTGATCCAGGCGGACAGCCAGGCGGACGTCGAGTTGTTCCGCCAGGACACCGTGCACCACCAGGAGAGCGTCGAGGTGTACTAGCGCCCGACGCCTTACAGGGCTTTGCAGGAATGGAATTCACCTTCTTATCAATCTGATGCTACTTTCATTATGTTCTTTATTTTATCTCACACTACTAGTACCTACTTTATTGAGCAAATTTATCGTCAGGGATTTGAAACCCACTTACTCTGTTAGAAAAGCTTTAAACTTCATTGTGCGCAAGTAAATGCCGGCGTATACATATCCTATGAGTAGACATATATTTTTAATACGTTTTTATCGTAAAAACATTGTCTCTTGTAATATTTTAAAACTTATTAAATTTCAATAAGTATCTACGTTCAGACCGTTAATGATATAGGCGTGCCTGACCATTATACCTACTCGTATTATCTTGATAAAAGACATACTATGCTATTAAAATATTATTTAAAGGACGACAACATGTTGTTTATTTCCATAGTAATAAGTCCTTCCCTCTCCTACTACAGGAGCTTGTGCATTGAACTGGTGGTTTCATTGTGCACGGCGTCAAGGAACAGGGAATGAGCAAGCTGAAGCGGCAGTAGCGTGATGCAGGCCGGTGCGCGGGCGCCGGCGCCTGCGCTTGTTGCCCAGCACGAACCGATGCGCGGGCGCCGGCGCCTGCGCTTGTTGCCCAGCACGAACCGATGCGCGGGCGCCGGCGCCTGCGCTTGTTGCCCAGCACGAACCGATGCGCGGGCGCCGGCGCCTGCGCTTGTTGCCCAGCACGAACCTCTCGGGGTGCTGGTGCCTGCTCAAGCATTCAGAAATCATCGTCATCATTACAGCCGTAGGACATCAGGCAGATTATAATTTTTTGTGAAATTTCCGTCGTCTGTGTGTACAAGAAATTATTTTTTGTTTATCTAAGATTAAAAAAAATGGCCTAATTCTGCCACCCCCTTAAATCTACCGCCCTAGGCTCCAGACTACTTAGCTAGCCTATTTGTAAATCCGGCACCGCCCTCGTGGACTTGGTGATCCAAGAGCTGAGGGGTTGTTGCCATACTCAGCACGATTGGCAGGCGGGTCGGCGAGCGCTGTACGGGATGTTGATACATGGAAAGGCGCTGCTGCCCATCTGCCGGAGGTATCCCTCGGCAGATTTATTTATTTAGATACACAAAACACAAAACAAGCAATACAAAAATAATAATAAAAACACTGAAAATGATCTGGTTTGAATCGCAACTCATGCGTACACAACAAACTTACAATATAATTTATGATAAGTGAAGCTTAATTAAAAACAAGAAGACAAAAAATGCAAACAATATTAATTATTATTGGAAGACAAAATAAGTAAGCCAATAAACCTAAATAGCTACCTTATAATTATTTGATTCTTACTGTATCCGCGGGCATGAGAGGAAAGGCAACATGCTACTGCGGGCACCTCACGGTAAGTATTGAGATATCGCAAGATTAAATTATTTTTTAACCTGGTAGTCGGTAAGTTAATTATGTAATTGGATCTCACCCGGAATTATCAGCGAGTAAGAGTAGGTAACCGTTTTTTTATTCCCGCTTGTGCAAACTAAAGGCTAACCAATACGCTTGTGTGAGAGGAAAATGACGTAAATAATACAAACATTTCAAGACAACCTTTAATCTCGTCCAAAATAAATAAAGTCAACAGTAGGGCGAACTCTTTGAGTTGGTAAACTTTATATTAACAAATCTCTTAATACTTACAAATGATAGATATCTACTTATCTTACAAAGACGTATTTACAAGAACAGGGGCACAGTCTGTCAGAAAATTGGAAATTACTTTACACTACATACCTACGAGTATGTAGACACCTACGATGTAAATTGATATTTCACAGATACGTCGAAGTTCCCTCAGATATGTGCTTCGCAGACGTCCGCGAGGGGGCGCTGCCCATCGCTTAGGATATTTTTATTAATATCTACGGTTTTAACGAAACATTCATATTAATGGTTATGTTAACAGACAAAAAAACAATACCGTAAACATCGTTGTTCAGTT
The DNA here is from genome assembly GCA_963082625.1 of Pasiphila rectangulata. NCBI lineage: Eukaryota > Metazoa > Arthropoda > Insecta > Lepidoptera > Geometridae > Pasiphila > Pasiphila rectangulata. The sequence goes on along the minus strand of OY720238.1, from coordinate 23,732,750 downwards.
TTGTATTGATCGAGTTCCAAATACGAGACTTAGCAATTTAGATAGCAAAATTATATTATTTTTATAACAACTTTAGTAAACATTTTGTCCATCTGACCGGTTCAGGTGGAGCACTGTTCTTCAGTGCTGAGGAACAGTATGCATTAGAAGGAGACAGTGAACAGTGATTGTTCTTTCAGTGCAGCGGGGCACAGTCACAATGTTGACCCTGTTCATGGGTTGAGGTTTCTGCTCAACGGTAATGCTTCAAAGGATTTTACGCTTTTGTATTTTTACAAAAATACTGACAATATACATAGACGACAACTTTACACTTCACAATGGCCGAGCCGAGCCCGCGGGCCGCGCCGTGCTCGGACACAAACAACTGACATTAAAGTTCAAACATTTTTATACATTCAGCTCATGAAAAACAAAACAATAAATATAATTTATTTATAATAATATCCATAAAATTAATCTAGTTTCATAGATTTGTAAAAAAGTGGCAAAGACTCAGTCGCTTACGGCTACTATTTACATCACAGAATTCGTTTAACTACATTAGTATCGCGAGAAGAAGGCCGCCGGGTCGATCGCCGCTGCACGTCACAACTGTCGGACCATGGCTAGGTACCAGTTGATTGATCAAACGGGATGGGGTTCTGATATGACGCTAAACAAGTTTTCTTAATAGTTCCATATTATGCGTTACGAAACTTGTGCTCGATCATTGTCGCGGAAACGGTCCGTAGCGAGCCCTACGGCACGCTACGCCGTAGAGCTCCGTAGCCCTCTACGACGTAGAAGCCCCGGCGCTCCTTCTAGTGCTCACATAGTCCGTCACACAAACTTCACATTTATCACCGTCACTCGAATTAATTAAACTAGTTCATATCGGTCGTCACATGCGACATCTCTCTCCGAAGTCCCACGCGGCACAGTGTCACATCGTCCGCGCGAGTGTTTTCTCGTTCTCACAGCACAGACGGTAGCCACTCAAGGTCAGACGTATAAGGAACGTTCTCACAGGAGCACCAGCCCCGGGAGACGAGCGTGCGTCGGGCACTAGACGCAGGACTCGGGGATCCTGTGGTCGAGCAGCTTCTCCTTGATGGCGTCGACGTTGAGGTCGGGCGCGGCGCGCAGCGTGGCGGACGCGCTGCGGCCCAGCGCGCGCCCCGCGCCCGCGCCGCCGCCGCCACGCGCGCCCCACGTCCACGCCGCGCCCGGCCCGTTACACGCCTGCAATGAAAAAACAAACTTCTATTAGTATATTAATTCATATAGAACCACACTACATACAACAAAAACATACTTAATCTACTAATAAACACAACGCCTCATTTATTATTTCAAATCTCATCATCCAACGTATCCTTATTAAATAATGATACGTTGCATGATGGGACTTTTAGCATTTCAACCAGTACAAAAAAGTAACTTACTTTTAAATTATATAGGTAGATAATTTCGTTTAGATATGTATAAAGTGAATGGTTCTTAAATTGCCTAAGATGGCCTCTTTGGTCATAAAGTGTGATTAAGAGTGAGGATAATATGTTTGGGGAGTATATATCAGTGCGGCAGTTGGCGCCGAGGGCGGGCGGCGGGCGCCCGCGCCGCGCCAAATTGGACGCACAAATCAATGCGATATCTCCTAGGTAGCCTCGCCGCGCCGTCTCCGCGGACTTAATACAGAGTGTGATTTAGAGCCGGCAATAGCGCGCTGTAACGATCTGCCCACATGCCGGAGTTACGGAGCGATCGGCGCGCGACCGCCGCATTATTGACATTTCACTCTTATACATATCTTTTCTTATCTCATAGTTCTGCAACTCGCGAGCGTGTTGACGATTTCCTCGTTAATAGTGCTCATCGGCGAGACCGGACGGACTGAGTGGTATCTTCCCAAAATATTGGTTAGATGTTGTTTTGAAGGCGTGTACGATTTATGTATAAACCGCACATTTGCACTTTTGCAAGCGGTGCATTTTTACTTAGCCTAAAAAGCATTCAATGCGCGTTCGACCGCCGTCCCGTGTATTTATTTATTTTTACTTGGAAAACAAACAGCTTGAGATTGAGAAACTTTAATTTAGTAGACGAGTAAACATAGAAAGTAACTTGCCTTGAGTAGTTTTTATTCATAGCATTATCAATTATCAATAAATTAAATTAATATCTACCACCTATCATCTCTCTATCAATATCATCTAAAGGTGTAGGGAAGAAACTTTACAAGGCGCACCAGCTGTATGTCTTCTTATTGAAATGTCTGTCACGTATGGTAAAACCTCAAAAGAAACTTTTTGGGTTAGTCGAGAGCTAAGTTCAAATCAAGTTAAAGTGATAATGTGGTGTAAATTGCTAAAATTGGTATTACTTTCCGGTAGTAAAAAAGTGCCAATAGACATATTCTTAGAGTGCATACTGAAAAGTGAATCACAGATTTTTCTACAAATCTCTTTTGATAATGATTAACAATATAATGAATAATATAATCACCAAGGTTTAATAACTACCTAGACAATGAAAGCAAATGAATGAATACTAGAGGTAGTATATGAACGTGCTCACCTGCGCGGGGAGAGGCGCGGGCGCGCGCGCCGGCGACGCGGCCGCGGCGCCGCCTGCCTCGCCTGGAACAAGTTCACAAACAAAATGCATTGATTTGGAGCCACGGACTGCACAGTATCAGGCCCAGGCCCAGGTACAGAGGTAAGGAGATATCCTAGTCCTACTAATATATAAAAGTGAAGGTAAGAATGTATGTACATACATGTGTATGTTCCCCTTTTCATGTCAAAACCGCTTAACCGATTTGGATGAATTTTAGTATAGGAGTAGATTAGGCCGTGGAAACGGACATAGGCTACTTTTCGTTGCGTAAATTAAATCAGAAGAGGTTAAAATAGGAGATTAAAGTTTGTATGGAAAAATATTAAAGACATGTTTCAGCGTTAGTTGTAGCGTAGTTGTAGCGTAGTTGTAGCGTAGTTGTAGCGTAGTTGTAGGGTAGTTGTAGGGTAAGTCGTAAGTGGTGGTTGTAGTTATAGGTGCGATACGAAGTTCGCCGTGTCAGCTAGTAATAAAATATACAAACAAAACAACTAAAAAGGAATAATACAAAAACATAAAAAAAAACATGTTGCTTTAAAAAGAAAAAGAAGTGTTGCGTGCCAAAAAACCCCTGTCTAATAATACAGAACTATTTTTCCAAGTGAGGGAGAGAAGTCAAAAAGAAACCTCACTCCTTCATTTCTTTTCATTACTTATCACAATTTTTTTTTAATTTATTATTTTTTTTTATTTAATTTAGCCGTGCCAACGGCAGTTACACAGTACATTGCAAAAACTTAAAGCTAAATGTGATACATGTAACCGACTCTTACAGGTACGTACAATATACATCTTCTCTTCTTCGTCATGATATATGCTTAACGGACATTAAGTCCGGAAAAATATTTCAAGATGACATTCTCATCGGCGATGCACCGAGCAACACATCTCCATTTCTGAAAAACCGCCAAGTGACGTTTGTGGCCCTGGAGGGGGACAACTTGTGGAACAACTATTCAACACCGCTAGTGAGGCGCGCAGCGGCGCGGCGGCGGGGCGTCCTCGTGATATCGTCATTTGCCAGTCACCTTCCAATTCCGGCGATTACCTCGACACGGCGACAGTAGTTTTTCCAATTTCCCAGGGAGCGGCCAAATTGGGGGCCGTGAGACGTAACGAGGTTTATGTCGATAAGGGACACGGAGGCGGTGATTAGTCCGGCTCCGGGCGGGATTACAGTCGAGACGCCTGCACTAATCTCGCCCACTCCCGCGTTTGGTCATTGCGCACTTCACTCTACTTTTTGTGAAATTACACGATTTCACTTGAAAGGATAGGAATACCCATTCCTAAAACCACCATTTGTGAACGACCGAACTAGACAACTTTTTTTGTATCCAAGATTCATAGTTTCCGAATCAAGGGTTTAAATATTCTTGCACTACGAGGGCGCAGCCTACCTGCCGGGTACCGCCGGGCTTCATCCCGATAAAAAAGCATAAAACCAAGACGAGTGCAATCAGACACCTTAGAAAATAATGCTCTGATTCCAATGTCTACACACATGTCACATTTCATAGAGCTCGACGCGCTCAAAATCGTCTACTTGTAGGGGGATTGCCTACTTGGTCGCTCCAGAAAACTTATTCAGCGAGTTCAAAATGCATGTATTAGATTCTGTATTCCCATTACACGCAGATCGTATATCTCTCCCTACATTAACAGCCACAAACTCTTGAATATGACATCGAGACGTACTCTCTATTTTGCAACACTTCTTTTTGGTATAGTTAAAAAAACACTTATATATTTGTATGAAAAACTTCAGTTCTCTTCTCGACAAGCACGTTTCGCAATAATCCTAATCTGTCCGCTCCACAGATGGACCGCATTTCGTGGCAGCTTTCGTTACGCTGCCACGAAATGTTGGAACAATATTCCACCTCCAATTAGAAACTTCAACACCGTTTACTCATTTAAAACAAATCTCAAAAAATATCAATAACAATCAATATATTAATTTAAAAATGGTCGATGTCTGTGCTTTTATACCTTTTATATTCATATAATAATTAAGTAAGTTCTGAAAAATGTGTGTTAATACCTAATTTTTATATTTGAGCTGTGTACCTATTCAAAATTTATATTTGTTATGTCATAAATGTTTATATTTTCTATGTTTAACTTACAACCCTTGTAATTTAAAATTATATAATGTGTGTGTCAAGTGCGCAGTGCGCTCTATACTACGGCGCCACAGAAAACCAGCGCAGTAATAACTTGCTGAGCAATGCTATTCCTGCTTATGCTGAGTGTTGTCCGATTTGAGCCAATGTAAACTTAAAATAATTATAATTTTATGTGCATAAATATTGTTATTATGACTTTGGTGCAAATAAACGGTTTCTTTCTTTCTTTCTTTTTTACTTGTCTATATTTGTTTTTGCTTCTACCTAAAGGCGCTGTTCTCAAAAAAGGCTGCGTAGATGATGTTCAAAGTGAATAATAGCACTAAAAGATAAATGATTGAACGAGAACTACCAAGTGCAGCAGCTAGAGCGAAGAACTTAGAGTAACAGTGATTTGGCGCGCGCTGACAGCGCGGCGGGGGCGGCGGCTTTCAATCGCGTCGTCCGTCGTCACCTGAATATTCACGATGCTGCATCAATATTCATGGAGCAGAAGGCGCCGCAGCCCGCCCCACCCCTTCCACTCGCCTCACAACATTTTAACTAATACACATGTTGAATGGGCGCACAGTCGTGTGGTCGCGTCGGCCGGGTTCCGTACGAGCAGGGCGCCACCGGGAGGCAGGTCTGCGGCGCAATCAAGGACGGGGTACTCTGGGCTCTTTGCATCCACAACAATACGCGGCCACAAAAAGCGCTTGTAACGTTGCGTTCTTTGTGAAGCAAAATGTAATAAATTTCGTTGTTGGGGAATCGTTTCCGCTCGGCTGATTGACCTTCCTTTACTATGCATTTCCTTTATACATTTTGAAGCTAGATTACTTTCTTGCGAGCGTATGGAAATTTAATATTCGTTATTAAGGCACTAATATTTACCTTGAAGGTACCTCTAACACACGTAACCTAACACATGGATTTTCGATGATATTCTGTAACCTAAAGTGCTGACATAGGTTAAGAAGTTATGAGTCTGCGTGAACTATGTGACGCGCCGATGGGCGTCACCTACGACCTTGGGTCCGGGGTTCGGGACGTTCAGTCGGATATTAAAATATTTCGACGAGTGATTTAAAAGGCGGGCGGCGGCCGGAGCTCGCTCCTCGCATAAATTTGCCCTGTATCATATAATACCGGCCGGTTTTTATTGAGGCGAGAACGGCATTCATTACCGTACGATTTATGAGCTCAGCGTCCCTCGGGCCGGCGGGCGAGCGGCGGGCGCCGGCCGGGGCGTGCATGCCTGATTACGGTGACGCCCGGCTCGGGTTTTGTCTCCGACGCCGCCGCAGTGCATTTGGGGATTGAGTCACAATGACCAGCCGCGCCGCCAGCGCCGTCGCGCGCTGGCGGGCGGAGCGCCGCTCAGGGAGTGAATCGGCGCGCCGATTAACCCCATTGCTTGCGCCGGGAATGTACCAGTAAGTAGTTCTTGAGTACGATCTTGTTCAAATTGTGCGAATTGAGTGATACTTACAATAGTTGTTGGGTATGAGGTCGGGCTCGGCGTCGTCGTGCTGGTCCGGCGGCTTGTGCGCGTGCGGCGCGGGCGGCGGCGGCTTGCCGGCCTCGGCGCGCCGGCGCCGGCGCAGCGCCAGCGCCGCCGCCAGCGCCAGCAGCGCGCCCGCGCCCGCGCCGCCCGCGCCCAGCGCGCCGCTCATGTTCACGCCCGACTCCGAGGCTGCACCACAACACACACATTACACAAATCTCAGTACACAATAACATACACTCGGATAGTAGATAATCCTCATTTTATCCGTAGCTACATGTACAAGGCAAGGAATGTCCGGCGCTTTTTCTAAAGAATTTTGCAGACACCGTTGCGAGCGAGCGCTTATATCATATTATCTCTCGCACGACCGGTACCTATTTAAGCTTGCTTTACCAATTAAATTCCAGTATTTAGAAGTCAATTAAGAATATTAGATGTAGATTGGAAGAGGTAAGATTAATTGCGATGGCTTCGAATCACAATTAGCGATGTATCTACATTTAACAAATAATTCCTACGAAAAACTTTACACTTCCACACGATGTTCAATAGTGACCGAGGTCATCGGAAGAACGAATAGCAACGCTGCAGATGGCTACGTCCGTCGCAGACTCGATCTTTCGTGCGAGCATAACGTGATCGAAATAAAATTTTTGACAGCGTCAGGGGAACGACGCAAGTCCACCCGAGTAACACAAACACAACTATCCCGCGCATTCCAACAGCAATTTCTCATCCGGAACTTTGCTATTTTGGGACCCAATTACGAAGACCTAATTAAAATGAATATAGTCGAAGAATTCCTCGAGCTCCTGCGAAGTTCCGCGGCGCCTCAAGTGGCCGCGCGCGGTCCATTGTGGCTCCTGTCGTGGTGTGCTGCTTCCTTTACAAATAACATTATTTCTATAAGACTGAAATTATTTTGAAAATAGTTATGCCAGAGGAAATAAAGCAAGGCCCACTACGTATTGTTTTCCAGCCGTGGCGCGGCGCGGGCGCGGGCGCGGCGCGGGCGCGGCGCGGGCGCGGGCCGGGCGGCGCCGGTGCACGCTCGTAAATCATCGCCAGCGCTCGATTCATGCGGACGACGAAATGAATTATCATTATTCATAGCAGTTTATCAAGGATTTATTGCAGTGTTATTGTATTTTTCCGCTCTTTGTAATTAATCCGACAAATTTAATGGAAATGTCGGCGAACATGGCGCGGGCTATGTACCTATATACCTCGTTTACTGCATATTAATTAGCAGACAATCTGCATCGCTCTCTTGAATAAGTGCATTTTGGTAAAATTTTGGAAGGCGAGGGCGCAGAGGGTGCCGTGCGGTGCGGGCTCGGTGCGAGCGCTGGACGTAGCGGGTTTAGTACAGGGAGGCTCGGAACTGTGACTCAGTGCCCGCGCTGCACTGAATACGTCTCAAATATGCGTCTGACTTTTGAATAGCCGCGCTCACCCGATCGCCAACTGACTAAAAGTTGTTGTTTTCTGTAATAATTTTTATTTAATCCGTCGTCCAACGCGTGCTATTATTTTACCACTGCGATTGTGCTAGCTATATTATGAGGACCACAAAGCAAACAATGACTTACACGGATTCGCAGGCCTTAATTTTTTAATAAATAAATAAATAATGCTGGACAAATCACACAGCAATTATCAATAATAATTTATTAATAATTATAATAATTTCAATAGGCACGCCATTTTTCCCAGAGGCGGTCACGGAGGCATAATGTACCATTAACCGTGTTGGTACAACTTACCGCACGGCTTAGAAGTTGCTCAGGTGGGTGTTTAAATCAATTAACAATAATAGATAAACCTCAATTAGGTTTGGTGCCATCTTATCGTCACAGTAATAACACCTACTAAGACAACCTACGTTTAAGTCACGGTACATTCGGTCGAAGTTGTTTCGTATCCCTATTGTAAAGGAAGGGCCGCCGAATGAATCGTATTTCCGTGAGCGTTCTAATTAGGCCGCACCGCGCGCCGGAGACGATACCGCGCGCGACGTCTTTATCATTGTTGGCGCTCATTTGCGCTTCATTATCTCGAGACCTCGGGGTGAGCCTGCGATTCAATTCCCTCTGAAATATGATTTAAATCAAAATGAAATAATGTTTCGTAATTTATGATCATCGGGACAATGCGGCTTGTGAAATATGCCCGGAAACACGCGCCGATGATTTTGCCTCATTGATAAGTAGTCGTTTTAATGAGCCCTCGACATCGGAGGAGCCTAGTATCCTCATCATGTATTATGTCAAATATGGATAGGTCTTAATAAAAATTCATAATTTTCTCGATTCACTGATAAATCTGAAAAGGAGAGACCGTGGGCACCTACGATGTAGTTGAACGTAGGTAAAGATGTGATTTGATAAGTAAATAAATGAAACTACTCATAAAAATGAATAAAATATGAAAGGCTCGCGTCACTAGGTAAAGGGTTAAGCGGTAGGTAATTGTGTCAATTTGCCCTAAATCCGGTCAGTCGGCGGGTCAGTGGGCGGCGGCGGCCTCACTCGGCGGAATCAAACGGACGATATTAAAAAAGCTCTCTGAGAAGATTGGGGATCCTCCGAGGCGAGAAATTAAAGGTCCGCGACTCAGCGGCCGTCGATCGCACGCACACATTAGTGTTTACGCGTCAATGGCGCCGAGAGCGCGCGATAGCCGCCGCGCGCGACTCCGCTCGACGCCGGCGACTCCGCTCCGAGCCCTGCGCGTGTTTGTTCTGTATGCTACGAGTAAGAGTCGTTGGTACATCTCCGTTTTCCTTGCCCCGTTAAGATAAGAGAACTTGATTAGTTCACATTAACGTAAAACTATTTAAGCTTAACTAGTGCTATTATTTAAAATTAAAATCTTTTAAATCAAGAAAAATGAATAAACTTCAATAATAATGAATAAACAACACCTCGCATATAGTTAATAAATGTCACTTGAAAATGATCAGTATTTATTAGCTTATAGATATTTTAAGCGAATATTCATAAATTATATTTATCCATAAAATCCCACAAATAAACATTTTTCAGTATGTCAGATGCAGTAGAATATCAATCGTTAGTGGTAAAGCTAGGGTGTGGCTTTAAAACATTGAATGAATGACAATTGCCCAGAGCTGTTCAGCGGATTGTGTGCGGTTGTAGGAGCCGGTGTGGGGAGGTGCGTACCTGTCCGCTGCTCGGGGTCGCGGAACAGCAGCGGCGCGAGCGGCGCGGGCGGCGAGGCGCCCTTGCCGTTGACGGCCAGCGCCGCCAGCCGGTAGCGCACGTCCCACTGCAGCCCGCGCACCGTCCACAGCGGATTGTGTGTGGTCGTAGGAGCCGGTGTAGTGAGGTGCGTACCTGTCCGCTGCTCGGGGTCGCGGAACAGCAGCGGCGCGAGCGGCGCGGGCGGCGAGGCGCCCTTGCCGTTGACGGCCAGCGCCGCCAGCCGGTAGCGCACGTCCCACTGCAGCCCGCGCACCGTCCACAGCGGATTGTGTGTGGTCGTAGGAGCCGGTGTAGTGAGGTGCGTACCTGTCCGCTGCTCGGGGTCGCGGAACAGCAGCGGCGCGGGCGGCGAGGCGCCCTTGCCGTTGACGGCCAGCGCCGCCAGCCGGTAGCGCACGTCCCACTGCAGCCCGCGCACCGTCCACAGCGGATTGTGTGTGGTCGTAGGAGCCGGTGTAGTGAGGTGCGTACCTGTCCGCTGCTCGGGGTCGCGGAACAGCAGCGGCGCGAGCGGCGCGGGCGGCGAGGCGCCCTTGCCGTTGACGGCCAGCGCCGCCAGCCGGTAGCGCACGTCCCACTGCAGCCCGCGCACCGTCCACAGCGGATTGTGTGTGGTCGTAGGAGCCGGTGTAGTGAGGTGCGTACCTGTCCGCTGCTCGGGGTCGCGGAACAGCAGCGGCGCGAGCGGCGCGGGCGGCGAGGCGCCCTTGCCGTTGACGGCCAGCGCCGCCAGCCGGTAGCGCACGTCCCACTGCAGCCCGCGCACCGTCCACAGCGGCTCCGCCGACGACAGGTTCATTCTGCAACCGTCGACACAGTAACCATTAGCGGTGCGATCGCGATTCGCGACCCTCTTCAGGCTACAAATGTCATCTTATCATCCCGTCGACACCCACTGTTGGGTTCGGATAGGCCTCCTCTATAGAGGGGCATATATATTTATTTATTTGTATAACTATCCATTAACAGAAGGAGGACAAAACTAAACTAGCTTAAGAATAACATTTCGTCATAAGATACTTACGCTTCAAAAATAACCACATTAATCTAAAGAAAGTAGCGGATACACGCGAAAGCTCTTAGCTGATATACCGCCGCGCCGGGCGCACCCGTCGCGGCGCGGCGCTACGCACACGCACGCAGACCGACATGCAGTGCTACGGTGCTACGGCGTAGCATTTCGGTTATTATAATGAAACCGTACCATTTATCAATTATTTATTGACCTTATATATGTGCATGATTATCCTTAAATGTAATTAAGTAATGTACTCTGAATTTCATTACTGGATGCCAAAATATTGCGTCGTTATCATAACATTAAACGTTCTAAACGATTGTGAACTTTTCGCTTTACGAGTAACGACCCAACATCGGCCTTTTATTTGCCATAATGTTGTCGGTAATTAAAATAACCTACATTACGTCCAATAAATGTAACAGACGAGCCTTCATTTTCCCATTAACATCGACTGAAAAATGAGAAAAAAAAAACAATTTTATTACATCGTAAAATGCTTGTTAGAATCGAAACGGGGGTTTGTGTATCGACATTTATGTGCTATAAGTATTAAATAACAACGTCAGCGGATGGCACCGCGCTATACTGCGAACCAGTTGCGGATCTGAGATATCGCTTTATTACAGGTGCCGTCAGCACGGCGGTGTAGATAAACTTCTTCGGGTGTACATAGCGCTAACCGACTCGCTTCTATGCTGATTGCTGCCGAAACGAATCTAATTGTTTATAGAAAATAAAATACTATGTTTTGACTCTGACGGGGTTGACCCGCATGTCACAGAAGTACATTTATTTATTTATTTAAAACTTTATTATTGCACGTAATATTGTACAAAAGATGGGATTAACGCGAAAATAATTTTCTACCTGCCAAGCATTCTTAACGTACGTTAACTTCTGTAGACAAACGGCATAGGCAGCCCGCGTTATCATCTATCTAGGTTATCGACGCGCTCGGAGTGGCCAGCGCGCACGTGCGCTCGGAGTGGCCAGCGCGCACGTGCGCTCGGAGTGGCCAGCGCGCACGTGCGCTCGGAGTGGCGCGCGGGCTCGAGGAGCTGCTCATCGTTCTCAGGACTCGCATATTATCGTACCGCGGGAGCTTGTCAGGTAAATTCCGAGACATAAATTTACAAATAAGCCTAGCATCCACTCAACGTGGATGATACTCGTACTATCATTAAATAAGAACAATTTGATATAAGTTGCAGATTGCTGGAACTAATCACATTAACCGACAGGCCTGACGGGCGCCCGCCCCGTGCTCGGGAGGCGGTGATGGATGGACCCGGCAGGCTCCAGGTAACTTGTAACATTAATTAAAACGCGGCACATCGCCTCACACCGCGCGTGTGAAGCCACGTGCATAGGCATATCGCTAATGAAACACATGAATACCAAACACGCCGCCGATCCAGGGGTGGATTTGACAACTTTAAGAAATTGTTTCTACAAATTAAGGTGCTTTAAAGTTCGAAGTTTGCCGTGGGGTGCCGGCAGTAGAATGTTACCCCTCCTCTCCTACCCGTGGATGCAGTAAGAGCCTGCTAAAGGACACCTCCGGAAGATGATAGAACATCCCATACCGCGCTCACCAACCCGCCTGCCAAGCGTGGTGAGAATGGCAACTTCCCCTCATGGAGATCCATTAGGGAGGCCTGTGTTCATCAGTGGACGTTTTATGGCTGAAATGATGAAAGTTCGAAGAAATTGAACGAATATAATAACAAATGTTATACGTGGCTTTGGTAATGGACTAGGTTACATTGTGATATTGATTGGTAGAAAGTTTGCCTCATGGAAATATGAGCCCTCTTGTCTGCGTAAAGCAGTGTCGCCGTGGTCCACAGCGGTCGGCCCGCGGCCGCGTCGCTCGGAGCCCGCTCTGCAGCAGCGCCGCGCAGGTATCGCGTTACGCGCCTAATTTTCGCGTCGAGTGGAAATTATGCAATTGAAGAGACTTTTGGCTTTAAATTCCAATTTAAAGTGAAAAGGTAGAAAGGTCGGCTTTAAGGCTCATTTTTTATCCAAAAGGACAGCTTCCTAGCTCATCCAATTACCGGCGCTTACGTGTGTTAAGTATTTGATATAATTATATTTATTTACCGTAAAATATTATTTTGGTTATCGTGCGGTGCCGGCAGTAGAATGTTGCCTTTCTCTCTTGCCAGTAGATGCAGTAGGAATCTGCCAAGGGATACTTTTGGAAAATGAATGGGCTGCAGCGTCTTTTCGTATATCAACATCCCGTACTACGCTGGCCAACGTGCCTACCGAGTGCAGCGAGTATGGCAAAACCAAAAAGTACAAAACTACTTTTGTAATGTGCTGAACCATTAACAGAATAAAGATTTATTCATAATTGTTAGAGAGGATAATAAACTGTAAAATAAATCCCTTTAAAAACCGTTCTCTGACGTTTTCAACTTTCTTTGCTTCTTTTTAATATAATAGTAGTTCAGAAAAGCATAGAGCATAGCTAGGGCACTGCAATTGAGCATTTTTAATGTATGATTCCAATGTGTTCATACTAACAAGAAACATTGCAATATGCAGCTAGTCTTTATGTGACTGAGATAAAATAAGATTTAACAAAGATTCTTAAGCTGCGGATAAAATAGAGCAATATTATGTCAGGCTACGTTTTATGAAAGTCACCAAAACGGCAGTTATTATAAAAGCGACTCCATTTTACTTCCGCGAGAACATGATTAGAAACAATAAGAAGCTCGTTTTGTTTTATTGGCTTGGTGCTGGGTGCAATACATTTTTATCTTTATAATAACCACCGTCTCGGTGAGAAGGCTTGTCAACATTGAGCTGGTTGCAATTTCCTTTGAATATCCACAGTGTCTGTTAGTCTGAATACAGATAAGCATTATGCACGATTTCGTGCGGTTTCCTTGTCGAGCTGCCGGCGCCGAGTCGTGAGACGCGACGACGATCCAAAAAGACCTATTCAGTATAATATATATAATGAAACTCATTTAGGTCTTTTTTGACCATCGGGGTCGTCAACCAAGTGGAGGGTGGTCTCCCGCGTCCCCGTTTGGTCGGCGGCATGCTTAGGGCAAGCTCCACCATCTTCCGGCTTGTACGTGCCCGCGCCATCGTAAGCGTTTTCTTTCATTTAGTCCGCAATAGGTGCAACTTTAAAGCGATACACGTCATCCATATATTTTAATATATTGTTAGTTATTCTGGGTCGTGGCAAACGATTATAATTAAACTTGCTTAATTGAATTAGATTGAACTCATTCAAAGAAATAAATTCCTTCGTTTTTAGAAAACTTAGTTACGCCAAGAAAGTAAACAACTAGAGATTAAGGATATAAATAGAGATAGAAATAATGGCTAAAGCGAATCACCTAAGTAGGTTTTCGCAAAAGTTTCGCTTATAAAACAAAGCGCTCAACAACAGGTGCCCGTTTGGAAACTCACGTGATACTGGATGGTACTCACATGATACTGGATAGTACTCACATGATACTGGATGGTACTCACATGGTGCGCGCGAAGATACAATCGGAACGGTCATGATTTGCGTTTTATTATTATTATACTCATCAGCTCGCGCAATGTTCTAACGCGCCTCGCGCCTCCACCGCAAAATATCTTTATCAGCTGCCATGGGATGCCAGCAGTAGAATTTGCCTCTCCTCTCTTGCCCGTGGTTGCAAGAATTTGCCAAGCTAACCTCTGGATGGGCAGCAGCGTCTTTCCGTATATCAACATCCCGTACTTCGGTCATGAGCGTAACAGATTAGTAATTTCTGATAAAGAAATTAGATGAAAATCAAAATAGAAATTAAGAGTTTTATGTGTAAACTTACGTAACAAAAATCTTCAAACCTTAAGATGACGCATCGGGCCGAGAAACACGAAAACGGCGAAAACAAGTACTTTTGAATGCGCGATGTGAGAGGATGGATGATATTGATTCAAATTTAAAAAATGTCATAGATAAGGGAAAATCTTGAAAAATTTAATGAATCGGACAAAATTTTGAAAAGTAACCGGCTTTATCAAAAAAAAAAAATACAAATTTCTCACCAAAAAAAAGTTTAATAATTCGAATGCTCAGAATTATCCGCGACAACACCCCATTATTTTTTACGAATAAAATAGCCAGATTACTTTTCTATTTCATAGTTCGAGAATTTTTTTTTTTTAATGTGTATATTATGATTAATTAATTAAAAACTCAATCAAATCCATTTGCGCCTACTCTTGTTTACTCTACCCAACAGTGTTTGCTCAGAAAATTTGATCAGGCGCTATCTGGGCCGCCGCGCGCCGGCGCGCACCGGTGCGACGGCGACGTTGCGACTCCGACGAACGCACGATTGCCTGTTCGCTCACCGTCGGGCTGGCAACGCCGCACGGCGCGAGACGCGTGCTGTTTGTTTTGGTTATTGTCTTGTACTCTGTGCGACGACAAACGAGTGATTTACTTCAGAATTATTTTCAAAATTATAACTTAGACTTTAGTTTACCTACTATATTATATTGTAGCTTCAGAACATTATTGGTAGTAAGTTAGGTAATATTTTTATTGACGATGGTCAACCCACATCCTCAACAGAGCCAGTAGATAGAGAGTGAGTACTGAGTAGGTACCTAATACCTATTTATCATTTCAGCAATCAATTTAAAGTACCTATCTAATAATAATACTCCGTCTATTTTTTATTTTCAAGTGTGTAGGTACTAAGACTTGTCTGTACAAATACAAAGTAACCATACTGTAGGAAACAAATATCAGAACAAAAAGCTATGGAGTCGTCTCTTGATATTTTAGAAACCTATCTAAAATAATAATATTTATTACTTAGGTGATGTTCTATCACCTAATAAATATTATTCGAATCCGACGGTTATTGTGTTAGCTTTAACTTTTTAATAATTATAATATAATTATGACCTTATTTATAAGGTCTATTTATGGAAAAAACCCGAAATCCCGAATTTTTGGATTAGGTCACTATATTTGTGAAGGTGCGATATAATTACATCATTTTATATTGTAGCCACCCAGAAATATCACCAACTTACGCAGAGTTACACAATGTGTTGCCGACATTTGAGGATTCAGAAAAACGGTAAACTTAACACTTTTTTTAAATAATCACGGTTATTTTATTGTCTTTTTACCGACTTCAAAAAAGAGGAAGTTGTCGATTGGGTTATTATTTTTTCCTCTTTTAAATAAACGAAAGTAAAATTACTCTCACTGATTTATCACAAAGATTTTTCAGGTATTTAGTAAGTATTTAGTACCCATCCCTCCGCCACTGTACTCTAGTCATATGGTAGATGTCTACTTCCTTTAATAGTACTGTAAGTAATTTTGTTTCAGTTAAAAAAACCAAATCCTGAAAATGAAGAGTTACAAAATGTGTTGCCCACATCTGAGGATTCGGGAAACGGTAAACTTAAGTACCTTTTTAAACTATAGCGATTATTGTCTTGTCTTTTTACCGACTTCAAAAAAGAAGAAGTGGTCGATTTGGTTATATTTTTTAAATGTCGTTGACTGAATAAATACTAAAATATGTGCTTAAATGTCAGATTCAAACAGAAACACCCGACTTGGGGCATCGAGTAATAGATGTTAATCATTTTACATCACAACTAATACAACTCTCTTAACATGAATCTCTGTTTGACTGCGGATCAGCCTCAATTAAATTAGTTTCTGAACATCGAATAGGATTACAATCGGAATTTACATTTGTCTGCTCTATGTGTAATTATAAAAACAAAATAAAATCTTTGGCTGATGTAAACAAAGATGCTGTTGCAGAAATAATGGCAGCAGGTTGTGGTCACGCGCAACTGAAGCATTTTTCCGCAGCAGTAGGATTACCCATTATATCTGAACACACTTACAATAAAATGCAGGACGATGTTTGTGTCGATTGGGAAGAAACTGCCTGGGAGGAAATTAAAATAGCCGGAGAAAAAGTAAAAGGTTGTATACTTTTAGGGGTTTATTTTGTACATCAAAACTAACAACATTTGTTCTGCGACTTTTGTCAAAAGTAATAAAATAAAACCGGGCAAGAGCGAGTCGGACCGAGGGTTCCGTGCCATCATACAATATAATATATGACAAAGGCGGTTTTATATTTGTTGGAGAACCTTGACAGCGCCATCTCTTGTCTGATAGTGAAACTTATGTAGATTTTTTACACTTTCGATGATTTCTAAAAAAGTATGCTATGTAGAGAGATTGTAATAAATTTCCTCTAATCTTTACATACACTTCTAATAGCAATAAAAGTTTCAGAGGTTTATCTCCGCAAACTTCGGAGATAAGGGTATATAAGAACGCTATTTTTATTAACATTTTTGTAAATGACTCAAAAACTATACGACTTAAAGGAAAACTAAAAACTGTTTATTAATGTGCAAATAAATACCTTTGATATGATAACCCACACGGCCTAATAACTTTACTTAAAATTTTTGAAATCCCCTATCCGCCCCCCTGCAATCAAAATAAGAATGTTTTTCAACATTTTCATATATGCTATATTAGTAAAAAAAGTGTTGTCTTTTACCATTTCAAATTTCAAGTTGATAGCATCAGTAGTTCTCGAGATATCCATTTGTGACAGACAGACAGACAGACAGAGTGATTCTATAAGGGTTCCTTTTTACCATTTTGGTCCGGAACCCTAAAAATCAGCTGTTCCATACATTTTGTCGCGGGTGAACGATATTTTCTATGGAACAACAAAAATTTTTTTGAGTTTTGACAAAAGTCGCAGAACAAAAGTTTTTAGTTTTGATGCACAGAATAAGCCCCTAAAAGGATGCTAATTGATTAGAAATAAGCCTGTATTGTATGAAAAAAAAAAACAATCATTAAATAGTTCAATAGAATTTTTGCCTTTTTTTAAATGGTTGAATAAGAACAAGGCGACTCCATGATTATCAATGCTCTAGGCAAATCGAGTTGACGCGTGCCGCCGCCGCGCCGTTAGCAGCGCCACGTACGCTAGACTAGCGCTGCCGCCCGCTGCTAGGCGTGATCCTGTCGAGTGCGACCGCGTAAAATTTGTCCGAGTGAAGGGGCGCGGTACTCGATTTTTGAAACAATAGTTTATCAATGCGTCACCTTAATTGTCTAATATTTATAGATTTTATGTAAATTAAGAATGTTTCTGATAAGCCTTATTTCGTTACAAGAGATTGAGATTTTGTTAGCAAACATGCAACTTAGTTCATCCACAAAGTAACAGAGGTCGCTTGCTTTGATATTATATAAATCACTATGAGTAAACTAAAACATTTCGTTATTGTTTAAATATATAGTAGCTTGATAATCTGTTCATTAGATAATTTATAAATCAATATTTGAGTTTCGAAGTGGCTCCATTGTGTTAAATTTAGTTTTAAAAATACTTTTGTACCTCGTTTGTTCTCTTCGGATCAAGTATTGTTAAATATTGGTTTGAAATGAACAATATTTATATTTTTATGAATATGAATAATCTTAGAATAAGTTTCAACATAAGTCTGGGGTATATGATGTTAAAAATAGTTATAAGCAAATTGTATTTTCTGTTCTGTTTTGATTGGTCGAAGCAACTTGTTTTGATCAAGGTATTTAAGATTGAAATGGCGGCTCAGACACACTTTTTTGGTGGTGCAGCTACAGAAATAAAGATAAGTTGATTTGTTAATATTACATCTTATGTTAAGTATTTAGACTATTCTGTAAGAGGTGTTCCGATTTGCTAAAATACCATGATACTGTAGAAATCCTATTAAACTCGTTTTATTGTTTTTGTGTCCAGAATTAGAATTATGTCCAACCAATTACGCCCTAAGTTGGTAGATATATTCATCATCATCATTTCAGCCATAAAACGTCCACTGATGAACACAGGCCTCCCTAATGGATCTCCATGAGGGGAAGTTGCTATACTCACTACGCTTGGCAGGTGGGTTGGTGAGCGCAGTATAGGATGTTGATACACGGATAGACGCTGCTGCCCCTCTTCCGGAGGTATCCCTTAGCAGGCTCTTACTGCATCCATGGGCATGAGAGGAGGGGTATCATTCTACTGCCGGCACCCCACGGCGTAGATATATTGTGTCTTTAATAAATTTACATAGTTATATTTGTGCTTATAGATTCTTCTATTCTACAATTATCATAATTTAACGTTTGTGCTCTGATAACTGTGTGATTGGGTTTTTGTTGAGAATCAATATAGCCTTGGTACTTAAACATTCCAGTATGTGTTTTATAATATTTATTCTACCCTCGTCCTCTGCTGTTAGGCTTAGCAGATAAGACTAAACAGGTTTGCTGCCTTGCTGAGTAGGTCATGGTAGATATAAGCTGTAAGTACTTATTTATTTAGGAATATACCTAGGGACTAATACTAGTCTGACAAGCGCTATCTCAGATAATCTAGTTTGGCAACAACCCGTACATTCACGATCAGTACTTAGAGAGCCATGAGGGAGGTTTATATTCAGCTTGTACGTCCTCAAGCCTGTTCAAGAATGTTGTCTCTCCTCTCTTGCCCGTGGAGTAAGAACCTGCTAAGGGTCTGCTCTGCTCTGAAAGATGGGCAGCAGCGTCTTTCCGTGTATCAACATCCCTTACTGCGCTCGCCAACTCACCTGCCAAGCGTGGCGAGTATAGCAACAATCCCTTCATGATCATGGACATGTATGAGGGAGGCCTGTGTCCAGCCGTGGGCGCGGACAGCAGTCCTGCGGCTGTGATGACGACGCGGTCGCACGGTGCGCTGTGATGACGCGGTCGCACGGTGCGCTGTGATGACGCGGTCGCACGGTGCGCTGTGATGACGCGGTCGCACGGTGCGCTGTGATGACGCGGTCGCACGGTGCGCTGTGATGACGCGGTCGCACGGTGCGCTGTGATGACGCGGTCGCACGGTGCGCTGTGATGACGCGGTCGCACGGTGCGCTGTGATGACGCGGTCGCACGGTGCGCTGAGGCGGCGGCGGACTGACCTGGGCTGGTCTCCGTCGGCGTACACGAGCAGCTGGAAGGTCTGCGGCAGGCCGCCGTCGAAGGCCGCCACGCACGCCACCTCCACCGCCTCCGCCGTCTGGTTCCACACCGAGCAGTTCCGCGGCGCGTGCGGCTTGCCTGCACACACACACCTCACCTCATATACACACACACACACACACACTTAATATATTTTCAATAACTTAAAAGAGTTTGATGATTCATTCATTTTTAGTCCCTGTTATAAAATTAGAGAACGAAATCTGTGTTAGTAATTAAGTATTAGTTTTAGTAAACCTACACCAATTTGTTAAATAGCAATTGAATTGTAGTGTTGTTAGCTCGTAGTGTTTTGGAATAGAATACATTTATCAACTATCAACATCTTATTACTCTAACAATGGACCTCATGTCGTCGGAATAAATGAATAAATAATAGTAAAAATAATAAGGACCGACGACGACGACGTTGCGGTGCTTGGTTCGGCGAGGCGACATAGATGCATTTGACTCCTCTTAATCAGAGATAGAAAAAGACCGTAAGTAATTCAGCAAGAAAGAGGACTTCTTCCCATCAAGGTTCAAAACAACAAGAAAAAAAGAGTTTACGTAATAAAAAAATTAAAAAAGCAGTTCGGTTGCGATTGTCGGTCCTATTTTATCAGTGGGTAGGTAGAGAGTGGAGAGCCACGTACCGGCGGCCACCATCTGGAAGACGCAGGGCGCCAGCTGCGCGCCCACCTCGTTGGCGGCCGAGCACGACAGCGTGCCGTAGTCCAGGTCCGCCACCGGCGTGTATCTGCAACACGGGCGCGCTCACTATCCGCACAATCAGTACTAGTACTCTGCTAACACTTTTATCAGTTTGTATAAGACACTTTAAGAGTTAATCTCAGTCTCAACAAAGCTACTACTACTGAGACCAGACGACAGATGAAGTTATTTTATTATCTTATAGTGAAAACTTGGGAAAGTTAAGACAGTGGCGGAAATGAAGCACTCCTGCGTCTCAGCCAACAGAAATACCGCTGCGCCACCCAGTGTCGATAGTGGTCTGTTAGATAGCAGTGGGGAGAGGTAGGCAGGAGGTGCGGGTACTTGAGGCTGGAGGCGCTGCCGTTGCTGGTGTAGCGGTCGGCCGCCACGTCGATGGTCTCGCCGGAGTTGTTGAACTTCCACTTGAAGACGGCGGCCGGCGGGTCGGCGTCCACCTCGCACACGATGACCACGGACTCGCCGCGCGCCGCGCCCACCACCACCACGCCGCCCGCGCGGCACGACGGCGAGTCTGCACCACACAAACACAATCACATTATAGTACTTAAAGCAGCAACACGGACTGAATTTTGACTTCAGTTTAAATTCAGTTAGGCTCGAAGCTATAGAGCCTAAAAGTAATATTGACCTTTCTCATGTCTTATAGTATAAATAGCGTCAGAAACTGGATATTCGTATGGTTCGGGTAGCTGTTCCTGGGGCACTATGATGGATTGCCTACTTGAACTATTCTGACAGCTTGGTGGGCTATACAAGGGATTCTGTTCGGGGTTTGATTCAAGAAAAGTACACGAGACTTCGATGAAGAATCATCGCTACTACCACATCGATCCACCCCACACGAAAGGACGTCGAGCGCCCACAAGTCATCATTTAATTATAAAAAATGCTATCAGCATCATGCTCGGAAAAACTCTTAGTAGGTAGTTTACGATTTGAAGAAACGTAGCCAAATGTTTCTCAGTCACGGACTCGTAAAACAGTAAACTTACTGCGGAGGTTATATACATATATCCGCCTTTAACTCGTAATGCGGGGTCATCGTACGACAATATTTTCAGGCGGCAGCGTTGAACCAGCTAGAGCCATTACTTTATGTAAATGTGGAGACGGCCGTGGCGCGGCATGAATGGAATGCGCCGAGTGCAGCGCGTCGCGAGCGGGCTGCAGCGGCCGCGCCGGGCTGCGGCGGCGCCCGTGACGTCACCGTGCCGATGAGCGCGTGTAATGGCGCGCGCGACTGCGCCCGCACGCCTGAGGCCCGGCTGCGTGTCTAACTGACCGTGAATGGACGAGCGACGTGGGTACGACCTACCAACCTCAGTACCCTCAAAAATGTTGCCACGTATACTACTTTGAAATATCTGTAATTTCAATAAAATCAGCCCATCTGAAGAATACAAGAATCTATCTAGCTCGATTACCAAAGTTCCCTGGATCCTTCGTTGAATCCTAGAATTGGAGACTTATTGAGATCATTTAGGTAACAAAAATACAATTTAAAGAAATGCGGGTTATTTCTTTAATTCAATATTACATATACACTCGTTTTTCAATCGTAATCCTGTATTTTTTATAAACGTACGTACTCTATTTCTCAAGAAGCGAAACAAAACAAGCCAGTACAATAGAGTTCAGCCAGATTGATGACTACATTATCCGCAGTTATCCTGCTATTAAAAAATCCCATCTTATTTTGTCCAGAGCCATATCTTAGGATTGGAAAAACAGATCGGCGGCCATTACGCCACGCCTGCCGCACACAGCGCTGCACTCAGGCTGGCGGCGGCTGTGCGCTGGACTAGCCGCTCTCACCACTGTACTAGGCTTTGTGAAGCATTCAGTCCAAGTCCTACCTCTTTATTTATTTAACATCGATATTGTCATCTTAAGTATAACATAAATTAAAGAGACAAGATTTGTATTTTTTGTAGTGCCAGCCGTCTTAGAGCATGTAGAAAGTCTTCTCTACGCCGACGACCTCAAACGGTTTACGGTTGTAGATTCGGAGGACGACTGTTTAGTTCTCCAGCAGGATATCTATTCTTTGTGTGATCGGTGCCACCTAAACAAAATGGAATTCAAACCCAGCAAATTTTGACTTGCACAATAAATTACTGCAATAGTTTGTGCCAAATAAGTACATCCAGGGCAGGAGACATAGGCATAGTGAAACCCGCATCCCGAATTGATGTCTCACGCGCCAACTCTCTGAAGCCTCGCACTCTAGGTGCTCTTAACAGGCTTGTAGCCTGTTACCTAACAGAAATTGACATATTTGCTGACAAACAGAATTTAATTATTTTTATATGTTTAACATTTTGTGAAATTAATGATTAGTGACTATCTAGATTAAATTAGCCGACTATTAAAACTTAAAGATTAAAAAAGCCGTGTTGGCCGAGTGGTATGTACACCCGACTTTCAATCCGAAGGTCGTGGGTTCGATACCGGCCGTGCACCAATGGATTTTTTTTTCTTGAAAAATACATGTGCACACTTAACACGAGCTTTAACGGTGAAGGAAACATCGTGAGGAAACCCGCGGCTTAGTTAGCTTCAGACGTATTGACCTGTTCTTTCCTCTGAATAATAGCTGACTAAGCTAAGAGGATGGTATAGGTGCTGGGCAAGCCTAATCCATCTAACAATGTCCCAGGCACTGCAGCGTCCCGTACAGCATGATTACCAGTTGCTGACGCTGTATAAATCATCTATAATAGATGCATAGGCCCTACTAAAGATTAAATGTTTTTTTTTTTATAATAATATTCCTGTTTTTTTATAATTTATTATCATTTGACATATAAATTTTATTTTATTATCGTAATGTTAATTTGATTGTTTTATATCATTTTTGCATAATTATTTTAATTAGTTTAAGAAGTTCTGTACCGTTCTCATTATCAAATAAATTGAAATTTTGTTTTTGTGACGAATGAACTCAAAATTTAGTAGATCAGAAATGATTTATTATTATCTACTGTTATCTGCAGCGTCCCGTATAGTACAATCACCAGTTGCCGACGCTGCATAAATCATCTATAATAGATGCAATGGCCTTAGTGTTATTTTACATGTCCATGCAATATTACAGCTTTCAAGGACTAATAGTCTCTTCGTAAAGTCCTTGTTGTACTACAAAACCCTAAAAACTAAGAAAAATTTATGACCATATTCATTTTTCTAGTGTAACCTTCAGGCGTTATAAAGGTGCTTTCAGAAAGTTTAAACATAAACTCAAGCTTTTTATACCTTTAGCTAATTTATGTAGTACATAGTAGAGTAGTAGTGGTAGTGTAGTATTAGTAGTAGTAGACCTTTGTTTCATGCTCTGGTTTTAACCCTAAAATAGTTTTTTTTATTTTACTGCATCAATATCAGCTGTATTAATAGAACTCCTAGCCAATATCAAAATGGTGCAAACAGTCTGCGGAAAAAATGGCTGTGACATACGGACAGAAATATAGCAAAGAGGACTGGGCGAATCTACATATATGGTTTCCAAAAAAAACTTTACAATGTACTAAATGGGTTTCGTTTTTGCTTTTTTGTATACGGAACCATAGAAAATGGTCTGTATGGGTAAAATGTTGCTGACGATGTACAATTATCCGAGATGGACTGATGACTGAGATGAATGAAACAGAAGAAATACTAGTTTCACTCGATAGTGTGACTCACAAAAGCAATCACCAGAGCACAGCTCGCGAAGCTGCAATACCTGCAGTCCTGCGACATCGTTACATAGTGGGACATTTTTATGAGGGTACATTTATAAAAGTTAGGCGGGAATGCATCACGGTAATAGAAGGTGAGGTTGCAGCGCGCAATAACTCTGAATCTGCGATCTCGTGCCGGTGCCGGCGGTAAATCAATACGTGCGACCGAACGCGTAATCACGCCGGACACCGAGGGATCCGCTCCCGAACTAAACTTACGCGGACGAAACAACTGTTTTACCAATATTTACCGGGATTCTCTGGATAAGGTTTTGAATTTGCGATTTGCATTGGGATTTTAGGTGTAGCAACCGCAGCGTCCGCCTCCAATGTTACATGATTACCTGGCGGCGCGGCGGGTCGGGCCCGTCACGTGCGCCGAGCTCGCAACTTTCAATGGCTCCCAATATGCGCTATCTTCTTGCATAATTACTCCTGTTGCGAAATGGCCCTCCCAATAACCCGTGAATAGAACATGAGCGTGTCGAAGCCGACGAAGATTCAGTACCGGAACACTGCATTCAAATACTATTCACGCGATGAGAACTTATTTGTATGTATGCGACGGCGGCGCGGGGCGCGGATGGGCGCGCTGGATGCGTATATTTTGCATTTAGATGGAGCGAGGGTCCGACGAGGGAAAGCAATAAACATGTTTTAGCCCCGGGAAGGACCAGGCGCGGGTCACCTGCCGCCTGCTAGTCAACATTATAACGCGAGTTATGGAGGAAGCGCTCCGCCGATAATGTACGCCGCTCGTAAACTGGATCCTATATACATAAAAGTTTCGATTCTTGGAGCCAATCGGAGCGAATTGGAGAGACGATTTATGCGAAAGCTTTTGTCATACTGGAGCGCGTCGCGTCCGTGGTAGGTGATCTTACTAGTAGACACATCATCAGAATCGGGAGGAGCGGGTCGAGCGCTACAAGTGGCGTCAGGGTACTCACACTTGACGCGAAAGTGCAGGTCGTTGGAGACGGTCTCGCCCTCGGCGTTGAGCGCGGAGCAGGCGTAGCGGCCGCTGCTGTGGCGCGTCACCTTCTGCAGCACGAGGCTCTGGTTGCTGTGGAACACGCGCGCCGACGCGTTGTGCGCCAGCACGCGCTCCTGCACACACACGGACACACCGCTCGTCAACACCTATGGCAGAACATTCATTAACAATTGTTTTTAATATACACATACACATAGTTACTAAATTAAAATTGAATACCTCTCAGTATGTTTCGTAAAAATGTATCTACCTACGTATTGAAGATCAAAAATCTACTTATTATTTGAATCTCGAACGATGAATCCAACAGTATCAAATAACGATTAGAATGTGTAGGTAGAGCCGAGTCTGCCTGCTCCGAGGAAAGGGGTGGCAGTGGTAGAACAATAGCGAGGGCTCATTAAAAGGGGCAAGCGCGCACAAAGGGCAACGCGCGAGGTGCTCACAATTAGCGAGCGCGCCGCGCCGGCCCCGCGGCCCGCGCCCTGCGGAGGCCTCTTTGTGCTGACAAATCATTACTATTCATGTATACTTCAGAGCCATTGCGTTTGTTTATTTGCATACATATATCAAATAAGTAGTGAATTTGTTATGATCCGTTTCCTTCACTTAACAGGTATGTGTTATTAATAGTTAAGGGCATTACCCGCCCCTGCTTATATCATTATTGTGATATATTCGCAATAGAGGGTATTTAGAATTAAGTCTTTTTGTATGTCATGAACGGCGGACAGTCTCGGAATATACGTCTATACGTGAAGGCTTGTTTATTGTGCTCCCGATAGTTCCCCTTAGATCCCATATTTCTCAGTGGCGACGATAACAGACGATCCTACGCGTGTGTCGTGCAATAATAAACAATTAGGAAATCAAAACAAAATGTCGATTGGTAAAATAGCTGAGTTCAAGGTCCACAGTGATGATTGGCGGTTATACGTGGAACGTATAGAACAATATTTTTTAGTTAACAAGATCCCGGATGATTTACAAGTGCCTACATTAATAACAGTGATAAGGGCTGAGTGCTATGAACTTCTGGTTAATTTGTGTACACCGGTGAAACCAAAAAGCAAAACGTTTGCACAAATCGTTGACGTCATGGAAAAACACTTGCAGCCAAAACCAAGTGAGCTAGCAGAGCGTTACAAGTTTCGACATAGAAAACAAAAAGAAGGTGAAACAATATCAGAATACGCGGCTATCTTAAAGAAAATGTCCAAAACGTGTGAATTTGGGTCCTGGCTGGAAGAAAGCTTGAGAGATCAGTTAGTGTGTGGAATAACAAATGAAACCATACGACAACGATTATTCGCAGAAAGCAAGTTGGACTTCGGGAAAGCGTATAAGTTGGCGGTTAGTATGGAGGCGGCAGAAAAAGACGCTGCAGCCGTTGAAGGACAGAGCGGGCTGAGAGGCGAAGGTGGATCCACGACGTCGGTGACGTGCCAAGCGATGTCAGCGGGCTCGCGACGGAAGGGTACGGCGACGTTCGGTACCCGTAATGGTCGCGGAGCGACAACACCGTGGGATACTACGACGTCTAGTGGGCAACGGCGTGGCGCGCGCGCATCAGCAGCGGCCGCACCCGTGAAGCTGGGTGAGGGCGCGCAGCAACAGCAGTGTCGAGTGTGCGGCGCGCGTCACGACGCTAGCAAGTGCAAATTCAGCCGCTACGTTTGCCGAGTATGTAATCAAGTAGGACATTTGCGACGTATGTGTCCGAATTTGTCGGAACACTACTGCGTCGATGTGGATGCACTTCATATAAGAAATTCTATTGGAAGTGAAGGCGGGGAGAGCGATGAGGTAATATTTGTTGATGTTTGTAAATTATCAGCGACGCAGTGTAGCCCTATTTATATCGAATTGAATGTAAACGGTATTGATATTAAAATGGAATGTGACACCGGCAGTGCGGTGTCATGCATAAGCTGGGAGTGTTATAATAGATTGTTTAGGGATGTACAGCTTAAGCCTAGTAATTTAACTCTAAAATATTATACCGGCGAGTTAGTGAAACCCTTTGGAGTTATACAGACATTCGTGCGATATAAAAGTATATGTAAGCAATTAGATTTGTATGTTATCGAGAATGGCAAAACACTACTTGTAGGCCGTCAGTGGATGGTAGAACTAAAAATACAATTACCGACAATAACCTATGATTGTAATAATAATGATGTGGTGATGTACAAAAACAATGTATTTGATGTGGCTGCTTTCAGTACCAAATACTGTGACGTGTTCGCGGACGGACTGGGACGATTCACCGGCGGCACCGTGAGTGTGTGCGCGCGCGAGGGGGCGCGGCCGGTGTTCCTGCGCGCGCGCCCGCTGCTACGCGCTGCGCGAGCCGGTGGAGCGCGCGCTGGACCAGCTGCAGCGGGATGGCATTCTCTCTCCTGTGGAGCGTTCTGACTGGGCCACACCCATCGTGCCGGTCGTCAAAAAGGACGGTAACATTAGAATTTGCGCAGATTACAAATTAACTTTAAACAAAGTTATAGAGGTTGACCGTTATCCGTTACCCAGAGTAGAAGAAGTGTTACTACGTTTGAAGGGTGGCCAGCATTTCAGTAAGGTTGACCTTTCACAGGCATACGCTCAATTTGAGTTAGATGAAACAAAAAAATATACAGTCATTAACACTCATAAGGGATTATTTATGTACAATAGGTTAGTATACGGGTTAGCATCGAGTCCGGGCATTTTCCAAAAACATTTGGAGCAGTTGTTTGCAGATTTACCACATGTGGGGGTGTTTTTGGATGACATTATAATCACGGGACAAACATATGAAGCACACATGAGTAACTTATGCAAGGTTTTTGATCGTTTGAGCAAGTACGGCCTAAAAGTAAAAAAAGATAAATGTGTATTTTTTGCTAAATCGGTAAACTATTTAGGTCATACGATTAGTAAAGAAGGGGTTCACACTTGCCCGGACAAGGTAACAGCTATAGTTAAAACTCCAGCTCCCACGAATACATCTGAGCTACGAGCTTTTATTGGTATGGTAATGTACTATGGAAAATTTATAAGAAATGTTAGTACGATTCTAGCGCCTTTGTATAACTTGCTTAAAGCTGGTACCCCTTATGGCTGGAATAAAGAATGTGAAGATGCGTTCAGTAAAGTGAAGCATTTACTAACATGTAGCAAAGTGCTAATGCACTACACACCGGAGTTACCAATAATTTTAACAACAGACGCGAGCAGTGTAGGTGTAGGAGCGGTGATATCGCACACAGCGGCAAGGGGCGAGCGTCCCGTGGCGTATGCATCGCGGGCGCTCACGCAAACCGAGCGCGCCTACTCGCAAATAGATCGAGAGGCATTGGCTATTGTGTTCGGAATTCGTAAATTCCACCAATATCTATATGGTCGTAAATTTATATTAAGAACTGATCATAAGCCCCTTACTTATATTTTTGGTGATAAGGTCGGTATTCCGGTGATGGCCGCATCTAGGTTACAGCGTTGGGCGGTGTTATTGAGTGGGTATACCTATGACATTGAGTATGTTTCTTCGAGTAAGAACTGTGCTGATGCATTATCTCGACTTCCGTACAAAGGCGGTCAAGAGAGTATAAAAGTGCAAAAAGAGAATACTTACGTTAATTTCGTTGAAAATTTTTTACCAATTACAAGCCAAGATGTTAGAAAAGCGACGGCTGTAGATAAAAATTTAAGTAGGGTTTTAGTTTATATTCAATCGGGGTGGCCTTCGACCTGTGTAGATGCAGAGAGTATAAAACCATACTTTATGAGGCGTAATGAGTTATATGTGGAGTGTGGTTGTATTATGTGGGGTTATCGTATGGTTATACCACTTTCGTTGCAGGAAAATGTTTTAAAACAACTTCATAGCAGTCACATGGGGATCGTAAAAACAAAAAGCTTGGCACGTAGCTATGTATGGTGGCCTAATATTGACGCTGCCGTGGAGGCATTATGTAAGCAGTGTGAGACTTGTGCAGCGGAGGCGGACGCGCCGCCGCGCGCGCCGATGCAGCCGTGGCAGTATCACACGCGCCCCTGGACAAGGGTGCACATCGATTTTCTAGGACCATATAAAGGTCTGACCTTCTTAGTTATTATTGATTCCTCATCAAAATGGTTAGAAGTGTTTGAGATGACTCGAACAAATGCATCAAACGTTATAAAAGTTTTAAGAGTTACATTTGCAAGGTTTGGGCTGCCGGAGGAGTTAGTATCTGATCAGGGGCCACCCTTCACGAGTATAGAGTTTAAAACGTTCTTAAAAAACAATGGCATTAGACAGTTTTTTTCACCAGCTTACCACCCATCATCAAACGGGGCTGCGGAGAATGCAGTCAAGCTTTGCAAGCGGGCTATTAAGAAAGCGCATAGGGATGGTGTAGATGTTGACACCGCACTACAAACGTTTCTGTTAGCATACCGAAATACCGCGCACAGCACTACCGGGGAAACCCCGGCTATGCTGTTGCAGAGACGTCCATTACGCTCCAGACTTGATTTACTGCGAACTAACCAGGTCACTAAAGACAGGGTCCATCAAGCCCAGAAACGGCAAGTGGAATTCTCGGGGGGAACAGAACGCAGTTTCAGAGAGGGTGATACTGTTTGGGCTCGTGAGTATGGTGTTAGTGATAAGTGGGTGAAGGGTACTGTGGAAAAGGTAGACAGTGCCCGTAGATACTCGGTGGTGAAGGATAACGGTCAATCACTAAAAAGACATGTAGATCAAATGCGCAGCAGGTCACGCTTATCTGATGTTACCTGTCCAGAGGCCGAGGACAACACGGATCATGGGGGAGAGAGTGTGGTTGAGCCGCTTAGCGAAGGGTTAGAAGGCGTAGTAAAGGTAGCCTCACCTGAGGTGATTACTAGAAATAAGGAGAGTAGTCTAAATCCGGTCGTTAATGCTCCTGAAGATTCTTTGGTTAATTTACGACAACAATCTCCGCCGCCGGAGAATCGTTACCCTAAGCGAACACGCAAACCTGTGGACAGATTTAAAATTGTTTAACTGTGTACCTAGTTAAGATTTATAGTTAGTTGCTTTCTTTTACACTTTTAGTGTCAGGTGTTATTTAAGTGTTACGATATATGTAGATGTACTGTTGTATTGTGGTGGAGGTGTGATATATTCGCAATAGAGGGTATTTAGAATTAAGTCTTTTTGTATGTCATGAACGGCGGACAGTCTCGGAATATACGTCTATACGTGAAGGCTTGTTTATTGTGCTCCCGATAGTTCCCCTTAGATCCCATATTTCTCAATTATGTGCGGACCCTGGAAGAGCGGGCGACGAGTGGGCAGCGGCGCTGCTAACTGCGCACAAAGGCTCAAGCACAGCTCTCACGGCTATCGGCCGCGATCAAAGCCGCGCATTCGCCCACACGCCTCCACTCACTGCCCAGATAAGGATATAACATACGCTTCGGCGATTCCGCAATCAAACAGCTTATATCCTCGATATATCTATTGTCTGTGCGCACTTCTGTGAGTGACCTCAATCTTGACTTTAATTAATTAGAAGGGCATCTTATCCATAAAATCTTAAATAGATCTGTTTATAGTTGCGATTGAAAATGGATGCTGAATGCCGTGGAGCGAAGTGGCGGGCGTGGTGGCGTCTAATAAATCATCCGGCGGGAGCGTAAACAAGAAGGCAGCCGTCGCGACCAGCTCGCGCCAACAGCCCTGCACCGGCGGCGCGGCGGAGCCCCGCCCCTATTGTCACCTGTACGAGACCTATCAGCAGACTAGAATCATTGTCACTGCTGATTCGCAATGCTAAACAATAAACTTTAGGTCATTATTTAGTGCAAGTTCGATCAATCGATTTCCATAATTAATTTAAACAACGGATTCTGTCTTAATCTACGAATAATATTATAATCTATGAATAATTATTATTGCTGGAAATTCCTCACACAAAAGTCATGGGTTGCCTGCGCCGACCGCCCGCGCCGACCGCCCGCGCCGAACGCACAGCGGCTGCTTCGGGATGGTAAGATGGACGGCAACTCACTTTACACAAATTCTGTTTATTAGTGCTGAGAAATAACGTGGCCCGACATGGTAAGGCTAGGCTCATGTCTAGGGAACTGACGGCAACATTTTTGCGTAATGAACTACTGAAAATGCATTTGTTTTGGACGAAAAAACCCCCATTTCGAGGTTTTACCATTTACTTAGCCAAAGTATTTCGGGTACAGCGAACATGGGATTTTTTAAAGAATTTACTGGAATTTGTTTAAACTTAATAATGTTTATAAATCTTTTCTCGAAATTACCTTCTTGCTCTTTATAATAATTGTGAATGCGGTTTCTGGAAAACGCCGTAAGGTACATTGTTCAAAAAGTTTCAGTTTTATCCCGCGCTGAATGAATCAGCCACGTGACAGGTGTCTGACGCGGGCGGCACACCTACTACGAAATATTTACGACTCTAAAGCTTATGTCTTCTAAGAGGCTTGCGAGCCTTTGTTCGGCAGCTGCGAGAGATTATCAGAGACAAAAATATTACATTCTCAAAAATACCTGTTAGGAATAATAACTCTGAACCTTTTTTCATATGCATATACGCAACTAATGTATATAATTCCGAGAGGTTTCTTTTCTTATAGAAATAACGGTAATCATACCTTGTAAACGTAACGAGCCATGGACAACCATGGCGCCCTCTGGCGGCTGTTATGTGCCTACCGCCACCTCGCTGAACTAGAGGAAACCTTCTAAACCTGCAGAAACGACAGTAAACCTGGCCTGGAAACTGATGCCTTGAAATCATTAATGTATTAGTAAAATATTTATTCTAAAGTGATTTTCGATTTTAAAAGATGCTTTATATTTATGAACGCTTAAATAAAAATGCTTTAATTTTAATTGAAAAAATAATAATTTCTAGAAGCATTTATATTTTACTCATAGTAATATTTTTTTTTGAATAATGAGTAATTTTCCTATGCTTCACGGGTATGGTCGCCCACGCAAGCATATTCTCGAGCCTTGGCAACGTGCAGGAACCGACTGATCGAGCAAGCTACAACAGAGCACATGGATTGCGAGGGTTCAATCATTCCTGTTACGAACGCGAGAACTAGAGGACGCCCATTGCCCGCGGATCGTCCGAAGGGCCATTAACGAATAAAGAAAAACAATTTCCTACCTAAAAACGGGTTGCTTACATACGTACGCTTCGGTTCCTCAGATTCGATACTTTTCCATATATTCTTGAGAAACTAGAAATATGTACCCTATGCATGAAATACTCGTATGTACTCGGAGTCCCGGCGAAAATACGAGTAACGTACTTCAAGACATGTTTATTGTGTTTGCTTGAGCTTGAATACGTATAAGGTTGATTTTTTAAGTGTTTTTTATGTAGACCGTACTAACGTACAATTTTGAGAGTACGTAAGCTCGCAAACGTACAGACATTGTTATACATTTTGATAAAAGCAAATAGTTCAAAACTTTGCTGTGTAGCAAGATGAAAAATCACTCAAAGCAGAGCATTGCTTTGCACTTGCTTGCTAGCTATCCAGCAATTATTTTACAAAACAACTTAGGATTGCATCAAAGTATCTAGCTAGATAGCTAGCAAACAAGGTACTTTGATGCAATCCAATGCCCTGCTAAGTTGTTTTGTAAAATAAGGGATAGTAAGGTAAATCAAGATTTTTTATACAGTTTGCAATCGCTTTTATCAAGTAAATTTGGTTGTCTGAATGTTGGAAAGAATTATAGAGCTAGTAAAATTGATTTCAGAGCAGGACTAGTGAAAGGGCTGGGAGCAGTCGGGGTAGGGTCGGAGCTGTAACCACAACATAATCTATGGCTGTTTATTATTATCATAATAACAAAACAAGATCTACTGCCATGTAGGTGTAGCACTGAACAAAGGGTGACATGACTATTGGGCACTAAATTCCGCCGTAAACTCAGTACCTTCTCAATTCGGCAAAACAATGAAAGTCACAAAGTCTTCACTACTAATTTGAGACAATGGGAGCAGTAAGACTTGGGCTTTGTCCCGACACTTGCGCTCAGGCCGTAAGCATTTAAATAGGGTGTATTGTTCGATGCGAATACTGTATAGTGTAGGCCATTGAGACCGGCTCGCGAGCGCAGCGCCCGCGCCGCGCCGCCCCGACGACTGAGAAGCTCTGATCAAGGGCTCGCCGAAGCTCGCCTGTACTTTCTAGACGTCACTGTGTATTCTTTGAGTAGAAAAAGGTGATCGCTTATGGTGTTAGCTAAGATGCTGACTAATTCACGTATGATATTAAAAGGTTATGGGTTCGAACGATTTGTGAAAAAAAGTTGCACTACCTGTCCCGCGGAGTTGCTGCGGACTGGCGCTGCTAGCCGAGGAGTTCCTCGGCGTCGGCGTCGGGCGCGCACAGACTAATGGCCGGATTACAATACATTTCAGCCGAATTTATGACGCCGACGCGATTTATGTTGCGTCTTATTATTTTGACAGGTCATTGTGGCCCCGAGGCCGGGTAGCGGCTAATTAATGGCGCTCATTAAGCATCTCAGAGATTTAACCGCGTCTGTGATGTGTTTGTCTTCAAACAGACACACCGAGCCCTCAAACGCAAAGACGGCCCAATCAATTTTGAGATATTATATTGTAAACAGCATTTAAAGACAGGCTTGTGTTTTACGTAATTAAGGCTGTGTCAGCTACCGATCAGGTTGCTATGCGTGAAGTAGGCAGTGCTCAGAGTAGCGGCGGGGGCGGGGAGCGCGGGGAGCGGGTCACGTCGCACACTTCTTCAGAATTTTAATATTACCCTGATTGACGACCGGTGCTCCGGACGCCATCTTGAATTTATAACATGTTGAGATTAAAGAGCAAAAAGCGCTGACACTGATAAGGTGACCTGACTCACATTTTACTCGTAAATTTTCCGGATTTTCGATTTTATGGGGAACAAAAAGGCGCGTACCTTTGTCGGAATCGAATTCCACTCGTAGCTGCGTAGCGCTGAATTGTGCAAGTAAAATGTGACTCCGAAACACAAACCGCGTAACACGTAGCTGCGTAGCACGCGTATGCACGGTAGTTACCCGCGTAGCACTATTGTATGGGTTTTAGTGGCATAATAGTGCGCTGCCCTAATTTACTTTATTTAACCCTCGACAAAAAGAGGGGGTGTTATAAAATATCTAAATGTACAACATAAGTTATATGTTTGACCGCTATTGTTTGTGTGTGTCTGTGTGTTTGTCTGTGGCACCGTTGCTCTTACACAAAAGGGCCAATTTGCATATTTTTTTTTTATTTAAAAGCCGGCATTCTAGCGGTTTTTAAATATGTTTTATTAAAATCGGTTAAGAAGTTTACAAGATGGCTGGGCTCAAAGACGAGGGGTCTTTAACCCCTATATCTTGTAAATATATGAATAAGCGATTGTTTCCCAATATACCCGAGTATATTGGGAAACAAATGATTGTAGATATAAGATGTGTAGAATGCAAACCTGAAAGTAATATCGAAATCGGTCAAGCCATCAAAACAAAATGTATCAGATTTTAACTTCCTAACGCAAAACAAACTAAGGCAGACATTCAAATAAAAAGTGAAAGCCTTGAACTTGTAGCTAACACTGTTTTTTTAGGCATCAATTCAATTCAATACGTTTATTTCAGCTTAGAAATACATCACCCTAGATCAAGAATCAAGAATCAAGAATCAAAAAATACTTTATTCAGTGCGGCCGCATGGACCTTATTGACGCGTCACAAATTACAAAATAAAACAACACAAATAAATAGAATAAAGCACATAATTGAATCTGTTCACTTCAGATGACACGCGAGTTAGGAAAAGAAGTGAACAGAAGAACCTAACTCGGTCGTTATAGTCATCATTTAACAATTTTATTTTGTCTTATGTTACGTTTGACGGAGTTGGAGCAGATTCCGTCCCAAGTGGTTTTGTCCTCTAGGTAATCTGATATTTTATAATAAGCTTTATTGCACAGATTGCGTTTAATAATGTTTTTGAATTTATTCAATGATAACTTCTGCAACTCACTTGGGAGTTTGTTGTAGAAGCGTATACATTGCCCTTTAAAAGATATTTTCACCTTATGGAGCCTAGTAGTGGGCACAGCGAGTTTATTCTTATTTCTTGTATTTACATTGTGATTGTCGCTGTTTTTCTTAAACGAAGCAATATTTTTATGGGTGTACAACAGGTTCTCATAAATATATTGACAAGCTACTGTCATTATATTTATTAATGATAATACGCTTCAAAAGATAAGCTATCGAACAGGCTTAGTTCTGCTGCATATGCAGTTAATAAATTTCGTTTCCTCACAGACATAGCTAGATCTAGACTTGTTTACTACTTTCATTGCTATTTCCATAGTATTATGTCTTATGGCAAAGTGTTGTGGGGGTGCGCTGGAGCTAAACGTAATAAACACTGTATTTGTGCTGCAGAAGAGTCAATAATTTACGAAATTCTGCTGCTACTGAATTTCTGAATTTTTGCTGCCACAAAAATATTAAAAGTTATTAACAATGTAAATACCAGGAATAAAGATAAACTCGCGTTGCCCACTATTAGGCTACGTGAGGTCAATGTATCTTTCAGAGGGCACTGTACACGCTTCTACAATAAAATTACTAAAGAAATGCAGCAATTTTCTATCAATAAGTTTAAAAAATAATAAAATGTAATCTACATAATAAAGCTTACCATAAAATATCTGATTATCTAAAGATAAAAATGCTTGGAATGAAGTTGGAAAAAAATCCAACTACGAAACAACTAAAAAAACTAACTATTAAAAATAACTGTGTTTTCTAATCGGTTCTTATCACAGTGCTTAAAACAGGGAAGCGAACAGATTCATTCATGTGTCTTATTTCCTGCTAGCATAAGATTAAATATGTTTTTTATCGTAAGTTGATGTGTCTATGTTTTGTAATTGCAAACTATGGAAATAAATGAATGAGTTTCCGATTCATGAGATATGGGGGGGGGGGGGAGTGGAAGTAAGGGTGAACAATTGAATGTTTTCAATACCCAAGTCTGGTAGCAAATGAAAGGGTATGATGTGAAGATTGCAAAACTGTGGGTACACATTCGCTTCGGAAGTCGCTTAAATTTTTTATTTTATAAACTTGTTATATAGAGGCCTTTGGCCAGCAGTGGGAAAACATACACCGAAAAAAAAACTTATTACATTAAATGTTTTATAGAAACATGATTCACAAGCATTGGTACGGGAGACCAGAAAAGGAGGCGAAAGCCTCAAAAGGTCACCAAAGATCAAAAATGACATTATTGGGTTTTTGAACGTTTTCGGCTATTTGAAGACATTTATTTTTTTGGTGACATTTTGAGGTCACTATAACTCCGGTCCCTGTGACCGGTCACCAATACCAATCAGTACCGTTCTCTCAATTAGACTGTGCTAACAAAAAAGGTTCATGTAAATCGGTCAACGCGTTCGGTTGTAATCATCCCATACACAGACAGACAGACAGACAGCGCTGTTGGGGGGCTTCGCCCCCTAATATCAGCATGAAATCGATGGTATCTCCTGCAACTACGACAAGCCACGGTCTCTCACGCGCCCGCGCCGCGGCAGCAGCGCGCGCACCGGCCGCAGGCAGCCCGTGCCCCGGCACGCAGGTGACGTAGCGGTGCGCGGGTGGGGCCCTTTGAGCGCGTAATGAGGGAAGTGGCGTTTCAATTTAGCATAATAACCCGGAGATCCTGTTACGTGCGCCGGCAGCGCCGCATTATTTATTTTATTTTATTTAATTGGAAAACAAAAAGCTTAATATTAAGTAAAGTAGTACAAACATAACGTGGCTAAACTAAAGCTAGAAACAGTTTCCACATATGGGTAACTTAAGAATATTATGTAAAAGTAAACAAAAACTTAAATAAAATGTACATTGGATAAATTAACAGAAGAAAACTAATAGAAGAAAATATTTTGTTTGTTTGTTTGCCTGTAAGTGATTATTAAAAAAGTGTAGCTGATATGTGTATGTACTATTATGAGTTTGTTCTCGTACCACGTGTCTTTTATCCTAGAATTTATACATTCTGAATATGAACAGTACAGTTCTTGACAAAGACTTATATACCTACGGATAATTTCTCGCATTCACGTACACTGTGTCATTAACTATAATTGTTAATCAGTAGCACTCGATCTGTATTTGAAATCTGTGATTTTTAGTTTTGGGATGGAGTAAGAATTTTTTTATGTTGGTAAGATAAGATAAGAACATTCTTTATTGCACAAAATATAATATGTACATATGCGAATTTAATCTATACTAATATTATAATGAGGTAAAGTTTATGAGTTTGTGACGTTGTGAGTTTGTGACGTTGTAGGGGGTAATCTCTGGACCTACTGAAACGATTTTGAAAATTATTTTACTAATAGAAAACCTAAGTGTTTGTACTCACAAATTCATAGGCTATAAATTAACCCAAAAAATTAAACGACCGAACGACCGAGAGCTTGTCGTAATTCATTGGGTTCGATTCCCGCCTCGGGACAAATGTCTGTACGATCTGCAGATATTTGTTCAGGGTGTTCTGGGTGTTTTTCTATATATAATAAAAATATCTATCTATGTAGTATAAAGTATTAAGTATATCAGTCATCTAGTACCCATAACACAAGCTCTGCTTAGCTTGGGGCTAGATGATGCTGTGTGATTTGTCCAGCATTATTTATTTATTTATTTATTGAGTGATATTTCTATTAGACGGCTTTTTTCGAATACAACACGTCAATCTTCAATTTAAGGCTCTATTGCCCTCACGATTAATAAATAAGTCCCAGGATCAAAAATTCTCTCGGTCGGTACTTGAGAAAGCAGTGTTTTTCCTATAGGCTCCAACCCGAGATATAAGTTGACTCGTTCTAGGGTTGGATCTACTGTAAGACAATCATCACAAGTAAAAATATTAACCGCCTAACGAAGTGGACACGGTTCACCTAGTGCTATATATATAATTATGTTGGTGTTCATTATAGAAGTGAATAATCACTATCTTGCTTTCGATGATTGAAAGTAATTTCCAATATTAAGTTCTACCTGTGACGTGTTCGTTACAAAACGGAAGAGTGATTCTTATTACTTACACTGTTTACAATCTAACTTAAAAAAATCTGAAGCATGAAAATTGAAGATTTGACATTTTTAGGGTTCCGTACCTAAATGGTAAAAAGGAACCCTTATAGAATCACTCTGTCTGTCTGTCTGTCACATGTAGATATCTCGAGAACTACTGATGCTATCGAGTTGAAATTTAAAATGGTTAAAGATAAAACTTTTATAAGATTATTTTTTAGCATTTTCATATATGCTATATTATATTATAGCATAATTATATGAAAATGCTAAAAAATATTTTTATAATGATTGCAGGAGGCGGATAGGGAGCTCAAAAAATTTAAGTGAAGTTACTAGGTCATGTGGGGTATCATATAAATAAATAAATAATGCTGGACAATGAAAGGTATTCATTTGCAAATTATTAAATAGTTTTTAGTTTTGCTTTAAGCCGTATAGTTTTTGACTTATTTACAAAAACGTTGAAAAAAATTGCGCCCCCCCCCCTTATCTCCGAAGTTTGCAGAGATAAACCTCTGAAAACTTTTATTGATAATAGGGATGTATGTAAAGATAACAGGAAAATTAAAACAAACTCTAATTGGTGTAGTTTTTTAGATATCTTCGAAAGTCTTATAAATCTACATAAGTTCCGTTATCAGACAAGAAATGGCGCTGTCAAGGTTGTCCAACAAATATAAACCGCCTTTATCATATACTAGAAGTCGCCCGTGGTTTCACCGGCATCTTTGGTTACTGCTCTGCTCCCGTTGGTCTTAGCGTGATGTGATAGCATAAAGCCTTCCTCGATAATTGGGCTATCTAACACTGAAATAATTTTTCATATCGGACCAGTAGTTCCTGAGATTAGCGCGTTCAAGCAAACAAACAAACTCTTCAGCTTTATATATTAAGTATAGAAGTATAGATTATATTGTATGATGGCACGGAACCCTTCGTGCGTGAGTCCGACTCCTGGATTTTTCTCAATCTTTTTTAATCAAGTATAAATACATGAACTTAAAAAAAAAATATTCAACATATTTAAGTTATTCAGCAGATAATCCAGTCCATGTTGCATAACACTACTTCCTTAAGTAATGCGATGTCTCCGCGGGGCGCGAGGGAGGGGCGGGAGGGTAGGGCCTATAACGGCCGGCCGCGGCTACCGCCCATGATAACGGCTGAGTAACGACGGGATATCAAATACCTCTATAATGACTTTTGTTGCTGATATACGTATCTTTGAATTCTCTTATCTGAATTGAAATATACTCAAACCTAAGTAGTCAAATGGTTGAAAAGTCGCTATTCAAAGCCGGGTATTTAAATATTTTTTTTTGATGTTTTATTTACAGGTATGTTTCATATATAGTACGAGGTGCTCAAGATGTTACGCGGTGATTATTTCTGCTTATAAGTATCCGTGCTTATTTTATGTTTATTTAAATATCAACTTCTTACTTTGGTAAAAAAACTCACATTGATACGAAAATAACTAATCACGCCATCACTAGTCGGCCAGTAGTACCTCGTGTCGATGCAATCTTCCGAAGACACGACGTTAGTAGACGACTCTGATACAGAGGTCTCAGCGTATCTACATATTAACCATTTCAATCTACAAGGTCGTTCGTAAATCCAAACCGCTTCTATAATACATTGATACGGCGATTACGACGAATACGACGAGCGGACTCGCGAGCTGTCAGACCAACTACCGGAGCTAAACTAATTAACGCCTGGACACGACACCCCAAAAAGTTAATTATCACCACGTCGCATAATGCGTGATACATACGTGTTACACGAGAACATAAATAGGCATGTCATTCTAATTAAAATAAAACATGAGCTGTAGAGGGCGCTGCAGCCGAGCCGGCTCGGAGCACGCGGCACGGCTCCGGGCCGCGGCCGCGCGACTGATTGCCTCTGAAAGGGTGGAGCGGACAAAAAAACGTCGTGTCTGTACATTGCTGATTAAAACGAGCCGGTACAAAGCGATTATCGGACCGTACACAGCCGTCTATTACTTTATCCGGGCCGGGCCGCGCCCGCGCCCCGCGCTCTTATTGTTGCGACAACCAAGTGGGATTAAATTGTTACCTTTGTTGACGGATCTCTACCGCAATCGAGTTTTATTCATTTCATGTATTTTACTGGGCTTTGAGTAAGTAGGTACCTATGGACCCGGTGTGTTGTGTACTTCTATAGAATGTGTGTGTAGAGGAGAATAATTGTTTTATGTATACGTCATGAAACTATTGAAGGAAAATCAATGAGATATTTTTTTTTTAATACACAAAAAATTACAAATTGTGAATAAATATGTTTAAAGACCTTTAATACAAATATAAAATTACTAATGTCCGCGACTGAACTGAGATTTATCCTGTATTTCAGGCGTGTAGGACTAATGTTCACTAACAGTAGGTAAATAACATAACGATCAAGAAAACTTAAATAGAACAATTTTATACCTGTGTGTATTGCTACTAATTGTTAACGTGATGTGCTTATGTATTGGTTTGTTTGGAAAAGGTTTCTCTTTCAAACAGACACATTTTTGAAATTGTCAAAAAGACGCCTGTGATATTAATGTGTATGTATATGATAGATAGGCTCAGCTTACCTACTTTTCAAGTTAAGACTCATCCTTTGATCTATCTTTGACTATCGTGACATGGGTAATCATTATATTGCACGTGGCACTCGAAGTACACGTCGTCGCCCTCCTTGATGTCGCCGCCCGCCAGCGAGCTGTTGGTGTGTGGAACAGTAACACAGGTGTGACACACTCACGTCGTGCAGCCAGGAGAGCTTGCGCGCGGGCGGGTTGGCGCGCACGTGGCACTCGAAGTACACGTCGTCGCCCTCCTTGATGTCGCCGCCCGCCAGCGAGCTGTTGGTGTGTGGAACAGTAACACAGGTGTGACACACTCACGTCGTGCAGCCAGGAGAGCTTGCGCGCGGGCGGGTTGGCGCGCACGTGGCACTCGAAGTACACGTCGTCGCCCTCCTTGATGTCGCCGCCCGCCAGCGAGCTGTTGGTGTGTGGAACAGTAACACAGGTGTGACACACTCACGTCGTGCAGCCAGGAGAGCTTGCGCGCGGGCGGGTTGGCGCGCACGTGGCACTCGAAGTACACGTCGTCGCCCTCCTTGATGTCGCCGCCCGCCAGCGAGCTGTTGGTGTGTGGAACAGTAACACAGGTGTGACACACTCACGTCGTGCAGCCAGGAGAGCTTGCGCGCGGGCGGGTTGGCGCGCACGTGGCACTCGAAGTACACGTCGTCGCCCTCCTTGATGTCGCCGCCCGCCAGCGAGCTGTTGGTGTGTGGAACAGTAACACAGGTGTGACACACTCACGTCGTGCAGCCAGGAGAGCTTGCGCGCGGGCGGGTTGGCGCGCACGTGGCACTCGAAGTACACGTCGTCGCCCTCCTTGATGTCGCCGCCCGCCAGCGAGCTGTTGGTGTGTGGAACAGTAACACAGGTGTGACACACTCACGTCGTGCAGCCAGGAGAGCTTGCGCGCGGGCGGGTTGGCGCGCACGTGGCACTCGAAGTACACGTCGTCGCCCTCCTTCATGTCGCCGCCCGCCAGCGAGCTGTTGGTGTGTGGAACAGTAACACAGGTGTGACACACTCACGTCGTGCAGCCAGGAGAGCTTGCGCGCGGGCGGGTTGGCGCGCACGTGGCACTCGAAGTACACGTCGTCGCCCTCCTTGATGTCGCCGCCCGCCAGCGAGCTGCCCAGCCGTAGCCGCACCACCGGCGGGTCTGCGCACACGCAAATATACATCATTTTTTTAATATACATTTATTTATAATGTCAAGAACACAAAAGACTTTTTAATGCTATTTAGAAACATTTTCCATATTAGCCTTTGCTAATTCTTAAAATTTTGGCAGACTGTGGTGAAAAACACCGTTATATGATTATGTGATTACTAGCTTCTGCCCACAGCTTGGCACTCGTGCTTAACGGATAAAAAGAAGCGTA
Organism: Pasiphila rectangulata; assembly: GCA_963082625.1. Taxonomy (NCBI): domain Eukaryota; kingdom Metazoa; phylum Arthropoda; class Insecta; order Lepidoptera; family Geometridae; genus Pasiphila; species Pasiphila rectangulata. The sequence goes on along the minus strand of OY720238.1, from coordinate 23,690,661 downwards.
TGTTTTAATACTGATCAACGTCTATAGAGAGTGTTTTATAATATATGTAATAACCCTAAAGAGGGTGATTCTGACAACCATGGGAACAACTTGAGTTTTTCAACTTTCTAGGACTCGGTGATTTTCATATAAGTAAAGATCAAGAAATTTTTAACTTGTACAGCTCATAACACGATAAGGGCAACCTAAACACCAGCTGATTCTCGACAGGGTTATTGACCTCCGTGAAGAGTTGCCGCAGAGGTCTTAAACCACAGAGGAGTACCTTTTTTTAATGAAATAAAAATCCAATTATGAACTCAGGATCATGTTCACACCACATAAAGTAGTAAACGTAAAAATAATAAAAACATAAATTAATGAAAATTACCGATTCTTTCCCCTCCAAATCGACTTGTTCTCATGGGTGGAACCCCATCTTCCAGCTAAGTACATATGTTAAAATAAGGGCTGTAGCGCGGCAGAGCGCACAGCGCACAGCGCAGGCTACTCACAGACGACGCTGATGGTCCAGGAGGTGTCCAGCTGGAGTGCGGTGACGTTGGGGTTCTCGGCGCGGCACGTGAGCGGCTTGTCGTCGTCCTCCAGCGTCGGCGCGAACGACAGCACCGACACCGTCAGGTTGTCGGCGGCAGAGCGCACAGCGCAGGCTACTCACAGACGACGCTGATGGTCCAGGAGGTGTCCAGCTGGAGTGCGGTGACGTTGGGGTTCTCGGCGCGGCACGTGAGCGGCTTGTCGTCGTCCTCCAGCGTCGGCGCGAACGACAGCACCGACACCGTCAGGTTGTCGGCGGCAGAGCGCACAGCGCAGGCTACTCACAGACGACGCTGATGGTCCAGGAGGTGTCCAGCTGGAGTGCGGTGACGTTGGGGTTCTCGGCGCGGCACGTGAGCGGCTTGTCGTCGTCCTCCAGCGTCGGCGCGAACGACAGCACCGACACCGTCAGGTTGTCGGCGGCAGAGCGCACAGCGCAGGCTACTCACAGACGACGCTGATGGTCCAGGAGGTGTCCAGCTGGAGTGCGGTGACGTTGGGGTTCTCGGCGCGGCACGTGAGCGGCTTGTCGTCGTCCTCCAGCGTCGGCGCGAACGACAGCACCGACACCGTCAGGTTGTCGGCGGCAGAGCGCACAGCGCAGGCTACTCACAGACGACGCTGATGGTCCAGGAGGTGTCCAGCTGGAGTGCGGTGACGTTGGGGTTCTCGGCGCGGCACGTGAGCGGCTTGTCGTCGTCCTCCAGCGTCGGCGCGAACGACAGCACCGACACCGTCAGGTTGTCGGCGGCAGAGCGCACAGCGCAGGCTACTCACAGACGACGCTGATGGTCCAGGAGGTGTCCAGCTGGAGTGCGGTGACGTTGGGGTTCTCGGCGCGGCACGTGAGCGGCTTGTCGTCGTCCTCCAGCGTCGGCGCGAACGACAGCACCGACACCGTCAGGTTGTCGGCGGCAGAGCGCACAGCGCAGGCTACTCACAGACGACGCTGATGGTCCAGGAGGTGTCCAGCTGGAGTGCGGTGACGTTGGGGTTCTCGGCGCGGCACGTGAGCGGCTTGTCGTCGTCCTCCAGCGTCGGCGCGAACGACAGCACCGACACCGTCAGGTTGTCGGCGGCAGAGCGCACAGCGCAGGCTACTCACAGACGACGCTGATGGTCCAGGAGGTGTCCAGCTGGAGTGCGGTGACGTTGGGGTTCTCGGCGCGGCACGTGAGCGGCTTGTCGTCGTCCTCCAGCGTCGGCGCGAACGACAGCACCGACACCGTCAGGTTGTCGGCGGCAGAGCGCACAGCGCAGGCTACTCACAGACGACGCTGATGGTCCAGGAGGTGTCCAGCTGGAGTGCGGTGACGTTGGGGTTCTCGGCGCGGCACGTGAGCGGCTTGTCGTCGTCCTCCAGCGTCGGCGCGAACGACAGCACCGACACCGTCAGGTTGTCGGCGGCAGAGCGCACAGCGCAGGCTACTCACAGACGACGCTGATGGTCCAGGAGGTGTCCAGCTGGAGTGCGGTGACGTTGGGGTTCTCGGCGCGGCACGTGAGCGGCTTGTCGTCGTCCTCCAGCGTCGGCGCGAACGACAGCACCGACACCGTCAGGTTGTCGGCGGCAGAGCGCACAGCGCAGGCTACTCACAGACGACGCTGATGGTCCAGGAGGTGTCCAGCTGGAGTGCGGTGACGTTGGGGTTCTCGGCGCGGCACGTGAGCGGCTTGTCGTCGTCCTCCAGCGTCGGCGCGAACGACAGCACCGACACCGTCAGGTTGTCGGCGGCAGAGCGCACAGCGCAGGCTACTCACAGACGACGCTGATGGTCCAGGAGGTGTCCAGCTGGAGTGCGGTGACGTTGGGGTTCTCGGCGCGGCACGTGAGCGGCTTGTCGTCGTCCTCCAGCGTCGGCGCGAACGACAGCACCGACACCGTCAGGTTGTCGCGCTGCTCCTCCTGCCGCGCCCACACACACCGTTACTTTGTATTCCGTCAATAAATAATGCTGCACAATACACACAGAATCATCTAGCGCCAAGCTAAGCCGAGCTTGTGTTCTGGGCACTAGATGACTGATGTACTTAATTAATTATACTACATAGACAGATATTTTTTGTTATTTATAGAAAAACATCCAGAACACCCTGCACAAATATCTGCAGATCGTATAGACACTTGTGCCTCGGCACATGTGCCCTCGGGCACAGATAAAACTATTAAAACGAATTAAAACTTCATGTTTCCTTTGGGTGTGACACTCTGGGATACTCCTGTCGTCTCACACCCAACCCAAACATGAAGTATCTTGTACGAGAAGCTGCATTGCTTGGGACAGGCGGATAACTAGCCCAGCACCTGTGTGTATGAATGAGTTTGTACAAAATGAGTTTTATTTTCATAAAATATTACTCCCTCTTATTTAGCAAACTTTGAAGCACAATAATATAGTCCTTTATTTAAATTCATAGAGGAGTTACAGCACGTTCACAGTTTGATGTTTATAACGAGAAAAGACAAGGTAAAGTGGTTTGAAACCCAGAATGAATTTATCTACAATGTGCTTCTGTTTGACGTAACTAAGTGTTAGTCCGCGGCGTTCATCCGTCGACCCACAGCGATCCGCGAGTTACGTCACTGCACTGTTTTTCTGTGATGTCGCCGCGTCCGTCGGCAATCTTAAAATACACATCCATTTTGAACCCAAGCTCCGCACCGTAGCTCCTCATGTGTCTTAAAGAAAGATGTATAATTTTGTTTGAATTGCAATTCATTTATACGGCTTAAGCTCGTTACAAGCACTTAATGAACGTCGCTCCGCTGAATAATTTAACTGTGTGCGCGGGTTTGTGAATTAATACAAGTTATTGTGCAACTTCTGAGAAAACTTGATGAATTCAGAGAGCGTAACACATTATGCATTACGATGTTCGGGGCGTGTTCGACTTTCAAATGTGAGTTCGTACAACGGCTTTCAAACTCAGACAATACCGAGTTCGTAGACTTGGTGTCATTGTTTCAAAAGTATTTATGTCACAATTATTATTATCTGAACTGAGTTGATAATAAGCTAGGCACTCTAAAAGGTTAAAAATCTTGGCTCACGGCACCCGGTCGGCTGTGAGCTCAGCGGTGACCGCTAGGGCCCTCTGAGCACGCGGTGAAGCGCTCCGTCAACACGCGCGTCCGTCCGCTGCGCGCTTATCGAGCCCCCTCGGACGGCACTTACGCCGTGCTTACACAGCTGGTTTTTTCGAACAGATTATGTCCGGTTGACGGCCTTCAGAACACGGTGCGAACGGAAAATGCCAGCCATTTTTTTCAGTTACCGGGGAAAATAAAAGAGATCGCAAAGGTACTTGGAAACTAGGCTACTGTGCAAGAAAAGTTTTGTTTTGCTTATTTTCCTTGGATTTTGATTGAAATGTCCAGCAGCTGCCGAGCAACCATCGTAAGTTTGAGCTTCCGTTGCGCTCCGCCGCCGGCCGCGGGCTCCGCAATAGTTGATAAGTTCTACTGCATTTATTGTGGCTTAACACTGCCACAATGATTCCATTTTGTGCATATATTATACACTACAATTTGCTCACCATATACGTGTTAGAATACAAAAACTATCCAAAAGTAACAATCTTTTTGCAAATCAGACCTGTTTGAAAATTGTCGTAATGTTCTTTAGATTGTCCGATTCGTCAATTTGGCTCGTTACTCTCGTTGAAATAGAACTTGGAGTACGAGAGAATTTTGTCGACTGTAACGAAAAAAAATTGTGAGCCGTCACGGGACGCCTGGCAGATGTGAAACATCGTCATTATTTTGTAAAAGTAATATGCAGAAAAGAACAGATTACGATAGGAACTAAATATGATATAATGATAAAATTAAATATTACGATTTATTTTTCAGAAAATGATGACTGTTAAATAAACATTTATTTTCATTAAACACAAAAATTAAAAATTTAAAAATGTATTTCAAATAGTGACAACCAAATTCGTTTAATATATGGACTGTATGTATAGTGCTAACAAATTAGTCACGGATATTTTTACAGCTGATAGTACTCGGTTCTCGGAGTACATTTAAGTAAGAAACATCATAGGTTTTGTTATGCTTTTTTGGAGAAAACTAGGAAACAAATTTGCTACGTTAAAACACCCTGTTATTAAGATAATTAAATGAGACCTCTTTAGACATATAATCATAATGACATTTAAGAAAACACAACTTTGGACGTGACATGACAGACAGTGTTAAACATCTTGACAGGTACATAATAGGGGTGATTATTTTTAAAATTAATTATAATTTATATTTTGTTCAGTAAATGAAAACAAAAAAAATATATACAAAGGTTCTTTATTTACAGTTAAAAGTTAATTGTTATAATGTAATGTATTATCTCTTAAAATCCGTGACTAATTTGTTAGCACCTTGTATATATACCATCATATAGCGTGGCGACGCAACGCCACGGTATGCGTCATAAATAGGTTTTACGTGCGGCTAAAGATGTATCACATCCATAAAAGTACCACCACTTAACTCATTTCCCCGCCTCAACGAAGGTTGTTTCCTCAAAACATTCCTTTAGAGCCGGGCGCCAAATAAAATCTCCGTCACGACATAAGTTGCAGGAGCGCGTAGACGCAGTAAAAGAGCCGTTTGTGCAGTAAAGAAGTTGCGTAAGTAGCTCCCCGCTAGCGCCCCTCCAGCGATAGACCCGAGACTGCGCCTCTCGCTGCCCGCTGTTAAACACTATCAAGACACGAGCTTCACCTAATAGTTAACCGAATACTATTCTTTGAAATGATAACCTGATGCTTTTAAAGAACGTCATATATAAAATCTGTTTATGCAATAGCTCCATTATTCTGGCAACGCGGTACAGGCAGAGCGCAGATAGACAGACATATGTATATGTACCGTAAACAGTTATTTAACAGAGTGCTTGGTAATCCAACATGATTACAGGAGTCATGTAGATGGCGGTATTGTAATGAAGGCCAGTTGCAAAGCGGAGTGCTACGTGCCTGGCTGCCCGCCAAAGCTGCGCTTATGAAGGAACTGATCACATTACACAACGCATCGCCCGAGTGCAGCGATGTGATTCAAGACAGCCGCCATGCGGGCGCGCGCGGAGGGGGCGCCGCGCAGGCTTGAGTGATCGCGCATCAGCTAATGACACTAATGGTAAACATCCTTGCAGCTCTTAAGGTACACTTAACAGTTACAACTCTATTTCTTGCCATCGATATGTGTCGAGCGACTTAAAACATCTATCAAAAGTTGCACAAAAATGTTTTTCTTTTAAAATGTTAGTGACAAGAAACAAATATACGGCCAAAGGCTCTTGGCGTGGATCCAAAATAAGAAAATGGATTTTTGTGCTGTCTGCTGAAAACATGTTCGTAATTCGATGTCGCGTCCAGTTAGTGCGCCCTGATCGCTAATGAGAGTGACGCCGCGGCGCGCCCTCCGTTAACTCAGCTCCACAGCTTCTAACATCTCTGGATAATATATCTAGAAAACAAAGGTAGTTCACCGCCATTGACCTATTTACACCGCGAGAGATATTGAGATTGTTTCAGTCTAGGAAGAAGAAAATACACAGAGCTCTGAAAAAAATGCATTATGCTTGAAGCCTTTGATTAATTTTACTAACATAGTGTCTAAAGTTACCTGCGTATTTTCACAAAAGGTACTTCTCAGAACTTTTATAGTCAACTAGTTTATGCCCGCCGCTTCGCATACGTTGTACCCAGATAAAAAGTAGCTTGTGTTAATCCTAGTCAACATCTACATATGTATACGTTTGCAAAATTTCAGCTCAATACGTACCTACGCTAGTTTTTGCTTAAAGAGGTAACAAACCTTCATACAAACAAACTTTCGGCTTTATAATATTAGTGAGATTTTGCGAGAGTCGTTTTATAAAGGTAAAATTACATAATTTGCCAGTCGCTCAGACATTTTACGGGATTTTTATATAATACCTAAGGTGAATAATTAAGAGACCTTTTATTGTGTTATTACCGCTTTAACGCTTTACGAGCAGCAGTTGCGGGGAGCGGTTACATCGCTATTACGTCCACGTTAACGTTTCGAAACTAAACCAGCACAAACAGGGTTTACAATAACATTCAGATGCTCCTTACGTTCATGAGGCTAACACTTATTCAACAGTAGAAGAAACATCTGGTACAGAACAATTCACAGAACCATTGCATTGGGTACGCAGTATGAGGCATGACAGTAAAATTATAAATTGGCCTGTTAGTCATCATGCCATAAGGGACAATGCCAGTGCTTGGTACGTTGTTAAATAACATATATTCAATACCATTCTCTCAAATTAGTCGGCCATTGCTCAGAGGAATGAACATGTCAATACGACTGATTAAGGCGCTGATTTCCAAACAATGTCCAGTAAATTGATGAAATGCAACATTAAGCAAGTGCACTTCACATACTTGGTTAATAGTGACGTAGTATATAAGTGAAAAATATCAATGAGCAGACATAGTCCTGAAAACAAATAAGTAATCCCACTACACATCCACCATCTAAACTAAGCAAAGTATTATAGAATAGAAAACATTTGTCTTCGGGCCCTCAAGAAACCCGCAACCTCCTTCGTCTTAGCCGGCTACTAACCGACTGCCACGAAGGTCGTCAAACGGACAGCAGGCGCGCAACACTCACTGCCCGGCGGGCGGCGCGGCGGCGGCAGTGCAATCGACACGGAAGCAATCAGCCGACCTCAAGCGCCCGCCAGAGTACGCACACAAGCAAACAAACAGTAATTGCTCGCACCTGAGGATCGCGCTAATTTGTGTGCCGACCTCAAGCCGTTGACTAATTTGCTCATGCTCTTCTGATTATTATTTGCCTTGCTGCATATTTGCGCCGGGTTCACGCGGACAGCTAATTAGCATGGCAATACTATTAATGTACCTACCAAGGTATTTCCATAAGATTATTATAATTCTTAGACGTCTGTCTCTGGTCGAAGAGGTAACTAGATCCCATCACCGGGGCATTCAAAGTAATTTGGTGTTTGCAACTCTCGTGAAATCTCGTTAGCCGGTATTCATGCGACAGCAAAGTCTTGCGAGCCCCGCACACTCCGAGCCCGGCTCAGCCGCAGTACACCCGCGCGGTCGACTCGGCCCGGGCCAGTCGCGCACATTCGAATCGGTAATCGAGTTATGCGCGCGGCATCTCCCCGCACTCGCAATCAGCGCTCATCGAGCACGGGCCCAGCCGCGACAGAACAAACTAATAAGCTACACGTGAATACAAAACAAAGGTTTAGTTGTTTATTTTAGTTGTAAATATTTTTATCATTCATCATTTCGGCCGTAAGACGTCCACTACTAAACACAGGCCTCCCTCATGGATCTCCTCAGTTACCATACTCACGCTTGGCAGGCGTGTAAGATACACGGAAAGACGCTGCTGCCTATCTTCGCAGGTATCCCTTAGCAGGGTCTCACTGTATCCACGGGCATGAAAGGAGGGGTAACATTCTACTGCCGGCACCCCACGGTAATATTTTTATACATAATACTAAAAGCCGAAGGCCCATCTGATGTTAAGCGGGAACCTCTATCTATAATATATATTACTTTATTTGTTATAATTAAGAGCTGTGGATTTTGTTAATAAATAAAATAAAATAAAAATAAAAACTGCAATACCGCGGTGATCACTTTCACGAAGCACGTGACCACCGCTGCATTGCGCCCGTCACCCTGAGACACAGAGTTGTAAGGTCTCATGTGCCCGTAATTTCACCGGCCGCCTTACCATTTCAACCGGAACACAGCAATGCAGACATTACAGCTTTACGGCAGAAAAATGGGTATGGTGGTAGTACTTCCTCGGATGAACAACACAAAAGTTCCACTACTACAAGTAAAACTTTTTGTGATCCTACTGGTTATGGACATTTAGCTAAAAATGATGAATTTATTGGTATATTGACCGGTGGTTTGGAGATGTATAGGCGAGTCGGGATGCGGCGGGGCGCGGTCGGGCGCGGTCGCAGGCGCGGTAATTGAAGCGCTGTAGTCTCACGTCTGAATAATTAAACGCATTGTCTCCCGGACAGACAGGGCGCACGACGCACCTGCGATATCACATAATACGCTTTTATTATAAATTAGTGAAAAGAGAAGTTAGATATTGTAAGCTGTTTCCAAAATACCGTGAATGTGAGTCTCTGACTGGCCTTCACGATACAGGCTATGCCTAGTGTGAATGCCGCTGATAAATCTGTACTGAATTGTTTTGCTTGCTAAATATTTTGTTTTCCTTTTGTATACGGTCGAAAAAAAGTTAAGAATTTTAATATATTGCAAACGGAAACCTGATTTGAAAAATTGTCTTCGCAATCCCTAAATGGTTTTAAAATACCTACACTAGAAGAAAATCAAGAAAAAACAGTTCCTGTGTATGGGAGGTACTTACCCTAAATTAATTATTTTTCCAGTATATTTTTTAGCGTCATTTCAGCGTTGTTACTTTATAATATATCATGTCCATGAAAAATAACAGCTGTCTAAGTCGAAGAGACTATTAAGTCTCTTCGCAAAGCCGGTGACAGACGGACCGACAGACAGAAAAAGTGAAACTGTAAGGGTATTTTTTTTTTACTACGAAACCCTTAAAAAGACTCAATTATGGAGATTTATTATAAACCGTTTATTATATTAAAATATTTACTATCATCAACAATCAAGTGATCCAGTGGAGATTCTGTTTTTAGGATTCCGGATCAAAATGGTAAAAAGGAACCCTAAAAACAGAATCTCCACTGGATCACTTCATTGTAACAAAGGAAAACAGCCTTCCTCAAATGATGAAAGATTAATCATGAATGTCAGTACTGGCACTAACTCATTAACACATGTTTCAAAATACATGTGGAGGCACCATCGTAGCCTGCTGATTTGGTATTAATAAGATTTAATATTATTTTTTTCACTTCGTTATTTTTACTTCGGCTCTATAAACATACAGTTGCAATTAAAGTAAAGTTGCAAAAAAAAAACAAACAAAAATAATATTTTTGTAGGTAATACGAGGTTATTGTTTATTTTGTTGGTCGAGTCAATCCAGTAATTATTAAATTCTTCCGCTATGTTAAGCGGGTTCGAAATAATAATATTGTTTTTCTCGATGTCGTTTATTAGATTCACATTTTTTGGTTCATTAGATTCTCACATAATTAAATTCCATGAAATTTTGCAGATATTTTTAGATTTTTATTTTTTTTTGTGTGTTTTTTATGAATTGATCAATACAATTTCGAAGAAGCCGCGAATATTTTTTATATAATTTTTTATTCGTCAGGGTTTTTGTTCCGTGGTATCTGTAGTGTAGAATTTTTCTTGTATGACAGCTGGTTTTTAAACATATAGCAATCCATTTTAATTTGCTATTTAAATTTGATATTTTTTTTCTAATAAAGAGAAAACAAACATAAAAAAAAAAGTGATAATAAGCCATGGAAATTTTCATAAGCCGAGTGGACATGTATTAAGGAAAGTTTCCGAGAATGATACATTTTGTAGGCAGTTTTTAAATTTGTTGTCGTTTTTAGCGTTATAATCCCTGCTTATCAAAAAAATACTCGGAGCATGCGTATTTAGATTTTCCAGGAATAATAAGTAGTTGCGCCGTATTACGGTCAGAGATTCCCCAGTGTAGAAGTTCCCCCTTGGCTGGTGTAATGTTACTGATCAAGTGATCAATGCAGTTTTTTTATGTCATCAACAGCTCGCGAAATTCTCTGGTTCTTCATTCTTCCACCAGTGTATTTATATTAAAATCTCTTACAATAACGACTTTTTTCTTACTTTGAATGCAAACGTTTTGTATGAAAGACGTATTTTTTTCATAAATAAATAGAAAACGGACGTAGGTGTTCTTATATATAAAAATAACCCATATAATATGAGATATTCTATTGACTCCACAGGCTTCAAAATGGAAATTCGTACAGTGCTATCGAATAGTTGTAATTTATTTGAAAATCAATCCATTTTTTACCAGAATACAAACCACCACGCCGTTTATTTATTTTCTCATCGCCAATATTAAATTCTCGGCAATATGATGTAGCTAAGAAATATCCAGGTAATATAATTAAATTCTCATGCACTTTTTCAATAAACGTTTTTGACAAACAGACTATGTCTGGTTCTTTTTTTTGCACGAGGAGTTCTTGAAATTTAATTTCTAAGAGATTAGGTTTACTTAAAAATCCCGCCTTATTTTGGTTAAGGATTTTTAAGTTATCACTGTAGGACACGAAAAAAATCATCAGATGTAGAGCACTTAGCACTAAATTGTGTGCTTTGAATAGTTAAGTCACAATCTGTTTGTGTGCCTTTGTCAAGAGTTACACAGGCCCTTTCCTCAGCATGTACATTTGTTTTTCTTTTAGGAAATGTCAAAAAATTACGGTTATAGTCAAATTGATCGATAACAGAATATGTTTTTCTACACAGGTGTCAAATTTAATATAATGCATATTAGAGTCAAATTGTTTAAACGTACCTACTATTTTTGTCTTTCCCGCTTAACATCATTAACATGTTAGTAATTAAAATTCGTTATTATACACACATTTAAAAACTTTCAAGATAAAAAGAGGGCATTTGATTTTTTTCAAAATCTTTCAGATTTCAGATCTAGCTATCAGACAAGAGATGGCGCTGTCAAAGATCTCCAACAGACATAAACCGCCTTTATCGTATATCATATTGTATGATGGCACGGAACCCTCGGTGGGTGAGTCCGACTCGCTCTTGCCCGGTTTTATTTCTTTACGGACTCCTATTATACTTTGAAAAAGCAATACTGTCGGCAGTGGACGGTGCTGCGTGGCGGCGCAGGCTCTGGCGCGGTGACGTCACAGCGAGCTTGGTCTTTACTGTCTAATTCACGTGTAATTAGCCCGCCCGGCGATTTACGGCGCTCTCAATTATACGCAGAGACATCTCGGAGCCATTTTCATTAGCACGAGAATAAATATTATCTAATTAGGAATGTTCCGCGTCCTCCTTTACGAGCCGCGTTTATTGCTTTAAGATCGTAGCCCGGCCCGGGGCGCTGCTAGTGGCTTCATTATCCGGCTCCTGAGCCGGCGCGCTCAGCCGCTAGCGTGGCCTCCTTCCACGAACCCCTACCACGGAGACCGAAATATTAAATATCAAAGGAGGAACAGTGAAGTTGGCATGAATGCGAATGAAATCACATTTTTAGTGTGATTATGCGGGTAGTTGTAAAATATTCGGGCATGAATACATTGGTCTGGCGCTCGGCCAGCCGCGCGCGAGCTAGGAGCTCCACACTTGTGCCGCGGCATTGCAATCGCGTCTCTATTATAACGTGCCTAGAGCTTTAATTAGTACTTCCATGGCTTCGATATTACTTCCCTAAGCTCATGACTTCTCCTCGTAGGTTACTCTATAGACGATGCACGGAGGCATAATGATTATTATGTTTAGAGCTGTTCCTCATAAAGTGAGGTGTCAGTTGCTGCCGTCATCCTCATCGTTGCAGAGCGGTAACTCCGCTCTTTGGATCCTGGACAATAGCCCAGTGTCATAATAGTATGTTTTATCGAAGTTGCGCCATCATATCATTGTAAGAGGTTTTATCCAAACTCACGCTCTACGCAAACCGCTACGCCGTAGCACAAAAAACTGCAAATGATATTAACTCAAACAAAAAATCATGTTGTGTTGTAGGCATCTTGCGATTAAAAACAGAAGTTATGTAACGAAGATAAAACCACTTTTTTAAGATTATAATAAAATGTAGATTATTGTTTCACTGTATTATATTATTATTATTTATTACTGTATCTAGATTATTTTCTAATTAAGATTACCCAGAGGCTGAAGGTGGAATATTTTACAACTATAATGTAAGAATTTCCAGCGCGATACAAAATCCACAACCCTTACAGTTAATAATTAAGCTTTATATTTGTTTAATTAGCTCCGAGCTCATGAAGGTTCATAATTAATTAGGATTTGTGGAATCTGCGCGAAGTGGGCATTTCCACGTGACAGCTCCGTCTCATTAGACTCCAAGTTGCCTAGTTTATTACGTCTCTCAGCCCTCTCTAGAGGTTTTTAGTGGAATAGGGCTATTTTTGGCTTTTTTAATTACTAAATATTTTTAATTACTCTAACGTATTTTTGGAATCCCTATTTGTATTATATCCACGGAATGTAACAGGATTCCTAAATTAACGGTTTGGTTTGTAAACTGGAACTACTTCGTGTCATGTAATTTCACTCATGACATGACTCATCAAAGCCGGCGGAGGCTGAGACAGCGGCAAAGTGGTGTCGGGGAAATAGGCGCAATAGGTTGTAATCGAAGTGAGGCGCGGGGGCACGGGGGCTCGGGGCACGGGGGCTCGGGGCACGGGGGCTCGGGGCACGGGGGCTCGGGGGCACGGGGGGCAGGCGGGCCTACTATGAGTGTGTCAATTTTCCACTCCACTGCACAACTTAATGCGGCTCGGCAGGCGGGTTGGCGAGCGCAGTACGTGATGTTGATAATGTACACGAAAACTCGCTACTGCGCATCTTTCGGAGGTATCCCTTAGCAGATTCTTACTACACTTACGGACGAGAGAGTAAGGGCTTTATGTAACTGCTGGCACTTTAACTACATGAATGAGTATAATCTATTTTTTGCGCACAGATAACAATAAAATCTGTACGTTTTACATAAATTGATAATTATTAGATGATGCGCAGCATATATGCTTCAAAGCATTTTAAATTGTTGAACAATCAACTTAAATTGAGGGATTTCCATCTTATAGCATTCATACATTCACGGAAAAGACACCCTAATTCAACTTATTCTTAGTTAATTGATTGTTGTTTCTCATTAAAATACATCCAGTCGCTTTTTATCTGCAAAACGTACACATCAAAAATTAGCTCGTTCTGTAGGTATTCATAAAATCTAAACAACATTTCGTTCCGTTCTAATTAAACAGACTAGAGTACCTACGTTGCGAAAAGAGCACAAATACTGAAAATAAAAGCTTGTAGCGTCGAGGGACCATTTAAAAATAAATATCAAGGACGGTTTAATTCACACAAAGCGAGGTTGCGCTCCGGGGAGGGCCGAGCGCTCCTCAGCGCGCGCCGCCGCACCGCCCTCCATGGCGCCTCTTCGGAGAATGCGAGCGCTCATTTACTTTTATGGCCAATCTTTTTAAAGGTGCGCCAATCTGATCGGTTTATTGGAAGCGCTTTATCAAATACATTGAGTTGAGTGCTGAGTGCTTTTTGTAATCCTAGTGTCGGTTTGCGAGTAGATCAGATACTCCCACTGGACGTCAAATAGACAATACGCATTCGCACAGTTTCATTCGTGTAACGACAGTATTTTTTACAATGTGTTTGTTCTACATAATTGTATTTTAATACTTGTGATAATTGTGAACTTTAGTTCACAATTTTTTTATTAGTAAAAAAAATACGGACACTTATTTTGTCGCATGTCAAAATCAGATTAATAGTCGAAAACTATTGAGAAAGTGATTTATTACAAAGTTTAGACGATTTGTTAAGAACATAATTAAACACTAAAAGAAGTTAGATCATGATAAATTATAACTATTTTCATTGTACATTCATACATTTATTTTGTCCGTCCAGCCGGAAGGAACCCTGATCTGTCGCGGTGCGGCGCGATGCGGCGCGATGCGGCGCGAGCGACATTGACGGTTCAACCCAAAAGTCAATCTGTTGATGGAACTTGCCAAACATCCCAGCGCTTCCCTCGCGATGTCGTATTTACTATTTTATTGGGCTATTTCTGCTTCTGAAGAAGACTTAATTTTATTGTGGAATTTTGAGTGAAGGGTTCTGCCCTAAGATAATTTTGTTTTTATACAAAAGATAGTACTCGGCGTATATTGTGATGAAGGAATGGTTTTAATGATCTAAGAAGAAATGAAATAGGTGTCGCCAGTAGAATGTTGCTTCTCCTGTCTTGCCCGTGGATGTAGTAAGAATCTGGATAGCTCTGGAAGATGGGCAGCAGCGTCCTTTCACGTATCAACATCACATACTGCGCTCGACAACCCGCCTGCAAAGCGTGGCGGATGTGGCATTACTCCCCTCATGATCTTGAAGATGAGGGAGGCTTGTGGACAGTAGTCCCACGGCTGTCATGAAGAAGAAATACGATAAGGCAGACGACGATGGCGGAGAAGTACAAAATGCAAAGGGAACATTGTCTCTATTCCAGCAGCATAATATCTCGTTCGTTCGACAGCAACAAATTAAGGAGCAAAGAGTACAATGCTTTAACGTAGTCTTCAATGGCTCAAAGACATCACCATTAGTTCATCATCATTTTCGTACGGCGAGTTCAAGTAGGTACGAGTATTTGTGTTATAAAACGTGAATTGAAAATTTGAATAGTTTTGTTTTTTCAGTATTTTATTTTTTGATTATTGCTTTTTTTATTATGTGTACACGCCAACTATATTATATATATTGTTTACGTACCGTAACTTATTTTGTAAAATTGAGTTAAACTTCCTACCATATAAAACTATGTAACAAATTTGTATTTGCTGACCTGTCTGAGATGCAGTACGAGCTTACTACACCAAAAAATGTTTGTATGTTATGATAAGTTTGTATCTTTTTATTTTAATTTAATATTATTTGTTGCTTGTGACCTTACAAAAGTAACCGTAACAGTATTTATAGCTTATTACATAATATACATATGTTAGTCTGTAAGGTATGTATCATATACATATGTGTGCGTGATTGGAGAGACTTTACCTTGCCGTAACACAGTTTTTAACTAGGACGGGAGGTAAGGTCTTGAAAATTGCGCTTACAGCACGGAATGACGCTGCTGCCCATCTTCCGGAGGTATCCCTTAGCAGGCTTTTACTGTAACCACGGGCATGTGAGGAGGGGTGGCATTCTACTGCCGGCACCTCACGGCACGATTGTTGGTGGGGCAATACTGTGCGCGGCGCGGCGTCATGGAAAGCAACAATAAGCCTCACTTCAAACCGACCGATGCGATGCAAGCAATTCCATTTCTTAAGTAGCTCGTAAGGAGTTCGCGATGTCCCGAAAAATTAAATATCGAATGGAAATGTGTTATTCTGCCTGCGTTACATTACTGAGTTAAAAAATATAAAGTTCTTTTTTCCCTACACCGTATAAGTACATAACAATAACAGTTTAGAAATGTTATACAGGGTGTATTATAATATGTGTACCCGAAAGGTTTCAGCCCATGAAAATAAATAGTTTTAGAGGGGAAAAATCGGAAATACGTATTGTTTCATATGTTTTTTTTCTAATATTTTTATTCACAATTTTATTAGTTGGTATGTCAAAATGTTCCTAGGGTCACAAGTGGATTTTTTTTTAATTTTAATAAAAAAATCATCTGTGGTTATAGGTATTTTTTGTACCTGCACGGCAACATCCTCGCGGAGTTCAATGACCCCGACAAGAATCATCTGGCGTTTAGGCTGTCATTATCGTATAATCAGCTGTTGCAGATAAAACTTTCGTAGTCTTTTCTTGTTCTTTGGGATGGTCAGAATCACCCCCTTTCGGGTTAGTGCACATGTTATAATACACCCCGTATAGATTAGCTACTTAAATATTTAGATCTCAAGCAGCAAAGTAAATTTTCGAGGAAACCGTAGCTATAAGTCTGTAATTTCCACTGAAAACGATATAAGCTGATGGAGAATTTAGGTATACGTTCTGAGATTAAATTAATCAAATTTTAAATCTACATACAAACCATGTTATACATGTATACAACCAATTAGATGTCGGGCGAAAATTGTTTCATTAATTACGTGTTACCGATTCCAGCCGGTGGATTTAGACAAGTACATAAAAGTAGTTCATGTGAGAATAGCCCGATTATTTGTGTTCCAATATCGCGTTCTAAGGCTGCTATTTAATATCTCTAAAGTAAATGTAAACAGAAATCACCACGGCACTGTGGAACTCAAGTGTCTTTTGTATTGCGAAACAATACGAACTAACTTTGGAGAACCCCTTCCGAAGTAGCGCTGCAGAACAGGCCACAGTCCGCCCGAGCAGGCGGCGCAGCTTTATAGAGCCTCTTACGTCATTATCATCATTTCAGCCGTAAAACATCCACTACTGAACGCAGGCCTCCCTCATGATCTCCAGCCATACTCACCATGCTTGGCAGGCAGGTTGGCGATCGTTGCCCATCTTCCGCAAGTTTCCCTCAGCAGGCTCTTACTGCATCCACGGGCATATGAGAAGGGGTAACATTCAACTGCCGTCACCCCACGGCACCAGAGGCTCTTTACTTTGTTTAAAATATTAGGTTGAGTATTTTATGTATTTATTATGTAAACGTTATAAGTAGAAGATAAATATATGAAGCAGTGATAAAGAGTAAGTATGAAGGGTGAAAAATGAGTGTTGTAGTGAACAAGCGGCGCGGCTGGCACTGCGCCGCTATACAGGCCCGTGGAGCACAGTCGAGTGTTTAGCTTAGGAAATTAACTTTATTGTAGGCCTTAGATTGCGGGCGAGTGCGCCCGCCCCGCGCGCCCGCAGCGGCGCGGGGTAGCGGCACCGCCGGGCACTATCGCGAGTTTCACTTGATTGGAAATAAAACGGAGAGAGGTCTGCTGTTTCAAACGCATCTATGTTAGGCTTCAGTTCAGAGCGTTGAGTGGACTTTGGACAGTTAGGCAAATAGTAAATCCACAATCCACTTCCACTTTTTACGAATAATTACCTGGTTATGTTCATAATGAAGTTATACATGTAGATATTTTTTATAGAAATTTTGAACACGCGTAGAAAGTTGGCTGAACAGTGGGGTCTCGACATGTCTAAGGAATGTTGTATAAGCGAGAGGCGACATCCTCAAGTTTGAGTTCAGTTTTATAATGAGTGTCGGCGTCGTTTCGGAAAGTCATCGTTTTAATTAACTTTATTAGCGGTGTTCAGTCGCGCGCCGCCGAAGGCATCCTCTTCTGGTCTCTCAAAACAATGGAATGTCGTAACTTTATTCTCAAAATTTAAATTTTACATGGTAAATTTGAAGCGAGTGCGTATTTTAAGTTTTAATTGAACGTAAGATACTGGCGTTTTAGGAATTTGCTTCTTTATCCCACTAATATTATAAAGCTGAAAGTTTGTTTGTTTGGAGGTTTGTTACCTCTTCACGCAAAGACCACGGATTGAGCTAAAACTTTGCACACGTATAGATGTAGGTCTGGATTAACATAGGCTACTTTTCATCCGGGTACAACGCGTGCGAAGCAGCGGGCAGAAGCTAGTTTATTATGGAAAGCGGCAGCCACGCCCTTTCGTTTGTTAACATTTCAGAACGTCTCGCTCTAACAGAACTTGTTGAATACTTTTGAAATATTCGACTGAAGATCTTCATACATTATATAAAGAAAACCGGACAAGTGCGAGCTCGAACATGATAATTATTATAACTGCTGATCTAATTAGCTGATCTGATTTAGTGACAGCTTAGAAAATGCACAAAAAGATTCCGTCACTCATCCAATTTATGACCGCACGTAGGGTTGCTTAACCTCGATGATCGAGTTCGTACTTTTTTTAGAGACGATTTTTTTCTATGATACCATTGCAAAAGTATAGTTTTTATATTTTATTCTGTATGTACAGTATAAGACAATATACCTTGCCACATTTCATAGTTCTAGGTCTATGGGAGTACCCTATGAATTTTGATTCCTTTGAGAATGTCACAACAAGCGTTTTTTGCGGCATAAACGGTCTAATTTAATTTCAACTCGATACCTCTACACGTTCTCGAGATAAAGGGTTTTAAAAGACGACAGACAAAGAGACAGACAGACAGACAGACAACAAGGTGATCCTATAAGGGTACCGTTTTTTTTCCTTCTGAAGTATGGAATTACACACATTTGTCTAACGGCGGATGATTTCAATACTAAATTGAATAGGTCCTAGGTCTCATTTCAAAACTCCTAAGTCGAAAGCAAACTGCATTTAATAAGAGCTGATGCACGGAGGCGTGATGGCGGAGTTGTAAACTGCGAGTGTGAGTCGCGGATAAGCCGGCACGTTACTTTGCAAGTCTCTTCCTGCATGAGTTGTATATCTTCAGCTTTCTGCGTTGTGTGTGCAAATAATTAGATAATGGAAGGAAAGTTGACTTTGTGTGCTCACACATGGGGAGTGTGGTGAGTTCTCCGAAGCTGCCTCCGGAGTACTCAACTTCCTACATGAAACTTAACAGTAATGTTTTCAAGCACTTGTTTAAAGTTGTATGAAAATGTTTTATTAAAAAAAACAAGTATTATAACGCCGTACAGTATTTTAGTCTTTTGTTGGGTTTCTGGCGGATGTGACGAAGAGTGATGTGGCGGATGTGTTGAACGGTGGAAAGTGCTGTTACTTCGATACATGGCCCTAACTAGGTATATTGAAAGCTACTGTAAGAAGTCACGCCAGCTATTTATCGGGATGCTAATTGATTCAACTGAGTTCACTTTAACATAACGTATTTAATGCCTACTTTTTCCTCTTACTATTGAGCATCTCCATTCATATAGTAAATTTATTTTAGTGAAAATTTTTAAATTCTATGATTTTATTAACATTAAAGTACTTTATTACTATGTTGGATTATCGGATATATAAAATAAAATAAAGGTAATCACGCGATAAATACCCGATAATCCAATAAAGTAATAATGTGTTGTGATCGCAAAAGTTTAAAAAAGACTATTAAATTACTTGACTGACGAGCTCTGTGGCGCAGCGGGCGAAGGAGGGGTTGCGGGTTCGATTCCCGCCTCGGGACAAATGTCTGTACGATCTGCAGATATTTGTTCAGGGTGTTCTGGGTGTTTTTCTATATATAATAAAAATATCTATCTATGTAGTATAATGTATTAAGTATATCAGTCATCTAGTATCCATAATACAAGCTCTGCTTAGTTTGCGGCTAGATGATGCTGTGTGATTTGTCCAGCATTATTTATTTATTTTATTTATTATTTATTTATTTACTTATACATTTTTACTAACATTAAAGCACTTAGAGCCTCTATTAAAGAGGTACTTATATTACTGGCCATACATTAACTTTTCTGAATTGTTATACTAAGAGCATTCAAACTTTTTGCCTTCTCTCGGTAACAACATAAGGATCTAGAGATCTGTGTTTGGTGTCCTTTATTTTATCAAGAAGCGCTTTAGTAAATATTTTGCATCATTTATATCAGCGTCCAAACGAGACGAAACCAGACTGCTAAAAATAATTCAAATAATCTTGAAGCTCCTTCGTCTGCAACTCAGCAAACAAAACTTGGAGACACTTGTAGAATTTGCGTTGTCTAGGAGTAGTGTCCCCCTTGCTCCCCCCTTCCCCAGATAAACCAGTCTCGTGCACGTTTCATTGCTCTCGAGCCTCGACAGCCGCGCACCGCTGTGTGAACACGTATCTTAACCACTCATGCAAGAAAACACTGTTGATGGACGTTGAAACAGTGTGCGGAAATACGCACATTGTGAGAGATGAACAATTTCAAACGGACTGGGGCCCAGCTCCAACAAAATGTCATTGCGGAGTGCTGTGATATACCAAAACTAACAATGCGAATTTCAGATCGACTGTTGTTAGCGGTAATGGTGTTTGTGCTTCCCTCATGTTTGTGCCACTTTTAATACTGAACGAATCGGTTTAACATTTTGCATAGGCCTAGTTAAAGAAGGAAATATGTTACTAAATCACTTTATAAATAAAAATAAAATAAAAATTATATTTGTTGGCCTCTGCGGCGGAGTGGGTAAAGGTCTGCCTGGGTCGCAGGAGGTTGCGGGTCTGTAATCGTACAGAACACCCTGTAAAAATATTTGCAGATCGCTGCAGATATTTGTACAGGGTGTTCTGGATGTTTTTCTATTTATAATAAAAAATGTCCATCTATGTAATATAATGTATTAAGTAAATCGGTCATGTAGTACCCATAACACAAGCTCTGCTTAGCTTGGGGCTAGATGATGCTGTATAAATTGTCCTGCAGTATTTATTTATTTATATAAAGTTACTGTTTTTAAATCATTTATTTATAAGTTAACTAGTAACGGCACTACACGTGCAAACCCGTAGGCGGAAGTTAGTTTGTATATAAATGAGTAGTGGAGAGGCATGGGGTAGTGCGACGGTAATGCAGAGCGCTGGCGCGCGGCCAGCGCGGCCTCGGAGACCCAGGAATGCCCAAATTGCGCGCACGCCGCGCCGCGCCGCCGCCGAGCGCCGTAATCAACTCGCTAACTGCCGCTGCACTTCTCTAATTACAACTACGTCGGCCCAGCCGCTCGTTATTAATTACATTATCACTATTATGCCGGCCGATGGATCTACTTGAAGGGCACTCGTCGGGCTGCTCAGATAGTAAGCGTGTTCGAGTATGGAATCAGGTGACGACGGATGCTCGATACCAATTAAAGCAGGAGTAGGCGCGCCGGACCGGAGCTGGCCCGGGACGGGGCGGGCGCGGCGCGGCGGGCGCGGGTCGCCGTGAAACAACTGACAGTTAGATAAGTTTGTCGAACTCGAGACGGTTTTAATTACTTTTAGTTTGGATGTGCGTCGATTGTTCTGTGAGCTGTCGCGCGCAGAGAGCTGCCTGGCCAGCGCTTGATTGGGACCGCGCTCCAAACGCGCACCCGGCGCGGTGCAGGCCACTGAATCTATAATCGATTCCAGTCGTATTGTTTGTTTTCCGCAAGTCCACGAAGCGCGCGAGACGACAATCTTCCGCTCGAACGAACTCCAAACAAAACTTTAACTGCATTGAAAGCCTGCCTTGTTCCCCTGAGCTCCAATCTGATATTGGCAAAACTAGTAATTTTCCCCATTCCTGCAAAATACTTCATTAGATATCGAAGTGGTAATGAAACGGGCAAATTGCAAGTCTTTGAATTCCACAAACAAGTTTAGTAGTTCCGCTCTCCCTAATACAGCTCTAGCTGAATTTCCTAAAGCCTCGACTGGCTTAAGAGTCTCCGAGTTGGAAGTGAGTTCTGGAATAGTCGTGCAGGGCCGCAGCCTAGGAGCCCCACTGTATTCTTACGCCGTGGGGTACCGGCAGTAGAATATTGCCCCTCGTCTGTTGACCGTGGATGCATCAATCTTCCAAAGGATACCTCAGGAATATGGGCAGCAGCGTCTTCCCTTGTATCAACATCCCGTACTGCGCTCGGTAACCTTGCTGAATTCCAACCAATAATGGTTGAAGTTAAGCTGAAAATAACTGTATGTTTTTCAATAATATTTCCTCGAATCCTCATGGATCCCTTATGGGATATAACAAGTTTGAAAAAAGATACTGTATACATACCAATCTAGTGTATCTATTTGAACCCAAAAATATTTTTTCAAATAAGTCGATAAGTACCGCAGAAGTACAGGTAACAAAGCTCTTAAGCTTAATGAAATGAAAAGTAAAAATACAGACAACGTGAAAATATGAAACATTTTTAAGTCGGTTAAAATAAGTGTCTAGTGTCCTCGCCCTCCACGCCGCTCTGAGCCTCCCTGAGTGCGGCCCGGCGTCGCCAATGGGTAATAGTTTTCGCGAATGTTCGAAATCTGCGGCGCATTAGCGCGAGGCAATTAGTTGCGCGTCTACGAGTGCAGCTGATTCATGCCCCTCTCGTCACGCCCTCGCCGCCGGAGAAGGCGCTGGATTAATATGAATGTCACACACGTCTTAAAATCATTTGTGGCATGCTTTAACTGATGAGTTCATTATCATTTCAGCCGTAAAACGTCCACTACTGAATACAGGCCTACCTCATGGATCTCCATGAGGGGTTGGAGGTTGGCGAGCGCAGGACGGGATGTTGATACAAGGAAAAACGCTGCTGCCTATCTTCCAGATGTTTCCTTTAGCAGACTCTTACTGCATTCATGAGCATGAATGGAGGGGTAACATTCTACTGCCGGCACCCCACGGCAACTGATGAGTTAGCTATTGAATATAATATCTCCCTTAGAAGATTATATGAATAAGATATGTTTCATTATCAGACATGTTACTAAGAACAAGGACTTATTACGACCGAATGATTCAAATGAGATACGTCTTATGACAGAAAAGCCACTAAATAGAAATGATCGTGGAGGCGTGTTGATTGCATCCCTAAGAAGCCTTCATCCAGCGGTGTTTGAGACAAAATCCTAACCTATCTTGACAGCCGTAGCCACTGCTGGACATAGGCCTCCCTCATACATCTCCAAGATTATGTGGATTGTTGGCATACCGCTAGCATGCCGCCGCTCTTTGTCGGAGGGTATTGTACCTGATATATGGAAATCGGCCTTAATCACTCCCGTGCATAAAAAAGGTCCTAAAACAAAATTGAGAACTATAGGCCCATATCAAAGCTATGCTTATTTGCTAAGAACTTTGAAAAAATAAACAACAGCACGGATTCTTAAAGGGTAGGTCCACTACGTCAAACCTCCTGTTGTGTACGGAATTCTTGTCTCGTTTTATGTCAGAACCTTCTCAGATAGATATTGTATATACCGACTATAGCGAGTGTTTTGATGGAATCGATATTTGCTCCTATTAAATAAACTCCAACAGATGGGTATACGTGGAAACCTCTTTAGGTGGTTTACGTCTTATGTCCATAATAGATGTCAAACGGTAGTTCTTAATGGATACTCCTCCCTGTCTATGTTAATTCCCTCGGGAGTCCCACAGGGATCCATATTGGCGCCGCTACTTTTTACAATCTTTGTAAACGACATCTCTTCTTGCTTTCAATATTCTAAAATTCTTTTGTATGCAGATGATATGAAAATTCAATGCAATATTAAGACAGTCGCCGATGCCTATCACCTGCAGGACGATCTATTGCGATTTATAGAATAGAATAGACATTTATTTCTAAATTATTGTTGACATAAATAGATATTTATGTATTTCTAAATTATTGATTTCAAAATTATTGTTTATTGAACAGGTTGGACTTGAACGTCTCCAAGAGTTTGTTCTTTTACTCGCAAGCCATCCCCTATAATATTTAATTAATCTCTTATCAATAAACCTATCACATGAGTACTTAAAATCAAAGACCTGAGTATATTTTTTGACAATAAACTTTTATTTGATATTCACGTTGATTATATCGTCAAAAAAGCTTCCCGTGCACTTGGTTTCGTTCTAAGAATGTCTAACGAGTTCTCTAATTTAAAAACATTTAAAATTTTATACTGTGCGTATGTTCACAATCATTTGGAATACGCATCTGAAGTCTGGAAACCTCTCTACAAAGCTTATATTTCTCGGATAGAATACATACAAAAAAGGTTCTTGCGTTATTTGCAATTTTTGTTTTTAATTTGAGTTTGTGTTTTTTCTTTCTTTTGTAATTATGATGTTATGTTGTCCACGATAACTTAAATTTCTTTACTCTAAAAGTGGAAACTTGTAATTGGCCCTCAGATACTTTAAA
Organism: Pasiphila rectangulata; assembly: GCA_963082625.1. Taxonomy (NCBI): domain Eukaryota; kingdom Metazoa; phylum Arthropoda; class Insecta; order Lepidoptera; family Geometridae; genus Pasiphila; species Pasiphila rectangulata. Next base: position 23,666,607 of record OY720238.1, on the reverse strand, counting down.
GCATTTTGCTTATAAGTAGTTTATAATTTAGTTATACAAACGTACCTAGGTGTAAGTTTTCTTAAAATTCATAAAATAAATTAAAATACTCGCCACGCTTGGCAGGCGGGCTAGCGAGCGCAGTACGGGATGTTGGTACACAGAAAGACGCTGCTGCCCATCTTCCGGAGCAGAGCAGACCCTTAGCAGATTCTTACTGAATCTACAGGCAAGAGAGGAGGGACAACATTCTAATGCCAGCACCTCACGGCAATCCTAACCTGAACTCTAACACAACCCCACCTGGTGATAAAAAACACTTTTAAGTAGAGTTTCCCATAAGGAGAAAAACAAAGTTAATACGGGCCTTAGAATACAACTTGGAAAAAAATCGATCTAAAGCGAACGAATTAAATTATGTACTTTATTCAATTTACATGTGTCTTGTTCTACTTTTGTAAATTGACTATTCTATGTAGCTTTTGCTTTATTGAATAAACACTCATTGTCTTTGTCTTTGTTCGGAAGTCGAATCGGCTCACGTGGGAGCCCTCCCACCAGACAGCCACTTACCGCTGACACGGTCCTACAAGAAGTCGCTGGACTAAGGCGAATATAATAATTTGTTCTTATAAGTAATTTATTTGAACGCCATAAGCCATTAATGATTTCACGAATGTAGGGCATAAGTTCTCATTGGGGTGAATTCATCTTTGGTCTCATATTTGAAGTAGAGGCAGAATGCTATCATATTTGTATACCTTATTTAATTATTTACTTTTATTTGGAGATTTGATTAAGAAAACGCAGAGACCGTGGGAGAAGAGGCTCACATGTATCGGTGTACAGATGCGAGAGTGTACTAAAGTGTTCGAGGAAGGTTTAGAGTCGGTTTGCTTAGAAGTAGAGTAGGGCAGTCCAGTAGAGTAGCGTGGTCAAAGCCTTTGTACGTAATGATTTTTTAAGTAAGTGTTGATTGTTATATTATATAACATTTCGGACAGTATAAACTTGTTTTGTTTAGATGAATCGAATAACGGACAAATCAATCTTAATTTTATGGTAGTTCGTGATACACTAATTCGAACACGCTTCACACGTGCGATGCCGTGCACTTTAATACGGTACGAGTAAAATCAACGACAGCAAGCTCAATGCAAGCGCCATAACTTGGAATGCATGGCGGACTCCAGCTCCCGTCCAGTTTCGATAGCGATAAGGCGTAATAAAGAAAACTATAAAACGGTAATGGCTTAGAACACACCTAAAAGCTTTTCGATAAAAGAGTCGAATCAAATTGCGATTGCAATTGCAGCGGCAGCAATTAAAAGCCGAAGGTGGAGCAAAAGGTGTCCGGCCGCCGCCGCCACGAGCTGCCCGCCGCCAGAAGCGCAACTCCAACGAGCAACTATTACTTTCCAAACGTAGCCGCTCATACTCTACGGAGGATAACTGTTCCCAGTGTATAAATGTATTCAGCGCTTAACTCACCGCTAAACTCAAAGTTAAACTTCATATACAGCGCTGCTATAGTGTTCAAAAGCACACAAAACCAGGTAAGTGTAGTTCGGAATACAGACAGAACTTCATAGAAAGGCAACACATACTAGAGCCGGTTGCGCCGTACTAAATAGTTGCATAACTGAGTGGGACGGTGGAGTGCGCGCGGCCAATTTATCGCTACATCAGCCCTCGGGTCCCCCGGGTGCGATCTAGTCTTGTTTTAATTTTGTTTAGAGCTGCCCTGAATGGAAAACCAATGTACGAGTCCCAACTGATAAAAAGTGGGTTACCTGTGCCATGTGTTCAAATTTATTGATTCCGTTTCCGAGGTTGTATGTTGCGAGAACTTTATTGAAATATGTGTATCTGTTCACTGTGTTTTTATCACAGGTAAGTCTGGTTTTCAGATAGACTATTTAGTTTACAAAAAAATCTATCTTTTTTATTTACAATCTCTGGCATACCATGCTACCGGTACAGTTGAGTTACGTTTGCGTTGGCGAAACTATTCTTCTACCAATTTAACGTAAAGTAAGCGTAAAATGTCTTACGAAAAGTTTTCGTTACATCAAGCTAAGGTTTTGGGAAAAAGTAGAATTTCTTTGATTGTTCCCTGCGGCAGAACGATCCAGGGTTCGCGCGCAGTCTGCTTTGCAATCATTAGCTTTCTATCCCGTTGCAATCCCTTTGGAAAATATAATATTACTTAGCAGGTGCTGGTGCAGGTACTTGCTTTGTAGAATGCTCTTTAGAAATGGCGCGGTTCGCCCGTGCAAGTAACCACAAGAGTATATCAATATATGTTATGGTATAATAATGCTTCTTTGGGAAGTTTTAACAAGCGAGCCATGTTACAGTGGCAGTGGCCGCCCACCGGGCGGCTTGCGGCGTGGAGCTCCAGAATTAAAACGGTTTAGTGTGCACGTCCGAATATAGAGTTATTTTCGGACGTGCACACAAAAACAGCTGAAACCGCCTTTAAAGTTATTTTTGAGTTTAAAACTACGTGTATCGTGCTATTTTGTGCGAAATGCTAAATATTTCACTGACATTGCGTTTTGAACTTAAACTTTGTGGGCTTACTTCAAAATATAATCAGGATAAAACTCATTTTCGGGTGAGACTGCCTTCCTATGTCTCATACACACGCTGTCAGATTCCTCAGTGGATAGTGATACAGTCGTAGATTATTAAGCTGAAAAAGCTGTCAGGTGTGTGATCGTCTTTTTTAAACTTTCGCGATCACAACACATTATTAAAATATGGGATTATCGGGTATTTATCGCGTAATTACCTTTATTTTATTCCCGACGTTTCGACCGGATTGCACCTGGTCGTCCTGGTCCTTGGCACCTGGTATCAGTCTCCCCGCGACCACGACCAGGTGCAATCCGGTCGAAACGTCGGGAATAAAATAAAGGTAATTACGCGATAAATACCCGATAATCCCATATTTTAATAAGGTGTGTGATCGTACGGGGGTCGTATCGGCCCTCGTTACTGGTTGTATCAATAGGAGTTGCGTAGTCGCCGACGGACAACCTGCAACCACCGCTATATAACCACACTCCTACCACCGCTACATAACCACACTGCTACCACCGCTACATAACCACACTGCTACCACCGCTACATAACCACACTGCTACCACCGCTACATAATCACACTGCTACCACCGCTACATAACCACACTGCTACCACCGCTATATAACCACACTCCTACCACCGCTACATAACCACACTGCTACCACCGCTATATAACCACACTCCTACCACCGCTACAAAACCACACTGCTACCACCGCTATATAACCACACTTCTACCACCGCTACATAACCACACTGCTACCACCGCTATATAACCACGCTCCTACCACCGCTACATAACCACACTGCTACCACCGCTATATAACCACACTCCTACCACCGCTATATAACCACACTGCTACCACCGCTATATAACCACACTCCTACCACCGCTACAAAACCACACTGCTACCACCGCTATATAACCACACTTCTACCACCGCTACATAACCACACTGCTACCACCGCTATATAACCACGCTCCTACCACCGCTACATAACCACACTGCTACCACCGCTATATAACCACACTCCTACCACCGCTACATAACCACACTGCTACCACCGCTATATAACCACACTCCTACCACCGCTACAAAACCACACTGCTACCACCGCTATATAACCACACTTCTACCACCGCTACATAACCACACTGCTACCACCGCTATATAACCACGCTCCTACCACCGCTACATAACCACACTGCTACCACCGCTATATAACCACACTCCTACCACCGCTACATAACCACACTGCTACCACCGCTATATAACCACACTCCTACCACCGCTACAAAACCACACTGCTACCACCGCTATATAACCACACTTCTACCACCGCTACATAACCACACTGCTACCACCGCTATATAACCACGCTCCTACCACCGCTACATAACCACACTGCTACCACCGCTATATAACCACACTTCTACCACCGCTACATAACCACACTGATACCACAGCTATATAACCACACTGCTACCATCGCTATATAACCATACTGCGCTCCCTTTTATTGACACTTCTTATTAAATACCTACAAAATAACGGTTATTAAGTCTATAAACTAAGTTCAGAACGGTAATGTTATGAGCTCAGTATAGTTACAACGCGGTACATATTTATGACTATTTTTATAACCAACGTCTTTTAGATAGGTAGAAAAGAATTATTGCACACCTTAAACATAAACACAAAAAATACAAAGAAAACAATCTATACTAAACCTTATTTACCTCATAAATTTCTGATAAAAGGCTATATTTAGTCTGCTGAGACGTCTTTCGTAGAGATTCTTTGTACAAAGACCACCTAATCTTAACGAAATCTCGATTCTCTCGAGAATCCACTATGCAGAACAGGCATCGCCGCGCGCCGGCAGTTTCGCGCCGCTCTTGGCTCGCGTGCGGCGCTAGTACAGCAGCGCTAAACGGCCGCAAATTCGAGAAAGCGTACATAACTCCCCCAACCTAACCTACTTAATAGTTAAGGAAGATTGGCTGCTAGCCAGCCGATGACTTACGGCAATAGCTACTCTGTGGGTACAGCAAACCACATAGAGCGTTGAAAACAATTTACACTGAAACTTATTTACGAAAAAATATCTGATAAAAGTCATTTACATTTTCATTTAATCTTTACAGGCAACGTTGTATACTTCAACTGAAACATAAGATATTGCAATTAAAACTTTATGCGATAATTTTATTCATATTGTTAATATAAATAATTGCTTCATCATTATGAAAATTGAATGAAGTTGCACCTAAGACCACACTAATACTGTGCCACCTCCATTGGATGAGAGTTGCTTCGAGCTCGCGGGTGTTTAGCGGCGGGCCGCGCGGCCGCTGGGTGCCGGCGCCGGGCGTAAATAAGGAATGGCATAAATTGTATCGATACAGGGTTGTGTGGCGGGCGCGGTGACAGCCCTAATGAATACCGGGAGCTACCAGCTACGATTCCCACAAATGGATGCGTGACACGTGACTCATCATTAGGGTGATGACCCTAATGAGCCAGCCGCCGCACTGCGACCTTCGCGGCAAGTGATCAGGCGACTGTTAATCCGGAGCATTTGTTGACTCGATGTTGTTTCTTGTTTCATAAACTAGCCTTTGAACGAATCGGATAAAAGACAACTAAAGTCATATTTTTTACACTTTTGCCAACTTTAATTTATACTTGTATGATAGGTTTAGGCGTTGGGGAGAAACAAGCATTCATTAAATGTGCACATTATTTTTCTTTACAGAATTACTAACTGATATTCGTACATTTTAAATTCTCCTTCAGTAATTTGAGAGATGCTAAAGCGATTACCTCGTTGTTCATTCAGTTTTTACGCGGCCATTAACTTCTACGTCATAATTTTAGAGTAGCCTTAAAAAGACCGCGACGAAAATTTAAAAGTCTGCCGAAAGCTCGACGCCATAAAGACTCATATCATAAAGACTCGCTGTTATGGAAAACACTTAATCCTTTACATAGAAGGGTAGAGCGACAAGCCGCAGCCTCCCGGCCGCAGCGCGCCGGCAGCGAGCGTGCCCGCGCGGCGCGTGCGGCCCGCGCTACATGATTAAATATTGAGTGCGCGGCTATCGCCCATCGGCAGCTAATGGATTAAGAACTACAAACTATCTGTGCTGGTAGATTCTATGTTAACGGAAAATTTTATTAGAGTGCTTTGAAGTCGCTTACATGCAGTAGCTGATGGCTTATTAAGTGATTGAAGCAACCATTAATCATCTACGAATTTCTTTATTTACTGTATTTACTTACATAAATTAAGTAAATTTATACGAGTTTCTTGCTAAGTTAAATACATTTTTTTAACAAATACTTAGTCCCAGAGATGGGACAAATTTCTGTCTCGTAAAGGATTACAAACATTTGTCCCGTGGCGGGAATCGAACCCTACTACATCCTGCGTAGATAGATTGGAATCAGAGTCCTGGCGGCCGGCGACGCGACGCGACCACCTCGTCGTCCATGAGACGAGGTGGCTCGCGTCTTCCCGCGGGAAATAAGCGTCCCGTAATGAATTTGATAAGAAAATAAGCGCAGGTCGCGTCCAGCGTCCTGAGCGTCCGCAGACGATCTCGCCTCAAATTACGTGGAGAAATAAAAGAGCCGTCGCCTCAGAATCACCCGCCGCTGCGTGCCGGCATTACTATTTCAGGATCAGAGAAAAATAATGAGATTGTCATCAGTACATACCTTCCGCCGGAAGACGCTCATCAGGAATGAAGGAATAGACAACAGTCACTAAGGTCGAGCGTCTTTGTCTCATTAGAATGATGACACCATAATTCTTGAATTATATCTTTGTGTTTAGCGCGGCTTTACAGCGGCCCTTCTCAGCAATGCTTCTGTTTTTCGTCATCTTGTATGCATTGAACGTTTTCCATTAGCTGGTAAGCACGACGCGCAGCGCCTCGTATGTTAATGCGGGGAACGCTCCGCTACCAGGCGGCGCGGCCGTCGGCGCCGTCCTACTCACACACCTATTTACGCGTTAACGCTCTAAGAAATCATCGCCTTCGTTTCTGTGGTAGCCATGAATAATAAATATAAAAATCTACCTTATATGGACGCAAAAACCTGATTGTTTTGTGGTTCTATTTGTAAAGGTACATACGAGTACTTAACTTATTTCCTCATAAGAAAGGGCAAAAACGGCAGCCAATCAACTGAAAGCAGCTTTTTACTCGCATCGTCCGCGGTAATTACCCCGACAGCCGAGACAAATGGTGATGTGAGTGAGACTATTGTCGTAATTAGTTCGCGCGACAGCAGCGCCGGCCTGATTGCAGCGAAATTCAATGTTTATTTAGATTACAGTTATGTCGCCTGTCAGGCTACTGTCAGACTAATTTGTGTTAATGTTTCAAAGTGACTTACCTGTTTCAAGGACAGTCGCCAGCCTGGGATAATAAGCCAGGCTAATAGGATGGCAGTGCTTAATAGTACTATCGAATAGTGCATAAATTATTCAGAGAAAGCCATTAGTCTATTTTGAAGTTTCTGACATGTACTTGAAATGGTGTTTGTTATTAATAGCAATAACAAATTTCCTCTCATTTGCTACATAACTTGAGCTCAAATTTATGATGCGCATCACGCGCGGTCGTGGCCCCGCGCTGCAAGTTCGGTTCCGGTTGCGAGCGGGCGCCGCGCGGTGCTCACACGCACTTGTCGCCCCGCCCCCGCCCCCGCCCCCGCCCCTTCGCCCGTCAATAAGACAGCGGACCTGAAGTTTGCGCTGTTCACGTGACGGCGCGGCGGACAGATGACAAGCCGCGCGGGTAACAAACGAGGTGCGTATTGTATTGCCCCAAGTTCTGACAGCTCACAATGTTATTGATGATATCTCGCGGGGCCAGGTTGCCTCCTGACAGTGAAATGAGAGCAACAGATGACAAACCGTAATCGAAATTAATATTGAGCTGGGTTACTCTACTTAATTGTTTACCTGAATACCTTGTAATTAATACGCCTGTTATTGAAATGGTATGTGAAGTTTCTGCCTAAATTTTGAGAGTTCGTGGTACTTTGAATGCAGATGTCCACTGTCCCGTGAAATGCGGCGAGTCCCGCATCTTCTCGAAATGCATTACAGCCAGCGCCGAGAGCGCACATTATTTCCCGACACGTGCATGCCTTATTTTTTGCTACTCGTTTGTTTTGTAAGTTGATGTATTTCCTCCGCAAAGCGCCGCCACAGGCGTGCGCTGTCGTGTTCTGCACATGACCGTACATACATTTGTAAACCTTTTTCAGTTGTTGTGTGAGTGTTGCTGTTATTATCGTTTAAAACATGTGAGCACGGGCGGGGTCTAAGTTAAGCAATTATGATATAAAATTAGGCCTGGTGCGTGTTGTTAGAAATTGGTCTATGTTTTTAGGGTTCCGGACCAAAATGGTAAAATTATCTCCGCAATCTTCGGAGAAAACCCCTGAAACTTGTATAGCTAATAGAAGTGTATGTAAAAATTATAGGAAAATTATAACGATTCCACTTTCAAACTTTACGTGAGATATACTATTCTTTTTGTAAAAACGGGAATTACTCACGTAGTATTTATTGTAACGTCGAAGATTATTCCGACACGTTTCGATTTTTCATGAAAATTATCATCATGGGATTGAATGCCCGTCCGCGCGTTGGGCCGATCGTTCGGCGCGAGAGGAGGGGCGCGGTCGGCGTGGCGCTTGATGTGCTTGCGCTGTTGCAGGCGTCGTTGTTGGTGTAGTGGCGCTGGAAAATGTGTCCGGTGCAGGTTCATCATCACTACTATCGTCTCGACTAAATGTCGATGAACAGAACACGCTTACTCCATCTCCATTGGATGTGGAAGGACCACCTTGCGTGTCGCTCTCGTACAGGTTGAGGCAAGGATTCCATGCTGAAGGCACCATCCATCCCTGATCCCTGTTAAATTTGCTGGTTCTCCCAATCTCGATAGCTTCGCAGAACTTACGTGGCACAAAGAATTTCTCTATAGCGAGCACTTGAGCCTTGTCGAACCGATGTAATGCGCAGTACCGGAAGTCAACACATGCTTTGCTATTGCTGACTTATCTGCGTCCGCATTCTTCATGGCCCGTATGTGCTCCGGCAATCTGGTTGATATATTTCTCTTCGTCTCGCCTACGTAAGATCGTCCACAACTGCAAGGAATTTTGTATAAACCCGGTGTACCCAAGATCTCCAAGGGATGATCCCTTGGGTACACCGGGTGTATACAAAATTTCTTGCGATTGTGGACGATCTTCAACTTGCGCGGACGGGCATTCAATCCCATGATTTTCTTGAAAAATCAAAACGTGTCGGAATAATCTTTGACGTTACAATACTACATGAGTAATTCCCATTTTTACAAAATGAAATTATAACGAGCTCTCTAATCAGTATCGATTCAGAACAAAGCATATTATGAAATGCTACAAATGAAGAAGTAGTAGAAACATTAGTAAGTATTAATGAGTACTGATAGTGGTATCGATTGCCGGCGCGGCACGTGCGCGGCATCTGCCGCTGGCGCCGCGCCAGCGCGTACGCCCCGTCCCGCCCCGCCGCGCCCCGCCGCGCCCCGCCCGCACCGACCGCCTGGCTTTTAAACATTTCTACCTAGCGCGTACTTCACACCAATCTACTTTTTCCGCTCTCGTTAAACAGCTGCTACGGAGTAATTACACTTTTGCCATAGACTCACTACAGCTCCACTTTAACATAATTTATATTCATGTTTCTTCACTTCAACATAACATTACATAACTAACGCGGCCGATGACTAAAAATATGTGTCGAACAAGGCCACGAGTATTAACAGTCCTTTTAAAAAAGTAAAAGACAACTATGAACATAAGCACAACACGATTCCTTTGTGAAGCAAATATCTCTTCAGAATGATTATCGGAGCGTGCGTTACAAAGTTGGCGGCAAACAAGACGTGTTGTTGCGACGTCACGACGGCGCGCGGACACGTCGCGCGACTCATCGTTTACAAATACCTGCGAGCTCTCCGCCGCATGCATCCACTGTGTAACGCGGTTCAAGCATCACTTCAATGATGATGAAACCTACTCATATCCAATCCCCCTGTCAGCGCGCACTTCATGGCCGTCCACAGACAACGCTCAGATACTGTTCAATCACAGATTCATAACATTAACGGATATAGCTCTAAAGCTGATTTTATTTAAAAACTCCATGGAAAGTGACTCAGGCCAGATAAGGTCTCGTTGTAAAGTTTTTCGTCGGCCTTCATAAAACATTTCGCTGGCGCTGCATAATTCCGGCAGCGAGTTGCGGGAGAAAGCGAAAACTTGAAAAACTTATGGAGTGGCTCCGAGGAGTTTTACGACGACTGCTACGAGCATATTGCACGCTGCCTCATAGCACATTCACTTGTTTTTTCTTTCGAATTTTCTTTTAATAATAATGCTAAGAGGTTTTGCGTCTAACTTATTTTAAGAGCGTTGCAGTGAGCTACGGAGCCGTCTACGCCGTCGTAGCGCGCTACCAGGTCGTCTACGCCTAGCTGTAGGTCGCTACGGTAACTTTTGACACCGTTCATAATACCGAACCGTTTCTTAAAGTAGAAGTTGGAAACGTGTGGTAGTTACACAGTTTTGTATTGCACTAAAAATAACCGTATACTAAGATCGCTAACTCTTGTACCGTGACCGCCTCCTTCGGGCGGTGAAGAGTTGCGACTTTGTAAATTATTTATGCGCCTATTTTCCTGTTTACTTTCATTTGCATTTAAGAAAGCAATTTGAAAAATCGTTGTGGTTGCCAGCAGGGAAACAAGGGGTCGTATTGATATCTTTTGAATAAAACGTTGCGGAATAAAGTGGACAACTTGTATGGTAAAAAAATATTGCAATTCTATGAATTGCTAAGATTATCTTGGTTATTAATGTTTACTTTCTAAATCAATGAATCATCAAATATCATTTTTATTTTAGTGTCTAAAATATCCCTAACGCTAACGCTATATGTAAAACTACTTAATGTTTTCCAGTCAGTTAAATAGATGTAGGTATTATATTAATTTTATCCAACCGTCGCGTCGCTGAGTCGGTCAGTTATTAGATTTAGGTTTAGATAAGCATTAAGTGATTTCGTATTATTTATTTTTGTAACGCGGACGATGTGGTCGACAAAGTCTTAACATAGTCGCTACAGTCGACACAGTCACCCCAGTCGCCTCAGTCGCCACAGTAAACACGATGGGCACGATGGACGAGTAGCAGTCACCCTAGTAACTAGTTATTAGGGCAGTCGCTCTAGTACTAACTCGCACATCTCCAAGCGTCACGCGTCACCTCTCGTCTGATTATCATTTCATCATTTATCTCTGCAAACGGAGATAAGGGGGGAACGCTATTTTTTTTTACATTTTTGTAAATAACTCAAAAACTATATGACTTAAAGAAAAACTAAAAACTGTTTATTAATGTGCAAATAAATACCTTTCATATGATACCCCACATCACCTAGTAACTTTCCAAAAATTTTGAAAACGCCCCTTCCACTCCCATTGACTAAAAAACTATGCTCATTAGAAAGTTCGCTATAATTTTCCTATAAAGTTTACATACACTTCTATTAGCTATAAAAGTATCACGGGTTTATCTCTGCAAACTTCGGAGATAAGGGGGGGGGGGGGGGACGGTCGTTTTTTCAACATTTTTGTAAATAACTCAAAAAAGATACGGCTTAAAGGAAAACTAAAAACTGTTTATTAATGTGCAAATGAATACCTTTCATATGATACCCCACATCACCTATTAACTTCACTTAAATTTTTTGAGATTCTCTATCCGCCCCCCTGCAATCAAAATAAGAATATTTTTTAACATTTTCATATTATGCTATATTAGTAAAAAAGTGTTGTCTTTTACCATTTTAAATTGCAAGTCGATAGCATCAGTAGTTCTCGAGATATCCATATGTGACAGACAGACAGACAGACAGAGTGATTCTATAAGGGTTCCTTTTTACCATTTTGGTCCGGAACCCTAAAAAGTGTAGATAATAAGTGTAAGTGTGACCCAGAGCGCGAGTGGCGGGCGGGCGGCGGGCGGGCGGCGGCGGCGGCGGCGGGCGGCTGGCATCGCGCCAGCCTCCAGATAATTATCCGCTATTAATCTCGCAGCCAAATTGTTCCGCCGCCAAAAAGATACGAAGCTGATACCAAACAATTGACAGGTTTCTCCTCTTTTATTGGAATTGATGGTAATCTCTTTGGAAATGGAGAACGTTCTGCTTTAATAAAAACGTACTTGACGTAAATATACGAGTACACAGTAATTTTGAATTGGACCACTTTTTTAATGGATTTGTATATATGAATTGCTTTAAAAAGATTTTTAATATTTAAATAATATGTACCTGGACGGTAATAAGTAACTTGAGTAATTTGATTACATTAATAACTTTACTAATATACTTTGTATGCACTAGCTTTGTTCACATAATGAAATAGTCATCATCATCATGATCATAATTGTAGTGACCCACTGCTGGGCATAAGCCTCCTTCCCTAGCCGCCAATCAGCTTTACTCTAGGCCTTTTGCATCCTCGTCTTGCCCTGTACGGCAACTATATCATCCATCCATCTGGCAGGTGGTCTGCCAAAAGGTCTTAATAAGAAATTATCATATTAATAGATAATTATATAGATAGATAGAGTATTCTTTTATATACAAAAGTTACACATAATGAGGCCTTATCGCTAAAAGCGATCTCTTCCGGGCAACCTTTTTTCTTTATTTTTCTGAAAAGATTAATAAAGGTATTATTATTCTTAACCTCTGAATGGACACTAATAGGTGAAGAAATTTACTCTACAATTCTCTTGTGCGCAGTGGATTGGAGTATGGTAGTGTTGCATGGAGTCCCTTCTATGAAGTCCATAAAAAACGTTTGGAAAGTGTCCAGAAGCGCTTCCTTTGGCATTTGACTTATTCCTGCAATCTGGGCAAAACACTGTTGAGCTACGAGGACAGACTAGCACATTTTGGGATCTCTACACTAGCTGACCGAAGACTCATGCTCGATACAATGTTTCTCTATAAGTTAGTAAACGGTATCCTTGAAGCCCCTGATTTACTGACTTCATTGTCGTTCTCTCTGCCATACAAACTGCCCAGGGCTTCGAGGTTCAACCTTTTTCGTCTGGATGGGTTTAAATCCAACCTTGGACATCACGCACCCTTAGCAAGAGTCGCGATAGTCGCAAGAGGCAGTATAACGCGGTCAGCAAATCTAAAAATGTAGACATATTTGCTGACAATGTGTCTAAGCTCAAGACCCACTTTAAAAAAAAAGATAGTTCTTGCTCCTCAAATTGTTAATATCTAATTTCAATTTTTAATTGTACATAATTTTATTTAATTCATTTATTTTGCTTTAATTTTCTTTTTACCATTTCTGCTATTTATTTATTGAATTTTGATTTTATTTATGTGGAAATGAATTGTGTCAACTTTTTATCCACACGTATTACGTTACTCGCCTATGATTATTTGATGCATGTTGTCTTCACCTATAATTATACTGGCACTTGACATGAATTTTATTAAGGCAACTCTAAGCTAGTTTTAGTGTACACTATGTTGGTGATCAATAAAATAAATAAATAAATAAAGAAGAGGGTGTACTAAAAGATAAAACGATATTAAATAATCTTATCAGAATTTCGATTCATCTTCTCATGGGTTACGTAGCTTAGCGATCAAAGTACTTCCAGGGTTAGGTATCGATTTGACTAACGGGTGAATTTATTATCATAATCTCACTAATATTATAAACCTGAAAGTTTGTTTGCATGGATGTATAGTATCTTTGATACCTCTTCGCGCAAAGACTACCTAAGTGTGGTTAAGCACCATTAAAATTACAAGCTAAAGTCGCAATAGTTTAACAATGTAGGTAATTGACGAACTATTTAGCTACTTGTACAGAACTCTATACAATGATAATAGCCCTGCCTACATAATGTGGAATTTGACTATTAGAATCTGTTTATGATACCTGAAACCTCAAATATTCACTCCTCGATTGGATGATACGTACTTCTGACCTTTGATTATTTTTATCCTTCTGACATAAAAAACATACAGAATAAATGTCTTAAGAAAATAATTGCCTTAATTTTCATAATTGATATTAATTCCACGGTGAACCCGTTTTAGTCTAAATAGGAGATATGTCGCCGACTGCTGTTAATTAAGATAAATTCTTCTTTTACATAATTAGACCAGTAGCTTTTAATTAGATTTTGTATATTCTTATTCTGATTAAAGCTTCACAACAACATCTTGAAGCAAATAATACTCATTTCACCGTAGGCACTTATAAATAATTGATTTATTATATGAAACTCCGTTTAATATGAATGGCACACGAGAGTTGTTTATATATTTAAGATGAACCTGCCTGGCACGAGTCCAGCCTCCCGCAATCTCTATGAATATAAGTTTTATTTGATTTGATTTGAATATTGTCGGCGACGCGGCGGCGGAGCGGGCGCCTGCTGTTGTCGGGGCCATCAGCTCTCCTGACCACGGAACACGGTTTTATACCTGTCTCAAATGCAAGAGGTTGCGGGTTCGTTTCTCGCCGGGGGACAAACGAATGCTTTTAAGCTATCTGCTTAAAAGCATTCGTTTGTCTGGGGTCTGGATGTTTTCCTATTAATAATGTATATATATGTACTTAGAAAAAAAATATGTTTATTTAATTTCGTATCAATTATCCATAGTACAAGCTCTGCTAAATTTTGGACTAGATGGTACTTTGCGTAGTGTCTAGCATTACCATTAATTATCATTTCAGTAAAACAGAATCGATAAAGCCTAGATGAACTCAAACCTCTTGGAATATTATTTATCGCTAAAGCTATCTCGCAAAGCCATAAATTATAATTACAGTTACCCACGGCTGGGCATAAACCCTGATTGGATCCGTCGTCTAATGCGCCGTGTCTTCGGGCGTCGGTACCGGCCGAGACCTCGCATCGTGAGTAACTGCCTAACCGGAATCAATCGTGCATGATCGCAAACACCCCACACACACACACACACACACACACACACACACAAGATTGTTGGCCAACTCGGACACTTGCAAGAATTCTTGGGATATTCCAAATCAGTGTCGTTAAACATCTTATAGCTGCATATAGTATAATGTAATAAAATCATAAAACTGTATGTACAATAGAAGTCATCGCACCTTTATACAATAAACATCTTCTATCAATAATGAAGACCTATCTCTGAAAAATGAATATCTTCCACTCGTCACGTCCACTAGAAATAACTACATCTCTATATGGCCATCTTGCCAGGATAAGATCTATCACTCAACTCGTCAGAAGTACAACAAAATATGCAAGTAAACCATCACATTCTCTACAATAGTAAGAAGAACGGGAGTTGAAGGAACGTAAGAAATAATGTCAAAATAACAAAAATCGTCGTTCAGAAGAATCGTCCTTTTGCTTGCCGTTCAAAGTTTAAAAGTAAATCACATCACCTACTCAAATTGAGTAGGATTCATATTAATACCATCTCTATTTGGTTTTATTTTTAAGACGTATTCGAGTTTTGTAATTACAAACAAATCAAATAAAGTGAATGGTTTTGATTATAAACAACTATTTCATTGATAAGTTGATCAGAATCCAAATCATTCGCGCTATGATTACCACCTCTGCCGGCCGCGTGCATCGGTCACCATCACCCATTATGGATACTGGGTTTGCGGAGGAGATAATAACATTACCTATCTATAAATACAGTAGAATGTTACCCCTCCTTCCATGCCCGTGGATGCAGTAAGAGTCTGCTAAGGGATACCTCCGGAAGATGGGCAGCAGCGTCTTCCCGTGTATCAACATCCGTACTGCGCTCGCCAACCCGCCTGCCAAGCGATATGAGTACGATATGAGAGGCAACCACCCCTCATGGAGATCCATGAGGGAGGCCTGTGTTCAGTAGTGGACGTATTACGGCCGAAGTGATGAATGATGACTTTATTCTTTATAATTATAATCCAAAGCGTTACACTGTGATGTGTCTGCATATTGTTTAGGATAAACAAATATAAACAAAACATCTAATGCAAAACGCATTCGTGATAATATATGTATATTGGCGACAATGGTGGCGATTCTGTTGTTGCACTAACTAAAATTGCTAAAGCTAATTAAAATTACGTATAACGTACTAAAATACATAAGCTATTTGGTTAGTTCCGTTCTAAAAATAAAACAGAACAATTGTACCCAATCTTACGCTGAAAGCTGTAAATTCGGAAACATCATATCTGTAATTATGATCAGTTTTGGGATGTGTAAAACTGAATCAACACCGTTGACTCTATACTCAGAACGAGTCTACATCACTTGTCTACGTAAACATGACGTTATTTATTACTCAAATAACTTTCAGACTAGTGGTGCGGATGGTCGCGGGTAGTTCCTTAGAAAGCTGACCAAGTTGGCTGTTTATTACCGCTATAAGTTAGCGGCTATCAACGCGCGCCACGCGCCCGGCGCCCGGCGCCCCGCCCGCCGCCCGCCGCCCGCCCGCGACGACATTACTTTCATTTTTAACCGACTTCAAAAAAGGAGAAGATTCTTTGTTCGACTGTATATTTTTTATATTTATGTTCACCGATTTCCCCGTCAGTTGTGGACCGATTTCCAAAATTATTTTTTTATTTGAAAGAGTACTTCCGAGGTGGTCTCTTTTCAATTTGGTCCAATCATGACATTGGGATCCATGAGAAAACCATATAAGTCTTAATTCCATTAAGTTTTTTAATACTATACAATTTATCTCATTGAAGTCGGTTTTTTTTGTTGAAAAATAAAATACATGAGTCATCAATCTATTTCCGTGATAGAATAAGTACAATACGATAGGTATGTATTTACGAAAAATTTACAAATAATTGAGTATTCTGTCAACCATCTGTCATCCATAACACAAGCTCTGCTTACTATGGGACTGGATTATGCTGTGTGAAATGTCCAGCATGATTAGTTGATTTATTATGTTGACTACTCTATTGTATTAGGTCATACTCAACTATTCTTACAGATATTTGTATTGTTTTTAAATAAATATTGGTTTGCATAAATTTGTTAGTTCTTTAACCTCCAACAAGAAACAATTTTATTGTTGTTAAGTAAAGTCAATATTTATTCAACTCATAATACGTAAAGTTGTGTTTTGGTTTTTGAGAAAATAAATGATCTTTAGCCAGAATTTTGAATTTTAATTATGAAGCAAGGCTTTATTTCATAAAACACGTGCTTTTGTTGTAGTGTCAAAAATGATACGTTATAATTCAAGTATCAAATAACTAATTAGCCAACATGCGCGCGTCTAGACTCCTGGCCTCATCCCGTCGACCTTCATTATAATTAGTGCAAAGATACTATTCACATGTGATTAGCGGGCCCGATCACCGCGCCGAGGCGCACTAGCGACATGCGGTTAATAACTATGTCGTCATAACAGTGTAATCTGAAGATCACGGCGGCAATTGATGCGATTAGTCGGGATTAGCCGAGACAATGTAACGGGAGATAGGCGGATGTACCTATCGCCGGATGTTCTATAATCGGATATGGCGGAGCGAGTGCCAAGTCACGCGGGAGCTCGCAACAGTTGCGGCTAGCGCCGGGAACACGATCACGGTTATGTTATTGCGCAGTTCAAATGACAAGGTAGCTTTGCGTGCCTCCAACTTTGACTCTATCCTTTGAATGCTTCTGTGGCTCCGACTGCTTAATAGCCGACTGATACGCTGATGATAAGGAGGCAGAGGTTTGATTTCCGCCACGGTACGGTACGTAAGAAATTGAAATTCCTGATATTTCAGCGCAGTTCCACGCGCCATGATCACAGATAAACTAAGCCAAAGTTTATGCAATAAACTTCGGTTCAGTTTATCCGTGTTCACAACTATGTATGTAAGTATGATAGTTGTAAAAGTTATAAGCTAAGACTGACCGTGATCCGCTTGAGTTGCCGCTTGCCCTTGTACCAGGTGACGAGCGCGGGCGGGCGGCTGCCGGCGGACTGGCAGGCCACCTCGTAGCGGCGCTCCGCCGTCAGCGCGCCGCCCTCGCCCAGCGCCTCCGGCTTCTTGATCTCCACCGTCAGCGGCCGCACTGCACACACACAGACACACACGTCAGCGGCCGCACTGCACACACACAGACACACACGTCAGCGGCCGCACTGCACACACACACACACACACACGTGACTCACAACATGGATGCCAGAGCTTCCTTAAGAAGTTACAGAAAGATTAAGTCGAAAATAGTGTCAGTGTTTTTTGCACTAACTAGCTAAAGCTAATGAAATTGACGTGAAACGGACTAAAATGGCAAAT
Source organism: Pasiphila rectangulata (assembly GCA_963082625.1). Lineage (NCBI taxonomy): Eukaryota > Metazoa > Arthropoda > Insecta > Lepidoptera > Geometridae > Pasiphila > Pasiphila rectangulata. Next base: position 23,648,600 of record OY720238.1, on the reverse strand, counting down.
AACTATTCGGTTTGTGCCATTCTAAAATTAAAACGAAACAAATATTGGGTCTGCTTGTTTTCAAATAAAATAAAATCAAATTAAAATAGTTTATTTGCCAGAATAAAATTTTACAATAAGATCTTTACGCTGGCAACTCTAAATTTAGATACGTCATGTCTCTAATTATAATAAAGGAAGCATAAAACAGAATCGACATCAATATCAATTATATTAAATTTAGTTGTAAGGGTACATTTACAGTTTGCGTTGGTCCATTATTGCATATGTGTGGTACGGTTTGACGTCACCTCCGGGTTAACGGGGGTGAGTTTACGGGGGCAAACCGAGAAGGTGTCTCGGTCGAAGGAAGAAATACTATTGAAATGTTTTTGATGCAACGTGGATACATCTGATGGAGCGGGGGGGTACTCACGGAACATGTCGAGGACGAGCGAGACCTCCTTGGGCGGCACGAGGCGCGAGTTGGCGGCCTGGCACGTGAACACGGCGGCGTAGTCGGCGCGCCGGATGGCCGGCCACAGCAGCCGGTTCTCGATGACGTCACCCGTGTTGTGCTCGTACTCCTCGTCCACCTGATGGAGCGGGGGGGTACTCACGGAACATGTCGAGGACGAGCGAGACCTCCTTGGGCGGCACGAGGCGCGAGTTGGCGGCCTGGCACGTGAACACGGCGGCGTAGTCGGCGCGCCGGATGGCCGGCCACAGCAGCCGGTTCTCGATGACGTCACCCGTGTTGTGCTCGTACTCCTCGTCCACCTGATGGAGCGGGGGGTACTCACGGAACATGTCGAGGACGAGCGAGACCTCCTTGGGCGGCACGAGGCGCGAGTTGGCGGCCTGGCACGTGAACACGGCGGCGTAGTCGGCGCGCCGGATGGCCGGCCACAGCAGCCGGTTCTCGATGACGTCACCCGTGTTGTGCTCGTACTCCTCGTCCACCTGATGGAGCGGGGGGTACTCACGGAACATGTCGAGGACGAGCGAGACCTCCTTGGGCGGCACGAGGCGCGAGTTGGCGGCCTGGCACGTGAACACGGCGGCGTAGTCGGCGCGCCGGATGGCCGGCCACAGCAGCCGGTTCTCGATGACGTCACCCGTGTTGTGCTCGTACTCCTCGTCCACCTGATGGAGCGGGGGGGTACTCACGGAACATGTCGAGGACGAGCGAGACCTCCTTGGGCGGCACGAGGCGCGAGTTGGCGGCCTGGCACGTGAACACGGCGGCGTAGTCGGCGCGCCGGATGGCCGGCCACAGCAGCCGGTTCTCGATGACGTCACCCGTGTTGTGCTCGTACTCCTCGTCCACCTGATGGAGCGGGGGGGTACTCACGGAACATGTCGAGGACGAGCGAGACCTCCTTGGGCGGCACGAGGCGCGAGTTGGCGGCCTGGCACGTGAACACGGCGGCGTAGTCGGCGCGCCGGATGGCCGGCCACAGCAGCCGGTTCTCGATGACGTCACCCGTGTTGTGCTCGTACTCCTCGTCCACCAGCACGCCGTTCACCAGCCACCGCACGCTCGGCTCCGGACGCCCTGCGCGACGTAAAGCTTGTCTCAGTATCTTTTAAGTTTACGTTGGTGGTAAAATCTATACTAATCTACACAATCTAAAGAAGAAAGATTTCATTGTTTGATTGTATGTTTTGCATAGGCTCCGAAATTATTGGACCGATTTGATTTCTCCATTAGCATCCTATATTATTTCTGATGAACATAGGCTATATTATGTTTCCGTATTTCCACGGGAACGGGAACTACGCGGGTGAAACCGCTAAGTGCGGCTAGTATTATTATAAAGAGGTAAGTTTGTGAAGTTGTTTGGTGAAATCTGTGGATCTACTGAACCGTTCATTCGTACATTCGTTTATGATGCGAGCGAGTAGATCAGCCTATCATTAAGCAAGCTATCGGACATTCTCCCTTTCTATGTTTCCACGGGAACGGGAACTACGCGGGTGAAACCGCTAAGTGCGGCTAGTATTATTATAAAGAGGTAAGTTTGTGAAGTTGTTTGGTGAAATCTGTGGATCTACTGAACCAGTTTATTCGTACATTCGTTTATGATGCGAGCGAGTAGATCAGCCTATCATTAAGCAAGCTATCGGACATTCTCCCTTTCTATGGTAACTGTGCTATGGCACAGTTACCAAGACAAGACATGACTCTAAATTTCTTTAGTAGATGATAAGTAGATTAGTAGATTTAAGAATTGCTTTTTCTTTCTTTTTGTAATTTTGTTTGTTTCCTTTTAATTTAAATATTTATGATTTTAAATGCAATACTGGCAAGTGGAAAATGTACGCGTGGGCAGCAAAAAATTTCTCGTGTTGCCACTTTGTATTACTACCTAATGTCTAACAGCGAAGGCTTTAGCTTGATGTTTAAATTTTCGATGTTATTTTCTTTATAAATAGGTGATGGCCTTCCGAAATAAAATAAATAAATAAAATGAATAATCATGGACCTTATTGTTGCGTCATACATAACATTAATTACAACATAAAACAACGCAAATCAATAGAATAAAGCACATATTTGAATCGGTGCACTTCAGATGACACGCGAGTTAGGAAAAGAAGCGAACAGAATAACCTAACTCGGTCGTTATAGTCATCATAAAACAATTCTCTCCCGTCATCCCCGGCCACCGGTCTCGCGACATGCAATATTTCATAACGCACTTGCGCCACATTTATTGAAGATCGTTACTTGAGTTTTAATTCATGTTACATAAGTTTACGAGTCGCCGTAATTAGCCGCAAATTATACAGGTGCGCTGCATTATTGGCTACACGCTCCTGTTTTATTTTACTTCCGTTATGATCGGCTACTAATAATTTATATTGTGATGCCGTGGAGGTAAGGCGTGTTTTTTTCGCTGCTTTTTTAAGCACTTGGTAATGGTAATAATAAAAATAAAAAGTAAGGCCTTTAAATCGAGTAGAGATGATTTATATAGCGGCAGCAACGGTTTCCTTTTTTATGCACTTTATTTCTGCTGTACGGGATGCTGCATTGCCAAGCTTGCCCAGCATGTATACCATCCATGCAGCATAGTCAGCTGCTAGTCAGCTGAAAGATCACCCTTTTCTCACGATGTTTTCCATCACCGTTAAATCACGTTTTATATGTATGTCTATATAACGTTTTAAGATAAATCTCTTGGGCGAAGACGAACCCACGACCTTCCAATTGAAAGTCGGGGATACATACCACTCGGCCAACACGGCCTTCAATGAAAAATGTTACTTTACTCCGATGGTTCGGTGACCCGAAGTGGGTCTTAGCCTACGACAGAAGTGGTCGCCATTTGCCTCATCTTGAACTAAGACGCGCCAATTAGTATTAGATGTATGTAGGTTATTTTATAAAAGAATCGTACATAATCCTCATCATTTCAGCTGTAAAACATACACTACTGAACACAGGCCTCACTCATGACCTCCATGAGGAGTAGTTGCCATACTCGCCACGCTTGGCAGGCGGGTTAGCGAGCGCAGTACAGGATGTTGATACATGGAAAGATGCTGCTGCTCATCTTTCGCATGTATCCCTTAGCAGATTCTTACTGCATCCATGGGCAAGAGAGGACAGGTAAAGTTCTACTGCCGGCACCCCACGGTAAAATCTTATGTTAAATATTCAGCATAAACTAATGTGAAATATATTAGGACAGTGTATTATCCGGAGAGCAGCAAGGTGAGTCCCGCCGCTGTCCACCGAGGTCCCAGATTACATCAGTTCTGGATCAGTTTAATCTCTCCGAGAGCGAGTGGACCAACTTTCAACTAGTTTTACTTGTGATAGCGCCAAACTGTTACACCAACTTATCTCGACAAGATTCTCAATTGATCTGTCCTTAAAACTTTCCAGTGGGTTATTCGTAAAAATGTTCCATCGAATCATCGTAAAAATTAAGGCGAAGTGTTATAGGAACTAAAATACCATCTCATACTCGCCATGCTTGGCAGGCGGGTTGGAGAGCGCAGTACGGGATGTTGTACACGGTGATACACGGAAAGTCTCTGCTGCCCTTCTTCCAGAGGTATTCCTTGGCAGATTTTTTTACTACATACCAGCAAGAGAGAAGGGTCAACATTCTACTGCCGGCACTCTACGGTACTACACGGCAGAACTACACACTATAATTTTATGCAAAATAATAAAACAGAAGCAGAAGGAGCTTTGGTTGTCTCGAACTATGTTCATATGATTAATAAGTTTTATGCGATTTTACCGAACCCCCCCCCCCCCCCTTTAGGTATTATACATATACACATATTATTATAATATACCCTGTTTTATCATCATCATCATTTCAGCTGTTAAACGTACACACTGTAAAGAATCAAATTAAATCCACCAGCAAAATGACAGGAAACGGAGTTCTTAACATCGTGTTTCGCAAACAAATTAGAGTAATTTTGAATTAGACCCAAAACTTGTCTCTGGGGAGCCGCCCTCGCCATATTTATGGCACGATATCAATTGGAGCGCGGGCACCGAAACAACTTAGCAACAAATTAGAGTCGAGTCGACGTGAGAGCTGCGCTGCCGCCGGCATGTGCCGCCGGCGCCGCCGGCTGTGGCGCGGCAGGTAGCGCGGCACACTTCGTCCTGTAATGATTCTTTCAAGAGCAATTCCAATCCTTTCAGCGGGTTTGTTGTCCGAGCGTAAATAAATTTCCACGGAAGCAACCTGCCCTTTGTCCTATGTTTGTTTGAGACTCGCTATAATAGTCTGTGGCGGTGACAGTGCCGTATCGTTGAAGTGGGACTTTACCACTTTACAACACTATTTGAGACTGCTCTCCTATAGATACTCGATAGAGTTTAAAACGTCGGTACTGGTTTCGACATAGTTTTTTTAAAGTATTTTTCAGGTGCATGGAGCAAATAATTCGACGTTACCCAAAAATATTTTGTATCACGAGGCCGTATATTTGTGTCAGAAGCCTTACTCCGTCCCTGGCCGTGTGCGCTTTTGTTCGAGCCGCTTCGCTTTGGACCCACTTTAGCTGAATTGAATTAGATCTACTGAATGGAGCTGCTACTAACTCTGCACGTCGATGCTGTAATCTGGATTTGCCGGCGGTTGCTGCACTTAGCGGCCAAACGAAACACAATTCACACGAGGGACCTGGACCTTGGGAAAGATGTTGCGCCTAATTAAATATTGACTTACTTTTTAACGTTATCCAGTATGTCTTCTTTGTACCCCGAAGGTACTTCAAGTAAGAACGTCAAATCATTAGAAGAATATTGAGAAAATAATCTCGATAAAAAACCACATTTTTGCGGTTGATTTCTAAGCGATTTAGAACTCGGCCATTGCGGTAATGGCGGGGAGCGGTGGCCGCCGAGTTTTTACGGTTAAATAGAGTTTTAAAAAGCCTTTGGTCGAAGTTTAAAAGGTTTCGTCGTAAAATTATGTAAGTCCACTTATTCGGCAGCCGCTGGGAGTTCGGAACTTGGTGTAAATTGCAGCGGCGCTGTTCCTATTGATTTTTCACCTTTTCATAATTAGGGAAGTGGGTCGAGTGAAGTCGCGCGCTGCAGCCGGCTCGGTCTAATTTATAGCCTTTCTGCGACGACAGTAACTCAACTACATCATTTCTGAACACAAGCCTCCCTCATGGATCTCTATGAGGGGTAGTTGCCATACTCACCACGCTTGGCAGGCGAGTTGGCGAGCGCACTACGGGATGTTGACACGGAAAGACGCTACTGTCTTTTTTCCGGAGGTATCTCTAAGAAGGCTTTTACTGCATCCAAGGTTATGAGAGGAGGGGTAACATTCTATCGCCAGCACCCCACGGCAACTCAACTATGTCCAATAGAAAATTAACAACCCAGTGATTTTTGTTTATGGATCTGTGTTTTCTAATACTAATATCATTGATACATACTTGTAATCAGTGTCTTGGGCTTATGAAGACCTTATGTTTGCTTTCAAAACATGATCGATGCTCATTTAGTAATACCATTTCGTTAACGAATAAATGCGACATGGTAACTACTTTTACCATGTTAATATTTCATAGATCATTACATGTTTATGTATCTGCTTGTATAGGAGTAATCCTCATCTATTTCCACGTATGTGTGATACAATTGTTCGCAACAAACGCCATGACACCATGCTACGTAGATTTCTATCTAAAACTGTAATGTTAGGCAAAAGTATTGTACGCATGGCTCCTATGATTTATAACAAAATACCTAATATGTTTAATACAACTTAATGGTAGCTTATTTAAAATTAAATTAAAAAAAACTGTTAACCTCCGAATGCTATTATAACATTGACGAATTTTTAAATAACAATTAACGAAATATTATTAATAAATTATCACAAAAAATCATGCAGTGACATTTGTTATTAATATATTACTTCTTTGCCGTGGGGTGCCGGCAGTAGAATGTTACCCCTCCTCTCCTAACCGTGGATGCAGTAAGAGCCTGCTAAGGGACACCACCGGAAGACTGAAGCAGCGTCTTTCCGTATATCAACATCCCGTACTGCGCTCACCAACCCGCCTGCCAAGCGTGGTAAGTATGGCAACTACCCCTCATGGAGATCCATGAGGGAGGCCTTAGTTCAGTAGTGGACGTTTTACGGTTGAAATGACGATGATGATATTACTTCTATTGACTTAATTGTAGCCACTTTTAAATTTGTACGCCAGTGAAGGTCAAACATATTGTTACAAATCACCTATTTTGTCAGCTTACGTTACACATGTTTATGCAAATAAATGATCTTATCCTTATATTTATAGAGCTGCGGAGCTGCAGCGCGCCCGCGAGCGGGAGGCACGGGACGGCGGGAGCGGGGTGCGTCGGGCACTTCCGACTTATTGTTTCGCTGTTTCCCTTTGCCAATAAACGCTTCTTTGTATTGGTTGTTTGGTTAATAAACGCCGGCGACCCCGAATTAAGATTTATTAGATCCGCCGGGACCGTAACGAACCAATCAGCTGGTCGCGCCGACCGCGAGTACCTTCTCTAATTTACTGCCGTACTGCTTTGCAATGACGATTCGGATAATGCTGATTATAATTTTTGTTAATTTCATTTAGTTTGAATTGTTTTGCATTTTTTTTACATATATACTGTTGACCAATAAAATGACTCTCAGTTCATGAAGATGTTGATTAAAAAGGAAAAATTTAACTTTCTGTTTCAGATCTGTAAGTCAGGTATATTACCTGGGATTTTATTAAAAAAACCATGAAACTGATTTTCAGTAGCTGTACAAAGTAGCGTTTAAGTTTTTCTAAATCTTTTTATACCCGTGAATTGTAACATAATTGACTCCGGCAATTTATTCACCCCATTTGGAGCTTCAGACTGCATAATGCGAGGTTCCACTCAATCCGAGCAACAGGCTCTTGTCTTCATAAAACCCGAGCAGTGCTGCCAGCGAGCGCCAGGGCTTACTGCTGCTTTCGTGATGGTTCATCGGAAGCGAGTAAGATGTTATTCATTTCGGTTCACATAATTTCTTTGTCGAATAGCCATGAATAGAAGCAGAATTAATTTGGTTAAGTTTATTTAAATAGTTTGAAAAGTGTTGACAAGTTGTTTGCTTTTTCAATTATCTAGGTACATACTTATGAGGGCGCACACTCGCGTTTCTTAGATTGTTTGCTAAACGTACGTGATGGTTTAACTAAATTCTTTTTCATTTTGTCATAAAGTACGGGGATCTTTTCACGTGGAAGCTTATTCCGACAAGTTTGGATTTTTCAAGATAATCGTCTTCATGGGACTGAATGAGCAGCACCCTCTGCTGCATGTAGGGATGCCACAGTGCTGGGTACTCCCAGTACTTACAAACTGAATTGTTCATCTTAAATTTAAAAGTGAAATTAAAGCTCTTTATTTATATCAGGAGCTAGCGAATTAGGAATTTTAAATGAGTTGAAGAGAGTTTTATTCTCAGAATTTTCTTTAGTGAACTCTGAATGATTATTATAAATCATGGAATAAAATTAACCTTAAAGAAGCTCGGAGCTCACCCGTCTCGGTTATAGGGTCATTTATTTACGTATTGTGATTCGGCCTCCACACTTTTTGACAGATTTCCATACACAAAATTATATAACTTACTCGCACTAACAAAAATTTAAAATATAGTTTACCCAGTATGAGCAGATAAGGGAGAATTTTAAAAAATAATAATAATAATAATATTTTTCCTGTCTAAAATTTGAATATGGCCAAGTAATGTGTTAGTTGGCATCCCGGCGGCGCTCAGCCACGCCATTAGAATGACATCTCCGTCGAAGAATTGAATTTTCTCTGTATTTTCGGGAACACGCTTCAATCAATTTCTCGATTATGCAAATAAGGTTCCCGTTTCAATGTGAATTTCACTCCGACACGCGCTTAGCCAGAAAACACCAGTCTTAACGCTACTGGGCCAGGTGTCCCCTCGGCGCGAAGCTCATCAAAGTTATTGAGCACAAACTTGATGCATCTTCGAAAATGTCAGGACTAGGATGTTAAATAGAGGAACGTTTAAATAATATATTTTGATAAAACCGAGAACCATTTAGATGATAGAGAGATGATCTAAAGACATTTCAAAATCCCCCACCCCCCCCCCCCCATATTGAAAAGTCTTTATCTCTCACTGTACTGTCAAGTAGTCGCCTCTCGCCACATCTTCTGGCCTGTGACCGAGCGGCGGGCGGGGGCGGGGCGGGGCGGGCGGCGGGGACACGGGTAATCGCACGAGATCCGCTTTGATTGGGATCGTAATTTCGATACCGTGACTCTTTTAACGTTGCTCGCATAATTCGTTTAATTAGTTTATGGTATTAAGTCCGTGAATTTGATTTTTATTCATAGCTATTGTTTTTATTAATAGCGTCAAGTGATTTTGCCTTTACAAACAATAACCCGTCTTTATTAAATACTTTTTAACAATGTTTTTATCACGTACGTTAAAAATATGTAAAATCTTCACAACATACTCATTTTATACAGAAAATACGGCGGGGTAGAAAGTAATTTCGAGTCACCTATAAAGCAACAATGTCCCAGTATAGCGTCCCGGCAGCAGTGTCCAGATTAACGGAACAAGAGTAAATTACCGCGGGACCCTAAACGCGACGCGAGCTGACTACTTCCCGACCACTACGCTACGCAAGCTCGCTACTCGCAATAAACATACAATTTAGCATCATTTATATTCCTATCAACAATTGGAAACGGAGCTATTAAAACTCAGTTATGAGTTTGAAACACGGCGAGAGTAGTTAGCGCGAGTAGGTGGAGGCGCGGCGACAACAAAGGGCGGCCGCGCACCGATGTATCGCTGTCGTATCGACTGAATTGCGTTTTGTCGTTAAGAGCGTTTCTATGTCTCGAGCCGGACGTGGGCTAGGGGAGGCCAGGGGAGGGCAGGGGCGGGCAGGGGGGGGGGGGCAGAAAAATGCTCTTATTGCATTCTATTGTGTTTGGGTGAATGACGCGACGCTCGGCGAATTGTTGAGCAGCCTCAAAGTCTAGATTTCCGCTGCGTAGCTCGGGAACTAAAGCTTTACAATTTATTGGGTTGTGGGAAAGGGGTTAACCATTTGCTCAATAACGGATACCGCAATTTGGATGGAGTGTTATCAATTTTAAAGTATTTCAATTAAATATCAAACCTTTTATAAAATATGTCCTGATAAATGTTTATGTTGGCATCATCGCCCCTGTTTCATATCCAGCATCTGCAAGTGGATACATTCGGATAAAAGCGTTCTTTCGCCAGCCTCCTCCGCCGAGAGATTGGTCGCTGATGTATTTATACTCCGGCGGCGTCTCTCAAGATGGAATTTCTTTCAAAATAGTTTTGAATTCAATGGTTTCCGTTGTCTCTTATTTTATGTCTGTTGTCTGGGCTATTTTTGAAGAAAATAGATTTTTCTGTCTCCTTTTTTCTCGCTATCTCCATTAGTGGGGATTGAGATAGAGTAAGGTATGTGCTTCTCGTCTAGCGTGCAGGTGTAGGCTCAGTGGCGTATCCATGTATTGCTTAATATTTTAAATGAGGTCTTGGACAGCTCTCCGCTTTTGTCATCTGAAGGTTGTGGTTTTTTTCATAAGAAGAAAGTAAAAAGTAAAACGTTATTCGTGCCGCGTATAGTAAGAGTATGTTGGGGATGTCTTCTAGTTGAAGGACACTCCAGTTAAAACAGTTGTAGGTACTTCACACGACACCACTTGTTATGGTTATAGTATAGATTTATTAAATATATATATTTAAGTTAGTTATATTAATTATTGTTAAGTAAGTAACTTTAGTTTTTTAACACATTTAATTGTTGTTTATTTTTTGCATAAACTGCATTAAGTTAAGATGCATAGGTATTTAAGTACTTCATATAACGCAGTGGATTATTATTATCTGTAATGTTATAATGATTGTGTAAATAAATAAATTGAATTAAGAAGCATTAAACTTTGGATTTAGTATGTTCTGTAATCTAAGCCGACCGAATGTTAAGTACTCGTATGTTAATAGCCAACACATCGGCGCCTGGCAAAGGTTTCGTAACGACTGTTTATAACAGTTTACATAAATGCATAAAGTAAATCAGTGTAAATTCGTTTTCATTACTTTTGTTTGAAGAACTTTATACATTTAATAACATTCAGAACAAAATGTTTTTAAATGATATTCACATTTACGATTCTCTGCCCTGTGTGTTCATACATACAAACGATTAAAACGTATTGCAAAAGTAACTTATTAATTCAGAGGCACGTAGGAATACAAAACACAATATTTTCTTGTGCGGAAATACAGAAACAATAATTCCCCAAAAGATTGCAATAAATTGCAATGCAAAAGTGTCGTGTCTGCAAAAGTTGATAGACGATCAAAACTTTGCCGTCCGGCCTTTAACTGCATATCGCGCGATAAAGAGCTACGCCATGAGCTGCTACGGCGTAGAACAGCTACGTCGTGATGTTATACAATGTTTTGCATGATAGTTGTTTGTGAAAAGCAAAGGATTTTTATTGCGAACTAGCCAATCTTACAACAACTGTTAATAATTTATTTCAAGAGCGACATTGTTATTTGTATTTCATAGAACACCGTTGCGTGACAGCTGTACATTGTAATCGCGTAAAGAACGTGAATCACTCACCTCGTGATCCCCGGGGCGTGTTCGCTCCGCGCTCTACAAGCTGTTCATTAATTACTAGCGCTAATCACCCGAAGGCTTGTCAATCATAGCGCCGACACAATCCGCGCTCAAACACTTTACGAAAACGTGCCAGTACAAAATCGTCTTGAATTACGAGAGACATCCGCAGGATTAGACAGGATCCAAATTGACAAAATCATTTTATTATAAGTTCATAAATTCATTGGAATTATTCTGTAATTCAAAGTACAAGGTAATAGTGACTTAAACTCGTCAGGTACTCTGTACCTACATTATAAGCTTTCAAAATATAAGGAGGCATTAAACGCAATAAAATGTAATATGAATATTATGTAAACGTTTGTGCTGATTTTCATTTTACGTAAGTTTGATTTTCATTTTTAGTCATTATTTGCACAAAAATATAAAACGAGAATTAGTAAATATTCTGCGTGAGTTAAAATGTGTTAAGTCCTGTGAGTGTTTCTTCTTTGGGAGCCCACGATTTGATGCCAACAGATCTGCACTGAACTCCCGATGAAGTATAAGTTTTATTTGCCCCTCGTACCTACCGCGTCGTGACAAGGTAGTGTACAAAGTGAGCCCCCGTGCGCCCTGCTGCGACTCGGTGCCACGAGAGGTTACCAGATGTTCTATCGTCACGATGGCATGCAAGTGACTCTCTCCTCAGCTCTGTGAGGTGTGACGTAGCGGCGCGTGCGCACTCACCCCCGAGCACGCGGCACGTGAGCAGCACATCGTCGCCCTCCTCGTGCGGGCCGAGCGTCGTGGTGTTGATGACGCGCCCCCAGCGGTCCACCACCACCGGCTTCTCGGGAGGCACTACGGACAAATAACACACATTATTGTACGTTTTCATCATCATCATCTCAGCCGCAGGACGTCCACTGCTGGACACAGGCCTCCCTCAGCGTCACCAAGTATTCATCATGAGGGGAATGTTGCCATACTCACCAAGCTTAGCAGGGAGGTTGGCGAGCGTAGCACGGGATGTTGATACACTTTACTCTTCTACTGCCGCACGGCATTGTAAGTTTTACTTTTAAAGAAATACTCGTATGCTCTAACTTATCCACCTTATTTACCTGGCACTAATCTTCATGACTGACATTTTAATCATTTAGACAAATTACTGACCTGTAATTGTATAATAAATAAATAAATAAAATAAAAAGCCTTTTATTTCTTGCTTAAATTACAAAAAATTTCTTATGTACTACTTATGTTAGTTTACTCTACTTAAAATTATTTGTGTATCTATCTTTATCCATATTTCTTAAACTTACCGTAGTTTTACATTCTTAATTTACTTTCATTGTGTTTATCTATTGTTTACTTATTTCTATATATTAGTTTCTTGCTTCTTTAACAAGAACCCCAGGTCGGGTGAAGGCCTCCTCCAAAGATGCCCATTTGTCTCGGTCTTGTGCTGTTAGACTCCAGTTGGGGCCGGCGGTTCTATTAATGTCGTCTTCCCATCGTGTTATTGGTCTTCCTCTACTTCTTTTTCCTTGTGGGCCTCTCCATAAGGTTACTTTTGCGGTCCATCTCTGGTCTGTAAGCCTCGCTATATGCCCTGCCCATTTCCACTTAAGCTTTTGTGCAAAAGTCAAGGCATCTGTGGCTTTTGTCAGTGCTCTTATTTTTGTGTGTCTTACTTTATCAAGTTTCTTTACCTTGAGCATGCTCCGTTCTAGACCTCGTTGGCATGTGGCGATTTTGTGCTTTGCTCTAGCCGTAAATTTCCATGTCTGACATCCGTACGTCAAACACGGCAAAAGACTAGAGTTCATGATTTTTGTTTTTAAGCTTATTTGCAAATTACTTTTAAAAATTTCTTTTAAACTCCAGTATTTATTCCATGTTTTCTGTACTCTTCTTTCTATTTCTTTGTCATTAATTTTTCTGTCGAAACTGACTGTTTTTCCTAGGTATATGTAATTTTCTGTATATTTCAAAGGGTGTCCATTAATTATTATTGGTGTTTCACAGCTGTTCGTCATAGTCATTGTCTTAGTGAGATTGATTTTTAATCCTACATTTGTACTAGCTTCTTGTAAGGATTTTGTCATTTGTTGCAGCTGTGAGCTTTCCTCTGATAGCAATACTATGTCGTCTGCAAATCTCAGATGACTTAGGAAAGCACCCTGTATATATATTCCTGATGTGCTCCATTCTAGCTTACTGATGACGTTTTCAAGGATAGATATAAATATTTTTGGCGATAATGGGTCTCCCTGTCTTACTCCTCTCTTAATGGGGAAACTTGGACCCAGGGTTTCCAACTTTATTCTACCCGAATTATTATTATATATGCTTCTAATAACTTTGATGTACATTTCGTTGACTCCTTGTTCTTTCAGGCTTTCCCAAATGCATGCGTGTGTAACTGTGTCGAACGCCTTTTGATAGTCAACGAATGCGAGATATAGGGGTCTTTGCTGTTCCTGATATTTCTCTATTATAAGCTCAAGGGTGTGAATGTGGTCAACTGTAGAAAACCCTCTCCTGAAGCCGGCCTGTTCTACTGGTTGTCTAGCTTCAATTACGGGACTGATTCTTGAGTTTATAATAGTGGAGAACAGCTTGTATAGGGTTGGTAGTAGGCTTATCGGTCTGTAGTTCCCTATTTCCTTTGGATCACCTTTCTTGTAGATCAAAATGATATTAGAGTCGGACCATTGTGTAGGTGTTATGGAATTTTGTAATATCATATTGAATAATTCAGCTAGAGGTATGGCCAAAATTAAGTTTGCTGTCTTCAAAGCTTCATTTGTGATATTGTCAGATCCAGGTGATTTGTCTAGTTTTAGTCTTTTTATTGCCTCTCCGACTTCATTTGCCTCTATTAAGTTAAAATTCTCTTCACTGCTGTCCTGTGTTGTGCTATTGTTGTCTTCTTGTGTAGGGGTCTTATTATTCTTGTCACTGTAAAGGTTTTTATAGAAATTCGAAGCTGTAATGATAATATCCGTACGTTTGTTTGGGTCTATGTCTAACTTATTTAAGCCTTCTATCCAAGTCTTATTTGTTCTTAAGTCTTTGTAGGCCTTTTTTGTGCTTCCGGTGAGATATAAGTGTTGTTCTATGATAGCGTGTCTGTATTTTTTATAATCATCCTTTATATATCGATTGACTAATTTGTAGAGCGCGGAGAGTTCGTTTTTCATAGATCTTGTTTTATGTTTTGTTTTTTGCAGTTCTTTTCGTCTGTTTAATAGAGTTAGTGTTTTTGTCGACAGTATTTTGTGGCTTTTATGTTCTTCACCTATCACTTTAGCTAACTTTAAGCTACGGTTAATTGCATTTGTTATGTTGTCGTAATAGGTTTGCACTGAGATGGTTTCCTGGCTATTAGCTGGATCAGATAGCATTAAAGTCAAGTTTTCCCTGTATTTCGATATTTCATCTTCATTTTTTAGTTGGTTTATATGACTGTTTGCAAATTTGACTCTACTTTTCTTTTGATTGGTTAGACATATTGTCGCTCTGATTATTCTATGGTCTGATGGAAAGTTAAGGTTCATAGTACCGATGTCTTGAAATATTCTAGGTTGGTTCGACAATATATAGTCTATTTCGTTTTTTGTTTCCCCATTTGGCGATCTCCATGTCCATTTTTTGTTTGGTTTCTTTTTATAACATGTATTAATTATGGTTAGCTTGTGTTCTAATGCGAAGTCTACTAGTCTCTGTCCTCTTTCGTTTCTTTTTCCGTATCCAAACTGTTTAGTAACCAAGTATTCTTCTTTTTTAGGTACTCCAATCTTTGCATTAAAGTCTCCCATAAGTATGGTAGTATTGTGTGTGGTTTCTAATGCTTTGTCTATTGTCTTGTAAAATTCGTCAATATCGTTTTCACTTGCCGATTCTGTTGGTGCGTAGGCTTGTATAATACTTACCCTGTAACCTTGAAAATTCATGTTTAGTACTGCGACACGCTCAGATAAGCCAGTGAAGCTTTCTATATCTTCTTTATGTGATTTGTTTATTATAAATCCTACTCCGTATTTTCCTGGAGTGTGGCCTATGTAGCATAATATGAAGTTTTCATACTCCTCTATTGCTGTGCCTTTCCGTCTCATTTCCGATATCCCTATTACATCGTATTTTATTTCTTTTATAGATTCTTCAAGTTCTAATAAGCGTTCGTAAGACGATAAAGTTCTGACATTATAGGTTGCTATCTGTATTTGGTTTAGTTTTTTGTTTGATTTTATGAATTCTTTTTTATTCTCTGGAGGGTTATGGTCGTAATCTTCCACGGTGACCAGTCGGATTGGAAGATGTTGCTTGTTTCTTATTATATGGTTGTTTGTGAATTTTTTGTTGCAGGAGGAGGAGGGGCTTCGTTGCTATGTTTGTTTGGATAACTTTCTTTGTTATTTGTATTTTTCTGTACTAGGAAGTTAAGAAGTCCAGGTTTTACGACTCCTTCTGAGATACTGTTTGACCTTTTAACCAGTGTTTCGGGTTGTTGTGTTTTATTTTTCTTGTTTAATTGTATGTGTTTCTCTATATTTGGTGTAGTCACGTTATCAGGTGACGTAGGAAGTTTCCTTTTTGTATTGTTTTTAAATACTACCAGTTTGTCATATTTAATTACTGCTGTGTTTCCATTCTCTCTTTCCGATTTAAGCTGTTCTTGCAATTCCTTCCTCTTCTCCAGCACGTATTTTGGATAGTCTTCTTTGACATAGAACTGAGATTCCTTCAACGCTCCTTTTTTTTTCAAAATTTTTATTTTTGTGCCTAGAGTTGTAAAAGTAACAATCATTGGACGAGATCTTTCCTCTTTTTTTCCAATTCTTTTAACTTCTTGGATGTCGTTGTGTGTAAGCTTGATAGAAAGATATTGTTCTATCCATTTGATAATGCAGTTTTCTAAGTTCTGGTATGATGTTTCAGTTTCTTTGATACCGAAGAATGCTAGGTTTCTTATTCTTGCCTGTTTTTCCAAATAGTAGATTCTTTTTTCTTGATTTTCCACGGTTATTTTTATTTTTTCTTGATTTTCTTCTAAAATTAAAAGTTTTTCCTCGAACAATTGACTTATATTTTGCGTGACTTGTTCCGTAACATTTTTTCCGGTTTCTCGAATTTCTAATCTTTGCTCGTCCATTTCTTTTTTTATTGATTTAAGCGTGTTTAGAATTTCTTCCATGATTTGCGTTTTAATTTTATTGTTTTGGTACAGGTGGTGCCCTCTATTGCCTTGCCTTCGAGTTATATAGTCAGCCTCTAGAAGTGGTTTAATACGTTGCTTTGTAGTACGTCTCTCTTGTAACAGGTGGCGCCTTTACAGAACCATGCTGCCATCTATTAATTTAGTCTGGTATTGATCAGCTAGTCGAAGAGTGATCGATGTTATTCTTGTTTCAGTGCGGCCTTTTTTTTGTAGGTGGCGCTGTGTATGCGATGTTGTAGCGATACCAATTTTTGCAAATCATCAATCTTAGGTTATGTTTTTGTTTACTTTTTTAACATTTTCTACTAAATTGTTTCTTGTTATCACTTGTACACACCTGGTAGAATCTTGGGTTGTTACGACTTGAAAGGCACAGAGGAAGTCCATAGAGTTGTGAAAAACACTAGATGATGTACACTTTATTGTTGTCCAAAGTTTCACGAATTAGTGTGCTTTTTTCAATGTCTTTCAATGTCACTGTTTCACCAAGCACTTTTTCTCATTACACTTTAGTACTGATTTGGTCGAAATTCACTTTTAATGTTTTTTCTCTGATATTGTTTACGGAGCCGATGTTACCGTGGCACAGTAGCGCCCTCTTCCATAAAGTAGCACAGGATTATTAATCTTTCCTTCTAGCACATATGATTTTATACAGGTTACTGCAATTGTATAAGGAATGAGTAAATAATCCGGGACATTTTACAAAACACCAGGAAATCTGAACACTTCAAAGTAAGCAGAATTGTGTTATGAAAACCAGATCACTGATAGAAAACGTATGTTGTTTTCTGTATTCAATTTCAATTTATCCAAATACTTTAAAAACACATGGACTTGGGACAAATAGAAGCAGAGCATACAAACATTTCTAAGAATATTGATAAATCATATTTTTTTTAGAGTCGTCATATTCTTCGAATTATTATATTGTAAGTAAATTTAGGTCTATGTCTAACGGACTGACGAGCTGTAATAATGATGATAATTTGGTATATAGTGGTTGAAAATAGTTTACAGTTGGATCCCGTGTAATAGTGAACGTTGCCGTCCATTTAGGAAGCGCAGTGGTCAACAATAATTCGGGAGCGCAGCCGCAGAGTATCGACGTTTGTGCTAAATGTTGTGGCTGACCCCGGCTTAGTCTCTAACGACCAATCAATTATACACCGGGCACACTTATGGCAATTTGAAGTCACTCTATTGTTAAACCTACCTAGTAGTAGCAAATGTCCGTCGTTGCATGGAAGAGAAAGCGTAAAACGATTTCACAATAACTTATTTTATTCCTTGCTCCTAACACTGTAAAGTTCTTCCCGTCCACACATGGAAGACTCAATTAATTAAATGGGACGCGTTACAATATCCGCGCGGGTTCCGAAACAGATAGCAATTAATCAGCCCAATACAACGCAGGTGATTGCTAACAGCCTCGTCCGATTAGCATCAACTCTGAACCCGAAACAAACTACTATTAAACTATTTTCATCCCTGGAGCTTACATTATAAGGTTGGAATTCCTTCGCACGGGTGCCAAAGTTAAATTTGCCTCGCTGGCTATTTCGGCTGGTTCCGTTTAAAGCATCAAAGCCCAATTGGGTTTTACATCGGACATAGCGGCGTTCAATCTAACTTTAGCTCTAATACTCGCCGAACGATAGGTCCGCTCGTTAAAAATGCAATGGCTTCTATAAATTTCAATTATTGACAGTTCATGAATTATATCGGAAAACGCGTGTTTTAAAATCTCCGTTGAATCGCACTCGGCGCTCGCGGCGTGGTCTCCGGCCGCGTCGGAACTCAACCTCGGCATAATCATTTACCAGCTCGTAACATTTAACTTTATT
This sequence comes from Pasiphila rectangulata, assembly GCA_963082625.1. Classification (NCBI taxonomy): domain Eukaryota; kingdom Metazoa; phylum Arthropoda; class Insecta; order Lepidoptera; family Geometridae; genus Pasiphila; species Pasiphila rectangulata. The sequence continues at coordinate 23,630,387 of OY720238.1, read as the reverse complement.
ACATGTTTAATACTGTTCCGTTGCTCAATGGAGTTTTGTCAACGAGATGACTTTCAATGGCAGGTCTGCAAACCGCTTATTTGCACTTTTTTTTTTATTTCGTAAAGGCTTGCGTTGTTTTAAAAGCACGAATCGTGACGCGCACGTATCTAAAGAAAAGTATCACGCCCCCACCTGGGCCCGCATTTAAACTCTCAACTTTACTTACACTTTGGGAGTAATTTAACTCGATTAAGTCGATAAGCGAAATCAATTTAAAGTTAACCGTCTCAAGCTAATGGAAGTGACATAATCCGCATTCAGGAGAGGATCCGCTCCGCTACTCAATTTAAAGATAACAGACAGATAATCTTCGATGGGCTCTCATAGATACTCTCAACTAAATTTTAAGCTATATTTTTAACAACATTTTCTTTGTCTATTAATTTAAAAGACTATGGGAGACTAGGCCTTGTACTCGCTTTTTATCTGTGGACAGAACTCCGAGTTGTATTGAGCATGAGCATGTGTTGAGCATAATGAGTTTGAGCGTGCCCAATGAGTTCGTAGGACGGCGCCGCACGGCAGGGCTGGCTTGCTTGGCAGAGCACCATCGACACGCTCAGTGATAGTATTAAATATAGATGCCGAAAACATAGACATATTAACATGTTCTTTGGGACGATTCGTTAAAGCTACTCTGACAACTTCAACTTCTAATGATACTGCACACTACTACATACTACAGACACTGTCACTAGTACTTTATCGAAGCAATCATTTAAACTACGATTAAATAGATAGATAATCAAAAAACAGTTGTATAGGTTTGATGATTTTTTTGCTTGACTCTATATGTATGATAATTTAATTAATTATTTATTTTTCAATTCACTTTTAGCTTATTATAATTGTCAATATACTATTAAATTAATTTATTACTTATTACACTTACACCGCAAATACACTCCGCACACACACAACGCAACACACTGACAAACATTCGAGGACTTGATTTGATTTGTTTTGTTTATTTATATTTTTATATATATTTTTTATATATTGTTTGTTTTATCTTGTTTTATTTTCGATAAAAACTAAATTATTTTCCTTATACCTCATAAATTCTTACTACTTAATTTTTCAATTTTTTTTCTCTTTTTGTACAAATTTCGACACAGTCACGATAAAGAGTCTGAGAAGAGACCCACTGTGACCTCGCAACACAGACTCCTTCCAGAGATCTAGTGCGGGGAACAGCGCTCATCAAGGTACACTCGTCATAAAAAATATCTGCTTATTCGATGTATAAAAATATTACAACTTGTACCAGTGTTTATCGCTTTTGCTAAAATAAACTTTATTTTTATTTTATTTTTATTTTTTTATTCTTTTATTAATTTTTTTTATCAATTTGTGGTGTACACTGTTCTTACTATTGTTATTTAATTGTTAATAATTATTTGAATTTGTTAATATTATTACTTTGGTTCACATTAATATTATAGTAATTATATTGACTTTTCATTTTTACGTTATCAATAGATGAACTTGATATTGAACTTAAACTATTGTTTATGTGACTATAAGTAATGATTTTTAATGAATAACTAAACAACGCTGAATTTACACAACATCATCTAGCCCTAAGCGAAGCAGAGCTTGTGGTAGGTATGGGTACTAGATGATACTTAATACATTATTATATTAATTTTGTTATTTGATTTATCCCGAGGTGGAAATTGAACCCGCAACCTCTAGGGTCGCAGGTGAAATTTCGCCCGCTGCGCCACAGAGGTCGATTATGATTTATTTTGTATTTTTATTTTTTCCTGTAAGTATATTGATAATTTTGATGATAATAAATAAATAAGTACACAATTATTTACTCTTCTATTTAAAAATATTGATTCACAATAATTTAGAACCTAACAATAATATAAGCAATTTTAGCTTTGAAGCTTAACAATAAACGGACCAAACAAAACGCGACAGATTCATCGACTTTGAGTACCGCTTGGTTACTTGTTTTTATTAGCTGTTACTTTTACGGTTGAACTCATCGCCATCGGTGACCTGCATTCAGATTGATGGGGTTTTCGGTCGAGCATTCTGCGTCGTCGTAATATACGAGGAGCGGTCAATCGACGGGGCGGCGATATCCCACCGGGAGCAATCCAATTAATGTGGCGTGTCAGCCGCGCCATTACACGGCGATGGGAACTGAGCACCGTGCCCGGCCGCCATGTCGCCGCTGCAGGGAATACGTTAAAAATATATTAAATTAGATCGGACAGGGCCCCGCCGCGACTCGTAAACAAGAAACATCAACTAATTTGTAAACAAATTTGTGTTATGTCAAAATCGAAATGAGTTTTCTGAGAACGATGAAAATGTGGGACGCGACCATCGGGTGTGTTTTCAGTGATCATTAGAAGTGCGTGGGGTGCCGGCTGTTGCCGTGGGGAGCCGGCAATAGAATATTACCCCTCCTCTCATGCCCGTGGATGCAGTAAGAGCCTGCTCAGGAAGATAGGCAGCTGCGTCTTTCCGTGCATAAACATCCTATACTGCGTTCGCCAACCCGCTTTCCAAGCGTGGTGAGTGTGGTAACTATCCCTCATATCTATGAGGAAGACCTATGTAGTGGACATTTTCAAAGATGATGATTTAAAGTGCGAAGCGGTAAATTTATTTTTTATCCTAGTACTCACATGATTAAAACGTGCGTTCTTATGCGCTCCTCATACGATTGCGTTTAATAGCCGTTTCGTATCAAAGATACGAGCAAACCGGCCATTTGTTATGCGTAACAAGCGTAAAACTGTGAATCTTTTGCGTGAGAGAGGCATCCCAGCAACCCGGCCGAGGGTAAGGTAACGAGTTTCCAAAGCCGGCGCTCGGGGAGGTAATTAGCGCGCCTCATCGGCCGCCACTCGACCGTGAACGGACAACCCGTCTTGCAAACCTACTTACATATAGGTACGCCTCATTAAGGCGCTTCTCTATACATTCTACTATCAGTTAAATGCTTCCCGTTCACATATTTGAATAAAGGACACATAGCTTCAGATGCAGGAAAACGACACGTTCTCCTGACAAAAGTCATATTCTCGTAGGATACCGTCGGGCGCCGGGTGGTGGCTCGCAGGTGGTGCTCGATAGAGTTATAACAAATGCCAATAAACTGCCTCGAAGGCGATATCTCGAAGGTCGTGCTAGGAAAATAAAGCAGAAACAGACACGGTGACCTTAAGAAATGCCAGGGAAATGCTAATCGCTCCATTCCTCGCACTGAAGGTGAGAGGTGCAGATAAATGTCAACCCAGCACACTAACACACACTGTAAGCGCACTGTAGCGCGCTACTCTGATCGCGCGTACATTGTGGCTGGTCAAAATATCGTGTATTCTAATTGTGTGTTGGCGGCGCGTCAGCAGGAGGCGTAGCCGCAGCGCGCGCGTGCTGGCTTACATTTTGATTAATTTAAATTCGAAATTATCAGGCTAGGTGTCCATCACCTATTAATTTAAATTCGAAATTATCAGGCTGGGTATCCATCACATATTATTTTCTGATTTTCGGTTTTATCTATGCCTAAATCCCCTTTCTCTGATAAGGAGGGCATTGATTCATGATATACATAATACTTGTAGGTTACTGTAGATTACATCTCCAGAGATGTGCACTCAATGCATAGTAAATTAAGCGTGTCACCCCCGTAGAGCCTACCTGTTACAGCCTTATTTATGACATAATTAGAGACACACGCCCCAATAGTTCTGTGAAACAATTACTGGATAGTCCCGGGATGTTACGGTCTTGTTGCCTCGAGGCGACAATGCGGCACAATAACGCCAGTCGTGAGCCGTAACTTAAGAGCACGGCGCGCCGTGTTTGGGCGCCGTATATCTGTCGCCTACACAATACTGCTTGCTTTCCCTACGTACCTCTGATATACCTAACCTGCCTAGCATTGCACGCCTTTCAGGTGCTGAACTACGTAGCCATACAGCATTTAAACTTCTTTTATTTGTACATATCAACCAATAAGTTGGATCACATGACCGCACGCCGCCATTCAAGTGTCGAGCTACAAGCACCGTTAAATTACACGTTTTTATAACTACAAGCGAAGCAATCATGAAGCGGATATGTTTACTTTCGTCGGTAATAAAATTGTTTTTGTTATTTGTAGGTACAAAATCAATTACATAGTCAAATAAGAATATAACAAAATTAAAAACTGGTTGCGCCGCGACCTGGAGAAACTCATTGGTGTCTTATCTTAATAGCCCATCGGATCCCACTGCTGGGCCAAGGCTTCCCTTCTCTTTCTCTTTCATTCGTATCGCTAATTGTATATTTGCTTTGGCAGAGTATTATGTGGTTTACTAGTTACTAGTTGTCGCCCCGAACTAAGAACGAGCGAAATTTACCTCTTTCAATGAACTCCCAATGGATTTTCTCTTTTTCGATTTAGACGGGATTGCTGGAATTCTCCAAACGCACTTTGTTTATACATCCAATGATAAAGAAGCATGTACAGATAAATTTCGTATACGGGAAGTGTGGAAGAAAGCTGCGTGAAGTGTGGTGGAAATGCTAATCAAGCATTTCCACCACACTTCACGCAATATTATTTTTTTTTGGAAAAGACGATGCAACGCGATGGCTCCCTTGGACATAACGGCCGAGAAGGCCTCGTATACCTCGGTGCACGGAGGTGGGACGGATTGGGATCCTGTGTCCGCCATGATCACTAGACTTTACCCATTAGACTTCTTCTTATGAACCTTAAGGTACCTAATAATATAATTTCAATAAGTACCTAATATAAAATTATACATAAATCCTTCGCCACAGTAAAATTGTTTGATAGTTATTACGTTTTAAATACAATTTTATAATCAATAAATTTGTATCAACGGTACCTCTTAATATTTTAATATAATGAAAATCGGATGATTTTTTTAAAGATTTCCTTAGATATAAAAAAGCCCCACTGAAAGACAATCGAATTTATTATTAATCCCCCACGACAATATGTTTGCATTGATGTTATCTCCTTATCTCCATAACCTTATCTCATTATCTCCAATTCAAGAATTATCCTCGGACGCTTCGCCCACTCGTTCGAAAAGGAGGCATGTGTCCAGCAGAACAGATTCTCAAGACACACTTTATGAAAGCGAATTAACCAGTCTAATATTTAGATGCGGAACCATTGAAGTATTATTACTAGCGTATAGAATTGACACCCGCGAACAACAAGTTTGCGCCATGAGTTGTTGCCGGCCGGCAACAACTCATTTAGTCGTTCGTCGACGCCCATCGCGACCGCATGCGAATAAACCCAAATTAAAAATGCCGTCTTGCGTGTTAAAAACGTGTAATTAATCAATCAACTGCGAAGAAAAAAGATAGTGGCGTGACTTATCATCGGAAAGTAAACAGAATATCAACTAAAACCAACTAAAATTAATTTTTGTACATTATTTTCTATTGTACTGACATTTTGTTTGAAAATCATAGATTATGAAAAGTGATTCGTACAGATGGGATGTGTAGGTACCTACTAAGGGTTGGCGACAAAGGTTTAACTGATTATTTTTAACTCATATTACTCGCCCTATGCCGTCTGTCTGATCAGTAACAGTAGGTACTCTAGGTACCTACTGTAGGTATCTTTTGCAATCGTCATTACTTATAAACTGAAGCTGTATTATACCTATATTGTTGTCTGAACAAATTCTTAATGTAAAGATTGACGACCTCTGTGGCGTGGTGGGCGAAGGTTCGCCTGCGATGCGAGGAGGTGGGTTCGATTCCCGCCATGGGACAAATGTTTAGTGATCGCTGCAGATATTTGTTCTGGGTGTTCAGGTCATTTTCTACGTATAATAATAAATAAATAGGTATTTATGTATTGTATTGTATTTATTATATCAGTTATCTAGTAGCCATAACAAGAGCTCTGCTTAGTTTTGGGCTATATAATCATCATCATTTCAGCCAAAAAACGTCCACTAATGAGCAAAGGCCTCCCTCATGGGTCTCCATGAGGGGTAGTTGCCATACTCACCACGCTTGGCAGGCGGGTTGGCGAGCGCAGTACGGGATGTTGGTATATGGAAAGACGCTGCTGCCCATCTTTCGGAGGTATCCCTTAGCAGGCTCTTACTGCATCCACGGGCATGAGAGGAGGGGCAGAGTGAAATAAAATGTGGGGTCTAGTTAGTGTAAGTACCTACCTACCTATGTACGTACTTGTTGGATAAAATACCAATTTATTTAAAAAAAAATGACTTTAAACGCTTAACGATTCGTTTTAATTTAATGTACCTACTTAAATATTTTTACGTTTTGAAATATAATATTCATAGGTACCTACTGCATTAATAGCTGTCTGAAGTGTCCCTTCTGCGGTGAAAAAAATCTATTAGAGCGACATGTTGTTACACTATGTTGAACGAAACGTGTAAGCGCCACGAAATTCACGGCGCTTACGACGTTTTGGTCGCGAGAAAACTATTCTCTATTAGCGATCTAGCGCTGCATGTATTGATGGTATGGATAGACGACATTCTAATCGTGTAGCGCTGCAGCGAATACTTGTGTGCGGGGGCGAGCGCGCCCCGCGCAGGCACCCCCGCTGTCATCAAGTTGCGACACGTATTTTGTTTGGTATAGCTACTCTAACTATTTACAACTCACTGTGCGGAACTTAATTAATGGTTTGTTTACGGTTGCGATATTCATTCAAAAATCATTTTAATCCCCGCTGCTAGCAGATACGAACCCGGATTTATTAAATCGGTAATTGCTTTGATTTCAATAAATCCCGACTTAAAATCCAATACTCGCAATTTATTCGTACTTGATTAGTGCTCAAATATCTTATTTAGTTATCTCATTTGACGAGAGCGCTCACGGGCGGGGCGGGCGGCGCCCTAGACGCGGATATTTATTTTTAAATGAGTTTATCGTGAAGTTGGTGTTGTTTTGGGTTTATGCAGTCGTAAGTACCTACGTCTTACTTCTCTTATTTTTATTGCTACTACTACTACGCGATGCTTGAGTTTTTTATTTTATACATAAGTTTGTATAAAGACTTTCAGCCAGTTTTTGGTCTTTATATCTTGTGCTATCGCTCCTTATCTTGGGACAACCTTTAAGGCGTATACATATATGCGACGGAATCTGAATCTTCAGATCTAATTGAAACTTTGCTTACAAGGACCGATGACAAAACAATCATTCGATTTTGGTTTTAAAACTATTATTATTTTCCATGTAGTCTCACTGCCTAAATGTACTTTAAGTGTTATTCGCGCTGTCTACTGCAAGATGTCCGTAGTCATTAATGGCTCACAAGCCTTTGTCATTTATATATCGATCGAAGTTTTGCAATTAATGCCGGTAATCTCGCCGCCCCCGGTGACAGCCCGCATAATTATGTTTTGTTTGTGAAAAAGTCCTTGTATCTATTATTATTTGATCCTTATTGTACATAATTTACATAAAAAAAAACAAAAAACAAATAGTGATATTACAGAATACTTAGAACATTCTGTGCATAATCTATGTCACAGACGTAGCTTGGGAAGCTGCGAGGCTAAAATGGGATTGGACTGGTCGGCTGGTTCCGACCAGCCGACCAGCCCAATCGGAAGCGACAGATCTAGAGGCAGCAAGTGCCTATGCCACTATAACCTTCTGTCATATAAGTTTAGATTTGTCACTAATCTGCAATACCCTATGTATTATATTGGTTGTTATTTGTTGTTTGGTTCACTTTAATGCCAAAACCAAATTCTACTTCACTGCATAATACTGCATGTTGTGTACTCACTATTTATTGACATGAAAAACAATGTAAATTATTAAATGATCTAATATTATATAACATATGATTCTTAAAAAGTGACCAAATTTGCAACGCCCTAACAGAGCCTAACAGAGTTCATGTATGTTACTTATAATAATTATGTATTACTTACTCGTAGATCTAATGCAAACCATATACATGAAGCAATGAATAAATAAATTACAAAATTGAATTACAAATTACAAATATTTAGTAACAAATCCGCTATATATACATACCTATATCTAATAAGCGCTTGAAACACCTAAAAAGAATTCGACACGTGTTTCGCCTCTACAAGACACCTTCAGGAGAAATCGGCTCCGCGTTCAGTGTATGCCGTGACGAACGGGGAGCCGATTTCTCCTGAGCTTATAGATAGTGGTATGCACTGACCGACAACAGTGAGGTTGTATCGGAAGCTGGTGGTCTGCGTGTTGCGGAAGTCGACGCGGCAGCGGTAGACGCCCTCGTCGCGGCGCTTCACGTCGCGCACGCGCAGCGCGGCCGGCGCCGGCGCCGTGGCGAAGTGCGCGCGCGGCCCGAACACCTCGGGCGCCGACCAGTGCCGCGCCTCCGCCAGCGGCTTGCCGCGCACGTCGAAACTGGAACAACACACGCACATCAACACGTCGCCTTCACTTATAGGGTTCCGTACCCAAACGTTAAAAACGGGACTCTATTACTAAGGGGCCGTCTCCACAAGCGATTTATTTCTTTGTCCTCAAAAAACATGTAAGGAAGAGGACTTAGCATTAAGTCGGATAAAGTTTATTTATCGGATCAAGCTGCATCCCGGACCCAGCGGCTTCATGAGTTTGTTGGGCAATTGTTACAACATTCTGAAGGAGATGATTACAGACATGCTGTACTGTGATTAGACCTTTATTGCCCGAATCCTCTACGCACACTATCACTTCAAGTAGACTATACTGATAGATAAGGCATGAGAGACCCTCGTCATTATATTTAAATATTTTCTTTACGAATAAAAGTTTATAATTTAATAACATTTCCAAGCAATTTTAAAGAACCGATAAGCTGCTTAGGATTAATATCGCGCATTGTTCTCCAACGTGCCAGCTTGCTATATCGGTACGGAAAACACATTCTCACTAAAAAAATCTCTGCGATGAAACTAAGGCGTTCTTGTCCGCCGCCAGTGTTTGCGGCTCATTAGAGAGCGGGTCTCACCTAGTTAGGCCACTTAGCATTCCCCGCGCATTGGCTCTACAAAGCTAAATTGAAAAGCTCCAATGATAATTTCATCAATCGTTACTTTATAAAGTCGTTCTACCTGCACTAACCAACCCAAAAAAACCAGCAACGGACAAACACAGTTTTTAATCTGGCTAAACCTGGCCGGCCCGCTGCCAATAAAACCGAGCAGGCCGCTCGAAAACAGAAAAACAAACGAAGCCTTTTTGTTTTCGTGGCTGAAAATAGGCACATTTGTCCACAACAAAATGGCGGTTTGTTGAGCACGGGCCTGTCGCGTCGTCCCGCGGCCGCAGACCGCACGTCAGCGCGCCGTCCGGAACACGCTTGTTGCGATATGCAGGAACTATCCACATTCGCCTGTTATTTTTGTCAATATTCTGCGCTTCACCGTGCGGGGCTCCGCACAGTTCGTAGTGGGCCTCGCGTGGGCTCGGTGACAGCAGGCGGCGCGGGGTGTAATAAGTGTCGGCGGGGTGACGAGTTGACAGCAGGTGTACTGACGTTACAACTGCTAAGTAATTTCACGAATATTTCTGCCCTAGTTGATTTCCTATCCTAAATTGCGGTTGTTTTGACTGCTTAAAAACACAAATAAAATGAAAAACAAGAGAAAAACCTCGCTCATTTCACTATTAGTGCCAAAAGAGCAAGAGTTGCGCTCGCTAAACTGAATGTTCTCGTAACTATCATCGCTTTTTAGCTAATCTATAACTATAGTTGAAGGAGGCAGCTCGGTTCATTCGACGCTTAATTCTATAATAAGCTTAAAACAAAAACTGCAGATTTAGTTTCATAATATTAAAACTCGCAAAAGTGTCCAATCTAGAATACAAATATTTTTTTTATATCTTCATCAAGCGCTCAACGCAAATTAAGCTTCAAATAATTTTCATAAAATCTCTCTTCGTAAGCCTTTCAGGGCAAAATTAGTTTAACAAAAGTATTTCAGGATAACTTGTAATTTACCTCTAATTTTATTTGGAGAATCTGTCTAAAGTTTAACGTAAACTGACATTGATGGCTTTCTGAGCGACGCCATCATTTAGTCTTCTGACTAACTTAGAACCATTACAACTTACTTGATTATCTTAAAGGATTTTTGTGGTTAAATAATAAAATAACTGAGGCATTGTTACCCGTTCCGCGAGGCCGCGCACCATTACACATCCAATTACAGTATTTTAGAGTTCCTCTGTACGAAATCGTGCACCTACCTACAAAACGGTAAGGTGAGGGTAAACAAGGGTGTATGAAGTGCCGAACCCGCGAACATTAATCATGCGAGAGCCCGCTCGGAGAGTGCGAGCCACGAGGAGCTCGGTGTGACTCGCCTTCATCCACTGCAACGGCTCATCTCCGATCTCACCCAAAAAAATACGCAACTTCATCGTCATCATCATCATCCACAGCCCGATTTCACCCACTGCTGGGTATAGGCCTCCCTAAGTTTGTGCCATCCACCACGATCCTGTGCCAGTCGCATTGACGCCATTGACGCCCTGCGATCTGTACCAGGTCGTCGACCCACCTCGCCGCCGGTCCCGCAACTTAGTTATCAAATATTATACAAATACAAAGAGCCACAAGGTAACAGAGGTTGTAACTTTGCTATCTTTTTACACAATCTTAAGATTGAATTTGATGGCGCAGTTCATACCGCGGAGAGGCGCGCCGACGCAGCGCATACGTCTCCGAGAGTGGTTTAATGTGTAATCGCTTACTTGTAAAATTCCGACGGGCAGGGAGCAGGCGTCAAGCCGGCCGTCAAGCCAACCGTCAACTTGAGCCGCCTGACGGCTGACGGAAAATAATGGAAAAGCCGTTCAGGTTTTTTACCTTGTTATTTTACAAACCATTTCATGGCACTAAATAATGAATTGTAGTTAACCGACGTCCAAAAAAGGAGGAAGTTCTTAATTCGTCTGTATTGTTTTAATTTTTGTTACGTTGTTGTTAGCTTCGTCGTTTGTGGGTATCGATTCTTTCATTGTACAAAATTAACGGGTGATGACAGGGAGAGATGGCTAAGATAACGTATCCTTATACACTAATCATCATACGTACCTAAACATCACCATCATCATCATTAAAATAAAATAAAATGGAATGAATTCATATAAAAGCGTCTGCTGGAGTCCCTCGAGGTTACGCCCTAAATTTAAAGTTTATTATCATTTATAATATTATTTTCAGCCGTTACTGTACGACTAACCGTTACAACCGTGGGGTGCCGGCAGTAGAATGTTACCCCTCCTCTCATACTTGTGGATGCAGTAAGAGCCTGCTAAGGGATACGTCCGGAAGATGGGCAGCAGCGTCTTTCCGTGTATCAACATCCCGCACTGCGCTCGCCAACCCGCCTGCCAAGCGTGGTGAGTATGGCAACTACCCCTTATGGAGATCCACGAGGGAGGCCTGTGTTCAGTAGTAGACATTTTACAGCTGAAATGATGATGATGACTGTACGACTGTTGAGCAAAGGCCTAAATTCAATATCGAACGCGGGTAGGCGCTGAACTGTCAACACCAAAATAAATAAGCTCTTCATTTTTATTCAAAATTAATTAGTTAAAATCATTTATACCAAGCATTTAATGGTTTAAATGCTATAGTAAATAATTGCACATACCTGCTGGCTTACTACAGTTGTCATCTGTTCTTTTTTACTCAAGTTTCAACAAAAAGTGGCCCACATACTCAACATGTCTAACCTACAACATGTGCTGGAGAATCAAAATCGCATTGAAGAATCCCTGGTTTCAAGAATGGCTGAAATCGAGAAAGCTCTTACTTCAGCAGCCTCTGACAGTAAGCCTAACATTGAAAAATTATCACTGGATTTTAAAGCATTCAAAGAGATTGCTTTGTCAACACTGCAACTTCTTCGCTCTCAAGTCCAAGCTCTTAGCATTCATGTTGATGAAGTCACAGCAGACACAATGCCCTCCTCTTTAGTGGCATTCAGGAAAAGGACAGTGAAGATATAAAGTAGTCTGATATGTATTTATGTCATCGTTTAGGCATAAAGAATAGTCAGAAAACGTGTCCAATTTTAGTACGTTTCACTGATATGAATACTCGCAATCTCATATGGAGAGAGAAGAAACGCCTAAAGTCCACACCAACTGTTCTGAGTGAATTTCTAACTAAATCTTGTCAAGGTATCTTTTCTGAAGCCCGTAAACACTTTGGAATCAATAAGTGCTGGACCCGTGACGGAGCTATTATGGTTAAGCTCCCTAACAGTGAGTTAAAACGTATTATCACTCTGGACCAGTTGAACCAGCTAAGAAAGAAACATCCTTCATCGAGTGAAACCCGAGGCCCCGAGCATGCGCATGCAGCTAGTTCTTCGCGTTCACAGGCTGTAACCAAACCGGCACCAGGCGACTATGAACCCTCTAGGTCCCGTAGGAACGCCTCATCCAGAACCAGATCTAACAAGTAGCAGTTTTATTCACGATTTGTCATACGCTCTAGATCACTGTTATCATAGTTTTTTTTTTCTCCATAGCATCAAACTTGGCAGCGGTGCATACCCCCGTGTTTCGTTTTATTTCAATGCATTGTGTTGTAACTTTTTGTATCACCTGCATTTTTCTATTTACTGTGAAATGTGAAACGAAAATAGAACTTCTTCTTCTTTTTTAATGGCGTTTCCGAACGATCGTCATATTGTGGGGACAGCAGCTGTCATTGTCATTCACTGATCAAACTCAAATCTTAAGTTGTCTGTCAAACGTCAAACTTTGCTTGCCACTTTTACGAAGCAAGTTACGTTTACTTTTGTTAGTTGTTTATACCTAAATCATATTTTTTCTTCTTTTTGTTATTAAAAAAAACCTTTCATTATTGATAGATAGATAGATAAACTCTTTATTGGTACATTTAAGTTTGATGCCTTGTCTATATACCGCTAAATGTAAATATAAGTTGAGCCAGCTGGGAGTGCAACAAAAACTGATCCCTTAGTTAATTTTTTTTTTTGTTATAAGTGGTAGTATTTAATAATTAATAATTTATTATTTAATTTTATACTATATTTTATTTTATTATTTACATTGTTACTTAGTATATTTATAACATAATTACTATATTTTATGATTATTTTATCAAATATGAGCCAAAGTGATGAAGAATCTTTTAATACCGCCAGTGATTATTCTGATACATCTTTCGTCAGTGCTACGGATGACACCTTAACGCTTAACGATCTACTTGAAAACCTTTTTGCCCCACTAACTAAAAATTTCAATGTTTGCCACATTAATGCCCAAAGTATCGCGGCTCATTACCTACTCGGATTTGCATGAATCTTTCAACCTAAATTGTAACTCTCTACATGCATTACTTGTCTCGGAGCTGGCTCAAGCCGTCTCTGTCCTCTTGCTACTTTCCAATTCCGGGCTTTGTCTTAGTCAGAAACGATCGTATCAATAAACGGGGTGGAGGGGTTGCGATATATTTGAAGAGTGACATTGCTTATAAAGTAATTTTACAATCCCCGGCGACCTACAACTCTTCACCAGAGTATATTTTTATAGAGATTGACCTTGGAATAAAACTTGCCCTTGGTGTCATTTATTGTCCGCCTAACATTGATTATTTCGCCGAGCTTGAAACTGTGCTGGAAGACTTAATGACTCACTTGCTGATAATGGGTGATTTTAACACGTGTCTCATAGGTAATAACTCTCGTACTGCAAAACTGCGCAATATTCTTGAGTCCGTATCTCTTAGTTTGCTGGATCTGCATCCGACGCACCACACTCACTCTTCGAGTAGGTACTCTCCTAGACCTAATTATTACATCAGATGTAGATTTAGTAAGATTTCACGGTCAGTTCTCAGCACCAGCCTTCTCCCATCATGACCTCATTTACTCTTCTATTAGATACAAAGTTCCTAAGACAAAACCCAAAATTTTAATGCAACGGTCATTTTCTGGTATGAACAAGGTTAAGCTTATCTCTGATACCTCAGAACTTAACTGGGCGCAAGTCGAACAAGTACAATTATTAGATGACAAAGTAATTTTTCTCAACTCTCACATTCTAAAATTATTCGATAAACATGCTCCCATTCGTCCAATTAAAATCAAACGTCCCCCAGCCCCCTGGTTTAATGAAACCATAAGACAGGCCATGTCTAGAAGAGACCGAGCTTTCCGGGCATATAAACGTGACCGTTCCGATGAGAACTGGACCACATATAAAAGGTTAAGAAATCGATGTAATCTACTCGTCAGAAGTGCTAAAAAACGCTACATCTCAGAACAAATTGAGCTCTCAACGCCGTCTAGTATTTGGAAACTCTTGAGATCTTTGGGTCTAGGTAATAACAAACACACTGATGTGAAAATCACCGTTGACATCGATACTTTAAACGGCCACTTTACTTCTGGTGATAAGCTTAACCCTATGATTAAGAAAACTACTCTCTCAAACATAAATTCTCTTCCCATAACAAACATTACTCCCTTTGAGTTTCTACCAGTTAGTCAAGACTCTGTATCTAAACTTATCAAATCCTTCAAATCCAAGGCAATTGGTAGTGACAACATCGGTCGAGTAATGATTCTTTATATATTATACCAACTTCTCCCGGCCATTACGCATATTGTAAACTTTTCTCTGTCCAGTGGTAACTTCCCCGACGAATGGCGAAAGGCACATGTTCTCCCTCTTCCGAAAGTCCCTAATACAACGATTCCCAAGAATTTTCGCCCTATATCCATACTGCCCTTTCTGTCTAAGGTCATAGAGTCTGTGGTTCATAAGCAAGTAACTGATTTTTTATCCATGAATAAACTTCTTAACCCTCTCCAATCTGGATTCAGAGTTGGCCATAGCACCACAACAGCGTTGCTAAAGGTTACTGAGGACATAAGGGGCAGTATGGAAGACTCACAAGTCACTGTGCTGGTTCTGGTAGATTTTAGTAACGCTTTTAACGCTGTTGACCACGATCTGCTTTTAGCTATCCTTCCTAGATTAAAATTTTCTCCAATTGCTGTTAACTGGTTCTCCTCGTACTTAAAAGGTCGCCGACAGACTATTCGTCATGGAGCAAATTTTTCTGTTTGGAACAACATAGACACTGGAGTACCACAGGGTGGAATCTTACCCCTTTGCTTTTCTCCCTCTTTATCAATCTTCTTTCTCCTCTCTTACACAGCAAATTTCACCTGTATGCCGACGATTTGCAGCTATACTACGCTGTTCCAGCAGGTGATTTGGCTCACGCAATTCAAATACTTAACGATGATTTAGCACGTCTCTACACTTGGTCATTGAATTATGGCATACAGGTAAATCCTGACAAGTGCCAAGCCATTATCGTTGGAAGTTCACGTCAGTTGTGTAAGATCAACTTTTCCAATCTTCCCATACTTTATCTCAACAGTGTCGCAATTCCTTTCTCTCAAACAGTTAAAGACTTGGGAATCATTATAGACACAAATTTAAACTGGTCTCCATATGTCAAGGAAATCTCCCGTAAGTTCTACGCATCATACCATGCCATTTTCCGTCTTAAAAATTTCCTTCCTATTTCCACTAAAATCACGCTTGTAAACTCCCTTCTAGTCCCGATTCTTGACTATGGAGACGTGGTCTTTTTTAAACTTTCGCGATCACAACACATTATTAAAATATGGGTTTATCGGGTATTTATCGCGTAATTACCTTTATTTTATTCCCGACGTTTCGACCGGATTGCACCTGGTCGTGGTCGCGGGGAGACTCTCCCCGCGACCACGATAAATACCCGATAATCCCATATTTTAATAATATGGAGACGTGTGTGCACTTGACCTTACGGAAGACCACCTCAATAAACTAGACAGGTTATTAAACAACTGTATTCGGTTCGTCTACGGTCTCCGTAAGTATGACCATGTCTCGGAATACAGAGCCAAGCTCAAATGGCTTCCGATACGTGAGCGACGCAATCTTCGGATCCTCTGCCTTCTGTTTTCGATTATGAAAGACCCAATGGCTCCATCATACTTAAGCGTAGTTTTCAAATTTGTGGCAGATGGTCACAATAAAGAACTCCGATCATCAAATACCCTTATTCTTGCAACTCCGAGTCATCGAACTTCTTTTGTTGACAATTCATTCGCAGTCGTGGCCGTCCGCCTCTGGAACTCTCTACCGCTGAATATTAGGAAATGTGAAACAAAGCAGAGTTTCAAGCAGGCAGCTCGCAAATATTTTGTAGATAAGGTTCATCCCAGTTCTTAATTTTCTATTTTTATTTCATTTCCCTTCTTAGGCCCATAAGCTATTATGTATTATTTATATATTTTATATATATATATATATTTATGTTATATAATGTGTTGGTATATTTTATGTTAACTATAAGTATATATTTTTATGTTAATTAATATTTATGTAAAAATTTTCCTAACTTCTGTTGTTAGTGCCTTCTCATTTTTTCTTGCACGCCCAGGTTGACTGGTAGAAAATGCTATTAGCATTAAGTCCTCCTCTATACATTGTTTTTGTGCACAAAGTATTAAATAAATAAATTGAAACTTCTTTTTTGTTTATGAGTAATGTTTGCTGGATTTTAAACTCAGTTCTGATGATGGGATACATGATAAGTCGAGGGAAATACTCAAATGTAAAAAGCATACATATGCGGTTTAGGTATTCTCAGAAACGTTTTAGGTTTTAACATGGAAGTGGGTTTTTTGTTATTATAGGAATTATTATGTGAATTCTATGTTTCTGCATCCTCATTAAACGTTAGCAGTTCCATAATACCGATGTAACTAATGTGTTTATTTGAATGCAAAAAGTTTTTAGCATGTCTTTGTTCCATCACAATCAACGCATTCAAATTGTTTTCACTTTCAAATAATCTCGATAACTAAACATCATCAGATATCTTCGTTACGTTTCTGATGCGAAAGCCAACCAGCGATGAGCTCCGTTTCTGATCGACAGTTATACAACTGTGAGTGCCGGCTGCGGAGCGTGCGTAATACATTTTTATTCGGCGGGCGCCGGACCCGGACGTGCCGCGCGACCCTAGCATTCACATCGCAATAAAGTCTAGCCTTGTTAAACGTCAAGTGGCGTCAGCTTAGTTCTACACAGAACACTTGGAGCAGCTAGCGTAATACAGATTTTATGACACGATAAAAGTTCTCGACTCGCTCTAGCTTCGGGCGAGGCAGTCATTAAATACGTGGAATGTACGAACTTCGTTAATTTAACTTCAAACATTCAATTAGCATTCGTATGCATTATTGTCGCAGGAGACCAGGGTGCACAGCGCAGGGCTACCAACACGGTCATATTCAAATTAGGAAGGAGCAAACCACGAAAACTTACAGCGACGTTTTAAGAAGACAACATTTTTGACTGCGCTTTTTTTATACGACTTAATGACGAGACGAGCCGAAAGCCCACCTGATGTAAGGAGGGCCTGATGTACTTAGAGGTTACATCTAAGTATAACAATTTCGCAATATGACAGTGGTCACGTTCACTAAGCACGTGCCAACGCTGCGCCTTGCGCCCGTCACCCAGAAATAGAGTTGTAAGGTCTCATGTACCCGTAATTTCACCGGCAACCAAGGCTAAGCTTCGAACCGAAACACAGCAATGCAGGCCTGCTTGGCGGCAGAAATAAGTATGGTTTTTGGCCTGGCCGAGTGTTATGTACACCCGACTTTCAATCTGAAGGTCGTTGGTCTCGTTACCGGCCGTGCCCCAATGGATTTTTCTTTCTTAGAAAATGTATGTGCACACATAACACGTGCTTTAACGGTGAAGGAAACATCGTGAGGAAACCCGCGGCTTAGTTAGCTTCAGATGTATTCACCTGTTCTTTCCTCTGTCTAATAGCTGACTAAGCTGCAAGGATGGTTAGGTGCTGGGCAAGCCTAATTCATCTAACAATGTCCCAGGCAGTGCATCGTCCCGTACAGCATGATTACCAGTTGCTGACACTATATATATAATCTATGACAGATGCAAAAGGCCTTACTACTACTAAAACTATGCTACGCTTATGTGGATCCTTGGCTGGTGTGCTGTGCCGGCTGCCTGTGCGCGGCTGTGCGGGCGCGGGGCGGGCGCGGGGCGGGCGCGGGGCGGGCGCGAGGGCGGCGCGGCGGAATACGCGATGAGGCGCGGACCTTCGGGGGAAATAAAAACAACATCCATCTACGGGATCGGGAATAACAATATGCCTTCTGTGCCCTCGGTTTTCACAACTCAAAAAGTTTCCCGACAAATTGTTGTTTAATTCACGGATAAGTACTTCGTACTTGGAACTATTTATAAGTAGTTACCGATGCAATGTCTATTAGTTCAGTAGCATCCCAGCCGTGGGACGCTCGCCGCTGGACATGGGCCTGCCTCATGAATCTAAAAGTACTAAGCATGAGGGGTTTTTGCCATACTCACCACGCTTGGCAGACAGGTTGGCGAGCACAGTACGGGATGTTGCTGCCTATCAAGGGCAAGAGAGGACGGGCAACATTCTACTGCCGGCACACCATGGCAAAGATTAGTTCAGTACTTTATCATAGATCAGCATCTTCTAATTATTTTTGGCTGCCTTCGTGGCGCAGATGGTTCAATACCCGGCTGAGACGCAAGAGTTGTCGGGTCCGAATCCTGCCACGAAACAAATGTTTGTATGATCTATAGATCTTTGTATGATCTATAGATCTTTGTAATAAATAAGATTAAGTGTTAAAGTAGTCATCTAGTTTTCATACTACATGCTAGTTTGTGACTAGATGGTGCCGTGTGTCAAGCATTATTTATTCTTTCTCGATCTGTTTCCCATCTAGCAGCAGAATGATGATACATTTGCCTGTTAATGTAACTAATATCATAATATTCATGCCGTAGTGTGCCGGCAGTGTAATGTAACCCCTCCTCTTATACCCTTTAATGCAGTAAGAGCCTGCTAAAGGAAACCTCTGGAAGATGGGCAGCAGCGTCTTTCCGTGTATCAACATCCCAAATTGCGCTCGCCAACCTGCCTGACAAGCGTGATGAGTATGGCAACTACCCCTCATGGAGATCCATGAGGGAGGCCTGTGTTCAGTAGTGGAGATTGTACGGCTGAAAAATTTTATCTTATAGATAGATCTTTCATGTTTTTGTACAAATGCAAAATAGTCGTTCATCTCAGCTATTGTTTAGAAACTGTTGTATGTAGACTGCCCCCGACCTGGCATCAGCATATAAATACCGTTTTGAGCGTCGATGATCCGACAACAAACCAAACCCCAACCATGTGTATTATTCTCAGGGCCTTTGACGTTTCAGGAGGGTATGTATCGCTTGTGTGTATGACTAAGTTATGAGCGGGGCCCGGCGTGGCAGCGAGCACGCGCCGCGTGACAGGTTAGGTAGTGCTGTACAGCCTGACGATAGGGGTACGACGCGACGTGCCGCGACTGCCACGCGACACCGCAAACACAAGTGGTGTTCGTTCATCGTTCGCTTTTTGCGAAACGGACATGAAACATTCATATTGCGTCCTCGGGATTACGGACGGAAATAAAGTTATTTGTACGTATAGAAAAAGCATCATCAATTATTGTCGGGACAAAACCGTGGCGGATCACAATAAACATTAAGCGCAAAGGGAAATACTAATGAAGTGAGGTTAGGAGCGCCTCGCCTGCGCCATACATATTGAAATAGGCTTATTTGGAGCTGCGTCTGTAACGTCATCATTTCCAACGGAGAGTAATTGAGCGAGCGCGCCGCAGCCTCCGTGCCGGCACACACCGCCGCCGACAGAAGTGTAGCTAAAAGCCTTTAATGTACACATTTACAATATATTTTGTGTTACGTATGAGTGTCAAGTACTGAGCTTAGCAGCCAAGCGTGGTGGGTATGGCAAAAACGCATAATGCTCTGTACTTGACATTCATGAGAGAGGCCTATATCCAACAGTGGACGTCCTACGGCGGAATACACTTGTTGGATTCTTTAACTAGGACGATGGTAAACTCGAGTTGATTTCTTGTTTGTGAAGTTTGTATACTGGTGCTACACACGACTGTGCACGTCTTATCTCTAGAATATCAGAAATTATCTTGGGAAATTGCTTTCAGGCTTGCCAATTTACTTTTAATGTATCAGATAATAACGCTACTGGAATAAATCGTGGTTAGAAATGGTTAATAAACATTCTTGTAGGCGGTAACTTCTTGACGTCAATGAAACAGCCGAACCTATATATCATTCTGGTGGAAAAGAAGACACCAACTTGAAAATTATACAAAATATAGCTGGAAAGCTCTGTATAAAGACCATTTACTAGTACCAATCCTTGTTTATGAAATGCCATCAAGCAGAATTCGCTATTACCAAGAACTAGTAAACTGGATGAAATACCTGATAATTGCTTCACAATGTTTCATCCAATCAAATTGAAAGCATTTCAATTCAGCTTACCTTTTTTGTGTTCTTTCAAATAAATAGTACTAATTATTCAATGGTGGGTATGAAGAACATGAAATTTTGCGGCAGATGTACAACACAAGTTATTGGCTGCATTGCCTGCAACTTGGTATATATATTCACAGACACAAAGCAACACAAACCCTTGAGTACAAATAAATTCACGTAGAATTAACAAAGGATTCTATTGTTACGTTTTTACTAACGAATATTTTATGGAAATATGACCTTTTGATCTTCGGTGAGGGCTTTTGATATTGAGGGCGCTTTCCGTCACATTCGTTGAGTTGCAAATGCCGTGTTTGCGCTTGCTCTATTACTTAGTTGCTGTGTGACTGAAACCTTGCCCAGTCACAATTTTGCTTTCGGAAAATACCATGTGAAACGTGAAGAAGCCTATAAGCTTACGACAGTACGACCACAAACTTAAGTTGAGTGATGTCACGAGGCGTCTCTCCGCTCGTTCACGCGGCGTTATGTTAAGTTGAAGTAATGACTGCGATACTTCACTTCCACTAATCCTGGTTCGGATTTGAAATTCTTTTGAAAGCTTACAGTAGTTAGTGTCTGAGGACTCATGTAATTAGTATTCCAGCGACAGAGCTCTACTGACGGAGCTATGCAGCTGCAAATCACAAACCAACGTTTAGTTATAATAATTAAGTTTCAGCTTGTTGTTTCATCTCTGAATTTACCTAATAATTGTAAATGATACATAAGTTCTAGGTATTAACATAACTCAACACCATAATACTTCTCGTCTAGCTTTCCGGTATTCTGAGTTCAGTGAAAACTTACAGATATTTAACGTTGTTTTGTTCTCTTATTTAAGCTTGTAGCAATTAAATCTGATAGTAAAGCAGATGCCGCGTGTTTACAAACACGGCGGTTGCTCTTGTTTCTCTAAATTCTACATTATCCGTTTAAGCATGTTGCTAATTTGTAAAAATACTATGCGTTTACTAAGCTCGGCGAGACGGCTCACTCACTAACAATAGACACGTGCTTAGTGCTCAGAATCTAGAACAGCAATTGCATAATTACTTACAGTGTAAAGTGACATTAAAATAACGCCTATGCTTGTACCTACGCATTTGGATTTATTTGCAAATATTGGTTGCCAGGCAGTCAAGTCAATGTTTAACCTGAAAAAGTCTCCTCCAAAAAAAGTTACACAAGTACCGACTTGTGGTCCAGTTGCCATCTTATAACAGTCAAATCTCACTGAAAGGGCGTGTTGGTACGACTACTCTGCGCAAACGCTCCCGGGCTGCTGCTCGAAAGGAGAGAGAAGCTCGACGGGAAACGACTACGCTAACATAGGTTTTCAGACTTTTCAAAAGCTCAAAAGGTCTTTTGGACCATGGGTCTGTACTTCAAGGTTAAATAAGAACGACAATAAGTTTAAATACTCTGTCAAAAATAACTTTTAAATTGTTTTTGTTACATATAGGTAGGTAGAAGGTGCCCCGTGTACCTCCTAGCAATGTATGGAGCGAGCCAGCGGTTCCCTGCGCACCGCGCCATAGCAGTGCAGGCTCTAGTGGTTCCATGTTGCGGTGGTGAGAACTAGACACCGCTCGTATCCCCTAGATTGAACACCACGCACTTACGCAGTATATTATACTAGCTTCTGCCTGCAGGTTCGCACGCGTTGTACTTGCATAAGTACTGAAGTAGTCTTTCCTTTCATCCTGGTGCAAAGTTAAAGATTGACGTGCTTGGTAGTTCATATTTCGTTATATTCGTAAACATCCATCTATATAAATACATTTTCAGGTTTATAATATTTGTGTGATGGATCGCCCTATAACACAATTTTTGGGCCGACAAGAGTGAAACACTTAAATTAAAAATATTAATCTTCTGCCCGCATTTCTTTTTATTTACCGTACTGTATCTATTATATTTATTTTTATTTATTTTTTATTTTTTACAAATCACACAGCATCATCTAGCCCCAAGCTAAGCAGAGCTTGTGTTATGGGTACTAGATGACTGATGACTTAATACATTATACTACATAGATAGATATTTTTATTATAAGAGATAGAAAAACACCCAGAATACCCTGAACAAATATCTGCAGATCGTGCAGACATTTGTCCCGAGGCGGGAATCGAACCCGCAACCCCTTGCGTCGCAGGCGGACCTTCGCCCGCTGCGCCACAGAGCTCGTCATATTGTATCTATAGTATTAAATATTTGTATGTACAACCTTTCTAATATATTTTTATATATGTGCATGTAGTTGGAGAGACCTTGCCTTGCCGTAACACAGTTTGTATCTAGCACGGGAGGTGAGGTCTTGATAATTACGGTAAATATGTTATATTGTTAAGGTTTTAATAAATATATGATTGATTGATCGACTGATTGATTTACATTTTACCTGATTACTTTATTTCTTATTTTTGACGTCGAAGTTGTTCTAATTTTTTCTTGGATATAAATAGAGGTGATTTAACAAATCATTACAATTTCGACCCTATAAAGTAATATGAGTGTTAAAGATGCACACTTTTCACATTTTTTTTGTTATACTGGCTCTCCCATTGGAGATTCTTAGTACACTGTTAAGTAAATTAATATAAAGCTTTTCAAAATAGGAGACTGAGCACCGGTATTTAGATATTTTTTGAGGAAAAGGGAGATGGTTGAGAAGTGTCGAGCAGTGCAGCCTGTGCCCCGAGTCGCATGGAAACGCTCATTGACTGTTCGATATTTGAAACTGCTTTATTTGCGATGTTTTCAAACTTGAATTTTTCCATAAGTGTGCTGTGCTAAAACGTACATACGTTCTAGGCTGAGCAGGGCAGAGTCATAAAGGAACAAGAAAAAGAAAGAAAAATACATAATTATTGTAGTCATGTCCCAACTGGAAAGGCTCACAGTAAGCCGGCGTCGCCGCCCCGATCAGGCCTATCCCGGATAAGACATAAACAAATCGTGCAATATCCCGCGCCGCCTCCCGGGTCCCCTCTTTAATTCAGCGCGTGTCTGCGTCGGCCTACAGCGCTCGAATGCTTTCGCGATACCGATCCAAAACGAAACTAAACTGAATCCATTTTATGAAGAGAACAGTGGAAAAGTGCGATCTATGTTGTTTTATATTGGGGCTCGCCACTTTTCAGCCGGAACCATAGGATATTGTTTCCGCTTTTATTCCGCTCACAGTTTTGTGTTTATTGTTTTTTGGAATGTTTTGGGAATAGTACCTACGCTGGGAGAAGATCACGTTAAAAAGGTATAAATGTAATTGTGAGCGAGAAACATCTGGCTCCTGAATAAGGAATGAACATGTTTCAAGCGCTGCCCGCCCCGCGCCGCCCCGCGCCGCCCAACCCCCATAAACAACATGGAAAATAACCGAAAGCGGAATTATTTATAAACAAGGCGGTTAAAAAATCAAGATTTATTTTTTTGATGTACGTGATTTAAAGCTAAATATAAAACGGGCCTGGACATTGTTTTAAATGTTTAGGTACATATGACCTACCGTTATCTAAACAAGTGAAAGATAAAATTTGTTATCATGTGTTTCCATAACTTGTACCAAGTGTTTGGTACAAGTGCATTTTGTCTTTGCGTATTTTGCAAGCTGTATCAAACAGCTAGGTAGTTCCAACCGCCGCGCTCACTAATCATTAGCATGTAAACAAGCATATCAATTAACATATAAAAAGGGTCGGTACGTGTGCGAATGTCGCGAGGACATAAATCCCGGCGCCCGTCGGATGTCGCGGCGCCGTGAATCATCGCGCCGCCGCCGGCCCGTCGCGCGCCCGCCCCGCCGCCAGCCACTATTGTTTTACAACTGCATACTTTTGTAAAATGAATAATGATAAGGGAGAAACAACTTGGCCCCGGCTGTTGAGAATCATAAACAATATATATACATATGTATATACATATATGTATATTGGTTAATGTTAATATTTTTTGTTTTTATGATAAATAACACATTTCATATATCAACACTATTGTAATTTAGAAACAGAAATTCCATAACAATGTGCGGATTCCTACAAATACGCTCGAACACGACTGAACTCTAACAAAGACAGGAACGGTTCGAACAAAAGCATTTAATTTGAGTTTTGTACGTAACTTGGCGTTTGTCACAATCCAACTTGGTACTTAGTTTTACATGAATTGCTCACAAAAGCCTTTCAGTCGCGGACAATACTCTTAGAATGTTTTCTGACAAAGCGTCGGAGCTTTGCTCTGGGCCGAGCTGTAGGAATGCAGGACAAAGCGGGTATCGGGCGCTGCAGCTAAACCCGCGGCCAGCTGCCGTCCGCTGCATGCAACCCGCGCGGGCGCTCAGCGCGTGCGGGTACTCGCTAATCCACGGAGGCACACGTAACACGCCCACTCACTGCCCCCTTAGAGAGATGCTTGCGTGGGGCCAGCAGCCGACACTATATCATAAGCGCTAAATAGTTAAAGATGTGTTAAATGCAATTCAAAGTCAATAAGTGTCAGTCTATAAAGCAAAAATAAAAACACAACAAATTTTAATTAAATATAGCAAATACCTAATTTAATTCGTTCCCTTCAGTTACCTTTTTGTCTAAATGAGGAAAAGAAGCGAAGAAGAAACCTGACTCTATGTCTTTCCACGTCCACCACACCAAATTATAATTCAAAATAACAAAAGATAAATAGTTATATATCAATTGTACAGCATGTTAATTTTCATCGTTACGTTATAATAATGACGTATCTGTTTTGTTTATAAAATGAGCTTTCACATAATTTGAAGCACATGGCAGTTTAATGAAACATTCGGAATGACGGCACGTCCGTTAAACAAGCAATAAACCCATCAGGTTGCCAATAAAACCTCGGCTCCCGTAATATATTAGCGTATCATGCATGCACGGCGTTCGATACATTAGCGCGAGGGCGCAGGGCCCACTGAGCGACTGGACGCCAGAGCCCTGCCAGCTCGGAGACTGACGACTTTCATGGCTCAGTTGGTGTTGTAGCCGATTCATACGCAGAAGGTAACGGGTTCGATGCATGCCGCAGTACAAATGTTTATATATCCTGGATCTAAGCATTTTGTTATGATAATGTCTTTTTTAACAAAAAATAATCATCATCATCATCTCAGCGGTAGGACGTCCATTGCTGGACATACGCCTCCCTCGTGGATCTTTAACTAGTGATCATGTTGCCATACTCACCACGCTTGGCAGGCGGGTTAGTGAGTGCAGTATAGGGTGTTGAAGATACGGGAAGATACTGCTGCCCATCTTCCGGAGGTATCCCTTAGCAGATTCTTATTGCACCTACAGGCAAGAGAGGAGGGTCATTCTACTGCCGACGTATGTGGATAACAAAATCTCTGCTTACTTTTAGGAAATGGGGTCCTAAGTGAAATTATGGCTTGCCTGATATGGATTGCATTGCATATCTCAGTTGTGGCAGATATGCTTCTAAAGACACGTAAATAAAGTTCAAGTTAAAAGACCATATAAATCAGCTGTGATTTGATAACGTGGCCCGACTGCCACGCAGGCGCCCGATCCACTCGTAAAATACGTCGTAAAAATATCCGTATGATATTGAGTAGACAGAGTCGTTTATGTTAACCTTATGTACTTAATTACGCGTAGACAATTATTTGCTTAATTTTTCAACAAAAAGCTGGCTAATGGCCTAGTTGATGATGATAAATAGATGAAAGGTACGATAAGTAGATATGGCATACTATCTCAACTATCTTTCGGCATTGGCTCCCGTAATATTTTTAACTTTTAATAGTTTCGATGGCTACTTGTTTCTGATTTTTAGAGTTCCGTACGCAAAGGATAAAAACGGACCCTATTACTAAGACTCCGCTGTCCGTCTGTCTGTCTGTCACCAGGCTGTATCTCTTGAACCATGATAGCTAGACAGTTAAAATTTATTTTACAGATGATGTATTTCTGTTGCCGCTATAACAAAAAATACTAAAAACAGCATAAAATAAATATTTATAGGGGCTCTAAAATAAAAATAAAATATTTATAGGGCAATACAACAAATGTGATTTTTTTGCCGTTTTTTGCTTGATTTTAAGGTTATAAGTCAAATGTTATTTTTCGTGCGCGAGTCCGACTTGCACTTAGCTGATTTCTTCATTAACTTGACTTCACTAAATCATACTTTTTAATGCAAATGCAAATCTATCTGTCAATCTATATTTACAAAATCTGTTCGTCCTCTATTATCTCAGAGCGGGTATTTCTTATGGTCGCCGTGAGCCGCCGATGATCTGCTTTTACGCATGTATTGGAACATTTATTGACGCTTAGACCGTGAGCAGTTTAACAACGACTACTTCCCACTGGTGGCCACAGCCAAAAACCTACTTGCTTCTCGAGGAAGGCCTTGTGATGGATCCGTGGCGGGCTTCAGTGATGCAAAATCTGGCTCGAAGGACCATATGATGGAGTCTCAGGTGGAAATTAAAGAGAGTGGACTGTATAAGATGCTGGTTTAATCAAGACTAGAAAAAGCGTGCGTCTTCGGTCGCGTTTGTGATGTTAGGGTCCCAAGCGTGGAGTGTTGGGTCGCAGGTAGATGGCTCGCCTCCGGCCCCGCTCCCCTGCGGGTCGGCCGCATCCTCGTAGTGATATGTATAGCCGTGCAGCGAATTCGCGTGGCGACGCAAGGCGGCGATTCGTCTCCGACTCGCTTTGTTCATCAAAAACGGTAACATTTGAGGCTCTGGCTGTACAACAAGGACCCCTTATATTTTCGCTTTGTCTGTCTGTCTGTCTTTGGCTTTATGAAAAGACTATTAGTCCTAGAACATTTAACATAATCACGCGAAAATAACGGTACGAAAAATGTTGAAAAGATAATTAATTTGGGATATCTCCCATAGACGTATGGTTGGATGAACTTTTTAGCTTTACAAATCTGAAAAAATCAAGGATTAAACCACAATATTTCTAGGAAAACTATAACGGTTATGATAGCTCTTTAGTTTCGGAGAAATTCTCGCTCAAATAAATGATACGGTTTACCAAACATTCCGGTATGTTGGGTTTTTGGTTCTTTGAACCGAAAACTCAAAGAATACCTAATTAATGTGTTTTGTTAGTAAACGTAAAAAAACAAACACCAACATTTAACTGGTCTACGGTTACCTACGGAATCCTACCCAGCGTGTGACCCGAAACACACCTGGCCTAAATTATTAAGTCATCAATAAGGTCAGCTTTTTAATACCGTATTGGACGAATTTAAATTGAAACTGTTTAGTTTCAATTTAAACTCTATAAAGTGAAATACCATTCTCCCGTTACGGTATTTCAAGAAATACAAGGGCTTTATTGAAATTTCCGGATTGAAATTCCGGAAAAAGACCCGGACATTGAAAGTAGAATGTTATAAAATTGCGGTTCTTACAAATATTGGAGCGTATAAAAGTACATAACTAGTTGTGAAGTATCGCGTGTCTCGCGGAACACTCGGCCGCACAACTCCTCGGAAAGTTCGCGCGCCTCGCCCCGCGCCCTCGACGACTGCTTTGTGAGGCTTCAGACGCTACATACTACGAACAACTGCACTAAACGTCTCGGCGAGGCCGAAGCAGGCCATCTAACCTATTTGACCGTCGTTGACGGGCAGGTTGTAAGGCTGAGGTTTATGCCAAATGAAGAGGTGACCTTCATCTCTGTATCGTATGCCTTGGCCAGCCCGTATTTGTCACCTGACACGATTCTGCACGGAATGAAGGCTTTACGTTTTGACAAGGTTAAAATGCCTACAGGTCGTTTGCGTCTAATGCGTTTCTGTTCTTATTTTTTATCATCATCATCATCATTATCTCAGCCGTAGGACTGCTGACCACGGCCACTGCTGGAAATAATGCCTCGTCTCATACTACCGACTCAATATTTGAAAAATATGTCTTGAGGTTCAAGATGAACACCAGACTGTTATAGGCTTTTGTTTTACAATCACGTTTGAAGAGTCAATCAAATATCAGAATATGAAACAGACTCAACGTTGTCTATTAAGCAATATCAGCGGCGGCGCGGCGGGGCGGCGCGGCGGCGGGGCGCCGCAAGCAATCAACTTCACATGGTGTTGGCCTTTGGTTTTCAATTTCTCTTCAACCAAACACTGCCCGGGTGAACTGGACAAAGGGATAACCAAATTTACAAGAGAGCTTGGCCGGATGTGGTTAGCGAGTGTCCGAAGTTGCTGGTGATCGGTCTGCATTAGCCCTCAGATTGACCAAGATCCATCGCTGCAGCGGTGATGCATCACAGTCCACCGTTATGTTTGATAATAGTTTGTTCTCGACTATAAACTTGTCCATCGCTTGCGTACTTGTATAAGTTCCAGTTTATAAAGCGTTGAAGTTGTTTTACAGGTTTTTAAGGACGACCGATTAATTCTCATCGTATTCCAATTAACTTGGATCGTTTTTGAAACGTTTGATGGTGGATAATTAAACTCAACTATAAATCGTTGTTAATTATTCCTGGTGCTTTCAAAGCTTTAACAGTATTATGGAGGTAGATAAAATAGTCAGTTAATCAGTCTTGTCTCCCACATGTACAAACTGTTTATAAAAACTATCGGAAATACAATTTCCGACCAAAGATCAAAAACAACCACCCGAATAAGCAGGCTTTAGACGCAACCTTCTACTACCGACCACTTCCACGCACTTAACCAATCCATAGAAAAACTTACTGAATATAAAATCCCGCTTTACCTCGCGTTTGTAGACTACTCAAAGGCTTTTGAAAGTCTCAAACATTCCGAAATATTTAAATCCTTTGAAATTCAAAATATTAATTCAACATAGTTACATCAAAACATACCTACCTACCTTAACCTTTTGCAAAACACCTACGAAAACTGCACAGCTTGCATCCACATCCACAAAAACGGATCACATTTTAGTATACAAAATGGCGTAAAACAGGCTGGTCTCCAAAACTATTAACAGCAACCGTTGAACAAGTTTTTCAAACATTGGCAGAGTTATTTCACTTTCAAAATTAACGTGAGATATACTATTCATTTTGTAAAAACGGGATTTACTCACGTAGTATTGTAACGTCGAAGATTATTCCGACACGTTTCGATTTTTCAAGAAAATCATCATCATGGGATTGAATGCCCGTCCGAGCGTGGGGCCGACACGACACTGGCGCTGGCAGCGGCGCGTGCCGCGCGAGCTTCGTAACGTTCGGCGCGACTGGAGGGGCGCGGTCGGCGTGGCGCTTGATGTGCTTGCGCTGTTGCAGGCGTCGTTGTTGGAGTAGTGGCGCTGGCATATGTGTCCGGTGCAGGTTCATCGTCACTACTGTCGTCTCGACTAAATGTCGATGAACAGAACACGCTTACTGCATCTCCATTGGATGTGGAAGGCCCACCTTGCGTGTCGCTCTTATACAGGTTGAGGCAAGGATTCCATGCTAAAGGCACTAACCATCCCTGATCCCTGTTGAAGTTGCTGGTTCTCCCAATCTCGATGGCTTCGCGGATCTTACGTGGCACAAAGAACTTTTCCCTAGCGAGCACTTGAGCCTTGTCGAACCGGATGTAATGCGCAGTACCGGAAGTCAACACATGCTCTGCTATTGCTGACTTATCTGCGTCCGCATTCTTCATGGCCCGTATGTGCTCCGACAATCTGGTTGATATATTTCTCTTCGTCTTGCCTACGTAAGATCGTCCACAATCGCAAGGAATTTTGTATACACCCGGTGTACCCAAGGGATCTTTATCCTTTGGAGATCTTAATAGATTCCTAAGTTGTGCGGGGGGACGGAAAATCGTCTTGATACCGTACTTTCTTCGTAGCAAGTGTCCGACTTTATCCGTCACCCCCTTGATAAAGGGAAGGTAAGCTCTAGATCTCTCCACCGACGACGGGCGCTGATTAGCAGAAGGGTTTGCAATTCGCCAACTTTGCTTCCAGGTGTAACCATTTTCTTCCAGTACCTTCTTCACATGTGAGAGCTCCACATCTAGGTGTTGAGGGTCGCACAATTTTAGGGCTCTGTTTATAAGAGTCCTAGGTACCGAGGCCAGATGCGATGGGTGGTGGTGCGAGTCAGCTCGAAGATACCTATCTGTGTGTGTTGGTTTGCGGTATACTGAATGCAATAAGCGTCCCGAAGGTCCTCGCTTCACCAACACGTCCAGAAAAGGCAACTCTCCCCTCTGTTCCCGCTCCACAGTGAACGCAATGTTAGGGTGTCTGGAGTTCAGATGTGACAACAACCCGTCTATATGTTCTTCCTTAACCGCTCGCGTGCCCCGCGCGGCACACCGCGCGGCAGCCCGTGCCCTGCCCCCTGTAGCGTTGCTAACCCAAACGCCCGGCGACAAATACTTAGCACACGTCGCCGTGCCCCGCCGTTTTTACGCCTGCGGTGCGCGAGCCGGCTTTCACGCAATCGTTCCCTGTGACTCAGTTTGTTTTGAAAGATTGTCAAGTGTTTATTTTTTTATGTTAACTATAAAACTAGCTATACAATGTTATCTTTCGTGCCTCAGATTACGACTCTGGTGCAGAGTTATGATGTGTTGAACTTGAGATAGCGCGTTTTAAAGCTCGTCTTGTATTTACAAGCTCATACCTCAATAATTAAAGCGATGACGTATGGTTTTTAATCTTTGATTACGTTACGTAAAGAATACATAATAGGATAAGAAATAAAGACATACACTTGTCCATACATATTTATTAATTTACAGGCCTCTGATTCCACACCGTTGTCTGGCGCCGCGCGGCGTAATTTATATTAAACTTGACAAGGCATATCATGCACAAATATAATTTTTAGGCATAAAATGAAAGTAACACTAAATAAGTAGTCTTATATTCTTTTAAAACAAATAAAAACCATAGGGATAGCATTCACCTCTTCTGAGAAATATAAACATTTCTGCAACAGTTCCCATGCTCTCAGTAAAATCACTTAGTTTTACTTTCACTAGAAAAAAGTCAAATCTTATGTTTCATGCTGGAATTTTTATATTTACGTGTTAGTTATTTACATTCCTTGATAAACACAATAGATCTTGAAGAACAAAACTAAATTCAGAAATATTGCACACACATCCCGCACCGAATCAACACTCAGTGACAAGATTGACAAGGAACGTTTATTTCTTACTTTCGTTTCTTTTGTCTATGGCTTGGATACTCGACTGGGATAAATTATGACGGGAAATTTAACGGAGGAACGAGATAAATAATACAAACTAAGCTCTAGAGTGACAAGGACGAGTATATTTCACTTTTTCGACCGCAGGGTCATGTTAACCACAGGTTGACACGGGCATTTTGGCATGGCGGCGTCATGTCAACTACTAGTTGACATGGGCATAGTAGACTGAATCGCGATGTTAACTACCAGTTAACATGGACATTTTAGCGTTGTGCGTTTTGTCAACTACTGGTTAACACGGGCAAGCGAGCGGTTAATGATTGCGAACACGTCATCCACGTATCGCCACCAGTGTTTTGGTTTGTAGGGCGTGCTGTCTAGTGCAGAAGATTCAAACCACTCCATGAATATATTGGCGACCACAGGAGCTATTGGCGAACCCATCGCTACTCCTTCCAGCTGCAGATAATATTGCCCTTGCCATGAGAAGTACCCGCTCGTCAGGGTGTATTCGATAACCCTCATGTACTCGATAGGTAAGTCGGCGGTTAAAAATAAACTGTGAATAATAGCTATGGTGTCTGCTATCGGTACACTAGTAAACAAGGAAGCCACATCAAAACTCACCATCACTTCCTCTGGACCCACCACCACCTCCTCCAGCAACTGGGTAAAATGGATCGAGTTTTTGACATAGCGTGTCGGCCCCACGCTCGGACGGGCATTCAATCCCATGATGATGATTTTCTTGAAAAATCGAAACGTGTCGGAATAATCTTCGACGTTACAATACTACGTGAGTAAATCCCGTTTTTACAAAATGAATTGGCAGAGTTAGTTGGGAGAATAAGGGTATCGTCGTTAAAACGGACTAACAAACCTCAGATTCGCAAATCACATTGTCCTCTTCTCTACGTCTGCATCATAGCTAGAGTTCATGCCCCAAGCACTGAGCAGAGCAAGTGCCGAGGTTGGGCTTACAACGAATAAGACAAAGGTAACCTTTGTCTTGGTCATATTCGTTGTAAGTAAGGTTGTGGATGAGAGGATTGCATATGTTCAGGAGTATATATACTTAGGCCAAATAGTCTCCTTCCAGGCGAGGCAGGAGAAAGAGATATCTCGCCGCACAGAAAACGCCTGGAGGAGCTTTTGGTCTATGAAAGACCTAATGAAAGGACCGCTCCCATTATCTCTCAAGCGAAAACTTATGGACATGTGCATTCTTCCCATCCTGACGTACGGTGCACAGACTTGGTCACTCATTAATTTTCTTATGTCTCGCCTCGGTGTTTGTCAAAGAGCAATGGAGCGCAGCATCCTCGGAGTCAGACTTACAGACCGCATACCTAATTAGTTCGATACTGCGCTCCAAAACACAGATAGCGGAAGTAGCTCTAAAATCTGCCAAGTTGAAATGGGACTGGGCTGTACACGTATGCCGTATTTCGCAGGAACTATGGGCGAAAGCCACCTACATGGGTTCCAAACGGGCGATGACCGCGTGGAAGGTCCAGGCGGAGATGGAGGGATGAACTTGACACATACGTGGAGGAGTGGCCTCAACTAGCAAGCGACAGGGAGGAATGAAAGAAGGGAAGGAAGGCCCTGCAGTGGGACCTTTAAGGCTTATAATAATAATAGATAAAATAGATAATAATACAATGGCCTTACACATCTATTATAAACAATTCATAGAGCGTTAGCAGCTGATTCATGCTTCGGGAAGCCCCAGTAGTAGTCCTTATACCTATAACATCCTCTCAGCTTAGTCAGCCATATTCAGAGTAAACAACAAGTCTCTCCATATTTTGCTCCAACTCTTATGCTCCATACACTCTAAACAATGTTTTTGGACTAAAAGGTCATAATGATAATTCTAAGAAATAAGGATCAACGCTGGTTTACTAGAGGTACAGTCTGTTTTAATACAGTTCAATACAGTAAGAGCCTGCTAAGGGATACCTCCGGAAGATGGGCAGCAGCGTCTTTCCGTGTATCAACATCCCGTACTGCGCTCGCCAACCCGCCTGCCAAGCGTGGTGAGTATGGCAACTACCCCTCATGGAGATCCATGAGGGAGGCCTGTTCAGTAGTGGACTTTTTACGGCTGGAATGATGAATACAATAAATGTTAGACGTAGAACCATAGATTTCTAAAAGCTTTTGCCGAAATAGGGCGGTTAGAACTAGTTTCTGATAAATGGCGAATAGAGAATGACAGAGTCTTGTTGGGAGCGCGCGGGTGCGTTCAGGCGCGGGCTATCTGATTGAGCGCAGTTGGAACTGGGGGGCGATTCTCGTGCATCGTGATCCAAGTGATAAACGCTCGAAATTCCAATAAAAACTGTCAAAATCTCTATTATATATAACTTACTGCATTCTGGTGATCTTTCAATAGACTTTTGCAATCCGATCGTGATGCATCGACTGGTAAAAAGCGAGACCAAAATGATAGTGCACTTTAAAGTGCACTATCATTTTGGTCTCGCTTTCAGCAGTATTAATACTGATGTGACGCTGGGAAGTAAGATGAGACGAAGTGTCACGCAAAATCACGGTTCTCTAGAATTGGACCCCGGTGTTGCACAATATCCGACAGTCCTACAATTGATTTTACTTTTATTTCACTGTTTTTTTCCTATACAATGTTGGACGTATTTGGATTTTAACTTCTAAAAACGCGAAAACTGTACATGCTGACGAGATGCTGTAAAGTACGTGAACAAAGTCTGTAACATACATAAGATAGAATTCATAGTAACATGTAACAGAAAATGTATTTATGCAGCGTCAGCAACTGGTTGGTATTCATGGTGTACGAACGCTGCAGTGCATGGGGCATCGTTTGATGGGTTAGGCTTACCCAGCACCTATCCCATCCTCCCAGCTAAGTAGGCTATTAGTCAGAGGAAAGAACAGGCTAATACGTTTGAAGCTAACTAAAGTCACGGGTTTCCTCAAGACAAATAAATATTATATCCCTTATAATGATAGAACACGTGTTTTATATGCATATACATTATTTTAAGAATTAAAAGCTATTGTCACGTGGGAAGAAACATGTGTTTGTAAGACGCCGTGGTAGCCGAAACTGTCTAGAGGCCACCAGCAATTTTTTTACAACTAAATGACGAGACACCGAACGCCCACCTGATGTAAAACGGTAACGTCTACCTATAGCAACTGCGATGCCGCGGTGGTCACATTCACCAAGCACGTGACTAACGCTGCATTGCATTGCACCCCCCATACAGAGTTGTAAGGTCTCATGTGCCCGTAATTTCCCCGGCCCCCTTGCCCTTCAAACCGGACACAGCAACGAAGACATTACTGCTTGGCGGCAGAAATAGGTATGGTGGTTAGTACTTCCCCGGATGAACCTTTCACAAAAAGTTCTACTACTACAAAAATTCTCTCTTGCTAGATCTGCGCTATAAGATCCGTAACTTATATATTGTTGACCTAATTTTTGTATACCGCTATTGAACGGTCCGTAAGTTATGTATGCAAATTGTATTAACCTAACAATCCTCGTCCATCATATTATGGCGGGGAGGGTCATATTTGTCCCACGGAGGAGTGTGGGGCAAATATGGTCCCACGGTTAGCCGCAATCAAGTGACCCGTCGGGCCCGCAACAGCGTCCCGCCCGACCTTGACTTATGTAATCAGGGGCCCAATTCTCGTGCATCGTGATCCAAGCGATAAATAAACGCTCAAAAACGATAAATTTCACATAAGCTGTAAAAATTGTTTGAAAAGAGCTTTCTGCATTCTAGTAATCCCACGACAAACAAAATTGTCTATAAAATTGTAAACTGATCGTGATGCAATAACTGGTAAGGAGCGCCTATCGAGATGATAGTAGAATTAGAGAGAGATGTAACAAGTTTGAAGTAGACACGGAAAGTGAAGACGAAGTATCACACAAAATCACGATTTACGAGAATTGCCAGCGCCAGGGGGGCCCCTGGCGCCTACTCTAGAAAACGATTACGATATTATCTTTAGAATGACAATCTTTACGTAATGACCATAAGAGTTAGTTTAGCTTGATTAAGATTTCGATTCATCGCGACTTGCATTCAAGAGTAGGCCTCCAGGTACGTACTATGTCTCCTAATAAACTTTGGGATGATAGGAAAATTATTTGAGCTAGAATTCTATTTGGATTTTCGGTCCAAAAAATGTTCCCTATAAAAACACTCCTGAGAAAATATGAGACCGTCGTTCGTGACAATATTGACGAGTGGAACCGAACTTGGGGAACGGACATCAGGGAAGGATCTCAATAAACGGCACAAAAGGACACGTCACAGCCTCTTTTCTTAATATAGCTACTCTAGTAAAATCTAGGTTCTCATAAGGATTATGATTATGACGTAGGTATGTCTTTGGCTTTTGACTCGCTACATGCTAAACCGGAAAACAGTGCGATGCGTTAGAATAAGTTAGTTTTATTATAGGATGATATAGATAAATAGATAACTCTTTATTTGTACCACATGTTTAAAGAATACAACAATAAATTAAAGTAAAAATAAAACACAGGAGTACAAAGGACGGCCTCATCGCTATGAGCGATTTCTTCCAGGCAACCTATGATATATTATTATTTCTCTAGCATTTATTGCTTTAGTCAAAATTTATATTCTAAGTTAACCTGAAAAAAAGATATGGCCGTTTATGCCGCAAAAACGCATGTTTCGACTTTCACAAAGGAATCAAAATTCAAAGGGTACGTCCCGTAGACCTAGAACTATGAATTTTGGCAAGGAATATCGTCTTATCTTGTAGATACAGAGAAAAAGGATTCATAAAAGAAACCGTCCATAAAAAAATACGAAATCAATCATCGATGTTAAGCAACCCTACGCGCGGTCATAAATTGGATGGGTGACCGAATCTTTTAGTGCATTTTAAAAACTTTTAAGTATATTTATTATGTTCTTACATACCAACCGAGGGTTCCTCGGTGGCGAGTCCAGCTTACACTTATCCGGTTATATTTGTAATGTGTTCCCTCAGTTTTGCAATCTACACATCATGCCCTTGCATTTGATACCGAACTTGGGTATACTCGGGAACATTCGGTTATTAATTCCCTCTTTTATCCCACATAACTTGAAAACGTCATAACCGATTTTGATAAAACATGTATTTAAAACAAAAAACTTCAAAACGATCCACACGTTTAAGAACTACCGTGCCACAGACAAACACACAGACACACATTATAGCGATCAAACTTATTCAATTTCAAATTATTTTTCAAATTATTTCTTTATAATTTATAAATTACTTTAATCATAGCAGTTATCGAAGCCTGCTTTTAAGTATTAATACTTATTACACCCCTATTCTTGTCAAGGGCTAAAAATATATCTTCCTGAACCTTTCCGTTGAGCTGAGTTACTGGTCCCGGTGCTACTGCGCCGGCGCGCTGTTGGGAGCGTGACCGTCCCGCGTTTATCATCAGCTATTTCTGAAGAGACAACCGCTGGGAGGTCACACAATGAACCACATTTAAAGCCCCTATTGAAAGATTGTGATGGAGAAAAATAAATAAGGCAAGATGATTAGATATCATTTTCATCTCCACTGTAGATCGTTCATTGCTGTGCACAGGCCTCCCTCGTGAATCTAAAAGTACAGATCATGAGGGAGGCGTTGCCTTACTCACCACGCTTGGAAAGCAAGCGCAGTTCCGGTTATTGACAATATGTTCGCAATAAATATATTGAGTATTGATGCATGGAAACCGGAGGTATCCCTTGGCACATTCCCACTGTATCCATGGGCAAGAAAGGAGAGTCTCGATCAACATCTGGAAAGACTTTTGCTAGGCAGTTAAATCAAGAGCCAATTCCCAAAGACTCCTAGACTCGACACGAATTAGTGAGGAGATTCCTCTCCCTGCAGTCCTCGTCATCGACCGCCTGAGCCTTGCTTCGCGGCCGGGGATCCATCGCTTTGATATAATTTTTATTTATAATTTATATATATTTTATAATATGAGTATTCCTTTTTAGTAAAAAGAGTATTTTTATGAGTTTACAATTAAATGATGTGGAACAAAAATAATCTAATTTTGAAAGCGTTTTATAATACTAAGAGTAGTGAATAAAATACCCATATACAACGATTACCAAGCTCTCAGCTGTGTGACGAATCTGTAAGATGTATGATCGTAATTTTACAGCATGATTGCGCCTAAAGAACTCGGATGTGCCCAGAATACCAACGACAATTCGTATTCTTTTGTGTATTCAATATAAAAAGTGGATTTGTTTCCGCAATCAGGCCGTGGTCACGTTTTAGCGGAATGAGAGCTTTTCCTTGGAAAACAATATTTGTACAAGTACCTACAGTCTGTCGCCGTTATAATAATATTAGCTGAGTATTTTTTGTGGAAAATAAATACTTTGCTGGCTTCTTCGCAGACTGTACAAAAAAATCCGAATTGATAAGTGTGCAGTTTTTACTGGTTGTTTTTGTAAACATTCAAATTAACTTAGGTTTAAGTACAGGTACATACAAAATCATAATAATAATTGTCTCGGCTGCTGCTCATAACTAAAATATGATAGTTATCTTTATCCCTAAATTTAGAACATGAAGGAAGTTGCCAGGAAGTTATACTCGCATAAGTTTCACTCCATCTTCTTACACTAAAGCTATAAAATAGTTTTATTTTCCAGTAAAAAGCACAGACAGTGTTATTAAGGTAAATCTCATTAGGTGTGGAAACCCCCCGCGCCCGCCCGCGGCCTGATGGAGCGCATCACTCACGCGCTGATTGAGCACATTGATTGAACGGCGCCGCCTCGCGCTTTGTCCCGCATCCTTTCGGCAACCTGAAGAAATACCCACCCTATGCCCGAAACGCGCACAAAACCCAACGTTACTCACAACCTCACAAAGTCCTAATCACGACTTACTCGGACCAGACCCGTGACAGAACAGGGATGAGCTTACTACCGTTCACAACACGATGTGACCGAAATACTTGTTTTGTAAATTGCACATTATGCCGTTTTGATATAATTCAAGCGAATAGCGCAGTTCAGTAAGTTTCATGAAAATATTGTCGCACCAATTACAATGTATCACATTAAACGCGATCGTTGGACCGCCGCCGTTAAAGCTGCTTTAAAGCGCAAATGTACAAAATTTCCGCTTTATGCGCACGTAACAATCATAGAGTTTATAAACCTTTACAAGCGATGAGATCCAATATTCACGACGTGGCTGATTTAGTGGCGCCAATCACGCGCGCCATTTGCCTTACACGTTCATAATTGAGATTTTAATTTCAACGTCAAAATTTGCAATTACACTATTATGAAGTTTCTTTATTCGGGTCGCTTTAAAATATGGTTTTCATAAATTGCGACGCGAGCTCGTTATTTTGTTGGGATTTATTTGAGCCTGAAATTATGTAAAGCTATATGATTTGAACAGCAATCTGTCTTGTATGAAAAAAATAATACGTTAGCTACCTATACTTTGTTGCTGTAGTTGTAGGAACAGTATCAGCGTCAGTGCAATGCGCCAACACTAAAGACAAAATCGAGTAATTATCTCCAATTTTGTTCACCGCACAATACTTCGATGATAAAAAATCAAAAGAACATTGATGCATTGCACTTACTAGTAGCTTCTGACATTCAAAACGTAAATGAAATAAAACTGCGACTACGAAATGTGAAATCCTCTGTCACGGCGCGTCCAGTCTTGCAAAAAGAGCGAGAAACGTGACAACAACGGATTGTAGAGGTAGTACGCGAGCGAGCAACGCGGCCGGCGCTTAGCCGCCTCTGTCTCTAATGCGCTCTACATGCATAACATAGACCTAGCAAACTCCGTACTAATAAAGTTATGTTATTTTATTTAAAAAAAGACTAGCGATGATCATTGCTACTATTTGCAGATACTAATTCTAAGCTGCAGGTATGTCTGCAACTGTTGATAATTACAACAATATTTAAAATGCACCATCAACTTAAGAGATCATAAAATTAAGAAATTGAAGCAAATAAATAATCTGGTCAAACATTTTAACAAGTTATACATTATTTTAATTACATAAAGCTCACTTAATGTTTTGGTGTTAAGCATACAATACCATAAAGCGATACCCCGGCCATGTGCGCTCTCTACTCCTGAAGCTCGTCGCTGTTTCTCGATACTTTTCCTTTATTTCGCGAGTTTCGTTTATAATGAAGTTCGGGAGAAATGCACCGCTCGGGAACGCTAGTGGCGCTGCTGACTTTGGATTATAGCGGTTGCGGCTGTTATTTTGCACGTGGTTGTTTCCACTCGGCTTATTTCCTCATGCATTTTATACAGCGCTAAAAGGTATGGATTGATACTAGCAAGACTATAAACTTTTTAAACACAAGTGCTAGGGGCCCAGTGGTTTATAAAAAAAGCTATATAATATACTAGCCCTACTCTGGGGTTTCACCCGCGTAGTTCCCGTTCTCGTGGGAATGCTGGGATAAAATATAGCCTATGTTACACAAGGATAATGTAGCTTTCTAATGGTGAAAGAATTTTAAAAATCGGTTCAGCTATTTTGAGTTTATTCTTTACAAACAAACAAAATACAAATCTTTCCTCTGGTATGGATGGTCTGGTATGTGGATATGGTAAGATGAAGTCTATTTTAATTTAACAAAATAATCGTATGTGCAGATTATCCACATCGTACGAGCTCTTATCCGTTATGAAAATGTACATACAATTACTACAACTAAATGCAAAATATAATGTCGAAAACTTCACCATTCTGAATCTCTCGCTTCTAGAGTAACAGATCCCCTATTCAATATTCCTCAAAATTCATTTGTAAAATGCTTGTAACTTAGAAACAGGGACGTAATACAAGTTCCGAAATGCTCGGCTTTCCGTCCGTTCGTGCCGGGCGACCATCGCGCCAGCCCGGCTATGATATTACATCTATCTTGCGCCGAACCACTACAAGGGCAGGTATATCATTACCAGAGGGGCAGCTTGAAAGCAGGTACACTTCTAATAAAATGCCAGAAATACCGAAGTAAATTAAACCTCAATATTTTAAAGATCTGCAGAACATTTTGTTACACAAATATTAGTTACAACATCGTTACTCCACGGCTATTCATATAAGGGAGTGGCTTTATATGAATAGCCGTGGAGTGCCGGCAGTAGAATGTTACTCCTCTCAAACCCATCTGGATGCAGTAAGAGACTGGTAAGGGATACCTCTGGAAGATGCGTCTTTCCGTGTACCAACATTCCGTACTGCGCTCGCCAACCTGTCTGCCAAGCGTGTTGAGTATGGCAACTATCCCTAGAGGAGATCCATGAGGGACACCTGTGTTCAGTACTGGACGTTTTATGGCTGAAATGAATACGAATTGTGCAAAGTTTTTCATTTGTGGAGTTCATGGTTGGCGTGCCGGCGTAGACATAGTCGCCGGGTTAAGACATCCGTTTCCTTTCTCTTGACACCGCTTCGACACCGTTTACTCTGTTTTTGTGGCTTTTGATGAGCGGATAATTGGCTTGATGAGCATAATGAGTTTTCTTCTTTGAGGTATTTAAAAATAAACATTTTTGGAATATCTTGTAGCAGACAAAAGCGCTCGTAGCACATTGTACTTTTCATAGCAGGTTGTAACGTTTCCTTCGTAGTTGGGTAAATCCATTATTTGTAAAAAAAAACATGTAAGGGAAACGATACAATATTCATAAATATACGAAAGAATATGATTCCAACCAAAGAAGTGCCTTAATTCAAAGTATCAAAGACAGGTTTTAAGTACCGAGCTCGTAACAGTTTTTGTGGCACCACACACCATTAGAAGAGGCGATCATCTTGCAGAGTATCGTGTACAACGGATAAACAAGTTCCGGAGCTATAAAAGTAGCATTAAGAGCAGTAACTAGTTATTATTTCATAGAAAGTTGGCGGCTATTACTCCCTGAGAATCAAACTCCATTTATAGCTAATAGAGGCTCTGCGTGGGAAGCCACTAAGGAGCCCGGGTTCCTAAGGAACCTTGTTTCGGATTTACGGGCGTTGTTAAAAGTAAAAGATATTATTATGGAGATTGAACTATCTGGGTGGCTGTTGTGCATGCATACGAGCTGATCATGACTGTACTATATCATAATACTATTGACATGTTATGTAACTCATGTTTCGCAAATAAATGAATATGAATATGGAAATATGTTGTACGAGTATGCTTCGCGTATTATGCGCATGACAGAAAGATGCAAGTTTGAATTATATTAAGTGTTGGAATTTGCATACTTTAATGAAGAGCACTGGGGTACCGGCAGTAGAATGTTACCCCTCCTCTCATGCCCGTGGATGCAGTAAGAGCCTGCTAAGGGATACCTCCGGAAGATGGGCAGCAGCGTCTTGCCGCGTACCAACATCCCGTACTGCGCTCGCCAACCCGCCTGCCAAGCGTGGTGAGTATGGCAACTACCCCTCATGGAGATGCATGAGGGAGGCTTGTGTTCAGTAGTGGACGTCTTACGGATGAAATGATGATGATGAATAAAGAGCACTAGGTATCTTCTTGTGGTGACTCTCCACTGCTGGAGGTTAGCCGTCAGGTCACTGAATTTCGTACGGTCTTGGGCCAAGCGAAAGAGGTCTTCGACGCTGTCGATATTCGACCACTCTCAGATGTTTCTTAACCACAACTTCTTCAGTCTCCCAGCGCGTCGTTTACCCATGATTTTGCTCATCATGATAAGTTGGAGCAGTTGGTATGTTTCGTGCAAGCACTACTATAAGTAAACTAACTAAACGAATCTTACGAAAGTAGAATTTTCTTCCCAACCCTATGAAGCATAGTGTAGACTGCTGAATATAAAACACTGAGATAAGAAGTTTCCTTTTTAAATCTATTTTTATACAGTGATCACATTAAGGAATCCGTATGTCTTGAAATGATCAATAGGATTTAAAGGTACTCGCGCAGTAGAAGGGGAAGCTAAAAAGTGAAGTGAGAAGATGGCATTAACTGTTGTTAGAGTGCGCGCCACCACTGACGTCCGATAGTCGCGTCGCTGCTATCATAGAACTAAACACAGAATACTGCAGAGTTTCAGCCGTAAAACGTCCACTACTGAACACATGCCTCCCCCATGAATGTCCATGGGGGTAGTCCCCATACTCACTACGCTAGGCAGGCGGGTTGGCGAGCGCATAGAGCGTATGGGATGTTGATAAACGTAAAGACGCTGCTGCCCATCTTCCGGAGGTATCCCTTAGCAGGCTCCTACTGCATCCACGGGCATGAGAGGAGGGGTAACATTCTACTGCCTGCAGAGTTTAGTTCCCGCATTTGGCGCGAGTCTTCAGTGCTGGCGCCGTCTCTAATTTCCTCAGGAATTTGCAGCGATCTTTTTATTTTCCTGTGTAAGGGCGCGCTAGGGCTGTCACCTAAATGATGGCACATAAAGATGGCGTTACAAAGGCAGCACTTGACGGCTTTTTTGCTTACATAGTAGATGGAGAAGTGTCCTTAAGTAACGCTTTACGGACCATTCCGTTTTTATTGCATCTATAACTGTGTGACTTTTGAGTTCCGGTCTTTTGAGTGTTTTTATGACTTGTATGGATGGGCTCACACTATAACGACTCTACGGAATGATATATCAACTTACTATTGTTTGGTTTATAGGTAGAATATAAACCTAGCGAGTAATGTTTTGTTGTTCCAACATACGTTTATCTTTCTTGTTAATGGTGTAAGACCATGAATAAACTGTCGATGGTGCACAAAAAAAGCACAGTTTTATATTTAGTTACAGCTAATTATTAATATTTTTTTACAACAGACTTCTCTTATATTTAGCTAATATGCATAGCGCTGTCTGTGAGTCTGTCTGTCTGTCTGTCTGTGCATGAGTCGATTACAACCGAACGCGTAGACCGATTTACATGAAACCTTTTTTGTTAGCACCGTCTTAATGAAATAAGTGTACTGATTGATTTTGATGACCCTAGGGTCACAAGGACCGGAGTTATTGTGACCTCAAAAGGTCACAAAAAAGTCTTCGAATGGCCAAAAACGTCTGAAAACCCAAAAATGCCATATTTGACCCTTGGTGACCTTTTGGGGCCTTCGCCCCCTTTTCTGGTATCCCCGTACCATTGATTGCAGATAAAGGATACCAACGTCCTCCACGTTAGTAACTGCGCCACAGTTCCGTACTTATGCCGGTACCATTAACTTCAATCACTTGTGTTTTCTCTTATAAATAAATAAATCTACTCCGACAAGCCAATCCAACCTCAAAAACATTTTCGTATTCCTTTTTCTTCAGTTTTTTTTGTTTATGTTGAATTTTTAAGAATAAAATAAATAGTGCTTAAAATTACATTTAGACCAATCAAGCCAAATTAAGCAAAACCTT
The DNA here is from genome assembly GCA_963082625.1 of Pasiphila rectangulata. Taxonomy (NCBI): domain Eukaryota; kingdom Metazoa; phylum Arthropoda; class Insecta; order Lepidoptera; family Geometridae; genus Pasiphila; species Pasiphila rectangulata. Next base: position 23,586,291 of record OY720238.1, on the reverse strand, counting down.
GAGCTATTTTTATCAGATAAGTGGTGGAGTTACTCAATCTAGCCGTGGGGTGCCGGCAATACACTGTTGCCCCTTCTCTCTTGCCCGTAAATGCAGTAACAACCTACTAAGGGATATCTCGCAGATTCTTACTGCATCTGCACTAGAAGATGGGCAGCAGCGTCTTTTCATATATAAAGAGCCCATACGGCACTCGCAAACCCGCCTGCCAAGCGTGGCGAGTATGGCAACAACCCTTCATGATGACGGAGGCCTTTTTCAGCAGTGGACTTCCTACGGCTGAGATGATAATGATGTCTCGAACTTATGTGTCATATAAAGAAATACACACATATCATATAAAGAAAATACCCAGACCCGGCTCAATATCTCCAAAAAATACAAAAATTTGTTCCTTGGCGGAACTCAAACCCGCAAACTCCTGCGTCAAATGTTAGTTACTAACACATCTAATAGTAACCAAAATGCATTCGTCAGCACAGTACCGCAGTGAGCCGTGCAGCTCATCTCTCCTAGTAATAAACGCAGGCGCCGCGATAACGTTATCTCGGCGGCAGAGCGCGGCGTCCGCGGTGTAACGTTTACTGCAAAGATAATGCTAATCCCGCACTTGACTCTTTATTGGCTGTAACACTGAGACTTTGTGTATATTGGAGATCCCGAGCCACAGTGTAGCAATGGTAGAAGGTCTTAAAAAAACTTTAAAAAAAGCTTTTATTACTTGTTAATAAAGAACTACAAGGTTAAACATCTCCATCATCAGACCCTGGTTACCATCTAGCACCAAAGTACTCATCAAGACGGATCAACCAGTTCAAACTCGATTGGGTTGTGTCGTTCAACTACCGAGTTCCTATGGCCACCTTCCAGTTCCATCATCAGATCAGCTCCATGTCATAATCATATCCGATTTAAACATGCATGCAATTTCAGCTCAATCAGTAACCGGGAAATGGATCAAATTTATCTTGCAAGATTTGATTACAGACAGACATCAGAACACGTTGAACTAAATAAAAGAAATTCAGAAATTCATTTATTTATTTCCATAGTTTGCAATTACAAAACATAGACACGTCAACTTACAAAAATAAAAATATATTTAATTTTATGATAACAGGAAATAAGGCACATGAATGAATCTGTTCGCTTCCTTGTTTTAAGCACTATGATAAGAAGTGATTAGAAAACACAGTTCTTTTTAAAAGTTAATTCTTTAGTTGTTTCGGAGTTGGAGCAAATTCTATTCCAAGCATTTTTGTCTTCTTGATAATCAGATATTATAAAGTAAGCTTTATTGTGAAGATTACATTTCATAATTTTTAGGGTTCCGTACCTCTAAAGGAAAAAACTGAACCCTCCTAAGATCACATTGTTATCCGTCTGTCTGTCTGTCAAGACCCTTATTCTCAGAAACGCGTGGAGGTACCAAGCTGAAATTTATATCAAATACTCAAGTCTATTGTCCTTTAGAGCTGTGAAAAAATCAAACTTCTAAGCCAACGCAATCAAAAGATACAGCCGTTTATGCCGCAAATTTCCGCAAATTTTCGACACTCGCAAGGGAATCAAAACCTACAGGGTACTTCCCGTGAACTCAGATTCTTCTGTTACGAAGCAACACCTTATAGCACATATAAAAGAAAATATGCGAAAACCGTAAATTTTTAGTTACATCATATTTAATAAAAATAATTTTAATAATTTTAAACTTACTACCCCTTTCTTCATGAACGCGTAGAGCTATTAAATTGAAATTCATATTAAATACTCTTACTTACGTCTTATATACCTACAGGCTTGTACGGAACCCTCGGTGCGCGAGTCCGACTCGCACTTGGCCGGTTTTTTATAGTTATTGATAGAAAATTGCTGCATTTCTATGGGAATTTAATTGTAGAAGAGTGTACAGTGCCCTCTGAAAGATACATTGACCTCACGTAGCCTAATAGTGGGCAACGCGAGTTTATCTTTATTTCTATTATTTACATTGTGCAAATCACTTTTCTTAGGAAAACTCTTAATATTTTTGTGGGTATACAGCAGAATTTCGTTAATATATTAACAAGGAACTGTCATTATATTAATTTCTTTATATTTATTATGTAGCGATTCTCTGGGGCCCATATTGTAGATTACACGAACAGCCCTATTCTGCAACTTATATGTTTAGCTCCAGCGCACCCCCACAACACTATGCCATAAGACATAAAACTCAAAATAGCTACAGTAACCAAGTCTAGATGTAGCTATGTCTGTGAGGTAACGAACTTTTTTAACTGCATATGCAGCAGAATTGAGCTTGTCCGATAGTTTATCTATGTAGGGTGATGCCTAAAAAACAGTGTTAGCTACAAGTTCTAGGTTTTCGCCATTTATTTGAATGTCTGCCTTAGTATGTTTTACATTTGTAAGTGAAAATCTGATACATTTCGTTTTGTTTTCATTAAGTAATAGATTATTAGAATTGAATCAATGGACAACTTTAGAGATTGCATTATTCACATTGTCATTATTGATTGTACGGCGTTCATTCATTCATTCATTATCTTTTATAAGATATTTTTATTTTATTTTATATATTTATTTGGAACAATAAACAACCACAATATACAATTTAACATGAAAAGGTAGGTTTCAAATAATAAAGTCGGTAATACTGCGGCCCACAACATTGTCCACATAGTAACTGTTACAATATTAACAAAATAATACTAGATGATAATTATTATTAATAAATATAAAAATATATAAATATTGATTACAAAATGTTCAGCAAATCGTTATACAGAAATAGTAAATAGAAGGAGAATAGTGTAGTTACTTTGAGTTAAAATCATTAGATAAAAGTACTGCAGTAATTGATTTTTTAAAAGTGTATAATGAGCTGGCAAGAATATCTATGCTCTCAAAGTTATAATTATAATTAGCAACCATGCGTCGGATTGGACAACGAAGTCCCGAGTTGGTTCGGCATTTGTGCAGAGCAAACAGAGAACGGGTACGACATGTTCGCTGGTTGCAGGTTCTCGGTACCACGTAACAAAGTTTCCGAACAAGATCGATACAGTCAAAGTTATTATGTACAATATTATACAAGGTGACCATCTCGAGATATGTACGTCTGGACTTTAGAGAAAGAAGTTTGTAATTGGCAAGAGATTTATTATACGAAAGGTAGTGTCTATAACATTTAAAGTTAAGTGTGCGCAGAAATTTTCTCTGTACCCTCTCAATTGCCATATGGCAGATTAAAAAGAGGAATGGCCCAATTATGGATCCTTGTGGTACACCCATTGAAACCACGCACCCCGGAGATCGTATTCCATTAGCATCAACTCTTTGAAACCTGTTACTCAAGTAAGAAATAAAAAGATCCAAGGAGGTGCCTCTGATTTCATAGTGATGCAATTTCTTGACCAATGTCTCGTGGTGAACACAATCGATTGCTTTTGACAAATCGAAAAAAATACCTATAGCATATTGCAACTCCTCTCACGCATCATAAATATGTGACAACAACTCTATACCGGCATGAGTGGTGGACTTCCCTCTAGTAAAGCCATATTGCTTAAAATGCAGTAAGTTATTGGTAATAAAATGGCGTAATTGTTAAACCAATTAACATAAGTTTTTCAAAATTTTTACTAAACGTTGACAAAACTAATATTTTATATCTATCTATTAATGCATTCGTTAAAAATAAAAGCTAGATCAGGTGCAGCAGCATCTTATAGTGATTTAATCATGACTACGAAAATACCCCAGAGATCCGTGTTTTTTTTTTACATTTATCATTTTATAGCTTTTTTAATATACTGGTCATTAACATATTCAAATCTAAATTCGATATTACAAGCTGGCACATTATCTATTAATAATGACTCTGCAATTGTTTGAAAAGAGTTTAAAGATTTTTCGTCAAAATAGGGATATCAGTATAAAATGTTTCAAATGCTTGCGCCACGTCGCCATCTTTTTCAATACCTAATATAATCATTAATTTTAAGTTTCACCTTATTGCTTTTTAATAAATTTTAAGTTTCACCTTATTACTTTTTAATAAAAAGTAATAAGGTGAAACTTAAAATTAATGATTATATTAGGTATTGAAAAAGATGGCGACGTGGCGCAAGCATTTGAAACATTTTTTACTAATATGTTCTTTCCCTGTTTCGGCATTAATAATTTTCCACGTCGTTTATAATTTGTTTTTACTATTTCTTATTATAGAACTTTTAAAAAAATAGACCTGGCAGACTTTTTTAAATTTTTTTGAATATTTTATAAGTTTTTCTATAAACTCTTCACTCAAGGTGTGCTGTTTTTCACTGTACAGTATATAAAGTTTTTGTCTATTCTTGTGTATACCCACAGTTTTACACTCACTAAATCCGGGTTTATCTGAAACTACAATCGATTTGGGTGTAAATATTGAATTGAACATATTGCTGAATTTTTAAAAAAACTGACAATATGACTGTTGTGGATTATTGTAATAATTAAAAGATGGTTGTGAATCCCAGTTAAGTCTAAACATTTCAAATCGACTTGTATTCATAGGTACATTATTTATTGTTTTTTAATGATGTATCTGAAGCATTACTTGCACTCATTTCATTTATGCGACGCGACTATCAAACTTTTCGTCTTTCATACCTTCTTTGACAAGATAAACTTTTTGATATCTATCAAGTATTTAGTCGTGGGGTAACGGCAGTAGAATGTTAACCCTCCTGTGGATGCAGATTCTCTACCGAGGGATACCTCGACAAGATAGCCAGTAGCGTTATTCCGTGTACCAACATCTGGTACTGCACACGCCAACCCGCCTGCCAAGCGTGGTGAGTATGGCAGTAGCAGTGGACGTCCTACGGCTGAGATGATGATGAAGATGATGGAGTAATTACGAAGTCATCACCATCCCTGTCTTAAATTAGGCTGCTGGACATAGGCTTCTCCAAATGTGCAACATTTCACCCTGGTTTCGGCTTGCCGCATCCAGCGTCTGCAAGTGACCGTTCGCAAATCATCACTCCTTCTAGCTGGTAACCGTCCCACACTACGCTTGCCGAGTCGCAGTCTTCACTCAAGAACTCGTTTACCAGTTATCAGTTCTTAGACAGACTATCGGTTATCGAACTTTTGTTCATCGTATCAGAAATGCAGATTATATAATTATACTAGTTTATTCATACTAACAGAAGACATTATGCAAGTTATTTTACTTGTAAAAATTATTTAAGAAAGCTTAGAACTTGCTAAATGGTATTTCCTACTTGCCCTATTGCCTTACTGGCAGTTTGCGCTGCGGCAGCGAACCCGCTGGTTACCTCCCCTGCATATAAATCAACGGCCACAAACTACAACTTTGTGCGCGGAGCTCAAACTCGACAGCTCCTACTTTTTACGCCGCCTCTAAAACGTGGCGCAAATGGAGGCTAACTTGACGCCTCATCACTTTTCTTATTATGATAAAACACTGTTGTTGACTACGGCTACACCTGTGATTCAGACTCACGTCGTACATACTCACCTACTATGCTACATTCTACATTGTAACATGACATTACTTTCACGAGCTCACATTCCAAATCAATTTCTCATAAATCAAAGAAGTAAAGCTCATTGAATTGTTCGATTCACAGCAATAACATCCGAGTTACATCTGAGAGCGTCTCGACTCGCAATAAAAAGTAAAACGACTGCGTATACAACCTTAGCGGTGTATGCTCCGCTAGGGCTGCCGTGGCGATATCGGCACATTCCTCTTTACTATCTCAAATATGACGATTTTTTGAGTTGTTTATTTAAGTAATGCCAATATTGCGATGACGTATCTGAAGTCTTTCTTGTAGATCATAAGCATCCATTGATTTCAAAAGTGAACAGGATATTTCAATGTCTTTGTGTGTTAAAACATTAATGTTTTAATATTGATATACTGAACTTGTCCAAAGTGAACCTGGCAGCCCTGAAGAGCAATGTATGCGGCACTCCATCCAATCCACGTAAACTGCCCTTTATGGCAACCCCGGATTTATTGCCGGGTATTTATTGGCGGAATATTATAATGTGCCAATTATTTTGGCAAGGCACTTCGTTTCAACTGAATGATATGGGTGTTTGGAAGGTTATCTGCACATTTTAGAGTGTTATATTTTAGTAGAGTATAAAAACTGGTTCACTTTACTTTACTCAGCTGTAGAAGTAGTATTGAAAACACGTGGAAAATGATCTTTGTAAGGATCTGTAAATGATCTTTGAACTTTTTCATCTGAATGTTTGACAAGAGTGGGATGGGGTCAATAAAGTAAGCTCGACAATCGGACTAGCGATGATCACCTGTGCGACGAAACTGAACTGCGACTCACTATGGTGTAGAATGCACGGTTATGTAACGCAAACTTATTATAGGAGTCCAATCAACATCAGACCGATAATTTTCGTCGCCAATTAATAAAAGTTTTACCATATAAGCGAGCTCAGGACCGAAATGACAGGAAAATGCATTAGGCAGGGTGATGATCCTCAAGCATTGAGGGATCGACCAAAGAAGAAGAACCGTATTAAGTAAAATAAACGTTATTAAATATTTGTAGCAAACAGCATAAAAGAGGTATCTGAGAGAACTTCCCTAACAGCGTCATTTTTCACATCAACAATAAAATCACTTACGTTGTAAACTGGCAACATTCGCGTCGCCACCGGCTACGGCTGCTCTCCGCTATTTATCGGCCCCTCCCCCTCTCCCCCCCCCCTCGGTGCAATCTCCAACGGACCGGAAAACTACAGTTCGAAACTGATGTCTCAGTTGATAGAAGACGTCAACGAGTTCCCAAGAACTCGCGCATCTGGGTCACTTCCATACCGATAGCTGCTAAATATTTCCGACGTGGGACGCTTTACGCACTGCTTGTGCGGTCTTTGGTATATTAACTTTGAATGTTTCAAACACCTCCGCATCTGTTTGCGTATTTCCATGAAACGATAATTGGTAATTATTGATAGTCGCATAAACAACTTCAGCTAAAAGGGAACCGTATTTCTTAATACAAATAATCGTAGCCTGGAGGTCTGTCATCGCATATATTTAGAGCAATTTCTCAAAAACGGTAAACTTCTAAACAAATTTATAATTGTTTTCGGTAGAAAACCTTTTGGTTAACGAACAAACAAAAATTACAACTTAATTACTGTGAGCGAACTTCTTATCTTTTTAATTGTTTTTTTATCATGATTTAATGCCTTCGTCTTAATATTGTTAGCGAGTTTGTTAGAACAATCACGCTCATCGCTGCGAAAGAAATTTAAAAGTTTTATTAGAGGGTTTTATTTGGAATTGTATCCTATTAACGCGGGTGCCTGGGACGTTTTATTGGATTCAAATGGGTTTTGTTTGATGAGCATGCAGCGCTGCATGCGGTCCCAAGCGCTCGTTGCTCGGGGCTTTATGATTATAGCGAAAAACACGCCATAAACTCAGCGTCTAGAAAGCCTCTCCCTCAATTGCACTATTCCCCAAACTTATTCTTGTTTTACTTAAATGCTTAAACTGTCTAAAATATTTTAGGACACTCTTAAGGATCTAAAACGTCGCTCTAAAAGCAAAAACTGCGCGTGCCGATGCCTAGTGACCCAGTGGTCCAGGTGTAGTCTGTGAAAAAGCTTACAAACTTTTCTGTTGTGCGGTTATCGTCCCCAGAATGTGAGAAGTTGTGAGTTTCGTGAGATAGCTAAATAAATCCGAGTTTTCAACCTGCTCGATATATTGTAACCGGCGTGTGCGGGCGTGACTTCCTCGCGGGTGACAGGCACTGCTTTTTTCACCTTACGAATTGGAACTCATAAATCATAGTTTAATACTGTAGCTTTCATATCTTGTAGGTCACTGGGCGGAAATAGCTTCTTAAATATGAATGTTTACTATCAATGTTTTTGATCATCAATCTTTAAAAATATTAATTTATTCAGCGTGTCGTCTAAAATCATTGTTTGAACAATTGATAACAGGGAAAATCAATACCGTTGAAATTAAAAAAAAATTGGATCACATACGTTCGGAATATGTTTTATATATTCATTTATTCTTTAATATTGTTTTTGTTTGAAAGTTCATTTTACTGGATGCGAACCACAGCAGTTTATAATTGGCAGTCTGTTTGAAAAGTGATCCTGGCATTTTGCTAAGTCAACAAATGCAAATGGGGCTGGTTGATAACTGATTGCAATAATGCAGACCCTTCCAGTGCCTAGGATTTATTGCAAGTTTTGTTTGCGAGGAAGACCGACAGAAGGGGAGTCGTAAACAAGGAATGAAAAGCAACGATTTGTCTCTACCAGAGTACTTGTTGACGTAAACTAAAAGTGTCGGCTGTAAGTTATTCAAAATAGTTTTATTAGTGTCTGTACTCCTTCACTACTGGAACTTAAACTGGGTCAACACTATAGATACTCGTACGTAAGAGTACAAGTAAACTGTGAGACGTTAACTTACAAGATAATAATAGCTGGACGAGTATTTTGTTATATGGATCAAGTTTTTGTGCTACAGAAAACAGCAACATTAACTCCAACGCCGAGTATTTTTACTGTAAAGAATAGTACATAAAAGTATAATGCAAAATTCATAAGCAATATCGGAGCGGAACATCGCAGACGAACATATTAAATTTTATATTATTAGCGCTCGAGATCCACTTCCGCCTCCGTTTTGAGGCACATGTTGCTTTTAGTATTATAAAAAGTCTATAAAATTGAAGCTTCTCATTTAAAGAGAGAAAGAGACCGCCCATATTTGTTTTCTCCAAAAATAAAAATATCCTGTGTGATTTTTGCAGGGCTCCTTTTCTATTTATAAATCTCACCGTGCTACAATCGTCGGTATTCCAGCATATATAATTTACATCTTGTTTATTGAAATATAAAAGTGAGTTATTTGTGCAATTACAACAATGGTTCAAAGATCCGAAGATCCCAACGATGCGACTATCATTCCTGAAAGCTTCCATAAGTGTGGGATATTTAAGTCCGATAATTATTCTCTCCAACTTTCCAATGAACTGTGGCGTGTCCCTACGAGTGAGAACTCGACATTATTCTGTCGCGTCATCTCAGCATTCTGACTGCGTGTTCGGGAATATGAATAACGAATTATAGCTCGAATTCCTCGGAAGCGAACTTAAACTTTATTAATACCAATAAAACTTTACTACCCCTCGACACTACGCAGATGAGTTATCAAAGTACTTTTGGAAGCCGGCGGAAATTACTCGCAAGACGGCTGGGTCACTCGACTCCATGCCTTAAGCCGGCTACACGCACACCTGTCGCAGGGGATTGGACCCTTAATTGCCTTCTTAATTGTGATGCGTATAGGCAAGCACTTTTAAGATTGGGCCTGCGGCAGGGCGGCAGGGTCGCAAGACGTTCCTTCAGCTCCCTAGGTTGTATCCGCCGCCCTGCTGGGTTGCCGCATGTGTGTGCATGTACGATTGGGGCAATTCCAGTCAGTTCATTGCCGCCATCCGTGCGGAGTCGTGCACTCCTGTCACAATGGACAATAAAGATCGTGAAGTTGGGACACGGGTAATAGACGTGTACAAAGACCGGCCTCACATGTGGGATAAAAACACAATTCGCTTCGTTTCTGCAACCACTTCTTCAACCGGTATCTCCTTTTGATTTCTTACGGTAGCACCACAGAAAGAGCCAAGGTTTAACCAATACTCTGTTGTTTCAACAATACTCGAGCCATTCTCATGAACGTGCATTCACTTACTGAACGGCAGTGTGTGAAAAGAATGGCCGAAACCTCCGACCGCCGTGCGACCGGTACTGCGCCCCAGGTCTGCGAGTGGCCGGCTTCACCTTACACTTCAATCAATAGGTATGATGAAAATCAAAAATCTATTTCGTCCGTCTGTTATAATGATAATACATATAAATAAACGATAAGTTTTTTGGCTTATTACCACATAATCTACAAATTAATGATCACCGCATCCACGAAAAATAGTATAGTACAGTCCACAACACGTCATTGCAACTAACCGGGCATAGGTGGAAGACTGCGTCACTGATTCTATTTAATTCGTAACAGATCGTAGATATCACGGTCACCTTACACATCTCGGTCGACTGTACCTAATGCTCGTGGATGCCGTGGTAGTCAAAATAATTTATTTAAAAACTTGTGGATGCGGTTGAGAATCTATCTATGGATTGTTTTTTTTTCGAATAAACTATGGATTTGGATGCATTGGTAATAAGCCCGTTTTTTCCATTTTCAAATTAATGAAACAACATACAGCTTACATAAAGCGAGTTGAAGTTTATGAGTGGGGTGGGGAGCGCGTACCAGCGTGTGACTTCATGCGACCTTTCGATATACTCCTAATATACCAGGGTCATTATTGGATTACCTCATAAAATAAAAAATACGTGTCAAATAGATTTTGTTTATTTAGTCATCTAGCCTATTTGAAAATTATTTAATAATTTAAGTAACATGAGCTCTTTTTTAGAATATGATCACCTAATATGTTACAAACAAACGAAAACTATACTAATATTGTAAAAGCTGAAGAGTTTGTTTGTTTGTTTGGTTGAACTCACTAATCTCAGGAACTACTTATTCGATTTGAAATATTTTTTATGTATTCGAATGTCAATTTCTCAAGAAGGCTTTAGGCTATATAACATCACGCTACGACCACTCCGCTAGCATTTTCAAAGAAATGAATAACCTTATCAAAATTTTTTTACGGTTCCGGTGGGATTCAAACCCACGTCCGTCAAATCGATACTTGACGCTTCCTTAAGCCGCGAGTGCTTTGACCGCTTAGCTACAGAACCCATGTCGGGACCCGCTGAAATTCTTGATAAGGTGATGTCGGTTTCAGCAACCGAATTTGAGAATTTCAGTGGGTCCCGACATGGGTTCGAATCCCACCGGAACCGTAAAATTTTTAATAAAGTTATTAATTTCTTTGAAAATGTTCTACCTAAGTGTAGTTAAACACTTTAAAAATAACAAACTATCAGTCAAGAATGTTGCAAAAATGGTAAATTGTTTCTTTTAAGAGCTTTCGTTACGTGCGCTGCATAAACGGTTAAAGTTGCCTAGCCATAATGTTTAGATGATAATATTTTGATCTATAACGGAATTGTTCATCTTAAAAAGTCTAAATAAAAGTCTGCGATAGCATTCGTCTATCTTTTAAGGTTGACTTACTATAGCCATATTAGGGGTTCCGTAGTTCAATAAAGAACCCTAATATTTTTGCTTTGTCTGTTGGCTGTCTGTCGTCGGCTTTACGAAGAGATTATTAGTCCTAGAAAACTGGAATTTTGCAAAGTCATATAAAATAATCACGCTGAGATAACGCTACGCTAAACAAACCCGGACTAGTGAAAATAATTATTATTACAAATTAGCTGATCTGATTTTGTAAAAGTTTTAAAAATGCACAAAAAGGCTCGGTCACCCTTCCAATTTATGGCCTTAGAAATCTGTATCCATAGAATAAAGATTTGAAAGAAGACCTTACCTTGCCAAATTTCATGGTTCTAGGTCTACGGGAAGTACCCTATGAATTTTGATTTTCTTGGGAATGTTGAAACATGCGTTTTTTGCGGCATAAACGCTCGTTTTTTTTCAGGTTAACTTAAAATATTGTTTTTTTCACAGCTTAAAGAAGATTTGAGTTCATGGTATTTGGGTTACGTCCCTTCCATACACGTAAGGGAAAATTAAGAAAAAAAACATCTCCTGTTTTTTTATTAATTTTACCATCGTGTGAGGTATCGTTTTAGAAGCTGCGAAAACCAATTTTTTATATAGGGTTCTGTTTGCGAAATATTAATGTTTTAAACTTTTTTTCGAGCGTCCTCTAAAATCTAAGCTGCTGGCTTTACAAATCTAGACTAGCAACCTTCGACCTTTCGGAATTCATCTATTATAACTAGCTGTTTGGTCTTCAATCGGCTCAAGAGATATTTCCTCGGAGCGTCCACTTCACTCCAGCTGAGGGAGCGGATTGGTACGTGACTTCCTCTGAGCTATTATTGGGACAGGCCAATCCAAGCTCCCAACTTACGAGGACATTGTCAAATAAGAAAAACGTCCCAAGCATTTATTTTCTGATAAAAGTTTGCTTAAATCGCAAGTCGGTGATGTAAATAAATAAATAAAATAATAAAATAAAATATCAAATCGGGATAAAATATCAAAAACAAACATTAAAAATCAGATAAAAAAATATTACTTAAAAAACAACAAAAATAAATAAAGTAACAATAATAATAATTAATAGTTTATTTCTGTGCACGTCTGTCCAAAACAGAATGGCATGCATAGGCATGTTACCAAGTATTTACTATGCTTATCTGTTATGCAGATAATTAAACGTATCAACATATCAACGCTAAAATTCTAAATTTATTATAATAGATTATTTTTGCTTTTTAATTTTAATGTTTATAAAAAAATATTACATATTTCCTATTGTTAAACACCTACCATAATAAAATACTAAGAGTAAAACTGTAGAATTCTTGCAATTTCAATAACTAAAATTATGTACCAGCATAGTTCTTAACTTGTTCCGGTGCACCCTGCCGGGAACACAACATCACCTGACCAGTGACAAACTTCGCTAATGTTCGTTATCGCTCGGTGGTCGGTCGGGCCGGCGCGAGCTCGCTTCGAGCCACCTGATGACGAAAACTGCTGACATCGGGACTAGCATGCTTCGCTTTGTTTCAAAGTTGGTAGGTTCTATGCAAATTCATATTGCACTAATATTTTTTTTTACCAATTAGATTATACTACATACCCAAATATGTTTAGTATAGGTACTGTTATCGATATATTTTGTCTACTTATAACTTTGTTGCTATTATTTTATTTTAAGTATTCTACATATTAACTTTATTGTAAACTTGCCCTATTAGAAAAGAAGTGGGTACAGTACATGCCTTTTTTAGCAACTGGATATGTACGTACCTGCATTTACCTACGCATTTATTTTATACCTGTAAGCTATTTGTTGTATGTTAACGAGGAATGTACTTAGCACTCGAAACAAACCCACTAGGGTTTACAGAGTGTTTAAATTAGTAAACTGTATCTTGTTTTTTTGGAATAATAAAGTAATAAATAGACATAAATAACATTTGTTTTATACGATCTTCAAATTATTGTCCTTTTTGAAACTTTCCATAGCTTTACATATATGTATAAAGCTATATTTACATATATTTATAGCTTATTCATTCTAAAATAATAACTCAACTTTGTTTATTTTCCGAATCAACAAAGTCGATCCGCGATGGAAAAGGAAAGTAAGTGATACAAACTCCCGACCACCACTGTAACGCAATTCCCGGATGTTTCGTAAGACAACAATGTTTTGAAACAATTCACTTAGCTAATTATTAATTAAGATTGCGTCCTATAGCAAATCTGATTTTCCATTAGAGTGGGCCCCCGTATTGGAACGGGGCTCTAGACATCGGAACTCTTACGAGGATATTTAAATTGGGAGTTCATTTCCTCTCGTCGGGCGACGCTCCAGTCCGCGCGGCTCTGGGGTGTGCGTCATCTTGTTACTATACTACCTGGAGCTATGAAGAGATCCCATCCTGTACCACTAAAATCTTGTACCACTGGTACAGGATAGGAATTACAAAAAAATACTTCCCAACGTGTGCCATTGTACCGATGTAACAATAAATATAAATTAAAGAGTGTCTCTTCTTCGCTTTTTTCCCTCATGGAATCAATTAAGAACGAATTCAGTTATGTGCTTCATTCAATTTTAGTGTATCTTGTTCTTCTTTTGAAAATTGACTATTCTGTGTAGCTTTCTGCGCTGTTCGATAAACACTTATTGACTTAGATTTTGACATGTCCAGTCAGGTCATTGCTGGAAGAGGTATGTCAAAGAACGGGTAGTATGTATATATTAAATACTAGCCGTACCCCGCAGTTTCACCCGCGTAGTTCCCGGTCCCGTGAGAATTTCAAAAATCCCTCCTTAGTGCACATCTAGGATACTTAAGATATATGTATGTATGTGTGCCAAATTTCAAGTCTCTAGCTGTGCATTGTCTGTCAGTCACTCAGTCAGTAACGGAAGAGTTTTATATATATTGATTGAAAGTAAGCGTCACGAGGAGCTCGATAGGAAGTGCGATGTGCTGAAGGCCCGTGCAGCTGACATCCGGTACAATTTTGTTAACGGGGTATTGACGTGCCCAAAGTGCTCTCGTACCTTCTCTCATAAAATCGGGTTCACGAGTCACCTCAGAGCCCATGAAAGGGTAGAAAACCAAAACCCTCCTCTTAACTTCTTATCTGAAAGCTCAGTCGCCATGGCCGAAATCGGCTAGGAAATATCATCATCATCGTCATATAAGAATAATTGTAATTGGCATATTTTAAGTCATTTGCATCAGATCAATTAAACATCTTAATAGAGCGTGGTAGAGCTCAGTTTGCGTCGATCGCTGGCTGCGAAAGGCAGAGCGGCGAACATTCCTCGCGGATAAGTAAATCCCATTGTAGGCGCGCGGTGTCCGCGTTAATATTTCACGGGGGTCACGGCGCGCCCCATAAATTAGTTCGGATTATGAGCCTCGGATTTATACGAACTTTGAAAGTTATCTGGGAAGATTGTAACTCCAGTTACGATTCAGAGTTTGTACGTGGATTAGGCCGGTCATTAATTGTGAACGTAAGCTCCTCCGGGCTGGGTTGCGGGTTCGAAGCCGGGTCGCACTGGTGGAGCGTTCTTTTGTGTTTGACATGCGGATTTATAGTTGGCGATATATTAAGTTGGCTTTTGTCCAGCCGATCAGCACGAAGCTGATGCTTTGCGTGGAACGGGCGTTATTGATATCATGTGCTATAGTCTCTTTTATAGCGGATAAATGCAGATTTACATAAAAATAGTCACTTACCTACGCGCTCTCTGTCATTAAATCATAAAGAAAGCCGTAAAAAGCTACACGCTTTGCAAATATGCTTTGTAAAAGTCGTAAGCCCTAAGTTGCTTCGAGGAATCGCCGTCGCTCTTAACGTACCTGGAACAACAGACGACACTTTAGTCACAATTTCAAGAATATTATTTTTACAGCTGCCACTCCACCGCGACTGCTCTACTGCGGAGATTGTGCGATGTAGTTGTGTTTTATGTGTTTTTGCTCGATAGCTCGCTTTGTCTCGAGGCGGCGGGTCGTTAATCATAGTGACGCGGCAATGGTCGGCTGATAAGCGAGCGAGCGGCTCCTGACGCGGACGCCACCGGGACGCGATACCGCCACCCGCCGCTATTGAAATACGTGAAGGAAAAGGTTTTATTCACAGTTTTATTATTTTGTCTTGCGGACATTTTACGACGCTTGGATTGAAATAAAATGTTGGTACTGGCTCTGTGAAACATCAATAAAACAACAGTATTTTCAGAAAGTCAAAGGTGTAAATTCATTAGAGTTAATCACTCTTTAGAGGGCCGCGCGGTGCCAGCAGTAGAATGTTACCCCACCTCTCATGCTCGTGGATGCAGTAAGAGCCTGCTAAGGGATACCTCCGGGAGATGGGCAGCAGCGTCTTTCCTTGTATCAACATCCCAAACTGCTCTCGCCAACCCGCCCGCTAAGCGTGGTGAGTATGGCAACTGCCCCTCATAGAAATCCGTGATCCATGAGGGAGGCCGGTGTTCAGTAGTACAGGACGTTTTACGGCTGAAATGATGATGATGATGACTCCTTTATTCAATTTACTAGAGAGAAACAAAATATATTTATATTGAATAAAGCACATAGTTTAATTCGTTCGCTTCAGATTTTTTAATTCCCAAGTCAGGGAAAGAAACGGAAAAGACGCCTCACCCTTACGCTTCTAATTCATTGTTAGATTAATGTATGTCTTAATACTGTGTTTAATTTAAATTCATGTCCGCAAGAAAATTGGATAGTTAAGATTCTGCAAGATGATATCATTCAGCAACATGATCCCCAGGAATTGAGCTGCAGGTATTCTATAAACTTTGATAATGGCACAATTTTATAGCATAGTTTTTAGGGTTCTGTACCAAAAGGGTAAAAACGGGACCCTATTACTAAGATTCCGCTGTTCGACTGACTGTCTCCGGGTTGTTGTATCTCATGAACCGTGATGGCTACAGTCGAAATTTTGACACAGATGATGTATTGTTGTTCAAAGTATAACAACAAATACTAAAAACAGAATAAAATAAATAATAAAAGAGGGCTCCCATAAAACAAACGTAATTTTTTTGCTGTTTTTTGCTCGATATTAACAACGGCAGCAAGTACATAGACGCTTGAAATATTCACAGAATATTTAGTTGTTTTAATAAAATATAATTTAAAATAATGGGACGGAACCCTTCGTGCACGAGTCGACTCGCACTTGGCCAATTTTTCAATAATCTTTAGAGTAAATAATCTTTCTAGAAGACTACGTTTACTTCACTCTCACTTTCTAGCTTGTCGGTGGAACCCGAGGGGGACAGTAATCGATAGCTTTGGAAGTAACTAAGGCGCGGGTTTCATCAAATTGTTTTCCTTCTCCCTGGAATAATGTTATTTCACTTAAGTTATGTAGTTGTATAACTACAGTGTAAACAGAAAACTTATTTTCTAAGGTGAAATACATATCAGATGCTTCATCATCATCATAGCAATGGGACTGGCTGTCCACGTCCAGAACTGGACATGGGCCATGGATCTCCAAAATCATTAGAATTAAAAGAGTTATTGCCATACTCACCACGCTTGGCAGGCGGGTTGTCGAGCGCAGTACAGAATTTTGATAAACAGAAAGACGCTGCACCCCATCTTCCATAGGTATCCTCTGGCAGATTCTTACTACATCTGCTGGCAAGAGAGGAGAAGCAACATTCTATACCATAAAATGCTACTTTGAAAAATAATTGCTGCTGTGTAAAATGTCCACCTTTATTTATTTGTACAAAATATGTTTAAAATGCCCTGGGGTGCCGGCAGTAGAATGTTACCCCTCCTCTCATGCCCGTGGATGCAGTGAGAGCCTGCTAAGGGATACCTCCGAAAGATGGGCAGCAGCGTCTTTCTATATATCAACATCCAGAACTGCGCTCGCCAACCCGCCTGCCAAGCGTGGTGAGTATGGCAACTACCCCTCATGAAGATCCATGAGGGAGGCCTGTGTTCAGTAGTGGACGTTTAACAGCTGAAATGATGATGATGATTTAAAATGATTTCTCAATGGTGTTCTAGTAATCAAATGTTCCTTAATACTGATAAATGCTTTATTACTTCCTTTAGCCGAAAACATAATAAAATATTTTATGAATATAAAATTTCTAGCATACAATTAGCGCGTAAATCGGTAGCAAAAGACTTAGGAGTTTATTTCGACGAAGAGCTTAATTACAGAATCCACTACGACCACATTATAGATAAAAGCCTTCGTCTCCTTGGCTTTATTACTAGAATAACCAAAGAGTTTAAAAATCCTAACAGCGTGCTTCATTTGTTTAATACCTTGATCCGCTCAGTTCTTGAGTACGGTAGCCCAATATGGTCTCCGTACTATGACATTCATAGGAACAGGATTGATGCTGTGCAAAACAAATGCCTTAAAATTCTCTCATACCGCCATCATGTTGGCCGTTCACTCTCGGGCTACTCCAACAGGCTCAGTCACTTCAAAGTCGCACCACTGTATGCTCGCAGAGACTACATTAATCTCATATACCTTCACAAGATCCTCCACTCAGCCATAGATTGTCCCCCACTCACCGCACTTATAAACATAAACACTCGATACAAATCTCGTAACCCTCCAACCTTTTTAATTAACATATGTAAAAATAATATATCCTATAACAATCCCGTTTCCCGCATGAGCCGCTTGTTCAATGAATTAGCAACTTCCAATAATCTAGATGTTTTTGATCCCAACATTGGCAGATTTAAACGAGATGTATTTAAAACTTTATTATTAAATTATGTTAAATAAATGTGTCATCTATCTCCAGTCGTAGGGTAATTTTATAATCAAGCAACATTATATTTGTTATGTTCGCATACATTGGATTACGAATCTAGATTTTAAGTTCATTGTTTTTTGTCGTTGTAAGCTTATCTGATGGTAATCTGCTTTGTGAACTGTATTAATAAAATAAAAATAAAAATAAATAAAAAATTCTGCGAAGGTTCAGCAACACTGAACTGGAGAGAAAATTATAAGTAGCGATTGAACATAAGCGACCTTCAAGTCCATACTCACCACGCTTGGCAGGTGGGTTGGCGAGCGCAGTTCTGGATGTTGATATATAGGAAGACGCTGCTGCCCATCTTTCGGAGGTATCCCTTAGCAGGCTCTTACTGCATCCACGGGCATGAGAGGAGGGGTAACATTCTACTGCCGGCACCCCACGGCATTTTAAATATATTTTGTATAAATAAATAAAGGTGGACATTTTACACAGCAGCAATTATTTTTCAAAGTAGCATTTTATGGTATAGAAGGTTGCTTCTCCTCTCTTGCCAGCGGATGTAGTAAGAATCTGCCAAAGGATATCTATGGAAGATGGGGTGCAGTGTGCTACGAGTACCTGCGAAACAAATACAAGGGCGTGTTCCTCACTCACGATTCCTGGCCTGCAGGAGTCGTATACAGTCGCGAAAACAAAAAAACTCCCTAAATTAGTATAAGGTATATAAATATTATTTATGTATATTATTACATGTTTGTATGCTAGTCTATAAGGTATATGTTTTAGGACCTTTTATAAGGTATTTCTATATTTATAAACGCGTGGTTTTAGAGACCTCACCTTGCCATAACACAGTTTTTTAACTAGCACGAGAGGTAAGGTTTTGAAAATTGCGCTAAATATTTTGTTCAGGTTTATATCTATGCATAAATGAATAAATGAATAAACCATCTATAAAGAAATGAATGAACCAAAATGGTTGTGAACACTATAATATACAATATTTACGGCATATGAACCATGACTCAAATAATTTCTTCGCGAGTTTTCAGATATTTCGGCGCAGTTTCACACGCTATGATCACGACTAAACCTCAAAAAGACTAAAAACATGGTAACCCCGTTAATGTTGCATATTAGTGTACCTACTGGAAAATTATTTATGAAAAAGGACCACCAGTACCAGTACCATTTAAAACAGAACCAATTGTGTACAGTTGTTTACAATAAATGGGTAAAATGGTTGTTTTTAATAAATAATGAGCACAAATTACCAATTTATGACGCTGAGACTACATGGGGTTCGTTATACATATGTCACAATATTGATTAATTGAATCGTGGTTAATTAATGATGTAATACGACAGAGGACAATAATATATCCGATATACTATACCTACCAAAGCTTTTTAGATGTGCTAATGAAATGAAATTTATTAACAAAATCAAATATTTACGGAAGCAAAATTTTGTCTCATCTCTCTTGCGATGCAAAAAGAATATGTCAAGGAATACCTCCGGAAGATGGGCAGCAGTCTTTCCGTTTATCAGCATCCTGTACTGCGCTTGCCAACCCACCTGCCAAGCGTGGTGAGTATGGCAACAAACCCTCATGATCTTAGAGATCCATTAAGGGAGGCCTGTGTGCATCAGTGAACGTCCTACAGCTAAGATTAAGATGAAGCTTAGATCTCGTCGTTTATGACAAGATGTTGACGATATTGTGGCTAGACAGCGCCGAGTACAACATCCAGCTTCATTTGCTTTTAACATCCATTAACAGTGCAACACCAACTTCGTCTTACAACAATCACTTTTATGACGGTTAGGACTACATTATTATTATAGCGTCGCAGCTGGGGATAATTATTTAATTAGCAGATGGCGGCTGCTTGAAGAAATCGACTAGCTGCTGTTACCCTGTCCAACTCACAGATAGAACTCTCGAAGTTACTTTATTAAGAGTACGACTGATTATTTTTAGTGTATTTTCTTTCTAGTATGATGCGGAAGAGTAAATTTAGTAACGCTTTCTTTTGTATACAATCAACTACCAAGAGACTTAAGAAAAATGCAAGTTTTAATGTTTCAAAGAAATTTAAAAACCCATACTTTCCGACAAAATATGTTATTATAATTTAAATGACATTATGAAACATAAAAAAACAGTAAGTAGTTATATTATTAGATCTCATTAAGTATGTTAATTAATTATTTGACTTGAACATCGAAAGACGTTTATTTTTAATTTGTGAATGAATTGTGGCATTTATTTTATTATTTTATTCAACTTTTTTTTTATTTTATCTATACTAATATTATAAAGAGCTAAAGTTTATGGTTTGTGACGTTGTAAGGGGTAGTCTCTACATCTACCGAACCGATTTTGAAAATTCTTTCACTGATAGAAAGCCACAGTATTTATGAATGTCATAGGCTATAAATTGACCCGAAAAATTAAGACTTTTTCGTGGTAGTTGGATTCGCAAAGTAAGTCAGAGAAAAAACGGTTGGACGAAAACGTTTCTGATGAGAGGTATATGATTGAGTTCTAGATAAAAGTTTAAGAGCTTGATACTGCCTACAGCGACAGTCTATGTCTAACTTTCATTATATAAGTAACAAAAATACATTCTATATAATTAAAAAATAAGGTGATGTTTATTGGTTTTATTATCGACAATTATGATTTTTTATCAAATATATAGAGTAAATTTATCGTCTTAAGTGCTTAAAACAAAAAACTTTTCCGTTTTACTGCATATAATTTGACAAGCTCTGTGGCGCAGCGGGCAAAGGTCAGCCTGCGACGCAAGGGGTTGCGGGTTCGATTCCCGCCTCGGGACAAATGTCTGTACGATCTGCAGATATTTGTTCAGGGTGTTCTGGGTGTTTTTCTATATATAATAAAAATATCTATCTATGTAGTATAATGTATTAAGTATATCAGTCATCTAGTACCCCATAACACAAGCTCTGCTTAGCTTGGGGCTAGATGATGCTGTGTGATTTTTCCAGCAAAAAAAAAAATTGGACAAATGGCACAGGTATCCTATCGCGACCGTGTCGTAATCTATTGAGTGATATTTCTATTAGACGGCTTTTTTCTTAAACAAGACGTTAATATAGTTTTTCGTAAACTTTCGCGATCACAATTCATTATAATATAATAACATAAACACGGGAATTTATCGCGTAATACCTTTGATTATTCCCGACGTTTCGACTGTGTTTCAACCATCGTGGTCCCGGGTTGACCAACCCGTGTTTATGTTATTATATTATAAATACGTTAATATTTTAAGTCCACACTGGTGGCGATTCTGTTGTTGCAATAATTAGCTAAAGCTTATTTAAGTAACGTAAAACTTCGGTTAGTGCCGTTCTAAAATTAAAATGGAACGAATACACACAATTTTACGCTGACAGCTCTAAATTTAAAACCGTTTCTCTTTTGCCCTCACTATTAAGGGTCAAAAAATCTCTCTGGTGTGTATTGACCTGAGAAAGCAGTATTTTTCCCATGGGCAGTTATATGTTAACTTATCTCGGGTTGGAACTCCTCATTACATCTAATAAAGTATACAGAAAAGTTTTGAACAATTTAAATAAACAATTGTCGTCGTAGCTTAGAAAGTTGCGAAACTTTTCAGTTTCGCAGTGGAGCTGGGCTGGTCAAGTCTGCCGCATGCCCGTAGATCTGTGGGCTAAGGTCACCACTGAACCCCGACACGGTACGACGCCGCTATGCGCATGGGTCGAATTGACTGCAGATCAAGAAGCATGGAGAGTTGGGGAGGAGGCTTTTGAATAACCAAAAAATTTAGTTTAAAAAAATGTTTTAAAAAAAAATGTTTAATAGTTATTCATTTTTTTTAATGTTCTACCTAAGTGTGGTTAAACACTATAGAATAAGCTGTAGCGATATCTCTAGTCATTGCTTCTGAATGCAATTTCAGCCAGTGAATAGGAGAACTCTAGTAGTTACCTGGCGCTCTAATCGGTTGCTCAAACCGATATCACCTTATCAAGATTTTCAGCAAGTCCAGAAATAGGTTCTGTAGCTTAGCGGTCAAAAGCACTTCCGGCTTAAGGAAGCGTAAAGTATCGATTTGATGGACGTGGGTTCAAATCCCACCGGAACAGTAAAATTTTTGAAAAGGTTATTCATTTTTCTTTGAAAATGTTCTATCTAAGTGTGGTTAAACACTATAAAAATAACAAAAAACTATAGAATAAGCTACATTCAGTAGCAATGGCTACTGAATGCAACTTCAAACAATGAACAGGAGAACTCTAGTAGTTACCTGTAGCTGGCGCTCTAATCGGTTGCTCAAACCGACATCACCTTATCAAGAATTTCAGCGGGTCCAGACATGGGTTCTGTAGCTTAGCGGTCAAAAGCACTTCCGGCTTAAGCAAGCGTCAAGTATCGATTTGACGGACGTGGGTTCGAATCCCACTGAAACTATAAAGTTTTTAAAAAGGTTATTCATTTCTTTGAAAATGTTCTACCTAAGTGTCGTTAAACACTATAAAAATAACAAAAAAACTAGAGTAGGCTTTTGCCCAGTAGAGGTATACGGCAAATTTGAATTGGTAAATTATTATAATTAATAAAAATATTCATAATTTATTAATAAAATTATAATAATTACATTCACTTATTTGCTCAAACGCAGTAATTATTGCCAAATTGGCATGAAAATACATACAACATACATAATGCTTTAAAAATATAACCCTCCTTCTGGCAGTCAGGAAATAAATCGTAGCACTCAGTGCTAACCTAACCACAATCATAATTTCATCTTTGTCTATACCTATCATAAAAGAAAATTCTCAGCCGCGTCTGTCTGTGTGTTTGCGTAAAACTCAGGAACTGCAGAGCGGATATTCATGCGGTTTTAGGCTTTTGGACCAAAATGGTAAAAAGGAAACCTCATGGTATCAATTTGTCTGTATGTCTGTCATAAATGGATATCTCGGGAACTACTGATGCTACCGACTTGAAATTTGAAATGGTTAAAGATGAAACTTTTTTACTAATATAGCATAATGAAAATGTAAAAAAAATATTCTTAATATGATTCCAGGGGGTGGATAAGGTATCTCAAAATTTTTATGTGAAGTTACTAGGTGGTGTGGTGTATCATATGAAAAGTATTAATTTGCACATTAATGAACAGTTGTTAGTTTTCCTGAGTCGTATCGTTTTTGAGTTATTTACAATAATGTTGATAAAATGACCGTATCTCTGAAGTTTGCAGAGAGAAACCCGTGAAACTGTAATTGCTTTTAGTAGTGCATGTAAAGTTTATAGAAAAATTATAGCTAACTCTGTAATTTGCATAGTTTTTTAGGCAAGGGGGTGGAAGGGGGGTTTAAAGATTTTTGTAAAGTTACTTGATCATGTAGGGTATTATTAGAAAGGTTTTCATTTGCATCTTCCCAATTTGCTTCAAGTGGATTAAAATAGTTTTATCACTAGCATCGCAGCCTACAGCTAGCTCGGACGTGGTTTGCGATGGATCCGCTTTCACAATAGCCTTCAATTCTTGATTATCAACTTCGGTCTCCGGCCGTCCACGGGGCTTGTTCTGCAGGTCGAAATTTCTAGAACGAAAACGTTGGAACCAAAAACGCACTGTGCTTTATTTTGCGACACCGCCGTCATACACATCATTAATCCTTCGAGCCGTTTCTGCAGCACTGGTGCCACGGTGGAACTCGTACTCGTAAATAACGCGATAATTCAAGTTTTCTATTTTGTAAACTGAGTGACGCAAAAAAAAATACAAAAGAGGAAAAACAAATGAATTATGGCTTTCGAAACACAAATGCATGAGTATGCATAGCTGTATAAATTTGAATTTGGAATTCTTAACCAAAGAGGATTTATATGAGATCAAAGTAGCCAGTACGACAAAACGCCAATTTCATATAAAATCATATCATATAAGTAACGACCTAATATTATATCTTGAGTGTTTCATATAGAACATATTACTTTTATATTATGAAAATAATACTCTAATAATTACAGCAGTGCGGGCGAACATCTAACGCCTCCTAAATAGCTGGACCCACACAACTGAACCCGGTAGATGGCACTGCTTTTCGTTTGTCCCCAAATCAGTAAGCAGGTAATATCCAAATGCAAAAAAATAAATGCCTAATAACAAATCCTCTTCTCTTTTTCTAATGATCGCTCGAAAAGCACTCAAAAAGAATTCTATACGTGTTACGCCTCTCTACAAGGCATTTTTAAAATAAATCGACTCCCTGTTTGTCGCAGAGCTCGATCGAAAAACACCAACGCTCCAACGATAAGTGTTGCCTCTACGACCGCCGAACAAAAAGTTATTTTTGAATTTTTTTCAAGCGCTCATTGGACTTATTAAATTAGCGGATTTTTTACTTAAAATTTGTAGTTAATTTAGATACAGTCAACTATATATTTTTAACATGGCTGTTTGATATACCGATACACAGATTTAGTATTTTCCTATTTTTTTAACGCTCTGACCAAATTACTATAATGAATGTCGTGTTAGGTTTAAAGAATTTTTATTTCTCATAAGAACTACAAGGTCCACTTATAATGAGATTCACAAAAGTAAAATTAAATAATAGGCCTCTGGAACCTTAATCACCTTAATAACTAACACAATTTTATATTACCTATTCTAGTTCTTGAAAGCCCGTACAAAATAGTTTATCTAATTAAATTTTGCAAACTTAAAATAAAACAAAACAAAACATCCAGTCACAAGACGAGAAAAAAAAATACAATAAAATAAAACATGAAATATAAGGTAGGTTGACAAAATATTTACTACAAGTAGTGGAATGCTTGATTGGTGTTCCAATTCGATACCATGGCTCTAACCTCGAGACCGTACAAGGACAAGTTCTGATGACCCCCTTTCGCCCCCGTAAGAGGCCGGTAAATAATAAACAAGTTCCCACAAACAGTTTGAGAAGTGAATTTATTCGGTGGACGCAGAACACGCGCCGTGAGGCTGGCCCTAATAACATGGCAGTACAAGTGCCTATAAACAATTTATACTCCTACGTCTACAAAAACGTTAGTGCCGTTCAAACTGATTGAATAGTTAGATGTTAAAAGAAAGTTATTTTCAGACCTCACCGAGCTCACAAGTTCTTTATGTTGCAACGCGTTACCCGACTTATGTTTAGCTTTTCTAGAACTTTCTGCAATTGAAATGAATGAACGCTTTTAGATGGTTTCGTCGAAACTTGAAGGGAGGGATACTATGCTTGGACCGCGGTGAACGCGCTGGGCCGCAGTTGGCAGAGTCGCTGCGACGCGATAATTCAATGAATCTGAGGCGACGCAGCCAAGAATTTTGCAAGATTTGTGAACGCAACATGCAGCATTTTTCACCGCAACCGGCCAGTGCTTTGGTACTCTTTGGTACCCATAACAGTTTTGTCAATAAACCAACCAATTATTAAATACAGCAAGTCAGTGTTCGTCAAGATAACTATACGGTCTACTGAATACTCATGACACAATAGTTACTTGAATTTGGGGCATGTTTGGTGTAGATATAAATTCTAGTGGCTGAACAAACACTTGTTCATATCGCTCGCGCCGCAAACAAACACTTCGCTAATTATTGACAGGTACTTCCATAGCCAAATAATAGCTGATGGAATAGTAATCAAACAAACACACAGCTTGATTATTGATACTGATTTATTACGTTTGTTTTGTGTTATGAATTTAGTTCAAATCGCTGAAAAGCGTTAATTTTGATTGATGAGTTATATTGTTTTGTTAAATCTAAATCTACAGTCTAAATCTAAAGCTATAGTTTTACTGATGTTTATAAAGTTGAAAGTCCAAATTAAAATGTATTAGAACCCCACTACACTCTCTGCATAACACTCCAAAAAGCTGTTCTTTTGGCAAGTCAAGAGCTACAGTTCCATTCTTTATTCATCATCCCACCATGAAAACGTTTGTACATCCCAGTTTATTTTCTCCGGGAGCACCTAATGAAAACATCGTGGAACAAAATGGCTATAGCCGCCCACAATGCAAGGCCAAGATAACAGCACCCTTCCGTCCCGACTGCGCCATAACTCATGTTCCAAATGACAGCACCTATTGTCACACTGTACTTTTTCCACGATCCAGCTAACATCACGAAAACGCCAAGCAAGAGTTCGCTTGACAGGCGGTGGTTTTTGTGCTGACTGGCGCTTTTAAAAATACGAAAACAAGCTCAAGGTTTGGCTGTCCAATACAAACCCTCCAGGTACCATTTTGATGGCTGAGCTTTAGAAATCACAGCAGTTTTTAGTGGCCAGCAAATAAATTTCGTTTCAGCCGAAAACGTCCACTACTGAACCCAGGTCTCGCTCATGGATCTCCATGAGGGGTAGTTGCCATACTCACCACGTTTAACAGGCAGGTTGGCGAGCGCAGTACGGGATGTTGGTACACGGAAAGACTCTGCTGCCCATCTTCCGGAGGTATCCCTTAGCAGGCTCTTACTGCATCCATGGGTATGAGAGGAGGGGTAACATTCTACTGCCGGCACTCCACGGCCTATATAGCAAATAAATAAATAATGAAAACTTATACAGCGAGCGAGGCGAGAAAGAGTTTTTTTTTAATTTAACCGTTTAACATTTAGATAGATCCTTTGAGTGTTAGATGTTTACCAGGGAACGTTGTCACCGCAAATTATAACAGACGAGTTGAAGACGAATTCAACTCGTCGGTTATAATTTGCGGTGACAACATTCAACATCACATCAACATCCAAGGTTCCGTTTCCCTCCCCGCATTTCAAAGAGCAGGTACATCAGCAGCACAGCCGCCGCTCGGCTACGCGATTGTTGTTGTCGGCGATTGTTTAAAGTCGCGCGACTGCGCCGATAAGATTTATCCCCTGTTCCTGACACTTAATTTCGTGCGGCACTCGACATCAAGGAGCCCGGCTTTTTTATTTAGCCGTACGTTTATTACGAGGAATTTTAACGGTTCAGCGGTTTTAAGTGACTGCTGTACGCGCAAGTATCGAAATACTGGTTGTAAGCAGATACATAGTAGAAAGTTATTAATGCCTTTTTATATTGAAATACGGGAAAAATTAGTGTTGCGCCGTTTTGAGTGTCGGAATGGGATCGTAGGTGGAATAGTATATACTTAAACTTTAACATATTTTTGTCTCTAGAATTCAATTTAAACAGTTATTTACTGTCTCGAAAGCCGTGTTGGCCGAGTGGCATGTACCCCGACTTTCAATCGAAAGGTTGCGGGCTCGATACCATCATTGCGCTAATAGATTTTTCTTTCTTGAAAATTGTACCGTACACTTCACGGTTAACCACATCATTACTTTATTTCGATAAAAAACATACCTCATCTTACCATTTGTTCTCAATCAAATACACACTTTCAGTGATGTTATTCGACTTCAAAGGCTATACATAGAAGTTTATATGCTTTTATGTACAGCATGTATGTAATATATAATGAATATTAATCATAACATAGGTTAGTGTGATTTGCCCATCCCCTAGATACCTCTCCACAGTTAGTTAGTACCTTCTCAATTAAGCTGACTGGAGCAAGGATGGCTGCTGCGGCCCGAATTGTGATGTGCACACATTTTGTTCTCGATAAATGTTGGATTAGTCCGATACCAAACAGTGGGTGGAGTGAGGCTGGATGATGAAGATTATGATCTTCTTGGTTCCTTTTTCTATGAATGATCTATAGTCTGACCATACCCACACTGACTATCTGTCTGGTCTCAAGCCGATTAGATGATTTCCGGTTTACAACCAAACGTTTGTAAAGTTAAAAGTTTTTTAATCATGACATTTCAGAAACTGGATAAACATAAAAAATATTTTGTAAGCCACTGACCTGTTTCACCTGCAATAAGCAACATAAATTCAATCCCTTAATATTCCCATAGCATACGATTTGCGAATACACGAAGCCTGAAATAGTTTACAGCATTAAAATTATAGTGCTGCGAAAAAATTAACATTTTCTACATTTTTCATAGACGATAACATTTCGCGAGCGAACTCTGAAGGACTATACAATTTAGTTGAATCGTGTGAGCCGGCTGAGTTTGCATGTCGGCGTCAAGTAAGCGCACGCGGCCAGCGAAGGTGCCTATTTGAAATTGTCGAGTTCGATACCTGTAAACGAGTGCTTGACTTTCGCTCGAGCACGTCGTGAAATAGGGTTAAGTTTTTACTACTGAAAAGTACGTAATATGTAAAAAGCATTGTTAAGCTGCGATGCCTGTCGCCCAACAATGTTTTGTCCTAAGGACTCATTATTCAGTGTTTCCACCGAAACTTCCGTCTACTAATTCAATTCAGCAAGCTCGGGCATTACTTCTAAAATTGCAGAAACTGTACAACTTTGCATAATGTTCCTTGCAAGTAAATGCAGGTTTTGTTTAGCTATGATTACCTCAGCTGGGTTTTCTATTAGAAAACATGAAACTGCATTAACTTTTGCCTCAAACAACTACTTCCATGAATACTTATCGAGGCTGCCAGACTGTGAAATAGGGAGTTGAAAAACGAATATTATAAAAATATATTGTGCTGACCGCGCGCTACGAAAGGTCAAGGTGGTGATACATTATAAGCAAAACGTATCGCGAGTGTGTGACAAATAACAAAACTATAAAAGACCTTACTTGTTTGAAATGGGGGTGTTATTCGATTATAGATGAAAAGACGAAAAGACGTAATGGCGCAGTAATCATAATCCTTTTGCAACAGAAGGGCCGCGCTTACGCGAGCTCGTTAGTTGTGTCGTTCTGAGATGATTTGCACTGTGTCTCGTATGCTCAGAATTACAACCAGATGCTGCTTTTGTGAATGCACTTTTCTCCTTAAAATCACAAAGCTTCGCAAGTGAAATAACAGTGAGACTTATACAATGTAGAACTTGTTAAACCTTAGCGTATTGTTAACATATTAGTTAGTCTTTTAATGTATATCTAAGAAAGGAAACTACAAAATGGAGTAGCTTGAAACGCGATAAGTCAGCAGACGACCTCTTTTCTTAATAGCCGTAGGTAAAGGTTGTACGGATAAAAATAGAAATAGAAAAAGTTTTATTGTTATCACAATCACTTACATTGTACATACATGATACAGATAAATAATTACAAGATATAAAAGTGAAAACAATAAGGTTTCCCCTAAGCATTTGCTACATGCTCAGGGCCGTACCGCCGTCGGGTGCTGACAGTAGAATGTAACCCCTCTTCTCATACCCATGGATGCAGTAAGAGCCTGCTAAGGGAAACCTCCGGAAGATGGGCTGTAGCGTCTTTCCATGTATCTACATCCCGTACTGCGCTCGCCAATCCGCATGCCAAGCGTGGTGAGTATGGCAACAACCCCTCATGGTGATCCATGAGGGGGGCCTGTGTTCAATAGTGGACTTGTTAGATAGGTTAGCTCATGATTTCATCCTTGCTATCGCAAGAATGATATCAAATTTTCTTTTGACGGGCAGAAGCTAGTAGTGAATAATATCAATATCAATAGCTAAAACCATGCTATACAATAACTTAGCATGCCACTTTAAATTGGAAGCCATAACCATAAATATAAAAAAAATAAAGAATGACATCTTATCAAGAGTTGTTTTGAACATTAAGCAAGTTTTTTAGAGATTAAATTTTAAAGACTGAACTAAGAAATAATTTATAATGGCCTCCCATTAATCCCAGTAATCTTGTCCCAGCCTTAGTTGCTCAGCGCCTTAAAGCGCCTAAACACAAATTCCAGACGTATACAAAATTGACTGTAACTGTGGCCGTTCACACACATGACAAACTAAATGGATAATAGCTGATCGAGTCATGGAGCATATCATAGCGGTTAAAAATCGGTAAGTATAAAAGTCAGCGATTGCCGAACATCAGCTGAACTCAGGACCTAAAAGTTATATCAAAAGAACGCTATAATTACAAGAGTATCGTAAGAGATAATTTATAATGACTGCAGCGTCCCGTACAGCATGATTACCAGTTGCTGACGCTGCATAAATCATCTATAAATAGATGCAAAGGCCTTACTTATCGTAAGAGACGTGATTGAGGTCAAAAAGCACCAAAAGTTTCCTAAGGTTGTCGTCTCTCATCTGCATGAAATACTATAATTTAAAGGTGTGCGTTGCGTTCTAAGTACACAATAGCCTGACACTGTCAAAGAGCGTGTCATAATGAGAACAAGGATTTTTCTGAATCTGAAGATGAATAGAGGTTAGGGGTAGCTCTCGGAAACTTCAGTCTTCCCGCAACCATGAACGGTACGTGATAAAATCCTGCGTTTAAAACTAATTAATTAGACAATGTAGTCAATGTTATGTAAGGACCTAGGGATTTGTTAAAGAATCTATTAAGTATCAGGTCAATCTATTAAGTAGCATGACACGCTAAAATATTTTCATAAAAAAACTGGTAAATGAATATTCTTATGTGGAGAGACTTCTAGAACTAGAAATCTAACATAGTTTCGTTTAATTGAACTGGTAAGTATTCAATCATCATTTTCATCATTTCAGTCGTCAAAAGTCTACTACAGAACACAGGCAAAGGCCTGTGTTCTGTGTGTACTACCCATCATGGAGATCCATGGGAAAGCCCATGGATCTCCATAATGGGTAGTTGCCATACTCACCACGCTTGGCAGGCGGGTTGGCGAGCGAAGTACGTGACGGTATTCCTTAGCTTGTTCTTACTGCATCTATGGGTATAAGAGGAGGGATAACATTCTAATGCCGGCACCCACGGCGAAGAGGAGGGCTAACATTCTACTGCCCCACGGCGAACGTATTCAATATATTAGTTCAAATATTAGTTCGTGCGAATATCATCAAATTCAATAACAGATAAATAACTGGAGTAACATTTAGAACGCTGCTCTATTACGTTACGAAGGCTCTATAACGGGTAACATTCAATTACGCGCGTTACACCGCGCTACACCTACTTCCGGCAACGTGGTTATCCCCGCTTGATGCTGTAAACTGAATTTTAAACCACTTTTAAAATTTTTCAACGAAACTTAGTAAAAAATTAGCTGAGCTGTTCACTAAACACTAACGCAACTTATATAAGCTGATGAGTCTTGTTTAGTGTGAGAGAGAACCCCGTAACTTTTTTGAAAATGAAATAAGGGGTATGAATGGATCATACATAATCTCATACGATCATATGATTATGAATTAATGTTTGTGACAAACAATCCACGTATCAGCTTATAATAATATCATTACAGCTAACAAATTCCAACAATATTTTATGTGCTACAGCTCGTGCTACGCCGTAGCGCCGTCGTAGCCTCGTAGCTCCGTAGCCTACAAACGCCACGGAGATTTATGGAGGCAGCAACATGTCGGTGGTACACAATGTACTTTGTACGAGCTCCGTCGGAATGCCCTGTTCCGCAAATAATGTCTGGGACGTTTCATTCATACCCGATGTGTATTAGCTGTAAGCGACATTCACAAATAACACTGTTTGCGTGTTCATTCTGCGATTACGAGTATGTCGTTTACGTTAAATATTAAGTTAATGTTGTGTCTTGCTAGAATTCATTTTAAAATCAACAATACTCATCGTCATGTCAAACGGGTTTTCTACTCATGTAAATTATACGTTGTAAAAAGGTTTAACTTTACAAAGAATAGTGTAACTCACGAGTGTTTGAAAGTGAAATATGTAGCATACTATTTACTCATTATTACACCAGTAATTTTTTACCATTACCATTATTACCCGCCGTGGGGTGCCGGCAGTAGAATGATACCCCTCCTCTCATGCCCATGGATGCAGTAAGAGCCTGCTAAGGGATACCTCCGGAAGATGGGCAGCAGCGTCTATCGGTGTATCCCATACTGCGCTCACCAACCCGCCTGCCAAGCGTGGTGAGAATGGCAACTACCCCTCATGGAGATCCATGAGGGAGGCCTGTGTTCATCAGTGGATGTTTTATGGCTGAAATAATAAAAAAAAATACACCAGTAATTTGATAAATTATTATTGTCTTGTGTACAAAAACTTTGTTATTTATATTCAATTAATCTCAATAAGCCCCAGCATGTTCCAGTTATATAAAAAAACAGTAATATTTTACATTAATAACCACGGAAATGTAAAACAACTCAGCTTAAAGAGTCCCTTTGTCACTGAACGAAACCTGATAGTTTGCTTTAATTGCCTGTGCACACATATGGTGCAACATGATTGAATACAATGGTAATTTGATTGACTTGATTAATCATTTGCGGATTTGTTTGTATAAAGCGATGCTTTTTAATTAAAAATGTAGCGGAAGTGGGTGTATCACTGATGTTTCGACCAATGAATGTTTTAATTTTTTATATCATTTCAGCCTATTTTTACACTACTGCTGACACAAATAAATAAAATTAAAAAACTTGTAAACTACTTGTTAGGAGTTATCTAATCTCCCAACTTGTTCATAAAACAAGTTGCATGAATATACTAACGGAGTAAATTCACCGGGGATTAAAATATAATTGCCAATACAAAATAGGCAAACAACCCTGTGAAAAAAACCATCCGTAATGACGGCCTATTGATGTGACGTTTTATCAAACAGTTCTGAGCAAACATCCCTAGAGATGTGCACGCCACGTACTTATATTTTTTTCAATCATCCGTAGGGATCTAGATAAGATAAGATAAGAAAAAGTTTATTTTGTGTCACACAAAAGATATACATGTTACATGAAACAAACAGATTAGAAATGATTGACAACAAAATTTGGTCGTCACTCAGCATAGGCAATAATAGAGAACCTATAATGATTATAAGAACCCTACCATGGCGCTGGTTTTCAGTGACGCCAGCTTACACTACTGTGCGGCATGACGCATCAATACAACTTACTAAGCTAGATAAAAACAAATAATAATTATTACAATATTAAAACTAAGGAGGATCTCCAAAAAGATTGAATCTCCTAAGGTGCCAAGATCACCGCGCTGACGCTTTCGTGTCCGATCGCTACCACTGACCGCAACCATAACATCTAACAATTTTATTTACTAAAATATTTTACAGTTTTTATTTGGCTACGGGCCCCTAAAAGTAATGAAACAGCACAACGAGTACGTATAATCATTGTTAGCAGAAAGGTGCGATGGTATCTCGAGCCTTGCTCCGTTGTCGTCTCGTTATCGCTTCGTTAACGTGGCGTTACAAAATGGGCAAAGCAACATGCAATGTCTTTGTAATCTCTTAAATGCAGGTCTTGGATATTTTTTTAAACTTAACTTGTCAAGAGTGCAGGAATAGGAAGCAAAAAATGAGGTGACACCGGTATATAGTTACAATTACGCTCGTACGTTATCTTAAGTAAAACGTTTTTCTATCATTTGATTATTCATAATTTTAAGATATTTGTTTGCTCACTAAACTTCCATCATCAAACATTAAAAGTATCACAATTATTGAATACAATATTATTTTAAATGGCCTCGTATATTAGAAAAACCCGACACAACCGGCGTTTATACAATTCAGCAAACAAGGGACGAATTTGATAATAAACCAGTCATCCATTATAAAACGTGGACATAGGAAACCGAGCGCTAAGCACATCCATTTGATATAATTACAATGTCCCGTATTTGGAGGTTGCGGACGGATGCGGGGCGGCTGCGGGGCGGCTGCGGGGCGGCTGCGGGGAGGCCGTCCAGTAATGTGACACTGTTGGTGTTATTATGATGCGATTGTAGCATGTTTGCATTTGCTAAAGTTTAATATTTGCATTACGCTGTGATGTTTTGAATAACCAATTGACGGATTGTGCTGCGACGATACAACACTGCAGGCTGCTGCTCCCTGTGTGCGGAATGAATTATCACTTTTGATAGTAATAGGGAATTCATAAGTATTTTTATTGTGAATTTATCTCTAATGAAGCTGGAGTGCCGTGGGAAAGTAAATTGTCCCTCCTTTTTTGCCCGTAGATGCAGTAAGAATCTGCCTAGGGATATCTCCCGAAGATGGATATCAGTGACTTTTCGTGTATTAACGACCCGTTTTGCGCTTGCCAAACCGCCTGGCAATCGTGGCACTTTCACCAGGTTATGACCTCATTTGGACCGGTGGATGAACAAAATTGTGGAAACGAAATGTGTAATGTAATACAATGAATAATACATAGTTACATAATATTAAATTTGAGTTCTCACGACACCTGTTCACTAATTTCCAAACGCCTTAACTGATTTTGATAAAACATACCGCTAGAAAACCGACTATCAAATATAAAAAAACCGCATCCAAATCTGTTCACAGCGGTCAAACTTATAACACCCTTTTTGCGTCGGGTTCAGAAGTGAAAGTGTAAGTAACAGTTAAATTGTTAACGAAAATCACTTCTGTACTTAAAAATATAGTTTGCACTTCACAGAAGCTGTGTAAACGCAATCACTGAGTTGGAGGCTTTATTTACTCGACGCAAGTACTTCAGCAGGGAACAATGGACTCGGATGTACGTAGTCAGGGGTCAAAGCATTGTTTCTGATCTTATATTCTGTTCAGGGACGGTGAAACTGCTATTTTGTACGGCCACTACCAATAAAAATGTACTTTTTTGTATAGACTTCAACTGAAAACTTAACACTTTCGCTTGATTTTTCGCCACTTACAATATCGAAGGTGTAATTCTGTGTTAGGAAAGTTTGAGTAAGAAGGGTTGAACCGGCTTAATGCAGAAAAGGATTGGATTTTTTGCTAACAAGAGCACCGGAACAATATTAGCATAACCGAAACATATGCCAAAGGAAGTGAAGTTGAGGCGGTTAAAGGGTGATTCGGCTCCGCAACACGTCGGTGATGTTACGTGTGCCCTAGTTTTATAATTATGTAAGTATGTTAGTCTGTAGGGAATGTGTACTTTACAGACTAACATACATATTATTACAAAAATATGGGCCTTAGATTAAGTATTTTACATCTTATTACTTATCTACAGGTGCCTCAATAAGAGATCATTATTTTCTTTGAGGCACACGTTAATTTCATCACAATGCTGAAAGTATTCAAAACAAAATAAGTGGTTAAGTTTATGAAAACAAATTAAAACAATCTAGTGTCTCGTTATTTGTTCGCTGGCTGCAGGTACTTGCGAGTTAATTAAAGTAGTCGCCAACTCTTGTTTGTGACGTTTGTCTGCTAGTTTCATCTTGTTACCAAGAAACAGCTTTTGTCGCCGGTAATTAATGATCATAAATTGAGTTACTCTCTTATAAAAACAACAGTAAATTTGTCTCCTAGAAAATTGCTTCGTGAAAATTTCACATCTAGTTTTAAGGGTAAACTAATTGTTGTTGTTATAACTACAGAGCGCTTTTATGTTTAGTTCGATTTTTATATTTAATCGAATCACGCTTCTACATTTTTATATTCAGTACACTAGTGGCGCTATTGACGAACTTCGTGGCGTAGTTGGGTTCATAGCTGTCTGGGACGCAGTAGATTGCGGGGTTTGATCTCATAATGGTGGACCATTTGCTTTATCTGCAGATTTATTTTATTTTATTTTGAACTTGAAAGCTAGCAGCTAACATAGATACAATGCTAGCACATTTGCCCGGGGCCTCAAATGGTTAACAGATACAGAAGGCTTATTATTAGTTTTCATATAAAATAAAACCGGGCAAGAGCGAGTCGGACTCGCGCACCGACGGTTCCGTGCTATCATACCATATCATCATCATCACTACAGCCGTAAGATATCCACTGCTGGACATAGGCCTCCCTCATTGACTTAGAGATCCAAGTGCATGAGGGGTTGTTGCCATACTCACCACGCTTGGCAGGCGGGTTGGTGAGCGCAGTTCGGGATGTTCTTGCACGGAAAGACGCTGCTGCCCATCTTCCGGAGATATCCCTTAGCAGATTCTTACTGCATCCACCGGCAGGAGAGGAGCATACTATATAATATATGACAAAGGCGGTTTTATATTTGTAGGAGAACCTTGACAGCGCCATCTCTTGTCTGATAGCGGAACTAATGTAGATTTTTTACACTTTCGATGATTTCTAAAAAAGTATGCTATGTAGAGAGATTGTAACAAATTTCCTCTTATCTTTACATACACTACTAATAGCAATAAAAGTTTCAGAGGTTTACCTTCGCAAACTTCGGAGATAAGGGGGGGGGAACGCTATTTTTTTCAACATTTTTGTAAATAACTCAAAAACTATACAACTGAAAGGAAAACTAAAAACTGTTTATTAATGTGCAAATAAATACCTTTCATACTATACCCCACATCACCTAAAAACTTCACAAAATTTTTGAAAACCCCCCTTCCACCCCCCTTGTCTACAAAACTATGCAAATTAGAGAGTTCGCTATAATTTTCCTATAAAGTTTACATACACTTCTATTAGCTATAAAAGTATCACGGGTTTATCTCTGCAAACTTCGGAGATAAGGGGGGGGGAACGGTCGATTTTTCAACATTTTTGTAAATAACTCAAAAACAATACGGCTTAAAGGAAAACTAAAAACTGTTTCCTAATGTGCAAATGAATACCTTTCATATGATACCCCACATTACCTATTTACTTTACAAAATTTTTGAAAACCCCCCTTCCACCCCCCTTGTCCAAAAAACTATGCAAATTAGAGAGTTGGCTACAATTTTCCTATAAAGTTTACATACACTTCTATTAGCATCTAAAGTATCACGGGTTTATCTCTGCAAACTTCGGAGATAAGGGGGGGGGGGGGGAACGGTCGATTTTTCAACATTTTTGTAAATAACTCAAAAACAATACGGCTCAAAGGAAAACTAAAAACTGTTTCTTATTGTGCAAATAATTACCTTTTATATGATATCCCACATCACCTATTAACTTCGCAAAATTTTTGAAAACCCCCCTTCCGCCCCCCTTGTCTAAAAAATTACGCAAATTAGAGAGTTCGCTATAATTTTCCTATAAAGTTTACATACACTTCTACTAGCTATAGAAGTATCACGGGTTTATCTTTGCAAACTTCGGAGATAAGGGGGGGGGAACGGTCGTTTTTTCAACATTTTTGTAAATAACTCAAAAACAATACATTTTAAAGAAAAACTAAAAACTGTTTATTAATGTGCAAATGAATACCTTTCATATAATACCCCACACGGCCTAGTAACTTCACTTAAAATTTTTGAGATCCCCTATCCGCCCCCCTGCAATCAAAATAAGAATATTTTTTATATATGCTATATTAGTAAAAAAGTGTTGTCTTTTACCATTTTAAATTTCAAGTCGATAGCATTAGTAGTTCTCGAGATATCCATCTGTGACAGACAGACAGACAGA
Source organism: Pasiphila rectangulata (assembly GCA_963082625.1). NCBI lineage: Eukaryota > Metazoa > Arthropoda > Insecta > Lepidoptera > Geometridae > Pasiphila > Pasiphila rectangulata. The sequence continues at coordinate 23,548,887 of OY720238.1, read as the reverse complement.
CAGACAGAGTGATTCTATAAGGGTTCCTTTTTACCATTTTGGTCCGGAACCCTAAAAATAGCTATTAATAAATAAAGTAGACGCTTGGTTTTAAAAAAAAAGAAGCCTAATAATTTTAAAGAAGGCAGTGCTACAAGCGTTATTACTATATTGGAAAATCGGGTATTTATCGCGTTAAATTTAATTGCCTTTATTATTATCCCGACATTTCAACTGGATTGCACTCGTTTGTGGTCGCGGGAAGACTGACTTCGAGCCTATAATAGAGGTATAAATTACGCGATAAATACCCGTAAATCCATTAAAGTAATAATGTATTGTGATCGAAATTTGAGTTTAAAAAAGATTACTTAAAAGTTTCGATTAAGATGGAAAATGTTTGAACAAGTCAATCTTGTCTTCATTAAATGAAGATGTTCGTATGTAGAAGGTTATGATCTCTTAGAGACGCTATTGAAGTTTTGAGACCCAAAAGACTAAGTAATTAATTTACCTCGGATCTGGGTGTTTTTTGTATGATAAGTAATTATAACTTTATCTTTTAAAAACTAATGTATTTAAGTATTCAATTAACCATATGGTATCCAAAAATCAGGTTACATGCAGGGCTAGATGGTGCTGTGTGAAAATTCCAGCATTATTTATTTATTATTAACATCATATCAGCTGTAGGACGTCCACTGCTGGACAGATGCCTCCTTAATTGATCTCCAAGTACTGCGGTTAGAAGCGGCCTGCATCCACCGCCGACCTGCGGCTCTTACCGAGTCGTCTCCCCTTTTTGTAGTTGGACGTTCTGTCCACCTACACTACGCTTGCCGGTCCGTGGCCTCCATTCGAGAACTTTGCGGCCGCATCGACCATCCGTACTGTGCGTTATATAGCCTGCCCACTTCAACGTGCTAATCCGTCTGGCTACGCCGGTGACCCGAGTTCTTCTACGTATCTCCTCATTTCTGTTTCGACCCCGTGGAGAAACCCCGAGCATGGCCTTCTCCATAACTCGTCGTTATTAATCATATTTACTATCACTTCACCACGTAAACATCTACGTCAGAGTCAAGTCCAACATCAGAAAGTGATAAAAGCGTCAAGTGGAAAAGAAATCGCCACAATCACTTATATCCACCATCAATATCTTATCGCTTCAGTTCGGTGATTATCGCTAAACGCCGGCGTCGTAATTACTCTAATGGACAGTAAATAATCGAGGGCTTCCGGAGGGATGTTACGAGTGTTATGGCTAGTGGTGTAATGGCCGAGAAATATTGCGGTTTGAAGGCGCGCGCGACTAAACGCTGGCCCGGTGTGTACCCCTGGTTATTGCTCCGATGATTTATTATCTTAGGGTATGCGTACTCTTGTCAGTAACATGTAAGAAGTTAACTACTGATCATTGAGAATACCTATGAGAGCTTTGTTAGTCAATTGTTCTTTTACTCCAGATTACAAATTGTTTTGTAATAGTGTGTGATACCTAACAATAAACATACAAATATCTGTGTAAAACCATACTTGAGGCAAATAAATTATTTCATTTCATTTCAATCTGAGTCCTTTTACATTTATTTACTCATGTATTGCTGTGGGGTGCCGGCAGTGGAATGCACGCCGTAGGGTGCCTGCAGTAGAATGTTGCCTCTCCTCTCTTGCCCGTGAATGTAGTAAAACTGGGCAGGTGCATCTTTCCGTGTATCAAAAACCTGCGTAGTGAGTATGGCAACAATCCCCTTTTGACCCTCAAGATCATAAGGGGATTGTTGTTACATAAGGGAGGCCTATATCTAGCAGTGGACTTGGATAGACAGTTTTAAGGCTGATATGATGATTCATGTATTACTTAAGAATTTATACAGCGTCAGAAACTTTTTACCATGCTGTACGGGACGCTGAGGCACCTGGGACATTGTAAAATGGCTTAGGTTTGCCCATAACCTACACCATCCTCCCAGCTTAGTTGGCATTAAGTCAAGAGAAAGAAAAGGTCAATACGTCTGAAGCTAACTAAGCCTCCGCTCTAATCTTTCACCGTTACAGTAAGTGTTTAATGTATGGCAACATTTTAGGCTGGCCGGTATATTACCTTTGCATTTGATGCTGGGGATACATCTCGGCTATCATATCTGAATATTTTCTTAATTCTGAATTCACTGGTGTCGATTCTGTTTTACACTTCCTAAAACTAATTATAATTAGAGAACTGACGTTTCTAAATTCAGAGCTGTCAGGGTAAAATTGGGTCTATTTGTTCCGTTTTCATTTCAAAACAGCACTAACTGAATAGCTTTATGTCATTTTAGTCCGTTTAACGTTATTAAAATTATTAGTTAGTGCAACAACAGAATCGCCACCACTATCTACTTCTAGCGAAACAGTACCCTGCTAATTGATCCATGCTGTCGTTTCCACCCGCGACAACATTACGAAAACAACCTTGAAATGAATGGATGGGACTTCCCCAAATAGTTGTATTGTGCAAGTTAAGAAGAACAAAGCGTGTGTTGAACAATGCTGTCTTCGCCGTTCGTCGTTTGTTAGACGCCGCGCGCCGTGCTGCAGACAACACAGATTTATATCTCTGCCCCTTCTCCGAGGATCTAGGGTTTATTAATCTTGCCCACAAAAGAAATAAGCCGATTCTAATAGTATTTTAAAATAAATTAGGCCACGTGCGTGTCCGGCCACGCGCTGTGTAGAGTTCCGTTGCTCCCCGTAGACCGTAGTTAGAAGTTGGTGTTTGCTATTTAAGATAACAAAGCGTAAGTAAGTTTAAAGTAATCCGGTATGTTTAGTTAACCGTATCCCATTATTTGAGTGACAATTTCTCCAAAACCCAAAAAGCTATTTTGATTGTTATAGTTTTCCCAAAAAGTTCACTATTAAACCTATATTTATGTTTTTTTTTCAGATTTGTAAAATTAACAGTTGTCATTTTAGAGAAGGGGGGGGGGGACGCCGCATTACGTGGAACATTGTTAGATGGATAAGGCTTGCCCAGCACTTATACCCTACTCTCAGTTTAGTCAGTTAGTCAGAAAAATGAACAGGTAATAAATAACCTCTGAAGCTGAATAAGCCGCGGGTTTTATTTTATTATATTTTATTAGGAAAGAATATTCCGTTCGCAAATGATCACACAATCTAAGTTGTGGGTATCCTACACTACGCTTTGGTAAGCGTAGTGTAGGATACCCACAAGTTAGATGTTCTTGAGTGGAGATCGCGGCTACCAAGCCGCGATCTCCACTCAAGAACTCGTTTTACAACTATGGTTATCTGTTCTTCGACAGATATGGCCAGCCTTCAGCTTGCTAATCCTATGTGCTATTTCGACGACCTTGGTCCTCTGTTGGGTTGGTTGGATTCCGAGCATAGCTCCATAGCTCGCTGAGCGACTTAAACTGGTGGACCAGCCGTACCGTAAGTGTCCACGTTTCGGCACCGTATAGGTCATGACGGGTTAAAAACTTTAGTTTTTAATTGTGGTATATGTGATAAAAAGACACTCCTTAGTTTTCCAAATGTTGCTGCTCCGCTTGGCCTCCTTTTCAAAGGTTACCTAACTGCAAAATCTGCCCAAGGGAGAATCAAACATATTTTTTTTAAATGCATACATTTATCGTTTTGCTTGATAAGTATTATATTTTTCTAAACATTTCGTTTATACAAGTGAATAAAAAATAGTTCTCATTTTAGAAAGTAGATTATCGTTTAATTAATATGAACCTACAGACTTTTAAACAAAATAATTATCTATTTAAACCCTATAAACATTTAGTCAGCTTAACCGAAGAAGCAGTGCATTTGTGTTTCCGTTCTGAATCCGTAATTATTTAACACCAGAAACAAGTTGAGGCATTAGTGCATTATACATTGCTGCTGAAGCACCAGCAGCCGTCATACACTGCCACAGCGGGCAGGTAATGCTCTTCACACGCCGAGGTAATGACGTAACACTGCAGATACTATGCCGTGGGCCTGTCCCACACTAGACAACAAGCAAGCCACAAGGCTCTTCTAACCCATTATCATGTCTTATTCTATTGTTAGTATGGAAAGTGGTAAAACTTGAAATAATGGTTAACATTTCAATAAAATGAAATCCCTAATAATAAATAAAATATTATTATATTAACAAATGATAAAGCGCACAAGGAAACTTAAAATATAAAACTTTTACTTAATCAGTTTGCACTTCGTTACGTCATACACATCAGACAAGCCATAGTGATATGGTAAAGGTAGTTGAGTCCAGGTGTAAGTACCTCCACGAGCACACGGCGGGCTCCTCATGAACACCGGCTACTTAAAACGGAGCTATTGTTTTAAACAAACCACATTCCTTGCTGTGTGAGCATCTCCCGTTCACCGCCAGTGGTTAGCGAATAATGTACGCGGAAAATGGTAGAGCGTGGCTTTGTGCCGTGTTGTAATGAATAGTATTAAAGAGTACGAGTTTCATTGCTGTTTTAAGTGACGGAATGTTAGTTACTAAATGTATTATTTGTTGTTTTGCGTTTACTGCACTTTGCGGTTCATCGTTTTACGTTTTAATTACAAAAATAAATTCGAAGCAGTTATAACTGCGATTGAGGCCATGCTATTTTTATTATTACGCTTGTTTTATTATCTTTATTATGCGTATTTTTCTAAATTATTATTTTCCTAATTACGTTTTTTTAGTACCGGTATATCAATAAAGATTTGCCGGTAGTAAAAATAAATAATTGAGTGCAATAACTGCCGCTGTAATCGAGATCACAATAAACAGGTGCACGCGCGCAGTCCGTGCATAACTAGCGAGATATCATATCGCGCCGCAAACTGCGCGCCTAGTGAAGGGACAACCTCTGCTCGATTTGTCCAGCATTATTTAGTTATATTTAATTTGGAATTTATCTTATAATTCGTGAGGAAGGAAGGCCTTTCCCCTACAGTAGGACAATAAAAGCTAAAAAAAAGCATACTTAAGCCAAATTTAAGTATCTTTTATAATAGCGCTGTCTTTCCGTCTGTCGGTCTGTCTGTGTATATGACGATTAAAACCAAACTCGTTGACCGGATTTACATGAAACGTTTTTTGTTAGCACTGTCTTAATGAGAGAAGGTGACTAATTGATTTTGGTAACCCTAGGGTCACAGGGAACGAGTTATTGTGACCTCAAAAGGTCACCAAAAAAAAAAGTCTTCAAATGGCCGAAAACGTGCAAAAACCCAAAAATGCCATTTTTGACCTTTGGTGACCTTTTGAGGCCTTCGCCCCCTTTTCTGGTACCCCAGTACCAATGCTTGTTCAAAGCTATGAAAAAAGCAACCACCGAGAATCGCAAACGAAGCGCAAGAATTAAATCTAAATTCAACTATTAACATCGACATGAAACAAAACTAAGCCAATATCCTGGGCTTTTATCAAGTTATCTCTATAGCTTTGCGTCTAACCCACTCAGCTTGTGAAGGCGGATAGTCTCGAGTCACCCTGTTCCGGATAAAATTACGGATTATCTGAGAGTGTGGGCCGGAGTGGGGCGCGGTGATTGCTGTTGACATTACGGATTATGTAGCTTGACGGTTTCAACGAGACTTATATTATAGTTGAATGTATAAGGATTTAAGGAGTTTATGATATATGAAAATCAAATAATTTATTTGTTAAACCTTTACACAGCATATTTGCGCAATTATGAAGACCTTACCTACCGTGCTAGTTGAAATGGATAGTGGTCTAACGAATCTAAATTATTTTGGTAGGGCTTTTTGAGAACAAGAGAAAATTAAATTAGAAAATTATTCAGATTTTGCAGCCTGATTTTTTTCGTAGGTACTTAAATAATTTCAGTTTAGTTATAAATTTATAGCATGCAAGTACACCACTAGTGCAGGTACGGACCAGTCGACCGCTCGCACAGATTGTTGGTCAACTATGTTGCCCGAGCTTATTTTAGCGCAACTCCCAAACATACTCGCTCAGGTAATCAGCATTCTATTTGCAGTCATTTGTATATATACCGAAGCATGTACCAATTAAACACCGCATGATGCGGTTTGCATACTATTGCATCAAATGTGTTAAGGTATTTAGAGCACAATCCGGAACAAGTTCATTGGCACATTTGAACTGGCACGAACAATTTATGAGATCTAACCAAATAATGAGACTAATCTCATCTACATTTTTGGCAGAACTCATAAATTGTCTGTATGAAAGATAGATCTATCTGACTATGAATTAAATCGTTTATTGTAGAAGAAACACAGGAATATACATTAAGCGGTATGGCACTTGCTTTATCTCAGAGCCGTGGAAACAACACGAAAGCGCGACGCGTTGCCAATAATAGAGATACATTTATTTTTTTAATTCTTTTATTTTGTCACACAAATTACAATTAAAGGTTTACAAACAAAAAAAATATCACAAAAATGGTCTTTACTCTGCATATGCTGTGGCAGAACGGGTCAACCATAGCGCTGGTCTTCCATGTTCCATGGTTATAATGAACGTTCGGTTGAACGTTTAAGCGCTACGGCACGCTAATTGCACTTCTGCGCATGAAGAGAGGTAAAAATCCCGGTGACAAATGCGAGAAATTCGAAATAACAAAACAACAAGACAGCAAGATAAAAGTAATACCATAAACAGCTCAGCTATTCGAATACACCTAAAAGAGCTTCAAAAAATAAAAAAGTAAGCGAAACTAAATATTCACTGTATCCTCCGCCGTTTCAATAAAACCCGGCGGGTCGAGTCGACAACTGCCGAAACCCAAACACATCAAAACTAGCTGGAATGGCTATTCCAGCGTGTTGACCTCGGCGGAAAGCCGAATGATGACGTCAAACCGATACAAAAATCCGTCGGCGTCAACCCGCAAAAAGGGCAAAACTAGAAAAAACAGGGTTTTGGCGATAAAAAGAGGGTGCTAATACCCGAATCGGCACAATAATAATAATTTGCATGTGAAGGAACGCCCAGGATTTATTCCGGGAAAGCCGCCCTCAGCCGCCCGCGCGCCGCCCGCCGCCCGCCGCGCGCCGCTGCGACGACGCAGCGATGAACATACGCCGCACTTGATTACATGATCCATAATGATTATTGACTCTTTTTAAATTCTTACAAGAGACAAATATTTTGTTGAAACTCTGATAATTGCTTTTTACGATAACCCAACCGATGTTTTTATCGATTTAAAAACTTCTATGATTAAAATCTACTAAAGGCTAGTTATTTTGTATTATACTTATACTAGCCGCACCCCGCAGTTTCACCCGCGTAGTTCCCTTTCCCGTGGGAATTTAAAAAAATCCCTTATTAGTGCACCTCTAGGATACTTAAGGTATATTTGTGCCAAATTTCAAGTCTCTAGCTCCAGTGGCTTAGGCTGTGCGTTGTCTGTCAGTCACTCAGTCACTCAGTCAGTAACGGAAGAGTTTTATATATATTGATTACTCAGTTGTTCTCCATAATAATATAGATAAATACAAATCAAATAAAATAATAATAATAAATAATAAAAAACATTTATTTTTCCACTCACAACATAGGTTAATAAAGGGTAAGTACTTAAAAATAACTAATAACATAGATCTTAACCAGTTTTGTGAGGGACTGGTGCCTGAGATAGGCTTATACAAACCTGTATTACAAGTCACCAGTGCCACACTCCGCGAAAAAAGAACTACGAACTAAGAACATGATTTTACGTTAACATGATAATATTACAATTCATAATGAACTTACTTAGAAAAATATAACACATACAAATCAACACAAACGCACAGTTATAATTTGTTTTAAGAACATATAAATTATAAAGAACTAACAAAAGGATTAAAATTAATATAAAAATGGATAGATAAACGTAACAGATATCTGATAGATACTCATAGTTATATGTATATCGATGCAAGAAAACGTATTTGCTGTAAGTAGCCAAAACCCAACTTTTCACCAGAGCCAAAAAACTTTAAAAAATTTGGAAAAAAAATCATATCTTTTTATTTATCAGTGACAGACAGATGATTTTTGGAACACGGTTTTGTTAAAATATTACTCATGAACAGCAATGAAAATATTTTTGTTAAAGTTATTAGCAGTAGGCTTTTCATTACTTACAGCAATTGACTTTTCATTTTAAAGACCTAAAGAACGTTGTAAGTAGTTTAGTGACTTCTATGGAGATAGCTAAGTTCCGTATATTTCCAGACATATAAAATGCTGTAAATGAAATATTTAATAAATTACGTACTATTAAAGAGATGTTAGACTAATTCTAAAAAAATACTGATACCACTTAATTGGTATAAATAAAGAATAGTTTGTATGTGTGGTACAAATAAAATGCTGTAAGTTTATTATTTTGTTTATTACTGTTACATAAAATTTAGCTTGCTCTCTAAGAATTCAATTATTATTCAAAGTGCGTCTTGCACCAAAAGTTGTTTAAGCTTAAATAGAATTTAAATTACTATTTTGACAGTAGTTTCATACAAATCTGCCAAAGTAATTTTGTTTAACGTAAAGTAAAGTATCATTTATTGCTTGAAATACATGTGTACATTGAACATAGATGTTTTATGTAATTAAAAGGAATCAATGTATTCCTACCGTGTGTAACGGTGTGCAATGTCCAAACTTTTAAAACAATATTTCAATTATTATACATATCAGTTAGATAAAATTATAATAAGAATCATCAATAAAATTATTTTATAAAAACATTTTGTCTCTCATAAATTCATCTATTGTGTAGTAACATTTACTTTCCAATGTGGCTTTTAACTTTTTCTTAAATTGCGAAAGTGGTAGTTCCCTTAATGACATAAGTAGCTTATTATAAATGGAAGGAGCCATGCAAAAGATGCTTTTGCGCATCAACGCGGTTCTTGAATTTTGCATACAGATTTTGCTTTGATCTCGTCGATTTCGAATGACGATATCAGACAGCTGACAAAATAAATTAGGGTTGTTTTTAACGAACATGGCTGTTTCGTAAACATACAGGGAAGGTAGGGTCAAGATTTTATAATTTGTAAAGTAAGGTCTACACGAATCAGTTACTTTACGACGAAACATAGCTCTAATACGCCAAATTAAATACGTTTAACTTTGGTGCAAGACGCCCTAAGTACAAGGAACATAATCCTAAACTTATTCTTCTTCATCTGTGTCGGCTAAACAATCGACTGTCTTTTTATTAAACTTCAAATCTAAATATTCTTTAGCTGTTATTATAGTGATACCTAGCCACTGTGGCTAGTATAATCACTTTATTACCAACTAGCTGACCCGGTGCCCACTTTGTTGGGCAGTAATTTATAGCCTATGATAATCACAAAAACTGTAGCTTTCTTTTAGTAAAATAATTTTTAAAATCGGTTCAGTAGATTCAGAGATTACCCCCTACAACCTCACAAACTTTACCTCTTTATAATATTATTAGGTATAGATATTTTTTTTTAGATCGTTGTACTTCTGGACAGAAATTGGCAACTTAGCTGGGTATAAATTAAGTTTTGGTTCTGTGTCTCCAATGTCGCCAAGTTTAATTCCAATATAAGGGGCCATGGAGTGTTTTACGAGCATTACATCTGGCTTACTTTTTTAAAACGTTGCGATACGTATGTGAGATATCTTAGTTTTTGTAGTTTTATTAACAACAGCTTCAAATCCCTTGAATCTTTTCCTGAAAGCACGGTAACTTCATAGGGATATGGATTTTTCCTTGCCATTTCTATGACCGTTGCCTAGTGGGATGGAGCCCATACCGTCGTTTTCCTAACTGCACGTTCTATAGTTGCATGCATACTATCGGCTGGCATATATGCACCTATGCCCTGGAAGAATTAAATTAATTTGAATGACTTCTACCGCGTTTAAATGCGTATCGCAGCATTCTTAGTACGGTTTTATTTTAGTTTTGGCCAAAGCACGAATCTGCGTAAAGGAGCAAGGTTTTTACTTTTCTGCTATAAACATTCTTGATATAATTTAGCAGACAAGAAGATATTTCGTTTGCTCCTCGATGAGCGTCAGTTTCAGACCAAATATTGCAAAAACCAAAGCTGGTATCACTTTCATAAACCGTAAAATTCTAAGCAGCTATTTTGCGGCTGCTAGATATGTTACTACCATGCGGTGTATATAAGACTTTTTACAAGTCGAAGCTTAATCAAATTACACTCTTATCTTTGTCAAAAATTGTTTTATGAAAAAGGAATCTATTTTGAGATTCTTCTTTTTCTTTTAAATTCATAAGTGTTATTTTTTTCTATATGTTCTTTTGTTTGCAAGTTGTAAGTAACCTTGTATTTAATTTTCACCCCCCAAATAAATCTGTAAGTAATCTTTTCACATGTTACTTTCATCCCATAAGAATGCTGTAAGTTATATCAGATGATTAAATAATGAACCGCACTTTTGCTGTAAGTAAAAAGAGTGTTAAAACACCGTTTTTTTAGTGATTTACAGCAAATTGAACACGTAAACTTTTCAAAATTATACCCTATTTTAAAAGTTTTTGTCGTCGTAGCGATATGAGACCCAGACCATTCGACGCAGAATTTTTTTCTGAATATGGCTGTGTATTCAGTCTACTTACGCCATTCTTGCTACTTACAGCAAATACGTTTTCTTACGTCGATATAAACATATTGATAAGACAGTTTATGACAATTCTCCTCAAATTGCACTGCTCTGTACTGCTCGATTCCACGGGGAATATTTATTTTCCAAATAAACGTCTATAATATATATTTGGAACATCAACACCTCGCCTCATCTCGCCTCAGATTATTCTTTCAATTTCGGCTATGATTCAGCGAAGCCATTACTCGGAGCTGGGGCATAGGTTACACAACAGTACGTACTAAGACTCTTCCACTCCGATCTACCATATTCACAACCATCTTACAATTATACCATTCGCCAGTTGTTATGAGACCAAGTAATTACAAGTGCTGTTTTTGCAATTTTATTAATTTGAAAATGTTCAAACGTTCTCTTTGATTATACGCCTTGGTAGAACACGATAGAGCATACTTTCCAGTGCACGGGTCGAGGAGAGGCAGTTTCCGCCGCGGCCCAACTATTCCGCCAAATGACGTTCCCAAACACTCTGTTTACGCGCGTTCTTATTATTTTCTGTCTTTCTTTGTTCCCTTATTTTTTATGTTGGAATGATTTTATAGCAACCCTTTGAACAGCACTAACGGAACGAACGATGGTTTGTTTTTATGAAATAAGAGGCACATGGGGCCCCCGATCCGACTTCCGCCTCTGTGTTGCGGACGTGACGTCACGTAGATCTCGTTTTTGGCGTTATTGCACTGCGTATGTAGCCGCCTCCAATCTTACAAAATCATACAGTATTTCGATACCAGTGATTGAAGTATATTTTAGAATAAGTCATGAAAGCATTCAAACGCATTTGTCAAACGATAAAATTCAAAAAATCAACAATCAATTCGATGCAAGCCGAATGCAAAACCCGTGCCCTAAATATTTGGTCACAAATGTTCGATGTAGCACCGCAGCCCGGCTAGCACGTTCATTTTACAAAATCACGTCGAATGCTCTCATAGAAAAGCATTCAAATTATAAGAGGTATCTATTTTATTAAAAGGAATAGCGTAGATACACGAACTATTCTCAGTGGAGCTCGTTTTAGTTAACTAAAGGGCGGGGCGCGGTAGACCCGAAGTTTAATTAATAGGCTTAGGGATTAATTCCTAAGTCAGGGCGGACGCCGACGGCGGCGGCGCAGGGCGGCGACAATTAGTAACTGGACTTTTCTAGTTTGTTTGTTTAAAGTGCGTGCTGTGCACTATCGGTAGATAATAGATTTTTAGAACTGATTTTAGTCGTATATTGTTTCTGTTTTAAACTTCCAAAAACTGATATAATTCGATATATGAAATTTCTGAACTAATATCTGTCAGCGTAAAATTGGATGTAATTATTTCGTTTTAATTTTAGAGGGGCACTAACCGAATATGTCATTTCAACCAGTTTTACGACAATTTGATTAGCTTTAGCTAGTTAGTGCAACAACAGAGCCGCCATTGTTACTTCAGAATATGTTTTACGACCTAAGTGGCGCTGTTGGTTTAGTCAAAGAATTAAATTTTTGGGTTTAATAGCCGGCTTAGACGCAGTAGGGTTTGATTCTCCACGCGGGACTTAGTTTTGGTTAGTTTTCGGATATTTGTCCCGGGTATCGGTTTTTTCAGTATCGTTCGTATGGTGCTGTGGGGTGCCAGCAGTAGCCTTGCCTCTCTGGCTCGTAGATGCAGTAAGAATCTGCAAAATGAATCTGCAACATTCCGTATTGCGCCTAACCCGCCTGCCAAGCGTGGCGAGTATTTCAACAACCCCCACATGCTCTTGAAGATTCATGAGAGAGGCCTACGTCCAGCAGTCTTACGGCTAATATTTTTTTTTTTTTTATAATGCTGGACAAATCACGCAGCATCATCTAACCCCAAGCTAAGCAGAGCTTGTGTTATGGGTACTAGATGACTGATATACTTAATACATTATACTACATAGATAGATATTTTTATTGTATATAGAAAAACACCCAGAACACCCTGAACAAATATCTGCAGATCGTACAGACATTTGTCCCGAGGCGGGAATCGAACCCGCAACCCCTTGCGTCGCAGGCAGACCTTCGCCCGCTGCGCCACAGAGCTCGTCAAATATTATGATGATGATTGCGCGTTTGGCGTGTAGTAGTCGAGATCCAACATTCTCGCGCTAACGTATAGCGCGAGCACTGCTGTGATTGTCATCTATGTTTCGGAAAAATCCTGTGGCTTTTAATGTTTATCATATATTTATAATAAAGAAAAATTAATGTTCAATTCAATAAAAACTTTAAAGTACCATCTGCTTCAGAGTTTTCTATTTAAATCGCATGACGTGAAATTGGGGCTCTCGCATCAGTCCGCGGCAAATCCCGCGAAACCCTCGGCCATAAATCGCAGTGTTCTATTGCTCTATTTCCCAAACTGATATTTCATTTAGTTGATTTAAATCCGGGCTATTAACTCATCAGCGGATTACGAAGCTGTTTGTGGCGCGGCGAAGCGGCGTAGCGGGCCGATATCGACTGATATGACGGCGTTCCGATACACGCCATTGTGTGCAAGTCACTGCAAATCGGTGGCGGTTACAATGCTTGTAGTTCGTAGCTGACATAAAGCTTAGCGCGAACATGGAATTACCCTCGCTTATGATATTCATGCAAACTTCCATTTCTGTTTCGTTTTGCATGTGAAAAGGACGCTGAAATTAAACGCGCTATTTCACGTGTTCCACTCTGACCCAATCTTTTGTTTTTGCGCGCATGATAATAACTCTAAACTGTTTAATCAAGATCAATCGGACGGGTCTCAGACCTTTTTGCGAGATAGTTGGGGGAATTAAATTATTAATAGGCGGAAGTGTCCAAAATGTAGGCCTCCTTATCGGGCGACGATCGCCAACTATTGGCTGGAGCCGCGCCCATCGCAGATACAGTAGAGACAAACCTGACGTTTCCGCCGACAGCCTTCTGCATTTACACCAGAAACTGGCAAACTCGTGCCTTTCGCTAAACTGGACAGTTTAGTTAGTGTCACTGACACGAAACATCATAATTTTAGTACATTAATCGCTTCTTAGGATGGGAATCGAACATAACGTACTTCTCAGGAACCCTTCATTGGGTGAAAAGTATCATAGTACGTATATAATTTTATTTTCTGAACTAATGGTGCTTGACCAGATCAAAGTGTGTAAAAAATCATATTTCCTTAATCTTGTAACACTGTGGATCATAACGGTGTTAAAATAAATATATGATTTATACTATTCAGTCAAGCATCAGATCAAATGGCGAATGTTTAGGTAAGGTAATTTTCAATGTAACTGCATGCCAAACGTCGTTAAACCTGGTTTACTTATTTAAAGATGGCAAGTCCAGTGGGTTCCGGCGGCGAGTGACGTCATTATCAGCTAGTCGTTCGTTTCCGCCGCTTCCGCCGGCGACATCCTGTACCTATTTCTATTAAACGAGCAACGTAAATTAAAATTATTAAACAAGTTACTTTTCTAAGATGCTGGACAGGCTTGAATCAAGATTGATGAGTTAGCGGAAGGAAAATGTACGCGACTGCTGTATTGCTTTAGTCAGTCAGTCAAAAACTGTTTAAAAGATATTATCTGTACTAATGGTACAGTATAGTATGGGTTTGTGTGGGTTTACACTTTAAATACAAAAATAACTTATAAAATTAACTAAAGCGACACCTCTTCACTCTACTGACTACTTGTTGTCGGACAGTGGGCAAGAATATCTCTAACGATTTCTGCTAGATGTCGCCACTCGGTTTGAAACCGATAAAGACATTCAAGATTTTCGACCCGACGGTTATTGCTCCGTAGCCGAATGGTTAAGGCAGCCTGCGTTAAAGGTGTTCGTCTGAACGTTACGGGTTCGGGTCCCGTCGAAGACAAAATTTTGATTGCATTTTTCATTTCTATAAACAGTATTATATAAAGCGTAAGAATAGCAACGCCGAGATTAGTACCACAGCGCAGGCCTGCACCGAAGGAGCCATGAAGAAAACAAAACCAATTAAGCTCTCTGAGCGCTGGATCTGTAAACCGGTCGAAACGTCGAGATAACGACAAAAATAAAGGTAATTATGCGATAAATACCCGACATACCAATATAATTTGTAAACTTGTCTGGTTTATGTGGCAAACAACATAACCAACAGAGATCGCAAAAAGGATGCAACTCGTTCGGGCAGCTTTTGGAAAGTTAGATGACATCCATATGTCGACCATGGTCCCACAACGTCTGAAGACTCGCTTGTACAACCAGTGCATTCTGTCTATCATGACCTTCGTTGCCGAGACATGGACGCTCACGCAGGATGCTGTGTACAGACTGAGAGTTGTACAGAGAGCCATGGAGCGCGCCATGTTCGGCATCAAACTTATCAGCTGAGTCTCAAATGTCGAAATCCGACGAAGGACGAAAGTCCAAGATGTCGGAACCAGGATCACAGAACTCAAGTGTAGTTAGGCAGGACACTGGTGAGGCAAGTTCATGACAGGTGGAGCACAGCCGACTGTATGGTGGCCGAGAATGGGCCAAATAAGTGCCTAGCGATCGGTAGCGAGGTGAGTCGACGACATAGTCCACGTCGCGGGGCGTCCGTGGATGCAACCCAGCAGTGAGTGAAGTCAGGCTGTGGTTGATGATGATGAGCGCTGGACTAATGGTGTTGATTCTGTTTTACACTTCCTAAAACTGATTAGAATCAGAGATATGACGTTTCTAAATTTAGAGCTGTCAGCTTAAAATCGGATTTATTTGTTCCGTTTAATTTTGGTACGGCACTGACCGATAAGTTTCATGTCATTTTAGTCCGCTTTATGTTAATTTATTTAGCTTTAGCTAGTTAGAAAAACAACAGAATCGCCACCAATGCCACTAAGAACTCTGTATAATTCCTCATATTTAGTTCAAAATTAATATATTTTTTAGTTTGATAAACTTTTAATAATTCATACTATTCGGCAGCAGTGACCTACGAGTACCGTTGGACACTCCACAAGTGCCCCGAAAGGCCGCTATCGCATGGTTTGGGGCATCATTTTCTGTAAATTATATTTTGTAAATGAACTTAAACTTAAAATACAAGAAACTAGAAAGCAATTTCCTGTAACCTCAAGAACTAGTTATACGGCAGGTAATTCCAATAATTTGACTTTTCCTTATTATCTTGAACATAAAAGCTAATTTAAATGTACCCATACTCGTAAGGCCGCAACTTTAATTGGAAAGCGAGATCCGCAATCACACGCGGATTAATTTGAGAACATGGAAAAGTTGGTGTGAAAGAAGGCTGTATTCACACTGGACCAACGCGGCCCGTTTTCCTTCTAAAACTACTTAATTTTATGGGCTTAAGCCGGTTTCGGGTTTGTACACATATTATAATACACCCTGTATAATAAATAAATAAATGATGCTGGACAATTCACACAGCATCATCTAGCCCCAAGCTAAGCAGAGCTTGTGTTATGGGTACTTGGATGACTGATATATATGATACTACATCGATATATATTTTTTATTCATATAGAAAAACATCCGGAACATCCTGAACAAATATCTTCAGATCGTACATTTGTCCCGAGGCGGGAATCGATCCCGCAACCTCTTGCGTTGCAGGCGGACCTTCGCTGAGACAGTAAATTATTTTGTAAATGCCATTACCATTATCAAGACATCCGTAGGACGTATACTGCTGAACATAAGCATCCCTCGTGGGTCTCCAACTAATGACCATGAGTGGGTTGTTGCCATACTCACCACGCTTGACAGACGGATTGGCGAGCGCAGTACGGGATGGTGGTACGTACATTTTATATGCCTGTTTTTGTACAGGATACAGCCTATATAATAATTACAAATTCACAAAATCTAATATCATTAAAATTGGAAGCAGTAGAGTAGTAGTTGAAGTAGTAAGTAGTGATAAGTAGTAATAGAATAGTTGTAGAGTATTTGTAGAGGATGAGTAGTTGTAGAGTACTTGCAGAATAGTAGAAGAGTATTAGGTAGTTGATTTTAAAGCGATAAAAAGTTCATCGGGACAGCTAGTTATTGACAAAGTAGAAGAGCCTTAATGCAAAAATTGATGACAGTGATTTCGTTTTAAAAGAAAAATGCCAACCCACCGAAATTATATAGAGCCCTTGTAAAAAAGCCTTTACGAGGCAAACAGGGAAGTTGGTGTGTAAGCCAACATTCGAATTACTCTGTCGACGAAAGTTAAATGCGAGAGTTTTGGTGTCGACTCGATGGCGCTGATGGTAGTCTATGCAATGAATTTGGTAACAAAATGCTTGAAATTTGCGCCTTGTGTTTATGAGTGCAGATGACATTGATGAAGTCTTGGGAAAACGATGGATTGGACTGGCGCAGGATCGTGGTGGAGGGCACACACTAAGGGAGGCCTAGACCCCAGCAGTGAGAGAACTCGGGCTGTGGATGTGTTGACGAAGTGGTTCTTTAAATAATACTTTCATATCCTGTCCATCCAAAGGTTGTCTGGAAGAGATTGCTCTTAGCGATAAATCCGCCCATTGCAAATTAATTTGTTTTAATTTTTCCTGTATTTGTGTTATTTTTAAGTTGGTGTGCAATCAATTTATTATTATTCATTAATTCATTCCGCCGTGGGGTGCCGGCAGAAGAGTGTTCCCTCTCCTCTCATACCCATGGATGCAGTAAGAGCCTGCTAAGGGACACCTCCGGAAGATGGGCAGCAGCGTCTGTCCGTGTATCAACATCCCGTACTGCGCTCGCCAACCCGCCTGCCAAGCGTGGTGAGTATGGCAACTACCCCTTATGTGGATCTATGAGATCTATGGAGGCCTGAGTTCAGTAGTGGACGTTATACGACTGAAATGATGATGATGATTAATTGATTCTATGGAACAAACTATTTATGTGTTTTTGTAGTTTAGGCAGCTATGATCAATCAGGAACAATGTGACCGTTTATGTGTCAAAAACGGCCGCCATCTGTATTTCTGGTCAACGTTCATTCAAAACTTTACGATTTCAAACTTTTGACGGCTGATGCGTAAAACGGACGAGTGTTAACAGCTTAGAGAGGATTTGATGCTGCGTCGGTTGCCATGGCGACGGCTGAGCGCGTCCGGCCTCAGCAAACACAAAATAACTGGCGCGGGCAATTATCCAGAAGAATCACTTCGACTGAACTGCGAACCCATTCTCACATTGTACCGCGTTATGTTGTTTTATTATTGTGAAAAGTTTTACACGAGAGTGAGAAGAACATTTGTTACTTATCGAGACATGAATTTTTGATGTTTGTTCTGCATCGACTATGCTTCTTTTTAGCTCAGAATTCACATATCCTTATTCTATAAGTTCCTACCACACACATCTGTTATTGTATAAAGTGTACTTGCCTTATCTTCGCTGCATTGTTGCCTTGTATTCTTGCGAGACAAGCCAAACTTCTGGGTGTTCGTTGATAGTGGTTTCTTGTAGTGAAGTTAGTTATTTAATCTGTGGTTCTAGTACGAGCCAATTTAGCAGAGTATTTTGCACAGGTCCTGCATCGCTGTCGGAGCGTGGAGGCCCCGGCTCGCTGCTTTTGTTTTGGATCATCCGATATTGGATTGTTCATTTTGAGTTCGTGCTGTTTCAAAATTGTTTTTTATATGCTGATAGAAATAGCTCTGTTTGTTAACAATATAAATGGAGAGCCTTTTGCGAGAGAGCACGTCCGGGTCTATTATCTGTTTCTATGCAGCATGTGTGGTTTGAGAGGGGCTGAGACACAGCCGCCACGTGAGGATCTGAGGTCTCCAAGACCCTGAGTGCTTCAAGATGACATTAGCAAGCATATTTCAATTCGACAATTGTATACTTTGATATCTCTCTTCCCGAAAAATAATTAACGCAATTTTTTTCCCAGAAATAAGCCCTTATGTTTTCTCTGCAGAAACAACGGGTGGCAGGAGGCCATCTCCAGCTGGATCCGGTCCGAAGTGGGTCAATTGCAATAATTAACAAGACCGCACTTTAAAACTGTACCGCGCCGGACACCAGTAATGTCCGTAATGACGTCGTTACGGGATTTATGCTACTAGTCTTTGCACTTTTTTAACTCCGTTTCATCATAAAATTAGCTAACGAGGTAAACTTATGGCGTGGGCAGTGCATTTACAATTACTTAACTACTGTAGACGACGCGTGCTGAACAGAAAATTTTATGAGCGCATGTCTAACTGCACGCTGATACAACTTTAGTATCCTGCGATGGAAAAAAAATATCCTGTTAAATAATGTATTCCACATTATAGGTAAAATTTCAGTGTCATTAAGTGTTTAAACTAGAAGTAATCTAAGTACAGATAAAAACAATAGAAGAGACACACACGTGCTAGTAAAAACTGTGTTACGTTGATGTAGTTCTTTACTTCGCACTTAGGCAAAAACAAAATGTTTTCCATAACAACGAATTTATAATTGTTCTATGGTTAAAACAAATCTATACATGAAAAGCCGTGTTGGCCGAGTAGTATCCGTGGGTAAGCCGATCATGAACCCCATTGGTCTTTCTTGAAAAAATTATGTTCATATTTAAAACGTGCTTAACGGTGGAGGAAAGCATCGTATATATGGGTAAAATTATAATTGTACATCTATTTATAATAACATTATTACGTTCATTCATATATAATGGAGAAAAAAGCTCAATTTACATAATTTTGAATTCTGTAGGTAATAGAAAGCCAGAAAACTCAGAACGACTAGGATTAAGAAGGATTGAGAAATAATAATAGGATTGAGAAATAAATACATATTCAATCACTAAATTCAATTTGTGAAACACCAGTACTTACTTAAATAAAAATGTAGTTAATATTATTAATTTAAAAGCACTAGCTCATGTCATATCGTCGCGTCATATAAGCGTGGTGAGTATGGCAACAAACCCTTCAATGATCCTGCAGTGTCATGTCGGCCCCACGCATTGACGGGCATTCAATCCCATTTAGATAATTTTCTTGAAAAATCGAAACGTGTCAGTATAACCTTCGACGTTATACGTGAGTCATCCCCGTATTTTCAAAATGAACAGTAAAATATATGTATATATCTCACGTTATTTTGAAAGAGAAATCCTTGAGGGAGGCCTATGTCCAGTGGTGGACGTGTCCTATGTCCTTCGGCTGAGCTGAGGCAGCGTTTGAACATAGTTGAATGATACCGTCAATCGCAGCTCCGGCGATGTGTTTCCGATAGCACAGTTCATTATTCCCGACGTACATTCATTACGGGCCGAAGTGGCTGTGACCACAGGAAAGAGAATGCAGTAAGGAAACCTGCAAAAAGTTGCGGCCGACCCAACACTGATTGTCAGCCGCAACTTTTTGCACTTAAGAGACTAACTTTGTCAAGGTTGGTGACCAATTTAAGGCTAACTATTAAGATAAGTTTAATTACTCGACCACTTTGCTCGAATAAACCCCGACAACTTAAAGCGGCTGATGGTCACCGGAAAGAGGAAGAAGCCCTAAAAGAAGGGCCGACCAAGTGGCCGAACATCTGGATACACCGATAAGCACGACGTTACATCAAGCAGCTGATCGCAGTCGATGGAAAAGCGCAGTGGATAAACTGCGTCAAAAGGATCACGGTTCTCAGCAGTGAGGGACCGACGGAGGAAGAATTACTCGTATCTGCATCTCGTATCATTCTTGACCGAAATGATTACAATTTCAGTTCATTTAAATTGAAATGATAATTTTAATAATTATATTTATTTTCCGTCGTGGTCGTGTTCCGCCGTGGGGTGCCGGCAGTAGAATGATACCCCTCCTCTCATGCCCATGGATGCAGTAAGAGCCAGCTAAGGGATACCTCCGGAAGATAGGCAGCAGCGTCTATCCGTGTATCATCATCCCATACTGCGCTCACCAACCCGCCTGCCAAGCGTGGTGAGTATGGCAACTACCCCTCGTGGAGATCCATGAGGGAGGCCTGCGTTCATCAGTGGACTTTTTATGGCTGAAAGGATATTTATTTTCAAACTAGGAATTCATTTAATATTTAACCGCGTTCAATAAAAGCAGGAGCTTCTCAAGTCATCTGCATCTTTGTTTCATCAGTACACGGTTGTTTATGAATCTATTTGTAAAATAATTTTGAGTTTGACTGGATACATTATTGGTCAAAAGTCAATTGTAATGATGGTCCATGAGGAATCGAGAGAACACCTCAAATTCAATAGGCTATAAAGCAATTTTAGAATTTTCAGCAAAAAGTACATTTTCATATTGAACGTACAATTTGGTGAGCTGAAACTGATGAAGAAGACCTTATATGGGCATCAAAACTCTTCATTGTTAAATTCACGGTTCGATATAAAAAGCTAGCTATGATAAAAGTCATTAAGTCCTCCTTACACAATTTTGTTATGTGTTAAAGTGTTAAATAAATAATAATAAATAAATATACATATACTAGATTAATTTATTCATAGTCAGAGCCAATAAATGTTTTTGCAATAGAGCAAAAAGCTACATAATAGTTAATCTACAAAATAAAAACGAATACATTTCATTTCAATGAATCTCTTAATTGTATTCGTTCGCTTCAGAAAACTTTTTTAAGTAAATTGGTTATCGCTGCACCTACCTACTCTTCTTCATCATCACCAGCATCGGAGCCATGGAAGTCGCTTTTTTCTTGAAAAGTTAAAAATATATGTATATTAGTTGGATAATTTAATTGATATATGTATGATGAACGTGTGAAATCTAGCTTTATTTTTTATTTAAAGTGTCGCGCTATCATCACGGATAATCGTTTTAATATTGTCAAACGTTTTTCTGTGATGCAAGCGCGCACACTCATTTTTATGGAAACTCTGACAGACTCAAAACATTGTAAATATCACGTAACCATTGTTTGTACAATTAACTGTAGAGTCGTAAGTGGTACAGTCAGCTCGGTGACTGCGACTGCAGCTGTGTGCGGTCGCGGATTGATGGCGATTGTTTGCTCCATATAATGAGCTGCGCTGATTGCGACGCGCGCCCAGCTGATAATAGCTTAACTCGACTGATTTAAAACTCAGGCAGCAGGCTAACGAAGAGCTCCTTCGCCGTAACACAGGTCATACTAGCACGGAAAGTATATCCGAAACCCCATGGTGCTAGTCTAGATTTGTGTCCCATAACATGCCTTTTAAGTTTATATTTTTTTGTATAGTAGGTACTTCTTGTTTAAGCACAATGGAAAGTGTACATACTTTTGTTGCAGAAATAAATTTTCTTATTATTCTTAAAAAAAGGACATTTTTGTAAGTTACTTGCGGGTTCGATTCCCGCATCAGGACAAATGTCTGTAAGATCTGCATATATTTGTTCAGAGTGTTCTGGGTGTTTTTATATAGGTATGTAATAAAAAAAATATATCTTTGTAGTATAATGTATAAAGTATATCAGTCATCTAGTACCCATAACACAAGCTCTGCTTAGCTTGGGACTAGACGCTACTGTGTGGATTGTCCAGCATTATTTATTTATTTTATTATTCAGGATAATATAACTGCCGATAATAAATTGTATAATGTATCAAGGTTACGGACAGACATAATTTATTCATCGCTTAATATTAGGCTTTTGTGTATGTGGTTTGAAAATTCATAACGTAGGTATGTAACTATTTGTTTTTAAAGTATTTACGGGATTAAAAATACAGAGGCTACGCGTGTTCCCTTATTATTCCAAACTTCTTTGTTGCTAAAAGCATAATATTATGAACCATTCGTGGAATTCCTGACCATGATGTAAGTCTGATGATTCTCCGAAAGTACTAAACCGGAGAGTCCATTTCATCATTTCAGCCGTAAAACGTCCACTACTGAAGACAAGCCTCCCTCATGTATTTTCATGAGGGTGTAGTTGCTATACTCACCACGCTTGGCAGGCGGGTTGATGAGTGCAGTACGGGTTGTTAACCACAGAAAGACGCTGTACGCAGGGAGACCTCCGGAAGATGGGCATCTTCCGGAGGTGTTCCTCGGAGGCTTATACCGCATCCACGAGCGTGAGAGGAGGGGTAACATTCTATGGCACCCCACGCCATTTATTTTGAGAGATTTGAGAGAGCCCATTTATTTTATTATAATGTTAATCACGTACAGGTCCGTAATTGTACACGGTATTTTGTTATTTAATGAAAATAACCGGTTTAACTTATTAAAGAAAAACTTTATTTTATAGCAGAACATTTAGATTAGCAATACTTTCCGGTTAGCGATGCGCATTGAGTACAGAGTATATCAAACTATTATAGATACAAAAATATCCACAGATAAGCTGCACATTAGCGCAGACTATATAGAAGGTGTAATTTTTACTACAACATATTTAAATAAGTTATTATAATTTAGGATAATGTGTAGGCAATATATTATCTCCAGTTTTAATTGTCACTGATAAGTAAATCAATATCTATTATACCCTTAAACTTGGTTCACGTTGAAATCCATCCCTACAAACCAAAAACAAAAGTTAACAGAGATACATTTTCAATAAAAAGCGTAATCGAAAAATAAATTGGCTAAAACAATAGCCATTTAGTTGAAAGTGCGATGTGGGATTAATGGAATGAAACAGGGCCGCAGCCACGCAGTTACCGAAACTGACGATTATTTAGATAACAATAGAATCTACGAGAGGCCCGCTGTTACAAACGCTATGAAAGCAATTTGCATTAATTTTTACATAATAAAAGACGGAGTATTATTTTTAATTTCTCATAAAATTAGAAAAATATATACATATTTTTCTAATTTTAGAACTACTTTTGAGTGAAAAGCCACTAACCCTCGACTCCGGCCCGTGCAACCCTTGTAACACTTCACTAAAATTACGTTGCCATCTCAATTGGGAAACCGGAACACTTAGGAACAATTTTAACAGAACCCTCCATAAATATTAAAATGTAGCAGCCCTACAGCCAATGTACCGAATTATCGTAAACTACGGGAGCGGCCGATACACGCGATACGTGACTTTCACACCACGCGCCCGCGAGCGCCGCCAAGCCAAAACATACCTTATTGTACCGAGATAAAACTAAACGGTCTGCAACTCTGCTTTGCCGTTATAACTATCGAAATGCAAAGCAACAAGGGAAAATGTACTTTATAACCAAGTCGTAAGGTCTAGTCTGAAAATGGGGCTAGTCGTTTATAGCTATTGGAATTATTTACAGGTCTTATAAAGTGCTAGAGACAGGGAATCATTTCCCCTGAAAGGATGTTTTAACACCAGGCGACATTACTTGATCCGATGTAATTCTCCGAACTCTCACGAAACGTATCATGAGGCGGCGAAACCTGAATTTATGTGCCATTCAGGCGAATTCATTCCATAATATAAACTCGTATATTCAGAATGTTTTTTCAATAAATAAATGGAGAGGTTACGTTCTCTGGATCGAGAGAAACCCATTTAAAGTCACTCCGAGTTAAATGAAAACGAATTGTACTTAAAAGCCTGTAGATTTCGTCGAGTGAAATCATAAGGCCTTAAAATGTTTTAAAGTTTACCTAAAAACTAACAACAGGTCTTTTATTTGTTAATATGGCCGGCACCCCACAGCTCAGCAAATAAAAAAAGTGTATAATGGTTTTATTGTAATATTTAGTTTGGTTTTCAAGTTGCACTTTTCGTCTCAGAACATGACAAAATATTGACTTATAACTTATTGAAAGAAGATCTATTGAATGTACAAACTTATACAGAATTCACTGATGCATTATTTAAAAAATATTTTAATCGTGGTCGTTGAGCGATGAAATAATGAACGTTTGTTGGACACTGTGAATTATTTCATTGGCCATTGCTCGCGGCACGCCACCGTGGCCACCACTCATGTGTTTGCTGGCTGATACAATTAGATGAATCAAATGGATGCCCGTGGTCGCTGGACAGTGGACGCTTTTGTTTACAAATGCATGTTTCACAGTGCCAAGAGAACAACTGGCCGATTTCAACGTTTTGATTTTAACTTTTGGACCCCCGACGTGGATCCCGACGCAAAACTACCCCTGGTGAGTTAAAAGTTACAAATAATATCACAATGTGTGTTTGTGTAGCTCGCGGATTAACCGATTTCGATGCAGTTTTATTTATTTGAAAGCTAATCTCTAGTGGTGGTTCTTAAATAAGCTTTATCAAAATTGGTTTAGCCATTTGGAAATTATTGTTGATGTTAAAATGTAAAATTTAATTATTTATGCGTGTGATGTACGCGACCGACCGCCACGAAGATGGCGGGACGAATTGAATATGCATCTGTCGGATTAGAATACCTTAGCGAGAAACCAAAACGGCTGGAAAAAGGGGAGGGCTTTACCCAGCAGTAGGACACGGACCAACTATAATTTAAGCATTTTTCATTATAATTTTTATATTATTTTGGATTTATATAAATCCTTATTTCCCTGTATACTATATATTGTTATAGGTGGAGGTTACCGCTTAACATCAGGTGGGCCTTCGGCAGGTCTCGTCATTTAGTAGTATAAAAAAATACTTTAGGTATTTTGCAAAAAAATCCAGGTGCCATACATACGAGGCTTTTGTGCATTAGTGGGGTTTTAAAAGCATCAAGGAAATTGACAATACCGTTTGGGTAACTGGCATTGGTATAGTTAGCCAGCGCGCTAGCGCGACTGTGACGTAGCCAGTACATGTTTGGATTTACGAATCATAGATACTCGTAATTCAGTGGGACGGGATGAGTAAGCTGGCTTTATCACGCTGGATTGATTTTGACATACGGAACGTTCTATTAATATCTGTATATAGTAATACTGAACGAGAACTAAAGTGGTTCAAGTCAGTCTAGAAGTAGTAAAGCTCCATAAACCTTTCTACTTTGTAAGAATATTATCACCTTGTAAAGTAAAAAGTAAGTTCAACTTGAACCCGATCTACATAGCAATAAAAAGTAATCAGTAAGTTCAGATCCACCGGCGCGGGCGGAGTGGAAGCAGCGCGCGCCAACGAACGGTGAAATTGCGGCACAAAAAGGCAGGAGGAAGAAACGCCGGCCAATTTGTCTTAAGTGGCTGAAACAGTGAAATATTTGGGAAGTTTAAAAACATTTAAGTTTGGTCGGACCTTTTGAGGACAGTTCCGAGGTCAGTAGGCCAGACTTATCTCTTCCATGAGCCTAGCTTCCACTAAAAAGAACACGTACTTTTGGTTTCCGCTATTGTAGAAGATAATGAATAACTCGGAAACATGTTTTTACACTGACCTAGTTAGTACAAGTGAAATTGTTCGAGCTCTGAGCATCCGAGTCGGGTTCCAACTCGGAAGGTGAAGACGTGAGCTTAACATTTTTAATTAATTCGAAAAGTTGGACGTGAAGCCTTATTGTCCTTAATATAAATACCCGTTTATAATGAAGCGGCGACACCTCCTTAATCCCGGGGGTGGGGGGATGGGGATGACTTTTGTAAATACGGAAATATGGAATCATAAAGTTAGAGAGTGAGCTCGTTAGCGAATGAAATATTTACCCTTGAATAAATTAAAAGGGATGGCGGCTTTTTATTTGTTTAAACTCGGTTTATGTGGTCCAGCGTGGTGTAACTGTGAGGGCGCTGCGACATTGTAAACTTGAAGGTTCTAATTAAGTATTTTGAGGATGTGGTTTTGATGGACCATTCGGATTCTTTAATGTTATGAAAAAGGTTTAGACATGGTGTAAAAATCTAACAGGATTTCCAAAACCTTCCACTTTCAGTAAATTTGTGACCACTACAATACAATACAATACAATACAAAACACTTTATTGCACACCTTAACAAAATAATACAGAAAAAAAAAACTTACAAACAAGATTGGTACAATGGGCGGTCTTATCGCTTAGAAGCGATTTCTTCCAGACAACCTTTGGATGGAAAGAAATATGGAAGCAAGAGAGGTAGGGGGTGTGTACTGTACGTAATACATAAACTAAAAATAAAATACATACATATATACAATAAATAAATAAATAAATATGCCTAATAAATAAATAATATACATATATATATAAAACTATAATACATTCTCGGAGAGGTAGAAATTCCTTACTCGAGTTTTGAAAACTGGCAAGGACAATGTTTTCCTTATGGATTGGGGTAGTGCGTTCCACAGTCTTACAGCCTGGACAGAGAAGGACTTGTCGAAGAACGTGGTGCAGTGTGCAGGAGTTTTTAGCACTAGGTTTTCGGAAGAACGAAGGATGCGGGAAGGATGGGAAGATTGAAGTAACTCAAAACGTTCCTTCAAGTAGGATGGAGTCAAAGGATTAAAGAGAATATTATGCAGGAGGGATAGGATGTGAGTATTCCGGCGAAGACGGATACGAAGCCATTTAAGTTTAGAGCGGAATTCAGAAACATGATCAAACTTTCGAAGACCAAAGATAAATCTGATGCAGACGTTCTGAAGGCGCTCGAGTTTGTTCAGCTGCTCCTCAGTGAGATCAAGGTAGCAGGCATCAGCGTAATCAAGTAAAGGAAGGAGTAGAGATTGAGAAAGCGTAATTTTGGTAGCTGTTGGCAAAAAGTTACGAAGTCGTCTTAACGACGCAGCAGACGCAAATACTTTCCGACTCACCGAATCCAACTGTGGACCCCAGGACAAGTCTTTATCGATAAAAATACCCAGGTTCTTAACACTACTGCTGAAAGGGATTATAACGTTATTAAATATAATTTGTGGTAATGTGCTCCAGTCAATTTTGCAACTGGTACGTGAGCTGCCGACGAGTATGACCTGAGTCTTAGCAGGATTTACCTGGAGACCATAGTCCACGCTCCAGTCAAGTACGCATGCCAGGTTGTCATTTGTGCGGTGAATAGCGTTAGCCAAGTCATTTAGGGGAGCTTGAGTATAAATTTGGAGATCGTCTGCGTAGAGATGGTAGGAAGAAGTTAATTTGTTGGAAATGGAATTAATGAATAAAGCAAACAGGAGGGGAGATAATACGCCGCCTTGTGGGACTCCAGCAGTTGTGATGCACCAAGAGGAAAAAGAGTCTTCAATACGTATTCGTTGCCGGCGTCCCTGCAGATAACTGCGAATCCATTCAACCACCGATGGAGATATGTTAAGTGAGCGCATCAGTCCAAGGAGAATTTCAAATTCAACAGTGTTAAAAGCATTGCTGAAGTCGAGGAGAGTGAGAATAGTGAGGAGCCCGTTTTCCATACCCAGTCTTATTTCATCAGTTATTTGAACAAGAGCAGTGGTTGTACTGTGACCCGGTCACAGTACGGAAACCGGACTGAAGAGGATTAAGAAGGTTGTGAGAGGTGAGGAAGGAGCTAAGTTGGCCATGAACTAGTCGTTCTAAGACCTTAGATAGGAAGGGAAGTATAGATATAGGACGGAAATCGTTGCAGGAAGATGGTTTGGATTTCTTAGGAAGGGGTATAATGTATGCTTCTTTCCACACGGTTGGAACGGCACTAGTAGCGATGGAAAAATTTAACAAATGACATAGCATGGGCAATAATTCGTCCAAAATCGGAGTTATCATGTTGCGACCAATATTGTCACTCCCTAAAGCGTTTGAGGAAATAGACAGAATGCTCTTCTTAACATCACATGCGGTGAATTGAGTGAAAATAAAAGGAGGATAGTCAGGAACTGGTAAACAAGAAAGATGGCTTAAAGTTCTATTTTTGACATCCAAATCCATGTTAGGAGTCGACGAGAAATGAGTTACAAGTGAGTCAATGTTAAAATCTTTAGCACACGCATCGTCATGGCGCGACTTACCAATTCCTATAGTTCGTAAAAATTTCCAGGCTTTAGCTGGACTGGCATTTGATAGTGAGGAATGAATAAAGCGGCGTTGAGCGTCCCTACACATTCTATTGCAGCGATTCCTAGCAAGGTGATACTTCTCTTTATTGACGTCACTAGCAGATCGTTTGTATCTCGCTCTGGCAACTGCCTTCTTATGCATCAAGGACTTAATTTCGTCCGTAATCCACGGAGCTGGCAGATGCTTTATTTTGACCAAGCGGATAGGTGCATGAACGTCGTAAAGATTAGTCAAGATTAAATTGAAACCGGCTAGCTTGTCGTCAATATTTTCGGCTACCATAACTGGAAACCAGTCTACTTTCGAGGCGTCAAGTTTAAGGTTTTCCAAATTCATGCCACCAAAATTACGCTGAAGAAGAGTTTTGTGTTTGTATTTAGGAGGTCGAAGTTTGTAAGATAAAAATATAAGGTCATGATAAGAGAAGTTGTCAGCAGAACATTGGCCATGCTTAGCAACATTTTGCAGAGAGGAAACTAAAATGAGATCAAGAAGAGAGGGAGTGAAGTTAGGAAAATGATGAGTTGGGCCAAGAGAAAGAAGATGTAAGTTGCAAGACCTTATAACGGACTCAAAAGCAGCTGAACGGGAGTCTTGCTTGATGATGCAAGTGTTAAAATCACCCATTATTATGGTATGATCAAAAGAAGGGAGAAGGTCCTCCAAGATAGTTTCAAAAGAAGAAAAATAATTAAATCGAAGAGAAGGGCTATAGTAGACTCCGAGAAGAAGTTTGGTGTGGGAAAGCATTATTTTAATAAAAAGGTGTTCGCCAGCATTAGTAGGAGGTGGCTGTGCAGACGTGCTGACTATTGAAAAGGGAATGTCTGAGCGCAGGTAAATCGCTACACCACCACCACCACAACCCGTGCGGTCATTACGGATTAAGGTAAATCCAGGAAGAGAGTAGAGATTAGAAGAAAGACAGGGTTTGAGCCAAGATTCGGAGACTAATATAGCATGAAGAGATTTGTTGTCGAAAGACGACACTAAATCAGGGAAGTGAGCCGGAATACTTTGGGCATTGATGTGGACGACATTGAAGTTCTTAGCTACGTCAGAAAAGTGGGACAACAGCGTATCAGAGAGGGAAGGTAAGCTCATAAAACTGCCAGCACTGTTAACACTCGAGTCATGTGATGAAATGGTGCAAAATTCATCTTCGCTATCACTCAGAGAATTCATAAATATAATAAAATATTTTTTATTTTTTTTTATAAACTTTGAAGGCAGTAATACCTGCACTCCATCTGCCAGTTGTCTGTGAAAACTATAAAAAAAAACGAACATAATCAAATCACACACACAACAAACAAAGAAAAAAAAATTAAATAAAATTATCAACAGATTCTAGCTTTATAAGCAATGTTTTTTATTTAAAGTGTAAACCCACACTAAGGTATCATTATAGAAATGAAAAATGCAATCAAAATTTTTGTCTCCGACGGGACTCGAACCCGTAACGTTCAGACGAACACCTTCAACGCAGGCTGCCTTTAACCGTTTCGGCTACGGAGCAATTAACCGCCGGGTCGAAAATCTTGACTGCCTTTATCGGTTTCAAACCGAGTGGCGACATCTAGCTGAAATTCTTAGAATTATTCTAGCCCACTGTCCGACAACCAGTAGTCAGTAGCAGTGAAGAGATGTCGCTTTAGTTAATTTTATAAGCAATGTTTTTTATTTAAAGTGTAAACCCACACTAAGGTATCATTATAGAAATGAAAAATGCAATCAAAATTTTGTCTCCGACGGGACTCGAACCCGTAACGTTCAGACGAACACCTTCAACGCAGGCTGCCTTTAACCGTTTCGGCTACGGAGCAATTAACCGCCGGGTCGAAAATCTTGACTGCCTTTATCGGTTTCAAACCGAGTGGCGACATCTAGCTGAAATTCTTAGAATTATTCTAGCCCACTGTCCGACAACCTTTTTTTTGATTGCATTTTTCATTTCTATAATGATACCTTAGTGTGGGTTTACACTTTAAATAAAAAACATTGCTTATAAAATTAACTAAAGCGACATCTCTTCACTGCTACTGACTACTGGTTGTCGGACAGTGGGCTAGAATAATTCTAAGAATTTCAGCTAGATGTCGCCACTCGGTTTGAAACCGATAAAGGCAGTCAAGATTTTCGACCCGGCGGTTAATTGCTCCGTAGCCGAAACGGTTAAAGGCAGCCTGCGTTGAAGGTGTTCGTCTGAACGTTACGGGTTCGAGTCCCGTCGGAGACAAAATTTTGATTGCATTTTTCAGATTCTAGCTTTATACGAAAACAACACTAAGAAGCAACAACGTAGGACATTATAATACCAAGGAATGACAGTCGGATGAACACAACACGGATTGGGTCAAAAGACATGGTGCCATAACACAAGTAAAAAAAAAATAAAAAAACTGATGACAGACTTATGGTTATGTCAATGTGAAATGTCAAACGACGCAAAGTAAACAAGCAAAGCAACCGTTCAAGTGTATAAAAAATAGAAAAATAAATGTAATTATGTAGGTAAACGCGACGAGTAAAAGTTAGTTAGCACTATAGATTACGTGTTCGTCACATCCGCTTACAGTCCTCTAAATGGCTGCCTCACTTCTTCGCTGCACTGTCGGCGGCTGTCCCGCGTCGCCTTGCTGACGGAGCCCTGTCCCTTCTTTCCCTTGTCGCAAACGATGCAGAGGCAGATGTTGTCGCGGCCATAGCCGTCCCGACTGAGTTAGATGAAGGCAGCTTGTTGAGTTCGGCGACGCTGGAGATGCGATGCCGCACGCCGTCGGGTGTCACGATGTGAATGTGACCATCCCTAGTCCAGCAGTTTTTCACACCGTACCGCTCGCGGGCTGCCATGAACGCGAGATGTCTAGGCCGTGTCAGAAACTCAGACAGTGTGATGTTACTGCCTTTGAGGTTGGTTTTGGCAAACCAAACTTTGTCTCGCATAGTAACATCACGGATCTTCACCAATATTGGACGAGGCCTATCCTCCCTAGTTGTACGTCCCATGCGATGCGAACGACTTATATGGGCTCGAGTGAAGTCAGGGACACTGAGTTGCTTACCCAGCGTTTCAGCAACAACTGCAGCTGTGTCCTCTTTGGCCCCCTCCGGCACACCATGCAGCAAAACAATCTTGCGCCGGCTCCGCATCTCTCGCTGGTCGGCGTCTCGGACAAGCATCTCAACTTGCTGCTGTAGTGCTCTCAGAACCCCCAGTGTAAAGGTTTTGAAAGCTGCATAGTCCGCAGCAAGCGTGTCCAGTGTTGTGGGTGTTGAGGACTTCTGCAGAGCTCCCTCAAACTGAGTCATCCGGTCGTAGATGGACTGTATAACTTCAGTTAGTTGTTGACTGTCCATTTTGTGGGATGTAGTGAAGTAATGTCAGTAGTGCACGGTGAATGTTTGGATGGAGAGAATAAAAGGAGATGCTGATTATAGCAGATGTAGTACACAGGTATTTAAGCAATTTAGTACATTAATTACTTAATTATGTACAGTAAATTATTTTTAATAAATAATTTTAGTAAGAGCAAATTCAAAATACTTGTCAGTTGCACCTACCCACCAGGTGAAAAAAAGCCACTACTACAGCACGAGAAAACTAGGTAAGTAAGAGTAGAGCTCTCCGCGCCAGAACTCTATGAATTAATTATTGCGAGGGCCCGAGCTCCTTGAGACACGGAGTCGTATCGGGCGAGGCCATTAAATTATTCTATCATAAGCTACCATTACAATTCATAATATTGTGCTCCCAGTAGACGAGTAAATACAGAAAACGTCCTTTTTGTAACAAATAGTGAATTGTCATGAGACTTGCTCACTTTTTGCGGTTTACCGGGAGTTGCTTTAATGCGGCAAATTGGTGGTATCATGCCAAACATTCACTTTCCGGGGTTGTTACTGGTAAATTATGCCGTTTTGGCGTGTTTGCGCACCTCAGAGCCTGAGCTCTATCGTTGTTGATACAAGAAATATAGGTAGGAAGTTTATCAGCAAAGCAGATTTAGGAACAATTGCTAATTGCCGAGCCTCTTAGTTGCGGAGCTCGGCGAAGTCGCTCGGCTCGGCAATTATCGCGCGCGATCGCTCTCTGTGCTAGTGCCCGCGCGGGCACGCGTCGCGCGCGATCGCTCTCTGTGCTAGTGCCCGCGCGGGCACGCATGAACGCTTTTATAGAATTTTATGAAATAATAACCGTCTCTACATTTACACGCGGTTTTGTCTTATTTGCGTTAGTTGTTCTAAAGTGACAATATACCTCTAGAATCTTTAGGCTATATCTCCTTATCTCATAGTAATAGCACAGATTACAGAAACTAAGTAATAGTGTGAATTTTGAAAATGTTTATTAGCATAATTTAATTTATAATTATTAGGTACTTTCCTTTAAATGTAAGTTAGATAGGTAGTCTTGATTTTTTTTTTTCATAAGCGTGAAGAGACCGTCGTAAGCGTTTAAATAAGTACCATTTACAAAATGTAAATCCATAAAATTGGCTGTAAGCTATGACTATAAGTGCTATCATTTTATCTATAAGGGCTGTGGATTTTGTTCATAAATAAATAAAATAAAATATATTAAGACTACTTATTTTGTTGTATTGGCGTTATTGGATTTTTTCAGCAATAACTATACAATTAGAACTGATATGTTTTTTACTTATAATTAGTAGTTGGTTAACTACATATTACAACAGAAAAAACAAAAACAGCTCAAAAAAAAATCACTTTACATATGTATGAACGGAAACGATTTATGCCTGTTTTGTAGAGGTACTTAGAAGTCCCTTTATTAAAATATAAAATTCTTTCACTTTATTTTCATAGTTTGTAATACCAAAATATCGACGCGTCCACTTACGATATAAAAAAACCGGACAAGTGCGAGCTGGACTCGGCCATCGAGGGTTTGCTTAACCTCAATGATTGATTTCGTATTTTTTTTAGTGACGGATTTTTATGATTCCAATGTAAATGTATAGTTTTTGGATTTTTCCCTGTATCTACAGTATAAGACGATATAATTTGCCAAATTTCATAGTTCTAGGTCTACGAGAAGTACCCTATGAATTTTGATTCCTTTAAGAGTGTCAAAACATGTTTTTTTTTTTGCGGCAAACGGTCGTAACTTTTTTCAGGCTAACTTAGAATATTGATTTTTTCACAAAGACTGCAGATTTGAGAATTGGTTTTAATTTCAACTTGATACCTTTACACGTTATCGAGATAAAGGGTCTTGACAGACCGACGGACAGACGGATAACAAAGTGATGAAGATGTAAAGGTGATCCTTTATAGGGTTCGTTTTTTTTCCTTTTGAGGTACGGAACACTAAAAAGAGATATATAGTTTATATAATAATTCAATAATAAATTTCTAAATAGTGATTCCGTGATTTGATGGGTCGACGACATTATCGCAGTCGCTGGGCACACCTGGATGCGAAATGCACAGGACAGAGGAGGCTGGCAAAAACTCAGGAAGGCCTATACCCAGCAGTGGGTGATTCCGGGCTGAGAAGAAGAAGTGATTCCGTACTACATAATTATGTGTCACGGCAAGTTCACGAAGCCAGGGGCAGTAGTGCGGCTGTGGACTGACCTGTAGAGCGGGATGCCTGCGTCGTCGCGGAACCAGAACACCATGTAGACCTTGTCGTTGGCGGCGGTGCCGAGGTCGCACGGGAACTGCGCCACCATGCCCTCCACCGCCTGCACGTCCACCGTCCGGACGCCCGCTGCAACAGACAAACAAACAACATTTACTGTCGAGTACACATATGTGCCCATAATAGCCGTGTACACATATTAGCCGTGGGGTGCCGCCAGTAGAATGTATATCTCCTCTCATGCCCGTGGATGCAGTAAGAGCCTGCTAAGGGATACTTTCGGAAGATGGGCAGCAGCGTCTTTCCGTGTATCAACATCGCAAACTGCGCTCGCCAACCCGCCTGCCAAGCGTGGTGAGTATGGCAACTGCCTCTCATGGAGATCCACGAGGGAGGCCTGTGTTCAGTAGTGGACGTTTTATGGCTGGAATGATGATGATGATGATGACACATAAGTGGTGAGTATGGCAACAACCCCTCATGCACTTGGATCTCTAAGTCAATGAGGGAGACCTATGTCCAGCAGGGGATGTCTTACGGCTGTAATGATGATGATGACACATAATGTACTGAGAACTGGAACCCGCTGCTTTCTAGTGTATTCCGTGACGAACGGGGAGCCGATATCTCCTGAAGTGGCCTTGTTAGATAATAAGTTAGCGGATTTGTTACTTAATATTTGTTGTTCATTTAGATATCGAGAACATATCAAATGTATCATGCACCGAATTACTTGTTAGTTATTACTACGACTAGACGAGCTCTGTGGCGCAGCGGGCGAAGGTCCGCCTGCGCTGCAAGGGGTTGCGGGTTCGATTCCCGCCTCGGGACAAATGTCTGTAAGATCTGCATATATTTGTTCAGGGTGTTCTGGGTGTTTTTCTATATATAATAAAAACATCTATTTATGTAGTATAATATATTAAGTATATCAGTCATCCATAACACAAGCTCTGCTTAGCTTGGGGCTAGAAGGTCCTGGGTGATTTGTCCAGATATTATTTATTACTAGTGCCAAAGTAAGCCGGCACTGGAAATGCTCACGGATAGCTCAATGGTAAAACTGGTAATAGCTGGAATACTCGTACGTTGGATAATCCAGCATTGCGGAGACTTCAACGATAAAGTCGCTTAAGACGAAACATGTCATATTCATAATCCTCATGTCAGCCATCGGAGTGCTGCTGTGCACATCCACTGCTGCACAAAGGCCTGTTTCATAAATCTCCAAGATCATGAGGGGAGTGTTGCCATACTCGCCACGCTTGGCAGGCGGGTCGGCGAACGCAGTATGGAATGTTGATACACGGAAAGATGCTACTGCCCATTTTCCGGAGCAGAGCAGACCCTTAGCAGATTTTTACTGCATCCACGGGCAAGAGAGGAGAAGCAAAATTCTAATGCCGGCACCTCAGGGCAGCATCAGTCCCGTGTTCTCTTACAGAACACAGAAAATTAATAGAGATCTCGTTGCAACCTCGTTATAAATGTATTTACGAGCATGTACAACGAATTAAGAAGTTTCAAAGTTTCAAGGCTTCAGCGCCATAAAAAAATACTGATTCTAACAAGCATTGGTACGGGGCCACCAGAAAAGGGGCGAACGCCTCAAAAGGTCAAAAATGGCATTTTTGGGTTTTTGGACGTTTTCGGCCATTTGAAGACTTTTATTTTTTTGGTGACCTTTTGAGGTCCGGTCTGGTTGACCTAGAGTTACAGGGACTGGAGTTATAGTGGGAGTGATTGTTCTCATTAAGACGGTGCTAACAAAAAAGCTTTCATGTAAATTATTCAACGCGTTCGGTTGTAATCGTCAAATACACAGACAGGCAAATAACAACAGAGAGATCATCATTTAAGCCGTAGGACGTCTACTGCTGGACATAGGCCTCCCTCATGGATTTCCAGTTATTGCGGTTGGAAGCGATTTGCATCCACCGTCGACCTGCGATCTTCACCAGGTCGTCAGCCCATCTTGTTGGTGGACGTCCTACGCTGCGCTTGCCGGTCCGTGGCCTCCACTCGAGAACTTTCGGCCCCATCGGCCATCTGTTCTGCGAGCTACATGACCTGCGGTCATTCATGAGGCCAATCGTGAATGACCACGTCTCGGTTCCATATGTCATCACTGGCAACACACACTGATTGTAGACTTTCGTCTTAAGGCACTGAGGAATTTTGGACGAAAAGACGTTGCGTAGTTTCCCAAACGCTGCCCATCCGAGTTGGATTCGTCGATTTACCTCTTTCTTGAACCTACCTTATTGGACTGTTTGTCCTATACGCGTCGACAACTTCGAGAGCCGAGTTCTCAACCTTAACTGGGGCAGGCACAACATGTACATTCGACATAATCTTCGTCTTGTCCATGTTCATTTTAAGACCTACCCGTTGGGAGCCTCGATTGAGGCCTTCGAGCATCCTGCCGAGTGATGAGAGAGATCAACACTGAACATAAAGCGACAATTGGCAGTCTAATCGCTAAAAAGCGATTTCTACTAGACATATTAACTTTATAAAAAGCTGAACGAGCATGTTAACCTTCTTCAGTAGAGCGGGCGCTGACCCAATAAATTTCACAGCTTAATTATCTGAGGGCGAACTAGCGGCGTCCTGTCCGCTGCTGGCTATTAATTGCCCTAATCCTGTCGTACCTGAGCGGGCCGTCCCCGGGGCTCGCGGCGCCGGGCGCTGCTTCCTCCTACCCAGGACATGCTCACTTGACTCGGCCCGCAGGCGGATTACGTATCTAGCGACAGGTTTGCAACAGGCGCAAATCTCGTGATCATCTCTATTAAACGTCAATTTTGATTTAGTTAACAGGTGTTTTATATTTGTCACAAAGGCTATTCATGAATTGACGTTTGACAGCGATGATTGCGAGATATACGCCTGTTGCAAACCTGTCGCGAGATACGTAATTAGCCTGCGGTTGTGATCACACCCACAGTTTGATTTATTCAAACTCTAGGGGCATTTTTAAACTTTTGCGATATAAACACATCATTTCTATATTGGATTATCTGGTATGTATCGCGTTATTACCTTCATTTTAATCCCGACGTTTCGATCGGATTGCACCTGGTCGTGGTTGCGGGAATACTTCCCGGTAATTACGCAATAAATACCCGGTATAATCCAACATAGTAATTATCTATAGGGTCAAATTGCCGTGGGGTGCCGGCAGTTGAATGTTGCTTTTTTGCCCGTGGATGTAGTAAGAATCTGCCAAGGGAAACTTTCGAAAGTTGGTCAGCAGCGTCTTTTCAAGTAACAACACCCTGTACTGCACTCGCCAACACGCCTGCCAACCGTGGCGGCTATGGCAACAAGCCCCTCACGACAATCTTGGAGATCCATGAGGGATGCCTGTGACCAGCAGCGGACGCGGAGCAGTCCTGGCTAAGACGAGCATATCATCATCATCATTTCAGCCATAAAACGTCCACTGATGAACACATCCCTCATGGATCTCCATGAGGGGAAGTTGCCATACTCACTACGCTTGGCAGGCGGGTTGGTGAGCGCAGTATGGGATGTTGATACACGGATAGACGCTGCTGCCCATCTTCCAAAGGTAGCCCTTAACAGGCTCTTACTGCATCCATTCTACTAACGGCACCACACGGCGGAGACGCTTTAAAATATGTAAAAATTAATTGAATTAGCTGTGACTGCGGAAATTCATTATGATAACTGAATTAACGACAAATATTTAATAACAACAACAATCCTGGCCTATGTATGTATATCTAATGAACAACTGAAAAAAACACTCAAAAAGACGAAAATGAAAGTAAACTTTAAAATTTGACTCATAAACTCTGGTATACCGTTTGGCTGTAATATACTTGACTCGCATGAATCGAGGCGATTATCCGCAAAATCTTCGTTAGCACTCCTAACTGCTAGGCTTTGCTCGATTTTTTGTTTTTGAAATGAAGCTTTCTTTAAAAATTGTATATCAATCCATAAAGATATCGGATAAGCAAGTTCTATAAACAAATCTTGTAAAAGGAATTCACGTATTTGTAACAAACAGATACGAATATACCTTTTACTTGTCGCTCTCCGCGGTTTCACCCGCTTAGTACCCGTTATTATTATAAAGTATTCTAATGGAAAATGAATTATAAAATCCGTCCAGTATAGTTTTTGAGTTTATTCGTTACAAACATAAAAATGACAACATACAAATGTTTCCTCTTTATAATATTAGTATGGATAGATACGTATATAATCATCCTAACGTCGTACAAGCTATAACCATGATTTTTCCCCAATAGCACAGTAACATATAGATGCCGCATACTTGGCGGCCATAAATCCGGAGAGATGTCCAAAGTCCGGTCCCGCCGGCCGAAGTTAGCCGCCGCCTCAGTTACTGCACTAATGGACCCGCCTCGGTGTATTGTGGACTCGATCGAGACCTCTACTTGTTCGCTAATCAGATAAACTCTGCCAGGATACTAGCTTTGGAACTCCTAACACTGTTTACTGCAGTTTTGCTCGACACACTACTTGGGCACTTCAAATGCAATACGATAAAACTAGTATTTTTAGGGTTCCGAACTTCAAGAGAAAATATCGGAACCCTTATAGGATCACTCGTTTGTCTGTAACATTTAACATGTAACATTTTTCTCTAAAACGGCTTATGGTATCAATGTATTACTTGAATTTACCAAACATTGAGGGCTGCGAGAAAATGATGGCCTTCAAAAATTAAGGTTCTACCTCAGGGCATTCAAAAGTTATGGCAACATGCGGGTTTGTATTGACTCACTCTTTTGTATGAAAATGGCAAAAGTTTACGACTCTGAAATGTGGAA
Organism: Pasiphila rectangulata; assembly: GCA_963082625.1. Classification (NCBI taxonomy): domain Eukaryota; kingdom Metazoa; phylum Arthropoda; class Insecta; order Lepidoptera; family Geometridae; genus Pasiphila; species Pasiphila rectangulata. The sequence goes on along the minus strand of OY720238.1, from coordinate 23,509,987 downwards.
TAATGGGAGCTTACGTGCCACAAGTAAAGAAGAAATCAGCAGTATAGGATATTTTTACCCCATAAAACCGAACTGGAGTCTGAAGAACGATGCGTTTGAAATTCGAAAAGGCCTTGATTAATACTTTTAAGATTGGAGGTATTTTATATTATTAAATATATAAACCGAAGTCTTAGGTATTCTAAAATTAATTATGTGCGTCTTTTTCATAAAGTATAACTGTTAAAGCCATATAGTGTAAATTCAATACGAAGTAGTTATAAGGTTATTTTTGATATGTAATGCTGAACAAAAAAAATAGATATGCCAGGCCAGCAAATGCCGTACCTGATGCCTGAACCTTCCACTACCTAGCATACGAGTATATATTTAATAAATTATTTTAATCTTTGAATTTTGGAGCCCTTAGGGCGCAAGTCTCACTCACACTTGTCCACTTTGTTTATTTATTTATGTACATTAGTTTTCCTAACATACAATACCTTAATAATTGGTCAATTTATTCTCACTCCAATATCAACTTCAGTTGAATATTGACTATATCTGAGTCCGACATCCCAACCCATTCTAGAATAGATTCGATCGGATAACTAAACTGCAAGCAAAACCAAGTCAATAGTTATTGGCATTTGAATGAGCGGAGTACATATAAATTCGAGCGACATTTGTGAGCCGCAGGCAAAGTGTAAGTACAAGTTTATGGAAGCTGTAATGTAAGCGACGTCTGTCCGCTGAGCTCCGGCCAGTCCGCTAGGGTTGGCTAATGCACGATATGTGATGAATATTCAGGCCACTAATGTAAGGAGTCTGTCGAGCTTAGTGCAGCCAGGGGCCCGGAACGGTGTCACAGACCTTAACAGCTCACTAACGTTTTAGTTCTGTTCATGCATATGCTGTCTCCATTCTTGTAAAACATATGGCATAAATACTAAATTAAGTACGTTTTGGAATTTGGTATATTATTAAGTTAGAAGGTCTGACTTTTATTTTATTTACTAAAAAAATCCTCAGCTCTAGAGAATATTTATGTATTAATCTCAAAACAAACAAAACTTAAACATTTTATGCAAAAAGTAATTGATTTCAATCAATTTGACTTGTCTAGGCTCTGCGTAAATTGATATGTAAACGATAGCTTGTCACCAAATCAACAAATTATTTTAAAATGCACATAATATTTTCGAATACGTTTACGGCGTGGATGTACTCTGTTAAATGGGTAGTAATTAATTTAACATATAACATTTTTTTATGTAAAACCTTTTTCTCCGTAATCTTTATCAATAAAGCTTCGAAAAAAAACATTATAAACTTTGCCATTTAAGGCAATTATTTCGATTTGTCTCAAAAATGAAAAATTACTATATTAAATATCTAAAATAACTGTGCCATGTACGATTTGTTGCCAAGTACGATTTATTTTCTTAGTAACTACCTTTTCCCCCTTCAAATTATTATTCACAAGTTTTTGTGTTTTTTTTATTGTCATCACCATACGAAATAAGACAATACGTAGAGGACCTTCGGCCTATTTTTGAACCGACAAAAAACGGTGGAGTTTCTCAATTCGAGGAGAGTATATATGTATATATATATATTTTTATGTATGACGCATTACTTTTTACAGTTTAGTCTGATTTTATTAATTATTTTTTTTATTGGAAAGGATATTTAACAGGTAATAGTTAAAGTAAGGTAGGTAGCTATTTCAATAGCAATCAAAAATTAGGCATGTAGTAATTAGTAGATTACAGCTACTAAATATTATAAAAAAAACTTTTTAACAAAAAAAAAAATTTAGCAATCAGGGCGACACGTTGTGATAACGACGAGAGAGAGAAGACAGACGACATTAGCGACATTAGCAACGTTATCGGCATATACCAGGCTAATAAGCTATTTAGTCACAGTTTTTAATATAGAATGACAAGTCAAATGTTGTATTCACTACTGTACTTACACTTACGAGTATCAAAAGAGACTTACCAAAAGCGAACTCTGTAAGGACAGTTTGACAGCCCTATCGCAAGGCGTTGAACGATCGCCGAATTTGTACCCCTAATGAGGAGACTACAGGCCTGTCAGCCGGCATTACAACACGTCTCGGGTATGACACTTTAAGGGCCGCAAATTGAAAGAAAATGATGCCTTTCATCAATAAAGGCGGTAATTTGAATACGCCTGTCGATTGCTCGTCAGTGTTTCACGACTGAATGGAGGCTTTGTTCTGCGTCGCGTCCGCACGCCCTAATAGCCCTCAACTTTTTCATTTCTGCTTCTCATTTTTAAACTTCTTATTTTCCTTTTGAAATATTACAACTTATTCTCCTTCACCATTTGCCACTTTAATTTTGAGATACAGTGGGATACTTAGGCTCTTTGGGATCTTATGGCGTTGGTTTTAAAAGATTGACCAGCTGGCATATCCTGCCATTAAAATCTCTAAAAAGACATTTTTGCGTGTGGCCTACGGCGCGGGACGAAGTGAAGGTCTCGTCTTCATCGCCGCTCTCGAACAAAAGCTCAATTACTTACCCACACGTAACAGCGCGCTTGCGTGGACATAAGGCGCCTCGCTAGACGGGATAAGCTGTATTTATATTCTAGGTGAAACTAATGAGTAAGCAAGCAAGGAATATTTCGAGTTCTTAAAAGCTGCTTGTGTTGTTATTTTACGTTTTATTTTTCTTATAACCAATCATAATTACATTCATTGACACTAGACCGCTAACACCCACTGCTGGATATAGGAATTTTCTTTAACACGCCAACTTAAACGGCCTGTGCTAGTCACAACCACTGGCTACCAAGAATCTTGACGAAAAACTAAAAACCAAACAAAATTTAAGAGTGAAAATTATAATTACATAAATGAATCTCATGATACCATACTCTATAAACACGCATGAAACGTAAGTTTTAAATTAAAACGTCCAATATCGATATCGGAGGCTACAACGATTAAAAGTTACACGACACACGACAACCAAAGCCGGATCTAATTAATGCATTTACGTCGAAAACAGAGCGCCTGATGAGGGCTAATTATGACTCGGACGTATCCACCTCGACAAAACACGCCTCGCAGTATGGCGCGACCCCTTATTGCGAAAACCAGCAGTTACGTGTCATCATTTAGACAAACATTACCTGTAAATACGTAGCGAGTGTAAGGGACCTCACACTCATTATAATTGATTAAAACTGGACAATTCACACAGCATCATCATCTAGCCTCAAGTTAAGCAAAGCTTGTGTTATGGGTACCAGATTACTGATATACCTAATACATTATACTCAATAGATATTTTTTTTAATTATAAATAGAAAAAAATCCAGAACACCCTGAACAAATATCTGCAGATCCTAAATATATTAGTCCCGAGGCGGGAATCGAACCCGCAACTACTTGTTTCTCAGGCGGACCCTCGCCCGCTGTGCCACAGAGGTCGTCCCTCCCGCGTTACTTATAGTGCTGGTGGAAAACTTAGTTTTAGATTGTGTACGAGTATGGTCGCTGTAGTCTCATTCTCTTCATTAATTGATAAAAATACGGAAGTAATGGGACAACGGCGTTTTGTTATGTCAAGAAACGTGTTTTATTATAATTTAGTATAGGTATTTATCATCAGACGTCTTAGGACACGCACTACTGGATCTTTGACTAGTCTTCAAATCGGCATCTTCTAATAATTACAAATAATGAGTTACACAGCTCTTTGACACGTTATGATTATGGAATTACTTCGGGCTGACAGTAGCAGTAACCCTTTGACACATTGCTAAAGAAATTCCAACAACTAGCGGGCAGTAATGCGAACTCCCCTGGCCTATAATCAGCCACCTTCCCCACGCTAATGAATATCCGATGAGCGACACTCGCCAGTTACTGTCACACAGCTTTTAATCACGGCAAATCATTGTCCAGTTACTCGTTTGCTGATTAGAGGGATGCTATATGAGTTATGGAAATTAGTGGCTATCCAATGAATAAACTATCGTAGGTAATGCGATCAAATATTCTCCGTGAAAATTTTGTTACGTTTGCTACTGGGTACTAACTCAGAATGCTACGCAGCCGCTAAGAGAAACCTACGAGAGTACTACGCGACTTTACGCAAGTGCTACGCTTGCGCTTCAACTTCTGAATATCGTAGCAACAATGGTTTTACTTAAAAAAAAGAATGTTATGGAATACCTCGGGTGTAGACAATATTGAATGTTGAAATTGTAACCGAGAACAAACTGCATGACAATAGTGGTAAATGCTCCAAGCCAATCCTTATAAATTAAAAGAGAAATTGCGCAAGTTGATACATAATAGAAACGGATTTTATTATTCCGTCTTACTCGAAAAACCGTTGTGAAGAACTATTGTACAGCTCTTCTATTAACCCCAATCCATTGATTAAACAGTGCCAACAGTGCAAACCAGTGCAACACACTTTCTTTGACCACTTTTTAATTAACAAATGGAGTGACATTGCTGTTGTATTTGCGCGGCGTGTGTGTGTGGTGACACTTTTAATTATCGCCCCGTGTCCGCGCCTCGCACCACTATGGGTATGATCTTCAAGCGCATTGCGTACTTTGTTGAGGATTAAGTCTGCAAGCGATGAACAATGCGGTAATGTATCCGCGTCCGGCGATGCCGGTGGGTTTGACGGCTTGAGCGGCTGCCAATGCATCCGGGATCAATACGTCGAGTACCGGTTTGAAGTTGGCGTGATCCTGTTTGGTAATTTTGAATATAGGATGGGAGTCAGTCTCTGACGCCGTGATGTGATGTTTTGTTAATAATCTCTAGCAGCATGCCTAAGATGTTAAAACCTATCTGTTAGAAAGAACATACAGTCAAATAAATTAAATGTGATATAATTTATGTTGTATTGTATGTTGTATTTTGTAAATTGAAACACCTTATTTTTTACAACCATGCCCGTCATTTTCAAATATTTCTGAAGTTTTGTAGCGTAGGTCCACTCCATCACGCTGCTAATGCAGCGTTTATTTTTTGTGGCTTTTTTGGTTATACAAAATCTTGTATATCTAAGTCCATATAACTTATCTCTTTTGAGCTCGACGAGCTCTGTGGCCCAGCAGGGATGTTTTTCTATATATAATAAAATAATATCTATCTATGCAGTATAATGTACATACCTCTATTAAGTATATCTGTCATCTAGTACCCATAACACAAGCTCTGCTTAGCTTGGGGCTAGATAATGCTGTCTGAATTGTCCAGCATTATTTATTATTATTAATTAAATAATTTAATATAATATATAATATTTTTATTTATTATATATATATATTTAATATTAATTAATTTTATTTCGTATTTAATTTTTAATTTGTATAACTGGAATATGGACACTCTAAATTATTTTTTCTCATGTGTTATAATATTTATTGATGTCTGAAATAAACGAATTGAATTGAATTGAATTGAATCTACTTCTCTCCAACTTGATATTGTATTGACTACGTACAACACCTATTTAGGCCACCTAGTAAGGGATTACTGTCAAGTTAGAGTTAGGAACTGTGTGTAGTGTCCATCATTAACTGATCATTTCTTTTCAGCCGTGAAACGTCCACTACTGAACACAGGCCTCTCTTATGGATCACCATGAGGGGTAGTTGTCATACTCACCACGCTTGGCAGGCGGGTTGGCGAGCGCAATACGGGATGTTGATACACGGAAAGACGCTGCTGCCCATCTTCCGAAAGTATCCCTTAGCAGGCTCTTACTCATCCACGGGCATGCGAGGAGGGTAACATTCTATATTTATTGTTTATTTATTTTTCTAGATAACTTCTAAGAATAACTTGCGCGTGTTATTTAAACTCTTTTTACCACAATTGTTTTGTCTTTTTAAGTTACCGATGAGCAGTTTTAAGCTGAGGTATCCATAATTATATTTCGAAGAAGATACCTCAATTTACAGACCAGGAACATTTTTCGAAAATCTTAGATAAGAAGATGCATGAGATAATTTTAGTCATGTTTTACATAATCATTTGTATATTTATATACAAGGATAGATTCTAAATTTAAAAAAATACTGATTTTCAGTGTACATAAAATAACAAAAAGTGAGTTTCGTTTGCGCTGGGCCTGGGTCAAGACCCAGGTAGAATGGTCAAGACCATTCTACTTTAATTTAATTTATGTTCTATTGTATGATTTTTTATATTTATAGGTTTAACCTTCTCCAATAGGGTAAGTAATGTTTTCTTAAGCTAAAAACCAAAACGACGATATTACAATTTTTTAATTATTTTTTTTTATTAACGGCCAAGTACAGTAAAATACTAATGCCTAACAAAAAGTAATTTTATCGTCAACCCCTTTGGCGGCAAACCAAAGAGGCCGGGATGTTTATAACGCGAAGCATCTGCCTCGCCACACAGTGAAAAACAAGCAGTGATATAAGTTGTATTGATTTACCCGCGGCTCTGCGATCCACTTCAACTAGGTAATATCTAAATGAACAACCAATTTAAACTAACAAATCCGCTAACCTATATCTAAGGAGCGCTTCAAAAAATACTGAAAAGAATTCAACACGTGTTTCGTCTCTCTTCAAGACACCTTCAGGAGAAATCACCTCCCCGTTCGTCACGTAAAATAAAAACAACGAAGACGCAGAGGCAGTTTCGCAGCAATAAACCCACAGTTCCCTGAACGTTTTGCCTCTTTGACCGCCGAACAGAAATTGTTATTTTTTATTGTGTTTTCAAGCGCTCATTAAATCCGCGATTTTAGCGGCCTCACATACTTCTACAACTACTCTACAACTACCATACACCTACTCTGCTACACTCTACTACTACTAACTTTTACCATTAACATATAAACATCATGAGTTTAACTTTAATCACAATATGAACTTTGTGAACGTACCTTTAAATATATGACAACCTATATATAGGAATATTAATTTACGTTATAATTATTTTTTCTGTAATATTTTACGATGTTTAAATAGCCTATAATATGTTAACCCGGGCTCAAAAAAATCGAAAAAAGATCATTCGGAAATCGGTCTAGCCGTTTTGGATTTTATGACACGACTTTGTTTTAATATAGATATTTGTTGTTCATTTAGATATTATAATGGATTTCCGCAAAGTAACGCCTAAATCAACTAATTTCTTCGACTAGATAAAATCAAAGCGATCGATCTCAACACTTCTGTGTTCTGTTGCGCAGAATGAGAAACGCCATGGGAAAGGTAGCAAGTAGGTAATTATTTCTATATTTATCGTTTCAAAGTTTAATAGACTTCATATAAGCTCTTTAAGTCTCAGGTAAGTAAAACTTACCTTCTTGTTTAACGATGTCAAGTTGGTTTATTGAAAAGGTCTGATTCACATTAAATATGATAGAAACATTTGTATCTTAGGAATATTAAAACATAAATAGTAAATACTTTTAATTTTAATATTAATTATGTTTGACAAAAAACAATAACTTTTCTATCGATCATCTGGTTTCCTTATTACAAGCTGTACATAAGTGAGAACTAGAAGCTGTTCTGTGTAATGTATATATATACTACGGCACTCATCAATAAAATGTGTAGTAAAATGTACTGTTACAATATTTTAGTGAATTTCAACACTACACACGACAAATCATTTATTTTAACGGAGCAATGCTGTGGCATAATAAGGCATTCCATACTTCGAAATTGTTGTGGATGATGTTCAGAAGTTCAACATGCAATCTCTAACATGTCTGATGATGGAAAGACAGCCTCAAGCCTCCCTTCTCTCAGAAGTACACTATGGTAGCCGGATGATGACTGGCCAGCATCCGTCTTCATTACTCGGGGTGCTTCTGCAACAAGCGCCCGAGACGCCCTAATATATTTATGGGGTGTACTTTATGGGGCGCCCGTAATAGCCCGGGGCCCAACAAATTTACCATGAACTGGAAATATTGTTTGTCTTATCTCGCATTGCTGTTATAATTTGGCAGACGCTTTCCCGTTTCCTAGACTCAAGATTTTATCTTGCATATTCTGAAATCACTGACCGTACCCTTGTGACGTAACACTGCTCAGAGACTTAGTAAGTCGGATGATTAGTAAACTTATCTTTATTCATCTTAGGCATCAGACCAGTCATGTACATTCGCGTTTATAGTAAAGGAACTTTGCCATAGTGTTTCCTTAGTACTATCCTTTACAATGAACGCGACTGTACCAAGTTAAAATAATTGATTTAATCTGCCAATTATTGGTTAGATATTAATCGTGCAAATCATATCAAAATAATGTGTAGGCAAGCAACGAGTTACAGGATGGTACATACTATAATAACATAATAATTTTAGGTACATTGCGATATCGTAACATAAAATGTAGGTATAATAGTTAACTGTTATTATTAATTAGTATTTAGTTCAATATTTTTTATTAATTACAATGGGGTATGGAAGTTACAATTGGTCCATCAAACTTATTTATTAGATGTCTAATCAATAATTTTCGTAGCTATAATTATAATTTGACATGTTATTTGAATATTGGTGTCAAACATTATTTTTAAAAAAGACGACGAAGCACTTCGGCAGGGTGATCACGTATCGCGCGACAGGTTTTGCAACAGGCAAATGACAGCAATATTGCTGTCAAATGACAATTTTGTATATAGAGAACAGCAAGTAATTGACATTTGACAGCAATATTGCTGTCAATTGCCTGTTGCAAAACCTGTCGCGAGATACGTGATCACCCTGCCGGAGATGGTAGGTAGTGTCCTTGCATTTTGTTTGACTCGTCTTGGAAGGATTTCAGATTATTATTATTGCAAAATTTTTCGTAAATAGCGTAGCAAACTTTTTGCTTATAAACGACCAGGCTTAGATCCCGTAGCGTTGTTCAAAGTAATTTGGCCAAACTAGGTCTAGACTGTACATTCTAGACTTCGTTTGGCAAAAATACTTGGAATCACATTGTGTTTCCATTGTAAATTTAGGGTTCTATTAGATTTTTTGCTATGACGTCGCATCCTGAAAGCATTCTTACTTAACTTTAACTCAGAGAAAAATTATTAATATTATTTTCAGTGAGTAATCCCTTGTGAGGGATGAGTAAAAAGGCGGCCTCCTGAACCTTAGGAAACTGGGTCATCTACCTTTGTTCAGTGATTGCGTGGCATCTGCGGCGTGGCCGCGTGGCGTAGGCGGCGCGTCCGCGTTAGACCGGTGCCTAATTAATATTCATAATCGCTAAAGAAGCCAGGCAGTTAATCTTAACCGCTTTACGATATTACTTCCCGCCTCCGCGGACGGTCGCCATTGTTTCACCGTAATTGGGTATAACTCATTGGCTGATGAATTTCGTTGTTGTTGTTGTTAAGCGACGTAGATAAACGAGTGCAAACATCACGCCAGGTTGCGGTGTTTCGCATCTATTCGGTGAATCGTTTTTGTTATTTGTGGTTGATTAAAGTGTTAATTCATTCATTCGTTCTCCAGATACGGCGGTTTGAAATTGGACAGCTGTCATCGAAAAAGTAAATTTTATTAATGCTCTTTAGCGCTACGAACTTCATGTTTTTTTCTAAATAACAATGCATATTGTAGTTTTTGACGTATGTTGTCATTATTAGCTTATATTTAGTTTCACCTATCCCGCTGTCTGTCATCAAATCTTGGAAGTTGAATTTGATCCAATTCCCGGTTACCGATTGAGCTAGATTTTAATTTTTATATGTGCACGTAGTTTGATAGACCTCACCTTGCCGTTTAACTAGCACGGGAGGTAAATTAAATATGTATGTATGTGATGTAAAGGTTTTTATAAATAAATGATTAGATTTGATTTGAAGTAGGTAATAAAAGCTAGTTTTTAAAAAGTTTTTTTTTTTAACTAAACTTGTTTTTGTGTGTTTACCCTTTGGGTAAGGGAGGGTCCCTTACCCAAAGGGTAAACAGGGTAAAAAGGGTTAACTCACGTAATGGGTCTGACTGTTTACAACAAACTTCCAGATGCGATAATTGAGGCAACAAACGACTTACTTTTTAAGGCAAGACTAAAGCGTTGGCTCGCTGAGCGAACATTCTACACATACGACGAGTTCTTTCATAGAATATAATTAATAATACTATTTAATTTGACAAATTGTACTTTTTATTGTATATTTTATGTATTATTGTTGAATCTTTTGATATTTTTTTTTTAACTAATAGATTTTAGTTTGACATTTACTTATTATAATAGATCGACCATTATGACATTTCTTATTACCGAACTTGACATATTTCTTTATTTTTTATTTGACATTTGTTTATTATTGTAATTTTACTAATATTCCATAGGACCTTCTTTTTGACATGCTTTTTTAAATTATTATTGACATGGGTGCGTTATTAATTTTGTCATTTGTGGTATTGGTAACCACGTAAAAAACCAATTGTGACCTATAATGTTTATTATCAATAAATTACTATATTGACTGTTATTATTATTATGACTATTGACTATTAATAACCTATAACTAAGACTCCGCTGTCCGTACGTCTGTCTGAGGGGTTGTTTTCATACTCGCCGCTTGGCAGGCGGATTGGCGAGCGCAGTACGGGCATTTGATATACGGAAGGACGCTGCTGCCCACCTTCTGTAGGTATCCCTTAGCAGATTCTTACGACATCCACGGACAAGAGATTAGTACAAAACTCTGCTGCCAGCACAAATTATTAAACGGTTCTAAACACGATATTTTTTTTACTTCACCTGATAATAAAAAATTACGAAGGAAGGATAGTTTTGCTCGTTTTTGTGGTTGTAATTCAAGTGTATCAATGTACTTCGACGGACTTTGTCCGCGTGAGAAGACATCCACTGCTCCTTCAGTACGGACTTGTCTGCGTGAGAAGACATCCACTGCTCCTTCAGTACGGACTTTGTCTGCGTGAGAAGACATCCACTGCTCCTTCAGTACGGACTTTGTCTGCGTGAGAAGACATCCACTGCTCCTTCAGTACGGACTTTGTCTGCGTGAGAAGACATCCAATGCTCCTTCAGTACGGACTTTGTCCGCGTGAGAAGACATCCACTGCTCCTTCAGTACGGACTTTGTCTGCGTGAGAAGACATCCACTGCTCCTTCAGTACGGACTTTGTCTGCGTGAGAAGACATCCAATGCTCCTTCAGTACGGACTTTGTCCGCGTGAGAAGACATCCACTGCTCCTTCAGTACGGACTTTGTCTGCGTGAGAAGACATCCACTGCTCCTTCAGTACGGACTTTGTATTTTATTCCAATAACTTACAAAACATTAGGTGGGTGGTTAATACCCACCTTATGTTTTGTAAGTTATTGATATTCTAAAGTTAAAATCAAATATAATACGTTAAGGCCCTTTCGGGTAAAGGCCTCTTCCATGCTTTTCCTTGCGTCTCTGTCTTCTGCTTTTTTCATCCAGTGCGTCCCGCTACTTTTTTTTATTTGATCTGCCTATCTTTCTTGAAGGCGGCCTCTGGCCCTTTTTCGTGTCGGTCCAGTCCACACTGTTCTGGTCCATCTGTGGTCTTGCTAGCGCGGCAAGTGGCCGGCCCATTTCTACTTTTGTGTTTGAGTACACGACAATGCATCTATTACTTTGTTTTTTTTTCAGATTAATTTTATTAACAGGAGGTATTTTCTCTACAAAACAGCTTCGCATGTACAAGCACTTTGCAAATGTTCCTATGTAAGATGACACTCATTATATTTCCGCGTCCGTCATTTGCGGGACACGGCGAAATGGAAGAACCACGCGACTCCAAGTACACGTTTGTGCAGAAACCAGGTTAACACACAATATGCTCTTAAACTAATCAACATTTCAGCCGAAAAACGTCCACTACACTGAACACCAGGCCTCCCTCATGGATCTTCATGAGTGGGTTGCCATACTCATCACGCTCAGCAGGCGGGTTGCCCTGAAACCTGAAGACGCTGCTGCCCATCTTCTGGAGGTATCCTTTAGCATCCCTTACTGCACCCCACGGCTTTATTGTCTTTTTGAACTTCTTTAATTGTATTTTTTCTTTTTAGGCTTCCGTACCCAAAGCGTAAAAACAAGACTCTACTACTAAGGCTCCGCCTGTCCGTCTGTCTGTCTGTCTATCACCAGGTTGTATCTCATGAACCGTGATAACAACAAATACTAAAAACGGAATAAAATAAACATTTAAGGCTACTATACCAAAAACGTGATTTTTTGGCGTATTTTGCTCAACATTAATAACGGCAACAGAATGAAATATTCACAGACTAATGGTAAGGAACCTTTCGTGCGTGAGTTCGACTCGCACTTAGCCGATTTTAACTGTTCACCTGGGTCGTAGCTGGAACGTCTCTCGGGAGTTTTGTCTGTAATGAGTACACAGCCTTTCTGCAAGTTTTCTGGAAATCATTCCAGCGGTGGGTGACACGGGTTAAAATGATTATTTTGTTCGGTATTGTTGTTGATTCCTCCGGCTTTCTATATAAATGCAGCGAAAGGTAATGACTATGCAGCTACAGCCACAAGCGGGAAGTGAGTAATTATATTATTTTGCGTCGGAGCTGCCGCGCGGTTACCAAGCTGCCAGACTTTTTACGAGCTTCTGGGGTTTCTTGGGTTAGGGGATTACTATTTTTGAATATGAATAAGGCTATTATTTTTATTTATTTTTATAATCTAGGAGTTAGTACTAGGGCGATGGCCCTTTGTTCATTGTACCCATGGTGTTACTGTGGTAACTGGGACAACTGTGGCGAAAGGAGTGACTGTGGCGACTACCTGTGAAAAGGTTTTACATCTGCCCGACGTCCCGTGACGGCTTATTTTTTTATTTGATACTGTCTCGTAGGTGCATCAGAAACAATAGAGTTTCTATTTAGGAAGAGGTCTTTACCTAACAATGGAACAATACAGGCAACAGTCTTATGTATTATTCTTATCATACATCTTAATAGAAAAGTTGCATAATAAATAATATTGTACATTCTACGCTGGCGTGACGATCTGGATACTTTCAGGGTACATTGGTCTAGGCCAGCGAGCTCAAAACCTGGAGGGAGGAGACCTTTACCCAGCAATCGAACAGTTAAGGTTGAAAAATCTACACAGCATTTTTAGCCACAAGGTTAGCAGAGCTTGTGTAATGGACTCCAGATGGTTAATATCTACATACATATAGGCGATTCTTTGTTAGCTCGTAATCGGCTGTCAATTGCTACAGAAAAAGAGAGGAGCAGAGCGACTGCGATTCTAAAAAAGAAAAATATAACATCAAAAGAGAGAAGAAATGCCAGCTAATAGAATAAAGAAAAAGGTTTGCGGAAGTTAGAAAAGAATATGAGAGCTCGTGAGCACAGCTGCTTAAAAGAAGTCTAAAGAAATTTACTATATACCAAACAACGCTTTTTTTCTCTTAACGTGCGATATTTTTATGGAACTACGCCGAAAGTGGCCAATGCAAAGGTGCACCGGATAATATCGGAGCAAGAAAGAACAGATGATTTGGTTGTTAATTCTGAAGGCGACATCGACAATATTGATCGGTTTGTTAAAGTTATCCAAGAGCGATGCCTAAGCATCACCATGTATCGCAATCGACGGTAAAGAAATCCAGGCAATGGTCGTTAAAGTTGGAAATAGAGGAAGCGTCCGATCAGAAGGTTTTTAAAGGCACATTAAATGTGCATTAGGTCGCAGGTGTTTACTCCATCCTCGGTCTTCCAACTAAATGTAAAACACAATGAAAAGTCTCCGCTGCTTTTGCAACATCGGATCCTAGCTGTATATCCTAGATGGACAGTAGGAGAAGTATTTACAGAGTCCGAACCGGAAGATCTCTCTGCTAAACTTGAATTAGTCTTTTTTAAACTTTCGCGATCACGACACATTATAGAGGTATACACATTATTGCCCGACGTTTCGACAGGATTGCACCCATCGTGGTCCCAGGAAGACTGGTCTTCCCGGGACCACGATGTCACCTGGTGTAGGTAACAAGTCCTCTCAAAGATTGGGTGATGATATAGCAGGAACGAGTGGCATTCGGAATTAATGTTACAATACTAGAGATTACGTTATTGTGAAATTTTCAGCTAAAAATGTAGGTATCGTTATGCTCCCGTAATGAATGAGATTGATGACGATGAAAACGATTTACGTGTTACTTTGCTCAAGATTTGTGACCAAAAAGTGCAGACCTTTACAATAGATGATAAGGACATTTCAGACGTGTAATTAGATCAAGTTATTCAAATATTGCCGTGGGGTGCCGGCAGTAGAATGTTACCCCTCCTGTCATGCCCGTGGATCCAGTAAGAACCTGCTTACGGATACATATGTACCTCTGGAAGATGGGCAGTAGCGTCTTTCCGTGTATCAACATCCCGTACTGCGCTCGCCAACCCGCCTGCCAAGCGTGGTGAGTATAGCAACTACCTCATGGTGATCCATGAGGGAGGCCTGTGTTCAGTAGTGGACGTTTTACGGCTGATGTTGATGATTCAAAAATTGGATGATCCTGACTTGATTGCAAAGGGAAAGAGATTTTTTTATATGTTTTCTATTCAAGTAGACGTTTTCGATTGCTATTTTTTTAATGTTAAGTTCATTGTGATTTAACTTTGTTATATCCCTTTCTTTTTTCAGAAAAATCCTTAGGGTTTGATAAGAGATCTCAGTTGAATCATGTATATGAGAGATAAGACTGTTTCCTAATAATTAAATTAATAATAGTTATTAAAGCACTTCCGGTTTTAGTTAGTGTCAAGGATCAATTTAACGAACGTGGGTTCAAACCCCCACAATGTTCTTACCTGTGGTTGAACACTATTTCAGCCCCAAAACGTCCACTACTAAACACAGGCCTCCCTCATGGATCTCCACGAGGGGTAGTTGCCATACTCACCGTGCTTGGCAGGCGGGTTGGCGAGCGCAGTACTGGATCTTGATACGCGGAAAGGCGCTGCTGCCCATCTTGGGTATCTTGAGGTATCCCTTACCAGGCTCTTACTGCATCTACGGGCATGAGAGGAAAGGTGACATTCTACTGCCAGCACCTCACAGTTGAACACTATAAAAAGTACAAACCATTCTCTTACTAAACCCAACAGTCAATTAGAGTACCCGTTTCATTAAACATCCTCATAAGATTAGTTCAAAGTAGTGTCGTGAAGACGCGAGGAGCCAGACGCTGCAGCCGCGCCTCTCGGCCGCGCGGATATTACCCTCGGAGTAATTGGCGCACTCCACTCCGCTCGCACCTGCCGACTCAACTAAACGACATCTAGCCATGCTCCCTTCGTGACTACATCACATTTCATACTTTTCTAGCAATTGAATTAAAACTCCGACGTTTTAACTAAGTTGAAACTTGGGAGCTTTAATGCGAGAGCAGCACATGCAATCGAGCAGTCTCTGCGGCCAGTGCTTGCCAGGTATTCGTACCTGCCCACGTTTTGTTTGCCTGAGCACAACTTGACGGTTTGGAAGTATTTCTTCAATATATTGAAGAATTATTATGACTAATCATATCTTAATAAATTATTAGTAATAAGTTCTCTGCCATGGAGTGCCGGCAGTAGAATGTTACCCCTCCTCTCATGCCTTCGGATGCAGTAAGAGCCTGCATAGGGATACCTCCGGAAGATGGGCAGCAGCGTCTTTCCGTGTATCAACATCCCGTACTGCGCTCGCCAACCCGCCTGCCAAGTGCGGTGAGTATGGCAACTACCCCTCATGGAGATCCATGAGGGAGGCCTGTTCAGTAGTGGACTTTTTACGGCTGAAATGATGAATAAGTTCTATTCGTCCACCTCAATGGTTCCAACTGGCCAATGAAAATCGTGCTATACACTATGGCTGTCTCGTTCAGACGCCCGCGGTGACAGGCCGCTGCGGATGACGTGTCATGCACGCCGCCGACGTTTCGCGGCTGCGGAAAATTCTCGTTACAAAATATTACAAGCACATAGAATAGTTAAAGCTTTTTGTTATGTTCGATGTTACGAGTACACATCACGCAGAGTTTTAGAAACAATTGAACGACAATTTACTTTTTGAAAATTTTGTATGTAAACTTTCATTTAAGATTTCTGTTACTGTATCTGTACTTACGAGATCAGCAATTACTAACAAGAAAGGACGAATCTTACCACCTCCTGCGACGCATGAGGTGGTAAGTATAAAATTCAAAACGTATGAACAAACAGTTCCAAGAAGATTTTTTATGTTTCATAGAATTTCCGTAGCGTTTCTGACATTTGTCGCATATCTTTGGCAACCAATGATATTTGAAAACTAATTGATTCTGGTGTCATCATCATCATTTCAGCCGTAAAACGTCCACTACTGAACTAAGGCCTCCCTCATGGATCTCCGTGAGGGGTATTTGCCATACTCACCACGCTTCGCAGGCGGGTTGTTGAGCGCAGTATGGGATGTTGATATACGGAAAGACGCTGCTGCCCATCTTCCGGAGGTGTCCCTTAGCAGGCTCTTACTGCATCCACGGGTTGGAGAGGGGGGGTAACATTCTACTGCCGGCACTCCACGGCTAATTCCCCACGGATTCTTGTGTGAATATGCGGAAATCCATTATTAATATATTTCGGTTAAAGAAAAAAATCAAAAAGAATTCGACGAATTCTATTTGAGTGTTTTTCAAGCGCATAAGTTAGCGGAGTTGTTACTTTATATTTATTGTTCATCATCATTTATCATTTCAGCCGTGAAACGTCAACTACTGAACACAGGCCTCCCTCATGGATCTCCATGAGGGGTAGTTAGTTGCCTTACATTTATTTTGTTTCCATATTGTATTTAATTTTAGTTTTAGTGTAAAATAAAGATAATATCATTCATTCACCACGGCTGGCAGGCGAGTTGGCGAGTACAGTACGGGATGTTCACGCGGAAAGATGCTGCTGCCCATCTTCCGGAGGTATCCCATAGAATGCTCTTACTGCATCCACGGGCATGAGAGGAGGGGTAACGTGCTACTGCCAGCACTCCATGGCTATATGAACAACACGTGTCTGAATGAACAACAATATGTTTTGTCTTTCATTTAGCCACTACAACATTCGCTTCCGATATTTTGTGTAGCTTAATTATTTTTATAGCCTATATCTATGGCTAATTTGAGTGGCGACCGTGATATTAACAATGTGTTTTGTGTAGTACGAGCCGTGATTATCTGGCGCGAGGTGCGACCGACGAGCGCGTGCGAATGACGCCGCGTCACGTGACAGAGCGGCGTGTCTACACGTCACTTTACGAAACTGCCGGCTCATGCAATCTGCCAGATAGCATAATAGAGCCGTTGTAAATCAAGCTTTATGGCACCTTTGCATTTATTATGGAACATTTTTATGTCAGGTAGGGTTTGAATGAGGCGTTTTCATTCAAATGTAAAAAAATCAAAAATAGTTACCTCGAACCATAAAGATGGCGTTAGTTTTCTTTTACTGGTAGGAAACACAATTTGAAAATGACAGCAATTGTGGATAATCATTTGCTTTCTCCGCTTGCCAGCTTCATCTTTTGGGTTTAGTAGAAAACACTTTTTTATTATTAAACTAGTGTCGCCTATGTGGTCTGACAGCCGGCTGAGATCCAGGTTCTATACCCGCCGGGGGAAAACATGTTTGCTTTATCTGCATCGCGGCATCTGTCTCGGGTCTGGATGTTTTATTTATAAAAGATAAAAAAAAATGTTTATTGCACATATAACATGCACATAGGCGAACTAAATGCTATTTAGTATTTTCTTCTAGCTAAGCTTTGTGTAGAGTTTGTGGTATTGCGAAACATAAATGTGACGGTTAGTAGGTTATTAACAAAAATTTTAACAAATATACACGAATAATAATAACAAAGTATGACAAAACGCAGCATAAAATAATAAATATATTCAAATAACACATACATAAGGTATATGTACATAAGGATGGTGCTGTATGTATGTTCAGGCATATTTTATTATTATTTTCCTTATCGTATTCGTACCCGCGCACTTTCAAAATAAAACAAGTATAATGTACTTTTAATTAATTAAATTTTATTTGACTTTATTATAGCTCATTATCACAAGCATTATTTCTAACTAGCTCGGAGGTAAGGTCTTGATAACTGCGTTAAATATGTAATAACTTTGTTGAAGTTTTATGTAATAAATGATTGGTTTATCATTCATGAAAAACTGTTAATACCAACGGTCTCGCAGCAAAAACATACTTTTAAATCTGTTAAACAAAATACTTTTGGGAAATACCCTCAACATTCTCGACGCACATTTAATCAGGCATGCAGAGAACTGGGCTTGCAGCAAACATCAGGTAACAACCCACTCTATATAATATCAGTAATACCAACGTTACTTACCATTAATATGCACATTATATGCATCCATTAGTTTTATTATAACAAAGATGCGACTCCACAATGCCCGTGCCAGAGCACTGCATATTATGAGAGCATGGTGTACCGAGAGTGAACGCACTTTACAAGCAGAAGGGACACATTTGTCTTTATAGTCAACCAGCGTGTTAATAAATAATAAATAATGCTGGACAATTCACACAACATCATCTACCCACAAGCTAAACAGAGCTTTGACTTATGGGGACCAATTCACTGACATACGTACATAATACAACATGGACAGATATTTTTTTACTATATAAAGAAAAACATCCAGAACACCCTGTACAAATATCTGCAGATCGTACGGACATTTGTCCCGAGGCGGGAATTGAACCCGCAATCTCTTGCGTCGCAGGCGGACTTACGCCCGCTGCGCCACAAAAGAAACTTTCGGAGTTATCCCTTGATATGATTACTGCATTCACGGGCATGAGAGGCAACATTCTACTGCCGGCAGCCCACGGCAATATGGAAAATATGCGCGTTCAATTCCTGTTTGAACCTAAATTTCCACTATGCAATTTCATAACAGTAACAATATCTCCAAATTAATAGAGCATATAAAAGCCTCTAAATAATGCAGGCTCATGCATGTTCTCATAATAAAGCCTGATTCTTGATGTTCTAAATAACGCAGGCTGTCAATTTGTAAGCACACAGCGTCACTTCTGCTGGAAACTACATAATACTCCGCGGAGGCTTTATAACGAACCGTGAATAATATGAGTCGACTAGGAGTATGAGTCCCCATGCCGAGAGATATTGCGGAGCACATATTGTTGTCTCGCATAATGTTCGGTGAGCGTATGGCAAACTTATTAAGCAGAGTAGCTAATAGGTGTTTTGTTCCAGTCTCGACAATGTTGCGGTAGCTGAGACGTAGCTCTTTCATCTGGGCTTACATGAACATTTATGAAAACCCATTTTTTATTTTCAAAGCGTGCTTTATATACCAAAGCTGTAACAGAATGGTGGCCAAGGAACACGGCAGACCGCCCGCCCGATGGTCACATTGTTAGTGCTGTTGGGAGTCAGTGGACAGAGTCGCAAGGGACCGTTTACAATGGCGCATTAACGAGGAGGCCTGTATCCAACGGTCCTAGTGGGTGCAAACGGCCTTAAATGATGATGATGATATTATATCATCTGAGCCGTAGGATGTTCACTGCAGGACATAGGCCTCCCTTATGGATCTACAAATACTTTTTAAGAGGTTGTTGCCATACTCACCACGCTTGGCAGGTGTGTTACGCGAGCCCAGTAAAAGATATTGATACACGAAAAGATGCTGCTGCCTATCTTCCGGAGGTATCCTTTGGCAGATTCTTACAGCATCTACCGGCAAGAGAGAAGAAGCAACACTCTACTGCCGACATCCCACGGATATTAAACTGAAAGGATCGGGTTTTCTTACGTTTATGAAATTTTCATTTATTTTCGTGGGTAAATTGTGTAAGACTTGTCTTCCAAAGGATGTTTTGTTTTTAGGTAAACTAATGATTTTGCATATTTAAATTTAAACCGAGCCTGTACAGTACGGCGTAAACCAACCTCGAAACACTAGAGTCCAAAAAGCTTTAGTTATTTAGTTGCTTTATAAATGGCTCCACATGGTTTCAACTAATTGAACAACAAACAAGATATTTTCTTGTGCATTGCACAATTTACGGCGGCCAAAGAGAGGTCAAATAATTACTTAGCTTAATTTTAGAGACCACAGCGAGCCAGTGAGCCGCGAAGCTTGCAAACACCGTAGGGCCCGCCCGTCCGTAATAAAACGCCGATTTTACAAGCTTATTTCGTTGCAGAGAGATGGGCAACTGAAATGGTCCAATTTCAACACCTCGTTTTGGATTCAACGCTTGAACGTGCGCCCTGCTGTTATCTTGTTAATCAATTCATTCCGTGTTCGTGACACACTAGCCAGTTCCCACGCTGATTCGCAATATAACTTTAAATATTTTGCTTAATTTTTTAAACGAATTTTTCAAGCTAAGGCTTTGTAGAGATCAAAGTCAAAGTCAATAAGTGTTTATTCAGTAGACCAAAACGCTACATAGAATAGTCAATTGACAAAAGAAAAGAAAGAAAAACAAGACATTTAAATATAAAGCACACAATTGAATTCGTTCACTTCGGATAACTTCTTTCCAAGTGAGGGAAAGAAGCGAAGAAGAAATCTCACTTTTTCACTTATCTCGCTCAATAGCTCAATACCTCAATACTTTAGGCCGTGGAGTACCGGCATTAGAATGTTACCCCTCCTCTCAGGCCATTGAATGCAGTAAGAACCTGCTGAGGGATACCTCCGGAAGATGGGTAGCAGCGTCTTTCCGTGTATCATCCGTACTGCGCTCGCCAACCCGCTTGCCAAGCGTGGTGAGTATGGCAACTACCCCTCATGGAGATCCATGTGGGAGGCCTGTGTTCAGTAGTGGACGTTATACGGCTGAAATGATGATGATAAATACTTTATAATAAAGATAATAATAACAGTATAGTCCTCAAGTTTTCTGGAAAAGGGCTTTACCTTAACCTAGCATCTTCTTTGCCTAACATTATTCTCTGACGTTGTACTGTAACCTTCCTAGCCTGCGTCAATAATGTACTCTTCATCAACGCCTTTGTCTACCGCAAAGTTCCAACGACTATTTACCAAGTTTATGTTTAATATGCCCAAAACGTGTACGTCATAAAGTGTAGAGATACTCCGTGGGTACTCTGCCCCGCCCTACCACATAAAGCCTTTACACATTAGCAGTGACCCGCCGCTTCTCAGTGGGCACACGACGCGATCCCGCTTCTACTGCATCAACTTTTAATTCTACATCTCACTGGGGACTTGCATGTATGTTGGCTAATTGAACGCTGTTGAGCACACACAGTAGTAACACGTATTTGATTTCGATGTACAAAGTTCTGGGTATGCTGATTTGTATTAGACATTATTAGACATTAGTGGATAGTAATGACTTTACACTTTTCTTTTTGTACCTGTAACTTTCTTGCTTCGGAATTAGGCCAAGTGCGTGCCGGGCCACGCGTTGTGTAGGGTTCCGTAGTTACCTACGTAACAACCTCACTACTCTTTTTAAATTTATTTAAACCCCGATGCGCTTTATGGAGCGACGGGTCTCCATAAGGTTTGAAGGACTTAAAAGCCAAGCGACTATGTCACCCAATAAAGATAACAAAAGGAAAGTAAATTAGGCAATAACAAAAAAAATAACATAAATCAATCCTTAACTAAGCCTAGCTTGTATAATTGAGTCAACTTGGTAATATTGTCACTAGAAGGGTCAGCTAATATGCAATTGACAATACCTATTTGTGCAAAACATTTTTTATCAAAAAAGAAATATCTAAATGATGCGTTGCGGACACACTCCAGCAAAATATGATGTCCATCTTCAATAACGTCACAATCATGAGAAAAAATGGTTATGAAACCTTTTTTATTAAAAATACGAATTTGTTCGCTGTTATATGTTCGGAACGCATTCTAAGGATACATTTAGATAATTTAAATTGTCCAAAATGGTATCAATCCATGGATGCTGTGATATTTGAGGTTCAATAGTTCTGTAACAAATACCTTTTTTCCGAGATCTTAAGTCAAAGTATTCTTGCCAAACGTCCCTACACTGATTTTAACTAAATTAACATACTCTGACCAAAGGGATAGCTGTCCCAAATGCATACCATCTCCAGTTGCCTGCTTAGCGAGTAAATCTACCTCACCGTTTTCTTAAAAGTTGATGTGAGACGGGATCCTCTGTAAACATCCCTTCTTATTATGAGATTTCAGCTTTAAAATGTACTCCAATATCCCCCTTAACCTCAAAACCCTATTCAATGATACCCCACATAATGGGATAAACAAGAAAAAACTCATCCCCATCTTACGTTTTTGGGTGTTATAATTATGTTTTATAGAGGTATTATATGTTATATGTTTGTGTAAAAATAGTTTTCTGAATTTCTGTTTTGGCGTTATCTCGGTTTGATTATTTTATAATTTATGTCCTTGCAAAATTACAGATTTATAGGAGTACTAGTCGCTTCGTACAGCCTCATAAAGGCAGACAAACACACGCTTATGATCGCGTGATAAATATTTGTGTTTTTTTCTTAAACATGTTTTAGTATTTGTTTTTATTTCTTGTATTGTTTTTATTGCCTAATTTGTCAAATATTGTTTGTACTTAATGATATTGTTTATGTGCTCTGTAGCAAATAAATGAGTATCTATGTCTACAAAGATAAACTGTAAGGGTTTATGTTGTACTAAGGAACCCTAAAAACGATGAATTATGCAAATTAAGTGAGTGACGTGGGCACTCTGGCCGCGCTGCATAAAGAATGACACGTCCCCCACGACACCTGAGCCGCTCAAACGAATGCCAAATTCAAATTCACCTCACAAGCACACAGACCCCTTCTCACTACTTGTATAATTTTCCTGAATGCTGAACTGCCATCCCGGGGGGCGCCGTAAACTTTGCCTTAGGCCGTACTACACAGGTGATTCACAATGAAAAATGATCCCTTTCGTGACGATTTTGGATTCAATATCACTCGAAAATGCTTTTGGGTCTTTTGTTGCTTATATTTTTGTCAACCTTCGAGTTCATATGTGATCTGGAGACGGAATGAGTGAGAGATCTATCTGCTGTTTGTGGTACTATGGATAAACGCCTGATACAAAGCATCGTCATGACTGCGTCCTCGAAGCGTAACCCGAGGGTCAATCATTGTCTGTTTTTTTTTAACAATAGGTAGGAGTTTGGCCACCTTCTAACCTGGGGACAAGGACACTTCTCTAAAAAGTATCTGGCCTTGAAGACTTCAATGTTATACTAATCTGGGAAAACAGACGCAATACCACGCTTACCAGCACCAATGATAAAAGAGGATGAGTGTCGCTTGGCACGACAAAATAGGATATCTAGGTACTAGATATGGGTGATAGTTGGGTAGTAGTTTTAGTGCGTCTGTTAGTGCGGTGAAGTAATGGGGAGGAAGGGATTTGGTCGTGTACACCTCGTGCACATTCAACGAAACGGAATTTGTATAGCTCAAGTAAGGATTTCAAGGAACGTGTAATTGTACCGGCGACCATATACTTGCAGGCATATGGTATTCCTCGTGTTACCAGTGATGACATATGGAACTGAGACGTGGTCCTTCATTATTGGACTTATAACTAAGCTTTGTTGGCGTCTCAGGTGGAAATTAAAGGGAGTGGACTGTATATAGAAGCTGATTTAATATAGACTAGAAAAATCGTGCGTTTTCGCTCGCGTGTGAGATGTTGGGGTCCCAAGCGTGGAGTGGCGGTAGGTCGACGGCTCGCCCCCGGCCCCGCGCCCCGCGCGTCGGTCGCATCCTTGTAGTGATGTGCAGCCGTACAGCGAATTCGCGTGGCGACGCAAGGCGGTGATTTGTCTCCGACAGCTTAGAGTCGCTCAACGAGCTATGGAAAGGGCTATGCTCTGGGTTTCTCTACGGGATCGAATCAGAAATGAGGAGATTCGTAGAGAAACTCGGGTCACCGACATAGCCAGACGGATAAGCACGTTGAAGTGGCAATGGGCAGGCCATATAGCGCGCAGAACGGATGGCTCGAAGTTTTCGAATGGATGCCACGGACCGGCAAGCGCAGTGTAGGACGTCCATCTACAAGATGAACAGACGACTTGGTAAGAACCGCAGGTCGGCGTTGGATGCAGGCCGCTTCCAACCACAGTACCTGGAGATAAATGAGGGAGGCCTATGTCCAGCAGTGGACGTCTTACGGCTAATATGATGGTGATGGCATGGTATTCTTGTTTCAAGTGAAAATAAAATAGTTACGGAAAGCGATAAAAAGTTTAGAGAAACGAACTAAAAACATCATTATCAATATTATAGCTATTACGAATTGTATTTTCCATTGTGTGTAACTATATTTTATTCTGTGTTTTAAAAAATATTTTTGTTATAAGTGTATTGACATGTAATTTATAAAATGGATCTTGTTGTCTGAATAAACTATAATTAAATGAATGAAAAAGCACGTTATGGTTCTACCTAAAGTTGTCAGTACTTGATACGAGTAAGTGTGCAAGATTCAATTTAATCTCACCTTTTGAGCTGGTAAAATCACGTTCAAAGATTACGCTACACACGTATTTACATACATACAGGTGGAGGTAATATAATCTCACTAGTATAAAAAGCCGAAATTTTTTTGTATAGATGTATGGATGTTTGTTACCTCTCTACGCAAAAACGAGTCTACGGATTAGGCTGAAATTTTGCACACGTACACGTGATTTTGACCAGGATTAACATAAAGGCTGCTTTTTATTCAGGTAAAAGTATGCGAAGCGGCGGGCAGAAGCTAGAACTTAAATCTATCGGAAGACAGCGTTGGTTGGGACGGAATCTGCTCCAACTCCGTCAAACGTAGCATAAGACAAAATCAAATTGTTAAATGATGACTATAACGACCGAGTTAGGTTCTTCTGTTCACTTCTTTTCCTAACTCGCGTGTCATCTGAAGTGAACAGGTTCAATTATGTGCTTTATTCTATTTATTTGTGTTGTTTTATTTTGTAAGTTGTGACGCGTCAATAAGGTCCATGCGGCCGCACTGAATAAAGTATTTTTTGAATTTGAATTTGAATTTGTTGTTAATCTAACCAACTGATGCTGAGACTGAGACTTTTTGGTGACTCAAGCATGTAAATAATTAATCTATTTATTTAAGTAAAGCCCTAATATAAGGCCCTTTGCATGCAAAAAAATATCTATTACAACAAAGTAGTCACTTTTATATTTCTTTGCGACATTCCTTCGTCCAGATCAAAAATTTATTGCTGGTTCGATAGGACGCCGGCGTGTATCAGGAAAGCGTAAGTGACGTTTAGTAAAAGGTTTAGTGTAAGGATCTGAGGAAGGTATGGGAGAAGGCGGGGTCATGTCACGTCTAGCCATGCGACACATTCTTACAAACATGCCGCTTCTGCAGAAACTTTTGAAGTGATCGTGGTTATGGTAGATGATTTTTTGTGTCTGAAATAAATGAATTATTTCTAAATCATCAATTAAGACTTTTGTAGTCATCAAACGATCTTCTGTAATACTTGTCGTTTCATCTGCCAATAACTATAGCTTCAGCTGGCACAAGATTTCATCATCATCATCTCAGCCGTAGGACGTCCACTGCTGGACAAAGGTCTCCCCCATGGATGACTACGTCTGATCATGAGGGGTTGTTACCATACTCGCCACGCTTGGCAGGCGGATTGGCAAGCGCAGTATGGGTTCTTGATACCTGGAATGACGCTGCTGAATATCTTCCGGAGCATCTGTAGTAAAAATCTGCAGATTCACGGACAAGAGAGGAGAAGGAGGTGGCCCCTTCTCTCTTACCCGCATATGATTCTGAATGATGTTATTAATTTTTAACCAACTTCAAAAAAAGAAGTAGGTTCTTCATCTTTCTTGCCTCGGAATTCCGTCGTTCACCGCTCGTTTGGTTTTGGTCAGTTTACTTACCAAGATTTTTTAGCCGTTGTTTGGTTTTGGTTAGTAAACTGTGGTCAGTTTACTAACCAAAACCAAACAACGGCTAAAAAATGTGTGATTTAGCGTTCCACTAAAACAATTGTTATTTTTAAACTATAGTGTTTATCGACTTTTTGTTTGTTTTGGAGCCTTCTTAATGAAGTTGACAATGACAATAACAAATAAAATTTACGTCGCCCAAGAAAAAATAATTTAATTCGATTAAATTAAAATTAAAAAAAGATTATGCATAACAAATGCACTTTATTATTACGATTAGAATAATATTTTGTTCTAAGATACCTACTTATTTTGTTATTTTTAGTGAGGGTATACTACATACTATGTATGTATATACAGCAAAAAATATGGATATATGATAATACATTTTGAATTACAAACAAAAATATTTTTTAAATAAAAATTAATTAATTATTAATAAAAAATATTTTTTACTCTGTATATCCCGAACACAGACTAAATTATGAATTATGGTACTGACAAGCTTCATTCAAACCCTTTCCATAGAGCATAAATACCACAATACGTTCAATTGTAAAAACCGAGCCAGTATCCACTTAGCGCCGACGCGGAGCGCCCGCCGTATTTCGCGCCAAAACGCAAACCAAATGACGGTCGAAATCGGCGCGGCGCGAAACCAAACGAGGGGTTCATGAACTGATTTGTAAAATTATATTTGAGTTTAAGTAGATGCACTTTCAATTAGGTCTCATTTTGTCCAGCACTCTGATGATAGAATCCATGAGGAATCGAGGGAACTCCTCAATACTACTCCGCAAAAACTAAATTGATTTTCGTTATTCTTTTGTAGTAAATAATAAATAAATATGCTGGACAATACACATCATCTAGCCCCAAACTAAGCAGACCTTGTTATGGGTACTAGATGACGGATATACTTAGTACATTATCTCTATCTAATACTATTCTTCCAACGGCGCTTAACTTTTCTTGCTCTGTGTCGTTAAGTTCAGTGTTCCTACCATGAGTTGTCACTGTAAGATCGCGTGCCGTTACAGTGTAGAATAGTACGTTACTATGACATGTGTCAGATTTGTATCTCATGGTTCGTAATTCTAAGCAAATAAAGCCCAAATTACAGTCGCTGTAGTAGGTTACTGCGTATTTTAGTACCAAACTATCTGCTAGAGGCGCTGTACAAGTTTTCATACATTTTTTTAACTCTGTCGTTGGCGTGTACAGATTGTGAAAAGTCATGGTAGATCTACTGAGTAACAAAATAGTTTTCCAAAGCGCCGCGCTAAATACAAATGATCTTGGTTATTTAGACCGCGGCTTGCGTTTCTGCCGGCCCACAATTTCTCATCTATATTATTTATAGATTCCTTTTACCTGACTACGAGAACCACGTTGCGAAGGTCACATAAATTATACCTCCTGCCGACAGATGTTCCGATAGAATCTACTCGACTACTTGTACTTTGTGAATTTCTTATTCCGTTACTTTGCGAGTTCGCCTATTTCTCGCAAGTTTCGTTTGGATTATTAGATGGTATGGTAAATGTATTCCAAATACTCTCAAAGTATTTAAATTTCTTAGCAAACGTTTGCATATTTTATATAACTTACCTCTTAGACTGCAGAATAATTTAACTACATTAAAGCTACTCCTCTCTTGCGCGTGGATGCAGTAGGAATCTGTCAAAGGATACCGTAGTTTTTGAGTTTATTCGTAACAAGCATACAAATTGCCGTAGGGTGCCGGCAGTAGAATGTCACCCCTCCTCTCCTGCCCGTGGATGCGAAGTAAGAATCTGCTAAGGGATATCTCCGGAAGATGGGCAGCAGCGTCTTTCCGTGTAAGAACATCCCGAACTGCGCTCACCAACCCGCCTGCCAAGCGTGGTGAGTATGGCATCAACCCCTCATGCACTTGGATCTCTAAGACAATGAGGGAGGCCTATGTCCAGCAGTGGATATCTTACGGCTGTAAAGATGATGATGATGATGATGAAGCATACAAAATACAAATCTTTCGTCTTTATAATATTGGCTACAATATCTCAGTTGTAGTACGTCCACTGCTGGACAAAGGCGTCCCTCATGGTCAAGTACTGATAGTGAGGGGATGATGCTGCTGCTGACCCATTTACCGGAGATATCCCCTGGCAGATTCTTACTGCATCCACGCGCTAGAAAGGAGTTGCTTTAATTTACTGAGACATAGTGATTAGCATAAGCAACGTGTAAAAGCAATGAAGGTGGCACCGTAAGTAGATAATCCCACTCGCGCTCAATAAACCAGCGTTACGCTAAAGAGCGCACAAAGGGGAGCCGGGATTAGGCACTCTAAATAGTTCTCTGAACGAAACGACTTGGCGAGCTAAGAATTGTCACATAGTTACGGTACTGCGAGGTATTTTAATTAAATTATTTGATGAATTACCCGCTGAATTCGCCCAATTGCGTTTGATTATTTTTATAACTTTGTGTACTGTTAGCCATAGATAATATTTATTTTTAACAAGACACTTATGCACGTTGAAAAGCTTATATAAACTATTAGCTTCTACCCGCCGCTTTGCATGCGTTGTAACCGAATAAAAAGTGTATGTGTTACTTCTGGTAAACACCAATACGTGTGCAAAGTTTCAGCTCGATCCGTAGTTTTTGCGTGAAGAGGTAACAAACCTCCATCCAAAAAAACTTTTAGCTTTATAATATTAGTGGGATGATAGTCGCGGTTCTGCTGCTACAAGCAAAAGCTAATTAAATTCACGTAAAATGGACTAAAATGACATATTTGGTAAATGCCGTTCTAAAATTAAAACGGAACAATTAGATCCAATTTACTCTGACACTACATTTATCCTTTAGCCTACGATCGACAGAGCCTCTCAGGCCAGTAACATCGTTAGTGCATCTTCGAGCAAGTTATTAACGCCGCGACTCAGGTTTAATGGACCTAAGATTCAATTGAACTTTAATATTTTCAATGGAAATTGGAACTTTGAGGGAGAATTGAAATATAAACTAACTAAGGATAAAGTAAGGGTTTTTGAAATGTTAAGTACTATGAGATCGATATTCGAAAAATTTTGGCCATACGGGTCATTTTAATTCGTAATTTCAGCCGTAAAACGTCCATTACTGAACACAGGCCTCCCTCATGGATCTCCATGTCGAGTAAATGCCATACTCACCACGCTTGGCAGGCCGGTAGGCAAGTTCAGTACGGGATGTTGATGAAAAACGCTGCTTCTTACGTGAAAAACAACTAAAGTCTGTAATCTATACCAAGCCCCGAGGCTAAAATGACATAATATGCTTGGTAGAGTAAACTAGAATACATTTTAGAACATTTATTTATTTTCCCCAAAACACAGACACTTTGAAAATGAAAACCTTAATAGACAAAATTAGTTCAACTAATAAACACTATTTTTAACATCATTAAGATTAATTAATCCAAATTTTATACTTACAAAGATTGAAAGGAACAGTTTCATGAAGCCCTAAGCATCATGCATAACGTACTACGCTGATTTTTAATAGCATTAACCCCTTCTTTACTTGTGTGCCTTAGGATTCGGAAGAAGACGACTTAATATACCAGAATATGAGCAAGCACTAATGCTGCAATTTCACAGCCATATTATGTACCCCTCACTTTCATTCCGAAGGTCGTTAGTTCAAAACCTATCGTGAACTAATGGATTCTTCATTCTTTATAAAAATTTATGTGCTCATTTAATACGTGCTTTAACTGTGAAGGAAAGCATTGTCAGATATCAAAAGTTGGATTGGTTTATTTAAAGTTATAAGTTTATAAGTTTTTCTCACTTTTCTCTGACAACATCTGTTGAACTTGTTTACGCGAAAAACGCGAAGGGCGCGTTCTGCTAAATAGACGTGTTTCGTTCAGAAATTGGTGTTTGAATTTGGTCGCATCAAGCCAGTTTGGTTGCCGGTCAGGCGGACGCTGAAGTTTTTAGTGTAGTGTTGAGCGGATCCTGCGTCGCATGGGCTTTCTAATATAAGTTAAAGGTTAAAGTATTTTGAAGAATAAGTATTTTTAATATTTTTTACTGGTGTTTTATGTTAAGATGTGATGTATTTTTCTTTCTTTTAAATATGTAAAATATGTCGGCACTTAATTTAATTTAATTTGTTCGCTTCAGACAACTTTTTTCCCGCGTGAGGGAAATAATCGAACAAGAAATCCCACTCCTTCACGTTTGAAGATGATTGTTGACATAATCAATAGTGAAATTCAATATTTCTGGCTCCTGAAACACAGTTTATAACTAGTTCAGGAGCCTATGGATCAAACTTGTATGCTACACTGTATTATGTCAATAAAATACCTTTTTACTTTACTTTTTTTTCAGAATTTTTCCCCGACCCACAGGATTGCGACAAACGAGCATTTGAAAACTTGGCGCAGTCGAGTAAACAATGACACGCCACATCACGGAAGGCTATCGCTCGGAATCAGCGCCATCAATCTTAATACGGAAAAGCTATATTTTGGGCGGGCGCGGGCGCGAGAGCGGGCGGGCGGGGCCGTGTCAATCACGCCGCTAGCGGTAATGCGACCAGGTGCGGAGATTTCACAATTTAGACCATTATGGCGATATACCTTT
Organism: Pasiphila rectangulata; assembly: GCA_963082625.1. Classification (NCBI taxonomy): domain Eukaryota; kingdom Metazoa; phylum Arthropoda; class Insecta; order Lepidoptera; family Geometridae; genus Pasiphila; species Pasiphila rectangulata. The sequence continues at coordinate 23,479,375 of OY720238.1, read as the reverse complement.
AAACGAGATTTGATTGTGTTGAGCCTAAACTATCTTACTATCATCGTTTGTGCCGTAAAACGTCCAATTAAACACAGGCCTCATGGATCTCCATGAGGGGTAGTTGCCATACTCGTCGCGCTTGTCAGGCGGGTTCGAGGTGGCGAGTGCAGTTCGGGATGTTGATACACGGAAAGACGCAGCTGCCCATCTTCCGGAGGTATCCCTTAGCAGGCTCTTACTGCATCCAAACTGATCAAACCTTTCTAAAGAAAAAAAAAAATTCGCTCAACACCAGATTTCGGTTCAGTTAATTAATAGGTATATTTTCTATTCTCTTCTATTTAGCATTTCATACACGAACAACCAATGCACAACAAAGCATTGCCAACTCTCCCCTCTCCACCTCTTTTTCCTCCATGGCTACTTGAAGGGCTAGTTTAGAAATATACTTTTTTTACTTTAAAGATTTTAGTATTATTTTAGTTATTTGTTATTATTAGTACCTCTGTTCTATTTTTAACCTACCCATTCTATTGTTAAAAGTTAAAATTGTTTGGTGTTTTATTTTGGTTTTGTATAATAACTTATCATAGCTTCGCCCACTGTGGTATTCACGTTTTTTTTCGTAAAATGTATTATGATGGTGGAAACTTCACTGGTTTAGTGTAGTACTCTTACTTTACTAAAATTGTCTATGTTATTGTACTGTTTGTTTTCGCATATAAAACAAAAAAAAAGTCATAAAACTACCATTTTAGTAATAAAGAGTATTATGTACTGGTAGATCAAGAAACAAGCTATTTTGTGAGCTGCTTTCCACCGTAGGTAAGAAGCTTAGTATAAATTTTGAATCATTTACAACGTGTTCTATAATCCTTTAACTCAATATCCGAACCATACGAGTTAATACTGCAAAATGTGCGAAATACTGTATTTCCGTAGTTTTCAATATACCTCTAGAAATTAAATCTCAAGTTCTCAAATTAAAATTTGCTGCTGGTAATATGGGTAAAAAGTACGATCAATCAGATCTGCTGTGTTATACCATGATCACAAAATGTCTTTTACTGGTAGTTTTAGGTACATAGTAATGAAGTGCAGGGTCTATCCGTGTATCAACATCCCATACTGCGCTCACCAACCCGCCTGCCAAGCGTGGTGAGAATGGCAACTACCCATCATGGAGATCCATGAGGGAGGCCTGTGTTCATCAGTGGACGTTTTATGGCTGAAATGAATAAATGATGATACCAGCAGCACACTTCTATTACCGAGCAACTCACCACGAAACCGAATTTCATCCGCACTATTTGGATAACTGGTTCTCTACTACCACTCGTTTCGCGCGTTTTTTTTAGCCGCGGACGATTATGTTGTGGAACGAACTCCCATCTGCGATATTCCCTCGGAGCTTCGAATTGGGCGGGTTTTACCTTCCTCAAAAGCCGGCAGTGGATCAGCCTCGACGGTGACCACTTTCCTTCAGGTGGCCCGTTTGCTCGTCTTCCAGCTTAAAATATAAAAAACAATGTTTAAAGTGCATCATATCCGTGTGGAGAGGCTGAGTTTCACGTTTCCTCGGTTTCACGTCAGATCCGGTCGCAGCTATTGTGCCATTGTTCCCGACTCCTTTGTTATTATTTATTGAAATAGACCATTACCGCCGACTGTCGCCTGCTTGCGACCCGCGAACAAAACCCTAAATAATTATGTCGACGAATAATTACGACTTATTTTGATTTGGAAGTCAACTGTTTGGTAACGACGCCTTTGTGGCTCGATTGTGGCTGAGGATTATGGCGCTATTTGTTTTGTTGTTCCTTCGCGCAAAATTGAGTGGAACTTGACAGTGATTGAAGAAACGTTCAATAACTTTGTTTGGTAAAGTAATCACACCATGAATCAGTTAGACGAAATAACAAATACGTTATACGTTTCTTGGGGGTGAAATTCATGTACCTAGCTAAGTTTGAAAACAAAATATTATTGATTCAGTGGCGTAGGCATATATCGTGTGGTTTCAGTTCAGTTTGGCATTCGGTATGAAAAATTCCCCTTTGTTGTAAATGTACGCTTATTTCCAAGGGCTGGGCCCTTGACATAGCAGCGTAGGGCTCAAGTGGCGAGATAGAACACGAGACAAAGGGAGAGCACAAAAGGAGAAACTATCGAGAGTCGCAATTAGGTCACACGCACCCTTCGCCCTGAGTGCCCGAAGGGCAGAGAACAACTTTACGCATGATAGGGCTTGGTTTCATTTCGAGTATAGCTGAGGAAGTTTCATTTGTTGTTGAAAAACATTTATTTTTCAGATGTTAAATCAATAAGACGGAAGACATAAAGGGTGCGGCGACGGTGCGGCGTGACAACGTTGATTTTAATATAAAACTCAACCACAGGCACTCGTTGCGCGCCGCTTCGACCTGTCAACGCCGCGTTCCTCTCGTACATTCTGTATGCAAAATTATCGTATTGGAAGGCGCCGCACCGCCGCGCCTCTTTAGTCTGTCTTGCGCCTAAGATAGCAAAAATAATAATATACTAAAATGTCGCGTGGGTAGTTAACTGTTTTTTAGTCTAGGCTTAGATCCCGTAGCGTGATGGATTTTTTTTAAATAATTTTATAAGCTACATATATGCTCTACAATATATGGAACACCGTTGGGGAACCGTCTCTGCTTACGCTGAAAAGAATTCATGTCTGACACCAATACTCAAATAACTTGACAAATTATAATTTTAGCTATCTTACGCGCAAGTCAGACTGAAGGGATGCGTCGGCAGGAACAACTGTTCATACAACTGATATCCAAAGACGTAAACCGTCAGTTGCTGTTTACTGGTAATGAAAGCAGAGCTCCGTCACAGTAACTAAGGAGCCTCCTCAAGCGCGGATATTAGGCTGCATTCCAGGGCGTGTTTACGTGTACGTCGGAACTTCATTACCATTCACAATGTGGATACAATGTCGCGACGCGACAGCGATCTATTACGAACAAATGGCGCAACTCACACACTGCTAGCGAGTTGCGAGGACAGACAACTTCTACAGTTGAGAAGCTGAGAATTTAATGAAAACAGGTTATGCTGACCTTTATCAATTTGATAGTCACGGCAATTTTTAAACTACCAATATTTTGTCATACGAAACTACTTGATCCAAATATTTCCGAAAACAGCGTAGATATATTTGACAAACACCTGCCATGGAAATGGCACAGCTTGTGATTGAAAGGAAATGTATAAATTAGTATTGTGTTTATTGCGTATTTGTACATAAGACCAAATAAATTAGTTAATTACTTAGATATAACATCGCCTAAATAAAGATCCAGTAAGGTTCTAGTGAGAGTTTTAATATTCAGTAGATCCAGTTTTTGGAACAGCAGTAATGGTATTACTACTCACGTAATAATTTTAAGTCGAATGTCAAGCTAAGGAAGTTTAGATTTTCAACAAAAAAATCGTCTTCAAGGCGACCTGTGCGACCGACCGCGTTAGCTCACTACTGGCGCGTTGGCAGGTGCGTCCGTAGTCGTACTCAAATTCAAATTCAAATTCAAATGCTTTATTCAGTAATAAAAGGTACAAAGGTTTTAGCCAGGGTTGAAAACACCTTTTAAGTATTATAAATACTTGTGTTAGGTGTTTTCGCTCTTCCAAATCATAGTTATAAATAAAATTTTAGACTTAAATAGGTACTTATAAACACTTGAATTAAATAAAACAATGCAAAATAAAATTAACTTAACATATTATGTGTGTTAGGTATTTTCATTCTTAAATACATTTCAAATCATTACTTAATTAATAAAAATAACATTTGGGCCTACATTTGAACAAAATAAGATAACATTTACATTACAACTAAAATAATCATTTTCTGTGTGCGGGTAGGTCGACCGCTGTGCCATTGTGCTGTGAGGTCCAAGTGTAAATATGTTGCGTATTTGCTTCGGAGTTGAATTAAGAATTAAGGATTTTGTTGATGTGTAAATGCGAGCAATATGTGTGCGTAAAAAATAAATATATATAAATATATCCTTATATGTATATGTATGTATGTATAATGTAGATAATAGGTATGTGTATGTGTTGTTTCTTGAGGCACCAGTCTCGTAAGAGCCTGGGCAACAAGAGAACAACGAGTGTATGTACATGAGTGTGTGTGTGTGTGTGTGTGTGTGTGTGAGTGTGTGTGTTTGTGTGTGCATGAGTGTGTGTGTTTGAGCGTAATGTGTTTAGGGTTTGCCTTCTACAGTTTTAATTACTTTAACCTTTCCAAAAGAAATTCAATATCATCATATCCTAATTGCAATAGCCAGTTTGATAGGGTTATTTTACATTTATAGTTATTAAGGGGGTATATATTTAATATTTTATTAACCTTATTATATAGGTATCTAGATTGGCAGATATACTGTCGACTTGCGAATGTCGAGTTTATATGAGATTTGTGGGTTACCATATAGTGTTTTCTTTTTGTCAATATAGTGGGGTCAAATTCAAGGGTATTGTGCAATTTCAAAATAATATTTAACACGTACAATTTCCTTACTGTTAGTACTTCTGAAATAGAGTAAATCATGTTAGTGGGGTATTTATACGGCTCAGTGTTAGTTCATTATCAAAGCTACACTCTTCGTCATTTTGTGTAATTGAATACACCACAGTGACTGCATCTGCATACGGTTCAGCCAAGTCACTGCGGACATCGTGCAGGCAGATAGATAAAACCCATTCCTGATCCTTATCCCATTTTGGGCGAATTGCCGCATCTGTGGAGCGTTTTTTTTAAGACCAAAAACAAGAGTCCATATGCCATACTTGTTTTTTTCCCTAGACTTTATGCAAGGTAGAGCAGTAAGATTACGTTTATGGTATTAAATTTTATAAACAACGGAACAATCCGAAATAAGCTCCAGGAGCGTATCAGCCTTTTTGACAAATAGCATCTATAGCTTTTTCCACAGACGAGGGGATGTGTTAAAGATATGATGATGATGACTATTTTATTCCAAGACAACGCGGAAACCGCCGGCGCCTGCCGCTTGCCCGCCGCAGGGAACAAACGACACATAACTGTGGAGCCTGACATTCATCCGTTTTCTCATGCAAATGGCCGCCGCCGCAAATAGCTTTGTTTCCGAAACATCCTGATGCTAAACGGCTCTTTGCTCTTTTACCTGCTCCCGTTGGATTTCCCTATTTAGTTTTTGGCAAGCACATGTAACCTTGCACACTAACGCGCCTGGGATTTGTTTACCGTGGAATGTACAATACAATATTTTTTTGTAACCATTTGTCTGTAAAGTTGCAACTTTACAGACAAATGGTTACAAAAAAATATTTTGCTTTAGTTTCACTTTGAGACTAGATAATGATGCCGTGCCGTACTGAGGGCAGTAGAATTTGGCTCTCCTCTCTTGTCTGTAAATGCAGAAGATCTAATTTTACAAACAATTTCAAATTCAAACGTGGATAACTATCCAATCTTAACCAATTTCGGTCTTCTGCCTTTGATATGCCTCAGATCTATAACACTTCAGACTATAAAATATATCCATATTAAGTTATATGTATTTGGCTTCTTGAATGCTTTTACTTTTTTTGATTGATTAGATTGCTTCTCTCAAGGCCAGTCTTCCGGCCTTTCCACGACAGTGTTGAAGTAAACCGCAGCACAACCACAGCGGAGGCGTTTTTTCAGAAACCCTAACCTGGTCTTCATAATTAAAAGATATTTAAGGCCGGTTCACCCTGGAACAGTACATTACACTAACTGTATCATCACAAATTGTACCATTCACACGCCGAGTACACTTGGTTTTACAAAAACGGTTTAAAAGTATGTATCGGTACAGAAAGTAGCCAGTCCCAAAACTAAAACCAGTAGAATATACAAACATCTGTTCGTCAGCATGAATTAAAACTTGCAGATTTTCTTCTACTTCTCAGCCGGGTACTAAGCCAAATGCACCATAGTGGTTATCAATGAATAACCAACAACCACAACGGAACTCTAAAAAAAATGTTAAATGCAAGTCCTCTTAAACCAATGAGTTTAATTCGACCACAATAAACGTTCTACATACATACCTATTTTGTCTCTGGTTCAAATAAAATTCTTAACAATGCTCTTAAAACTCCTAAAAAACACCATCCAATCCAAAACGCAGTTACCTTTTAACATCGTAACATTGTAAAGTTTTATTTGAATGTTTGTTCGTTCGAGGCTTAAAGGCGCAATCTTCGAGGTCACATTACTAACCTACAATTTAATCACACGCTCCCACTTTGTTACAACACACCCCAAATTAGACGCTATAGTTCAGATTATACGGTCCCATTCCGCCTGACAGTTCTAGTGGGGTACGCGGGGTGTTCGCAGGGACTTGTAGTATCATTATCCATTATCATACTTCAGAATAGGATACACGCATTAGGATGGAAATTAGCTTGTCATTATACAGGGAACGCGCTCTGTATGAATGCTTAATGCGCGGTAATGAGGCGGGGAAATTATGCATCCGCGGGACCGTATATAGGCAAGAATTTAAGGCATGGAATCTGGCGCCTTTATTCCAGAAGAGCGCATAAACAGGCGTGTTGGCCGAGTAGTATGTACCTTTCAATCCGAAGGTCGTTGGTTCGATACCGGCCGTGCACCAATGGATTTTTATTTCTTGAAATATGTGTGTACACACTTCACACAAGCTTTAACGGTGAAGAAAACATCGTGAGTAAACCCACGGCTTAGTTAGCTTTAGACGTATTGAACTGGTATTTCCTTTGACTAATAGTTGACTAAGCTGAGAGGATGGTATATGTGCTGGGCAAGCCTAATACATCTAACAATGTCCCAGGCACTGCAGCGTACCGTACATCATGATTACCAGTTTGCTGACGCTGTATAAATCATCTATAATAGATGCAAAAGCCTTACTTATTGCAGACATTGTAACTCGGCTAAATCCACAAATCTAAGAACTGCCGTGCAGAACGATCGAGATAATGATATCAAACAGATACCGTAATATTATCCGGGAGAGCTCCTGTTTACTCCTTTATTTCATACCCAAAGGGCTGTTTCCTGAGAAGGATAGATGGCGCCGCAAAGTCACAACCCTTCTCAACCGAGGCCAAATCAGTGTGTTTCTTTAAGAGCGGAAGCAAATTATTCAACCTTAAGTAACTCAACAACTATTACCCAAAACTTCATATTTTCACCAGTAGGTCAGTTGTTATTACACGCGCAGGGAGAATCAGGGTCAGACTTAGTGTTGGAGCTTTTAGAGCGCTGAGAACCAATCCCAAAGCCTACCTCTCTCAACTGAGACTCTGCTGGGTATTTGCTTTTACACAGCTTTACGTACGCCGTGGCGATTTATTCATATTTTTCTTACATGGACTATATTTTGATATTATATAAATTCCTTTAATACATTATTAAAACACATTTATCCAGTTATTTATCGCGTAAATTCAAATCTCCTCCCCTATCACATTCATATTCTCTAGATTTTTCCCTGCAAGATTTGAAATAGTCCTTTCCTAATAAATAACGTAGACGACCTCTGTGGCGCGACCTCTGTGGTGTGGGGGAAGGATCGCCTGCGACGCAGGAGGCTGCGGATTTGAGGCTTCCCTAATGGATCTCCATGAGGTGTAGTTGCCATACTCACCACGCTAGGCAGGCGGTTGGCGAGCGCAGTACGGGATTTTGATACACGGAAAGACGCTGCAGCCCGTCTTCCGGAGGTATTTCTTAGTAGGCTCTCATATCATCCATGGGTATGAGAGAAGGGGTAACATTCTACTGCCGGCACCCTACGGCTATACATAATAAAAATTATCCATCTATCTATCTATAATGTATTAAGAATTTCAGTCATCTATTACCCATAATACAAGCTCTGCTTAGCTTGGCTAGATGATGCTGTGTGAATTGTCCAGCATTATTTATTATTACTAGATTGTGTCCGCGGCTTTGCATGCGTTGTACCCGAATGATGAGATACCTATTTAAATTACAATAGTTAGAATAGAGTACATAGCTGACGTTTTAGTCTACATAATTAACATATCTCTCGAAACTGGATGTTTTCCAATCCGATTTAAAAAAGGCATTAATAAAACCGTTACATAAAAAAGGTTCATTAACAGACATGAGTATAATTCATTCATTTATGATTTGTTCTAATATTATAGATATAAATCAATTTGGTTTCCAAAAAACAAAAAAACACAACTTTAGAATGCTTAAACAAGTCTGGGATGAGGTAAATAAGAGATCGTTTGGAGTGGCTCTCTTTCTTGATATGCCTAAGTCCTTCAACTGTGTTAGCCACGAACTGCTGTTTGACATGGGCACTAGAGGGACGGCATTAACTCTTTTAGCTTCATATTTAAACAATCGCAGCCAATCTACTGTCATATAAAGCTTTAAAATAGAAACAAAAACAATTGTAAATGTTCAATCCACCCTTGATTATAATAAAACTCGGCGTTACTCAAGGTAGTATTCTTGGACCTTTACTTTTTCTTTTGTACGTTTATAACCTTCCCAAAATTACTAAACACCTGTGTGTCATGTTCGCCGATGACGCAACAATTTTTATCCCACAAGATACAAAAACACCTTCGGAGTTGGAAATACAAATTATAAGTAACACGCTGGAAGCCATTGTAAATTGGCTTATATCTATAAATTTACAGGTAAATATAAGTAAAACTAACATCTTGTGCTTCCGAGACTACAAAACCTCATCAATAAGTTTACAAATAGTTAACATAGACAATTATGTAAAAAAGGGTAGATGAGCCTAACTTTTTGGGCATAACACCGGATTCTCATTTATATTGGAAAGTAAAATTAATAACAAAATTTCAAAATACTGCCATGCTCTTTCAGTCCTTGCTCTATCTCATCAAAAAATATCGCCAAACAGTCATACTATGGTCTTGTCTAACCTCAGCTAAACTATGGCATCATATTTTGGGGCAATTCTGTCAACGTTAAATCAACTTTTATCATACAGAAAAAATATGTCTGCGGTCAAAATATATTATATGAAAGAGACAGATTCGCTTCGAATGATTTTTGCAAAAGCTAGTTATTTAACCCTTACATGTAAATACATTTTTGAAATTTGTCTATTTGTAAAGAATAATTTTCACTACTTTAATGTAAAGTCCAACCGTACTTCTGCACTGAGAAACAAATATAAATGCAACATCAATATTTCACAAGTTAATAACGCCATGTAAAATAAAAACACTTATGTAACTGCAATCAAAATATACAATAGCTTGCCATTAGATTTAAAACTTCTCGAGGGTCCTATGTTTAAAAATAAACTGAGGAGATGGCTTTTCGCAAATGTATTTTACGACCTGGTTGAGTACTTTCAGAGGGACAGCGAGTATGTAAAATACAATTATATCTGACTCTAAATCATTTTGTGTACTTAGATTTTTATTTTCGTCGTTCTCTATTCTCAACTAATTTTCATTGTACTTATGTAATGTAATACAATGTATTACAATGTAAACATGTCATGTTGTAATTTATGTATTAATTTATGCTAGAGACCTATACTAATATTTTATGTCCAGAATGGACAAGCTGAAATATCATGTACCTATTTTGTAACATCTTTTGTACAACAGTTCCAAAATATAAATATTTCTGATTTTGATTTTGATCCATACAACTATACAAAAAAATTGGCTGTAAAATATTTGTGATATTTAGGTGTATTATATATTACACAGTAAGTTTATTGGCTTTGAATACATGTGCTCGTTTAAGCTGTGGCTACATCTGCATCAACATCTTATTTATGCACATCGCATTTTACGATATCATAACTTTTTCATAGCGCAAGACACAGCTACAACACAAGAGGCACTAACATAAAACTTACATATCCTATGTGAGTGACAAACATGTCAACTATATTTCAGCAAATGGTAGATGGTTAACAAACTGTCAATTCTTACCCTCAAAATAACTTAATTTTAGTTTTTATAATAGAGGTACTTATATTACTAAATTATTGGGGATTTTTGACCAGTCCCTTCAATATAAATTACTATTAACTCGGTCAAAAAACCAATCTTTAAGAATAAACTCAATTTTAAAGGTAACAGAGTTAGTTTACATCGAGTATGGCTGAAGGCGCAATGCAGCACGAGGCGACATAATTTTGAATATATCCGAAAGTACCAAAAACTATATTTAATGAATTATTAATCACTTTATGTAAGAATATCTTGGTAAATAGGCTTACAGTTACAGCAATTATGTTAAAGCAAAAACTTATTTCACTTTTTTTGTGGTGGAGGAATCTGTCATGAGTATCACCTTTCTAAGGGGAGAAAATGATTATGCCGGACTCTTACCAGCTAGACCTAACCACAATGTTTCCATAAACGTGCAGTCTTACCGAGACTACGGGTAAGCTTGCTAAATTCCGCAGAAAACGTATCTTACCTACTCTTTATGTAGTGTGTTACCAGGTAAAAGCAAAACGACGGGCTCAAGGCCCGACCACCAGTGGCCATATTTTATACGAGTAATTACATCGGTGGGGTAGCATATCCGAAGTGCGCTCGTTTCTTCATCAACCAACTTGGGTACGCAAGGCACACGAGAGCGCACCAAAGAGTGGAACAATTGCACCCTTATATCCCTCAAATAAGTCTTCACAGTGAAATAGTCACCGCCGCCACTCACAATACATCCGTATTATGTGTCACCACAACCTCGACACGTGACTTCACAACTGTCGTCGCCGCCACTCAAGAGAAGCCTGGGCGACAACCTACAAAGGTTATGAAGCAGAAGTGCCGTGAGCGTAAGCGCAGCACTTTGCCTCCGAATCCTGAGAAGGGCCGATGCGACAAGGATGGCTTTGTTTTCGTAGAAAGGAAGAAGAGAAGAACTACTTGAACCACTGCTGCTCCAACTCTACAGGAACTGTCCTGCCTACGTGCTGAGATACCGATCAAACAACTCTACGTTTCGCGCGTTCACTACTTTGTAACAGCCGAATGACCGCGTATATGAAGAAAAAGGCTGGCTTTAGTTTAAGAGTAGTTAATTTGGAATCTCACCTTTTGAGGTTGTTATTCAAAATCAAAATTTGGAAAAACAAATTTTATACTGAATCGATTTCTCCAAATTTTGATTTTTTGTTTGGATAGAAACCTAGATATAGTGCACAATATACCTATTAGATCAAAAGTTTCATAGAAAGATCTATAACGACGCCACACCCACGTACGAGCGGTGTATGAAAAGTAAGTTGGATTGGGCCCTCTTAAGGGCATTTTTGTGCCGTCTAACGTCATAAGTGCTTATTCAATAGAGAAATAAAACCGGCTAAGAGTAAGACGGACTTGCGCATCGAGGATTCCGAGCCATCATACTCGTACAATTATAATCACACTTTTTAATATTTTTTAGAGCCGAAAGTTTGTTTGGATGGAGGTATGTTACCTCTTCAAGCAAAAACTATTAGGTTACGGCTTGAGCTAATACTTTGCACACGTATTGATGTTGACCAGGATTAACATAGATACTACTACTTTTTATTCGGGTACAACGCTTGCGAAGCGACGGGCAGAAGCTAGTATAATGATAAAGGCGGTTTATTATTTTTTAAGAACCTTGACAGTGCCATCTCTTGTCTGATAGCGGAACTTATGTACATTTTTACACTTTTGATGATTTCTAAAAATGTAAATAAGAAAGTGTTATAATTTTTTTTCCTATAATCTTTACATACACTTCTATTAGCTATAAAAGTTTGAGGGGTTTATCTCTCCAAAGTTCGGAGATAGGGGGGGGGGGGGGGAACGGTATTATTTTCAACATTTTTGTAAATATGTCGAAAACTATGTGGCTTATATAGGAAAACTAAAACCTGTTTATTAATGTGCAAATGACGCCCTTTCATATGATACCCCACATGACCTAGTATGTTTACAAAACCCCCTTTCCGCCCCACTTGTCTAAAAAACTACGCAAATTAGAGAGTTCGTCATAATTTTCCTGGGGCGAGCTTCTTACGGTTCCGGACCAAAATGGTAAAATTATTATTATTGTGTGACTTTTCTGTCTGTCTGTTTATCACAAATGGATAGCTTGAGAACTATTCATGCTATCGACTTGAAATTTGAAATATATATAGCCAGTAATAAAGGTATAAGATAACGTTTTTTCACTTATATGGAATTATCATCATCATCATTTTCAGCCCATGTCAACCCACTGCTGGGTGCATGGGTGTAGGCCTCCTCCATTTCTTGCCACTCCTTCCGGTGTTGGGCCGATCGCATCCAGGTTTTGCTGGCGACCTTAACGATGTCATCCACCCAGCCACGTGGTCTGCCAGCGTTGCGTTTAAGTTCTATGGGATTCCATATGGTTAAGGCCTTGCTCAATTCAATAGGGGATACATGTGTATTCAAAATTTTTTTATATACGTATATAAAAATGTTGAAAAATATTCTTATTAATTGCAAGCGAGGCGGAAAGGGAATTTCAAAAAATGTTTGTGAAGTAACTAGGCTATGTGGCATTTCATATGAAAGGGCTTCATTTGCACATTAATAAACTTGCTTTAGTTTTCCTTTAAGCCGTATAGTTTTTGACTTATTTACAAAAATTTTAAAAAAATATTGTTCCCGGAGTTTATATTATTAGTAAGTTTGCGGAGATAAACCCCTGAATCAATTAATTACTACTAGTATAATTGTTTATAAAGATTACAGGAAAATTATAACAAACTCTCTAATTTAGTAAAATATGTTCTATATTCGCGCGGATTAAGTTACCTTTTACAAATATTATAGCTATAAAGTTTATTTTTGTAAATGGCAGATGACTCCGGTCATATCTTTTTTTAATTTAATGGTTAATTAGCCATTATCCGCGGCTTTACCCGCGTAGCTCAAGTTGCCGTGGGAATACTGGGATAAAATATAGCTAATGTTACTCAGTGATAATGTTGCATTCTAATCGTGAAAGAATTTTGAAAATCGGTCAAGTAGTTTTTGAGTTTATTCGTTACATCATCATCATATCAGCCGTAGTACATCCACTGCTGGATAAAGGCATCCTTCATTGATCTTTAAGTACTGCGTTTGGAAGCGGCCTACATGAAAGGCCGACCTGCTGTTCTTACCAAGTGGTCTGCCCATCTTGTAGGTTGACGTCCTACGCTGCGCTTGCCCGGTCCATGGCCTCCATTCGAGAACTTTGCTGCTGACTATTAGTAAACTCAAACTTAAAACATTTTATATTCAATGTGGCCGCAGGGAACTTATTGATTTGTGATATGAACCTGTACTATCTCACTGCAGGACAAATTTTCCCATCTTTACCTCCACACTTCTCTGTCTTGACCCACACCATTTCTGTGACCCATGTTCGCAAAATAAATGATTTTTGACTTCTTGAGCTCTGTGGTGATGAATATTATTTATAGCTCACAAGAACAATATTATATATATCATTGGAATGCATTTTTTATACAAATCATATATGTTATAAATCCTCCTGTCGACCACATTACAGTCCATTGACGAATCGGTCATAAGTGGACGGTTGCGGAATCTAAATTTTCATTTGAATTTTGATTCGTATCTATTCCTCTTAAATAGGTGGTGTGAACCGTAACTCTGGCATTTGTTTCGGAAACGCGGATAGAATACAATCCCGTCCAGGCCGGCCGCTCGCTCGTCGACACCAGGCACGTGAGGTATTCACAGTACATATCAGATTTTTTGGCTTTCAGTGAAACTCGCGCAGAATTTGCGCCAGTCCAAATCGTAAAAATAGATATCGGAAAACCGACTGATTCGATACTTAAACGGAGGCCAGAGCCTTTTTCATCGGCTCGAGATTCATTTGTTACACCGAAAAATAAATAAAACCAATGAAGATGCCTTGTACAGAGGCGAAACACGTTCAAATCTCTTTGAGTGTTTTTCAGAGCGCTCATTACATAGACGTTAGCGGATTTGTTACTATATATTTGTTGTTCGTTTAGATAATATAATGAATTTTGTCAAAATCACGCCTGAATCAATTAATTTGAATTAATAAAGCCGACCAGCGATCCATATCGCCGACTCTAGGTGAGATTTCCCTGCGATAAATACCGAGAGTATCTGTGCGCGGTGGAACATCGTGCAGTGGAATAATAGAGGAATCTAGCCGTTAATCACAGAGCACGCCTCGGCCCTCGACATTCCTATAAATTAAACATCTGATTCTCAGGACCACAAAGGACCTGTCGAAGGCACAACGCGTACAAATTTGCACAAGTGTTCTGCTGCACTGACTCCACTGGTACCTATGTCACTCAATTGATAATCTAGAGGTTTGACGTTGACTTTGAGGTTCAAGTGAGGATATAACTGAGGTGAAGTTTTTTTATTATCAAATTATGTGCATGCATCACAGGTATTAAAATGTAATAGATGGTTTCAACAATTTATATCCTTTTAGGTGAATTTGCAATAACTAAGATTTAACAAGAAAACACAGGGAGGAGTAGAATTGGAATTTTAGCATACTTTAAAATATGCATACACTTTAAATTGAAATAGATTTCAATGTTTCTAATAATATTAACGGGATATTTACCATGATTTAATTCTTTTTGAGTTTCCTCATATTTCGGTGCCATGATCACGGATAAACTGAAGTCATTTGCGAGTCATTGGCAGACAAAAGTAGCCATCATTCGAGTCAGAGACTTAGAAAGAGGGTAGATCGTTTTGTAGTGTTCACAACCATGCCGTTCCAAAAGTTATATAGTGAAATAGCTGCTAGAAATCCAATGTGACGCTTTCCGATTGATTTCTGACCCGATGATTCCTCAACGTAGGAGAGACTACAAGGAACGTCTTACTTTAATTATAGACTGGCATCAAGGTGCAGCATATATTGAAGCTGGCGAGACTGCATTGACGATAGTGCCAGGCTACAAGCATTGTCCGTTGAATCGGTTCATGTTAGTTCTTGTGGTTGTCTGAGTGCGTGTAATTGCAAACTATGGAAATAAATCAACGAATTTCTGAGTTTATTTCCGAGTATTGACGATGGTTAGCGAGTCATCAGTGGTAACATCCAAAAAATATATTTATCTTCTTCTTAGTGTGCTGTCTTCTTACGAAGATTGGCACTCATAAAAGCAACTTCAACTTTGGAGACCGCTGCTCTAAATATTGATTTGGTGCTCCTCCCAAACCACTGGCGTAAGTTTTTGAGCCATGATATTCTTCTGCGGCCAAGCCTCCTGCCTGCCACGTTTCCTTGAATGACAAGTTGAAGGAGTTCTTAGTTGCGCATCACATGTCCAAAATATTCGAGGTTTCTTATCTTCATAACCGTAAGTACTTCTACAGCCTTTCCCATTCTCTGTAGCATAGTACTATTACGCACGCGGTCCATCCAAGAAATTCTTAGCATGCGCCTGTACACCCCATTTCAAACGCTTCTTACCTCTAGGTCATGGGTTCTGTCAGCGTCCAAGCTTCAACGCCATATACAGGAGTACAGAAAATACATAGCACCTTGCTATTCGTGTACGTAGCGTAGAGATATATTTATGTTTCATTCATAAAGTACTTTTTTCATTGTAGAAAAGGGTTACGAGCTTGCTCTATTCTGCAGCGTATCTCAAGGCTGTAATCTCCTTTGTCGGCAACCATTGTCCCAAAGTATCAAAAAGATTTGTATTGGTGAACTATTTTAACTATTTATAGATTATAATAACTAATCTATATCGAATAAATACTGTGTGCCGTGAGGTGCCGGCAGTAGAATGTTGCCAGCAGCGTCTGTCCATGTATGAACAACCTGTACTGCGCTCTCCAACACGCTTGCCAAGCGTGGTGAGTATGGCAACAACCTCTCAATCTGATCAGTTATTGGTGATACATGAGGAAGGAGACGAGATCTTAGCAGACTCTTACTGCAACCATGGGCAGAAGAGGAGGTTGCCCCCCACGACACCTTTTTGGTCGAGGTTTAAGAATTATCGCAACGTACTATTACGTATTAAGTGCATTTTGTGGTCAGAATCAAATCTAGTACCTACCAGTTTTCTACATATGTAAGTCAAGATGTGGTGTGAGAAATTGCAGGCCCTCGACATTTCCAGACGCGCTTGTTATAGATTTATACTAATAAAAAATAAGATAATTATTCATTATAATCATTTATAATACTTTCTTCTATTACTTAATCCATAATTTACACACTAAGAGATTAGCATCAAACAGTCCAACAAACTGGATAAATAACAACCCGAAAATAACAGCGTCGTCATCATCATCATCATCATCACCAGCTCTATCATCATCTTCATCACCATCACTATTAAGTTACAATTACATTGCATAACAATATCATCAGATATAACAACCTAGGAGAAATAACAATAAGAAACAATGTACTTAACTTGCTTGTCGCCTCGTAATCGGAACAGAACTGACTGAGCATTTTTTTTTTTTTTTTTTTTTTCGAAATGACAATATATGTTGTTGACCGCAGATGGCCATGACAACGTTACCGGACTATGGCGAGCGCAGAAGGCGCCCAGCCGCAAAAGTTAGGTTGGGGCAACAAGCTCAAGGGCACCACTTAGGTTCGAACCACGGCTTGGACTGTTGCCAGAATTTTTGAATCTACTGAAGGATAGCGTCTAGGTGCAAAAATGCACCTTTAGACGGAAAAATGTATTCTTCGGCCCCGCCGGCGGGACCGGTTTTTGAAAATGTGTCTAACAGCTAGTGTGGGACGGGTTGACGTCACCTCCGGGTTAGCGGCGGTGAGCTCGTCAACGGGCAAGCCGAGAACGTGTCTCGGTCGACGGAGGAAAGAACTCGTGGGCAATGGCTCTATCGGGTAGTCGGAGGGTAATCCCGAGATTAGGGGATTGGAGTGTTCCGCCGCCACTTCATAAAAACGCTTTGAAGCAGTTTTAATAAAGTGTTCGATGGACTCGAGTTTGAGATCTCGGTGGAGGTCTACATTGCGCATGTACCATGGGCAACCCGTGGCCCTGCGCAAGAAGTTGTTTTGGACTACCTGAAGGCATCTAACATGACGGGACTGGCCAAAGACGACAGAGGAATATGTCATTATTGGCCGTACAACTGTCTTGTAAAGTGTCACTTTATTTCTAAAGGACATTTTACTTTTCGAGTTGAGAAGGCTGTTTAACCGGCTAAGCACGAACTTTGCACGATTAGTGACAGACCTTATGTGGGGATAGAAGGAGAGACGTCTATCTAGGATTACTCCTAGGTAGCGAGCTGACCTAACCCAAGGGATGGGTTTATCGAAGAGGAGGAGAGGCTGGGGCAAGAAGGGACTCCGAGTGAAGTACACTGCTGCACTTTTCGTCGGGTTCACCTCTATGCGCCACTTTCTGAACCAGGCACCTAGAGTGTCTAGTGCAGCCTGCAGCCTTATGCGTACGCGATTCCTGTTCTTATCGGACGCGTACAAAGCCGTGTCATCGGCGAAGAGGGCAAGTTCGACTTGCGGGTGTCGGGGAATATCGCTGGTGTACAGCGTGAAGAGAAGGGGAGCAAGGACTGAGCCTTGAGGAACTCCAGCTCGGACGGGTTTGGGGTCTGAGAGCGTGCCTTCCACGCGGTAGCGAAAGCAGCGGTTCGACAAGTAGTCTCGTAAGATGAGTACGAGTCTGTCTGGCACTCCAAGCAGGAAAAGCTTGTAAACCAAGCCGTTGTGCCAGACTTTGTCGAAGGCTTTAGCTACATCGAGGAAGACAGCGCCCGTATCTGCTGGCCAAGTGTGATGCCACTTGGACAGGATGTGCTCCGTGATGCGGAGCACCTGCTGGGGACAGGAGTGATGGGCTCGGAAGCCAAACTGTTCGTCAGGCAAGAGACTATGCTCATTGACGTGACGCCAGAGACGTCTCAGAAGGAGACGCTCGTAGATCTTCCCCAGGGAGCTGAGGAGACTGATGGGACGGTAGGAGGAAGGCTCGTTTGCCTTTTTGCCCGGTTTGTGGATGCCAATTACATTGGCTTCCTTCCAGACATCAGGGAAAGAGCAGTTAGCCATGGCAGCATTGAAGATGCTGACCAGGAGATGTATGAGGGCAACAGAGAACTTCTTGAGTACTCTGTTGCTGATGCCGTCCGAGCCAGGAGACTTCTTAGGTCGAAGATCTTTAATGATCTCGGCAACCTCTGCTGCTCTAATGAGGTCCAAAGGAGGAGCAGAGGGGGGAAGGGAAACTAGGCGGTCGACTTCACTGTTCACCATGTTAAGGTGATCAGGGTCGACGGGTTCAAGACTAGGAGAGCATTGGGATTCAAGACTCTCAGCTAGCGCGTCTGCTTTTTCCTTGTCATCAAACGCAGGCGTTTGGTGATTCGGGCGAAGCAGAGGGGGCAGGATTGAGATACCATCTGCTTTCATAGATCTAGCCAGGCTCCAGTAAGCTAGATGCCCGGGTTCGATATTAGAAAGCAGATTGTCCCAAGAAGTGTTACGATGCTCCTGAATGGCCCTCTTCACCTTGCGGCGAAGCGAGTTCATTCGGAAGCGATTTAGTTCGGAGGGCCAAGAACTAAAGCGACGAGTTGCTGCGTTCTTCTCTGTGATCAGTCGTCTTATCTCATCAGGCAGGACACAGTTACGATCAGGCGTAGCTGGGACCTGTCTAGACAAGTCGCGAACGGCGGATTGGACATGACTGGTCAGAGAGTCGACCGCAATAGCAATGTCGTCAGGGGACCTAATGTCGTCGGGGATTTTATCCAAGTCGGGAGAATGGATAACCTTGAGGGCTTTCTCAAGTTTATACCATTGCACCACAGTCTTGGTCGGGGGAGTAGGGTCCGGCAGAGGGCCAAGTCTTAATATGACGGGACGGTGGTCAGAGTCTAGTTCCTGCATCACTACTATGGAGCTCATCCGAAGGGATACGTTCCGCAGCAGTGCGAGGTCTAGAGTTTGGTTGGAAAAACCAATACGTGGGGAATATCGAGTGTGACACATGGGGGCAATAAGATCTAGATTTAAAGAATCTAGATAGCCTGAGAGGAGGGCGCCGTTTCTATTACGTATCGAGCAATTCCACATAGGGCTTTTGCTATTGAAGTCGCCAGCCAGAATGACTGAGCTTCCAAGACTGAGAAGGGATTCTAGGTCGCTTTTAAGAAGCTTCCTATTGGGGCTAAGATAGCAGGATGCAATGATAACCGGTTGATGACCGGTCATTGCAAGTCTGCAGACAGAGACTTCTAAGTCTGTTAAGGGCGGGGGATCAATGGGAATGCAGTGCAGCGACCTCTTGAAATAAATGGCAGTACCGCCTTTAGGGGCGTTCGTTCTGTCATTTCGTACCATTTGGTAGTTAGCGATCCTAGGATCGCGATGGCACTGTTTCAAGAAGGTCTCCTGCACTAGCAGAATATCTATTTGGTGATTGACAAGGAATTGCTTCACGAGTTCTTTCTGAGGAGATAGGCCGTTAGCATTAAAAAATGCTAACGAGAGGGAGCGGGGTTTCAGTCTTTCTTTCTGCACTGCCATACTAAAAAGACTTGAAGGTGAGGGCGTCGAGAGACGCCATGACATCCTGATGATTAGAAATAATCATCAGTTTCTCTATGGGGGATTTCGCAAGGCTAAGTTTGCGCAGGAGCGCATTAACCGATCCGAAATCGATGTTCGGCAGCCCCAGGCTAGGGTTCTCAGCAGCAGGAGCTGGCTGAGAGGGCCTAGTGGGGCGGGGGAGGGGTGCGGGGGCAGGGGCGGAGTGAAGCTCCTGGGAACGCGGGGGAGAGGATACACCAGTTGTTGCCTGAAGGGCGCGGCTGGTGTAGCCCAAAGGTCTCGCCCAAGCTGACACAGCAGGAGGGGCGGGGGGCAACAAGGACACCTTCGGAGATGTCCTCGCGTGTTGGGGTGGGGCGGGGCGGAAGCGCTCCGGAGCCCTAGCATGCGCTCTCCTAGCGTTTACCTTTGGGGCTCTGGGGCAGCCGCGATAGTTCGCGGTGTGCCCCTCGGTCCCGCAGAGCACGCAACTAGGCGGCATGGGGTCATTGGGGACGCGCTTGCAGTCAGCGGTGCCGTGGTCACCCAGGCACTTGACGCAGCGGGGGCGGGCAAAACAGTTGCGCGCAGAGTGGCCATATAACTGGCACCTGTGGCACTGTCCGGGGGGGCCCTTCCTGAAGGGAGCCTCTACGTAGAGGCCGGAAAGGCGACACACGGTTTTGACGCCGAATATCGCCTTTCCTTCGGGCGAAAGGTCAAGGATGACTAGTACAAGATCGAACGGGGTCTTGTCCCGACCGCTGTACATGCGGTGGACTTCCCTGACGGGGAAGCCCTGATCGCAGAGGTCGGACTTAATTACATCAGAGTCGAATTCCGCGGGGAGGCCGCGGATGACTACGCGCAGAAGGCGCTCGCTCTCGAGAGCATAGGTGTGAAAACCTATGTTCTCAGCGCGGAGGACAGACGTCAGACGTCGGTGATCGTCCGATGTCTGGACGTGGATCTTAATAGAGTCCTTGATGGACTGGGCCTTGGTGAAATTAACCTTTTTCAAGGTTAGAAGCCTCTCCACGCTGGCCCATTTGGCCTTTTCGCGGAGGAAAACAGGCGGGGGGGGTCTCTCCTTGCGGAGGGGGGCGGGTTCGGCGGGGGTCGCGGGGGGAGTAGGCGGGCGGGTAGCCGTAGCCTCTACGGGGACTGCGATC
Source organism: Pasiphila rectangulata (assembly GCA_963082625.1). Taxonomy (NCBI): domain Eukaryota; kingdom Metazoa; phylum Arthropoda; class Insecta; order Lepidoptera; family Geometridae; genus Pasiphila; species Pasiphila rectangulata. The sequence continues at coordinate 23,458,618 of OY720238.1, read as the reverse complement.
TTAGCCGGAGGGGCTAAGGCCGACTTATGGGACGCCTTCTTCCTGCGCCGTTTGCCGCCTTCGACGACAGTGTAACTGTCGTCGGAGGACTGCTCCGACGAGGAAGAGTTGTCGCTCGGGGAGGGTTCGAGCTCCATCGCCGAAGCGTCGGAGTCCGAATCGGAGGAGGACGGGGCGGGGGAGACCGGAGTCTCCGGGGTGGCCGGAAGGGCGGGGGCGGGGGTAAGAGGGGCCGCGGTGGCCACCTCCATCGGATGGGACTTGGACTTTTTGTCCAACTTGTTCGCCTCTTGGTACGAAGCGAGCAACTTGGACAACAAGTCCCCGTGCTGCTGGGCTAACATCCTGAGTACCCCGAGGAGGGTCTCAGGATCAAGCCCACCCAGCAAGTCCGGGCTTGACATCGCGCGGGGGTGAGGGGAGGTCCCTATTCCCGGGGGGGACACCCGGGAAATAACTAAGTGTCCCTCCTTGTCGGGTATAGACAAGGAGGGGTGTGTGCCTATGTGTCCTACCTAAATGTGTGTGTCCCTTTCGCCTCTCTTATGGGGCAAAAGGGGTGTGTGCCTCACGCTATCTGGGGTCGGCGAGGGTTCCACCCCAAGGCCGGTGGTTCCAGACCCAGCCGGATTCTGTTTTGCCTTGAAGAGGCAAAACAGGCGCTCCGGGTCCACGCCCAGCTAAGTTGGTTGTCACCGTAGGGTATCCCTTAGCTGACCACTAAAGTCGTGGCTTTGGACAGTTTATTAGCCAAAGAAACTAGCTCGAGAAATCGTTCTGAAAAGAACGATTTTCTCTTGCACTAGAGCAATTCGAGTTAATCGCTCTGAAAAGAGCAAATAACTCGAAAAGAAACAGGATAGTAATCCAGTAGCGCACTAAAAAGTGCGAACTACCGGTATTCGCTCGCGCAAGTGATTATTCAGACTAGCAAGCTAGTAAGAATAACACCGCAACGATGCGAAGCTAGCTCTGGACGCTAGCGGGCGACGGCAGGGGCCTGGTGCGGGGACCAAGGCGGCAGCGGGCGGCGGGCGTCTGGAACGACGTCCGAGCGGCAGCTGCGCGAGCGCAGTGGAGGGGCCTGGTGCGGGGACCAGGCGAGCGGGCGGCTAGAGCGGCGTGCGTCTAGCACGACGTCCGAGCGGCGAGTGTTACTGACTGAGCAAGCCACTTGCAACTGCTTTTATAATAAGAACGTTATTTACAACTTGTCATAAAACAGCCGACGATAGCCGCCAGTACAACGTGGACCAATCACAGCCCTTTCTGGTCGAATAACAATACATTTTATATACAACTCATTATTTTATAGGGTAACTATATACGTAATTAACTTATTATTATAGTTATGATTATTCATAATAAAATTATCACATTAGTAAAGAACAAAGTAAACACAAAGAACATTAATAAATCAGACGGCAAGACGTCACAGCCGTCCTTCTTTGACAAACATTTAACAATTTCAACAATAAAATAGTAATGTTATGTTTTTAAATATGTATCAAATATAACTGTAAGAATTACTAATAAATGTTCAATTATTACATACTTCCAAATCCAAGTATTTCAATTGGTTGTTTCATATTCGTAAAGTGACGTCGCTGTAGCGGCAAGCTCAAATACCTAACCAGTTTTAAAACAATATCGAATTGTGAGCGTGTTTTACAGTGATTTAAGTTTATTTAAATCTTAATTTCCCGTCACGGTCTCGAGTCAGGCCTCACCATAATAACACCCTTCGAGATTCACATGAGTCGTTAGCAGTGCAGGTGAGATTGTTCGCTAACACTATTATGTAGTGCCTCTTTATGTCGGAGTACGAAATTACTAAACAGTGAAGGACGTGCTATTATATCCTCTGTGATACATTGTTCAATTGTTTTATTTATTTGTGCTGACTGAATACGGCCAGTGTTAGATACGTCAAGCTTGGATTTCGAAAGGTGGTTTGGGGAAAGGCATTGTGGTGTTTCAATAAAAGTCATATTTTTCAAGTAACATTTCTTTACATTATATAAGAAGCCACCGTGGCTAATTTGAAATGGTTTTCTTTTGACTTTTGTCACTTTGAATAGCTGTCAAAACCGAGGAGAATAAAGCCTACTTAAATATAAAAGTAATATTATTCTTTAGATAATTTTACACATTTTTTTCTGAGAACCCTGACCCTTTTAACAATTTCCATCAAAAAAGCTGTAGTCATTATAATTTTATTTTAGTTCGAGTTCGTCCAGATAAAAATGTTTTATTAAAAATACCAGCGTGCCAGGGCTGGCTCACCGCGTGCCGCGAGGAATACAAACCGGGCATTTCCTATACTGGTTTGACTTAGAATTTGATCGAGATAAATTTGATTTGAATGAATCTGTTATCCATAGAATCCGTTCTATTTTGCGAGTTTTAATAAAAATAATGCAAAATATCAACTATATATGTATATCAATAACCCGTATTGCGCTCTTCAACATGCCTGCCAAGTGTGGTAAGGGTTAAAAATAACCGCAAGGTACTATTTCGTGTTAAGTGCATTTTGTGGTCAGAAGCAAATTTAGTAACTACCAGTTTTCTACATTAGTCAAAATTGTGGTGTGCGGAAATTTCAGTCTACAAAGAAAGCATACAGACATGCATCTGGTTGCGACAAGTAGTAGTAACATCATCATGTTGAGCGACTCGTAGAGTAGCGTCCTGGCCTTATGGATCTCATCTTCGGAGAAACTCGACGTACAGATCTGTACCGCCGAGACCTCGTCCATGAAATCTAAGGCTAGGAGTTTGTTAGCCACGAGTTTTTGGGAACTCAAGACGACTAAACGTGGCTCGGCTGAAGCCGCTTGTTTCGTGAATATAACATTCTAGCGATGCAATGTGATACGTGTACTCGCACACATGCTCGGGACTGCACTGTTTTGGTAATACATGTGCCCTTTGGCTTTAATTAGACAAACAATATGCCGTGGGATCCCGGCAGTAGAATGTTGTCCTCTCTCGCCCGTGGATGCAGTAAGAATCTGCCAAGGGATACCTCCGGAAGATAAACAGCAGCGACTGTCCGTGTATCAACATCCCGAACTGCGCTCGTTAACCCGACTGCCAAGCGTGGCGAGTATGGCAACAACCCTCTATATGAGAAACCCATGAGGCATATCCTACGGCTGAGACAATGATACAAACAATGGCCATGAAATGTTGTAATAATTAAAATGCCATTATTTATAAACTAGCCGATGTCATGTTACTGGATGGGAAAACGCATTTCCATTTGATTTCCCATCGGGTTACGAAAAAGAAATTAGTTCATTTCGATAAAACGCAAAGGCAATAATCATTTTTGCTTTTCACCAGAAAATTGTATCGGTTATTAGGGGGAAAAGCCCCCTAATATGCATAGCGCTGTATGTACATATGTCTGTCTGTGCATGAGACGCTTACAGCCGAACGCGTTGACTGATTTACATAAAACCTTTTTTGTTAGCACCGTCTTAATGAGAGAAGGGTATTGATTGATTTTAGTGACCCTAGGGTCGCAGGGACCGGAGTTATTGTGAACTAAAAAGGTCACAAAATAATAAGTCTTCAAATAGTCGAAAACGTCCAAAACCCCAAAAATTGACCTTTGGTGACCTTTTGAAGCCTTCGCCCCTTTGTTTGGTATCCCCGTATCCATGCTCGTTTGTTTTTGCAAATATTTGCAAAAATAAATAGTTTGGTTATTCTATTAATCATCTGATCTCCACAGTAACATGCTTATTGCAGTTTGTGATTGTGTGTCCAGCAATATTATTAACATAACGATTCTTGTACAGGCTTTATTTTTTATAATTTTTATTTAAAATATTCTTCTTTCTGAAGATGGACTAAGGCTGTAACAGAATGGTGGCTAAGAGACACGGTACGATCTAGAGGCAGACCACCCGCCCGTTGGTTTAATGATATTAGTAGTTCTGTTGGGAGTAAGTGGACGAGAATCGCAGGGGATCGTAAACAATGGCGCATTAAAAGGAGGCTTATACTCAGCAGCGGGTGCAAACGGGCTGAAATGATGATGGTGATGATGATGATGAAAATACTCTGCAAGTAGTGTATCTCCGAAGGGACTAACAGCCCTACTTCAGAATGGGGAAAAAGATTATTTGCAGCCGCAGTTGGCTAAAATTATCATATCGTATAAAATGTAGACAACTAATGCCGCTGTCTCGTTCTATTACAGAGATAATAAGGGGAAAGAAATTGGACTTTATGTTAAGAAGTTATTTGGTAAAGAAATTCTACTCTTCATGACATTTTGTAAGAACAGAATTAATTTAACTTAAAACAAGTCCAGCAGCCAGCGAGATGGAAGCGCTGAGATGCGCAAACTGCTTTGTTAATGGAATATTCTGGTCAATCAGGGTTCTGACAAGTTAACAAATAAACACAAAAACTAGATCTAGTAAAAAAAATCCAATCAGACGGACACCATAAAGATGACAAATACTCAACGGCAAAGGGTAGGAGAAGAAGAAGAAGGGTTTTTTTTCGTATCAAACGGTTTCACACTATCTAGCGAAAAAGGCGAGAACCTATTTACATTCGTTCCTCGAGAGTTTTCCTTGACTCAATACAAACTCAAAAAGCGTTTATTCGGTGGGACGGCAAGGGCCTATAAGTCATTTTATAAAATAAAACAATTATTTTATATAGTTGTTTGTCAATGGATTTTAAGGTCAATGTCGCACAATATAAACTATTTACTTGTACATTTTAGATTAAGACATTGTCTAGCAGAATTTGACGTGCCTTTATCATTGCGAAATCTGTTATTTTTCCCTATCTATCTACGAGAATCAGTTTACCTACAACCACTGCTGCTGGGTCCGCTTAGGTCGGGTCGCCAACAGCTCCAATTGATTTCCCGCTTCTTCCAGGATGTCAGCTATAATAATATAAAATCTTCTACATACAAAGCAGTAAACAATACCAAAGAACAAACTAAAACTATCAACATTTGGTGAATTTAGAGAACCATTAACATTAGACTTATAAGTTTTCTATAGATGCCTGTTCTGAAATTACCAATACTGCTAGAAAAAATGTCAAAATCATCAAAGTGGTTGTTAAACGGTTCGATCCGCCGTCCAATAGGAGAACGCTGGCCTGTATTAGTGCGACACGTACCCAGAGCAAACAATCGACCTATTCGAACTTATAAGCGCCATAAATGGTTCTAAGGACAGTTTAACACAATTCTGAAACCAGTTCGTTGCAGTCGAAGTAATTATTTACAATTTTACATAAAGTTGTGGCCTCCAGGTACGTGCGCCTAGACTCGAGCGTTAACATGCTATACCTGTTGAGCAGCTGGCTATGGGATAAATATCCCCTATGACACCTATAATGCATTGAGCGCAAAAAAATACGCTGTACCCGCTCTATAGAATCTGTATACTTATTATAGTAAGGGTTCCAAATAGGCACAGCGTATTCAAGCTGTGATCGAACTGAGTTTTATATAAATATAGATATGTCGAAGCGCGTTTAAAATCAGAAGCTGATCTAATAACAAAACCATACATCTTGAAAGCCTCATTGACAATATTCTTTACATGACCATTCAGACACAATTTATTGTCAAGCTGTACCCCTAAGTCCCTCAAAGTGAATACTTTTGTGAGTGGGTTGTTACAGAGTTGGTATGAAAAATTAATAATTTTTATATTTTTTGTAAAGTTTATAAAGTTACATTTAGGGATACTAAGCTGTAATTTGTTATGTGAACAGCAGGCAGTTAGTCTATCTAAATCCTGTTGGAGGGAGAGACAGTCATCAGCTGTTCGAATTACATTATAAACTTTAAGGTCATTTGCGTATAATGAAAAAAATGAATTATGGAAACATGATTTAATGTCGTTACTAAAAACAATAAATAGTAAAGGTCCAAGAATTAAAGCTTGATGTACGCCCGACGTAAAATAAACTATTTTAGAGTGATACCTATTAACAACAACTTTTTTTGTCTTGTTTCGAATATAGGAAGTCATTTCTCATATTTGGGAGTAAAGGAGATGGAAAGTCGGCAGTAGAACGAGGCGTCACGAACTGTAGACCCAGAGTTGCACAACTCAAACCACACACATTAATAGGGGACTAGCCTGGAGACCGCGGGGACGCCCGAGCCCCCCCAGAGATGTCCAACGGGCCCTCTCATCCGGTCGCCAACCGGCACGATGGCGCAACTCCGGGATTTTTCGTCAGTTGGCGGGGCAGCCTTTCATGAGTGGCTGCTCACTACTTGGGCCTACTACCTGCGGTCGGCCAGCGGGGCGCCGCGCCTCGGATCCCGCTGCTCTCCGCGGCTAGCCGCCAAATGTGGCGAATTTCGTATGCATCATGTACGGTCTACTACAGGAACGCAATAACTGTTCTGACCCGACCTTCGGAAGGTGTCACCAGACAACGCAATGGAACACGACGAAGTCACTTGGCATTGCTTTACGATTAACATTTTTATAATTTGAGCCAATTTAAAAATAATACTGTATCTTAAAATGTAGTGTAGAGTGTAATACTCTGTTCTCTCACAGCATCTATTTCCAGTGGCAAGTCAGTGCGGCCCTCACTCGGCCTAGTTCGGCCGCGGGTGCGGGCGTGAGGGCGTAGAGTGCCATCGATAGGGCACGAACGATGGCCCTTAGCCGCCGACTTTTGTAAAACACCCTAAAACGCCTGCGAGCAACGTTTTATATATGTATGTATGTATAGGCACCTTTAAAATAATCGGTTATAATCTTTTTTTGGGTTGTACGCAGTTTTCTTCGTGTCAGCTTATTTTGCTAATTTGGAGGATTTCACCATGGAATCCTAAAAAAAACTTGGGGAACATCTTGAAGCTGTGAAATCTGAATGATAAAGTATTTCTCAATGATGACACTTAGTGCCGGCAGTAGAATGTTGCCCCTCCTCTCTTGTCCGTGGTTGCAGTAAAAATCTGCCAGGCGATACCTCCGGAAGATCGGCAGCAGCGTCTTCCCGTGTATCAACATACTGTACCGCGTTCCCCAACCCACCTGCCAAGCGTGGTGAATATGGCAACAACTCCTTATGATCAGCACTATAGTCATCAATGAGGGAAGTCTTTGGAAGAGATATTTAAGGGAGAACACAGCTAGCAAACGTCGCAATCAATACTCAGTATTGAATTTTCGCTAGAATCTCACCATAACTTGTATGGAAAGTCGAAAATCAAATTATAAACGTGCCTACTAACTACAAGCCAATCTGTGCAATCCCGGGAGCTCATCGCTCAATCGTGACGTCACCCTCCCCCTGCTCTCTCCTCGGCCGTCTTCTAAGTAACTGATCACTTTGACTAGAGAGCTTCCGAGAAGAATGCCGTGTTATGTCATCGAAGTTATTATTTTTTTGTCAATAAGTACTCTAAGGTTAGCCAAGATTACTTTCCAAGAATGACGTCGTAAAAATACAATACAATCTCAAAAATAAACGATTTGCGTAACTGAAGGAAAGATGTCGGCATCGAGGAAATTTCCATTTGTGTCACGCCGTAAGTCCTCTGCAGGGGAATTCCGGAAAAATAACTAAATCAGCGTAGATGGTACCTGGGGGATTTATAGAATAAGACTTTGTAACATTTTACCTCAAAGCATGAATCCCCGTCCTTAAATTTGAAAAGCCTTTTATACAAGCTGCTTTCATGTTTTCTTTATAAATTACCAATTTAAGTTACGAATTATCTATACGATTCAAAATGACTCTTTCTTATTCAATGAAATCATTCACCATCATCATTTCAGCCCTCAAACGTCCACTACTGAACACAAGCCTCCCTCGCAGATCTCCATAATGGGTAATTGCCATATTCACCACGCTTGGCAAACGGGTTGGCTATCACAGTACGAGATGTTGGTACACGGAATGACGCTGCTGCCCATCTTCCGGAGGTATTCCTTAACAGGCTCTTACAGCATCCGCGGGCATGAGAGGAGGGGTTAAATTCTATTGCAGGCAATTTGTTTGTTCAAAGAAATGCAGTTGCTATGTATAGAAGCTTTGTATCGATCATCTATGTTTACTGACTGAACCCGGAAGCCAGCTAGACAAATGGCAATGCGGCAGGGCGTATCGATGCATTGCAGTATTACATTTTTATGAATAATGCACGTGATTTTGATATTCTATATGTATTTGTCTTTCTTAAACTTCCGCGATCATTACACGTCATTAACATACATATGTACATATAACCGGGTATTTATCGCGTACCCATTTATTTTTTCCCGACATCCAAGCGAAACGTGTCGGGAAATAATAAAGGTAATTTACGCGGTAAATACCCGGTTATATGTATGTTTACTATATTCATCATCATCATTTCAGCCGAAAAACGTCCACTGATGAACACAGGCCTCCCTCATGGTTCTCCATGAGGGGTAGTTGCCATACTCACCACGCTTGGCAGGCGGGTTGGTGAGCGCAGTATGGGATGTTGATACACGGAAGACGTTGCTGCCCATCTTCCGGAGGTATCCCTTAGCAGGCTTTTAAATTAAAACAAATAATTAAACATTATTGACAACAAAATTTGGTCGTCACTCAGCATGGGCAGTAACAGATAACCTATAATAGCCGACTAAGCTAGGTAGAAAGTAATCCTCAGGAAAATGTTCCAGATGCTGCAGCGTACAGCATGAGTAACGGTAGTTCACGCTGTACCTCTATATCACCTATAATAGATACAAAAAGCCTATCGCGTATGGCATTTAGATACGAAGCATTGACGAGCTCTGTGGCGCAGCGGGCGAAGGTCCGCCTGCGACGCCAGGGGTTGCGGGTTGATTCCCGTCTCGGGACAAATTTCTGTATGATCTGCAGATATTTGTTCAGGGTGTTTTGGGTGTTTTTATATAATATAATTTATAATAAAAATATCTATCTAATAATGTATTAAGTATATCAGTCATCTAGTACCCATAACACAAGCTCTGCTCAGCTTGGGGTTAGGTGATGCTGTGTGATTTGTCCAGCATTATTTATTTATTTATTGCTGAAACGCCTCACCATCATAATAAAAGCAGAATTTAACGCTGAATAACGAACTCCGATAAGCGCTTACCTTCTCCAACAAGAAGACAACTTCTGCTGAATCTACACGAATATTGGTTTGCAAATTCAATTTGATGTAAAAAAATTAAATGCGGATCCAATTTCCAAGATGCACTCGGTGACTAAAGAGAATTTTTTACAAAAATATCAGTCGAGTTGATGGAATAAATTTTCACAAAAGACTTGTTTTTTTTTGGCAGGCGTATTTTAATGAAAAACCGCTCTGGGGTATCCGATAACTATTCAAATAGATTCAGTGACAACGAAGGTTTAGACCGATTGCGGCAAAAACCAACAAAAATAAATATCTTCGGCGCCCAACCAGCCGACGTATTTGGGTATCACCAAAGTTTCCGATGATTTTTGTTTGATTTACTTTCTGTTCGTACTCGACAAGAACTTATAAGACCCTTTTGGATCGAAGTAGTACATTTACGTAGTACGTAGTAAATTTAACACTTTTACTTGGCTTTTGGGGTTTGCGAGTTCCACATTTTACAGTTTTTATGTAAGTGTTGATACCGCCGTGGGGTGCCGGCAGTAGAATGTTGCCCCTCCTTTCATGCCCGTGGATGCAGTAAGAGCCTGCTAAGGGACACTTCCGGAAATATAATATTTCGGCAACTGTATGGTTGTAATTTGAATACATTATAAAATTGTATAATGTATTTAACTGATTTATTGATGTATTTATATTTATATTTTATTTAACCATTTTTTACGTCGAGATGTCTGAAGGAAATGTGGGGAGGCCTTTGCCCAGCAGTGGGACACTAATGGCTAATAATAATAAAAATAAATTGCTTATTTACTGTACGTTGTATTTAAAAAAAGCAGTAGAATATTGCCCCTCCCCTCTTGCCTGTAAATAGAGTTCAAAGCAAAGGGAAACTGCCAAGTGATACCTCCGGAAAATAGGCAGCAGCGTCTTTCCGTGTACTGATATCCCGCACTGGGCTCGCTGATCTGCCTACCAATGCCTGAGAAGGGCCGACTGCATACAAACTGACGCGAGAAGCTAGCTTGAAATGAGAAGTTAGCACTTAGCTAGAAAGAAATTCATGTTTTAAAAAAACACTATTGGTAATTATTTAGGGTGTAGGGGCTTAATGTACAGAAAATTGAGAGGCGTAGATCGATTTCGTTCACTAAGTAATGTGAAAATCTATGTTTATAAAGAGCAGTTTATAAGATTTTTTTTCTGTCTACAAATCTGTTAACTTTTTGTAAACCGACTACCGATTTGAAGTAATCATCATCATCATCTTAGTCGTAAGAAGTCCACTGTTGGACACAGGCCTCCTTAGTACAATCATGAGGGGTTGTTGCCATACTCGACACGCTTGGCAGGCGGGTTGGCGAGCGCAGTGCAGGATGTTGATACACGCAGAGACGCTTCTGTCTATATTTCAGAGTATTCCTTGGCAGATTATTTCTGCATCCACGGGAATAAAAGGAGGGGCAACATTCTACTACCGGCATTTGAAGTAAAGTACATGAAAATTTAAAACATAAAATATCAATACTGAATGTTTCGTAATTCCTCAAAAAAGGTTGAATCCCTGCCGCCTATAACGCTGATGCGGCTTAATAACTTACAAACCGCTGATCGCTTCAGCGTTAAAGGTTTTTCAAATCCCTCGTCCATTCCTTCCATAAATCACATTAAAATTTGAAAAGACGGTGAAATTTTTCTTATATTTTTGCAGGTCTGTCGTACTACACAGACGATTTCAATAGGCCAGACACTCATTAGCAATGTAAATATCTTCACAGATTTACCATAAGGCCCACAGCAATGTTATCCTTCACTAATTTGGGTATTTGTGAAGGGAGACCCTTTATAAGACCTGTAAAAATATATCATTCACGCACATATTGGCAGAGAATAGATCTACATTTACCGTGGGGTGCTGGCAGTAGAATGTTACCTCTCAAGCCCGTGGATGTAGTAAGAATCTGCCAAGGGATACCTCTAAAAAATGGGCAGCAGCGTCGTTCCGTGAACATTCTAATCGTATATCTCATTTAATCATCATCATCATTACAGCCGCAGGACGTGCGCTGTCGGACATGGGCCTCCTTCACGGATGTCCGTGTACTGATCAAGAGTGCTTGTTGCCATACTCACCACGCTTGGCTGGCGGGTTGGCGAGCGCAGTATGGGATGTTGATACACGGATAGACGCTGCTGCCCATCTTTCGGAGGTATCCCTTAGCAGGCTCTTACTGCATCCATGGGCATGAGAGGAGGGTTATCATTCTACTGCCGGCACCCCACGGCGGTAATATAATTTGTAATATAATATAATTGGTAAACGTAAAAAAAGATACACCAAATTCAAACAACAGGTCTACGGTTAACTATGAGACCCTACATAGCGCGTGACCCGACACGCACCTGGACTAATATATTACTTTAATGAACTCTAAATCGTTTCTACAAAAGGAAACATCGATTAGTGAGATATTTCTACATTATTAATGTACATTTATGTCAAATAACTTTGGAGCCGGAAGCTTTTACCGCCGATCTATTAAGGATAACGAATGTGGCACTTAGCGGTCACGTGGGCCAGATTAATGTCGAGATGAATAGTTTAATTGATTCTTTACTTACGATGGTTATGAACATTTCAATTGCCCTCGCGCACATTACTGAAGAATCATCGTCCGCTTGTAACTTTGCACCTGGGTATAAGACTCCATCGCTTACAAAGTGCGTTCGATGCTTTCCACAGCGGGTCCGCGTAAACATTAACAACTCTTTGGTAAAATCACACCTTGCTTACTTTATAGAAATAAGGGGTAATGAACCAAACTATATGCGAAATGAATTACAAAGACTACAGAACAAAATTACGAAAATTATATTTCACTTCCCCATTCAGGGCCAGAAATTACTTAAACATTTATTTAAGTGACAGTTTTTAAAAGGTCGCGCGCGTTGGAATCCCTATTTATGTTTTTCTCATTAATTAACTTAAGTACTCATACATTTTGTCTATGTAATAACTTATTTATAAGCCTACTTTGTGAAGAAAAATAAAGAAATATTTAATGTTGATTTGATTTTAAAACATGCAGTAAGAATCTAGAAAGAAACTTAGCCAATGAACATTAAACAACACTACATCTGTATTATAGATGATTTATACAACGTCTAACGGTATTTGTGCTAGTCAAAACAATGCAGATGTCTGGGACATTGCTAGATAGATAAGGCTTTCCCAGCACCTAACCCTAGTAGTAGCAGGTTAGTAGTAGTAGAACTTTTGTGAAAGGTTCATCCGGAGAAGTACTACCACCATACCTATTTCTGCCGCCAAGCAGTAATGTCTTCATTGCTGTGTTCCGGTTTTAAGGTCAAGGGGGCCGGTGAAGTTACGGCACATGAGACCTTACAACTCTGTCTCAGAGTGACGGGCGCAATGCAATGCAGCGTTGGTCACGTGCTTAGTGAACGTGATCACCGCGGCATTGCAATTGTTACAGGTAGTGGTAACCGCTTAACATCAGATGGGCCTTCGGCTTGTCTCGTCATTTAGTAGAACCTAAAAAAACCCTTCCAGCTTAGTCGGCTATTAGTCAGAGAAATGAACAGGTCAATACGTCTGATGCTGACTAAGCCCCAGGTTTATTCACGATGTTTTTCTTCACCGTTTAAAGCACGATAGAAAAATACATTGGTTCACGGTTTTGACATACCACTCGATCAACATGACTATCATCTATTAGGTTCTGTAGTGAATAAACTTCTAGAATTCGTCTTACGATCCATAAGGGTATTATAAACCCTCGTAGATCTCTGTACTTTTTATTGAGGTAGTTAAATGCATTGTAGAATATGGTAGCTAAATAAGGTAAATTACAAAGAACATTTGTATATGCTATGTAACGTATGCAAATGTAATGCCTCATACTATTAAGTTACCGTCATCAATCTGCTCGCTCTCATTTAAGTTACGCAGGTAGGTTACATAAGTTTAACTAGCAATCGTTAGAGATAAAACGCACTTACTTCGATTTGGTGTACCTTTATAAAATCTCACTCCGCACTCCATGCGCCTAGTATTTTACCACTTTTCCATTTGCAGGTTTCACGTTTTCCATTTCCATGGGAATACAGGGATGAAATATAGCCCTATGCTGCTCAGGGAAAAAATAGCATTCTAATTTTGAAAATCGGTCTAGTAGTTTTTGACTGCCAAGGAAGGGTATTGTTTTAACCCGACTGCCATTGAAGGGTATTGTTTTTCGTGCGTATCTTGTATGTGTGTTCTTTATTCCCCAAATCTTCCTAACGGGTGAATGAAATTCTTTAGGATTTGGTTGGATTCGTCTCAAAAACCCAAGTTTCCTCAGATAGGTATTAAAAAAACGGCGGATTTTTGGCGACAAATTGTAAGTAGTCCAATTATTTTTTAACTAAACCTATCGAGGAGCCTATTCAAATTTAATCAGAAATAATTACAACCATCTAATTAAAACAAAATAAATTTGTAATCAATGGAAATGGTCGTATTTTGGCTTTAAATCGGCCAAGTGTGATTTGGACCTTGCAGTTTTGTTTTTTGTTCCACTTTATTATGTATTAACTTGTTAACTGATAGCTTTTTGTTTGGATCCTCGCGAAACTTGGTCTCAAGGTATTCATTCGACTGAAACCACTTTCACCTAGTTAAGTCCGGTCAGTCGGAGGGGTTTTTAATCAGGTGGTCCAATTTGCGTGCATAATCGCCGCCGGCGCCGGGGCCGAATCACTTCGCCGGGATAATTAAACGACGGAATAACAAAACGACTCGGCGCTATGTAAGGCAGGTAGTAATTACTAAAAACAGCTGGGTTAGTCTGCACCAATAAGTGCGAACTTCAAGATTAAACCAAGGAAACCATCATCATCTGTTATAGCTCATCTTCACCCTCTGCTGTGTATGGACTAGTAGGCACCATCCACCAAAATTCTGCACCAGTATACTTGCGACCTTATCAATATCTCACTTTCAAATGACTCGTGAGTTACACTATTCATTGTTATGAAAAACGGGTTTTTTACTCACGTTAATTATTCGTTGAAAATAGTTTTACGTGTTCAGTTCCTTCCACGGGAACTTTCGTCAGGGAATAGAGCTTTTACGCGGCACCGTCTCCTTCCTTCTCACGCGCTCGCGTTGCACTGACTGCGTTTATCAATATCGTCTGCCTTTCTTGTAGTCGGACGACCAATATTTATATTATTATTATTACTAGCCGTTTTCGTCCCACTGCAGGGCAAAGGCCTCTACAAAAGCGAAAATACCTACGCTATAATAGCCTACAAAATCGTTGAGATTGCTTTGCTCACCCGCCTCACCTACTTGCAAGTAATCTGTGACGCGGCATCGAATGAGTGCCTAGGGTTGCTTCTACGATGAGATTTTTATAATAAAACGAATGTGGTGAAAAAAACAGCTATTTTTATTGGTTGCTCAAATATGATTTAGGTTTTAAAAATGATGGATACCTTTCGATGGTCGAAACGTCAGGATAATAATAAGGGTAATTACGCAATAAATACCCGTTAATCGAATATAGTACTAATCAGTTCATAAACGACAGAGTTCTCAAACAAATAAAAAAATCAGATGGCCTGAGAACCTCCTCTTTTTTAAATCGGTTAAGAAAAGCAGCGACCTTTGTACAGGGAGGTAAGTACCTACCTACTCTCTGTACGCAGTAGTAATAGGTATACTATGGTAGTAGTTATAATCTTTGACATAACGAACTAAGTACACACCACACTTTACACACCTATACTATTATTGCTTTTTACCTAGGTATTTAGATACTTTGCCAGCAAAGATTTGTTCTTTGTTCGAGGCTTCCGTCGATTGGGACCGCTAGGTATTGGGACCACGGTCCCATTCGCCGGATTGATTAAATTTAATTATTTTGCTTCCGGCGAAAGGGACCGCTCTCGGAATAATCGAAAAAATCTATTGTTCAAAGCAAATAAAGTACAGTCAAAGGAAAAAGTAGGTATAGAAAGTAATATTAAAGAACAAAACTCTTTTATTGAAGACATTATTTATTAAAAAAAAAACAAATCATCATCATCATCATTTCAGCCGTAAAACGTCAACTACTGAACTAAGGCCTCCCTCATGGATCTCCATGAGGGGTAGTTGCCATACTCACCACGCTTGGCAGACGGGTTGGCGCAGTACAGATGTTGATACACGGGAAGACGCTGCTGCCCATCTTCCGGACGTGTCCCTTAGCAGGCTCTTACTGCATCCACGGGTAGGAGAGGAGGGGTAACATTCTACTGCCGGCACCCCACGGCTAAAAAAAAAACAAATAATTACCAATTATTAAAAGACTTTCAAACATATTTTCATTTGGTGTTTCACTTGAACATTTTCCAAATAAATAGGTTCATGACAATGATTAGATTCGTTCAAAATCGTAATCGCATCATCTTTGATTTTTATCGTCGCATTACAAATTTTCTTTTTCGCACATCGCCATAGTTTTGAGCCATCTTTATTAATTCTTTTTAAATAATATTCATAACCAGCTCTGCACAAAAGTTCAAATCTCTTTTGTGTGACACTAATGTGAAAAGATGGCTGAACTTGAGATGTTGAAGGGCCGCCTTCTTCTTCCATTTTAATAGTTCTGAAATCGAAAAATTAAATTTTTAAGTATTAGCAATGACGAAATAATATTTATTCATAAAATAACATGATAAACTTCAACATTATGGTACGTGGAAAACACAAGTGTTGTTGTAAATACTATAATTAACTTCAATTTAGTCTATACCTAAATAAATAAGTCAAAAATTGTATCATACCTGACGACCAAATATTTTGAATACGTTACACTGCACTAATTGAATTCTCACTCACATAACCAACTAACATTCAGAACAGTGTTTAATAATAACCATCTAATAACAAACTGTCCAATGCAACAAAATATCTTGACCTTAAAACTGATAAGCTTCTTAACAGTGATTGGCCGCGAGTCACCAAGCGATGCAAATTCCCGTTTTAAACATAAGGGCTGCATAACCTGGAGATCGGCAGGCGAAACGGGCTAAAGTTAGAGAGGGATAGCATTTTTTACAAACTTACCTGCACGGTTAAAGTTGGCTAAATCTGTCACTAAGCGCATGGAGTAAATCCACGTCTGGGATAGGTAGAAAGGTACATATCGAATAAATTTATAGGATGCAAGTTTATATTTAAGTAAATTTAATAATCATAACTTATATTTATACAAAGGTAGGTACACCACACAAAATTTTTTTTTTTTTTATTTGACAGGAACTATTATATTATGAAGTAGGTACTACTTACTTAAACATTTTTGTATTTATTTCGGATCTGTATCTGACGACGAGTGTACAATTTACGTCACGTGGTTTGTGGTCCCATTCGCCGGAAGCAAAATAATTAAATTTAATCAATCCGGCGAATGGGACCGCGGTCCCAATACCTTGTGGTCCCAAACGACGGAAGCCTCCTTTGTTCGCCGGTGGGTACTGTTGTGAATGAAAGGCGTGTTGACCAAAGACTGATTTATTTATTCTACCCACAACGTAACACATAATGATAAACGACAACTATGACATCTTTCCTTATTATTATTTTTTAATAGTTTTTATAAGTGTAATTACATAATCCTAGTTTTTTAAAGAACAAAGGTTAAACGTAATTTTGTAGGTATTGTAGGTTAACTAAATTGCAAAAATAAAAAACTTGTACATGTACCTTAATTCAACTAAATTATGCTATTCCTATATACCAATAATAAACTAAAGTTAAAACCAACCTATCTATTTCCTATAACATAGAAGTAAAATTTTACATTAAAAAAAACTATGAAAATAGGCAGGTAGGCATTGTCCTAATTGCTTTAAAACTTGAACATAACTAATGAAGTTAGCTACGTAAGTATCCACCATAAGCACTAAATAGAGATAAATATAAAGATAAGGAACTAAATATATATATATATTACACATATAGGTAACTAAATCTAATACATAATCTTACGTATTTTTTCCGATGCAAGAACCGCCGCCTGTCTGCGCGTGCGTTGTAAGCTTAAATTTTCTGATGAAATCTCAGAGTCAGAGTTTAGTTCATCATCAGGAATGTATTCACTGATGCTCGTGGGACTACTCCATGATTCATCTTCGCTAATCTGCTCACGTAAAGAACCGGGAGATGGGGATGATTGAGCATTTTGGGTATCGGTCGGTAATTTCAATAAATGTCGCCTGTTCCGTCGGTACTTTTTACCAGCATCGTCAGTGACAAAGTATGACCGTGGCTGTGCCGCGTGGCCTACGACTCGAGCATGCTTGCGCCGAGCGCCATCTGCGATGAGAACGGGCTGACCAGGCAACATCGCAGGAAGCGATTTCGATCGCTTATCATAATAAGCCTTATCTACCTGTTGTTTACGTAGCATTTCTTTGTAGTCTTTATCATTATTACGGTCCGGTTTTAATTTATTTTGATGTGATGGTAATCTTGTACTAAGACGACGGCCAAACAATAGTTCGGATGGACTACTGATACCATCACGTGGCGTAGCCCTATAATTTAGTAAACCTAAGTAAAAGTCTGACCCTGATCTTACAGATTTGATTAAAATATTTTTTACTATTTGCACACTACGTTCGCTTTGCCCATTAGATTGAGCATAGTTTGGAGAACTAGTGATGTGCCTTATACCCCATAATTTACAAAAGTCACTAAAATCCCTTGAAGCGTAGGCAGGCCCATTATCGGTTATTAACTCCTGGGGGATTCCATGCCGCGCGAATTGGTCCCGCATAGCAGCTAGTACCGCTTTCGTACCAATAGTGGATAGCGGATTCACTTCTATGAAGTTGGAAAAATAGTCTACCAATAACATAAAATATTTGCCTGCGTATTGAAATATGTCCGAGCCCACTTTAGCCCATGGTAATGATGGTATCTGATGCGGAATGAGAGGTTCGCGCGCGGGACGCCGTGCGCGCTCCGCGCATGCACGACACCTGCGCACCAGATCTTCTACGTCACGGGACATGCCTGGCCAGAACATCACCTCCCTAGCATGACGCTTGCACCTATCTATGCCCATGTGGCCGTCATGTAAACGACTGAGCATTTCCGGTCTTACGCTTTTTGGAATGTATACCAAATTATCTTTAAAGATGATACCATTAACGTACTCAAAGCTTTCTCTATACGACCATTGTCCCCGTATTCGTTCGTCGACCTCATATTTATTTAACGGCCACCCTTGTTGTATATATTTTATAAGTAATTGGCATTCAACATCAACGCTTACGGCTTTTTTAACTATATCAAGTTTGCTATCACTAAACCGAACATTTTCTAACAAGAAACAAGATTGTTCGTCTATTTCGTCAGACACCTTATTCGATGTTAATTCAGGCAAAGCCGCTCGCGAAAGTGCATCAGCTACGTACATGTATTTACCTGGTTTATATACCACTGTAAAATCATAACCTTGCACTCGTAACATCATTCGCTGAAGCCGAGCCGGGACGGAATCGAGCGGTTTCTTAAACAATGCTTCTAACGGTTTATGATCGGATTCTACTATCACGTCACGGCGCCCATAAACGTATTGATGAAATCGTTCTAAGGCATAAACAATAGCAAGGAGCTCTTTCTCAATCTGGGCGTACCTACATTGCGTGTCTGTGAGCGTGGCGGAGGCGAACTCGACAGGCCGCCCGCCCTGCAGCAGCACGGCGCCCAGTGCGCTCGCGCTGGCGTCCACCGACAGCAGCACGGGCTCGCGCGCCGAGTACAGCGCGAGGACCGGGGCCTCGCAGACCGCCTTCTTGAGCTGGCGCGTTGCCGACTCCTGCGCGCTATCCCATATCCACTCCGTATCCTTTCGCAATAGGTTGCGAAGAGGAAGCGCTGTTTCCGAATAATTCGGAATAAATTTTGACAGGTAATTGACCAAGCCCAGAAACCTTTCGAGTGCTGGCTTATTTTCTGGAGCGGGCATTTCCTCTATCGCTTTAATTTTATTTTTATCTATAGCCATGCCTTTTGCGCTGAACATGTGTCCCAGATAATTTATTTTACTTACTTGAAATTCACACTTTTCTTTGTTGAATTTGATACCTACCTCTCGTGCCCTATTCAATAGTTTCTTTAGGCGCTCATCGTGCTCCGCCTTTGTAGATCCCCAGCAAATAACGTCATCCACGAATGAGTCTACTCCTTCTAAATCCTCTAGAATTTGACGAATTTTTGAATGAAACACCTCAGATGCGCAGTTAATTCCGTACGGAAGACGTAAAAATTGAAACCTACCGAAAGGCGTTCCAAAGGTACAGAGGTCCGCACTGGCGTCGTCAAGCTGAATCATCCAAAAACCTGAGCGAGCATCTAACTTACTAAATACCTTCGCTCCTTCCAGCTTGGTGGCGATCTCCGTGAGGGTCGGCAGCGGGTAGTGCGCGCGCCGCACGACGCGGTTCAGCGGCCGCGGGTCGAGGCACACCCGAATGGAGCCATCCTTCTTGGCGGCTACTACTATGCTATTCACCCACGGAGTTGGATGAGTCACCTTCCGAATCACTCC
Organism: Pasiphila rectangulata; assembly: GCA_963082625.1. NCBI lineage: Eukaryota > Metazoa > Arthropoda > Insecta > Lepidoptera > Geometridae > Pasiphila > Pasiphila rectangulata. Next base: position 23,438,896 of record OY720238.1, on the reverse strand, counting down.
CATTTTCTCCATCCGCCCCAACTCTAATAATAATTTATCTCTAACGCCTATGGGAATTTTTCTAACCGGGCAGACAGATGGCTGGGCGCACTGATCCACAACAATATTATATTTACCGGGTAGCTTACCCAACCCTTGAAATAAGTCAGTGTACTCATCTACATTCAAAGATAAAATTCGTTTTACCATTCCTAACTCTTCACACGCGTATTTACCTAACACACTCTGACAGTTAAAATCTGCTATAACAAAATGTATTGTATATGCAATGTTCTTATATAAACATTCTAAATTGCAATGTCCGGCTATCGGAATTAAATTTCCACAAAATGACTGAGCTTTTGTGTTATCTGAACTCAGAAGATTCATATTAAAACCTAGCCTCTGGAATGTAAACAATGATATGACATTTAAATCTGATCCCGAGTCTAACTTAAATTTTTCATTTTTATTTGTACGTGTAAAAATCAATGTTTCGTACCATTTAGCGTCCTTACGATCCTTTACTCCCGAGAGCGAAGACACGTAGTATAATCCATCGTCACTGCGGTCCTCATCTTCATCGTCACGATCGTGCTCGACATCGGCGTCGATTTGCAACACGCGCCTACGTAACTTTGGACACATATTTTTAAAATGACCTTTTTCACTACACCAGAAACATATCGCATTTTTAGCCGCACACCTATAACTATCACAATTTCCAAAGCCACACGCTGAACAAATTATCTTCATCTCATTGCTCCCTGGGTTGGGGCGATGCGGCGCCTGCCTGGTGGCTGGCGGCGCGAAATGCTGCTGTTGGCGCGGCCCTGCGGCGCCGCGGCTGCGGGCCGGCGCCGGCGCGCCCGCGCCGCCTCGCGCTCTTCTCCCGCCGGCGGTACCGCTCGGGCCCGCGCGATTCCAACTACGCTCGTTCATCACGTGGACTGCTACCATTTGAGTCTTGGTCCCCTCTATTTGCTTCTGTTCCTCCGTCGACATTTCGTTTGCCTGGCATATTTTTACTGCTTTGCTTAGGGTGAGGTCGTCGGCTCTGAGTAAGCGGTCGCGCAGTTTGCCGTCCTGAACGCCGCACACAATTCTATCGCGAATTAGACCTTCCTCGAGTAACTCGAACTCACATCGTTGAGAAAACATTTTCAAACATGTCACGTACTCATCTATTGATTCGCCTTCTTCCTGATTTCTTGAAAAAAACTTGAATCGAGCCATTGTTGTATTCTGCTTGGCGCCAAAATGTTCGTTGAATTTCTGCACTAGTGCGTCAACAGATTCTTTGTTTTCATCCTTAGCAAACTTAAAGGTTGTATACACGTCGTATCCTTCCGATCCTATTAGATTCACCATCAAACTCGACTTTACAGAATCTGGTTCCTTTTCGACACCAGAAGCTTTCAAAAATACTTTGAACTGTCGCAGCCATTTTTCCCACGCTTCGGCTCGACTGGCCGGCCCGCCTTCCAAGCATAATTCGGCTGGAGGCCGCGCGTGTTCCATGTTTTTTGACTAACTTGTATCTTCACTACAACACAATACTTCTTTTTATCAATACTAACGTTATATAACTGTCCAAATCAATTAATTTTAAAGCACCGCTGTCACCATGTTGTGAATGAAAGGCGTGTTGACCAAAGACTGATTTATTTATTCTACCCACAACGTAACACATAATGATAAACGACAACTATGACAGGTACCTAATACTTGATTTTAGGACTGTGTTGTTTTCAAAGCCATAATCGATTTGAAGGAACGCTGATCTGGAAAACGATAACCTATGTTGTGTGTACAAAATACTATAATCTAAATACTAAAATACTTATCTATCTGTCTAATAGCTGAACTTCTTTATTTACGAATATTTACATAGTAACTTATTCGTCCTTTTTTTCGTTACCTTTTTTCGTCTCTAGGCAAAGAAAAAAATGTCAATTTTTCATTAGATCTTTGGTTTCGGCATCCATCCAATGCACAATAGTATGACGCGCTTTCGACATCTAAATGAACGCATTTAACGTGCGTCCGCTCAAGCGGGCTTGTGGCAGCCTACTGCCTTGCATTGCAGCTCCGGCGATGTACAGAGCGGTAGGCATTTAACGCGTGGCCTTGAGCGAGTGACGGACGCCTGATAGGACGTCCATTGTTGAACATAGGCCTCCTCATAGACTTTCGTGTATTGCGGCTGGAAGCGGCCTGCATCCACCACCGACCTGCTTACCTTACCAGTTCATCCAGCTATCTTGCTGTTGGAAGTCCTATGCTACGCTTGACGACTTACGCTCTTGTCATCTTACCTAAAACAAAGAAACGACAATTAAAGTCTATTTAAAATTCCTTTTATTAAACTAAAAATTAAAACAAACAATGCGCTTCATCATGGTAAGATGGCAGATCCTAATGCTAAGCTGTTTTATCAATCGAATTTGCAGCCATTCCTCACAGCGCCATCTTTAGAGTTCTTCATGCATGTGGTAGCTCCTTGCCTACAGAACCCGCGCTGTACAAGACCAGTTGTTCGTCACGAACTTAAAATAATCGAGCGACTTGTTTCAATGAAATTCAATTAAATTTGAACTTGATTTGTGGTGGAAATAGAACCTACAACCTTCTGCGTTTCAATCAGCTACTAACAGTGTGTTGGTAAAGTCTCCCTTTGTTTAAATTTCATGAAAGTCCAGGCATATGTTCAAGAGTTATGCTCGGACAGAGGCATCGCTTAATAAATCTTCATATCTCAACAACTATACCACTTATCAAAAAAATCCACAACCTGGGTGCCACACTGGGTGCCAGCCAGTACAATGTTACCCCTTCTCTCATGCCCATGGGTGCAGTAAGAGCTTGTTAAGGGATACTTCCGAAAGATGGGCAGCAGCGTATCTTTTCGTGTCAAACTGCGCTCGCCAACCCACCTGTCAAGCGTGGTTTGTATAGCAACTACCTTTAATAGAGATCCATGAGGGAGGCCTGTGTTCAGTAGTCGACGTTTCACGGTTGAAATAATGAATTAATTTTGTTATGTTTTGAATTTCATCAAAATCCAATCATCCGTTTTAGAGTTATCCTAGGAAAAAACTGCGGACATATGTACATATATACAAAGAAATATTCAGCCGAAAGGCCTAGTTGCCACTAAAAACATTTCGCTGCGCTTACTCGCTCGATTAAAGAAATATGATATCTTTACAATTTTTCTTTATTGGTCTAGCTGTTCACCTACAGCTGTGTAAACAAAATGGTCGTGCGTCGTATTAGCGAACGGATTGCGGAGTGCAGATTGGGGTGTTAATGAGAGACGCCTGAGGTATTATGTGCGGGAATTGATGTGGAGTGAAGGGGTCGGGGCGATGTACGATAAACACAGCTACTTGAATAGTACCTACCGACAGCTCCGGCTGAAAGGGCTTGGTTAAAAATAAAGTCGAGATTGACGGAGAAACTGAGAGTCATCATCTCAGTAGGACTACTGTCCACGTTCACTGCTGCACATAGGCTCATGGCTCTCTAAGATCATGAGGGAGCTGTTAATATACTCGTCACGCTTGGCAGGCGGGTAGGGAAGCGCAGTACGGGATGTTGATACACGGAAAGCCGCTGCTGCCCATCTTTCGGAGGTATCCCTTGGCAGATTATTACTGCATCCACGGGAGGAGAGGAAACATTCTACTGCCGGCAGCCCTACGACATACTCAAAGTAGGTTTCGATATTTCGAAGATGCCTGTATCAGAGATTAGAGTGCACTGCCATTGTTTATTTTTCTTACATAACATTATTTTTTTAAGCAATGTTCCATAATGGTGAAGCTTTCCGACTACTCTCATTGATGCGGTTAACTTCAGCACGCCAGTCTCCCGCGACCACGACCAGGTGCAATCCGGTCGAACGGTCGGGAATAAAATAGAGGTATTACGCGATAAATACCCGATAATCCAGTATAGTAAAAATACTCTTATAGAGTTTGGTTTCATGGAAAAAAATTAAAAGTTTGCTGGAACATTTTTAAATGGGAAAAATTAACATTGGGATATTATAAGAATTAACCTTGAAATGATATTATCATTGTATTTGCTTGTAAACCTCGTTTACATTGATCCGACGTAGCTAAATAGACTTAAACGTCATCTTATCAAACGAAAAAAGACCAGACTTTTACGTACGAAGAAAATAACAAAGCTCTTCCATAAAGTGCCGCTAAGCTCATTCCCATACATATCCTGCAAGCACACTAGATCCTTCCCGAAGTGGGTTATCGCTGAGCGCAGAGCTAGACCCCCTCATTACTTGCACAAGGAACCTCACTAAAGGAACAATAACATCGACCGTCTTTCCTTTCAAGCCCCTTGCACTCCATTTTCCCTAACGATCGAACCTGACAATATCTACGTTCTTAACGGTCAATTAAATCGACTTTGACTGTGGGCTGCCATTTTATAACTCTTTCGGTGCTAAGTGACGTTATGTTTATCGACGCCATTTTTAAAAGTCCGGTTGCCGTTACCTGCTTGGTTTGCAGTAGTTCGATTCAACTGTTTGTTCTCGAGACTTGTTTTTAAAGCGTAGTAATATACGAGGGGGTACCCAAAAGTAGCCAAACTTAGTTTTTTTTAATCTGTGATTTCGCACCGTATTTCGTTTGCGCCAACCACGTTCCGTCACTGGTTTGCTCCGACCCTCGCGTTGGGTGGCGTAGGCGCCGAGCGCCGGTTCGGGATTGTTCGGAGCGTAGCGAGCGCATGGCAAACCTACGACGCAAAGGCGCGGGGTCGACCCGCCACTTCGCTCCTGATCATCATCCCTTTCACACCATCTGTCTGTATAAACTAAGTCCCCAGATAAAATTCTAAGGTTGAGAGTATTATATTATTATTGTTAAATACTGATTATTATATTATGATAATTGTTGTAAATATTATAATTGTACTTGTGTTGATTAAAACTGGTTAAAGGTCTCTTTATTTCTTTATCTTGTTTAATTTTTCAACAAAAAACCTTGAATGCCCTTCAAAGTAATATCCACTGGCACTAATACAGTCTAATCTTTGAGAAGAAGGGATTTTAAGTTTAATGGCCGCGCGCTGCTGTTCTCAAGAATCAGCCATTGCAGAAACGACGACCTCACAAAACAACTGTCACCAAAAAAATCACATAAACCGAACTTAAAATTCTTTAGCGCAGCTTAGCGGGCTTTAACGGTGTCTCTATGCCTGTGTGCCTGGCGGTAGAACGCTGTACAACAAAAGCTACCCACCACAACATTAGTTCAGTTTCTTTGGAATACACCCAATTTAAGTTGGATCTATAATTATGTGTAAGTGCTGTGGAAACATTGGCTTTTCGGGTGCTAGTTAATGCTTCATTTAACTTTTGAGTATTTTTTTTGCGTAGGTACTCTTAATTGAAAGTGTTTCTATACGAACTCAGTAAGAAACTTCCGCATTGTTTCCTAAACCACGGAGTTCTGTGGTACATAAGATAAAAAAAAAACATATACAGGGTGGAATTTTGTAATGCCACCTGGAGGGAAAGTACTCTAGAAAAATTAGTTACTTTACCATTACTTTTATATACTTACTTAAAACAATTTAAGATTTCATGGTTTTTCTTTTATATTGTAAGGTTTCCTTTATCTTTTCAAAAATAAAGAAATGATTTCTTTGAGTTAAATTTTCTATCTACAGTATTAGGAGTACTTTTCTTCCTGGTGGCATTACAAAATTCCATCCTGTACATAAAATACAGTCGTCTTGAGAACCTCTGTAGGGGACAGGATAGGGCTGGTAAAATTATCACAGAAAGTTGATTTCGAAGAGTGGCGAGCGGAAGGAAAAATGCACCCACCAAACGTGCGGTCACTGGGTCGTAAGAGGAATTAATATTTATAATATAATATTATTATAATTAAATAAAGAATTAATAATAAAGGAGGTAATTTGCTACGCCTACCTCGTCCCTCGCGCGATCCATGAGCATTTAATTGACCCTTCGCGCGTCACTCGATTTATTATTTTATACCACAGATAATGTAGATTTAACTTATCGACGCCGCTGCCCATCTTCCGGAGGAATCCCATAGCAGGCTCTTACTGCATTATGAGAGGAGGGGTAACATGCAACTGCCAGCGCCCCACGGCAAAATAAGACTTGAAATTTGAAATTGAATTGAAAGTCAAAAAGTAGATGAGGCGAAAATGTGAAGCTGATCAAACAAAGCGCGCGCACAGTGATGCACAATACGAGCACTTCCGCCCGTCTAGTAGTGCGCATTGTCATGCTAAATATTAATTATGCTTTGTTTAGGGAAATTCATTTTTAAAAGTCAATGGAGAGTTCTTCCGGTCCCGAGCTGCCTCACCGATTCCGGAACGAGAGGTCAATTCAGCGCCTTTGTTTCTTTACTAAGCTGCTTTTTTCACCTTAAATAACACAGTCATTTAATTATTCCCTAGCGTGTGGTGCTATTATGAATAAAATAACATCGGCCCTGTAATGATGACACTCACAATTTAACATTGACTGGACACCTGTGATCTTCTTCATCAGTTCCACTTCACCAAATCATACTTTCTGGGTGCATGAGCTGTTACTGATAATACCAAAAACTCTTTTATGTAGGTGTGCCTTTAAAATTTTAAGTTTCTTAGATTTCTCATAAATTCCATCATTAAAACTGACAGTTTTGAAAGATTTTTGGTTTAAATCGTCGGAGTTTTGAGGTAATTAAGATAATACAGACCTCCTTTTTTGACGTTAGTTCAAAACAGATTATTTCACCGACACCTTTAAAACTCAAAGCATCAGCAACAACTGAAACCATATTCAAATCCAATTTAAATTCGCAATTAAAAACATTTACATATAATAAAAATTTTAAACAATTGTTGATTCAAGAGCCTGTAGTCAAACGGATGATTTAATAACGAGTCCTATTACAAGAGATCATAATTCATTTTCGCATTAGGGCCGCGGGCGACCCTCGTCGGCTACTCATGCGCTTGTCAGCCCGTGATGTACGATGATGGCCGATGGGGAAAGTTCACACAGCTCCAAGTGAATCTTGCAAGAGGATACAATGCCTTTGCTAGATCACTAGCGAGGCATTTATTAGGACTTGCAAAAGGTAAATGAAAGTTCTAATTTAGTAAGGTGATAGTTGTCTTTCCGTATATCAACATACTATGCGCTCACTTATTCGCCTGCCAAGCGTAGTGAGCATGGCCACAAACCTTTATAATCAGTGCTTTTAGCTCCATGAAGAGACCTTTGTCCAGTAGTGGACGTCCTGCGGCTGTGGTGATGATGATGGTGGCCTCATTACTATTTTGAGTTTGCAACCTTGAGGGACCGCCGCGCCGCTCTCGCCGCATTATTGTAAAAGTGGCACCAAAAACCAGCGTTCGGAGAATATCTTCTCTCCAACGTAACCTAGGCTAATAATATATTATAGATTTTATCAGGAAAAAATAAAGAGCAAAATTCCTGCAACTTTTGTAAGAAAAATATTTCAATCAACTGAATAATATACGAGTTACAGTGGAGTCGATTCGCAAAATCGCTTTATTTTTGTTGGTGAAAGTTTGTATGGAAATTAAATTTCGCGCAAATATTGGAATATAAATATGATAAAATACGAGTACATAAGAATAATAAAATACATTGCAAAAGCTATCTTTTATGTCTTCAGTGGTCTATACAAAGTTATGGCCAAAACAAGAAATCTATAGAGAAATAGAAATCTATCACAGTATTGAAGTGATGATTATTACTAGCACGGTAGGTAAGGTTTTGATATTGCGGTAAATATGTAATATGTTGTAAAGGTTTTATATACAAATGATTTGATTTGAGTTGATATTAATTATTCGCGGTTTAAATTAGGCACGTACGGACGGAGCGGGTCGTAAACTTGGGAAGTCAATTTAAAAATAAGAGTTATGTATTTAAAAGGGTGTTATTTGAGAACGTAGCAAGGTGCTTAATCACTCGTTTAAACTGGTAAAATTGAACGATACTACGATTTAGCACAGAATAAAACTTGGAACACAAAAAAATAAATAGAGTTTATCATGTACCCAAGAACTCTTTCTGACCCTCTCCGATTTTAAACAACTTTGCGATTCATAAAACAACTCCATATATGTAAGATTATTTAAATTGACCAACCACTTTGCAATAACGATCTCACAAATCAAACAAACGGCTATTTTTGCACAAACTCCCAAACTATCAAACATTACAATTTACAATAGCAACTAGGAGCCAGCCATTCGGCGAAATAGATAAAGTTACTTTGATTAAGTTTGTGCAAAACTTCACAGGAAGTTGCAGGATTCGGTCGCTCGCAGAGATGTACTTAATTACTCGGCTATGGCGTGGAGTGCCGGCAGTAGAATGTTGCCCCTCCTCTCTTACCCGTGGATACAGTAAGACAGGCTCTTAGGGATACCTCTGGAAGATGGGCAGCAGCGTCTTCCCGTGTATCAACATGCCGTACTGCGTTCACCAACCTGCCTGCTAAGCGTGGTGAGTATGGCAACTACTCCTCATGGATCCATGAGGGAGGCCTGTGTTCAGTATTGGACGTTTTACGGCTGAAATTATGATGACTCAGCTATGGCGCCTGCCGGGCCTAGGTGCTGGGACCAATGAGAATTACAACTCCAGGTTTAAACTGACAGTTGTACCATCATTTGACAAGTGACGGCTTAAAGAAGAGCATTAACAGTTTTATACGTAGAAGTAATGAATAGCAGTTGCTGACGCCGTATAAATTTTAGACATGAAAGGGCAATTAACTAGAAGTAATTTTGGTATTTATGGATCACATCTTTTATTGATGGCATTAGTTTTATAGACATCGCAGAGCAGTCTTTAATCTAAGACATAAACTGTGAACATAAAACTAATGGCGCACAAAATTGAAAATAAATATTAGGATTTACAGTTTCCACTAACTTCTGTTCATACTAGATAGAGCTCACTCTAGTTTTATGTCTCTGCAAGGCTCTGCGGCGGTGAACTTATTTGCGTACCCACACAGCCTTCGAAACATTTATTCACGTTAATTTATAACTGTTGAACTGGGAATCAGATTCAATTAGTTTCTTGGAGAAACAAGATGCAATTAGGTATTCTGAAGTAAGAGGTTTACTTGGGAAGACTCCGGCCTCAATTCCAATGAATGAGTCTTCTCAAGTAAACCTACCGGTGCTGAGTTCATCACAAAACATTGGTTTAGTAACGAACTCTTAACGGTTTGAAAGAAAACAACAACAAACTTCAGCTCTCTTCAAATAGGTCAATGTAAATTACCGACAAAACATTTTAATTCTATAAAATCATTTGTCTCGTCTAAAATATAATTATTGGAAAAGGTATTGCATCCATGGAAATCGAATTTAAAGATGAAAGATAAACATGTGTTTATTTTGTCACAGAGTTATCATAATATTATATTCTTAAAACGAATTAAGTTTAGGCAGAATACGGTGACAAAAAAGGCCACTAGTCAGCATGTGCTGTGGCAAAGCAGGTCGTACCACAGCGCTGGTCTTCCGTAGTCGCATTTGCGATTGAATTTAAATTTCTATAAAGTGGCTGGCAATTTTGTGTATGAAAGCAGCGATTTTCCAGTCGTTTGTCATCGCGCAGTTTCTCAGCAACAACGGCACTCCGTAAATGATCTACACGACGCGCGGCCACATAACATTGCTCTATGATAAACGACTTAGGGACGCCTGTTCGCCCCACTGCTGTGTTACGGGCTTAACTGTCGTAGCTGCGTAGACCTGCCGCGTAGCACTCTCGCTGTAGCAACGTTGAGTTTCGTAGCAATTTGTGGTATTTCTAGAACGAGCAGCTGTTGGCTATCGGATCTTGTTTCTTAGAATAGGTTATGCTTTTTTATTTAGAATTTTATTATTATTATGTTATTTTAAGCACTGACATTATATTTTAGATTCTCTGACATAGCCAAGTGTACTTTATGTTCCTACAGTTAAATAATTGAATATCTCCAAATAAAACATCACATCGGCGACGTGTCTAATCCGATGACCTAACTATAAAAGTGTATTGAGGTGTTATTGTATTCTTTATTATGTATCTATGATATATATTAGTATTATGTGTATATGTATCTACAACCTTGTGATGTATTTTTATATGTTAACGTAGTTTAATAGTCCTTACCTTGCTGCAACACAGTTTATAACTAGCACGGGAGTTAAGGTTTTGCGGAAAATATGAAAATATGTTGCAAAGGTTTTCTTAAATAAATGATTTGATTTGATTTGGTTTGAAAGCATTTACGAGAAAGGAATAATTTTTATCCGATGTCAAAAAGAGGTTCTGAAGTCGTCTGCATTTTTTTTTTTGTTACCTCCAATGCTATGTAGTTGCTATGTATGTAGTTTATGACCCGATTTGGAAAATTATCTTTGGATTCAGATAGGTCCCTTTTTTCATAACCCTGTTTCTACAAGGAACTCCTGAAACATTAGGTTTTTAGTATTTTCAGAAACAAGTCGAGCATTTGAATTAAGAATGTATGATTTGGTGAGCTGCAACTGATGAGGAAAGCCACAGAAGGGCATTGAAACTCTTCAATTTTAGAAACTCACGGGGCAAAATAGCGAAAGATGGCTGTATGTACCAATATACTTATGGTCGCACTTTCCTACTCATCATCATCAGTGATTAAGTAGTTATACTACTGCTAATGTGTTCATGCCCTCATGTTCAGCTCTAATGCACTTCTTTCGATACATGATATTAATCAGGGTCAATAAAGTCGAATTTATTTTGTTAAAATATTATAGAATTATTAAGTGAAGGTAAAATATGAGTTCAACTGCGTTGCTTTCACAGTTAGCTAAATGTAATCTAAATCAGGGTTCAGGCTATAAAACAATATTGTGTCGTCTCTGCAATTAAATAATACAAACTGGAAATTTGTCACACCATCATCAGGTTTTGAGTGTAATTTATTATGAAATTATGGCTCTTGTATTAGTGTTTATGCCTAATACGCGCCAATGAAAATCAAAGCTGACTACATGCACTAGCAACAAACTTCAGCTATCTCAAAATAGGTTAATGTAAATTATCAACAAACATTTCTATTCTATAAAATCAATCAAAAAAATCAAAGCTAACTACTCTACACCACACCAAAATATTTACGATATTCTTGTACTTAACGAGTAATACATTTTAATCAGTTTTGAATCTATTGTAATACAGCTGAATATCAGGTAAAGTTTCTTGATTTATTAATGACAACGGAGAGTTTGCACAAATGAACAACGCGGCAAGGACTAACAAAGTAAACAGGTCTCTATTATGTTTCTGCTCGGATCGCGGGTGTCGAGTCGAATCGAGTCGACAATCGAGGCAAAGTCGTCTAACGTCAGCGTATCCGATTCTAATTTACGATTCTCGTGCTGAGGACATATAACTTTGGTATTAGTAACATTTATAATACTCTTTTTATATCCGATGAAGCATTCGTCAGACATCGCTATCGGTTTAAAAGCAGATCGCATAAATTTGCATGACAAACGTACCGCCGTACTGCAGAAGGGGCATTATTTTTTTTAAGAAAAATATGACGACCTTCCCCGACGGAGTTCCAGGTCTATTTCCATAAATAATAAATAACGATCGAGGACGGAGCAAAAAGTATTCGCTGATATTTATTCCGTTCGCGAATTTTTATCCACTTATCGAGTTTTATCTTTGTTGGGCGGAATTGTCAGCTCAGACGCCGCCAGCCCTCGCGAGTTATTGAAACTACTCTGCTTGTATCAATGACGGTATATTCTAAGGCGTTTTGTTTTGTTTACTCTTGTGAAAGTTCGTTAAGCATCAGTGTTCTTTAAATGAAAAATTGATCAAGGGATATAAACGAAGAGTGGAAGGATGGTACACGAATTCAAAACAAACTATAACTATAAATTATTTTGTATACCTACATACATAGAAGATCAGTTTAATGATTGAATCTTTTATTGTATTGATTGATGCTTCGTTTACGAAAAATGGTGATTTTAGTTAATAATTTGGATTGAATATTGTACCGAGACTTTTGAACCCCCAACTGTGTCTCATTGACCTGCTTACCCACTACTGAAATCAAAACGTACATATATCACGAAGATGCGATGTCGCGTCGCATCGCAACGCTTTCATGTGAGTCAATTTATGCATAGTAAACGACATGCGGGTACGAGTGAGCGATCGAGTGCCCTATACATCCGAGGCGGAGTGACTCATTACAGGCTTTTATGTAAATACATACATACTTACGCACCGATTGATTCATTTTTGATACGCAGTGAGCACTTTTACGTTATAAAAACTACGCTTACGAGTGTACTTTATCTACCTCACTCGTCATAAAAATACGCCTATACATTGTTGTTGATTTCTGAAAGCGGTTTTGAATAGCTTTAACGTGTTTTAGAGGACTTTGTAGTTTTCAGGATTGGATAAATCTTGCCCAGCACTATCCTGTCAGCTGGAGGACTATCTATAGCTACGAGTCTTATTGAAGGTTTACTCTTACGAATTATGATTGCAATGTAAGTGTGGTTAAAATAATTTTATGAGTTATGCTAGAGGGATCATCTTCAGCCCGTGTCAGTCCACTGCTGGACATAGGCCTCTCTCATGGCACGCCACTGAGCTCGATCTTCAGCTTTTCTTCTCCAATCCCTGCTCGCTGTCTTACGAATATCATCACCCCACCTAGCTACAGGGCGCCCTACACTACGTTTGCCGATACACGGTCTCCACTCAAGAAACAGCCTGCCCCAACGGCCATTGGTTCTGCGGCATATGTGACCTGCCCACTGCCACCCTGGAAAAGTTGAGCTCCCTCCCTAAAGTACAAAAGGTGGCCAGATTCTAGGTTTGTAGTGTCCTTTCCCTCTCTTCGGACAATACATAGAACCAGAACGTGCCACGCTATGCACTCCAGTTCTTCTTTTCATGGCAGAAGATGCTCATCGAGTCGCAACGTGCGTCCGTTATACGTAGCCAGGGTCAGTTGTTGTTTGTTAGGTTGGCGGCCTACCGTAGCCCTGAGATTCTTCGCACCCCATGCCCCGCCGTTACCATGACTGCTGCCGTGGTCACGAATAGCGGAACGACCGGGAACTGGAGGCCGTACTATATTTTGGCTTGCCATGAAATAATTTGCTCATAATCACCACGCTGGGCATGCGGGTTGGCGATCGCAGGGCGTAACTTCTTGCTGACTACAGCTTATGCTATACCGCCATTTTTTCGGTCGTCAGAGCCTTGTCCGTTGGTCAGCAGGATGCACCGCGGGCAGGACAGGTTGACTTGGGGAGCGAAGATGGTAGGCGTCCCCCTTACACCCCGCTAGAGGGATAATAACATATTAACAAACAAACAGTTTTCCTAAAAAAGAATCAAAACTGATAATGCACTTTCCTGAGGATTTAACTAAGTTTTGAACAGAGTTTTGAGGACAAACGTAAATCATGGTGATCTGGATTTACATATGCCAAGATAAACCATAGAGCGTCCAATGAAGGCCCGGAGCTGCGATGAGGTCTGACTCCCCTGGGAGCGCAACAGTTCAGCATTTAGTCTCCCCCCCCTCCCTCTTCCTTTCTTCCGCTTGCGCCGGCGATTCACTTGTCTCATTACTGCACGAACGACAACGCTCTAGAGACGAGCAGTCTTGGACAAACACAGTTGAATGCAGGAATGGCTCGGAATATGCACAAGTTCTAAGTGTTATGTTGTTACTAAGACTTAGGTTTCATTATGCATTGTGTCGTCTTTGATCGTTAATTTTATCGCTAAGATAAGCATGTAACATATTAATTTAACCCTATAGGAAATTGTCAACTAGCTTTGCGAAACTATAAAAGTAACGTTAAAATGTTTAGCTATGGTTCACAGCAAAAAACATGTCGTTTTTTATCGCTTATCTATGAATACCGTGTTAACGGCTCCCAGTGCATCCTTTTTCAAAACAAATTCACGCCGTTCTACAACGTAACACAACCGTATAGGTGTTTAAATCGCTTGCAGTGGTATATTGCACCCGCGGGCGGGCGCGGCGCTGGCTCGCGAGTCCGCCCATATTTCATGCTCTTTATCACGCCGCTCATAAAAACAAACTAACCGCTGTAAACAAGGCTCATTCTTTGCAGAGATAGGAAAACTAGAATATAAGAATATTTAAATCAGTTGAGATAACGCGGTAAGGGAACACCGCGGCTTGATGTCGACTGAAGCGGTTCACTTGACACGCAAGGCTGCTCGGAGTTTTTAAGGATCTTTTTGCAGTACGTACCTAATTTTGGTTCTCGTTTTTCTCAATCTCCGAGATTGAATGTCCTGAAAATCCGTAAACAGTGTTTTCATAATCATCGTTTGTTCGAATAATCAGAATCTATGATATAAGGATCCCTAATTCAGAAATTCATTCATTTATTTCCATAGTTTTCAAATTACAAAACATAGGCACGTCTACTTAATGATATAAAAAAATCATTTTTTATGAGGCACACCCCGTCTACATAAGATCAAATATGTTACGCTGCCGCGGCTTGCTCACTGCGCAGTTTTTTGAGATTAATTTTAGTTAGCAGCGCCGTGTTGGCTGACGAAAATTGATCCCCGACGATAAAATCTAAAAAATAATAACCAACTTCTATATATAATAATAACTAGTTCTGTCAAAGGCAGAGTATTGAGTTGGTTATAAATAATCATAATAACTGCCTGTCCATCTCGGTCCTTTCACAGGCAGTGTTTTTGGATGGTTATGAAAAAAACCTAATAACCTACTAAGTCCGTCCGTCTCGGTTGTCTTTGGATCGTTTTATTATCGTTTGATAACATTTGGAAACATAATTAGTATTGTGATTTGTTATTATTATGACACATATGTATGTTTATAATGATGAAAATTTTGGCAAGCATATATTATTAGGTAACATAACTTTATGCATAAGGATAATGCTCCTTATATGTAACTTGGCAATATGTAAGGATAATTAAAATTTAATTAACCATAAATATTTAATTATGTAAGGATAAATTTAAATTTAAATTATCCTTACATATTGTCAAGCTTAGGATCAAAATATAATGAATGTTTCAGACACACTATTTATGATTTTTGGACAATCTATTTTCGGAGACGAAAGCCCACCCCTAAATTTTAGACATAAAATGTACTTACTCACTCCATGGGCTCAGGGACCCAAAGTGAGTCTTAAAATGTAAGTCTTTTTTATTAGAACACGCTATTTATTAATGCCTCATGAATTTTATTGAACTAACTTTATTGACTGCATCCATTTCTCTCGTTGACAGGTTTCCCCTGGGTTAATTGACGTAGTCAAATAACTTTGCGCCTACAAGTTGGCTATCTGTCTATTCCATATAGTTAAAACTACCTGTCCCGGCCAACTTCGTATTGCACCTACCACTGCAAACACTTACTACAACTACCCTACAACTACTAATTCATCCAAATCAGTTCAGCGGTTCTGACGTGAAAAGGAAACATACATACATACATTCATACTTTCGCTTTTATATATTAGTAGGTTAAATTTGTCCAAGAAACTGTCAGCCATATTTAACCTTGTTTATTCATAAGAAACATGACATCTTGATTTTCTTGATGAGAGTAATAGCTTTTGCTGTCTTAATTTCCTTCATTATTCAAGGAAAATCGAAAAGCTAAAGTTTCTCGGTAGTTTACTTTTATCAATGTTTACTTTAATCTGGTATCTTTTGATTGAGTACAATGGAAGCTTCAGTGAGGCATCGCCTTGAGGTATCTATAGTAGCTATGGTTGAGTCAACTAGGGTCGTTTTGAGGTTTATTTTTGTAAGGAAAATTTCTTTATGGAAACGATCTGTATGCAAAAACGAAAGTGAGTTCAACATCCAAAAAAGTCTCCATTGAAAATGTATGGTTCTTTTTATTTTATGTAGAATAACAAACGTTTTGCCGAATCGAGCGGCCGGAGAGCCGCGTCCCGATTGCGATGTTATGAAAAAGCTTTGATTTTGATCTCTTTGAAATTTAAAAAACAACAATAATTGGAGGTTTCTCCAAAATTCTTCATTTCGAACGGAAAATGATTTTCCGTAGACAGAGCCTCGACCCATATTTATTAACTATAAAATATATTATCAGGAAGCATAAGAAAAACTGCCACTGAAATAATGTTATAAATTGAAAACTACGTGCACAGAATATTGTTCGCTTGCCTTTTCGAATTACCATTGCAAAACAATACCTATTAATATTAATTTAAAATTGCTTTTCCATCGGAGCGCGAGGTATAATTGCGCGCGACTCGAATATCCGGCTCAAAGGACCAGGAGGTTCTAGAAATGCGACAGAATGAACGTTGTATTGTACAACTGGACTGTTCAGGATAAATACGACGGCAGCTAAAGACTGCTTTCCTTTATATTGCATTGTGGGAAGAAACACTGGGTTCCTAACAGAACATTCTACGTTAAAGAAAACATTCAAATGTGTGATATAACTTGCATTAGCCGTTGGTGTAGCTCTTACTTTTTCTCTGCTAAGTTGTGGTATAAAGTGACTAAATATTTTACTGAACGTTCGACTGTATCGACGGCTTCAAAGAAAAATTGTTAAGCAACATTTGCACCTTGTGTTATTTTTACAAGTCAAGCTTGTATAGATAATAGCTGACATTCTTTTTTAGGGTTCTGTACCTCAAAAGGAAAAAACGGAACCCTTATAAGATCATTTTGCTGTCCGTCTGTCTGTCTGTCTATCTGTCGGTCTGTCAAGACCCTTTATCACAAGAACGTGTGGAGGTATCGATTGAAATTAAAACCATATACTCAAAACTATAGCTTCTTTAAGCTGTGATAAAATCAATATACTAAGTTAACCATAAAAAAGATACGGAATCACAGGCCCAAAGACCTAGAACTATGAAATTTGGCAAGATATTATATCGTCTTGTACTTTTGATGCAGAGAAAAAACTTTAAATTTGCAATGAAATCATAAAAAAGTACAAAAACTAGCTACCCTACATATATGTCATAAATTGAATTGGTGACCAAATCTTTTAGTGTATTTTAAAAACTTCTAGTTATATATTATTTTCTTACATACATACATACGAAACCCTCGGTGGGTGAGTCCAGCTCGCACTTATTCGGTTTCACTTAGGGAAGAGGTCAGTTGGATACTTAAATTTTTTATTTAAAATTATGTCTTTTACATAAAAAAATACGGATGGTCAAAATATATTCTGATGTAATTGTGATCAGAAAATAAGCGAAACGTAAATTAACCCCGCGCTGCCGCAGTACGTGGTGAGCTTAACATACCAATAATTATTGCATTGTCTCGTATTGAAAAGCCACTGTTGCTTACTGGCCCAATGCAATGCAGCTCCCGAACCTTCCTTTCAAAAAGCGATCCTGTCACGACGTATTAAGGGTCAAAACAGACCGCAGTTGGTAGGGTGGGACTAAATGCTTATAGTACAATAACGGTGTCGTGACCGCGCATACATTGCTAGTGCGGGTTGAGCCAAAAAGCCGGGCTCCGTATTGTTGCCGGATGAATTGTTAACGCTATAATTAAAATAGTTACTGTACTGAACCTAATAATACTGTTCAGAGTACATAATAGTAAAATAAATGTATAGTCCAACATAGATAACAACATAATTATTGTAAAACGAGTAACCAATTTAAATTTTATGGAATTAAGCAGTGAAAAAATTTATGTTATGTGCAATGTTAAGGAAAATAACTAAACATATGTTTAATAAATAAGTAAATTCCAAATGTTTTTAAAAAGCCGGACATATAAGTGAAAAGTTTAGCTCAGCTTTACCGATCGGAATATTTAAACACAGCCGGTCCGGTATGGTTACACTTGCCAATTTATTAGCGCCACGTGATGATCATTCCGATAGGTTATTATCATCTAGAGTGTTCTGTGTTGAAGTCGATACATAATACAGCAGAATCTTAGCAATATTACGTAGTTAATCAATTTGACATACCTAAATTGTGACACATACAGGGCATGAAGTCAGCCGCGCGGGAGGCGGCGTGGCAACGCAAATCCGGTCTCGAACCCAGCGGACAGATCGCGTGGCGCTAGAGCGGCGTAGTGTTGTGCTTATGATAAATTGTGTCCTTGCATGATTTTATGCAAGGACACTAATTTCTTATTGTAAGTATTGACTAACGAGATATCTACTATCATTTCTCAAATCATTTTAAATATCCCGTAAATCGACACCTGCAATTTAAAACATGGTAACTCATTTTTCACTACTTTTCAGTAGAGCGAATCAAAGATTTAAAAATTTCTTACTTTGTTCCTACAAGTCCTAGGGCCCTCCAACTTTGTAAATATATGTAAAAAGGAATAATCTACATTCCTGTATGACTAATACGTTGTTTACTTATGTATTTTATATATTTTTATGACTTACAATGATGTTTCACGAAAAACGGTTTTCTAAATTACAGTTGTAACTCAGACATACAATGCAATTTAGTATGATAATAACTAATTCACCGAGAAAAATAATTGTAAGTCTGAGTTACAATGCACAATATTTATTTTATTCTACTATTTGAGTTACCATAAAAATAAAAAAAAATATTAATTAGCAAAATTTTTATTATTATTATTCTAAAATATCAAAATTAACCTAAAGATAACCTTTACAATCAGGTTCACAAAGTTTCTAAATTTTACAAAGTAATGTAACATAAACATATTTTTAAAATATTGTATTAAACTTTTTAAGGACGTACAGTTCCCGTTAGGCTTTTTTGTATTTGGGTGGAAGTGGGGGAATTGTCTTTTGTGACAGAGGAATGACTTGCTTCACCCTCCAGTTCCACGCAACTACAATAAAGTTTGACAGATAATGTAAGATGAAATAGACAAATTAAATCTTTACTGAAAAAAAATAACCATAAACAAATCAGCCTTTTAATTTATATCATTATATCATTTTGCCTCTGCTTCCACGCAAGTTCATATATTTGCGTGAAAGCAGAGACTCCGCTCTATTAGTGCGTGCATTGCGTCACCCTCATTTTGAGAGTGTCCAACTTCGAAAAAGTGATGATTTATAGTAATATTGAACATCTTGCTATCATACGCGTACATCGAAAATAATATCCTATTTTTATTTTGTCCACCACAGCTATCGGAGTAGAAATTAAATTCAGTATAACCTTCCTGAACCTTCATTTTTACAAAGTCGAAAACAAAACGACTGATTTCATTCGAGCCTTTACGTCCGATAGTTTCGTCTCACACATAGCAATATCCTACACGGGTAATCGTGTAGGATATTGCTATGTGTGAGACGCAAATATATGAACTTGCGTGGAAGCAGAGGCAAAATGATATAATGATATAAATTGAAAGGCTGATTTGTTTATGGTTATTTTTTTTCAGTAAAGATTTAATTTGTCTATTTCATCTTACGTTATCTGTCAAACTTTATTGTAGTTGCGTGGAACTGGAGGGTGAAGCAAGCCATTCCTCTGTCACAAAAGACAATTCCCCCACTTCCACCCAAATACAAAATAGTGAAATTATAAGTAGCAAATTTCCTTTTATAAAAAAAATTGATACTTCTGACTGTGGAGTGTTTAGAACTTTTTGTAAATCATAAACTGCTGTTACAACAGAATCAGAGTTCTTGGCTCAGTTCTTGTCAATGTCCTTCAATGTTCTAACTACTTCTTTATTTGCAACATGTAAAGCTAAATCATGTTCTGACTTACTTTTATCAGTTACACAAGCGTTTCTAAAAATGTCACATTTGGGGCGCTGGTCCTTCTTAGACTTGTTAAACTCAATATTAAATTCCGTGATAAATATTTGTCAATATTGCAGAGATGTAGCCACTTCCTGATCAGGATGTTTTTCTTTCATAAATTCATTAAGTATATAACTTATAAAGAATAGGTAAGCTTAGTTCTGCATCCAGGTATTGTTTAGATGATCTACTTCTTACGTAGTGTGAGTCTACCAATGGCATTTATATGTGATTTCGAATAGATTGTTTAATTTGGTCGGGAATAATATTTTTGCGCGAGCGATTGCTCTAATATAATTTAAAATGATACCTGTAGCAGAATTATTCATTTTTTTGAAAAGAGTTTGTATCCACATATCGCTTATTGAAAAGGTATTTAATAACATAGTTTTACAAGTTCGTATTTCTTGACCATCTAAGTACAAATAATACTCAAAAGAACACTTACGTCGGCTAGATGAAGCTGACCCAGCCATAATTTGTTTTCTCGAAACTCTTTTTACAAGGTCGACTTAAATAATCAGCTGGTTTATTATGATCACCTAATGACCAAAAATTATTAAATATTGAATTTCTTTGGTTTTCTGTAATCAATTCTCGACATTTACAACCACAGCTTGGCTTAACTTCTTTTTTTGGTATTAGCTGTCCCTTTCTATTAGTGAATTCTTCGCCTAAATTTTTCTTACGTTTCAAATATAATTATGTTTTTAAGAACGACAACATCGTAACTCAATTTACGATGAAAGTTGATTAAATATTTTCATTTATGTAAACTATCTTACCAAGAAAAAAAATTGTATATTATGTTACAATTATTGTTTCGTAAAATTATTAATACTTACCACGAGCAAGTGTGTGTAACTAAAGATACCTTTTTATCAGCGTTAGTGGACGATTAGTTACAATGTTTTTACGCTGGCTAAAATCGTAACGGGAGTGAATTAAGCTACAAGGGTAAGCGCAAATAAAATCGCATTTTTTTATTAGTAAGGCTGTGTTTATAACTCAATTTCGCAAAAAAGTGAGTTACAATGTTTTAAATTGCAGGTGTCGAAATATTGCATAAAATGTTCACAACCATTATAGTTTCAAAAGTTATATTACAGTCTTTGTTCGTGAAAAAAATGTCTCAGCCCACCGAAATGTCTATTTTTTAGAGTAGCGGGGTCGGTCATAAAAATAAAACAATAGATGTGCGGGCACCGCTTTACAGCTCCGCATAGCTCATACACAGCTCCCCGCCCCGCTGTCTTCGAGACTGATGCTTGTCAGTCTTGGCCAGTCGACTAAAGAGCCAAGCTTGAGGCTTGTTAAGTGTATCAATATCAAACGCGTTAGAAATATGAGTATGCCGTGTATGCCGTGGGGTGCCGGCAGTAGAATGATACCCCTCCTCTCATGCCCATGGATGCAGTAAGAGCCTGCTAAGGGATACCTCTGGAAGATGGGCAGCAGCGTCTATCCGTGTATCAACATCCCATACTGCGCTCACCAACCCGCCTGCCAAGCGTGGTGAATATGGCAACTACACCTCATGGAGATCCATGAGGGAGGCCTGTGTTCTTCAGTGGACGTTTTATAGCTGAAATGATGAATCTAATAGAAATAAAAAAAATAAATATCTTTGTAACGTCAAAATAACAGGCCTTTAAAAGAATTTTCGATACCTATAGTCAAATATTTTTTTTTTCTCTGTCTGTTTGTTCACGCTTATCTCCGAAACAGTTAGACTGTCGGGTTAAATTGTCGGGACTTTCGCTGGCAGATAGCTGTTTTATAAGAAGTAACTTAGACTACTAACATTTTAACTTAAAAATGAAAGAAACATCGTAAGGAAACCCGCGGCTTAGTTAGCTTCAGACATAACATTGACCAAGAGCAGGTCAATCTCCTCTCACTAAGCTGACTAAGCTGAGAAGATGGTATAAGTGTTGGACTAATCCATCTAACAATGTCTCAGGCACTGCAGCATCCCCTACTTCGTGGTAACCAGTTGCTGACGCTGTATAAATCATCTTCAATAGATGCAAAGACTTTACTTTTTTTAAAAATTTAGAAAAATAATTCGAAGCAAAGCCGCAGGCAGCGGACAGTGTGCAATTATTGTACAAATCATAAATGTCAGGTTACGAGTACATTTAATGTTTTCCTTAGTTTGTATAAAAAATACCGCTTCAATAACAAAGTCCTGAATCCGTTGCTGAAAATACTATAACCGCTATTCATAATCTCAGCCAAAGGACGTCCACTGCTGGGCATAGGCCTATGGTGAGATTGGACATAGGCCTATGGTGAGAATAGACATAGGCCTATGGTGACAATGGACATAGGTTTATGGTGAGAATGGACATAGGCCTATGGTGAGAATGGCAATTACCCCCTCATGGATCTAGTGATCATGAGGGGGTTATTGCCATTCTCACCATACTTGACAGGTGGGTTGGCGAGCGCAGTACAGGGTGTTGATACACGGAAAGACGCTGCTGCTTATCTTCCGGAGATATCCCTTGGCAGCTTGCCATTCTTACTGAAGATGAAGAAGAAAGAAGAAAACATTTATTTACTACACGAACAAATCACAATACAATACAACCTACTGTATAAACATATAATAACACAATAATACATAACCACCATTATGTACGCCCACTTATCATTATAATATACAAATATTTAACTTCAAAAAGTAAATTTAATAAATTTAAAAAATAACTAAATTAGTTTGCCAAGTTGTAACAGACGCACGATCTATTATATCAAATATCAAAATAACATAATTCTATAACGGTTAAACAAATCGTCGCCAACATACCGCCCATGCGTGATCATGGTTCCACTAATAGTTAATTTTATAGCTGGTCCGGGCGGCCGCACCATCCCACGTTGTTTGTCTGAGTTATCAGCATAATGCCGTCGTTACGATAACGCTCTACTTGTCACCCTATAAGACAATAATAATCACATTCATTTAATGGGAGGCGCATATCATGACCCAACATCCACTCAAGTCTAAAGACTGGGATTCATAATATAAGTTTAATCTGAAATAACCGTAATCTGATTTAGTAAGTCTTGTTGTCAAGTTGTCATTGGCGTTTAAAAAAATCATGAAAGAAGATTCTACAAAAATATCTAACGACTTTGAACACAAGCCTAGCGCGCTTACTATATTCAATTAAATTATGTTGTTTGTCTGTTTTTCTTTTGTTAGTTAACTATTCTATGAAGCTAGAGTCCTCCCGCGTCCATAACCAGGTGCAATCCGGTCGAAACGGCGGGAAAATAATAAAAAATGTATGCGATAAAATTCTGCATTTTAAAAACTAATACTAGCTTCTTGCTGTATTGAACAAATACTAATTGACTTTGGTTGTTACTGAGGCTTTGTTTTATTTTGTAAATTGACTTATCTAAGAGGCCCTAGCGGTCCCACTTAATTAACGCTTTATGAGTTTAAGTGTGACTACACTATCAACGATAAGTTCGTCTATTTTATACCAAACATTTCAATATACAAGTTGATTTTAAGTATGTTTTGTTGTCTACAATAAAGTGTTCAATAAGTAATTCTGTACTAATTTTTTGAAGTTCGTTTTCTTTTTTGGCCTAGCCAAAACATAAGTACTTAGTCATTATTTTTTTTGTTACAATTAAATTAAAATTACTACACCATGTCAAGAACACAATCTTCAAGCTGATTCCTGGAATATACGAGCCTTATTCTCGGTGTTGCAGATTCCTCAGCATTCTCGTTCTATAAAGTAATGATGTATTTCCGGATTCATTCTTATAGCGAGCGAGTGATGTCTATACATAAATCGATTTAGTTGCCTGCCGTTTCCCGAATTCTAAAGCACCAGTATTGCAGTTGCCTGAATTCAAAAGCATCGAGGGACGAGGCTTCTCTCACAGCAGGACTTTGCAGGGCATCAATGAGTGTGATTCCTTCACAGCAGCGTATGACGCGATTGTGACATGTCTGCGCTGTCTATTTCGTAGTACGAACTGTCTGTATGTTCCTAGTTTTCACAGAATGCGGCATTGTATTCTTGGGCTATCGCGTATCGAGCACACTTCTCCTTTGTTCCATTGTTCTGCATTCCGGTCCGTATTTACTATTAGAACGTTCTATCGTTAAACAATATTATGTTAGATGTAACTACCCTCTATGTGATCATTGTGTTTCAGAGGCGTTTAGACAAAGTAAATTGTACGAATATGTACATAGAAATTCAATATTATTGTCTGAGATTCTCGTTTAACAAGCTCCAAGTAGATACTTTCCCTTTAATGGTATGCATTACGGAGAAGGAAAGTATTAAGCACAAAATACATCGAGCCAACGATCCGCGAAAAGTAAGAAACGATCTTACATGGGTGACCTTTTTGGAGAAAATATGAAAAATAAATGATTGGCGACGTCGCTCGAGGAAATAAAACTATTTCGTAAGGAATATTAAGATGTTGAGGAAGTTATAAGTTTTTCCCTTAGTCAGCTTGTGCAGCAGTGGTTTTATAAGGAAAAATCAATCAAATAAAATAAAACCGGCCAAGAGTGAGTCAGACTCGCGCACCGAAGGTTCTGTGCCATCACACAATATAATATATTATAAGGCGGTTTATATTTTGTTAGAGAACATTGACAGCGCCGTCTCTTGTCGGATAGCAGAACTTAAGTTGATTTTTTACACCTTCGATGATTTCAAAAAAACTATGCAAATTAACTAGTTTGTTATAATTTTCCTGTTAACTTTACATACAATATTAGCTATAAAAGTTTCAGGGGTTTATCTTTGCAAACTTTGGGGGGTGAAAGGGTATTTTTCTAATTTTTTTAAAAATATGTCGAAAACTATACGTTTTGAACGAAAACTAAAAGCTGTTTATTAATGTGCAAATGAAGCCCTTTCATATTTTTTTTCATTTCTATAAAATTAAAATAGTTCTTAAACTAAAATACACTCAAAAACCCCTTTTGGGCTTATCCTAACCGTATCGGGCCCTCATATCTTAATTCTATACGTAGGTATGTACGTCTAACACTAAAAACAGTAGATAGTCACTACAAAATAAGACTAAAAGACTACATACATCATTATACGAATACAATACACGAAGAATCAATACTACTGTGAGACAATATCGAGTGAGGAACTGTATCGAGCATATTTACAAAACTACCTCATTTATTTCTATGCGACGCGCTTCGAGCCGCTGCCTGGAGAATAGCCTTGCTTAATGTGTTCCACTCGTATCAGGCTGTCTAATACAACTTCATAAAGTAATAATATCAAGATGTACGCACTTTCCTAGGTTTATTTTTACGTGTGATATTTATTTTTGTTGAATTACAAGTCAAAAATTACTCCTCTCTTGCCTGTGGGTGCAGTAAGAGCCTGCTAAGAGCTACCTTCGGAAGATGGGCAGCAGCGTCATTCCGTGTATCAAGATCCCATACTGCGCTCGCCAACTCGCCTGCCAAGCGTGGTGAGTATGGCAACAGCCCCTGATGGAGATTCATGAGGGAGGCCTGTGTTCAGTCACTACTGACGTCCACTGACGTTTACAGCTGCAATAATGATGACGATGACATATAAAATGATAATAACAACGAAAGGATAAATACGTAAATTTTATATATTATTTTTATTTATTTTTTGATATTTTGTTTTAATTTTTCATTTTATGTAAGTAGTAGTTTTTAAGGTTATTGTTTATATTTTTATTATTTGATTGCTAAAGCTCGATAACGTCAAAATTTGTCCAATGGATGGTACCTGGTTTACTAGGCTAAATTGGTAGACGTTTTACATTCTTGATATGTTCAGCGCTCACCTGAAGTTTTCGAGCCAGTGTTTTCGACACATCAAAAATGTTTTCGTTTTCAGCCAGTGGTATATATATACATATACATATATATAGTAGCACTTCTTATAATATCCGGGGTATATACCCTGGACTTCCACTACTATTAAGAAGTGGTTTCTGATCATTTTCATTGACGCGCTATCTTAATACTTTCATTTGCAGCTCAAGATGTTTTTTTGGTACTCAAATCTGTGTTTTTTTCTCAAGATCTTTGATCTTTTCTTTAAATATCTCCATGAACTCGACAACTTTTCTACAGCAGTACTGAATGGCTTCATTTGTCTCCTTCATCTCGCTATTTAACAATTTATCCATTTCCGTTGAGATTTCAGCTAGTATTTTTTTTGTATTCACGGATAGTTCATGAAACAGAACCATTTATTTCATCGTCTTCTTCAGTATCTTCCTCGGGAATAACGAAAGATCCTCTCCTTGCCGATTTCTGGTCCGGAACCCCAACAAACAGGTTTTTAATAAAAAAATATGTTTATGTAAAGCAACATTCTTTCAATATGTATGATCCATGAAATACAAACATGACAAGGGACATTCAAAATATGTTATTGAGCAGCTTATGGAAAATATATTGATTTATGGCAATCACTCGATGTTATCAATGATCACCGGTATTTGTTTTTATATAGAAACAAAATATTAAAATATGTCTGTTTTATGAATAAACATGAATGAAATTTATTTTATTTACGTTAAATCTACTACACAATACAATAACTTAAGACACTAAATGAATACTAATCTTAACTGCAAATTTTTGTTCGTAGCAGAGTTAAGGGCGAATATGGCCTGCCCTCAGCATTGTGCTGTACTATCGCGTTTGTTTTTTACTAACAAAGTAGTAGACACATTTATACAGAAAACAAACATTTTAAAATTGTCAAAACCTCATAAATAAATAAACAATATTATGTCTTTAACTAATGAAACATACTCAATTGAAAGACTGATATTATAAACATGTTAATTTTAAACAAGATTTTAAAAAACTGAGCGAGCCTTTTCGAGCGTTGTTTAATGCAAACAATTAGGTACGTATCAGGCATGCGAACAAATTCGCACCATTTTTAACCCCCGAAAAAAAAGAGGGGTGTTATAAGTTTGACGGCTAGTTGCAGTTTTTATTCAACAGCAGGTTTTCAAACGGTGATTCCTTAATGTGTTATATCTAAATCGGTTTAAAAGTTTACAAGATATGGGGGTTGAAAGTGGGAATTAATAATTGAATGTTTCATAATATACCCTAGAGTGGTATCAAATGAAAGGGTGATGTGTGAGATTGCTAAAGTGAGGGTACACACAAAAAAATAGGCAAACTTTGGATGTAGAACTACTGAAAATATTGAATTTCATAAACTTGTTAATGATGTGGGTCGCGGCTCGCCTAGCCTAACTAGCATAGATACTTAGCAACAAGGTTCACAATAATCACATGTCTAATAATATTGCGAGGACGCTGGCGGGGCGAGTCGAGCCGCGGTCCGGGCGAGCCTCCCATATTGCGTTGTGATGCCATATGTTTATTCCTATTCATACCCACTGGCCGATCCTTTGTACGGACAAATACGATTTATTATTTATTCGCGTACATTTGCAGTGTTGCGAGCGACTGCGTGCCCTCTTTGTTCTAACGGTTTATGGTGTAAGGTAAATAAATTATTGTTGGGTCGCGTTCTTCGGATTTTCTTTCTTGTTTTATTGGGGTACGCTTTTTGTGTTTACGCGATGTGCGTAATGTATGTGTGCGCTTATTTATTTATTGTCCGGTTTATTTTTGATAAAGGGCCGGCAATCGTGTGGACGTTTGGATTAATGTAATTTTGACGGGATGTTTTACATGGGCAAGCTTGTGAGTTGTACGGGCTCGCTGTTTACACGCGTTTCGTAAAATACGTCGAAAGGAATACATTTTAAAATTAATTATTTGACAAATTTAAAAAAATATATATATATATTATATTAAATAAAACTTAACTATACATAATTATAATAAAATTCTCTTCAGCCTAAATGTATAATTTTTAGTAAAAAATTTG
Source organism: Pasiphila rectangulata (assembly GCA_963082625.1). Taxonomy (NCBI): domain Eukaryota; kingdom Metazoa; phylum Arthropoda; class Insecta; order Lepidoptera; family Geometridae; genus Pasiphila; species Pasiphila rectangulata. The sequence continues at coordinate 23,411,118 of OY720238.1, read as the reverse complement.
GGTCAAAAATTTAAAGTTCAATAACTAACACTAGTAGCAATCTTATATATGTAGGTACTGTAGATATAGAGAGCGACATTGAGAAATGACGGTACGAGTAGTTGCCCCTTTTCTATCCGTACTTTTACCCGACTTCATCAAAAGGAGGTCCTTAGGTGGTCAATACTTTTTTAATTTTTGTTACCTCAAAATTTCATCGGTTATCGTAGAACCGAATTTAAAAAATATTTTTAGGTTTGAATTAGCTTCCAGGTTGGTCCCATTCAAAACCGGTTTCCAAATTTCAAGTGCATTAGTAGTTCCTGAGATAATCTGTTGTGACAGACCAGACTCACAGACAGACGTCACACCATAAGGGTGACTTCAGCTGTCACCATTTTGGTCCGGAACCCTAAGAAGACCTGTCCCACGACCAAGAGCGCTGAAACGTGTTCGATAAAATAACAAAAAATGTACGCGATAAAATCCTGTAATTTTAGAACTAAATAACAACTATATAAATCCCGCATTACCAATGGAAGCAGAGCGGCAGGTATTTTGGTCTTAGTCTATTTCCACACTAGAGATGCAGTTCCTATATAGACGCAGTCGCATGCACAAACAGTCAGGCGAGGTGACGGCGCCTCCGCCGGAACAGCGGGGCATGAATACTAAATGTAGTTTCGGAGCATCCACGTACACATATACCACCCTGCTACTGCGCTAACATCGTGCAATAAACAAGAAAACTCTAGTTACGACAAAAGCAAATTGTAGCGGTGCGAGAATAAGCTACACTGAAAATTAAGTTGTGTAAATAAAATATTAAAACGCGAGGAATGCCCAGCTAAATTGGTATTACTCTTTGAATATAATTGAAATGAAGAGAGACACTTAAAAACCCACTAAAAATTGAACAGCCCTCACTAAAAAGATATGACAAGAGCGCTACAAGACAATGATAAAAGTTAGTGCCATTAGTGAGTCACAAACTTAGATACTTTAGTATACTAAAGTATGGCCGCAATTGAAATTAAACTCTATGCTAACTCGTTTAATAGTGGGTATCGCTTGTTTTTAGCTGGCGGCCAACCTACAAAGAAATTTGCATGAAGTCCATAATGTGTGGTGAGAGCGAGCTAGGGTACTTGTTATTAATGGGGACGATTATTATCCGTCTCGCTAAGTACACTTTTTTAAAGCTTAATTTCATTACTTATTAGTGTTATCGTGAAAGTAGTGAGTATGGACGATAGTTTTTCCAGAATACCGAACTCTAAAACTGAATAGGACATTTCAAAAACATATAGAAGACAACCTCGATTAACGTCAAATGCGGGTAAATTGCGACTAATAACTGCTGTGGCGTGATGACAGTAGAATGTTACCCCTCCTTTCATGCCCATAAAGCAGTAAGAGCCTGCTAAGGGATACCTCCAGAAGATGGGCAGCAGCGCCTTCCGTGCATCAACATCCCGTACTGCGCTCGCCAACCCGCCTGCCAAGTGTGGTGAGTATGGCAACTACCCTCATGGAGATCTATAAGGGAGGCCTGTGCTCAGAAGTGGACGTTTTACGGTTAAAATTATATACTAGTAGGTGCTATAAGAGCGATTGTAAATTAGAAAGCAATTATCTTAATTATCAACCCATGAACCCCACATCGCACGCAGCTGAACATGGAAATTACAGAAGGAATCGGAGCAAGATGACATTTCCGCCATAATGAAAAGTAATAATGCCAAATAATTGTATCCAGCCGCGTGTAAGACGGCCGCGCACAATCAAAATGCAATTTCGTTAGGTGAAGTGGGGAGGCTCCGTCCCGGCAGAGGGCGCCAGTCGTCCCGGAACACTCGCGGCAATATGCATTGTCCGGGACAATTTTGCGCTTTTCCCCTTCTGTTGTTGTATTCGTTTTTCTCGTTTTCAATCTTTGTAATCCGTTCACATTTTGAGCGAAAACCATTTTTCAGAATCACATTGTTTTCAATTCGGCGGGAGGTAGCGCGGCTTGCGACCGCTTGCTCCAGCGAGCATTGTGCTCTCATCCTACTTCATATCTGTTATTCGTTGTTTCCACGTTTTGTAAATACAGTTCATTTTCCATTACTGTCGGCCCAACGGCCGTTTGTAGGTTAAAATATAGCTTTTACAACATGATCACTTCTCCACCCTAAGTACCTCCTTAAAAGGTAGGTATAATAGGCTTATCGTTATGGAAATATAAAAACGAGGGCAAAACATGGCAACCGGCGCATTTCATAATCGCGTTAAGTGCTTATTGGATTAGCACTTATGAATGCCCGCTGGCTTAGTACAGCTGTGTACGCACCAGTTATGTTCTCATCAAGATGGGCACGATGACAGGGTATAATAGTCAAAAACCTATTTAGTCCGTCAGTTAGAAAATACACAAATAAAAGACAAGTATTTTTGTTTTTCAGATTAATGAAACTTGAAGGGAGTGGGGGGAGGTTTTGCTCAGCAGTGGGATAAAAATGGCTAGTAACAGTAATTATCAATCACCTGGTACCTGTAACAAAAGATCTGCTTACTGGGGCTAGTTGGTGTGAAATGGCATTATTTATCGTAAACCCGGTTTTTTAATAAAATTTGTAAAATAATTTACTTTATTTCTATACCTTGTTATTACAAAACTTAAACACATCTCCTTTTAATTTTGACAGTGTATAAACCTACAATTCAAATTAGATTAGTCATACAGGTCAAGTGCACGGGCCACTGACGTACGGGTATCATTATTATTATGTTATATTTATTTCATAACTTTTTATTTTCAAACCCATATAAGTTATTATCAGTGTTTAAGATGAGATTAATTGTTAAACCGAATAATGAATATATTTTTTTATTATTATAATTTTTTAAAACGCAAATAATTATGTAATAATTATGTTGCGTGAGTATGCCCCGTGTTTTTTAAAATTGAAAGTGTGTTTTACGTAAATTTAGAAAGTGAAACATACTCTTAGTTTCTTGTTTCTCCGTCTAAACAGATAAGTTTGGTGGCTTTTATATTGTTCGCGCGCAAATCCAGCCAATGGACGTGACACGCCGAGCGGCTATCACGCGATGGACAGCCAATGAGAACGCGGCGTCATCACTCAATAGTGCGCTCTCATTGGTTCATTTTTTGTTCCTCACCCCGTTCCTAGATTATTGTATTTCTAAAATTCATTACATTCGCCATTTTTGTTACGCAAACATCTTTTATTCAAAAAACCCTCCTGATAGCTTACCCTTAGGAAAGCAAGTAATATTACAATAATTAAAGTAGCTGGATCACGCCGCTACATAAATTGGTCCTTCGAGCCGGATATACAAGGAGTTCAGCAATACGGCGGACTCAACCCACGAAGCGACCTTTCAACTGCTTGCCACGCGTTGCCACGGGACTGCCTGGAGGCCTCCTACATCTACACAGGAACTGCAAGGTGGATGCGTTGTGGATTGGATTGTTCACGGTGTAGATCCACTAAAAGCTGTGAGTGCCACTGCCAGCACCAGCTATTCGCACACGTAGTGACTACTTACACGTGAGTACTCCTCTTTTTACAAGCCACCAAAATGCCGTTAATGTCTGGAGATGGGGAGGGACCTAGTTCAATTAGTAGAAATAGGGATAGATCTCCTTATAAATATGATTTTGATGAAAAAACTGAGAAAACCATGCGCGATTTAGTTCGAAAACGCGGGATTGTTAAAGGTAGGTTAACCAAGTTCGATAATTATTTAGGAAGTATATCATCGTTCACTAGTGAGTTAAAAGTAGATTTAAAATTACGCATAAAGGGGGCAGGGATTTTGTTCTCCGAATTCCATGAAATTCAGTCCAAGATTGAGGAAATTGTTCCTGACTCGGACATCGATGCACAGTTAGACCAACGTCAGCAATTCGAAGATAGTTACTACAGTATTCTTGCACGAGCTGAAACTGTTATTGGGAATAATAATAGAGAGGTATCTAATGGTTGCACATGTCATCATTCCAATAAATCCGTTTCAGTTAAATTACCTACAATCACCTTGCCTACATTTGACGGAACTTATGAACACTGGCTGGAGTACAGGGATACTTATTTATCTCTAGTCCACAACTCCGCAGATATAAGTGATATTCAAAAAATGCACTATTTGAAGTCGTCGTTGAAAGGAAGTGCACAGCTAGTTATCAATTCTATAGAAATATCTTCTGATAATTATCGTGTTGCATGGGAGCTTCTTCTCAATAGGTATGATAACACTAGATTATTGGTGCATAGTCACGTAAAAGCTTTATTTTCAATACAGTCATTGTCCAAAGAGTCACCTTCGCTGATAAGGAATCTTATAGATGTTATTATTAACAATTTACGCGCACTAAAAACCCTTGGTGAGCCTACAGACTCCTGGGATACACTTATAATATACATCATTGCTTCCAAGTTAGATAAAATGACAGAAAGAGAGTGGGAACAACACAAAGGTTCATTGTTATCAATTTCAAACTCTAAAGTCACTCTGAAGGTTAGCGAGCTTATTAAGTTTCTTAAAAACAGGGCTGATTTATTGGAAACTTTATCGTTATCGCACAGTAAAGATCATCACATTAACAATTCCGAAACTAAGAAAGGTAATTCAGTAGTGAAGTCAAATAACATTTCACATTGTAATGTTTCATCCGATGAACCACAATCCTCTTCGGACCGTAAAGTGCACAAATATCAATGCGTTGTGTGCAACGGAAAGCATCCAATTTACACTTGCATCAAATTTATTAATATGGATTTGCAATCAAAATTAAAGATTATCCATGATCACAAGTTATGTGATAATTGTTTGCGTTCTGGGCACACTTTAGAAAATTGCTTATTCGGACCATGTAAACAGTGCAGTATGAAACACAATTCACTCATTCATCCTTACGATTCAAATCATACTACTAGCTATGCTAAAACAGCGACTACGGCCGTGGAGGTTAGCGCGATCCCCCCGCGCAGCGCAGATGTTGAAAACGAATTCATTCAAGTTAGCAATGTGCATACCGATACGCACACGGTTATGAAAAACACTAATGTTAACCCGGTTTTATTATCGACAGCTTTGGTTGAGATTCCTGATAAAAATAACAAGTATCATGTTGTATGCTCATTACTCGACAGCGGTAGTCAAAGTTGTTTTATCACACATTCTTTATGCAAATCCTTAGACATTCCGTTAATACAGTCCACTCATGAGATACGAGGGGTAGGTAATGTAATATCACATTCGTCACAAGCGTGTGATATTGAAATTAAATCACGCGTAAATACCTACTCGATGCGCGTTAAGTGTTTCGTTCTATCGGAGATAGCAGCTACTATGCCCGCTGTGAAAATACAAAATGCACGGCTTGATATACCTAGCAATGTACAGCTGGCAAATACACAATTTCTAGACACACAAAAAATAGATATTTTGATAGGTGCGGATCTTTTTTGGGACTTGCTTATCGACGGCAAGATGCGTTTACCAAGCGGTCCGTACCTACAAAACACAAAGTTAGGTTGGATTATTTCGGGTCCTATTAATCATATTACGCACAATAATAGACCAATCCAATGTAACTTCACACAATCAATGGACAATCAGCTACGTCAGTTCTGGGAGCTGGAGGAGTTATCTCAACCTCGGGATATACGCACGAGTGAACAGAGGGCTTGTGAACAGTCCTACATCACAACTACTACACGCCAAAGTGATGGAAGGTTCTGTGTACACATCCCACTCAAAGAATCTGTTGACGTATTAGGTGACTCATTCCCTCAGGCACGACGACGTTTTTTGTCCCTAGAAAAAAGGTTATTACACGCACCTGATAGTTATAAGAAATTATATACTGATTTTATACACGAATATATCAATCTGGGTCATATGACTAAGGTTGAATCCTTCACAAATCCTCACTACTTCAGTGCTGCGACTACGCTTTAGGCAGTTTAAATATACGGCAATTGCGGACTGCGAAAAGATGTATCGTCAAGTACAAGTACATCCGCCACAACGCGACATGCAACTTATTATTTGGCGAGACGACGCATCTAGTCCGCTCGAGTTTTATAAACTAAATACTGTCACATACGGAACAGCATCGGTGCCTTTTCTTAGTGTTAGGTGTTTAAAACAGTTAGCCGAGGACTGTTCAGACCCCGAGGTCAAAAGAGTAATAAATGATGATTTTTACGTAGATGACCTCATGCGAAGACAGGTATAAATTAACAAACACAAATAAATTAACAAAGCTGACAATTCAAGTAAATGAATCGAAACATGCTATTAATACACTTGCAAAATTATCTCAAATGCAATCATTTGAGTTCGAATATAATTTATTAAAAAAGGGAAAAAATATTAAATCAAACAATAGGGTTGCAAGTTTAAATTTATTTTTAGATAACGCTAATATGATTCGAGTAGGAGGTAGAATAAATAATTCACCTGAATTTAATTATAACAAAAAACACCCTATCCTGTTATCGTCGGAACATCATTTCACGCTTATATTGTTTAGACACACACATGTACAATCACTGCACTGTGGCCCGCAAGCATTACTATACCAATTACGCGAGGATTGGTGGCCATTATCCGGTAGAAACCTAGCAAGGAAGGTGACTCATCAATGTGTTGTCTGTACACGCTTTAGGGGTAAAACATTAAGCCCACTTATGGGCAACTTGCCTAAAGAACGGATAACTGCCAGCTTTCCTTTCTACCGCGCAGGAGTGGATTACGCAGGGCCAGTGTTCATACTTAACCGAAAGGGCAGAGGCGCGAAATTGATAAAGGCATATATTTGTCTATTTATATGGTTTACTACACGTGCGATTCATTTGGAGTTAGTTAGCGACCTCTCGTCTAATGCGTATTTACTCGCGCTCAAGCGCTTTATTTCTCGGCGCGGTAAACCTTTAGAAATTTATTCAGATAATGGTCGGAATTTTGTTGGTCTAAATAATGATTTCGCTCAGTTTTTATCAAAATGTAGGGGAGATATTATTGATTACGCAAGGGGTCAATCTATTAAATTTACATTTATACCTCCATATTCACCGCATTTTGGGGGCTTGTGGGAAGCTGGCGTCAAATCATGTAAGTACCACTTACGTCGAGTCATGGGAAACGCACACCTGACCTTCGAGGAATACACGACCCTCTTATCCCAAATCGAAGCTGTACTAAACTCTCGACCACTGGCACCAATGTCTTCAGACCCTCAAGATTATCATCCCCTCAGCCCTGGACACTTCCTGATCGGCAGACCTCTCACCGCACCAGTCTGTGAAGATGACCTGCGGGATTTACCTGTCCACCGACTTTCACGCTACCAGCGAGTGGAGCAGCTCCGTCAGCAGTTCTGGGCGCGCTGGGTCAAGGAATATATCTCCGAGCTACAAACCAGGACAAAATGGAAGGATAACACAACTAATCTAAAACCTGACACGCTTGTTTTAATCAAGGATAGTAACCTTCCACCCTTGAAATGGCCATTGGGACGTATTGTGAAGACCATACACGGCAACGACGGCATCTCAAGAGTAGCCGACATCCGGACATCGACAGGCACGTTAAGACGGGCATATACTAGAATATGCCCATTAATTCATGATGAATAAAACATGAAAAGAAGACACAAAGAAGATTATTGTAAGCTACTGCTTTCAAGGCCGCGGGCATGTTCGCGCGCAAATCCAGCCAATGGACGTGACACGCCGAGCGGCTATCACGCGATGGACAGCCAATGAGAACGCGGCGTCATCACTCAATAGTGCGCTCTCATTGGTTCATTTTTTGTTCCTCACCCCGTTCCTAGATTATTGTATTTCTAAAATTCATTACATTCGCCATTTTTGTTACGCAAACATCTTTTATTCAAAAAACCCTCCTGATAGCTTACCCTTAGGAAAGCAAGTAATATTACAATAATTAAAGTAGCTGGATCACGCCGCTACATATATTTTATACATCTGGAATGTTATTCCACCTCCGCAGTGACGGCGGCACCGTAACAGAGAAAAGTTATCGGTTAAATTGAATTTCGACTTGCTTAGGACTCTGTTATCGGAAGTATTGCTCATCGGTGTCTACCTAAGTTCCCGCCAGACCTTAATGGCCCTATAAAGCAACCCCTCCGTAAGGGCGTTTTGCAAATCATTCTACGCACCTGTCAATATCAATCTTAATTATTGTGAGGGAACATTTTTAGTCCCAGAAAAGGGTGTGATTTTGTGTCAATCTCAGTTATAGACTTGCTTTATGTGACGCAGGAGACCCGAGCTAATTCGGTTTATCCCTGGTGATATCGCCTGGAAGTAGATGAGACTGTATTAATAATGTTAAGTAGCTATGTACTGTGTAAGTAGGTGTAAGTTATCATTTTTCCATTTCTCCATATTTTTAATTGAAAAGATAAAAAGTTGGTATCGATTTTTAACATTTCCTAAAGCTAATTATAATTAAAGTTATAACGTTTCTAAATTTAAAGCTGTCAGCGTAAGACTAGGTATAATTTTTCCGTTTCTATTTTAAAACGGCACTAACCAAATGTAATTTTAGTCATTTTTACGTCAATTTAATAGGCTTTAGCTAGTTAGTGCACCAACAAAATCGCCACCAAGTGTCTAACAGAAAAGTGGTTTTAACAGAAGGGCCTTAAAAATGCTAATACATTTGTTTTCAGACTTTATCATCGTGGTATTCCAGTGTTATCACGAGCAAAGAGTACTTGTTGTTTTATTGTTAACAATTATAATAACGGGACGGTAATATATCAAACGTACTGCCTGAGACGTTTGTTTACTTTCACTAGTTCACGACGCCGATTAAAACAATGCAAATTAAAAGTTACCTGTATACGTTTCATTGGATGTAGCCCCGATCCTAATCCGCAGGCGAGCGCCAACATAACCGTAAACTGCACGAACCGTGCTATTTCAACGTTAACACCACAATTTCCAATAAGACAAATAACCCTATTTACATGCTCCCAAAGATAAAAGAGCATAAACAAAGCAAGCCAGAGACCAAAGCACGAAAGGCAAACAGATTACAAGATTACAATCTGAGCCGTAATGGCGTGCTGGTGGTAATTACCCCGGACGCCCGCGCCGACCCACCGATACCACTTATGACTGCTCCACGTTACTTCCAACTCCCACACTTTGAAGGTTAACTCCCCACGATGCTAATAAAAATGATTTTGAAGGTATGTGGTGAAGCGGGTGAAGTCCTGCGAAGCAAGACGTCGCGTTCGATTCCTGCAAATATCTGTACGATTTGCAGATTATTTGTTCAGAGTGTTCTGGATGTTTTTCTTTATATACTTACTTAAAATATCTATCAATAAAGTATAATGTATATCAGTATATCAGTCATCTAGTACCCATAACGTAAGCTCTGCTTAGCTCGGGGCTAGATGATGCTGTGAATTATCCAGTATTATCCAGCATTATTGAAACAGAAATCATGCCTATAATTGAAGTATTAGCGTTATTAAAAATTTAGTATCTAAAAATTACACGCACCTACGTATATAAAAAATGCTATAAAATATTTTTACTCGTCGTAAAAAGGTTTACTCGGCATAAAACTTATAGCCTACAGAACCCGCAGAAAGTTTAATTTTTCACAACGACGATCATAAAATTAATTTCGAAGCCGCTCATGCGAACCTTGCTTATAATAATGGTAATCGCTGTTAACAGACTTAACGAGTGCTATCGATAATTGGGAATTATTGCGTTGTATGATTTGGCAACAAACTGTTTAATTAAGTTACCAAATTAATATTCGCCATTCGTCTGACGTCTTCTGTTGATAATAACATAATTTTATTAATAAGGCTCATTAAAATGTAAAAGATAAAGCAGTATTACAAGAAATACAGTGTGTTCTATATAGTATAGTAGTAGTATATAGTAGTAGTAGATCTTTTTGTGAAAAGTTCATCCGGGGAAGTACTACCACCATACCTATTTCTGCCGCCAAGCAGTAATGTCTTCATTGCTATGTTCCGGTTTGAAGAGCAAGGGCGCCGGTGAAATTACGGGAACATGAGACCTTACAACTCTGTCTCAGGGTGACAAGCGCATTGCAGTGCAGCGTTGGTCACGTGCTTAGTGAAAGTTATCACCGCGGCATTGAATTGGGCCTTCGGCTTGTCTCGTCATTTTGTAGTATAAAAATATGTATATTATATACACGGTAAAATACAGAATATGAAAGTAGTAACTTTATAATTTTCCACTCGCGACTTAATCCAAGTAGACTTTGCATAAATCAAATACCGTACTCGTAAAAAATATTATAATAAAAAGTTCGTGCATTATTTTTTCTAAAAATTGTAAACAAACTAATTCCCAGTCGTATTCCTGACTTTCTTTTTAGATTACAGAAACCTCACGTTATTACAGGATGAGCTTTGTAGCCCCAACTTTAGTTTTTCCATCCTTTTTTAAATACACCACTTCGTACAATGGATAGCGTAGCTTACCAACCACGACCATTTAGAAAAAGTAAACGGACCCATTCAAGACACTGTGAATCTGGTTAATGTTTGCGATAATGACTTCAACCTTATTAGGCGAGTGTTCTCGTGTACATTACAAGGGCTTTCAATTGCGTGATCGCGTGAAAGGCTCGAATTACTTAGGAAAGAATGCCGGGACATTATTCCAATGATGCAGTAAATGCACAATGAGGGTAATGAACATTAGCACAGGATGTGTTACTATTAGCATAAGTCATTGAGTCGACGGCGACGCGTACAACATGCTTTACTGCATGCTTATAATAGCAAGGGTTGAGCTAGACGCAGTCATGCGGATAAGCTATAAGCTATTTTAAAATCACGTTAGGAAATTCTTATGTTGAACATTTCCAACATATATTCCATATTTTACAGTTGAACGACCAGCGATTTGGTCAGTTCGTTGTCACAACCAGTATAAATCGTTAAAAAATCAACACACTAACAATTTTCTGTAAAATGTTTAAGTGGCGTAACTAACGTAATGGTATCGGACAAGGTAACAGAATAATTTATTTTTAAAATACCAGAACGATTTCTTGAGTAATTTGTGTAACTTGCTAGTTTTCTAATAACGTGAGTAAATCACTTTACAAAGAAAACAAAAAGTGAACAAAGTTCAAACAAGTTTTCCATCAAGCATTAAAGAAGTATTCTGCGGCAGTCCGTTCAGCTAAAGCAGTCAACTTTACTGCATATCGAATGGATGGGGTTGTTCGTTGTCAGCAAAATTTGCGCACGGCGTGCGATATTGTGATGTTTTCTGACGCTGGAATAGTCCCCTGGGCTGCGGTCCGTGATCAGGTTCCCGATGCAGACGATTTGCGAAATGGAATGATGTTATATCGAATTTTCCCTGAGCGTTTTGTAAAATCGACTAAAGTCGACGCGAATGCAAATATATCTCGATTGTTAGCCGTGTAACAATACAAAATCTATTCGCTATTTTCACCTTCGAAGTTTAAAATAAAAGTCTCAGAATTCCCATTCCATTCTATTTGTATGTTCAACTTTTTATCAGTGGCGTTGAGCAACTTTCCCTCGGTCTATTCTTTCGTTAAAATAAAGGATCGGGAACACCGTCTGCGTGCTGGGAAAAAACTTTGTAAAATATGAAATCAGCTTGGAATATTTTATTAAAATAAAAATATGAATGTATTTGCAATCAAAAATTTTAATTTTTTTATTTGATTTGGAAATAAATTGATATTTGGTAAAAATGCTCTTGAAAAACATCTGATTGGTATAATAGAATTGCTCTAGAGCTATTGTGGACCATTTGTGGATTGTTAGTTGATGGACGGAACGTGTATTGCTGTGGTCAGTAACTATATAAAGATTTGTATTTTAATATTAATTCTGATAATAGTTCAGGATTCTGCTGTAAACGGATGCCCGCAGCTGTGTAGTGAATCATTAACATTTCACCTCAACTGCATACTCCATCCACTTACTAAGAATATCAAGTTTGCTCTGTATGAGTTTATATTTTCAACCGTCTCGCTTAGAAACCTTGGAAAACTACCTTCGTAAGGCGTATTTTCACTCTCCATACCTATATCTATACTAATATTATAAAGAGAAAAGATTTGTATTGTGTGTTGTATTTTTATATTAATAATATGCATAGCGCTGTCTGTCTGTCTGTCTGTGTATTTGACGAATACAACCGAACGCGTTAACCGATTTACATGAAACCCTTTTTGTTAGCACCGTCCTAATAAGAGAAGGTGACCTATTTTGGTGACCCTAGGCTCACAGGGACCGGAGTTATTGTGACCTCAAATAATCACCAAAAAAATAAAAGTCTTTAAATGGCCGAAAACGTCCAAAAACCCAAAAATGCCATTTTTGTCTTTTTTAAACTTTCGCGATCACAACACATTAATAACATAGGTACATATAACTGGGTATTTATCGCGTAAATTACCTACCGGGAAGACTGTCTTCCCGGGACCATGCTTGGTGCAATCCAAGCGAAACGTCGGGAAATAGTAAAGGTAATTTACGCGATAAATACCCGATTGTATGTTAATAATGCCATTTTTGACCTTTGGTGACCTTTTGAGGCCTTTGCTCCCTTTTCTGGTGTCCCCGTACCAATGCTTGTTTTGTATGTTTGTAAAAAATAAACTCATAAACTACTGGACTGATTTTCAAATTTCTTTCACCATTAAAATGCTACTTTATCCCCGTATTCCCACTGGAACGGGAACTACGCAGATGAGACCGCGGAGTGCGGCTAGTAAATTATAAAGTTAATAGAGGCACACATCAAAGCTCTATTATAGAGGCAAAACTAGGAGCTAGGTCAGTACGCGTGACTGCTTTTTCCGCATTTGAACTCTAACAACTCCTAACTCATTATGATACTAGGTCAGACTCATCGTATCAGCCGCAGGGCTGGCTGTCTACGTCTGCTGCTGTATATAGGCGTGCCTCATGGATCTCTACGTTCATGTTGGGTTTTGCCACGCTTGGCAGGCGGGTAAGCGAGCCCAGTTCAGGATATTGATACACGGAAAGACGCTGCGGCCCATCTTCCAGTGGTATTCCTTGGCAGATTCTTACTGCATCCACGGGCAAGAGAGGAAAAGCAAAATTCTACTGTCATACAGTTGATTAATTTAATAAGTATTTAATTCAAATTTAATAATAACTAATAGTGTATTATAAATTTCGCTAAGTATATAATTAGTATAGTTTAATGTAATTGTTATTTAATTTTGTGATTGTAATGTAATCTAATATAAAATAAAACTTTGTCTTAATGTTATGTAAGCATGTATAATTTAAGTGTTATAATATTAAGAAGTGTAACAATCCTGATCTGGATTTTGTATTGTGATCATAAAAGGAAGGCAGCACCTGCGACACAAGTCTTACCACTTAGTGTAGGTGCTGTAGCCCAGTGTGTGAACACTAGCTATAAATGTAGATAAGATCTTTTTAGATTATTTTCCATGATTATTGTAGTACTTTATTCTTGGAATGAAATTAATAAATAAATTGAAATTGAAAACGATAAACCGACAAACAGACAAAAAATTTAAAAATAGTTTTTTAACGTTTTATTACCATTTTGTCATATATCCCACTAATTTATTAGCAAAAATATTTAATGTACAGACGCGAAAGGTTAACGATTTTATTATATGCATAGATATTAAAAATATCTATCTATGTAGTATAATTTATTAAATATATAGGTCATTTAGTACCCATAATACAAGCTCTACTTAGCTTGGGTAGATGATGCTGTGTGAATTATCCAGCATTATTTATTTTAAATAATTTGATAATAATAGACTATATTTTTATCTCTTGGCTAAATATATTATATAAGAATAATATCTAGAACACCCTGCACAAATATCTGCAGATCGTAGGTACAGATTATGACCCGAGGCGGGGTTTGAACCCTCTTGCTTCGCAGGCAGCCCTTCGCCCGCTGCGCCATAGAAGTCGTAGTATGTGTAAGTAACAACTTATTAGGAAAGGTGCAGTATTTTGAAATAATCGCGACTACGTCATAGGTCAGTCTAATATATACCTACTTAATTCAAAGCCGAAACATTCCTAGCAGGTAAGTTTATGGACAAAAAGCTTGTATAACTAGTGATCAAACAAAAGTCGAATCTCCGGCGGATACGGATACGAGCGGTGCCGGTCACGCGAGCTCACTTACCTCATATTGCACAGAAATAATGCATCACTTTTTGGGGTCAACTGTCAAACAAGGAACCCTTGTAATAGCGCCATTAACCTCTATCCATCTGTCTGTTTGAATGATCTAGATTTGTTAGTTTGTTTTGCGTGTACCCACGAATCTTGAAACTATTAAAAAAAAATCTCTCGTCAATATTGTAAAGAGGAAAGATTTGTATTTTGGTCGTTTGTAACGAATAAACTCAAAAAAACTATTTTCAAAATTCTTTCACCATTAGAATGATTTTAACGCCATTATCCTTGAGTAACATACGCTATATTTAATACCCGTATTCCCACGGGAACAGGAACTACGCGGGTAACACCGTGGAGTGCGGCTAGTACATACCTAATAAAAGTATTCAATATTATATAGAAATAAAGTATAAAATATGTTTTGCTATTATTTATCAATTTATTTGTACGTAACATGTTATTATGAAAGGTATAGTTTTAAAAATAATCGTCGATAAAAGTCTGTTATCATTTACCATCATCCAATTATAATTAAGGCTGATCGTGACTCGAACGTAATCTACTTGCTTTCATAAAACCCGAGTGCGACGTATCACAAGAATATTCTTACAAATTCCATAAGACGACTTTACAGCATAAAGCCTTTAGCAAAAAAACCTAAAAAAAAGTCCTCATAAAACCACTTTTTATTACAAAATGAGCTCCAAGTGATATACTGAAGCAAATTTTAGAACATAGCCGGCCTCGTAAAGCGATCGCGTTATTGCGGCCGACGCATTTAGCGTGCAATAAAAAAGAACATCGAAAATCGTATTTTAAGTTTTTCAAGGCTTTTTATAACTCCAGTGGCATCTGCTTTATATTCAGTTTGAGGCCCCGTGCGGAGCAATAACTTTGTCTTTGAATCGCCCTCTTGATTTTCTTCTTAGATTAATTTTATTGACTGCGAAATTGAAATTTCCTGAGAGACTTTCATATGAAGATTTGATTTATGTGCGCGTCTCGAAGCAATTTTAATATTCAAATTGTGTGAAACAATGACTCCTGGGCGATACATGTGCGTCTATACACAGATTTAAAGCGTCGGATGTGTCCTAACACTAAAAACTGTGACATTGTCTTTATTATCATCATTCCAGCCGTAAAAAGTCCACTATTGAACAGGCCTCCCTCATGGATCTCCATGAGGGGTAGTTGCCATACTCACCACGCTTGGCAGGCGGGTTGGCGAGCGCAGTACGGGATGTTGATACACGGAAAGACGCTGCTGCCCATCTTCCGGAGGTATCCCTTAGCAGGCTTTTACTGCATCCACGGGCATGAGAGGAGGGGTAACATTCTACTGCCGGCACCCCACGGCTCATTATTATGTGTATGTCTTTATTATGTGTGTTAACAATAATGCCGACGCACGCACACTGATTTTGCTAAGAAACCAAACTGTTACTGTGAACAAACTTTCGTGAAAAAAATAACTCACACCACGTCCGGCTTACACTGTGTTTGTTTAGAAGTACACGGTTTCCAAATGAGGGTGCTCACCCATTTCGTGTGGAAACAAAACTGTGTGGTTTCATTACGGTAAGGGCTTATTTAACGATTTAAATCTTTGCGTCTATAGCGACACCACGCCTACACCGGCTGGAGCGAGTGACGGAAATGTGTTTCGTTAAAAATGTCATCGAAGACGCAAGCATATTATATTGACATATTCGATTTTCATCTGGTTATTCACCGGAATACGGGATTTGATGCATTTGCGAGTTTACAGGAATCTGTGCGGTCTTCCACGGCGCGTTGCGGTGGAGTCCCGTAGCGAGAAACGGGCAACACAACTTATTCAGGCGCATAATTACCAAGGCTATTGAAAGTTATATATAAATCAACAAAATTTCATAAAAACACTAACTAAACTCAACTCAACAACACAACTTCAACTCTGCTGGAACTCAACCTAAACAAACACAGAATGAGAGTTTCAAAAAACTCCTAACTGAAAAAACTCGTAGCTCCAAGCACTGAGCATTTTCATCTGTCGTGGAAACGGCAAACCCGAGGAGGATATCAGGGCACGTGTATAGCGAACAAGGCCAAATTACCATTGTTAAACAATTACCTACGCACCAACAACACCCTCGAATTTAAATGAAGGGACTGTTAGCAAAATCCTCTACACAGCTCACTATCCCTTACTATACAATGGTTCTACTACCAGCAATGAGTCTAGATGATCCGCTAAAAGCTATAATAAAAGGGTGGGTTTGGTTTCGCGCGAGCGATCAAAGCGAGCGAGACTTCAAGTGACGCCGTGGAGGGCCGCAGCCACGGGGGAGCTCGGCATGACACTCTGAAAAGAGTTCTTTTGGTGTCGACTCAATGAGCATGTACAATCAAATTCATACAAACGACGACAAGGTTGTGTGTTAACCGACTTCAAAAAAAAAGGGGAGGTTCTCATGTAGTCTGTATTTTTTTTTAATTATTTTACCTCAGAACTCTGTCGTTTATAAACCGATCTGGAAAATTCGTATTGAGTTCGATAATAGATACATTTTTAATTCGGTCTCATTACAAGCTTTCATTTAGCTTGCCCTGTATGTATGTATGTATTAATGTTTGTTCGCGGAATCTTGCAACTCAATTTTGAAGCAGATATCTTCAACCAATTGAGCTGAAATTTTGTACACAAGTTTACTTTGGATGACAATGCATGGTCCGCTATGTCACGTCACTCTGAATCCACCATGGCGGAACAACCAAGATGGCGGACTACTTATTTTTAATGTTCCCCTATAATATGGGTAAGGAGGAGCGTGTGACACGATCATGAGGGAAAAGAGGAAGAAAACGTTCTTGGAGATAGTTAGGAGTGATTGGGTTATTGAGGATGTTATAGAGAAGGCAGAGTGTGCGCGTATTCCGACGGTACCGGATATTAAGCCACTTTAACTGGGAGCGGAAGCGGGAGATGTGATCGTACTTACGCAGACCGTAAACATATCGTATACAAAGATTCAACAACCGCTCCAGTTTGTTAAGCTGTTCCTCAGTAGCATCAGGATAACATACATCAGCATAATCAAGAATTGGAAGTAAAATAGAGTTAACGAGAGTGAGTTTAGCGGAAAAAGGAAGAAAGTTCCAACAAGGCGGAACACCCAAGATGGCGGACTAGTTATTTTAATGGACTCCTACAATATGGGTATCTAATGAAAGGGCTTGCTGAGAGTTACTTGAAAAATTATATGACATCACTCTAAATCCAATATGGCGGTCATGAGATGAACAGAAAAGAAACCAACTGTCCAGTGATAACTAAAAAGTATTAAAAAAAAATAGAAGTAAAAAAACTTTTAAAGAAACCAGCTTATATTTAAACGTACCTACTAAATATAATAAAATAAACATTTTAGTTAAGTTACAACTTAAAACGTCTTTACACAATATAGGTAATAAAAAAGCTATCATAATATGAAATAACTTGAAGTTAATAAAAATATTTCCAAATATAATGGTAAAATTTATATTCTGCCAATGGAATTGAAACACTGCAATATACATTAGAAGCCGACAGCGCAGGACACTTGTCAATTGTGTAGGCTTTAGTTAGTTCCACGAAACTGAGACTCGGATAAACTAAGTTTTTTCGCGAGCCAAATATATTTAGGTTTTATGGTAGTGGAGCACTTACTGTTATTGTGGCTAAAACGATAAGAGTGTTTAGATCGAGATTGAAACTCAAATCATTTAGGTATTATTAAACCTTTACAACATTATCACACATTCACCGCAATTATCAAAACCGTGCTAGTTAAAAAAATTATAAAACACAAACATAATGTTGCCACTCCTCTCTTGCCCGTGGATGCAGTAAGAATCTGCCAAGGTATACCTCCGGAAGATGGGCAGCAGCGATTTCCGTACCTCAACATCCCGTACTGCGCCCGCCGTGGTGAGTATGGCAACAGCCCCTCATGATTAGTACATAGTGATTCATGAGGGAGGCCTATGTCCAGCGGTAGATGTGGATGCAGTCCTATGGCTGACATTATGACGTGCTAGCATAGACGATCGTTCGCGAGGATGATAGAGTGTTCTTGTAGGTGTGTGCTATGCAATAAACAATAAGATCCGAGTTGTGAATCCAAATAAAAAGCCCTGTTGTGCGTGTAGAGTTTGTGTGCTGTCGCACTAAACACTACTCGTGCGGTTAAACGAATTGGGTTAATTTTGTCCAACCTCGTGAATCAAGTTGCTATTAGTTTTACGTCACATCATAATGGCGTCGCGTTTCTAATATTTGAATATTTTTTGCACTTTTTAATCAAACATTTCTTACACAATAATAATATTAATATATGTTGTTTAAAAAATATGGAATAATCAGTTTGTTGAAAATAATATTCGTAGGTATTTCATTGCAATGAAATCACGTGCATATTCCCTACAATATCAAAGGAAAACTTTGCGATGTTATCCGTATTGCTCGGTAAGGCTGCCTATTTGCTTAGTAGGAAAATAGTTGAAGCGAATTCTTAGCTGCCTCAAAAATTTATGAGCAAAGATAGCAAGCCTCCTCAAAAGGAATACCAAATGCTGGAAAAGAAAATAAACTGCAAAGAGGCGGTCGGTCATTAACCCATAAGCAAATAATGGGCAATGCCGCACCATGAGGCTGTAATACACAATGTGTGGGTCGATCCGACTACATCTTTCAGAAATTCTGGTGTATTAGTCTCTCTTATACTTTCGCGATCACAATATATTTATATAACAAAAACACTGGAATTTCTTGCGTAATAATTAAGATCATTCCCGAAGTTAAAGCTTATGATAAAACACCAGAACTCTGTAGACAGATCTTGTGTTTTATCTTACGCCTTGTTCCTTTATATCATGATAAACTGTTACCCAGTGCGTAAATGATTTTCTTTCTTCTCTCAAACTGTCAACTTTATAACCGATGAGCCTCTATCTAGATTGAGAATTTTAGTCTTTTTTTATAATTTCGCTTTCTAGCTTGAATCGCGTTGTCAATCCTGAACAGAAAACACTAGTGCCCGTTTATTTTAATAAGGTTTGGAGGTAAGTCCTAGACTGTTTTACCTCTACATAATATTACACTTATACACTTGAGTCACTTAGTCACCATCTTGTTATTTTTAATCTTGGCCATATTTGGCACAGCGATGACAAATGTGTATTTAGCTAGACACAAGTTTCCAACCATGCATTAAGTTTGTTTTAAGGAAGACCAGCTTTTTATTCGAATTGCATTTAGGCGTCGCGGTTTCCTTTGTTTAAGCTTATTACGCCTTCTGTAACATTTTATATCTTGAGTTCGTTGGTTATTAGAAGTGCTGGTGGAACATAAACTGGGCTTGGTAGTTTTAAGAGGTAAAAAGTCATAATGTTTAATGGTTTTAGATTATTAGGTCTCTGAAGCGCAGAGAGGTAGGTTACGGATAAGATTTCCGCCGCGATACATATGCACTTACCAATTTATTTTAAATCACGTGATCAATGGAGTCAGGTGCAGACCATACTAAGCTTAAACAGCCCATCAAGTATGAGTTCAAACTTGTTATCATATTACTTTTAGCGTTGAAAAGCAATTTGAATCTCTTAGAAGTTGAGCTTAGCAAAATTCCGTTTTATCCGCCATTCAAGGCCTAAAAGGAAGTAACATTAAAATTTTAGGTATGTATCTTTTATAAATTATAATTTATAAAATAAATATTTTTCAAATCTGCCAAAGGATACCTCCAGAAGACGAGCAGCAGCATTTGTCCGGGTATTAAAATCCTGTACTTCGCTCGCCAACCCGCCTTCCAAGCGTATGGCAACAACTCATTCACGATCTTTGCCACCCATGAGGGAAGCTTATGTCCAGCAGTGAACGTAGTCGTAGACTTAGACAGGAGTCTGAGATGATGATGATCATGATCTTTTATTATTTTCAAGAGATATCGTAATGCGTAGGTGAGAGGTTTTGCTCTAGTACGGTAAGCATTCGAGGACGCCGAACCATGTGGCTGCTGGCTGGTCGGGTGCCGGATGGCTCTAATGAGCTGTGACCTTTAAAGTGTCCTGACCAGTGGTTTCGGCTATTTAACCTGTATATCAACTGCTGGACGTAGGGCTCCCTCATGGATCTCTGTGGTCATGAGGGGTTGTTGCCGTACCACGCTTGGCAGGCGGGTTGGCGAGCGCAGCACGGATACACAGAAAGACGTTGCTACCCATCTTTCACAGTACTTTGGTGCTATATGGTAACCAGGGTCTTATGATGGAGCTGGAAGGTGGCCATAGAAACTCGGTAGTTAAACGACACAACCCCATCGAGTTTGGACTCGTTTGATTCGTCTTGACGAGTAATTTGGTGCTAGATGGTAACCAAGGTCGGATGATGGAGCTGGATGGTTGCCATAGGAACTCAGTAATTAAGTAAGGGATATTGATCCACAGCAAGACGTTGCTTACCAACTTCCGGAGGTAGCCCTTGGCAGATTCCTACTGCTTCCACGGGCAAGAGAGAAGGGGCAACATTCCACTGCCGGCGTCTATCTATTGTATTATGAATGCGCTTTTCAGTTTTCTTTTTCGTTCTTTTGTTTTATGTTTTTCTATTAGTTTTTTATCACAACTTAAGTTGTCTGTTGCCTTGTATTTTTCTTGCTTGCTGTTGAATACAAATGGTACCCTTTTAGTACGGGAGCACAATGCTATAAATTGTTTTTGAATGTTTTCTTATTATATTATGTGTAAAACTGTGTTGAGTATCCGAGTATCCTATTATAATAAATAAAATAAATACAAATAAGTGTAAGTGGTACGTACCTAGTTTGTCCTGTTGCACGGTCTTCGTGTCTCCGTGCACGAGGCACAGCACGAGGAACAGCGCGACGCGCGGCGCCGCCATGTCGCGTCACGTGGCGCCACTCCTGCAGCCGCGCCTGTCACCCACGCGACTCATTACACTGCAACAACAAGGGAAATATTACGTTTTTATTAGAGATAAAGATATTTATTTTGTCACACAAATTACAATTGACCAATATAAACTCATTAGGTTTTCAAAAAATGTGACAAAAATGGTAATTATTCAGCATAATGCTGTAGCAGAACGGGTCGTACCACAGCGCTGGTCTTTTTATGCTTCTTAACGGCCATACATTTCTGGCATCCATCATTTCAAACATAAAACGTCCACTAATACTAAACACAGGCCTCCCTCATGGATCTCCATGAGGACTAGTTGCCATACTCACCACGTGCATTTGACAGGCGGGTTGGCGAGTGCAGTTCGGGATGTTGATACACGGAAGACGCTGCTCCCTATCTTCCGGAGGCATCCTTTAGCAGGCTCTTACTGCATTCACGGGCATGAGAGGAGGAAACATTCTACAACGCTTCATGGTCATTTATTTATTTTACTTATTTAACTTTAATTAAAACGCTATCAACCAATAACATTAACAACCTTACATTTATGGTATTTGCTGTCATTTATTGTGCTTATTTTACTTTCATTAAAACGGTATTAACCAAAAATATGAATTAAACAGACACATAGAAAACACACAAGAAATTAAAGAACAATTATCAGAGGTCACGATTAATTCGAAAAATGACGATCAATGCTAGCAATTTAGGTTTCTGATGACCCTGCCCCGCTCGCAGTGGGCTTTAAATTCGACTTTTAAGCGAAGTTTAAGTTGTAAAATTTCCTTCTCTTTATCTTGGCTCTTTCGTTTTTGTTGACATCATGTAACGGTAATATTTCTTTCTTTTATTGATCGAGTTCTTACAAGAGGCAACATAGATATGTGAACTAATTTTGAAGGGAACACTTTTAACTTGAAGGATTTTATCAAAACTTAACATTAAGTCAGTATTGTTTGTAAACGTGACTGTTAAACTAATCTAGATATAATATAAAACATTTATTTACGACTGCAGTCACACATACAAAGAAACGAAAGCTGAATTACATACAAAACAACAGATAAATAACATTAATAAAACACAAAAATATGAAAACAATTCAAGTTATTAGATATGTAGAGAAAACACTATGTACTAACTATTTGTAACACTATTTGTACATAACTCATAACACACATAACACATAACAAAATAAAGACACAACATGAGAGAGAAAGTAACAAAGTAACAAATTTAATAAAAAAAACAGTTACAAAAAGGCGACTGACTCAGCACTATGTTAAGCCTAAGCAGAACGCTGATCCTCCGTCAGAACCGGTTTGAAGGAAAAACAAACATTTTCAACAAAAAAAAACTCATAACGGCTAAATAATATAACTTATAAACAAACAAAATGTTATGTGTGTGCTGCAGCACGTCGAAAGGTCATGGCTCAGCATGAAATATGCTCAAGGAACATAGCTAAACCACGAGAACCTAAGCTCAAGCTTAAGTAGGTCTGGGCTGGCTATGTCTCCCGCATGCCTGATACGCCCACAGGGTCAAAATAACCACAATGTGCAGCTCAGAGACAGTGAGACGGAGATGCGGTGTAGCACGCAGACGATGGCGGGACGAGCTGGCTTTGCCAAGAGGGACTGGAAAATGGTGGCGAACAAACATAGAGTTGCGGGAAGCCTTTGCCCAACAATGGGACGATACAGGCTAACAGTAACAGGAAAATTTTGAAACCTATTCTATATATTTTTTTTAAGTACTTATTACTTAATAAAATTGGGCAAATGCGAGTCGGACTCGCGAACTGAGGGTTTCGTGCCATCATAGAATGATGTGTGTGACAAATATATATTTGTTTGAGAATCTTGACAGCGCCATCTCTTGTGTGATAGCGGAACTTATGTAGATTTTTTACACTTTCGAAGATTTCTACAAAAATAAGAGGCTAATAAGAGGGTTCATTATAATTTGCCTGTAATCTTTACATAAACTCTAAGTAGCAATAAAAGTTTCAGGGGTTTATCTCTGAAAACTTCGGATACTTCGTTTTTGTAAATAAGTCGAAAACTATACAGTTTAAGCCGTAGCAAAACTAAAAACTGTTTATTAATGTGCAAAAAAATACCTTTCATATGATACCCCACACGATCTAGTAGCTTCACAAAAAATGTGAAACCCCCCATCCCAACCCCTTTGTATAAAAAACTATGCAAATAACAGAGATCGCTATAATTTTCTTACAAACTTAACAAATTCTTCTATTAGCTATAAAAGTTTCACGAGTTTATCTTTGCAAACTTCGGAGATTCGGATGGAAAAGTCGTTTTTTCAACATTTTTGTAAATAACTCTGAAATGATACGGCTTAAATTAAAAATAAAAACTGTTTATTCGTTTTCAAATAAATACCTTTCATATGATACCCCACACGACCTAGTAACACACACATTTTAAAACCCCCCTTCCACCTCTGTTATCTAAAACACTATGCAAATAACAGAGTTCACTATAATTTTTCTATAAACATTACATACAATTCTATTAGCTTTAAAAGTTGCACGGGTTTATCTTTGTAAACTTCGGAGATAAGGGGGGAAACTGTAGTTGTTTCAACTTTTTTATAAATCTTTTTATATATTTATCTACAAAAACTCAAAAACGATAGGACTTAAAGGAAAACTAAAAATAAACCATTTTTAGTTTTCCTTTAAGTCCTTTAATGTGCAAAAATGACCTTTCATATGATACCTCAAATGACCTAGTAACTTCACTTAAACATTTTAAGATCCCCTATCCGCCCCCCTGCAATCATAATAAGAATATTTTTTTAACATTTTCTATATTTGTAAGTGTTATCATTAACCATTTCAAATTTCAAGTCGATAGCAATAGTAGTTCTCGAGATATCCGTTTGTGACAGACAGACAGACAAAGTGATACCATAAGGGTTTCTTTTTATCATTTTGGTCCGGATCCCTAAAAAGAGCTTTGTCGAATGTTGCTGATGCGATTATGCACCTTTTAAATAACTCGTATTTACGTTCTTGCTGACCCATTTAGCGCTCAGATCTCGGCATTACCTTATCGATCGAGCTCTCACAAAGAGTGTTGTTTGAACGAACATTACAATTCTAGTAGACGGAATTTATGTTATTATATAATCAATGTTCTTCTACCCAACAGTCGTAGGTGAATTTAACTAACTCAAAATCAGCTTACTTTTAATTTGAAATTTTTTTTTACAAGTTTTTATTTAAATTCACCTGTCCTGACGACTGTCTGTAATCAAATCTTGCAAGTTAAATTTGATCCACTTCCCGTTACCGATTGAGCTGAAATTTTGCATGCATGTGTAAATCGGATGACAATGCAAAATTACTATCAATCAATCCATCAATTTAATTTTATTTATTAAAACCTTAACAACATATAACATTTTTACCGTAATTATCAAGACCTTTGACATGGAGCTGATCTGATGGTGGAACCGGAAGGTGGCCATAGGAACTCCGTAGTTAAACGACACAACCCAGTAGACGTTGGACTCGTTTGATTCGTCTTGACGAGTACTTTGGTGCTAGATGGTAGTCTAATGATGGAGCTGGAAGGTGGCTATAGGAACTCGGTAGTTAAACGACAACCCCATCGAGTTTGGACTCGTTTTATTCATCTTGATGAGTATTTTGGTGCTAGATGGTAACCAGGGACTAATGATGGAGCTGGAAGGTGGCCACAGGAGCTCAGTAATTAAGCGATTTGTAACTTTTATTAACAAGTAATAAAAGCTTGTTTAAAAAAAAAGTAAACTTAACTTGTTATTTTAATAAAATGTGTAATTGGTTAGTTTTTGGTGGGGACTTTGGCGTGAAAACAGCTTGTGTCTTCAATCTCATTTCCATAATTAGGAGTCAATGTTGGGAGACCAGTGCTTCTCCTAGCACCACTTTTCTATCCTTAGCTGCTTAGCTGCTTGATTTTATTCCTTCTCATTAGGAAATAATCTATTTGGGTGATTGGGTGTTATGATTTCCGCCCGTCCCTGGTAGGACAACCCTTGTCCATTTCCCACAGTACGCTCTAACATTATCGCGCATGCTATAATTGTCCATA
Source organism: Pasiphila rectangulata (assembly GCA_963082625.1). Lineage (NCBI taxonomy): Eukaryota > Metazoa > Arthropoda > Insecta > Lepidoptera > Geometridae > Pasiphila > Pasiphila rectangulata. The sequence goes on along the minus strand of OY720238.1, from coordinate 23,385,831 downwards.
ACCATGTTGTACAGAGTTATTGGCTATAGTTTTACGACCGGCCGCCTGCCTGACGTCAACCCTCTTTGGGAATGCTTGTTGTTTGGTAGTCGACGCTTTCTAAGACCATTACGTCGACTTGCCTCGCCACCGTGGGTGGATTGCCAGGGGCGAGGTTCGTGCACCAGACGGGGGTCAGCCGTCAGGACTTAAGTGCCAAGGCAGTAAGCCCCCCCCCTCATCAGGTTGAGCCCATAAGCCGATGTGGATAACAGGGTGTGGCCGCTGCATGCAGGAAAGCTGCTACCTAGGAGCCACTGGTGAGAGTTTGTAGGTTGTCAACGTATTTCTATTCCATTCTAACTCCTGTCCGACAAGCCGACTGGTAGAACGAATCGCTAACATCCCACGACACCCCTGTTGTGAGAAATGATGTAGAAACGAAATAATAGGTAACATGTTGCTTACAATTTTTACATCATTACAAGGTTCTAGTTGTTCTATTTAATAATAGTAAACATAACTATAACTTTAGGAGATGGCGCGACGAACTAGACTCTGATATAAGATCTTAGCCTATACCAGCGTTACATCACGTAGAGTGTAAGAAAATAATTCTGCCTTTGCCCTGCAGAAAGCAATAATGGCTGATAAAATACAAAAAATAAAATGTTTATAATAAATTTTTAACACTTGAAGCAAAATAAGAGGTGCTATGCGTTTGAACACTAAGTGTGTATATGTCTGTGGCACCGTAGCTGAATGATTTATGCAGGTTTTCCAGAGGTGTTTATTTATTGCATTCTTTACTTATGTATTGCATAACTTGCTGAGGTCTGCTGCAAAAAGGTCTAAGTATATACTTTAGGTTGAGCGCACTCAGCGCTCTGCTTTAAAAGTTTTAGTAAACCGTGGAAATATCCAACGTATAATGTACCTTTACGAGAGAAGTGGGTTATCCTTAAGAAAAATATTGATTCTTCAAAGCTTCATTTCAGTTTACTTGCGGTTTTAGCGCGCCTTTTTGGTGACTTTATAAGTGGTTTCATCTACACTTTTGCCAAGACCTTCAATCGTCCAGTGTTTGTTAGGCTAAATTTATCATGCAGCATTATCGTATGATGAGAGATTGTGAGAATTATAAAGTTATTCATCATTATCATCATCATCATCATCTTAGCCGTCGGCCTGCTGTCCACGTCCTCTGCCGCCTTCATGGGATTGCTACCAGCCACGCTTGGCAGGCGGGTTGGCGAGCGCAGTATGGGATGTTGATACACGGAAAAACGCTGCTGCCCATCTTTCGGAGCGTGTACGTGTGTAATTAGTAATAAATGAATAGTAAACATTTTTCATTGTTTTTTCATTTCCATAAGCTGAATTCTGCGATAGAATGAAAACACTATCGTAATTGCAAGGCCTGGTTAAACTTTCAAATTGTCTCGGAAATGGATAGAATAATAAAAAGGCTCGTGCAAATAAATACTGACTTAAACATTGAAAGCCACTTTGTCCATTATACAAGATCTATTTTAAAATCGTCCCTGTAAGAAACGCCTATCAAAAATCTAGAGCGAACACAGCTAAGTTACAGTACTTATAAAAATAAAAACTTATCTTACAAACTCTTTAAAAAGCTGAAAATAAGACACTCAAGTTATAAAAGAAACGGTAAATATTCGCAACTTTAAGATCCAGATGATAACAACGCTTGTTAACTCCGAGAGAACTCTTAAGTGAGTTACTTAAACGTGAAATTAAGTTTAGTATCGACTTTGTTCGGATCATGACCTTTAATTAGTGGCGCTCAAAAACTTTAAGAAACGTTGTCTATTTAACGAAGTCATCACAAATTAAATTTTGAGCTTCATTGCCTTCAACTTAATTGTAATTGGCTGGAAGTTTGTTAAAGAAGTTACCTACACGACCAACAACTTTTAAATACACTCAAACGAACCAACTCGTACTTCTGAGTGTCTACCATGAGTTGTCACTGTTAGATCGCCTGCCGTTACTATCAGTATTAATAGTACGTTACTATGACATCTGTCAGATTTGTAAACAAATTCTAAGCCCAAACTACAGTCGCTGTAGTATAGTTTTCTGCGTATTTTTGTACCAAACTATCCGCTAGAGGTGCTGTTCAAGTTTTCATACATTTATTTAACTGCAGTCACTAGCGAGTATAGATTGTGAAAACTCATGGTAGACACTGAAGTATTAAGTTAATAGTCGAATGTAAGCAAAGAACGTCTGCGTCTAAGCTGATTGCAGCAATCATAGTTGCCTCAGATACACCTAAACTGGGCACTACACTTATTTTAATTAACATTTCAAATGTCCATTATGGAAAGTAAAGTCCGGAGAGAATTTCAGAAGAGAATGAACTAGCTGTACACTACCCCGGATTTTATTACCTCCATGAATAAATTCCACCCGGACACCCTGCCTCTCCCGTATATTATAACGACAGTTAAAACCTCTCGGCTCTGTTTAGTATGCCAGTTCACTATGGAAAGTTTATGCCATTTGGGTCTCGGCCGGCAGTGTACATCACACAGAGCGGATTTATCCTCTCAAAGTTAAACATTGACGGATTAATGAGGATGTTGTAAGATGTTTGCTGCAAAAGCATCATTGGATGCTATTGTATTAACCAACGGATAGTACCCTAAAGTAGTAAGTAAGTAAAGTAGTAGTAAGTAAGTATAAGTAAAGTAAGTATAGTACCCAGTTTCGGGTACTATCCGTTGGTTAATGCCTGTTGCTTCTCTTAACCATCTTAGCTTAAACAGTGCGGGGTCTTGGTAAAGGTTTGGGTATAGTGTATGACTTTCATGACTTGATTAAAGATTCCTCAAAAGTAGGTTCTGATGAATTATTTTAAAAAAGCGTGCAGCGGGAAACAATTAAATATTGCGAAGTATAATATTCCCTGACAAATTGAGATTGACGGCAGGGGAGCTCACGTTATGAGTATAATGGGCAAACATAACCCGTAAATCTATTGTAGGTAAGTTTATTTTTAGATCGTTTGATACTGAGTGGTTTTCGTAGCGCCGCCGCGCGCCGTGATGAAAACAAAAATCTATTCCCATTTTCACCGACTCAAAGAGATTACCCAACACTGTTATTATTTGGAGTCCGCCTCGGGAGGATTTCGTATTATGAAAATAAGTATTCGGCTTTATTCTAAAAGTGTTTTTGTTATTTGCATGGTTCAGGTTAATTCACATTGCTGAACTGCGTCGCTTTGTTCGATGATTAATGTCCCATCCTGGCCTCTTTATTTGTGCGACATAGGCAGAGTTGGCTGCTACCTTCGTAGCTTGCTCTAATGTCGCCTCTAAAGGCTATAACTCACTGAGCTGCGTGGCCACGTCGACAGCAATATGTGCTTACTAAAATCACCATAATTATGTCCTTTTATAAATTATATTCTTCTACTGTTATTAATTTTTCTATCAAGTTGTCTAATGTCTTTACGTTTTCTTAAAAAGTTTTTGTTAGGTCTTTGTTGAAATGTCATTGTCTAGTTGATCTGGTAAACATGTCAAAGTCAAAGCATTCAGAGTGAGGGTAGTGAGACGGATTGTTAAAAAAAACTAGTAGATCGAGAGATATTGAGTAAAAATTGCAAAGGAACGGTAAATTACTAAATGATATGTGATTAATCAGAGGTAAAGGTAAACGAGATATTGTGAGTATATTAGTAAGTACTTGTAAGAGGCTTGAAGTATTAAAGCAGCTATTTTAATATGAATACCTGAGTTATCATTGAATAAGCCCTCGGAAAAAGAAAATCTAACTCACCTCTGCGTCTTCGTTGTTTCTAGTGTATTGTGTGACGAACGGGGAGCCGATTTCTCCTGCCTTGGGGAGAGGCGAAACACGTGCAAAATTTTTTTGAGCGTTTTTTCAAGTGCTCATAGGATCACAGATTTGTTACTAAATAGGTATATGTTGTTCATTTAGATATTATAATGGATTTCCGCCAAGTCACGCCTGAATCAATAAATTTTTACTATAATCAATTCAATGTTTTTTATTCTTGTCAATATTGTCAACACAGCCTAATTGAAAGCACGCTTTGAATTTTAAACTCTTTTAGTCAGATAATTCCCAGAGAGCTAAGCATATTCTGAATTTCAATATATTCACTAAGAAATAAAGCAACAAAGCCATAAACTTCCATCCTATTTTGAATTCAACATAAATTATAAGTTGGCAACAAAATTGTATCAAATTTGAGAGTTGCACTGCAATAGCCGCTAATATTCACCGGGTGAGGACATGATGCAAGCATCTCGGCCTTTTAGTGCCGTGGTGAATAACAGCAGCTTATTGATACAGCCGTGCTGTGGGGTGCCGGCTGTAAAATGTTACACCTCCTCTCATTCCCGTGAATGCAGTAGGAATCTGCTAAGATATCTCCGGAAGATGGGCAGCGTCTTTCCATGTATCAACATCCTGCACTGCGCTAATTAACCCGCCTGCCAAGCGTGGCAGGCAACACAATGATCTAGAGGTTAATCAGGGAGGCCTATGTCAACAGTGGACGGGCACCGCATTCCTACGACTGAGATGATCAATTATATGTATATGTTCTGTTCCGGACGGTCATAGCAATTAAATTAATAGATTAGACTTAAGCTAATAAAACACCTACCACCATGTAGCTCTAAGACCTAGCATAGCATAGATAGTCATAGTATAGATAAATATTATAAATAAAATATTAATAGTACTAGTAGGCACCGGCAACGGGCTACAATATTATAGAGGTAGGCTGTTATGTAAATACATAGATAGACCAATTATTGTAAGATATTAACACAGATACAGATAGAAACAGATAAACAATGTACCTACACCAATAAACGCAACCGGCAATAGTCGCTCGCTGCGCGCGGCAGAGTGAGGGAACAGGAAGAAAAAAAAATATAAATATAGACGAGAACCGTTCACTGCATGTGCCCCTCCGAACTAAATCGCTTCCGGATGAACTCGCTTCGCCGCAAGGTGAAGAGGGCCATTCAGGAGCACCGTAACACTTCTTGGGACAATCTGCTTTCTAATATCGAACCCGGGCATCTAGCTTACTGGAGCCTGGCTAGATCTATGAAATCAGATGGTATCTCAATCCTGCCCCCTCTGCTTCGCCCGAATCACCAAACGCCTGCGTTTGATGACAAGGAAAAAGCAGACGCGCTAGCTGAGAGTCTTGAATCCCAATGCTCTCCTAGTCTTGAACCCGTCGACCCTGATCACCTTAACATGGTGAACAGTGAAGTCGACCGCCTAGTTTCCCTTCCCCCCTCTGCTCCTCCTTTGGACCTCATTAGAGCAGCAGAGGTTGCCCAGATCATTAAAGATCTTCGCCCTAAGAAGTCCCCTGGCTCGGACGGCATCAGCAACAGAGTACTCAAGAAGTTCTCTGTTGCCCTCATACATCTCCTGGTCAGCATCTTCAATGCTGCCATGGCTAACTGCTCTTTCCCTGATGTCTGGAAGGAAGCCAATGTAATTGGCATCCACAAACCGGGCAAAAAGGCAAACGAGCCTTCCTCCTACCGTCCCATCAGTCTCCTCAGCTCCCTGGGGAAGATCTATGAGCGTCTCCTTCTGAGACGTCTCTGGCGTCACGTCAATGAGCATAGTCTCTTGCCTGACGAACAGTTTGGCTTCCGAGCCCATCACTCCTGTCCCCAGCAGGTGCTCCGCATCACGGAGCACATCCTGTCCAAGTGGCATCACACTTGGCCAGCAGATACGGGCGCTGTCTTCCTCGATGTAGCTAAAGCCTTCGACAAAGTCTGGCACAATGGCTTGGTTTACAAGCTTTTCCTGCTTGGAGTGCCAGACAGGCTCGTACTCATCTTACGAGACTACTTGTCGAACCGCTGTTTTCGCTACCGCGTGGAAGGCACGCTCTCAGACCCCAAACCCGTCCGAGCTGGAGTTCCTCAAGGCTCAGTCCTTGCTCCCCTTCTTTTCACGCTGTACACCAGCGATATTCCCCGACACCCGCAAGTCGAACTTGCCCTCTTCGCCGATGACACGGCTCTGTACGCGTCCGATAAGAACAGGAATCGCGTACGCATAAGGCTGCAGGCTGCACTAGACACCCTAGGTGCCTGGTTCAGAAAGTGGCGCATAGAGGTGAACCCGACGAAAAGTGCAGCAGTGTACTTCACTCGGAGTCCCTTCTTGCCCCAGCCTCTTCTCCTCTTCGATAAACCCATCCCTTGGGTTAGGTCAGCTCGCTACCTAGGAGTAATCCTAGATAGACGTCTCTCCTTCTATCCCCACATAAGGTCTGTCACTAATCGTGCGAAGTTCGTGCTTAGCCGGTTAAACAGCCTTCTCAACTCGAAAAGTAAAATGTCCTTTAGAAATAAAGTGACACTTTACAAGACAGTTGTACGACCAATAATGACATATTCCTCTGTCGTCTTTGGCCAGTCCCGTCATGTTAGATGCCTTCAGGTAGTCCAAAACAACTTCTTGCGCAGGGCCACGGGTTGCCCATGGTACATGCGCAATGTAGACCTCCACCGAGATCTCAAACTCGAGTCCATCGAACACTTTATTAAAACTGCTTCAAAGCGTTTTTATGAAGTGGCGGCGGAACACTCCAATCCGTTAATCTCGGGATTACCCTCCGACTACCCGATAGAGCCATTGCCCACGAGTTCTTTCCTCCGTCGACCGAGACACGTTCTCGGCTTGCCCGTTGACGAGCTCACCGCCGCTAACCCGGAGGTGACGTCAACCCGTCCCACACTAGCTGTTAGACACATATTCAAAAACCGGTCCCGCCGGCGGGGCCGAAGAATACATTCTTCCGTCTAAAGGTGCAGTTTTGCACCTAGACGCTATCCTTCAGTAGATTCAAAAAACTCTGGCAACAGTCCAAGCCGTGGTTCGAACCTAAGTGGTGCCCTTGAGCTTGTTGCCCCAACCTAACTTTTGCGGCTGGGCGCCTTCTGCGCTCGCCATAGTCCGGTAACGTTGTCATGGCCATCTGCGGTCAACAACATATATTGTCATTTCGAAAAAAAAAAAAAAAAAAAACACTGCATGTGCTCAGTCCATAAGTCGCCAGCATCGGAACAACACCCACGCGCTAACAAAAGGAAGCAAGGAACGGACCTCTCGCTCACTCTCGCCGCCCGCAACCCGCACCCGCCGCCGTTGTACCTGAATTCACGCTATTGTTTCAATCTCAGTCCTCCATAGAACCCCAGCGATCAACGTACACTCAGGACGACGGTCCACTATACTCGGAATCGGAAGGCTCATCAGCACAACCAACAGTTACAGTCCACTGAATAGGTGCTGAGCCGACCGAACCGTTTATAGTCCGGTCCCGTACATTGGTCCTCGCGAGCCGGATCTATTTGGATTGAGATTGAGCAATGGTGGTGACAAGGTCAAACTGCGGGTCTCGTTGCGAAGAGCCAGGTCCGGCACCTACGCCGACTGCTACCGCGGTGACGGAGGAGCGGCCGCAACCCCCGTCACAACAGTCGGTGCCGCGCAAAACAGTGCCCGAGCAACCACACGCGTCCGGAGCTCCCGGTATGGAGCCGACAGCATCGACCAGCCTCGGATCAAACATCCTCACCTCCAACTCGTCCGCGACCTGCACAGGAAGTACGCAGCCGACGTCGACGGACACCTTGGCCACAGCCACAGGAAACACCGGCGGGAGCCCCGTGGAGGACACAGAAGACACAGAGCCCCGCACGGAGAGAACACAGAAGACCGCGGCGTCGAGGAAATCAACAAGACGATCTAAGAAGAGCAGAATAGCGCAGGCAAAATTGGAGCTGTTGCGTATACAGGCTCAGATCGCCGAAGCGGAGCTGGAACAACTCTACGAAGAAGAGGAGGACTCAGAAAGCGACGCGAGGTCCGAAGTCACTGAGCGAGAAAATACCGGACGGGTAGAGCACTGGGTACAGAACACCACCCTGCTGGCGATAACAGATCAACCACACGGCGAGAATAACAGTCTCGCCGCACAGGTGCCGCGCGGAAGGAAGATTCCCCTCGCACAACCGGGCGAGAATAACAGTCTCGCCGCACAGGAGCCGGGCGGAAGGAAGATTCCCCTAGCACAACCGGGCGAGAATAACAGTCTCGCCGCACAGGAGCCGGGCGGAAGGAAGATTCCCCTAGCACAACCGGGCGAGAATAACAGTCTCGCCGCACAGGAGCCGGGCGGAACGAGGAACCCCCCCGGACGCCTTCAGGTCGGGAATAACAGTCCCGCCACACAGAAGATGACGGACGGCGCAGTACAGGCCGCCCCCACCATCATACAGCAAGCGCCGCCGGGGACGACGGCCGACGCCCCCAACACACAGCCGCCGCTGGGGACGCCGAGGGCCGCGCCCCACACGGAGACGCCGGAGCACCGGCACGCAGCGGGTGCACAGCCAGCCCCGCTACACCAAGGACAGTTTTATAGTGCAACAGAACAGTATAACATAGTGAACAGTGACAGTATAGTTAACAACGCCCGCGGGGCAAACGTGAATAGAGACAGTGCGAATAATGGATACAGTGAGTTCCAGGGAGCAAACCGGTATGTACACAACTTTAATGACAGGGATATTGTGAGGCCGGGAGCTTCCGCACCGGCGGGAGTCATAGCAGGACCGCCCCGTACTGAAATGGGAGAGCTGGCCTCTGCTATAGCGCAAGCTATACGATCGGGAACACAGTCGACTGCCCGCCGGTTCTCGGAACTGCCAATATATAGCGGTGCCTATCAAGAATGGCTAGCTTTTAAGGCAGCATATGAGGAATCCGCCTATTCCTACACAGAAACTGAGAATGTAGGTAGATTAAGGAAATGCTTGAAAGGTCGCGCTAGAGAATCTGTAGAAAGCTTGTTAATCTACAACGTCCAGCCAGATACGGTCATGAAATCGCTTGAAGCTAGATTCGGCAGACCAGACGCAATAGCCCTAGCCGAATTAGATAGATTACGTTCTCTAGCCCGACCTACAGATTCGCCTAAAGACTTATGTGTGTTCGCAAGTCGGGTAGCAAACGTCGTTGCTACATTACAGGCCTTACAACGAGTCTACTACCTCTATAACCCAGAGCTAACAAAGATCACAATAGAAAAGCTCTCGCCGACGCTCAAATACAGATGGTACGACTTCGCTACAGAACAAGCTACCGACGAACCTGATCTTCTCAAACTAGCGAGATTCCTCAACAGAGAAGCCGAGAGATGCGGCCCATACGCGCAGCCCGAGACAGAAGCGCCTGCCGCGGCGAACAAAAAACAAGGCAGGGCCTATGCCGTAAATAGTAGTCAAGAAGACAAGAAGCCCAAGTGCCTGGTTTGTCAACAGAATCACAACATCGTGAAATGCGAAAAACTAACAGAAGCCTCCACCGATGAAAGATGGGACATAGCCAAAAGGTTTAAACTCTGCTTCCGATGCCTCAAGCTCAGAACGCAAAATCACAGATGCCCCAAGAAGGCTTGCGCTACCGACGGATGTCCGAAATGGCATCACCCACTTCTCCATTTCCAACGAGTCCAAGAGGAAGAAACCGAGAAGGTCGCATCATCAGGAACCATAGCAGAGAGCAGGACGTTTCTGAAGATAGTACCGGTCACAGCTTCGGGCCCCAGCGGCGAAGTGAAGACATACGCCCTGCTCGATGATGGATCAACGGTTACGTTGGTGGACGAGGACATCGCAGACACAATAGGGGCCCCTGGGCCCAATGATCCGCTGCGGATAGAATCCATAGCGAACGCAACGGTCAAAGAAATGAAGTCGAGGCGCATAACATTCAGCTTAACAGGCGCCGATGGAACGCACGAAATACAGGCCAGAACCGTCAAAAGCTTAAAACTTTCTCCACAATCTATCACACACAACGACGTACAGTACGTGGAACATCTGAAAAGCATCAAGAATTATGTACTACATGGAAACGCCAAACCGAGGATCCTTATAGGCCAAGACAATTGGCACCTGCTGGTCACTAGCAACATGAAGACAGGTCACATCTCTCAACCAGTGGCCTCCCTGACCCCGCTCGGCTGGGTACTTCACGGATCCCGAACTCGGTCTCTCGGACAGCGCGTTCAGTACATAAATCATCTATCTATCGAAGACGACATGAACAACGAGCTACGCCACCATTTCGCTATAGAATCGTTAATGATAACGCCGAAATGTCCGATCAACGATCCCGAGCAACGAGCACTGAAAATACTTCGAGAAAACACTACTCAAAGACCGGACGGACATTACGAGACAGCGCTACTGTGGAAAGAAGGAGATGTCGTCATGCCGAACAATAGAGATAACACGTTACGAAGAATGTACAGCACAGAGAAGAAGATAGATAAAGATAGCGATATAAGAAGAAAGTATGAAGCACAGATGACGAACCTTATAGTTAAAGGCTACGCGGAACGTGCGCCCCAGCCGACTGATTTCAACGAACAACATAGATGGTACGTCGGCCCAGATTTCCTGAAAACAGATCCCGCTACTTGGCCTACGGAAGAACCCGCCTCGATCCAGGAAACAGGTGAGGAGCGCACGCTCGCCCTCGATACGGAGCCAAGAAAGAAGTCGCCCACGATAGCTACAGCACTTCCCGATCCAGGCAGGTTTTCCCAATACAAAAGACTCGTTCGAACAACAGCGCGGATCTTACAGTTCATAGACATCCTCCGACGCAGAGTAGAAAGGGTAGAGTTCAAAAGAACAGTTAAAAACACCGAGAGCGATCCCGACTGGCGCACGAAAAAGAAAAAGGCACAGAAACAGCGGCGGGAGATTCGCCCCACCACCGATAAGTACCTACCTATAGAAGGTGACTTATTAAGACGCGCCGAGCTCAACATCGTCATGGCAAGACAGGAATATAGCTTTCCCGAAGAATTAAAAGCCCTGAAGGCAGGGAAAGCCTTACAGAAAAACAGCCGCTTGAGCAAGCTAGCCATAGAAATGAAGGACGGCGTCATAGTAATTAAAAGTAGAATCGGCCTAACTATAGATATAGGTGAACGAACAAAATCACCTCCCATTCTAGATGGAAACGATAGGGTGACTAAACTTTATATTGAAAGTATCCACAGACAGATGATGCACGCTGGTGTTGAAGCAACAGTAAACGAATGCCGTCAACACTTCTGGATCCTGCGTCTGCGGACGACAGCACGTATGGTGATCCACCGCTGCCTGCCGTGCCATCTGAGGAAGGCGCCCGCCCCGCAGCCGGCGACAGGAAATCACCCGCCGGCGAGGCTGGCGCACAGCTGCAGGCCGTTCACACACACAGGCCTCGACTACTTCGGCCCGCTGGCCGTAAGAATCGGGCGGGCAACAGCGAAGCGCTATGTGGCGCTCTTCACCTGCCTGACCACTCGGGCAGTCCACCTTGAGCTCGCTTCCGACCTGTCGACGAGCGCCGCGGTCATGGCCCTACGGCGCATGATCGCACGCCGAGGCTGCCCCACCGAGATCTGGTCCGACAACGGGACCAACCTACGTGGTGCCGACAAGGAGCTTCGCGCCGCGCTGGACAGCGCGACCGCCTGCGAGGCCTCATCCAGAGGCATCACCTGGCGCTTCATACCTCCTGGGGCCCCATTCATGGGCGGGGCCTGGGAGCGCCTAGTCCGAAGCGTCAAAACCGCGCTCGCAGCAACCCTGTGCGAGCGCCAACCGCGTGAGGAAGTCCTCCTCACCCTGCTCGCTGAGGTCGAGTACACAGTCAACAGCCGTCCACTAACCCACGTCTCAGTGGATCCCGAGGACCCGGAGGCCCTCACCCCGAATCACTTCCTGCTGCTGCAGCCGGGGCGCACCCCTGCGTTCGGCCCCTTCACCGACGGCGACCTGATAGGCAGGTCGCACTGGCGGGCCTCTCAACGCCTGGCCGATACCTTCTGGGCCCGCTGGCTCAAAGAGTATCTCCCCGAGCTACAACGCCGCCGCCACCCTCACGGCGACGGCCCCGCCGCCCAGGTGGGCGACCTGGTGCTCATCGCAGACTCCAACCTGCCTCGCAACACATGGCCCAGGGGGGTCATAGTCGCAGTCTACCCCGGAGCGGACGGAGTCGTACGAGCCATCGACGTGAAAACCAAAGGGGGCGTGCTGAGAAGACCGACCAAGAAGGTGATCATCCTGCCGAGAGATGAGCCGTCCTCCACGACGGAAGGTTCCAGCGACAACAGCGGAGTCACTGGACGGCGGGAGAATGTTCCGGACGGTCATAGCAATTAAATTAATAGATTAGACTTAAGCTAATAAAACACCTACCACCATGTAGCTCTAAGACCTAGCATAGCATAGATAGTCATAGTATAGATAAATATTATAAATAAAATATTAATAGTACTAGTAGGCACCGGCAACGGGCTACAATATTATAGAGGTAGGCTGTTTTGTAAATACATAGATAGACCAATTATTGTAAGATATTAACACAGATACAGATAGAAACAGATAAACAATGTACCTACACCAATAAACGCAACCGGCAATAGTCGCTCGCTGCGCGCGGCAGAGTGAGGGAACAGGAAAAAATATAAATATAGACGAGAACCGTTCACTGCATGTGCTCAGTCCATAAGTCGCCAGCATCGGAACAACACCCACGCGCTAACAAAAGGAAGCAAGGAACGGACCTCTCGCTCACTCTCGCCGCCCGCAACCCGCACCCGCCGCCGTTGTACCTGAATTCACGCTATTGTTTCAATCTCAGTCCTCCATAGAACCCCAGCGATCAACGTACACTCAGGACGACGGTCCACTATACTCGGAATCGGAAGGCTCATCAGCACAACCAACAGTTACAGTCCACTGAATAGGTGCTGAGCCGACCGAACCGTTTATAGTCCGGTCCCGTACATGTTCAATGTTAATAAAGCTACTCATCAAACTATCGGCAAACTCAAATCATGGTAAATATTAAATAAAAAATAAAATTCTCAATCTGTTTATCATCGTCATAATCTCAGCTGAAGGACGTCCACTGCTGGACAAAGGCCTCCATTTTGTGGGTTTTGGTTGTCATACTCGCCACGCATGGTAGAAGGGTTAGCGAGAGCAGTACGGGATGTTGATACACGGAAAGATGCTGCTGCCCATCTACCGGTGGTATCCCTTAGCGGGCTCTTACTGCATCCATGGCATGAGAGAAGGGGTAACATTCTACTGCCGGCACCCCACGGCATAGTAATATTCAAAATTTCGGGTTCTGTGTAGTCAATAAATCTAGGTTACAACCACGTAATTAGTGAAACTGCATCATCGAGTAATATTTCACTCATTAGTTACATCACTAGACCCGTTTATGTGTGTTTTTAATAAATAAATGGACTATAGAGCTAATTAAATGTCGTGAGTTGTCGGTAAAAGAATGTTCCCCGCCTCTCTCGTCCGTAGATACAATAAAAACCCAAAGGACACCACCGTAAGATAGGCAGCAGCGTCTTTCCGTGTATCACTATCCCGTACTACATTTCCAAACTGCGTACTGCCAAGGTCTTGGATATGCATGAGTGAGGCCTATGTGGCGCAGCGGGCGAAGATCCGCCTGCCACGCAAGAGGTTGCGGGTTCGATTTCCGCCTCGGGACAAAATAATGTCTATACGATCTGCACAGACTTGTTCAGGTCGTTCTAGATGTTTTTCGATATATAATAAAAATATCTATCTATGTAGTATAGTGTATTAAGTATATGAGTCATCTAGTACCCATAACACTTAGCTTAGCTTGGGGCTAGATGATGATGTGTGAATTGTCCAGCATTGTTTAATTAATTTATTTATTTAATGTCCAGCTTCGGACGTGGACAGCAAAAGTTACGGAATGGGCGCCCATTTTGTCTCCAATCCTCCAATCGATTGTCCGAAAATTATAATCAATAACAAGTGTCTCCGAAATATAACCAACCATAATATTCATCATTTTTCATCATCATTTCAGCCGTAGGACGTCCACTGCTGGACATAGGCCTCCCTCATGGATATCCAGTTATTGCGGTTGGAAGCGATCTGCATCCACCTTCGACCTGCGGTCTTCACCAGGTCATCATCCCATCTTGTTGGTGGACGTCCTACGCTGCGCTTGCCGGTCCGTGGCCTCCACTCGAGAACTTTTCGGCCCCATCGGCCATCTGTTCTGCGAGCTACATGGCCTGCCCATTGCCACTTCAACGTGCTAATCCGTTTGGCTATGTCGGTGACCCGAGTTCTTCTACGTATCTCCTCATTTCTGATTCGATCGCGTAAAGAAACCCCGAGCATAGCTCTCTCCATAGCTCGTTGAGCGACTCTGAGCTTATTCATGAGGCCAATCGTGAATGACCACGTCTCGGTTCCATATGTCATCACTGGTAACACACACTGATTGTAGACTTTCGTCTTAAGGCACTGAGGAATTTTGGACGAAAAGACGTTGCGTAGTTTCCCAAACGCTGCCCATCCGAGTTGGATTCGTCGATTGACCTCTTTCTCGAAGTTGGACCTACCTAATTGGACTGTTTGTCCTAGGTATACGTACGCGTCGACAACTTCAAGAGCCGAGTTCTCAACCATTACTGGGGCAGGCACGACATGGACATTTGACATGATTTTCGTCTTGTCCATGTTCATTTTAAGGCCTACCCGCTGGGAGACTCGATTGAGGCCTTCGAGCATCGTGCCAAGTTCCTCCATCGACTTTGCCATGACCACAATATCGTCAGCAAACCGAAGGTGAGTCATGTATTCGCCGTTAATGTTGATGCCTAGTCCTTTCCATTCCAAGAGCTTAAAGGCATCTTCCAAAGCGGTCGTAAACAGTTTCGGAGAAATAACGTCTCCCTGTCTTACGCCTCTTTTTAAGGGAATATCCTTCGAACTCTGTTCCTGTACTCGGACTGACATAGTGGCGTTTCTATACAAAGACTTCAACACTTCGATATACCGATAGTCAATTCGGCATCGTTGGAGAGACTCGAGCACCGCCCATGTTTCGATCGAATCGAAGGCTTTCTCATAGTCCACAAACGCGAGACATAGCGGCAAGTTATACTCTTCGGTCTTCTGTATCACTTGCCGCAGCGTATGAATGTGGTCTATGGTACTGTAGCCTTTTCGAAACCCGGCTTGTTCGGGACGCTGGAAGTCATCAAACCTGCGATCGAGACGATTTGTGATGACCCTTGAAAACAGCTTATAAACATGGCTCAAAAGCGAGATCGGTCTGTAGTTCTTAAGCAAAGTGTTGTCACCTTTCTTAAAGAACAGTACCACGACGCTTTTGTTCCATGTTTTTGGCGTAATACCTTCGAGCAAGACGGAGTTGAAGAGCTTCTGAAGGACTTTAAGTATCGGTGATCCACCCGCTTTCAGAAGCTCTGAAGTGATTCCGTCGTCCCCCGGCGCCTTGTCGTTCTTAAGCTGTTTCAGGGCCATCCTGATCTCGTACAGGCTGATGTCCGGGATATCTTCGGTATAATGTCGGGTCAGCTTGGCTCTAGGGTCTTCTGCCACACTGCAAACAGGTTTAGTGACCGAATCGTAGAGCTGTCCATAGAACCTTTCGACTTCCCTTAACACTTCTGCTTTACTTGACGCTATACTGCCATCTTCCCTCTTCAGCTTCGTCATCTGGCTTTGCCCAATAGACATATCTCTCGCGAACACTTTGGAGCCTTTGTTCCGCTCTATCGTATCTTTAATACGGGCTGTATTAAAGGTACGAATATCGTGTCGCAAGGATTTCCAAACTTGTCTATTGAGCTGCCTATGTGACTTAGCATCATCGGGAGACTGCAGTCGTAATGAGCGTCGTTCAGCCATAAGGTTAAGAGTGTCATCAGATAGTTTCTGAGGTCTATTTGTACGGGGCGTCTTAAAGAACTGAGACCCCACCGTATGGACAGTTTCTACGAACCTGTTATTGATCTCGTCCACTGATGCATGTTCTTCGAGACCCAGACAATCAAAGCGATTTGAAAGTTCGAGTTGAAAGCTCTCGAGGTTTTGGATATGTGCACGAGTGGGTCGGAGCGTAGATTTCATCAGACGGGACCTTTCAAGTCTAACGTTCATATTCAATGTGCCTCTAACGATTCGGTGATCACTTCCGGTTTTCACCCTGTGAATCACAGTGACATCATTGAATACCCGTTTCTTGTTGGTCAAGATGAAATCAATCTCATTTCTCGTGGAACCATCGGGGCTCATCCAGGTCCATTTCCTGTGAGGCGGCTTCTGGAAGAAAGAATTCATCATAAAGAGTCCTTCTTTCTCCAGAAAATCGGCCAGCCTCTGTCCCCTGGGGTTCCGTTGCCCATACCCAAATTGCCCCACTCTCAACTCATCATCGCTTCTCTTGCCTAACTTTGCATTGAAGTCCCCCATAACAACAGTGAAGTGAGTTTTGTTTGTATGTATGGCCCTACTAATGTCCTCATACATAGACTCTACTTCTTCATCTGGGTGTGACGAGGTCGGCGCATATACCTGAACGACCTTCAGCGAATATCTTTTAGATATTCTGAGTGTTAGGTATGCGACCCTGCTCGACACACTGTCGATGGTGACAATGTTGTTAATGAGTGACTTGTGAACGAGAAACCCGACACCACCTTGGGACTGTTGGTCGCCCTCTCGGTAGTAGAGTAGATTACCGGACTTAAGGGATATCGTGTCCTCGCCCTCTCTACGGACTTCTGATAATCCTAAAATGTCCCAGTGTAACCTACTCATTTCTTCTTCCAGCTCAACAATCTTTTCGTCTGTCCTCAAAGTGCGGATGTTGTGTGTTACCAGGGCCAGTGGTCGTCGTTGGGGTTGGTAGCCGTCCGTCTCCCGGGGATTCTTAGCACCCCTAGCCCCGCCGTTACCGTGGCCGCTACCGTAGCCAGGATTAGCGGGGCTGCCGGGGACTCGGGGCCTGAGGGCCTAGACAACGTAACAATCGATTAGCGAAAGCGATAGTAGAAAAGTCCAAAAATGTATGGATTTGACATAAGCCTTAGATATGTCACGTGATCTGATTTCATAATGGTAGACAATGTACATACGTTTCGATTCCACCAAACGAATCGACAACATCGAACGATTATTTCCATACAAATGCCTAGCCAAGTGGCACTTTTGACAAGCGATTTCGCTTCGTAGTCGATTCTCTTGATCGAAACGCTAGCGAACGCTAAGACCCTGTAGATAACGAAACAAAATGGCAATTTCATAAACAGCTGTAGGAAGAAATCATTGTTAGAAGTGTTTATTGTGTTGTTTTTTTTCATAATTCAATAGAATTTTAGACATTTTAGTGCTAGTGTGACTTAGGTACCTAGTAGTGTTTTTATTCTAAGAATGGAAAGTGTTGATGAAATGCCAGAATCACTATTTACTTATAGAACACTTTAGACTCAGCAAAGGCTTATTTAAAAAGCTTTGTCGTGAATTACGTTCTTCAACATCATTAAAAGGATATCTAGAGATATCTCTGGAAATAAAGGTAAAGTCTTATGTATATTTTTTGTTGTGTATTGGTTTTGGTAGTCACATGAAATACCGTATTAACCATTTTATTATAAATTTTCTTTTTTCAGGTGCTTTACGCCCTAAACTTTTTTGCGACAGGGTCGTATCAAAGGGTTGTGGGAGTTACCCAGCATTTGACTTGATGTTGTAGCTCTCAATCACAAAAAATGGATTGTTTTCCCTCAAACACCACAAGAACGTTCTCAAATCAAAGAAACGTAAGTAGTTGTTTGTATGGTACCTAGTACCTACTTACTATTTATTACCTACATATGTTACCCACCTAGAGTTCAATTGAGGATCCAGTAAAGTTATATCAAATTCAAACCAGTCCACATTAATCATTATGTACCTATGACATAAGAATGAAATATCTTTTTGAATTATCCAAATTGGACCATTACCTACCTAAGAAGATATTAAGTAATAAACATTATGCTGTTATATTTTTTTTTCATCATCTCATTTTATTTTTACAGTTTTCAAAGGAAACACGGTTTGCCAGGGGTCATTGATTGCACTCATATTGGATTTGTAAAGCCGGTGGAGAACGAACATCTTTATTATAATAGGAAAGGATATCACTCTTTAAATGTTCAGATGGTAATTATTACTTACACTTACCTAGGTACTTACTACACAGGTGAAATGCTTTAAAAGTCACTTTGTTAATGCGGTCTATAAAACATCCTCTACACATCTTTTTACTTAAGTATATCTATAATGGCTTATTATTTTTATAGGTATGTAACCACAACTTAGAAATAATTAATGTCAACTCCAAGTTTGGTGGTGCCACACATGACTTCCACATATGGTCTGCAAGTATAGTGGAGCCATACATGCATTCATGAAAGCGGGGAACATGTTTGATTGCTGGGTAAGACAATAAACATTAAATTTAATTAGTAGTAGATAAGAGAACCTTGGGAATAACTATAGTAAATAATAAGTTTCTTTTCTAATTAGACATTAATATTAGTTAGGGCAGGTAGGTACCTGCCCTCATAAACAACCAATGTTAAGTGCTGTTTGTTTTCTTGCAGGGGATTCTGGTTATCCACAGCAACCCTGGCTGATGATGCCTGTTTAAAATGCTGCACCCGGGTCTCGGGAAGAAATATACACATCTCACCACATGCAAGCCAGAAACTGCATTAAGCGTTGCTATGGTTTGCTGAAGTCTTGTTGGAGGTGCTTGCTTAAAGACAGAGTGTCAGTGTCAGAAGTGGATTATAAATAAAAGTACATAGTTAAAGTTAAAAACATCTTTTATTTTTAAACTATGTTTATTATTATCGACACGGATGGCACGTTATCGACTGCAGTCCAGCCGTGGCAGTCAATTGTCACATTTTGCTGCATAAACGTAACAATTGACAGTCCACAGCAGGCATGTCGAAGGCTCCCGTCGACAACGCGCCGTCCGTATCGATAATAATAAAATAAGACCGTGAGTTTGTGTCTAATAAACTCACTCACTATCAAGCCGTACCGTTAAACTGCTGTCCCTAGCACTACTAGATGCCTAGAAACCTTCCTTCAGCAATATTTGTGAAATGGCTGAGGGGATTATTTCGGTCATTGTCCACCTCTACCCTAGGGGCTTCAGTCTGTGCTTGTCTCTCCTCCAACTGAAGACATCTCTGCTCTATAGCCACTAACTCACTCGTCGCTTGGTCAAATGGAGTTAGCGCCTGTCTTCTTCCGTCTTCCCACACCTTAAAATATTAGAGTTTTAGTTTAGCTGATTGCAGGTTTTTTTTGTTAGTATGATTAATTATGTTAAATAAAATATGCATTTTTAATAAAAAATTACTTCAGTAATTAATTTACTTGATTAAGTCATAAAAGTGCTTTAAGTACTTGTATAAGTATGTAGGTACCTTTTTCCACTTCTCCATGGTCTTTTGGACACCACCACCAACAGAATTTAAGGTGTTGGTCAGCTCTTGCCACAAACGATCAGCCCTCAAACGTCCCTGCGCGCCAGGCTGAGGTTTTGGAAGGTCACCATGGCTGCAACATAACTTAAATAAATTAAAGAGCTCTTGTTCTAAATATTTCTTTGTGAATCGCGTCATTGTTTGCAGTAATTGAATTCCGGCTTGAAACTTTTAAGTGTTTTATGATTATTGATTACGCCTTTGTATAGGTAGATATTAAAATGTTTTAGGTAGATACTCTAGCCTAGCAAATAACCTATAACAAAGAAAAGTAAGCAATAAATTAGGTAATATTTAATTTTTACCTTTCCATAAACTCCAGAGTTAAAAATTGTTCGGCGCTGGCTCGTGCTCTTGATTCCATCACATTCCAACAAAACAAAAATAACACTAACTACTAATTTCCAATAGGATTCCAATTTCGTCAAAGATCACAGATTTTTATTTAAAGTCCTAGGTAAATCAAATCAAAGTTTTACGAAAGTTTTCAAGTGGTTTTCAACTTTACAATGTTTTGTTTACAGACAATGTGCGTTTCATTTCAATGGATTAAGATTTTTTTATCATGTTAGTTCGAAAAATCAAATAATTTTTATTTCCATTTCAACGTATTGTTTATGCCGTAAAATTCAAATACGCCACTCATATTATCAAAAACTCAATATCTAATATGCCTCCACTCGCAAAAAAAAATAGAAAACCTATTCGTATTTATAATCAAAGATTTGCGTTTTGCGTAGACCGGAACGTAACAGAGACGGGCAAAGTAAGTGAATGACACATTTGACGTTTGATGTCGAAAACCATAGACTAAGTGCGGTATTTAGCGATCAGACGAATAGACAAGGCGATCGCTAAGCGAAGGTTACTTTGTCTACCAATCGAACTTCGCTATCGTTGTAGCTATGACGATTGTAGAAATCGAATCGCTTCATAGCGAATGCCGGTTGTCTAGGCCCTCTGGTCCTTGGTTTCATAATCATCATAAGGGGTTGTTGCCATACTCGCCACGCTTGGCAGGCGGGTTGGCGAGCGCAGTATAGGGTGTTAAAGACGCGGAAGACGCTGCTGCCCATCTTCCGAAGGCATCCCTTAGCAGATTCTTACTGCATCCACGGGCAAGAAAGGAGGGGCAACATTCTACAGCCGGCACCCCACGGCATACACCATAATATTATGGTCCCATAATTAATCATTTATAATAAGATATTATTTATCCTTATGCTCTTTACGCAAAAAGTTATCTTACCATAAAATATTATTTCCATAATTTTCATCGTTTTAAATATATGTCATAATAATATCGAATCATAATACTTATCCTTTCGAATATTTTCGAACGATTATAAAACCTTGCAGTGGCAGAACCGAGACGGAAGGACAGTAGGTTATTAGTTTTTTTATTATAAGCAACAGGCAAAAGCCTCAAAACGTCCACTACTAAACACAGGCCTCCCTCATGGATCTCCATGAGGGATAGTTGCCATACTCACGCTTGGCAGGCGGGTTGGCGTGCGCTGTACGGGATGTTGATACACGGAAATACGGTGCAGCCCGTCTTCCGGAGGTATCCCTTAGTAGGCTCTTACTGCATCCATGGGTATGAGAGGAGGGGTAACATTCAACTACTGGCACCCCACGGCGTGAATATTCCCCTTAATAAATATAAGCTATTAGCCGATCTAATATCAGAACTATTAATGCGTTTTAATAGAAGTACCCATATCATTTTGATTGTCAGAAAATAAGTATCTATATCTTTTTATCGCCTCAACGCTGTACACTCTCTGTTTCCACATACGTTTGCCAAACTAAGCTAAGCCCAGGAACGAACATGTTAAATATCTCCAAACAAGCCCTTTGAAGGCATTACAGCCGGCGGTGTCGAGTCGAGTCGGATACGCGTCATTTCCTCGCCGTGATAGTGCCAAGCTTCAGGTGCCTTCTTCATACTGGCGACACAAATTTGCTGATACAATTACAACATTTTAAAACCTTCTAACCGCAATATCTGGAAATCCATGGGGGAGGCCTATGTCCAGCAGTGGGCATACATTTCAGCCGTAAAACGTCCACTACTGAACTAAAGGCCTCCCTCATGGATCTCCATGAGGGGTAGTTGCCATACTCACCACGCTTGGCAGTACGGGATGTTGATATACGGAAAGACGCTGCTGCCCATCTTCCGGAGGTGTCCCTTAGCAGGCTCTTACTGCATCCACGAGTAGGAGAGGAGGGGTAACATTCTACTGCCGGCATCCCACGGCTAACTGCCGGCACCCCACGGCTATACTAATACTATGCTTATATTACTAGCTGCACTCCGCGGTT
The DNA here is from genome assembly GCA_963082625.1 of Pasiphila rectangulata. Lineage (NCBI taxonomy): Eukaryota > Metazoa > Arthropoda > Insecta > Lepidoptera > Geometridae > Pasiphila > Pasiphila rectangulata. The sequence goes on along the minus strand of OY720238.1, from coordinate 23,364,029 downwards.
TCACCCGCGTAGTTCCAGTTCCTGTGGGAATATGGAGATAAAATAGCACTTGTTACTCAAGGATAATGTAGCATTCTAATGGTGAAAGAATTTTGAAAATCGGTTAAGTAGTTTTTAAGTTTAATCGTTACAAACATACAAAATACAACATACAAATCTTTCCTGTTTATTGTATTGAGAGATGAGATTATATAGACGGAAGATCAGTTGACGCCTTACAGTTGATCAGATTTTAATGAAATTTTAAACTTCAGAATTACATCAATACAAATCGATTGATGTGGGGATTTTAATCGATTTTTTTGACCGAGCGTAACGTGGCACAACTCTTGAACATAATGCCCGGATTTTCATGAAATTTAAACACAGGGAGATTTCACAGGAGGTTGCAGGTTCTATTCCCGCCACATATCAAGTTCAGATGCAATGGGACTTCATTAAAGAAGCCGCTCGCTCGTTCTAAGTGGCGAACAACTAGTAGGTAAGTAAAGTAGTACCAACATGGCAAAACTAAAGCTAGAAATTTCCACGCCTTAGTTATGAACTTATGAATGTACATATGTAAAGTAAACAAAATAAACTTAACTAAAATATTACTTATAATACGTGGCGTTGCAGTTACAAGAATTGCTATAACTCAGTCTTTGTTGAAAAGGCCGGCAACAAAGAAAAGTTTTTCAAACTGAAAGGTTTCCGCAAACAAGCTACAATTAAGTGTTTCGGCAATATCGAAATAAAAGAGTTATATGCTTTCACTACGTCATCGAAACGAGTTTTAAATTAAGGGCACTATACCGCTCGCGGGTGTTGCTGCAGAGTTGTTTATTCACGTTGAAGTGTTTTGAGTTTAATACTTCTTTAACAATAGCTCGTTCGAATTTTTCACACAGCATCATCTAGCTCCCAGCTAAGCAGAGCTTGTATTTATTGTCCCACTGCAGGGCAAAGGTCTCCCTTCACTCTTTCCATTTCTCCCAGTCGCTAACTGGTTGAGGCCACTCCTAGCATGCGTCCAGTTCATCCCTCCATCTGCGACTGCGCCTTCCACGCGGTCGTGGAACAAAAAAAAACATCCAGAACACCCTGATCAAGCATCTGCAGATTGTACAGATATTTGTCCGGAGGCGAGAATCGAACCCGCAACCTTTTGCGTCGCAGGCGGACCTTCAACCGCTGCGCCACAGAATTCGTCGAAATAAATAGATGAAAACGCCCATTGCACTTGCGCGTCAGGGCTTCAAACGAAACTCATCAAACGAACTCGACGTATCGCCTCTGACTGAATTAACATGAGCGACTGGCGTGTGTGTGACGAATGAAATGTTCGGAGCGAATATCTACGCACCAATAGCAAATTAAGTCCTAGATTGATTAAACTAATTATCTTACTAAATGCTTGAATCCGCCAGGCTTTACCGCAGTCTTTTGAACAGATATTTAATGGCTGTGGTCTGTCCAAACAGATCGTACGGATCTGTTCAAGAAAAGTCAGAAGCAGACTATATTATAAGCTTAGTGGTTAAAGTGCTTCCAGCTTTATGAAGCGTCAAGGATAGATTTGGCGGACGTGGGTTTGAATCCCACCAGATTCGTAAAATTTTGATAAGATTTTTATTTCCTTGATTTTTTCTACCAAGTGTGGTTAAAAAGTATAAAAATTACTAACCATAATTTTATATTTGTTAAATGAAGACTAGTAAGACCTTTTGTAAAATGTTACAGAATAAACTGGACACCTTTCAAGTACTGTAAAGTCTTATAAAAATAAAGATAAGCGATTAATTCCCAATAATCCAATATATGGCCGTGGATTGCCGGCAGTGTAAACCCTCCTCTCATCCCATCCGTGTATGCAGTTGGAGCCTCTGTTAAGGGATACCTCCGGAACATGGACAGCAGCGTCTTTCCGTGTGAACATCCCGTACTGCGCTCGCCAACCCACCTGCCAAGTGTGGTGAGCATGGCAACTACCCCTTATGGAGATCCATGAGGGAGGCCTATGTTCATTAGTGGACGTTTTACGGCTGAAATGATGAAGATTATGAATGCAATATTGTAAAAATTATTTCTGATGGCGAACGTTTAAAAACAGACTACCGTAAAGTCGTTGTTTTTCATCAAAATAAAACCATGATATCAAAACGGAAATCTGTACGTGAAATAATCGGTAACAGTTGTGGATGCAGCCAGGATTGTGTCAATCAAGATCAGCTGTCGGTGTAAAATAAGCTAGACGTTGTTTTTGACTGAACTTTGAATGGAACAAAAGGTTAAATGTATCTGTAGCAAATTTTCAAATGTTTTTTATTCATCACGTGATGCACTTCGTAGCAAAAGTCACAAGTTAACAGCCATTTGAACCATTGTGAATAATGTGAAATGAAATTCAATTTGTTTATTTGTGATACTAATTTAACACAGTTATAAAAATACATAATATATATTTTAAAAATTTAAACAAACAGCTATCACAAATCGGACCTAGCTCAGCATTGTGTTAGCTCCGTGAACAACTAACGCTGATCTTCCGCCAGAACCGACAGTGATATCACGGATGTAACCACATTCTTATATAAAAAAACACAAAGAACTTACAAGCAAAAATCAATATTAAACTAAAATAATTGAGTTGTATATGTGTTTGTCACAAACAAAGCCATAAGGGAAGTCTAATGAGAGAGGAGTTTTAGTTTATAAGTTTGACAAAACTTATATGTTATCTATACCTCTATGATACTGATGTCATGTTTATGATCTTTCTAGTCTAATTGCTTATTATATAACAATGTAGTTAACATACGTATTTGTGAATAAGCTAACCATTCTTGTATAGAAAGGGTACAATACAGTCACAGAGCAGTGAGACATGAGTAGCAATTTGTTGCTGGTTCTGTGGCAGTTCTTTGTACACCTCTTGAACCAAACGAGCATTGAATGCTTGGGTCGATACGTGAACGCTTATATCCAGTTTCAATGATATTTCCTCAATGCGCTTATTTCCCTTTACATCTGCTTTAGAGGATCAAGTGCCATGATTTTTGTCGTCTATTATGCATATAATAGATTACCGAAAGAATTGTTAAAAATCTACGATTTAGTTAACTAAACTCGTGGATTTTTGACAATTCTCTCAGAACGAACTAAGACGTTTTCGTCTTAAAACAATATTGTATAGATATGACATGTTCTACTAAATACTCGAGTTTTAGAAGTAAATCATTATTTACTAAGTATAGCTTAACAATATTTTTAATGAACGGTTTATTATACGAACTTAATGAATTCAATGGCAGTATATTGAACATGCTGTAAGTAATAAAACGTTTGTATCCATTATCATAATTTAAGTATTATATGGATGATAATGATATGTTACATTTTTGAGGTTATTAATACTTTGCCAGTGAAATTGAACTATTTGCGGAGCTGAAAGTTTTCTACCTGGCGTCAACATCATCATCATCATCCTCAGCCCAAGTTCACCCACTGCTGGGTGTGGCCTCCCTAAGTTTGTGGCACCTGGCGTCTCGAAAAATAAGTGTTTTCTAACTTATTTAGGTCAATGTATTGTAAAATTATCTGTATAGAGCCACATAAGCCTTTCTCATGAATCTGCCATAAGGGGTTGTTGCCGTACGCACCACGCTTGGCAGGCGGGTTGGCGAGCGCAGTATGGGATGGTGCTACATGGGCGCCGCTGTCCATCTTCTAGAGATATCTCTTGGCAGATTTTTACTGCATCCGCGGACAAAAGAGGAGGAGCAAGATTCTGCCGGTGCTCCTGGTAAGAGTATTCAAGAAAAAAAAAATATAATTTAAATTATAGAAAAAAAATACAAACATTTGAAATTTTTGTCAACTATGACTAAAAATTATTAAATATTAATTTTTTGTTATCATTTTAAGTAGTTTTATTTATTTAAAGAATATCTTTAATAGGTATTATTTATTTGAGCCACCAACAGAAAATACACAAAGAAAAATTACAAAAGTAAAAACAATAAAAATCATGAACTAATACTCTCCCAATTACAGGCAGCTACATCTAGGTTACAAAATTAAGTTGTCATAGCAAAAGTTAACATATTATGACTAAACATTTTTAAACATTTTATCGTATTAATGTTAGTTTTTTGTGTGTCTTTTGTTTGTGGTTCAAATAAATAAATAATTACCATGTCTACCAGGGAGTATACAATCAGTTAAAAATTATGGACTTAAGGTTCTAAGGTACAAATAAGGTTCTAAGGCACAGTTAAGGTATACACTACTTTAACTGTTTAAATTGAATTGAATTTAACGTTACTAAACTAAGCATTGTAAGCATACATTATACCTATATTCTTCTGTTGACCATAAAAGTGCATGTAAAACTAAAATGGCGACATAAAAAGTATTTTATAGGATAGCAGTAAACTTGGTAACAAAATAATTATTAAACTAAAAAACTAGCTAAAAACCGATGTTTTGAACACGAAGTAACACGATACCTACGTCCTTCAAAGGTTATTGTAGTGATAGTATTCAGTCATTTACGAGCACTTAAGTATTTCACGGACTGACCTTGTTAATAGCTAGTTGCATTATTAGATCGTTATCACAGAACGGAACACAGTATCTCACTAATATTATAAAGCCGAAAGTTTTTTTGTATGGAGGTTTGTTACATCTTCACGCAAAAACTAGCATACGTCATCATTTCAGCCGTAAAACGTCCACTACTGAACACAGGCCTCCCTCATGGGTCTCCATGAGGGGCAGTTGCCATACTCACCACGCTTGGTAGGCGGGTTGGCGAGTTGAGCATACGTATGGAACTAAAATCTCGCAAACGTATAGATGTTGACTAGGATTAACACATAGGCTACTTTTTATCCGGGTACAACGCATGCGAAGCGGCGGGCACAAGCTAGTACTGCATAAATGAATATTATGTCCGGTTCTTAAGCAAAGGTCAAATTGAGTCGGCAGCTAAATAAAAAATAAAATTATTAAATAAAATTGCTTGGTTAGTTTCACAATTTCAGCTGCCAGATTCACAGCAGTCTGACTAGAAATCAGATTTCTTCTCCCGCGTAGGTTCGAATCCTACCGGCTGCGAATCTTTTTGATATTTTCTTTTAATAAATTTTCGATAGTGATTTCCGATCAAAATATCATTATTGATTAAACCCGTGTCTTCTGGACACGGTTCATTGTACAAAGTACCGAACTTTTCTCATCAATTTTAATCACAATTTACTTTGGAAGTGGTCGTGCTTGGAAAATTACGAATCAATTTGCCGTAATCTATGGCGTCTTGAGCCACTTGGATGAGGCTATCAAATTAATTTATCGGCGTATAAATTGAAAAGGTAAGGTGCTTACGTAAGCGAGTCAGTGAGCGGTCTACCTAAGCTTGTGAGTTAACTTTCAACACAATGAGATTATTTGCATGAAAAAATCTAGTAATTTCAGTAAAGTATAAAATTATAGTAATTTCAGCCACATACACAATACAAACTGTCGCACTACCCTGTGTCTTGTTCTTCTCAGCCGTAGGACTACTGTTCACGTCCACTGCTGTAGGCTTCCCTTATAAATCTCCAAGATCATAAGGAGGTTGTTGCCATACTCACCACGCTTGGCAGGCGGGTTAGCGAGCTTAGTATGAGTTTTTATACACAGAAGGATGCCTATCTTCCGGAGGGTTCCCTTGGCAGATTCTTACTGCATCGACGGGCAAGAGCGGAGGGGCAATATTCTTATGCCGGCAGCCCACTTCCGCCAGATTAGACGGCCTTGTTGCATCTATTTATAGATGATTTATACAGCGCGTATTCATGCCCGTAAAGCACGAATACCAGAACGCTGTATAAATTCACTGCAATGCCTGGGACATTGTAAGTTGGATTAGACTTGCCCAGCACCTATTCCATCCTCCCAGCTTAGGCGTCTGTTAGTCAGAGGAAAGAACTGGTCAATACGTCTGAAACTGACTAAACCGCGGGTTTCCTCACGATGTGTCCCTTCACCGTTATTATAGTGTTAATGATGGTGCACATACATATATTACCAAACATCACTGGCGCCAGGTGGTATCTAACCCACTACCTTCCGATCAAAAGTTGGGGGAACACAAATCTTGCCAACATGACGCAATCCAACATAATTTTTACGATAGTCTAACGAGATAAGTCATTACCTTTCATTATCAAGATTAAAAATATCGTCCAAAGTGTTTATCTGGCATGTTAAATTGGATTGCCGACAAGCGCTCAATCCGGGCCGGTCGGCGCGCGGTGGGTATCGTTACCCACTGGCAATCGTTTCAAAACGTAAAAGAAAACACAAAGCTTTTGGGATTAGTGTAATCAGCAATTCCCACGAGCGTAACAAAAAGAGATAAAAAGCGTTTTTCGCTAGGAGTGAGCGGTGGATTCTGGGTGTTTTAAATACGACGCTCGTTTTGTTTTACATAGAGTAAAAAATATTTACAAAAACAGTAATCGGTTGTTCATTCATTAAGGCTTTAGGTTGAAGATTAGGTAAAAGTACATTTCTGCTAAATATAAGTAAAATTTAATTAATTAAACAGCCTAGGTGTTTTATTTTAGCTTGCCCCGCTGCACTCAAGGACTTTAAGCGAAGTAGTCGGAATCTTTTGTAAGTTTTAAAACTTGTTACCAAGATAGGCGCGAGACTACTGAAGCTGTCGTGAATATTAATCGCTTTAAAAATAAAACCGGCCAAGAGCGAGTCGGATTCGCGCCATCATACAGTATAATTTGTGTTAAAGGCGGTTTATATTTGTTGAAGAACCTTGACAGCGCCATCTCCTGTAAGATAGCGTGATAACATATATCAGTGAGTAAGCGTTACTAATAAATAAACAAAATAAAGTTTTTTTTCAGACATTGTACAGGTAACGAAGAACACATATATAGTCCATTAAATGAGTCACAGAACATAGATTTTTTTTTTCGGAAAGCCATCATCTATAAAACACAATTTACATAAATTATATTGAAAGACGCACGACATTACACATACAAAACTAAACAGGCACAATGTAAGACCTCGTCCAGTGCTACATGAAGGGACAGGCACAATCAAGCCTCCCAGCAATAACTTGCAGTGCGCTGTTGGCGCCGCCGGTGAGGCAGCTCTCTTGCGCACGAAACCTTAGAAACGAACCATCTAGTTGCGAGATCGCGAACATGCCTGAAGCGCTACAGAAACGCGGCAGCCATATAAGCGTCCTGTAGACGTTATTATATTGGACGCGCAGGGCGTTCTATGTCTTTCGCGTATGCCTGATCCATTAACTGTAAGACGTATAGAACGACTGACACTAAGCTCTAAATAACGTCCTTATTACCGGCGCACTGCATCGAGCAAACCTACGGGCCAGAATGGTAGCTCGGACTGATAAAGCCCTCCGCTCCCTTTCCATATCCAAATCATCTGTGTGTCTCGGTGACCTAGTGGGCCACGTTCTTGAATTTTGCCACTCGTTATCTAATACCATTTTTTTTTTAATTTTCACGTTGATAGCATCAGTACCTAGTTCTCAAGATATCCATCTGTGACAGACAGACAAAGTCACACCTTATGGGTTCCTTTTTATTATTTGTGACCGGAACCGTATTAAAAATTCAGTATAAGTAATGTACAACTTTTATGGTCAATTAAAGGCCTGATATTCAAAAGAAATTAGCGTAGTTTTTACAGTACTTCTAATAGTATTTGCTGAAATCTAATCAGAAATCCATTAGTTAGCCAGCTGCATTCAACTTATTCGAGCTATGAACTTTTAAACAAAGAGTAAATAAGTTTAGTCCTTGAAATTCATTTGAATTTCAAGGACTAGTCACGTCATATAAACAGAAATAGGATGTATATAGAGGTAACATCTATAAGTAATTTCTGTAACAAGTCAGGTATGTTACACCATTTATAACGTAAAAACTGGACCGATTTAATTTCAAACTGTTTAACGAGACTTCATCGCGTAATAACCTTGTTTTATTATTTCCCGACGGAACCGATTTATATGCTATTTAATTTATTTGATTTGTGCCCGCCTCGAAAACACAATAATTATTAAATCAGTAGGAAAATCACGATTTTTTTTAAACATAACTAATTTACTAAGTATACATATAAAATTGTCATACACACTTTGTCCGGAACGGCTTTTTTGATAATATAGAGAACGGATTGGCTGATTTTGTTTTTTTGTAATGATAACTATTAGTTGTAGAGTGGTAGTAGAGATGAAGCGTCGTGATAGAATAGTTGTACATTGTGTTTTGTTACGCGGTTCAACCGCGTCAATAACTTATGTTAATACATACATGCCGTGGGGTGCCGGCAGTAGAATAATATCCCTCCTCACATGCCCATGGATGCAGTAAGAGCCTGCTAAGGGATACTTTCGGAAGATGGGCAGCAGCGTCTTTTCGTGTATCAACATCGCAAACTGCGCTCGCCAACCCGCCTGCCAAGCGTGGTGAGTATGGCAACTACCCCTCATGGAGATGCATGAGGGAGGCCTGTGTTCAGTAGTGGACGTTAGGCTGTAATGATGAATACATACTTTAATTCTTAGTTTTTTAGTAGTCATCTTAGTATCTTTTATAGTTAGTCTTAGTTATCTTTGTTAAATTTGTTATTTTGTTATTTTCTCTCTCCTGTTGTGTCTTTTATTTTTTATGTGTTTTGCTAAGAGTGTTACAATTAAATGTTTTATCTATATATCTATCTATACTTTCTTTTCGTGGTTATGTTCCGACCATGGGGTGCCGTCGAATGTAACCCCTCTTCTCATCGCCGTGGATACAGTAAGAGCCTGCTAAGGGATACCTCCGAAAGATGGGTAGCAGCGTTTTTCTGTGTATCAATATCCCGTTCTGCGCTCGCCAAGCGTGGTGAGTATGGCAACTACCCCATAAGGAGATCAGGGAGGCCTGTGTTCAGTAGTGGACGTTTTACGGCTGAAATGATGATGATGAATAATATGCCAAAATTTTAACAATAAATAGAAGTGGGAGAGGTATGTTTCAGTTTCGCTTCTTTCACTCACTTTTAATTTGTTGATTAGAACAAATGATTTCTGAAGCGAACGAATATTCAATTATGCGCTTTATTCAATTTAAAGTTATTTAATAATACCTTTATTTAAATCAGGTTCTTAGTCGGACCCCACTAACTTTAGGCCGATATCAGTACTGCCGACATTTAGTAAAATTTTTGAAAAGCTTATTTTAAATCAGCTATCTAAGCACTTTGCCGACAACAAATTGCTTCACTGCAAGCAATTTGGCTTTACTCGCGGCCGTTCCACTACTGATGCTGGTATAGAGTTAGTCTCGCATATCTATGATGCTTGGGAGAGGTCGCAAGACGCTTTAGGTGTTTTTTGCGACCTTTCAAAAGCATTTGACTGTGTACACCATGAAACATTAATCGGAAAATTGCGCCACTATGGTGTTAGAGATATCTCTTTGGATCTACTTATTTCTTATCTCAGTAACAGGATACAAAGAGTTGATGTTAATGGAAAACGTTCTTCGGGATCTGTAGTTACAATGGGTGTACCGCAGGGATCAATTCTTGGGCCTTTTCTATTTTTAATTTACATTAATGATCTACCTCATCTTGTCAAAAACAATCATGAGATTGTATTGTTTGCTGATGACACTTCACTTTTGTTCAAAATGAAACGACGTACCACCGATTATGACGAGGTGAATAATGCAATCTCAGAGGTTGTTAATTGGTTTAATGTCAATAACCCATTACTTAATGAAAATAAAACAAAATGCATTAGATTTACTCTCCCTAATGTAAAACAGGCTGATGCCAAGATTAAATTAAAAGGTGAAAGTTTAAACCTTGTAGAAAAAACTGTATTTTTAGGCATAACTTTAGACAATAAGCTTCAATGGGGCCCACACATAGAACAACTATCGGGTAGGCTTAGTTCTGCAGCATATGCAGTCAAAAAAATCCGCCTTCTTACAGACGTTGATACCGCTAGACTTGTTTACTTCAGCTATTTCCACAGCATTATGTCTTATGGCTTACTACTGTGGGGATGTGCTGCAGACACAGCATTATGTCTTATGGCTTACTACTGTGGGGATGTGCTGCAGATATAGACACCGTATTTGTGCTGCAGAAGAGGGCTATTCGTTCTATCTACAATATGGGTCCCAGAGAATCACTTCGCACTAAATTTAAAGAAATAAATATAATGACAGTAGCTTGTCAATATATTTATGAGAACCTGTTGTACACCCATAAAAATATTGCTTCGTTTAAGAAAAACAGCGACAATCACAATGTAAATACAAGAAATAAGAATAAACTCGCTGTGCCCACTACTAGGCTCCATAAGGTGAAAATATCTTTTAAAGGGCAATGTATACGCTTCTACAACAAACTCCCAAGTGAGTTGCAGAAGTTATCATTGAATAAATTCAAAAACATTATTAAACGCAATCTGTGCAATAAAGCTTATTATAAAATATCAGATTACCTAGAGGACAAAACCACTTGGGACGGAATCTGCTCCAACTCCGTCAAACGTAACATAAGACAAAATAAAATTGTTAAATGATGACTATAACGACCGAGTTAGGTTCTTCTGTTCACTTCTTTTCCTAACTCGCGTGTCATCTGAAGTGAACAGATTCAATTATGTGCTTTATTCTATTTATTTGTGTTGTTTTATTTTGTAAATTGTGACGCGTCAATAAGGTCCATGCGGCCGCACTGAATAAAGTATTTTTTGATTCTTGATTCTTCTTGATTCTTTGATTTTTCTTATGCAAATTGACTATTCTAAGTAGCTTTCTGTTCTATGTATTGAATAAACAGTAATTAACTTTTAATTTACATGTAGAGTAACAGGTATTCGATTCTGATGCGATTCGAAGTTCGCGAGGACGGCTATTTATTAACCCCCAACAAAAACGAGGTGTTATGAGTTTCACCGCTATGTGTGTCTTTATTACGTCTGTCTTTATTTAAAAGCTGGTTTTCTATCGGTTAGTCCTAAACAAGTGACCACAAGATCGGTTAAGACGTTTACAAGCTAGGGGTCGACGAATGAGAGGATAAATAATAATTATTTATCCTCTCATTCGACCCCTAACTTGTTGAATGTTACCATGTTATACATAATTTCGGCATCAATCGAAAGTAAATGTGTAGAATGCAAAACAGAAAGTTATATAGAAATCGGTTGAGCTATATACAAGATATGGGGGGATAAATGATGATGATTTATGATGTTCACAATCCCGATGGGTTGACAATGCTCGGAAGACCGTGGGTTGCACCTGGCTAAGAATAGCTTATGACAGAGGCGAATGGCGAAATCAAAGATAGGTCTATGCCCAGCAGTGGGTCGATAAAGGCTGATGATGATGATGATGATGGGATGATGAAAGTGGCGATCAAAAATCGAATGTTTTCAAATATAACCAAGTATGGTACTAAATCAAAGGGCATCATGCATCAGGCATCTCCTCCAAACTCCTCCAATCATCTCCCTCCTTCGAAATATGGAACCAATCACTATTAAATACTTACTAACAACAACAATCACTATTAAACGAATCGAGGTCGTCCCGCCATCGATTCCTCGGCCTGCCCCCACGTCGCCTTCCATCTACTGGCTGATATTAAAAAAATAAGCAAATGTCCAGTAGTGTAGGGGTGTCTAAAAATTTAGAATTTTTGTTTACTTGTTAAGAAACGTTAGTTCATGTCATTTTTCCAGTCACATAATCTTAGGTTAAACAAATAGGTTTAATTATAAATTAAACCTATTTGTTTTGTTCATGGCATCAGCACTGGGTGTAAAATATGTTGTTGCGTGTTCAAGGTGAATATGTTATAATGTAAAGTAAAGCTGTTTGTTAATGCACGTAACTTATTGTTAATGTAAACTAGACCTTATTTATTACAAGGCGACATTTTGTGAAACGTTTTAAATTGAACAACGTTAGTTATGGTCTCATTTCTCATGTCCCTTAACTAAAAGAGTTATTAAAAAAGTTAAATAGAGTTATTAAAAATAAGTTACAATACGTAATTTGAATTTAAAATGCCATTTTAAATTATTTTAAAATGAATTCAAAAAGGAGCAGAGTATAAAGTCACCGTTTTTTTAAATCTTTGTTATTGCAGAACTTGCTATTTATAAAAAAAATCCTTGTTATTTTGAAAAGATACACAGATTGTAAATTTGTCCCATTTTTGTCAAACCTTTGATCAGCTTATGGTATCTATAGGGAAATAAAAAAAAATGTATTTGAATTTGCTGGAGTGCCTCAACTTGCTTCAGTGGCTTGCTTCAGTTTTTATTACTTAATATATATATTATTATTATTTTTTACTTCACTGCCCCACTGTAGTGCATAATTACTATAAAAAATTAAAAAATAATAATAATATATATATTATATTTATATATATATATTTAATATATTTTATATTTAATTTTATTTATTTTTATATATATATATATATATATATATATATATATATATATATATATATATATATATATATATATATACTAGCTTCTGCGACTTCGTTTACGTAGAAGGTGAAAATATTTTTAAATAGTTTTGTTTCCTTCCGGCAGAAGTAGATATTGATTTTCACCATAACCAGATCTCGATATGGCAACATATATAGTCCGTGCAAAAAACGCTCTTGTCGTTAACCTATTATTACGTGCTAAATGTAAGTACGTTTTAAATGTTTGCCCCTGGGCCTTATTAATTGTTACCGCAAACGATACCTTCACCGGAAATTAAATTATTATATATTTATAAGTTATAAGGCAAATCCGTTTGTATCATAGGGATGCGAGGTGTCAGCACTGTTTGCCCTACTGCTGGACCAGCCAAAACTGTAGCACCAATCACATTATTGCGAAGAAATTTTACTTGGAGTCTGGTTCCGTTGCATAAATTTGGTGATTTAAGGTTTCTTAGCAACACAATTGGAGTGCCAGTTAATAATTTGAGTGAATGAGGGGGAAGCCACTCGGATTTAGAGATAATTATTTTGCTGCGATGTTATTTTAAAACTTCGATATCTCCTAAAATGGTATTCATTGAAATCAAATGATGTAAATAGCAATTTTGTTTTAATTTAATACTTGTAAGGAATAACGTATTTATTTGGATAAGGATTAATATCATGTATATAAAAACACCTTCACAAATACCTAATGCATTATTTTACAACAAATTAGGTTAGCATAAAATGGTTATAGTGAGCCAACCTTAAGAGATAGATATTTGCTGTCGCTGACTTTTTTTAGATCTTTTAAGGGGAACAATTTTGAACCATTTTGTAGCTAAAACTAAGTTTAATAGTAATATTACATTATCGTATGTGTCATCTTATATATTATTTTAGTTATTTAAAGGTTTATCTGTTTAATTACCTAATGTTTTAGTTACAAATAAACGTTTTTTGATTTGATTTGATTTGAATTCTGTAATACATGATTTTTTGCGAAACTTTAACCGTTTACGCAGCGCACGCAGCGGAAGCTCTTAAAAGGAAAAAAATAACCCCGATGTTGAACATTCTTTGTTAGTACTCTGGTTCTATTAGCCTTAGCGCAATGATATATAGCCTATAGCCTTTCTCGATAAATGGGCTATCTACCACTGAAATAATTTTTCAAATCGGACCAGTAGTTCCTGAGATTAGCGCGTTCAAGCAAACAAACAAACTCTTCAGCTTTATAATATTATTAACTATAGATATAGATAAAGGGGGTGAAAGTAGGGATGGAAAGTTGAATCAGAAATGTCGATAATATATAATTATTTAATATGTCAACATTAAAATTCGACTTTAATGCGAAAATCTATGATTTTGAACAAACACACAGACTTTGAATGAATAAGTGTAAACACAAGGTAGCTGCTGTAAATCGTTGAGGAGTTCCCTCGACTGTTCTTCGGCTTCATCATCAGATCGACTTCAAACCTTCATTAAATTGTAGTGCTTTAAAATACTTATTGTAAAAAATAAGAAACGCTCTAGTTGCCCCTACGATTTTTCTACGACATACGAAGGTTTCCCTCGATTTCTCTAGAACGCCATCATCAAACCCTGGTTTCCTTATCATGGGACCACACTTGGCATATCATCTTTCCAACAAAAAAATAATCATCAAAATCGGTCCATAAACAAGAAATTATCCGCGAACACACATATAAAAAAAACATATATTCGGTCGAATTGAGAAACCTCCTTTTTTTTAAGTCGGTTAAAAATTCAAATACGATAGTTTTATTAACTTGAAGTTTCAACCGACGCCGCTATGTGGATTGGAAACTAAATTAGCTTCGTTAATTAGCGAGATGCCTCAAGCATCCCTAAATGTGCTGTTTTTCTGACGTTAATCTAAAAACTCCTCGTAAATCCTTCAGGTATTCTCGAAAATTAATGACTTTTTGAAGGCAGCTGGTTGCCGCTTACGAGCGGAATAGTTCCGAGGCAGGGTTATAAAAGCTTTACAGTACAAAGGGCAACGTCGGAGGTGAGGCCTCCGCTACACGATTACCGTCAGTCAGTATTAATTGATTGACCGCAGCGCTGGGACTCCGTGAACGTTCAAAGCGACGCGGTTTGCGGCCGAACCAAAAATGGCAGTGTTTCTAAAATATCTGAGTGAATGTTTATGTATATAATAATCACTTTGTGCGAGTAGAAAATGGGAACGAGCGAAGCTGACTATGAAAAAGACATAAAGTATATTATGCTATATAAGCAGGACCATATGACGGAGTAACGAGCCTCATGACGGAATCGTAAAATAACTCTGCAAGTGAAATTAGAATATAAGCAAATTATTGTTATTTATATAATATTTCCCGTTTAGAGAATGGATGCCTGCCTGAAAGCGTTAGATTTATAGCTTAGGCGTTTCCTATAATAACGCGATCAAGTATTTTTAAGAAGGTTCAATCAGTATTACAGTTTTTACCTTTAATTCTTTTAAAGATGGTTTTATGAATTTATTAGGCCAAGTGTTCGGCCACGCGCTGTGTAGGGTTCCGTAGGTACCCGTAGACCTATTGTTAGAAGTTGGTGTGTGTTTTTTTACACTTACTAAAACAATTTAACCTAATAGGTATTCATTGAGTTTTCAGTTTGAAATATTTTGATATGTGAGGTAAAACCGTGTCACATATTTGAGCGTCAATTTCTCCAAAACTAAAAAAGTTAGCTTAGCTGTCATAGTACTCTTAGAAAGGTCATGGTTAGAGCTGCATCTATCATTAATTAGATTTGTAATGCTAGCAGTTAGATTTAAGAGGGAGGATTTTTGTTAAAAATATATAAAACAATGAATAATATATCGCAAACCTAACTATACAAATTTTTAAACTAACTCGAAAAATTGTCTTCGCAACACCTCGATGGCTTTAAAATACTTACCTATAACGGTGCACTATACGTATGAGACGTATGAGGTCATCTTACAAGTATGCGAGCTATCCTAGATGTATTTTTTTTTGTTATTTTTAACGGTTTATCGGTGCGATTACTTTATATGTCCTGCATGGACATAATTACAGCATTTTAATAATAGGTTTCTGTAATCTGTGATAATAGTCTCTTCGTTATGTCGCGGACAGACTGACAAACGAACGGACAAAGCGAAAATCGAAAGGTTCCTTGTTGTACCACGGAACCCTAAGAACACTGGAATCTATCGCCTAATATTTTTTCCCTTTAAAATCAAAAGTATTTCCGCGTTTTGAATATTTAAATATTAAAAGAGAGCTTTCTTAATGGTTGGGCCTGATCCGTCCCGTGTTGTTTAAAACGCACATTCTTGTGCAAGTTGGCGCAAAGCGCGTATCGCACGCGTTTCATCTGCCAAGTGCGGATCTGGAAACGATCGTTCTGTGTAATGGCGGGAAGAGCAGTTACTTTACATGTGGCGCGGAGTTCGCTTCTTCTTTTAAACTAAGCGATACGATCGATTAGATACACAGAAGGTATTTTTTTTATACGACTTAATGACGAGACAAACCAATGGCCCACCTTATGTTAAGCGGTAAACTCTTCCTATTACAAGTACAATACCGCGGCTATCACGGTCACGAAGCATGTGACTATGCGACCAACGCATTGCATTCCGCCCGCCACCCTGAGACAGAATTGTAAGCCCATGTGCCCGTAATTTCACCGCACTCCTATGCACAGCAATGTAGACATTACTGCTTGGCGGCAGAAATAAGTATGGTGGTAGTACTTTCCCAGGTCAACTGGTCACAAAAAATCTGCAACTACTAAAAGTTACTACTTCTACCCTTTTGATCCAAAAGTGTTCGCCGAACGTTGTAAATTTATATGTATTGGTTGGTAAAGACAAGAGTTCGAATTCAAAACGTGTATTTTCTACGAATAAACGTGTTATTCTGGGGCACATGTCGGTCTCTTTGAATAGACATAATTTAATATGCATCATGACATCTCATGCGAACTAAATGCAGTAACGAGGCAGCCGGTCCCAGTTTGGAACTAGCACCGGACAACTTCCCGAATATACACTGTGAAACCTACTCTAACATAATAAAGTACTAATTCCAACAGCAGAGCCGCTGTGCCACAGTTTCCGTCGCCGATACAAAACTCATTACAAACCTCTCGATGGATAGATTCAAAAACCTCGTCAAAAGTACGCGCACAAATAGCTATTACATTAAAACTTTCAACGTTATCTACATTAAAAGTCAGTTTAGACATAAAGCGTTCCAAACACGAAGGATTTGCCCCGCCCCCTCTCCTCTTAGTCCGAACTTTGATGGTCCGATACGGATTTTTCATCTCCCGACTTATTTGAAATTATAATTTGCCGTGAACAAAATCAAATCAAAATTCCATTTAAACTTGGTATTTCAATATTTGTTTGCATCGCAGATGTTCGTAAGAGTCTAAACGCATTTTGCGGACGGGACCGACCAGGGAAATATATGATGAATCTACGTGCCTTATATGAGTTCGTTATAAAAGTTGCATGGCTCGGTATGTTTTTCTAGATTTCAGAACAAGCGTCTTTTTTTATAGAAATGAAAAATGCATCCATGGGGTGCTGGTGCTAGAATGTTGCCTCTACTCTTTTGCCCGTGGATGTAGTAAGAATCTATGAAGGGATAGGCAGAAGATAGGCCGCAGCGTATTTCCGTGTATCAACATCACCTACTGCGCTCGCCAACCCGCCTTCCAAGCGTGGCGAGTATGGCAACGACCCCTCATGATCTTGAAGATCCATGGGAGAGGCCTACGAATAGCCGTGGTCGTGGACAGTAGTTCTAAGGCTGAAATGATGACGATGTGTTCTTTCAACCTTCATAGTAAAATCATATTGCTAAATGCCAACACAACTCCTATAAACCAGACCCACGTTTATCAACTAAAACATCCGATATGGTACAAAACACTTATTGCTTTACAACCACAAAATATATCTTTGCAAACGCCACCAAAACCTCTCTTTAAAGTTGGCAATTCAATATTTGTTTGGCACGCAGATGTCGGTGAGAGCCCGTTAGAGGTTGAATCGGCCCCGCGATAAACAAGTGGGAGAAGTCCGGACAATTTACAGTTCCGGCGCCATTTGGAACAATAAGGCCCAGTTAGAGCTCTGCCTACAATAAGACCCACTTATTTTACTTCGCGTTTCGGGGAACAATTTGCGGACCTGATCTACAGCGGGAGAGCAAAATGCGTTCAATAAACATGTTTATGTACAGCACTTATTTTTGTAGGTTAAGTGAAAAATTTACCTGGTTTTATCATCATCACCTCGGCAGTAAGACGTACGTGTCCACTGCTGGACGTAGGCCTCCCTCATGAATCTTCGAGATCATGAGGGGGTTGTTGCCATTCTCACAACGCTTGGCAGGCGGTTTGGCGAGCGCAGTACTGGATGTTAACACATGAAAAGACTGCTGCCAATTTTCTGGAGGTATTCCTTAACTACTCTCCCAAATGATCTAATACTTGTTTTTAAGTACTGGTATGAGAAACAAAGAAATGCGGTACGCTGGGCGGGCTCGTTTTCTGAGGTGTATACACTTAGATGTGGGGTAAGACAGGGGGATAACATCTCCAAAGCTGTTTAACCTCTACATAAATCATTTAATTGGGAAGCTCAACAGAGCTAATGTCGGATGTCCAATTAACGGTACTATAGTTAACAATATAAGCTATGCAGACGACATGGTCCTGTTGAGTCCCTCAATAAATGCTCTCAGACAGCTTGTGAATATTTGTGAAAAATATGCAGAGTCCCATGGGCTCAAGTACAACGGCAAAAAGAGTGGGGTAATGCAGTTTCAAGCTGGGACTAAAATCTATGCTGTTACTCCTGTTCTGCTTGCTGGAACTCCCCTACTATGGGTAAAAAAGTTAATTGGCCATTCTTGGGCCATTGGGTCACTGATGACCTGAATGATGGCCCTGATATTGAGAGGGAACGTAGGGCTCGGTAGGTTTGATGCAATATGTTGGCCCGTAGGTTTGCACGGTGTTCTGCTTCAGTCAAGTTAACTCTGTTTAAAGCGTTTTGTCAAAACTTTTATACGTGCAGCCTGGGTTCGATATACGCAGAAGGCCTACAAACAGTGCCCTACGGGTCCAGTATAATAACGGGTTCAGGATGCTGATGGGTCTGCCGCGGTTCTGTAGCGCATCAGGAATGTTTTCAGATGCACATGTAGATGACACGAACTCAATTGTTCGCAAAAGAATCGCGTCCCTGATGCGCCGCGCCTGCGGCAGCACCTACAGCTTACTTGCACTGGTAACTGATAGTTTTTGTTTCAATTCTGGCAACATGACTCACTGGGTTGTAAACCAACATCGGCCGCTCGCCCCGCTAGTAACCCAATAGGTAACTATTGATATTTTAAAATTTAAAGTAGCTCATATCATGACATCATAGTTGAAATAATCATTATTAGGTAATATTATTGTTATTTTTTGTTTTTGTTCTGTTTTGTGATTTTACTAACCATTCTATGTTACTAACAAAATGGATTTTTATCTGAATAAATTAATTTTAAATTACAATTTTAAATTTAGCTTCCTAATAATAATAATAATAATAAAAGTATTTATTTTCATAAAGGTTTGACAATCAGGTATCACTAATACTATACTGGTGTAATCACTTAGAATTTTTAAGGTTTAAGTAGGTGCTAGGATGACATAGTATTGGGTACCTTGCCTAATGCATCCACGAGCAAGAGAGGCGGGGCTAAATTCTACTGCTGGCACCCTACGGCAGGCTGGTTTGCTTTTGCTTAAAACCTATTTTTTAATAAAATGTTCAAATCAATCGACAGCATCAGTAGTTTTCAAGATCCAAGATCTGGGAAAGACAGACAGACAGAAAAAGTCGCGCCTGATGGTTTTCATTTTACCAATTTGATCCGAAACCCTAAAAACGAATACCTTGTAGTACGAGCTTGTCATGTTTTTTTGATGTTATGAATACAAAATTGTGTCATTCTTGCCACAAACAAAATAATAATATTTCCCCTCGCATCATTAGCGAGCGCCTGTTCGAGTAATCTTAGAGTAAAGTGATGTGTTTGGTGGAAAAAGGACGTATCTACTAAACAGGTAAATACTTAAAGCAAACGAAAGCACTGAAGCGAAAATCGTTCTAAAGGGATAAAGAGGCGAGAAGGCGGCGATAAACCTGGGCATTCCATTGTTATGCATTACAAGAGTTCAGTGTGACCAAATTTGAATTATCCAATTCAGTCTCACTGAACGCGATTTTGTCGGAATATACCACGTTGCCTTGGGGTTGAGACAATATAATGTTCCCCCACCGTGCCCTCGAATGCAGAGTCTAGATACTTTTATAAGATAAGGAGCAGCGTCTTTCCGTGTATCAACATCCCATACTGCACTCGCCAGCCCGCCTGCCAAACGTGGTTAGTATGACGACAACCTCCTCGTGATCTCGTACATCCATGAGGGAGGCCTATGTCCAGCACTGGACGAGAACAGTAGTCCTGCGGCTTAGATGATCATTGAACTTAGAAACTATCATCTGCACTGTGCCATTAAACACATCAACAGTTAGTAAGGATCCATTGAATGACTCTACCCTAGTCCTCTACCAACGAGAAAAGATATGCCATTATCTTCGCGCTTGGCAGCTTGGAACTATACTTTAGCCGAATTCGATGTGTACAAAATATAAACAAAGTGCTGGTACTTAAGGCGAAGCATAGATAAACAACTACATGACATCAGTAGCAATGACTAGAGATGTCGCTAGAGCTTGTTCTATAGTTTGTAATTAAACTTCAGTCAATGAACAGAAGAACTCAGAAGTTACCTGTAGATGGTGCTCCAATCGGTGCTTAACTGATATCACCTTATTACGAATTTCAGCGTTACCGACACGAGTTCCGTAGCTTAGTACGTACTTCCGGCTTTAGGAAGCATCAAGGATCGATTTGACGGACGTGGGTTCGAATCCCATCGGAATCGTACATTTTTGATGAGGTTTTTAATTTTTTTGAATTGTTTTACCTAAGTGTGCTTAAGCTTATACACTATAAAAACTATAAAAAATTTTTTTTATTTAATAAACTTTGACTGAAGTTGACTTTTTCGACAACAGCGGTCAACATCCGCCAAAAATGTACTTAATTTTTTTTGCAATTACAGCTCCATGAGGCTGATTACCACGACATCCAAATGCTCTGTTCTTGAAAAACAAAACTCTATACATTGATTCTCGATGCATCCATGAGTTCTTAAGTACAATCGACAGAGGTAATATCAATCTACCTTTCGTACTTTGAATGGAAGGACATAAATTAAGGAAAGAGACATTGACTAGCCCGTCACTAGCTTAGTTTTTTAAAGCTCTTCCGCCTTTAGATAGGTCAAGGCTCGAACCAGTTTTAAACCTCTTATATTATATGGTCGCCTGGTACTATTCAATACGAATTTGCCTATGGACTGTACTTACCTATATGACGTGGATGCTGTGGTGATAAGCCCTCTATAATGGATTAGAAGAAACGCCCGTCAAAATATATTCAATTTATGGTCGCGAATCATACTATACCAATAGCTTATATACTCAACAACGTTTGATCCGTTTTACTAAAACAAAAACCAACGAACTCCCCACAAAGATACAAGAGATTCAAAGGAAATACCTCAATAACATTCAAAAAACATTCATACGTTACCAGCATTACAAGCACGCCAGATAACCCCGCTGTTCCGGGAATCGAGGAAAATGCCGAATTATAACAAAAGAACGTACCGCCGATGGGAATATAAATATCCCGGCCAATGGCTTGGAAGTCATGACTAAGTAGAAGTCAATGAGCATTACTTTTCAAGGGGTTTATTGGGTATTTATTCGAGATGAAAGCTCCAAAGGCGTAGCTGAGAGTAGTACTAATGATACAAGTAACATGACACCTTAGAAACGAGCCTTCTAATAATATATCGTCTGAAAGGTATATTCGTAAACGAATAATATACCTAAACGGATCCTCAGAGTTTTCTTAATTCGATAAACAAATGTTCCTACATACTATTTTCTGTGTACGAAATTCTTAATAAAAAAATTGAGTCGTCACGGGACGCCTGGCAAATTTAAAACATTTTCACCGCAGTCACCACAATCGCTACAGGACCCCCAGTTGCCATAGTCACCATAGTTGCCAATGTAGCCACAGTCGCTAAAATCGCTACAGTAGCCCCAGTTACCATAGTCACTACAGTAGCTAGTCGCCACAATAGCCCCAGTCGCCTCAGTCGCCACAGTCAGAATGATGGAACGATGGACAGTGCAGTGCAGGAGGGCAGTCGCCCTAGTACTAACTCGCTCATCTCCATGCGTCACGCGTCACGTCTCGTCCGATCGGTTTTACACCCAGCAAAAGATGTTTAGCTTTATTTGATGATTTTAACAGCGTAAGTCATGCTGTATTCTGGTATTGGATATTGCAGCCTACAGTGCACGGGATATCGTTAGCAGGATTAGGCTTGCCAAGCACCTTTACTATCCTCTTAGTAAAGTCGGCTATATTCAGAGGAAAGAATATGTCAATACGTCTACAACTAAGCCGCGGGTCTCTTTGCGATATTTTTCTTAAACGTTAAAGCATATTTTAAATCTGCACATACATTTATCAAGGAAACTATTAGTGCATGGCTAATATCGAACGCACGACCTTCGGATCTTATCGAATTAGCTTCGACGTGTGACAAAAGACAATAGGCGGCGGCAAAGAGCGCTCTACCAACCTCCTGATGGATTGGGTAAAATACCGTAAGGGGCTACCTATAAACATATGTCTATGAACTATTTTTGTATTTAAAGTGTGAACCCACACTAAGGTATCATTCATAGAAGCCTGCGTTGAAGGTGTTCGTCTGAACGTTACGGGTTTGAGTCCCGTCGGAGACAAAATTTTGATTGCATTTTAATTTTCTATATTATGTTTATGAAGTTTAATTGAATCCTACTTAATATATATAAATGCGAAAGTTTGTAAGTGTGTGTGAATTTATGGATGTTTGTTACTCTTTTAGCAAAATCTAGCCTTCGGATCTAGCTGAAGTTTTGCCCACGCATAGAAATTGACCAGGAATAACACCTAGGCTACATTTTATCCAGGTACAACGCATGCGAAGCGGGTAAGCTAGTTAAAAATAATTATATAAATCATATTGTAATACTACATTTGAATAATATTATATTATACGTGTAGGTATATTTACTATATTCGTACTGTTATTCCGAATCACACTTTTGCCAGAGGCTTAGGCTTATTATTGCTTTAATTATCTGTTTAAATTCAGAGAACACAATACAAAGAGAAATTAATGAAAAAGCTGTACCAAAGGTATAATGTAAACAACACTATTTGCAGAGTTCAAAGTAAAAAATTGTGTCATATTTCGAGTTTGTAATGGGCCTCGAACTTGAACTGAATAGGTATTCCTTATTATGTTTACCTACCTGTCTTTAACATCATAGAATTTATAACGACGTGTAAAATAAATAATTAACATAGTAAAATCTGGATTATTTCAAAGGCAGTTATTTTATTAAACACAAAAACTAAGGCCTTTGCCTCTCTTGTAGATGATTTATACATGCATGCTGTATGGGACGCTGCAGTGCAGTCAGAGGAAAGTCAATACGTCTGATGCTAACTAAGCGGCTAACTAACTAATAATGAAAAATAAAAATGGGTGGGTTCCATATGGTGATGCATACTAGATACTACGAACAAAAGTAGAGTATCTTTAGTGTTTTAGCTTTTTTAAAACCAGTAGCACTTCTCATAATGAAGCCTAGAGCTCAAAGACATTTTCCACCTAGAGCTTTATGTGCTTTTTTAACAACATAAGAAATAAACTCGTCAAATAGTAATAAAATTTCATACAGTACATCTGATTACCTTAACCTTTGCAAAAAATTTCATTTTCTAACACTAACGAAGCGCCGAGAAATTGCTGACATCACATTCCTATTAAAAATCACTTCCAATATCATCAACAGTCCTGATATTTTAAGTGGGATTGATATTAACGTCCCAGCTAAATCCACAAGATCATATCTCCCTATTTATACTCCTCTAGTCAGTACTAATTATAGACAAAATTCATTTATTTACCGGACATTGATTTATTCTGCACCAGTGTCAGTTCGGCTAGACAGCGGCTTAGCGGAGACTTCTTTGGTGACTTGACTTGATTGGATATAGTATCTATGATTTTAAGGAATTTACCTTTCTCTTAGTACCTACTGCTACTTTTGATGTATAATTCATTTTTGTTTTGTGTTTACTCTTATGTTACCGTCGATTTGCTTACAACCATTACTGTTTTACCTAATTCATTTATTATTCGTGAGCACCTTCTAATTGGCTCAATGTTTGTAACTCCGTTTTTTATTCTTGTATTGTAGGCTGTTGGTTTTCCAATAAATAAATAAATAGTATTTTTGAGTCGTAAATCACACCTAAATCCCTAAATCATCAATGTCAGTGACAGTAGACCAGTCCAAGCTTTCAAGTTTCTTTGATTTCGCCAAAGTCCTGTCTAATGGCGGTGTGATTTGGTCGATAAGGTGACGGTTTTGAAAGGTTTATCCCAAGCATTATTGGAAAATAATCAGTGATGTTTGTTTGTTTTTTTTTTTTTTGACGCAAGGGGTTGCGGGTTCGATTCCCGCCTCGGGACAAATGTCTGTACGATCTGCAGATATTTGTTCAGGGCGTTCTGGGTGTTTTTCTATATATAATAAAAATATCTATCTATGTAGTATAATGTATTAAGTATATCAGTCATCTAGTACCCATAACACAAGCTCTGCTTAGCTTGGGGCTAGATGGTGCTGTGTGATTTGTCCAACATTATTTATTTATTTATTTATTTCCCAAACAATGCCAACAACTGTTTCCAAAGGGAATTTAATATTTTTGGCGTACATGTGATCCAAGCACGAAGATCCTCTCGTGGGTTTTGTAATAGCTGGTAAAAACCCGTGTTCAGCCATAAAATACTGATATTCTAGGCTGCGTGGGCTGTCTAAGTCCAAAATATTGACGTTAATGTCACCGGAAATTATCAGAGGAAGTCCGTTTACTTGGCTAATTAATGTTTCTATTGCGACGACAAAATTTTCTACATTTAAATAGATGGCGAACGATACACACAAATAATATACAAGACTATCAGCATCGCATATGGGGGGTTCCGAGACAGTGGCATTCCATATATTTTTTAAGTAAGTTGTATGAACTGTAACCATGGATTTGTGGAATTAACTGACATTCCTGGAGCCAGCACTCCGTCAAGACCTGAATATCCATGGGCACAACTAAACGTTTTAAAGCCACCAAAAAAAATTCAAGTTTTTTTGTAAACTCCTTATATTCAGTGAAATCAGATTGATGTTATGTCCAGGCGTGAACAGCTGTTTACAACGGACAGTGGCATTTAAAGCTTCATAATGTATTAAATATATCAGTCACCATAAAACAAGCTCTGCTTAGTTTAGGGCTAGATGATGCTGTGTGAGTTGTCCAGAATTATTTATTTATCTACCTACATAAATTGCTTAATTTCGTTGCCCATTCTAAAGAGGGCGGTAATGAATTTGATCACAACTATGTGATCACGTGATGAATGAGTTGAGTTAACTATTTACGATTCTTTTAATAAGTCCCAAAGTCGTTCTTTCAAGTCCCGAAAGCAGTCCACATGTCCTATTAAAGTGGGCAAACAATAAATTCGGGATAAAAGTGAGCAAATCCTGCATACCCCTAACTCGGGGGTGTTGCAGAGATAAACATCGACAAGGGTTCAACTGGCCTTACCGAAGGAATGGCACACTTTAAATTTATAAACAATTACTTGATCCCGTTTTTATTTATTTTATTTTGTTCTACCCCGTTTTTATATTACATCCATTTAGCATTTGCAGGATTAAATGACAAGCCGAATGCCCACCTCATGTAAAGCGGTAACCTACAACTGCAATACCGCGGTTATCACCTTTACGAAGCGCGTGGCCAACGCTGCATTGCATTGCGCCCGTCAGCCTGCGACATAGAGTTGTCAGGACTCATGTGCCCGTAATTTCCCCGGCCCCCTTACCCTTCAAACCGAAACTAGAGTGGTGTACCTGGACTAAATGACTAGACAAGCCGAAGCCCCATCTGTGTTTCATAACCTCAATGGTAACAATGCTATAAATATCATCATCTCAGCCGTAACACTGCTATCCACGTCCAGTGCTTGACATAGGCCTTCTTCATAGATCTCTGAGGTCAAGAGGGGGTTGCTGCCATACTTGAATGCTTCGCAGCCGGGTTGCCGAGCGCAGTACGGGATGTTGATGCACGTAAAGACGCTGCTGCCCATCTTCCGGAGGTGTCCCTTCTGCATCCACGGCCAAGAGAGGAGATGCAACAATCTACTGCCGGGAACCCACGGCACTTTCTTTGCTATGAATATTTATCCAGCTAACTGAAAACAAAAATTTTGGCTCACCGGAGGCATCAGCGCTGAAAGCAGAGCTGTGAAATATAATGCAGCGATACAGTGGCTGGCTAATCCCCGGAGCAAAGTTCCCGGGTATAGGTGGCCGCTGCAGCGGAAAAGGTAAATGATTGGATGAAAAGCTTATGAACTAACTTCGGCGTTCCCATTCAGTTTGAAATGTTTAAATATTGTGGGAACACAACAAGCTGGGATCTCACACTTTATAATAACGTTGGTGTGTTGGAAAGATAGTTAAACGTTGATTCGTTATTGCGTGTCCTTTTCGTTATTTTGACCCTCGCAACACGTTGCATCGTTGCAATGTTTCAAACGTTTAATGTTCCAAATTTTTTTGCGTTTTTTAAATGTTTTGTTTGTCAAATATAATTTAACTCTGAACTAATCTTATGCTATTTATATTGTAATGCATGTATTATTATCGTAATCATAATTTCAGCCGTAAAACGTCCACTGCTGGACACAGGACTTCATGGATCTCCATGAGGGGTAGTTGCCATACTTACCACGCTTGGCAGGCGAGTTGGTGAGCGCAGTTCGGAATGTTGATACACGGAAAGAAGCTGCTGCCCATCTTCCGGAGTTATCCTTAAGAAGGCTTCTTACTGCATTCACGGGTATGGAGTACGAGAGGAGGGGTAACATTCTACTGCCGGCACCCCACGGCCACACAAACAAATAAATTAATTTTATAATTCCTGAAAAAATCTTATTGTTATAGTCCAAATAGGAATTTTGAAGTCTAATTGCATGAGAATGGATCTAGGTCACCGGCGTGGCTAATAAAGTGAGTCCCCGTAATCGGCCTGGCGATGGCCCAGACGAGAAGCCGGCACGTGACCTGCGTGGTTGAGGACCACGGATTAAACAGATAGCACTGAGCTATCTTGTTAGGGCTTTCACTTTGCTAACGTTTTTATAACAGGCTCGATGGCTAAATCTTAATTGTTAGTCTTAATTGTTATTTACATTTACAAAATATATGGGACATGTATTTTTTATATTTTAACGTAATTCAAAAGTAGCCGCGATACATTATCTCGAAATGAAATAGATATATACATAGATAGATAAACCCTTTATTGTACATTCACCATAAAACATAAATTTCACAAAGAGAAATACAGACAAATATAACACACAATGGGTGGTGTTATCACTAAAAGTGATTTCTTCCAGACAACGTTTGGATGGACAGGATATAAGATTATAAAAACGGCGGTGTACGAGTAATACACACGCATAAATAAATAGATAAAAATATACCTACATACATAACATATTAAATACTTATATGATAAACATACTTATAACTACATAAATATATAGATACTGCAATCATAAATAGATAACGATATAATTATTACATCCTAAAGATGAATACAAAATTAAATTATACAAGTACATAATAATAAAAAAAATCAGTTTTACGACAAGGATAAGTAATGACAGTGTACCTTAGATTTAAAAATAGCCAGAGATTCTGATGATCTAATAGAGAAAGGAAGTCCATTCCATAAACGCACAGCTTGTACTGTAAATGAGTTGCTATAGAATTGAGAGGCGTATTCTAGTGTGATCAGCTGTTGAGTTTCAGAAAACCGGAGATTTCGAGTATGTGCCTCATGCAGATACGAAAAGGCTCCTTGAGATAGATGGGAGTAGTAGGAGAAAATAGAATACTATAAAGTAGGGACAGAATATGTGCATTCTGGCGAATACGGATGGGGAGCTTGGGCTGATTCCATTATTTAATCGTGTACTTGTTTTAGTAACATTTATAAAATCATAGTTTACAACGATTGGTGCATGGTCTGTGATTAAGGAGCCAAGAAAAAATGTTTTGGCTTTAATAGGTGCTCGAAAATATTTTTTTTCTTTTTACGTTTCAGCTGCCGCCCAGTCAGCCTCAGCGTCTCACCTGATGATGCCTCGCGGAGAGGCGAAACACGTGTCGTCGTATAAGTTTGGATATGCATGCTGCACTGACAAACTAGTTCTCCCTGCATGTTCATAATTAGCGGGCGGGAGGGCGGTGCTCATGCATCTCAGCATAAGCGGAATTAAAACTAAATATTTTTATTGCATTTTATGGCGAAGGTTAGTCAATTAAGAATCTTACCTGTTTTGCAGAGCAAATAGTTGAAGATGAACTCGCATTATTATCCGTATCATTAGATATTAAAGTCCTTATCCATTAAAGTTGCGAAATATTAAACAGTGACCCGGAATCAGTGAAGTTTCAGCTCCTTTACAATTGTATAACAAGTGCCCTACGACCCACTCTCTCTCTTATATGACGCAGACAAAGTTGCGCCGAACAGCTAGTTATATATATACTCACAAATCAGATAATTCAAATTGGTTTTTAGACGTGAACTCAATTTTGACGTGTATTTTACTTTATCGTGGAAGCAGATAAATTGAGTGAGATATCGAAACGAAATGTGGCAAAGTGTGAACGTGATATAGGACCTAGAGCCAGCGCCGATATTCGGGAAATTCGTTCGTTGATATAATTTAACTGATAAGTTGCTAGTGATTGGAAGTGAGGATATTCAGATTATACTGATACTGTTTTGAATGCAACTTATCTACGGTGAATTTTCATTCAAGCTGTATTAAACGAGTTTAACATTTTGATTCATATCGGTAAGGTATAATGCACACAATAGATTATGACATGCGAATGACTGATATAAGAAAACTTTTCCGATCTTGCTTTGTTGCGCTAAGTTCTAACTTTAATATGTAAAGTATGTCTGTATTCTGTGCTGTGTGTGTACTAAATAAATGCATTATCTATCTATCTTATTTAGTTTGTGGAATTGATGGTCTTTATCTCATGCTTTTAAAAATGATTGTTTATTTTTGGAAAAAGCAAGCGTTCGGCCACCATTTTCATCATCTTAGCCGAAGGAAGTCCACTGCTGGACATACAGCTCCCTAGCAAATCTACAAGTAGGTACTGATCATGAGAGGCCGCCATCTTCAAAATCATCACAGCTTGCCAGACATCCAGTGCTGGACATAGGCCTCCCTCATGGGCTACGAGATCCAAGTACTGATCATGAGGCGTTGTTGCCATGCTCACCACGCTTGGCAGATGAGTTAGCGAGCGCAGTACGGGATGTTGATACACGGAAATCTTACTTGGAGACAAGTATAAAATTTATACTTGTCTCCAAGTAAGACTATGTGGCCTATTATGATGGAGCACGTTTATCTCAAAAGCACCTATGTGCTTTAGGCTCTAAGATTATACCGATCTGGGAAAACAGACGCCGGCCGTGGGCTATGTTCGCTCCGTGTCATATATAAAGGCTACCTTTTCGCCAGGTCACCGGCTAGGCCCGAGCTAAGGGTCACGCGACTCCGTCGGAACCCGCACCTTACACTATTGAATTATATACGCCAAAGGGAAAACATATCTTCCAGAAAAACTTGAGCCAGATTAATCTTTTAACGTATTGTCTCAACCTTTTCCTCGTGGCATTGAGGGATCGACTCGGATTTGTCCGTTTTGATGGAAGTTTAGTGGATTGCCAGAGACTTATTTGTAAGCGGCGACTTTGCTGTTTTTTATGTATCAAACATTTTATTGTTGTACACATTTCATGAAAAAGGGATAAAATCAAATGCGCCAATAAGACAGACCAGAAAGAACAATTCCCAACAATTTGCACTAAGTAAACTGGTCTGGCACATCTATTATAGATGATTTGTACAGCGTCAGTAACTGGTATTTATGCTACTTGTACTTTTTATAATCTGGTCTTACCCAGCACCTATGGAAGGTATAGTCTCAATCGCCTTAAGCTTACAAAGGCATGCCTTTCTTAAGGATGTTTTATATTACAGTTAAAGCACGTGTTTTAATGTAAACATACATTTTGGAGAAACATCCATTCTTATTTATTTTCGAAACCATGGTTTTAAGAATCTTTTTTTGTCATAAAATCGATACAATTCACTTAAACGAGATTGAATGTTGTGAATCAGCAGTCTTTTTTAAACTTTCGCGATCACAACACATTTTTTCTATATTGGATAAAGGTAATTACGCGATACATAATTTTAACCGTTAATCTAATAAACTTTCCTATCGGATTTCAGGGGTACACACATACTAAATACCTATTTTTCCACCAACTTTCTGCACTATTTATCAATAAAACTACGACAAAAAATTATACTCATATCTTAACGAATCAATCGACCAAAGACTGTAAACAATATTTCGCCTAAAGCTGCATAATTTCCTCTGCTTACTAAATGTGAACACTACTACACGTAAATGTGTACACAGGAAGAACATCGACACACTGAACTCCATTGAGAATACTCCATCGTTACTGATGATGATGACAACACAACAATGGAAACTATCACGGCAAAGATCATCCAATATCTCAGCATTAACGGTTTTAGTTTGAAACTCGTAAGAGCGCGATATTACGTATCCCACTATTAAATCCGTTGAAACTTTTCCATTCATAACTTGTTTAATTTCACAGTGGATCTCGGAGCAACGGCCCCGTTCTGTGTTCCCGCTGAATATTTCATCCCGGGCAGGTAACTTTTACCCTTTCTTTTGGCACTTGTTCACGCTTAGCCCGACTTTTAATATTAGCTGAGACTTTTTTACGGGAGAGAGTGTTTCGGGAGCAGTTTCATCTGAGATGAAAACTGCCATGCTGCTAAAATGGTTGGTATGTTTGAGGTTTCCGAACTTGAATTGTAAAATGGAACACTATACTGTGACTTCGTCTGTCTATCAGATATGATTATCTCAGGATCTAACGACATGAAATTTGAATGATAATAACGCTCATCAAATACTGCATTTTATAATAAAAAAACAGTTCAAATTATTCTTATTTTAAGGTAGAGGAGGCTAAAAAGGGATGCCAAAATTTAAAAGTGCGGTTTTTTTTTAATTATTTGGGAAAATGCTGTAAAATGTAGAGAGTCTTTTAACGCAGTATATGTAAAGTAACTAAGTTTCGCTATCCTATAACATAAATTATATTATATCAAGGCACGGAACTCTCGGTGGGCGTATTCGATTCCATCTTGGGCGATTTTATATTGGTAACGATGTAATTTTGTGTGACCTATTTCTATTTTCATGACATCATAATAAATAACTTCTGGGTCACAGGGACACATCTCTACATTTTCGCAAAGAACAAGGAAGCACCGGCGCTAGATATTAGATTTCACAAAGTGACAAATTTCGCTCTTCCCTTTTAGATGAGATCCGAAATCAAATTAAGCCAGGTGTAAAATCTGTCGGTAAACAGTTTGAAGATTCGGAATCAGCAGACGTATGAAATCAGAAGTTAACAATCTATTCGTTTCATCTTGAGGAGAGTCGGGTATTCCCTAATGAGCGGCCGCGCGATCGCTTGCCTAACTGAATTGTGCCCAATTCGAGATTTACTTACTTTTGATATCGCCCTTCCTTGATTTTTATCTCCTCTCAATCAATTTCCTAACAGATGGCCGTTTATCCAGGGATCGCTGAATTTCTATTGAGACTGAATATATGGGCGCTTCTCCGATTAAAAGTTAACCGAGAATTTCTTTGTGATGACGAGGTGGTTTTGTAGCGCTGTTGGAAGCGCATTTAACGATCATACTCGCACGTCGAAGGTACCTGGTTCAAGTTTTTAAAAAGCATTTTTATTAACCAGGCTGGAAACAAATCCTTGAACCTTAGTCGTTTATCCATATCGATTACCCTGTGATTTGGAACACAAGTTACCAGGCTTTCTAAACAGGGCAGAGACATTTACCAAACAAACCCCTATTACAATCCCATTAGGGACATAATGTCTATTCGTCAAGCGTGAGCTCCAAATACAGCCTCCCTCAGGCCTAATTCGATTTGCGTCCAGGACTGTCCACACAATCATGTCCAGACCCACGTATCAACAAGGCTGTGCTTGAATATGCACCCGTAATGTCAACCCTAACAGGACAACTCAGGTCCCCTTTTATTCCACTACAAATTCCATTAGTACAGATAGGTCTTTGTGAATAGCAAAACTAGTAAATTGAATGTAAATATTCCGAGATATCATTCCGAATTCCTTGAAAGTGAAGGTATCTCTTGCCCGTGGATACAGTAAGAATCTGCTAAGGGTCTGCTCTGCTTTGGAAGTTGGGCAGTAGCGTCTTTCCGTGTATCAGCATCCCATACTGCGTTCGCCAACCCGCCTACCAAGCGTGGCGAGTATGGCAACAATCCCCTCATGATCACGGATATGTATGAAGGAGGCCAGCAGAGGGCGTGGACAAGACCTCTACGGATGTAATGATGATGATGGTGAAGGTATTCAGTTGAATTCCGTAGCCAGTTGGCTACGGAAATAAGTGAGGTTTCACAAAGCACACTATAAAATATAAATGTTAAGGCTGACACCTATCGATCCAATACTATTAGCCAATAAAGGAGGCTTTGCTGGAATTTGTGCGCGACCCTTCGCCGGGCAAATTCCTGAATACACCAGATCTAGGAACAAAGCGCAGCGTCTTGGGGCAATTCATCATAGAATAATATTGAATTAAGTGGCGAGGTCGGGTAATGATAGATGGGCCACCGCATTAGGTAATGCACCGGTCTGGGTTGGTATATGTTATTATTTTACACTGCTTTATTACCTGTTTATTTGTTCTAAAATATATAAAATCGGCCAAGTGCGAGTCAGTTTCGCGCACGAAGGCTTCCGTACCATTATATTAATTTAATTATTTATTTTTAAAATGAATATACATATGTATGTACAGCTAAAAATTCTGTAAATATTTCAAACGTCTACACAGGTACACACAGACCAAAAAATGGCAAAAAATCACGTTTGTTGTATGGGAACCCCCTTTAAATATTTATTTAATTCTGTTTTTACAGAAATTCAGAAATACATAAAGAATTTCAACTGTCTAGCTATCACGGTTCGTGAGATACAGCAATAGGGTTCCGTTTTTACTCTTTGGGTACGGAACTCTAAACATATGATGAATATACCGTGTGATGACACGGCAGACCTCCCCCGATAGTCCAATGACATCAGTAGTTCTGTTGGGAGTCAGGTGACGTGAACCGCAAGGGACCGTAAATGATGGCGCATTCAACAGCAACAATGGTTTACAAACGGGATGAAATGATGAAGATGTTGATGGTGTGATTGGACGCGTACCATCCACTGTGTAAATGTTAGGCCTTTGCATCAATAAAAGATGATTTATACAGCATCAGCAACTGGTTATCATGCTGTACTGGACGCTGCAGTGCCTGGGGCATTGTTAGATTGATTAGGCTTGCCCAGCACCTATACCATCCTCTCATTAGTCAGAGGAAATAACAGGTCAATACGTCTGAAGCTAACAAAGCCGCGGGTTTCCTCACGATGTTTCCTTCACCGTTAAAGCACGTGTTAAGTGTGCACATACACCACCTATTATAGTAACGAATATACGTGATTTGCACAGCATACACACAAGAAACAAAAATAAATTACACATCCTTAAATTGAGACTTCAAAAATTACTTATACATCTTGTCTATGGGAAACTGTGTGCGCTTTATCAAGCTTTCCTCTGAGGCGACGATCTCTCGATTCATAGGTTAAAGCTTTTTTAAAACAAAATCTGATAAAAAAGTGTATTACCCTTATAGATGCTTATTATTATCCTCATAGATGATTATTATTACCCTTATAGATGATTATTTGATTTCTTGGCCGAGTGTTGCTCGATTCAACTGCTAAAAGTTAAGATGTAGTCTGACAATATCCAATATCTGGATATTTAATTACTAATATTAAGAAAATATTTTTAATACTGAATAGAAGTGAGGTTTAATATTCGCTTCTTTCCCTCACTAAGAAAAAATATTTCTGAAGGGAACCAATTCAACTACACAAACAAAAAAAAATAATGTAGAATCGTCAATTTAGTTATGAAAAACAAATATATAAATTATATAAAATGAATAAAGCACAATTGACACACATAGTTGAATTGGTTCCCTTCAGAAATCTTTTTTCTAGTGAACAAAACATTAAATGTTTTGTTTTTCTTAACTAAATTGACGATTCTATATTACATTTTTTCACCAAATTATACAAGATTAATTGACTTTGACTTTAACATACGTGTAGTTAATGTAGCTTATAATGCTGGAATAGAATAGAATAGAAAACTCTTTATTGCACATACCACATAAAAAAATAGAACATTAAAAGAAAGTAATTAAATAATACACTATATGAGTACAAAGGGCGGCCTTATCGCTATGAGCGAGCTGGACATTAGTTACTACGCAAATCGCCACCTAAATAAATGACTTGTGAAAAATAAACCAATCGCTAATTATCAAAATAATTGAAAGAATTGCCATAAGGTGCCGGCAGTTAAATGTTGCTTCTCCTCGCTTGACCGTGAATGCAGTAAGAATCTGCCAAGGGGTACGTCCGGTAGATAGGCAGCAGCGTCTTTCTTGTATCAACATCGCGTACTGCGCCTGCTAACCTGCCTGCCAAGCGTGTCGAGCATAGCAACGACCTCCTCATGATGTAAGAGATCCGTGAGGGAGGCCTAAGTCCAGCTGTGAACTTGAATAGAATAGAATAGAAAATATTTATTGAAAATTGTTGAACTTAAAGATCATAAAATTAGTTTGTACTGTTTTTAACAAATTGTCCTTATCAAGACGTACAATATAAGTAATTTTATTTAATTATAACTCTAAAAATATCTAAGTACAGAGATGTGCACCTATTTCTAAAATATAAAAAGAGTTTAATCTTAAATAATAAATAATACTTTGAACTACCTAGAACAGTCATCGTTCAAAGTATTCCCCAAGACTATAGAAGGAACCAGCAATTAACCATTTCCTTAATTGGTTCTTGAATATGTTACCTTCTAATATTTTTAAATCATTGAGTAGGCTATTATAAATTTTAATTGCTGTGATATATGTACTTTTATGGAACATCGTATTGTTCACCTGGGGTATATAAATATTATGTTTTTTTGTTTAGTTCGTAAGGAGGAAGAGCGACATGATATTTTTTTAAAGAAATATTTTTTATTGTTTTTTATAAAAATGCAAATTTCTAAAATGTATTGCAAATGAAGTGAAAAAAACATCAGATAGCACTTTTGCAATAAAACTGCGTAAAAGTAATTACCTGTTTTGAATTTATTTATTAATCCTAACATTTAAAACAAAACCTTATGCACAGAAAACGCTTCGGTTTTTATGAGTATTTTATTAGTTTAATGTATAATTGTTTAATAAATAAATATAATACCGAATATAGTAATCAAAACCTTGTATCAGTTCGTTGAATTTAGTTTCATGTGAGTGATCAAAGGCAGAACTGGATTATGTTGTTCGTGGAAGGGACTTAGCTGGCGGGAGGAACGCTTCAATTATTGTTTACGGGGAACTGTACTGTATATGTAGTTGAATACCAACCCAACTAGCAAGGTAACAATTACTCATTCGTTTCTTCAAGTCATCATCACAGCCGTAAGACATCCACTGATGGACATACGCCTCCCACATGGACTTAGAGATCCAAGTAATACACAATAATAAGCCTATTTTTCCAATTGCTTTAATATTTTTCCAATTGCTTTTAACTAAGTTTAAGGTTTTACCGAGTAATTTATCTAATTATATTTTATTACGTGTGTACCATGTATATTATTATTCTTCTGCATGTTGCCTCCAAGGCGTAGGCCTCCCAAATCCTTCCATTCCTCCCTTTTCCTCTAAGAATCTGGACCAAATCTTTGGCTAAATAGGCAATGAACGAGTCAACAAATAGTAAGGTATAACACAACACACAAAACAAAAGCCTTTTGCATCTGTTGATGCTGCATGTGACGCTGCAGTGCCTGTGACATTGTTAGATGGATTAGGCTTGCCCAGCCTATGCCATCCCTAGCTCAGTCAGCTATTAGTCAGAGAAAAGAAGAAGAATACGTCTGAAGATAACTAAGCCGCGGGTGTCCTCACGATGTTTTCCGTCACCGTTAAAGCACCTGTTAAAAGTGCATATACATTTTTCATTAAAGACACATTCATTGGTGCACGGTCGGTACCGAACCCACGACCTTCAGATTGAAGTCGTGAGTACATTCGGCCAACACCGATTAAAGTAAAGAAATACCGGTTATAAATTTTTGTTTTAGCCTACATTTGTTTGCTGCAAAAATTATGCTGACAAGAAAATGATAATATTTCGTGGCTATGATTGCTGTTGTGTGCCCGTGGGCATCCACCGCCAAGTAAAAGCCTGCTAAGGGATACCTCCGGAAGATGGGCAGCAGCGTCTTTCCTTATATCCCGTACTGCGCTCGCCAACCTACCCAGACAGTTCACGAGTTCTAACATAACAAGGAAGGAATACATTTCAGACAGGCTTACAACTAACGACACAAATAAGTAGGTTAAGCGTGTTGCGTGGGGTCAAAAAATGGACACTGCCTTAGTATGACCCCCACCATATAGCGAGCTATGAGGTACAAGAACCATATCTTGTGCGAAAACAGCTTCGATTGAGCCCAGAGCCCAGTAGCAACAAGCTTTTGTTACAACTTGATAAAGGAGGCTTACGAGTTCTCAACTGAAGCCGGCAAAGTCCGGGGTCAGTCCTGCCGAGGTCGATATTGACATTGATATGGGAAATCGCTTACACAGAATCAAGGCAAATAAATTCGTGGTTCTACTATACTGACTTATGAAGCCAGTACTAAGAGATTACTGGGTCAAATGAATATTGATTTCTCTGTTTTGATTTTCTGGTGTTGTCGAAACAGAGAGATTCGTACGAAAAATTATGTAATCATCATTATTTCAGCCGTAAAACTTCCACAACTGAACTTGGCCTCATGGAACTCCATGAGGGGTAGTTGCCATACTCACCACGCTTTGCAGGCAGGTTGGCGCAGTTTGGTATGTTGGTATACGGAAAGAAGCTGCTGCCCATCTTCCGGAGTTACCCCTTAGCAGGCATTTGAGAGATATGAGCGTGCCGAACCACGCTACCAATAATGTATGCAGTTAGCTCTATGCTGGGTAACTGATCTGGTGTTTACTTGGCTGGGCAATTTAGTGGCGCCATGATGCTCTAGCAAGATAGTGCCTTACTACGAAAGGTCAATTATTTGTTATCGTCCGTCGTAGTGTGGGCAAAACCGACTAAAACGCTTGTGAGTTTATATTTTTAGTATTCGAACCCCAAAGGGAAAAACCGGAACCCCTATAGGATCAATCGTTTGTCTGTCTGTCTATCAAGGCCCTTTTTCCTCTGAAGAAATCAACTTGAAATTTATACCAAACATTAAGGTCTGCGGGCAGATGAAGCCTTCGAGAATGAATGTTTAACAATGGCAAAATGCATTCAGAAGTTATAGCAACAATTAGTGTCAAATTTTTGTATGAAAATGGCAAAAATGGAAAACATTTAGGGCACTTCCAAATGTCTCACGACTCTCTAACTTGCGAGGGCTTTTGTAGCACCACTTTAGGTTTCTGAAGTATAGGTTTTTTGTAACCCCGTAAGAACGTATTGAAATTTGAAGAAAAAATCTTTTGAAATTCGAAAAGACCTTGATAATTTTAAGAATTATTTAAAGATTGGAGGACGTTTGACTGCGATGATCGCGAGATTTAAGGCTGTTGCAAACCTGTCGCGAGATATGTACGTAGTCAGCCTGCCGGATTGACGGAGACGATTTTTAATATGTGTCGCATTTTCGGGAAGGCTTGATTTATGCCATGCCGCAATGACTTCTGACTCTGCCCTCTCTGGGGTCGGTCAATATTGTCCTTCAGGTTAATATTAAATTGCGCTTAAAATGATCGAACTAAAAACAATTTGTTCGTTTTCAACCGACTTCTTACAAGCTTTTATTAGGCTTGCCCTACATGTATGTACATATGTATGTAGATAGATAAACTCTTTATTGTATGTATGTCATTATGTTTGTTAGCGGAATCTTGCAACTCAATTTTGAAGCAGATATCTTTAACCAATGGAGCTGAAATGTTGTATACATGTTTTCTTTGGATGACAATGCATGGTCAGCTTTGTGACGTTACACTGAATCCAACATGGCGGAACACCCAAGATGGCGGACTACTTATTTTTAATGTATTATTATAATATGGGTATCAAATGAAAGGGCTTGTTGAGAATAACTCAGAAAATGAAACGACGTCACTCTGAATCCAACATGGCGGAACACCCAAGATGGTAGTTATTTTTAAAAGACTCCTACAATATGGGTATCAAATAAAAGGCCTTGCTGAGAATAATTCGCAAATGAAATGACGATACTCTGAATCCAACATGGCGGAACATTCAAGATGGCGGACTAGTTATTCTTAATGCACTCCTATAATATGGGTATCAAATGAAAGGCCTTGATGTGAGTTACTCGAAAAATTAAATGACATCACTCTAAATACAACATGGCGGTATACTCAAGATGGCGGACTAGTTATTCTTAATGCATTCTTACAATATGCGTATCAAATAAAAGGCCTTGCCGAGAGTTACTCGAAAAATTAAATGACATGGCAATGACTAAATCAAACATGGCTGTATACTGAAGATGGCGGACTAATTCGAAAAATGAAATAACGTCACCCTGTATCCAATATGGCAGAATACCCAAGATGGCGGACTAGTTATTTAATAAATGCACTTTTACAATATGGATATCAAATAAAAGGGCTTACTGAGAGTTACTCGAAAAATTATATGACAAGAAACCAACTGTCTAGTGATAACTAAAAAGTAAAAAATAAATTAAAAGTAAAAATAACATTTTAACAAACAAGCTCTTATTTAGACATACTTAAAATAATAAAATAAACATTTTCCATTAAAGTTCAATGTCAACTTTAAACGTCTTTACACAATTTATGTGATAATAAAGCTTATCGCGAGATTTAAGCTGGTATTCGTATTAACATTGTTTGAAAAAAAAAATAAAGCAATTAGATCAAGTTACAGGTTAATCTCGCGACAAGCTTTTTAATCACATAAATTGTGTAAAAAGTTTTAAGATAAACTTTAATGGAAAATGTTTATTTTTATTACGTTTAAATAAAAGCTTGTTTGTTAAAAAGTTTTTTTTTTACTTTTAATTTATTGTATTGTCAGGTTCGGTCGATGGAAATATTTTAATTACTTAGTTTGCAGTTAGTTTTTTTTAACTTGATTTGCAGTTTAGCATTTGTATTTCAGCGTAGGATGTCCACCAACAAGATGGGCGGACGACCTGGTAAGGTATGCAGGTCGGCGGTGGATGCAGGCCGCTTTCAGTCTCAATAGTTGGAAGTCCATGAGGCAGGCCTATGTCCAACAGTGGACGTCCTATAGTTGAAATGATGATTTATTTCAGTAAATGGCTTTGGACTATATAAAATGATTTTGGAAAACACCCGGGACCATGCTTGGTGCAATTCAAGCGAAACGTCGGGAAATAATAAAGGTAATTTACGCGATAAATACCCGGTTATATGTTTGTTAATAATGTGTTGTGATCGCGAAAGTTTAGTCTAGTCTAGTCTTTTTAATTTATGGCCTTTTGTGTTTGGTTTAAAACAATTCCGCCAGTGTCAAGTTAATTTATAAATTTGTAAGATATTTGGCTAGCCATGTTGGCAGCCATTTTTAAAATATTCGCGAAAGTTTAAAAAAAAGACAAACACTGTTACACCAATAATGTCATTGAATGTCATTGTCAATTTCACGTCAACACGCATTTAACAGCGATTCTTGAGCATTCCACTTCTATTTGATAAGAAGGCTTTTATGGTTAAGCCTAATACATTTTCGAGCACATTACTTAAAAAGTATATTATAGGCTTTGTATTAAAATTCCGAACCTCATTCCCAAGGGAAATTTCCGTACCCTGTGTCCCTTAAAGTACCCGTGACATGAGGCGTGCAGAATTACATGACGATTGGGTACGGCGAGACGTGAGTGCGTGAGACAAGCAGATTCTTTTGCATATCCAATGAAAGTTTTAGAGAAGAATTGAGCGCGCGGTAAAACTGTGATATCTTCTGATATATAATAATATCATCTAATAAACGTAAAATGCCAAGCACCCAAACGATCCTCTCTGCTATTCGAAGAAAAAACATCTCATTACGCCTGAAGCTAACTAAGCCGCGGGTTTTCTCACGATGTTTTTATTTACCGTTAAAGCACGTGTTAAATGTGCACATAAAAAATATATATCTTATAATATATAGTAATAATAATAATCATATCTTTATGTAATATATATCTTTCATAAAAGGAAAATCCATTGGTGTGCGGCGGGTATCGAACCCACGACCTTCGGGTTGAAAGTCGAGGGTACATACCACTCGGCCATCACGGATTTTTGAAAGCTTTTATTTAACTTGCATGTTTGATGTATGTTACTTTGTTCGGGTGGAATCTTGTAACTCAATTATAAATCAGATATCTTCAACTGCCATGTGGCGCCGGCAGTAGAATGTTACCCCTCTTACCCATGGAAGCAGTAAGAGCCTGCTAAGGGAAACCTCTGGAAGATGGGCAGCAGCGTCGTTCCGTGTATCAACATCCCGGTCTGCGCTCGCCAACCCGCCTGCCAAGCGTGGTGAGTATGGCAACAACCCCTCACGGAGATGCGTGAGGGAGACCTATGTTCAGAATT
Source organism: Pasiphila rectangulata (assembly GCA_963082625.1). Classification (NCBI taxonomy): domain Eukaryota; kingdom Metazoa; phylum Arthropoda; class Insecta; order Lepidoptera; family Geometridae; genus Pasiphila; species Pasiphila rectangulata. The sequence continues at coordinate 23,323,195 of OY720238.1, read as the reverse complement.
GAATGCTTTTCAGCTGAAATGATGGTGATATTCAACTAATTGAGCTCAAATTTCGTATACACGTTTTATTTGGATGACAGTGCATGGTCAGCTACGTGACCTCATTATATAACTAACATGGAACACCTAAGATGGCGGACTAGTTATAATGGATGACTAACAACGGCCCCAAGAAACGTGCAAAAAGCGGGATAAGTGTTGAGTATCGATGCGCGTGCTCGCGACGCCGCATAAATATGCTGATGTTCATCGATAAACGCATTACGTTCACTTGAACTATTCCTAGGAAGCTTAGGTAGACTTCACGACTCAACGCCAGCTCAATTATGGGATTTTGATGTATAAATCGTTAATTTATGGACAAAAACCCGACTTTAATGACCCGGATGACGATGAGGTAGGTAAGTAGATAAATCGAACTCTCGACATCGCGAACAGATTTTTTTTCTGTCGTCTTTTGTGGCAGTAAACTGACGTACTGCACCAAATCATACTATAATCTAAATAAGACCTGAGGTAAGGCTAGGTGTGTCTCGGGCCTCGCGCTGTGTAGGATTCCTTGATTAACCGTAGATCTGTAGATGTAAAATCATTATTATCAGGTAGGTATTAATTCAGTTTTCGGTTTAAAGTATTCCAGTATGTTTGGTAAACCGTATCACTTATTTGAGCGATAACTTCTATAAAACGTAAAAAGCTAGCATAACCGTTAAAGTTCTCTTAGAAAGTTCATGGTTAAATTTACATTATATGATTTTATTTAGATTTGTAAAACGCTCGAAAAATAGTTTAAAACTTAAAGATTTCATATTTTGCAAACGGAACCCTATGAAATAATTGTCTTCGCGCCCTAAATGATTTTAAAATACCTATTACCACGATACCCAACACGATGAGATTAAAAGAAATAAAAAGTTCACCACCACCTTACGCGTATGGGAGGTACGCCAAATAAAATATTATTTCAGTATTTATCAAAAAGACTCGAGAAAAATATTTTTATATTATTTTATTATGCAGATAAAGCAAACATTTTGTCCAATGGCAGGGCAAACTCCTGCGCTGCAGCCGGCTTCTAAACGACGCGCCACGGAGACGCTTTGAGATTTGCCGTTTTCGAGAGAGATAGACCATTACTCTCAAAATCACCATCTCTGAACTAACAGTCGACCCAGGAAGATCTCAAACCAACAAAAACAAAAAACAGGCCGAAGTGAGCTAATGAAAAAAGTTCATGACGAAAAGTCGATGGAAATTAACAGACTGTTATTAACTCCGGCCGCGATCTAACCCTGGCTATACTATGTTTTCCTATAAAAGCTAACCATTTAAAAATGTACACAAATATAGCACTAGCAGCCGCCATCTATTAAATTAGCAGAAACAGCTGCTCAACAAGTTAAGGCCAGGTTATTCCAGCGGCAGGCTACTGAAGGAGTTCTCGCGGGTGCGGCCGACATAAATTCTATAAAAATTCGTATAAAAAAATATTAGGTTTTCAGAATAACTAACTCTTGAATACTCATCTAAACGTCGTTGTTTGTTTGTTTGTTTTCTTTTTATAATAACTATCTAAAATATTTACATGAATAATAAGTAGCTAACTAGGTACATATAAAACAATCTAAAAATATTTCATAGTGACTAATGCAGCGTCCGCAACTGTTATTCATGCTCTATTGGCCGCCTGGGGCATTGTTTGATCCATCTAACAATATATGTATATAAAGGTGCCTAATCCATAAAGCTTGCCCAGTACCTATATTACCCTCTTAGCTTAGTTAGCTGTTAGTCAGAGGAAAGAACAAGCCAATACGTCTGAAGCTAACCAAGAAGCGGGTTTTCTCACGACGTTTTCCTTAACCGATGAAGAAGTGTTGTATGTGCACGTACATTTTTTTAAGAAAGAAATATATATTGGTGCCTATGATACCAAGATTTTCAGATTGTAGGTCAGGGGCACATGTTGTAGACCAGGGGCACATATTGTAGGTCAGGGACACATATTGTAGGTCAGGGGCACATATTGTCGGTCAGGGGCACATGTTGTAGACCAGGGGCACATATTGTGGATCAGGGGCACATATCGTCGGTCAGGGGCACATAATATGGGGGCCGATGTCGACCTCAGCAACTGATTTTTACTGGACAGGCATATTTAACTATGAGGACTTATTTGAGAAATCATCAGCATCATTTCAGCCGTCAAACGTACACTACTGAACACTGGCCTCCCTCATGGATCTCCATGAGGGGTAATTTCCAAACTCGCCACGCTTGGAAGGCGGGTTCGCAGTTCGGTATGTTGATACACGGAAAGACGCTGCTTCATCTTCCGGAGTTATCCCTTAGCAGGCATTTGAGCGATATGAGGGTGTAATTGTTCCATCCTATGGTGCGCTCTGTCATTGTCTTGCCATGTTTGTTGGTGAAGGTGCGAGCGTACTTTGGACATGTTAACAACCCGCCGATGTAATCATAAGATATGGTTACTGGTGGTCGGGCCTTGAGCTCGTCACGCTTTTTATCGATCTTCTTGTGATGCTCGGTTTCAAACGTATCAACCCGAACCTCGTAAATGAGACGCCACCATTCTGGCCGCTGCGCTGCTTTTCCTTTCAATGAGGGGCATATAAAAATGTACACAAATATCAAACTAGGAGCCACATCCATCAAATTACCAGAAACAACCGCTCAACTGGTTAAAACACGAGAGCTGACGGGTAACGCAAACTACATTATTTAACAGAGCGTATGATATACAAGGCACGGCGCCGGCGGTAACTAACCAACTAGAGTGGATTCATTGAGAGAACATAGAAATTAGGTAAGCTTTGAGCACAGACTAGTATCAAATTGTGGAAATAATTATGGTGATTATACTTGAAGATTTTAATGCGACTTTAATTACAATTATAACATTTATTTTTAAGTAAAGTTCCACAAACTTAACACTTAAATAATGTAGGTACACAATACACGGATTGCGTCACGTTCTGCTTGCACTCTACAGGCTATGGCTGAAAATCAGCGTTTGCTCCTTGAGTATATCTCACGCTGACCCATGACCTTTTGACGTGCTGCAGCACACACATAACATTTTGATTGCTAATTATATTGTCTTAATTTGATATATTTTGTGTTTATTTGATGTATTGTAATTTTGTACTTAGCTTTTCTTTCTTGTTTGTGTGTCTGCAGTCGTAAATAAACGTTTTATCTATCTATCTATCTATCAAACTTAGTTTACTGGGCCCGCCCAGTAAACTGAACTAAAACATTGGTCGTCCGGCAGCAAGATGGGCAGACGACATTGATATAGTCAGGATAGGACTAGCGCAGGGTCGTGGCGGATGGCACGTACTAAGGGAGCCCAGCTGCGGGTGAAGTCGGGCTGTGTCTACAGATGTCATGATCATCATCATCACCTCAGCCGTAGGACATCCCCTGCTGGACAAAGGCCTCTCTCACGAACTTAGAAATCCTAGAACTGGACATAAGGAGTTGTTGCCATCTTACGACACTTGCAGTATGGGTGTTGATACACAGAAAGACGCTACTTTCCCATCTTCCGAAGGTATCCCTTAGCAGATTCTTGCTGCATCCACGGGCAAGAGAGAAAGGGCAGCATTTTACAGCCGGCAGGCACCCCACGGCATATGGACAATAAAGTCATTCTAAGCGTTCATTTTCAATGTCGATATTTAGAACCCTTAAAGATATTTTCCAAAAAAATATTTAGCGTTTGACATTTGCGCCGCGACCATCATAAGTCAGTTTGGTGTAAGTGTGCGGAACTAGCTAAACTTTCTCTAGCGTTGTTCTGAAATTGGCGAATACAGATTTTCTCGCCGGTTCTAATAGCCTTTTAGATTGACATGTTTTAAATGAATAATTAATAGTAAGCTGCGTGTTTCAAAGTCGACGTAGAATGGAATCATTTAGCAATACATAATATTAAGTTTTAACTTACGTGAAGCTTACAATGGAACGTATATTTTCCTGCGTATATAACGTAGGGAACTATTCACATAATTTTGTTCAACTTACGGCTGATTTCAATCCTCAGATAAACATTCGGATATTGTCTATGCCTCTTTAACATACACCAGTACCGTATTGTTATCTCACTCTCCATTCGTTGGATAAGTATTCGACCTTTATCTGACATATCTGATGATTGAAAAATCGGCCCTGAGTAGTGCCAAAATGCAAGTTCGATTCATTTAAAAATTAAAATTATATTATTATTCAAAAAACGAACAAAACGATAGCGGAATAGAACTATTAAAAATCAGCATCGCAAATCAATTACAATTATTCGAATAGCGAACTTTAGAACGCGGAAAAGAGAAAACTAAAAAGATGAGCGGAGCAGCGATAAAACTTTTATTGTACCCGTACCTGTGAGAACATTCAAGAATATTCAACAGTCCGTAATCCCCGGACTGAAATTAAAGAAGTTATGAAATGGCAACTTTTAAAGCGCGGTCCGCCTTAATTCCCGGGTAGAGTGGGTACGTTCAAACAGTTTAATTAGGAAAATTGTGAAAGCCGGGACGACTGCAGGTGGTGGCTAGAAAGCAGCGAAAAATTGCCGTTTCTGAAGGACAATTTGCTGATAAGTCCCTTTTTGGTAAGGGTTCTGACGTTTTAATTTTATTTAACGGCTTTGTACAAGCATATTTTTAGATAAGTTTGCTTTTACTGCGGCTGGGAAGGGTAACGTTTGAGTAATAAAACGTTTTAATTGGTTAACAACAGAGCTAAAGCAAAAACTCCAAAACCTAATTGTAATACATATAACCGGGTATTTATCGCGTAAATGACCAAAATTATTAAGCAATCCCGGGAAGACTCCCGGGACCATGCTTGGTGCAATCCAAGCGAAACGTCGGAAAATAATAAAGGTAATTTACGCGATAAATACCCGGTTATATGTATGTTAATAATGTGTTGTGATCACGAAAATTTAAAATAGACAACTCCAAGACCTATATACAGTTATTTACTTTTGTCTGTCGCTCATGGACAAGGGTTCATGGACAATTTCAAGAACTCACAAGAATATTTCTGAAGTTACGTAGATATAGATATAGAGGATTATGCACGGAAAATGTTTATTTTCTGTCACTATCTTGTATTTATAATAACCAGCTCACGAAGAGGTGTGGGAGTCTTCACGAAGCGGCAGTGTAAACCGCCGCTTCGTATGTACCAGAACGTAGAGAGTCGTGCTTGACACTAGCGTCTAGACGATATTTGCGTAGGCATCTGCGTGATTCTCAACAAACGCCTGTTTACAAGAGCGCGTGTCACTTTCAGTCCGTATTCACCATTCACACGAGTTTATTCAAGCTCGTGCGTGGCTCGATCCGATCCCATCATAGAACATGTCGACGGTCAAAGCACCGTTTAGCCATCAAAGACTTTAAATGCTTTCCTTTGATGGTATTAAATTGGGTTTTAGCCAGAATATTGATAGTTGTGTGATGTGTTAATTATATCGCAAACGAACAGCAAAGCTTATTCAATTAGGCTTTATAATTGTCAAGCTATAACGTTTCGTTCAGTTTAATTTCAAAACGATAACATAGTGTTGAAGTAGCTGCCGAATCGTTTTGTTTAAATAACTTTTGTTTTTTTCAATAAAAGCACCTGATTCCTTGCCCCGCATTCAATTTCCCCTGCTTTATGAGTGCAGTCTGTCATGCCGCAGCGCAATAAGCCGCTAGCATTGATGTTGACAAACGATTATTTGTCGAGCTTTTTATCATAACAAAAGCTTCAAAAATCCGTCTATTTATTGCCTGTTGACTCGATGACAATAAATTTGTTTAACGATGAGGCAAACCGTAAATTCAATAAATTTAATTTACAAATTGGAACGTCTATTTTCGCAGTTGAACTTTGACACCCATTGGCGTGTGTTGTGGATCTGCTTTTGAGTTTTGGGACAGCGTGTGTCCAATGGGTTTAATTCGATATTTTGACCACGAATGATTATTATTATATTGTATTTATGTAACAAATGTCCCCGTCAAAAGTGGGACTAAATCATAGTCATACAAACATTATGAAGATTAAGTTCATTTCTCTTTCAATGTTCGGTTGTATAATAAACGAAAAGTTTTTACCAATTTTAAATTGGGTTGCGACTAATGTGCCACTAGAAAGATTTTTATGCTACAGATTATTGAAGTTTATCATAGGTTTACCTATCTAAAACACGGTAAACAACTCAAACATGCCCTTAACAAAAACGATTTTATTCTGACCCAAAAAATCAAGCACATCTGTAATTGTCACGATCGGATCGAGCGGTATTCAAAAACGCCTACGAGGAATTAATGCCGACTCCTGACTCCCATCGCGGAATAACCGGCACTTCAGTACAAGCCCACTGGTCCGCCGGCTGTCGCCCATTAGCGGAGATGAAGCCAGTAAGCTAGTTACTTAAGCTGGTTAATGGATAACTTTTAGAAGATAATGTTGTTTACTTAATGATTGCTTAAAATAGGGACCTAATTCTTGTAAAATTAATAAAAGAGCTCGAATCCAGCTCTTATGGGCAGCGTTTGGGAAATTCTTTTTCTTTCTAAAATAAAAAAAAAAATAAAAAAAAAAAAGTTTGCAACGTCTTTTCAACCAGATACCTCAGTGCCTTAAGACTAGAGTCTTCAATCAGTGTGTGTTACCAGTGATGACTTACGGAACCCAGACGTGGTCCTTTACTAACAGCCTCATGAATAAGCATATGCGTAGAAATTAAAATATACGTAGAAGAACTCGGGTCACCCACATTGGCAAACGGATTAGCACGTTAAAGTGGCAATGGACAGGCCATGTAGCTCAAAGAATATATGACCGATGGGGCCGAAAGGTTTTCGAGTGGAGGCAACTAGATGGGCGGACAACCTGGTAAAGTCTGCATGTCGGCTGTGGATGCAGACCGATTCCAGGTGCAATACTTGGAGCTCCATGAGGGAGGACTATGTCCAGCAGTGGACATAGTCCTCCGTCTGAAATGAATAATAAAATATCACAACACATAAATTTCTTATATGAACTGTTAAAGTAACAATAGCATCGACGCCATTCTGAATGTGTGATAAGTAGGGACGAATGTCAAAAATAATGTCGGGATTTTTTGTTGAAGGACGTGCAACAACAGGAAGACCAAAGAAACGATGGATGTGTTGTGTGAAAAATGACCATAAATAACGAAAGACAAAGAACTTCTCCTCGTGGAGATCCATGAGGGAGGCTTGTGTACAGTTGCTGAAGTTTTACGGCTGAAATGATTATTGGATCATCGAGTGACTGACCGAAGAGAATGGAAGAAGAAAACATGCTGAGTCCAATTAGCGCAGGATATGGGCAGGAAGAAGAGTTAATCCTTCCCGAGAAAAAGGTCCCTACGCTGTGACGACAACACTCGTTTTGTCTCAGGAAAAGTGGCGGTTGGTGTGGTGTCTTTTTAGTTTTTATTGTTTCAATTAAAATTCTTTAATTAACAAAAATAACTCCAAATGATAAAATCCTAGGGCACAAAACTATGTCTCCAGTGTATACTAATATAATTATTTAATTCTTCATGGATCCCAACTTCAGAATAGTTTTGAACCAACTCTGAAATGTGATCTACCTAATAAAATATATCTATTTCAAAATTGAGTTGCAAAATTCCACCTGAATAAACATAATTACATACATACCTACATACTTACTTACATACAAACAGGGCAAGTTAAATAAAAGCTTGTTATAAGAGAATCGTCAAAATCCATTCATAATTGGAGGCATAATCGCGTAACAAACGTACAATCGAGTTGAGAATTTCTTAAGACTTATTTTTGAAGTCGGAAATTGAATTCACACACTTACGTGTTTCTATAAGTTTAATATCAATATTGTGATCCCTGACTGACGCCTGATTACGAGTGATTATGAGTACAATGCCGAAACAGGTTATAATCATGTTTGATACCTCCATGGAATTAAATTAATAATCAACAAGTTGCATAACAGGGTAATGTCAGGTCTCGGTGGCGGTGGCAATCAGTGACATAATTGGGTTACCTTAGATTCCTCATGCCATGAGCATCAATAATTAATTTAGTATTTATTGTTTTTGACATTGTTTTAGTATTAACGTAAACTTTCGCGATCTGTAGACATCATTTTTAAAACTGATTACCAGGATTTAATAAATATAATACGGCTTACACTAGGTACTTAACTTATTATCATCTTGCAGCAAGATGATAATAAATTAGATACGTGGTGTAAGCCGTAATATATTTGTTAAATGATGTCAAGCCACGATAATTTCAATTCAGTGACTTTATCGCGTAATTACGAGTACCTTATTGTACCTCCATTATTTCCTGACGTTTCGAGTGCCTTGCAGCCCTCGTGGTCACGGTTAGACTGATGTTCTGGAGATATCATTGCGGGTCGAGAGTAGAGTCTACGATGACCCTCGATTCGCTATCGGAGTGTAATTAAATATATATATAAGACGCTTCATCGTGGCTTGGGCAGCCAGTGGTCGACGCATCAGTAGTCGACGCCCCCGGTCAGTTTAATATAAAACAAAGACATTTTAAATCAAAATTACAGCTACACAAAGTATTGCTGGACATTCCACACAGCACCATATATTCCTAAAGTAAGCAGAGCTTGTGTTATCAGATTTTTAAGGATACCTAATATCCCGCAGTGGGAATCGACTTTCTGCGTTTCAGCCAACTGGCCATGAAGGCCACCGTCATTTAACACAACAAAGTTTATTTTTTATTAATCTATTAATGAAAAAAGGCTCTCTTTCTAAAGAGGGTTTTATCACAATAAAGTTAATGTGTATAAATTTTTCGTACTTAATAAGCCAAAAAAAAAAAACCAGCGCAACAAAATATTATATTTTGCGAGATACAGGCTTTTCCTAGGTTAGGAAACAGCGGTACATAAGTTTTGTAATTGTTACTTGAACAATAAACTTTATTTTAATACTTATATTTGATAACTTGTTTTTCTTCTTGTTTTTTACTCTCTATGCTGTACGTTCAATAAAGAGTTCAGTGTTACCCGGGCTGCAGCGCTCGATGTCCCAAAAAATACACATTTTTCCTTATAACCCGTATTCTGCTGAGTGTGTCACCTGAAGGGCACACCCCTCGCGCCCCTGGGGGGGGGGGGTCAGCATGCCCCTCGATATTTTTTGCCTCTCAAAGCTCGCTGCACATATGCGATTGAACAATACCCATTATTCCACTGTAAGGCGATTAGATGCCGGCTTGGCCGTTTCTCTTTATTTCTTTGTTATCGATAGCGGAAATAAATTGATACTTAGCGTGTATGTTGATCCAGTCTATTTAGCTATGATGTCCACGACAGTACTAGACTAGATGGACGAAAAGTAGTAACTGTTTTTCTGTGGCTATAAAATTGTGGACGTGCTTGCATTGATTTAGTTTAAAATTAATTGATTCAGGCGTGACTTTGAGGAAATTCATTTTAATGTCTAAATAAACAAAAAACCTGTGCGTTTTCATTGTTTCTATTATATTCCGTGATGAACGGGGAGCCGATTTCTCTTGAACGTGCCTTTTAGAGAGGCAAAACCGTATAGTTTTTTTTTAAATGTTTTTTAAAGTACTCTTTAGATGTAGCGGTTATGTTACTAAATATTTGTTTCTTCATTTAGATATTGGCTTAGCATATCATCAAAAGTTTCTCTTAAACAGAACCTTAAATCATCTGCAAAAGACGCAAAGGCATTGCAGTTTATGTAATGATGATTTTATACTTCCATTTAATAACATTTTTTATAAAGTAAGTCCTTTTAGTTTATAATCTGAATCTGAACAGTACTATATTCACTGAAGAGCAAAATACAAATCGCCAAGGGTCATTTTATGGCCACTTATGAAAGTAGGAATATGAACGGATGTTAAATGGATATTTTGATATAAATCTTTCCCATGAGTGTAACAGATTAGTAATTTCTGATAAAGAAATTAGATGGAAATAAAAATAGAAATTAAGAGTTTTATATGTAAAATTACGTAACAAAAAAACTTGAAACCCTAATATTTATAGATTTTATGAAAATTAGGAAAGCTTCTGTAAAGCGTTATTTTTTTACAACAGATTGATATTTTGTTAGCAAACTATATAAATCACTATATATAAACTGAAACATTTCGTTATTGTTTAAAATATTATATAGCTTGTTAATCTGTTCATTAGATAATTTATAAATCAATATTAGAATTTAGAAATGTATTAAATTTAGTTTTAAAAATACTTTTGTACCTCCTGTGTTAAATTCGGATCAAATATTGTTAAATATTGGCTCGAAATGAACAATATACTTTTTTATGAATTAGAATGATCTTAGAATAAGTTTCAACATAAGTCTAGTATTATATGATGTTAAAAATAGTTATTAGCAAATTGTATTTTCTGTTCTGTTGTGATTGGTCGAAGCAACTTTTTTTGTTCAAGGTATATAAGATTGAGTATATAAGACCTATTGTACTCTATTTTTTGTGAATAAATTATTTCATTTCATTTCGAAATGGTGGCTCAGTCACACATTTTTGGGGGTGCAGCTACAGAAATAAAGATAAGTTGATTTGGTAATTTTACATCTTATGTTATGCACTTAGACTATTCTGTAAAAAGTGTTCCGTGTTGCTAGAATACCAAATACTGTAGAAATCCTATTAAACTGTGTGTCCATTATGTCCAACCAATTAAGCCCTAAGTGGGTAAATATATTGTGTCTGTAATAAAATGACATAGTTATGTATGTGCTTATAGATTCTTCTATTCTACAATTAACATAATTTAACGTTTGTGCTCTATAAGAATAATTGGTATAGTATAATGTAGGTACAACCTTACTGTAAGAGTGTGGTTTCTTGTTCGCTTCTTTCCCTCACTTGAAAAAAAAGTTATCTGAAGCAAACGAATTCAATTATGCGCTTTGTTCAGTATAAATGTGTAATTGTTCTTTTTTTGTAAATAGCCTATTCTAAGTAGCGTTTTGATCTATTGAATAAAAACTTATTGACTTTGACTTTGTCATAGTCAAAATAATCATTTGTTTACCTGTGTGATAGGTTATTTGTTGAGAATCAATATAGCCTTGGTACTTATTATGTGTTTTTTTAATATTTATTCTACCCTCATCCTCTGCAATTAGGCTTAGCAGATAAGACTAAACAGGTTTGCTGCCTTGCTGAGTATTGGTCATGTTAAATATATGCAGTAAGTATTTATTTATTTAGGAAACTCTAGGAATATACCTAGGGACTAATACTAAATCTGACAAGTGTAATAGAACGGTAAGTACCAGTTGTTACATAAGGAATTTTATTACTGACGTAACAAACAGACCTACGGAATTCATACGGAATCACGGGCATCGGTTTCGCAATCGTTAACAAAGCACCCGTGATTCCGTGACCCTTAATAGATTCTTACTGCATCCACGGGCAAGAGAAGAGAGGTAACATTCTAAAGCCTCACGGCTAAAGTAAATTAATTATTAGCTATTTAATTCTAAATTATTCATTTGGCACATGCTAAATGAATAATATAATAATAGGGCCGATGAAATTACGGCCACCTTACAACTCTATGTCTCAGGGTGACGGACGCAATGCAATGAATTTTGATTGGTCACTTGCTTATTGAACGCGATCACCGCGGTATTGCTGTTGTTCTAGTAAGAGGTTACCGCTTAACATCAGGTGAGCCTTCGGCTTATCTCGCCATGAAGCCATAAAAAAACAGTATGGTTTTTATTAAAATCGCGAATGTTACGTCACAAAATGACACGCAGAGGCACTTCAAAGACACTATTTCTCATATGCATAATATGCATATGAGAAATAGTGTCTTTGAAGTGCCCTCAGCATATTATGCTGAAACATTTCCAAAGTATCCCCTGTTAGGCTCGTATCAGCACAGAGTCAGTAAATCCAAGGAACATACATATATTCCTACGTGCGGTGCTATAGTGCGGTTCGAGCGAAGAAAGCTTATTGTAATGGAGCTTGACTCGATCCACACGCGAGTAGTTCATCACGGCGCAGGGGAAGGGAAACAGCTGATGCACTGCGTCAAAGTCAATAAGTGTGTATTCAATAGTGCAAAAAGCTACACAGAATAGTCAATTTACAAAAGAAAAACAAGGCACATTTAAATTGAATAAAGAACATAATTGAATTCGTTCGCTTCAGATAACATTTTTTGCAAGTGAGGGCAAGAAGCGAACAAGAAACCTCACTCTCTTACTTATATTCATTGTTAAAATATTTGTCTAATATTATGCTAAACTAGCTTTTACCCGCCGCTTTGCCCGCGTTAAGTTAATGTGTTTTTTTTAATTCAAAAATTTGTTACGTCTTTTCTTTGAAAACAAAAGTCTCCTCTATAATCGAGATGAATTTGTCAGACTGTGGTACTAATTTTTTTTATGTCGTACCTCTCAAACTTTACGTACCTTACATAATCTTATTATTTTAAGCTACCTAATTATCTCTCGAATGTTACCTCCTGTTAGGAGCTGAAGATGACATCATTTCTTATCGCGGTTGAACCGAGAAAAACTTGGGCTAGAGTCAATATCGGTTGCCCGATTTGTCTCCGGTAATCACAATCAAGAACAAGTGTCTCCGAAACATCCATAATATTATGGCCCAATAAATATAATTAACAATAAGATACTGTTCATCCTCATGCTTTTTACGCATAGAGTTCCATAATTTTCATTGGTATAAACATATGTTGTGTTATTTATAATAATAACGACTTATAAAACTTAGTCTTCCGAACATTTTCGGATGATTATAATACCTTCCAATGGCAGAACCGAAACAGAAAGACAGTGTAGGTTATTAGATTTTTTTATAACTTTCCGATATTACTGCCTGTGATAAAACCGAGAAGGAGAGACAGTAGCTTATTAGGTTTTTTATACAACTATCCGAAAGCACTGCCTTTGACAGAAGCAAGATGAAGAGACAATAGGTTATTAGGTTTTTTTTTATAATCATCCGATAACATTGCTTGCGGCAGAACCGAGATGGAGAGACAGTAGGTTATTAGGTTTTATTTTATAACCATCTGAAAACACTGTGAGATGTATGCCTCTATATCTATACGAGCTATCTTAACTTAGGTATATGTTTTGCATTATGTATCGATTGTTACGTGTGACAGACAGAATAAATCGTGATTTAGAACAGTAAACACCTTTTCATTTGAGCGCCTCGGCGCGCCGTCCACCGAACCTTATATGGCGACCTTGCCAGGCGCGATCGGGTTCGCGCTAGATTCCGTGCCGAATATGGACTTGTGCTTATAAAATATTTAATTTAACTACAAGAATATTACAAAAAATGGGTAAAACATACTCGAAAGAGGAGGTCATCATCGCTCAAAATGCCTCCGGCGGATCGAATAGTGCTGACATAGAGAAGCTAAAAACTCATGCTAGTTTTATGAGCTACTTCGTCGGAATAATGGTGCTTATTTTGGCCATTGTCATCGGTTACATGGGCTACAGATATTACATAAAATGCCACAAACGGTTGGTGCAGAGAGAAGTTGAGGAATTTTATATGAAGAGAAACAACAGCTGGTTCCGGCGTCGTCGTGAGATTGGAGGAATCCAAAAGGAGACTGCGGGTGTCAACATTGCATGAGGTCCCATCAGATCCATCTACTACAATGCGTCGTGCTCGTTAGAACTACTTGTGTTGTGTGAAAGTGCAGTGCGTGCGGAATATTTTCAAAAAGTAAATAGTGCGTCGCGGTGAACTTATTGTTAAAAGCGGTACCTAAACGTAAGTGTTAGTAATTAAGCACGTAGCTATGAATGATATTCTTCCTTTTATCAATTAATAACAAAATACGGTTAATTAAATCAGTTGGTATCAGTAAGGTTAATGGAGGAAGTATTTAAAAGCTATCATTCATTTCTACAAGAGATAAGAACTTATTTAATAAAAATCGGACCTAAGAGGAGAAGTGAATCAGAGGCTATTTGTACTAAGAAATTAGAGGAAGCCAATGAAATATTAGATTGCTTTAAACAAAAATTATCAGAATTTGAAAGTAAAAAGTTAAGTTATAAGGAAATAGCTTTAGTGAATTGTTATTCAGATAAAATAAAAAATTTGTTTGAGAGTATTTCTGATTTGTGTACTGAGATTCAAATAGTTGTAAAAGTAGACAAAATGGAGACTTTTAACTTAAAGACCGATGTATCCTTACTTCCAGTAATGAATGATGAGGAACATGTAACAAAGCAGCTAATTTCCGCAATTGAATTATACGAATCTATGTTGAAAGAGGAATCGAAACCCTCCCTTGTGCAATTTGTACTAAAAACCAGATTATCGGAGAGTGCTTCTTTAAGATTATCACAGAAATATGACACCGTTACATTGTTGGTTGATGATATGCGCAAACATTTGTTAACTAAAACATCTTACACAGCTCTACAACAGAAACTATTAGGGTGTACACAAAATCAAAAAAGTATAGACGAATACGGTAAGGAAATAGAAGAGTTATTCGTTGGGTTGACTGTATCGCAAGCTAATGGTGATCCAGAAAAATATGCAATTTTAAAGCCGCTTAACGAAAAATCAGCTATAAGGCGGTTTGCTAGCGGGTTGCGGAACAGTCAGCTTAGTACTGTTATTACAGCTAGGAATTACGAGAGTTTGAAGGACGCAATATGTGGAGCTAAGGATGAGCAAATATCCACAGTAACCTCGGAAGGCAGCGTCATGAAATTTCAGCGAGGTAAGTCTTTTAATAATTCTTACAGTTATAGAGGACGAGGTAATCGCGGTTCGAGTCGTAACAACAACCATAACTCGTTCCGTGGTCAAAACAACAGTCAGCGTGGTTACCCTACTCGCGGGAACAATCGCGGTACTTCGCATGCAACGAGATCGAATTACGAGTCGAGAGGTAGATACCATAATAATCGCGGCTATAGGGGTCAAAATAATTATTATAACTCAAGGATGTACCACATGACTTCGAACGGGCAGCAGACCTCCACGGCAAATACTGGTATTTCTACCAGCAGTAACAGTGCTAGTACCACTAACAATACGCTCGACAAAGAACAGAACCCTTCGATTCAGTTTTTTCGTTAATAAACAGGACGGTTCAATAAATCATTCTCAGATTTGCTATTACAACAATTACAATTCAATTCAATTATCACTTCGTAACAGTACGTGTAATTGGTTAGTAGATACGGGAGCATCACTTTGCGCGGTGAGATATGACACCTTACGTAAATGGAACATTCCATTCCATATAGGACAACTTAAGATAAATGGTGTGTGTGGTGAACTTTGTTCGATTGGATATGCTGATTTGCGATTGACTTTTATGGATGAGGAATTTGTACACAGGTTTCATGTGTTTGATGGATTATGTTGTCAGAGCGAAGATATATTAGGCTTAGATTTTTTAAGGAAATATAAAGGAATAATCAATTTAGAGTTAAATACCTTAAAATTATACAATAATGGCAATGAAGTATGTTTAGCATTACGACCGGGTAAGAGTGGAAATAAATATATTGATTTAGCGCCTAGATCGGAAACGATTCATTTTGTGTCAACACATTTGAATGAGGATTGCGTAGTCTCTCCAACAGAATTATGCGAAGGAGTAATCTTAGCAGGTTCTATTGTTCGCCCTGTCAATGGAAAAATTCCAATTAAAATTTTGAATACGCGAGAGGAACATATCAGCCTGAGTTTTTTTAATCAAGAACTGAAAAAATTAAGCGATTATGATTTATTGCATTTCAATAAACCGGAAATAAATGCAAATAGAGTAAAGAAATTATTAACAGAATTAAATTTAACTTATTTAAACAGCGAAGAACAGTTAGAAATTGAGAAAATATGTGCAAAATTTTCAGATATTTTTTATTTAGAAGGAGATGTGTTGTCTAAATGCAATATTTATGAGCAATCAATTCATTTAAAACCAAATTCTGTGCCTGTCTACAAAAAACAATACAGGTTACCAAAATTTCAATGTAATGAGTTAGAGAAACAGATAGAGAAAATGCTGAAGGAAGACATAATTGAAGAAACTATGAGTGAATGGTCGAGTCCTATCCTATTAGTTCCAAAAAAATCGGACAATTGCGAAAAAAAGTATAGGTTGGTTATTGATTATAGGAAGTTAAATGAAACAGTTTCGGATGACCGTTTTCCACTACCTAACATCGTGGAAATACTAGACTCACTTTCGGGAGCAATTTATTTCTCTCATTTAGATTTACAGAATGGATATCATCAGATTGAGTTAGATCCAGAGAGTAGGAAATGTACTGCGTTTACATTTAAAAAACAATACCAAATGAAGCGCATGCAAGTAGGTCTTAAAACATCAGCTAGTGCTTTTTCTAGAGCTATGACAGTAGCGTTATCTGGATTAAATTACGAAAAGTGTCTAGTTTATTTGGACGATTTGATTTGTCTCGGAAGAAATTTGGAAAGCCATAACAGAAACCTTATTGATATTTTTATTAGACTGAGAAAAGTAAATTTAAAATTAAATCCAAAAAAGTGCAATTTTTTAAAAAAGGAACTTTTGTACTTAGGTCACGTAGTGAGTGCGGATGGTGTGAAACCAGATCCAGCAAAAATACGAGCTATTCAAAATTATCCTACACCTAGGTCTTGTGATGACGTGAAGCGATTTGTAGCTTTTGCTAACTACTATCGACGTTTTATTTACAATTTTGCAGAAATCGTATTACCATTAAATAAATTGTCAAAGAAAAATGTAGAGTTTATTTGGACAGACGAGTGTGAGAAGGCATTCCAGTTATTAAAACATAAGTTAGTATCGCCTTCAGTCTTGCAGTACCCAGATTTTTCAGAGAAAAATGAGTTTAAACTTTATACAGATGCTTCGGGCATAGCAATAGGTTCAGTTTTATGCAATAAAGATAATCGACCCATAGCTTATGCTAGTCGTAGCTTGAACAAAGCGGAACTTAACTATCCGACTATAGAAAAGGAAATGCTCGCAATAGTTTGGTCAGTAAAATATTTCCAACCATATTTATTTGGAAAAAAGTTTCGAATATTTACAGATCATCGACCTTTAGTATATTTATTCAATATGAACAACCCATCCAGTAGATTAACTAAATTTCGCTTGGTATTAGAAGAATATGACTTTGTGATTGAGTATATTAAAGGGAAAGACAATGTAGCTGCAGATGCATTATCTAGAGTGATTGTAACGTCAGAGGAGTTGAAAGAGATGAATAAACGAATTTTAAATGTAATGACAAGAAAACAGACAAAAGAGAGCGAACGAGTAAAAGAAAATGATACAAAAATATCTGACACGTCTATTGATTTCCGGCCTGATCAACCGAAAGTCGTAGAGTTGTTAAACAAACCGTCAGATTCTGTCGAGTTAGTAATTATTTCGAAGCGAAACATGAATAAAATAAAAGAAAATGAATGTTCTTTATTTGTGTATAATGAACAAAATCATAATTTATATACTACATACCCAGACTTACTATCATGTAAAGCGCGAGTCGCCTATGTGAGTCAGCTGGAGCAAATATGTAGGAAAAAAAACATTAAAGAAATATTTTTAATAAAGCATGCAAGTAATGAAGAATATGTAAAATGGTTAACCAAAGAGGTAAATAAAATAAAGTGGAACGGTTTACCACAATTTTTTATAATAAAAGGACAAATACGCGTATCTTCTAAAGACGATAAAAGAGTTATTATGAACGATTATCACATCCTACCCACGAGTGGTCATGCAGGTATCAGGAGAATGTTAAATAACATTAAAAAATCCTATTATTGGCCAGGAATGGATCGTGAAGTAACGGAATTTGTGAATAAATGCAAAAAGTGCCAAATGCAAAAGCATTCAGTGCATATTAGAGAGCCTATGGTCGTTACCACTACGGCCATGAGCGCTTTCGATAAAATATTTTTAGACATAGTCGGGCCCTTAGATAGAGATTACTATGATAAGGTTTATATTCTAACTATTCAGTGTGAGCTTAGTAAGTATGTTGTAGCTATACCGTTAGAACGTAAGGACGCTATTTCCGTAGCAAAAGCATTTGTAGAGAATTGTATTCTACAATATGGTGTCCCTCGAGAAATAGCAACGGATAGAGGTTCAGAGTTCATAGCATCAACAATGAGCGAAGTTTGCAAATTATTAAACGTCAAACAATTATTTTCAACCGCATACCATCACGAATCAATAGGAGCTTTGGAAAATTCTCATAAAAATCTTAACGCTTATCTACGTATACAAACTGATAACGATCCTACGAAATGGAGTACGTGGGTTCCGTATTGGTGTTTTGTTTACAATACGAGTGTTCATACATCAACTAAATTCACGCCTTTTGAATTGGTTTTTGGTAAAACTTGCAATCTGCCAAGTAACTTAACTACAAACATAGAGCCATTGTATAATGCAGATAATTATCCATTGGAGTTAAAATTTAGACTACAAAAAAGTCACGAACAAGCAAGAAAAAATTTGTTGTTATCTAAACAGAAAATAAAATGTAATTATGATAAACATATTAACCCTATTGTCTACAAAGAAAATGACTATGTTTTATTGAAAAATGAAAATAATTCAAAATTACAGAATATTTATAATGGACCATATTTAGTAATAGAAGATATATCACCAAATGTACGTATACTTAAAGACAATAAAATTGAAATTGTTCATAAAAATAGGACAAAATTGTTTAAAAAGTAAGAGTAAGCATAGTTAAACTTATTTTAAGTTCATTTAATCATCAATGTTTAATCAAAATTTATGTTTAATTGTATTTAAGATTATGATTTCTATTTGTAAGAGAAAAAAAAACTGTTAAATCATTTTTTTTTTCTTCTGGGAAAGGAGATGAGATGTATGCCTCTATATCTATACGAGCTATCTTAACTTAGGTATATGTTTTGCATTATGTATCGATTGTTACGTGTGACAGACAGAATAAATCGTGATTTAGAACAGTAAACACCTTTTCATTTGAGCGCCTCGGCGCGCCGTCCACCGAACCTTATAACTGCCTGTGACAGAACCAAGATGGAGAGACAGTAGGTTATAATGTTTGTTCTATTGAATAAAAACTCTGCCTTTGACAAAACCGTAACTTAGTCATTATTTATGATTTTTTTTCGTCAGGGGCAATTTCCATTTGAAGACTCATTTAAATAAGATTACTCATGACTAAACATTATTAAAAAAAATATCACTATACAAGCATTTTGACTTGCTTGTTGAGGTGTTAAATACATCAAAATATAATGTTATGAATATTAAAATTATTCTAATATATTATTTGGAAGATAATGTTTATTAGTTAAATGATTTGTAATTTTAAACAAATTAACTTTCACCAGTACAGAAGAAATTGTGAAATTAATAGACAACTTATATAATAATTATATTAGTTGGTATAAAAGGCTTTTACTTTATATATATTGTTTTGTATACTTAAACTTTAAAATCTGTAAAATATTGATTGCATTAATAAATGTTTAAAACTAGGCAACTTTCCTGATAGATTGAAAATTGCCAAAGTGTCTCCTATTTTCAAAACTGGGAAAAAATCTGACCCTGAAAATTATCAGCCCATTTTTTTTACCGATTTTGTCTGAAGTGTTTGAAAGAGTACTATATAACCACCTAGAAGTATTCCTAAATACCAAGAAAATTTTCTGTGAGAAACAATATGGTTTCAGGCCGAAATCAAACACATTATTAAATATTGACAGCAAACGTACAGCATTAGGAGTGTTCTTAGACCGTAAAAAGGCATTTGATATCGTTAGCTATACCTTGCTGCTAAATAAACTTAGTGAAATCGGTATCACTAGGGTTGCACACGAAATATTTAAGTCGTATCTGTCAAATCGCACCCATATTGTGAAAATTGGTCATTGTCAAAGTCAACCAAGCAGTATAACTTACGGCGTGTCCCAGGGATTTATATAGGTTTAAAGAATTTTTATTTCTCATAAGAACTACAAGGTCCACTTATAATGAGATTCACAAAAGTAAAATTAAATAATAGGCCTCTGGAACCTTAATCACCTTAATAACTAACACAATTTTATATTACCTATTCTAGTTCTTGAAAGCCCGTACAAAATAGTTTATCTAATTAAATTTTGCAAACTTAAAATAAAACAAAACAAAACATCCAGTCACAAGACGAGAAAAAAAAAATACAATAAAATAAAACATGAAATATAAGGTAGGTTGACAAAATATTTACTACAAGTAGTGGAATGCTTGGTCGAACATTTGAGTATTAGGTCCCTTATTGTTCCTTGTATGTATATATTAAGAGTATGCACGAAATCGGATTAAAAGATGATGCTACTTTATACGCTGATGATACTAGTTTTTTTATTTTAGAGAAACAATAGATACTGTTATTGCCGACGCACAATATGATTTAGCCTTGCTTTACAAGTAGTTTCAACATAATTATTTACACACTATAAATATTTCAAAAACAAATTTTGTAATTTTATCGGCAAAAAATAAAAAAGATACCACATTTTACAACGTTAATAACAATTAATGATTTAACTATAAACACGGTCAATAATAAAAAATATTGAGGCTTAGGTTTAGATAGTAACATGGCATGGAAACCTCATTTGCAAAAATTAAAATCAAAATTGTCATTTTGTAGTTAGCTGTTCCCTACCGACCCAAAGCAAAATATTTTAGAAAATTGTTAAGCGAGTACAAGGCATCATTAAAATCAGCTACAAAAATTATTAAAAATATTTTTATTATATAGATCTGCCTAAAATATTTATGCCTAAAATATTTATATTATATAGATGGCCGTGGGGCGCCGGCAGTAGAATGTTGCCTCTCCTCTCTTACCCATGGATGCAGTAAGAATCTGCTAAGGGATACCTCCGGAAGATGGGCAGCAGCATCTTTCCGTGTTTTTTTTTCACTACCCTATACTGCGCTCGCCAACCCGCCTGCCAAGCGTGGTGAGTATGGCATCAACCCCCTCATGACAATACAACAAAAAACCAGGCCCCGAGTCCCCGGCGGCCCCGCTTATCCTGGCTACGGTAGCAGTCACGGTAACGGCGGGGCTAGGGGTGCTAAGAATCCCCGGGAGACGATCGGCTACCAACCCCTACGACGACCACTGGCCCTGGTAACACACAACATCCGCACTTTGAGGACAGACGATAAGATTGTTGAGCTGGAAGAAGAAATTAGTAGATTACACTGGGACATTTTGGGGCTATCAGAAGTCCGTAGAGAGGGCGAGGACACGATATCCCTTAAGTCCGGTAACCTACTATACTACCGGGAGGGCGACCAACAGTCCCAAGGTGGTGTCGGGTTTCTCGTTCACAAGTCACTCATTAACAACATTGTCACCATCGACAGTGTGTCGAGCAGGGTCGCGTACCTAACACTCAGAATATCTAAGCGATATTTGCTGAAGGTCGTTCAGGTATATGCGCCGACCTCGTCACACCCAGATGAAGAAGTAGAGTCTATGTATGAGGACATCAGTAGAGCCATACATACGAACAACACTCACTTCACTGTTGTAATGGGGGACTTCAATGCAAAGCTAGGCATGAGAAGCGATGATGAGTTGAGAGTGGGGCAATTTGGGTATGGGCAACGGAACCCCAGGGGACAGAGGCTGGCCGATTTTCTGGAGAAAGAAGGACTCTTTATGATGAATTCTTTCTTCCAGAAGCCGCCTCACAGGAAATGGACCTGGATGAGTCCCAATGGTTCTACGAGAAATGAGATTGATTTCATCCTGACCAACAAGAAACGAATATTCAATGATGTCTCTGTGATTCACAGGGTGAAAACCGGCAGTGATCACCGAATTGTAAGGGGCACATTGAATATGAACGTTAAACTTGAAAGGTCCCGTTTGATGAAATCTACGCTCCGACCCACTCGCGCACATATCCAAAACCTCGAGAGCTTTCAACTCGAACTCGCAAATCGCTTTGACTGTCTACGAGTAGATGCATCGGTGGACGAGATCAATAACAGGTTCGTAGAAACCGTCCATACGGTGGGGTCCCAGTTTTTTAAGACCCCCCGTACTAATAGACCTCAGAAACTTTCTGATGACACCCTAAACCTCATGGCTGAACGACGTTCTTTGCGACTGCAGTCTCCCGATGATGCTCAGTCACACAGGCAGCTCAATAGACAAATTTGGAAATCCTTGCGGCACGATATTCGTACCTTTAATACAGCCAGTATTAAAGATACGATAGAGCGGAATAAAGGCTCCAAAGTGTTCGCGAGAGATAGCTCTATTGGGCAGAGCCAGATGACGAAGCTGAAGAGGGAAGATGGCAGCATAACGTCAAGTAAAGCAGAAGTGTTAAGGGAAGTCGAAAGGTTCTATGGACGGCTCTACGATTCGGTCACTAAACCTGTTTGCAGTGCGGCCAACGACCCAAGAGCTAAACTGACCCGACATTATACCGAGGATATCCCGGACATCAGCCTGTACGAGATCAGGATGGCCTTGAAACAGCTTAAGAACGACAAGGCGCCGGGTGAGGACGGAATCACTTCAGAGCTTCTGAAAGCGGGTGGATCACCGGTACTTAAAGTCCTTCAGAAGCTATTTAATTCCGCCTTGCTTGAAGGTACGACGCCAAAAGCATGGAACAAGGGCGTGGTGGTTCTGTTCTTCAAGAAAGGTGACAAAACCTTACTTAAGAATTACAGACCCATCTCGCTGTTGAGCCATGTTTATAAGCTGTTTTTCAAGGGTCATCGCGAACCGTCTCGAACGCAGGTTTGATGACTTCCAGCCTCCCGAACAAGCCGGGTTCCGAAAAGGCTACAGTACCATAGACCACATACATACGCTGCGGCAAGTCATACAGAAGACCGAAGAGTATAACTTGCCGCTATGTCTTGCGTTTGTGGACTATGAGAAAGCCTTCGATTCGATCGAAACATGGGCGGTGCTTGAGTCTCTCCAACGATGCCGAATTGACTATCGGTACATCGAAGTGTTGAAGTGTTTGTATACAAACGCCACTATGTCAGTCCGAGTACAAGAACAGAGCTCGAAGGCGATTCCCTTAAAAAGAGGCGTAAGACAGGGAGACGTAATCTCTCCGAAACTGTTTACGACCGCTTTGGAAGATGCCTTCAAGCTCCTGGAATGGAAAGGGCTGGGCATCAATATTAACGGCGAATACATCACTCACCTTCGATTTGCCGACGATATTGTGGTCATGGCAAAGTCGATGGAAGAGCTCAGCACGATGCTCGAAGGCCTCAATCGAGTCTCCCAGCGGGTAGGCCTTAAAATGAACATGGACAAGACGAAAATCATGTCAAATGTCCATGTCGTGCCTGCCCCAGTTATGGTTGAGAACTCGGCTCTTGAAGTTGTCGACGCGTACGTATACCTAGGACAAACAGTCCAATTAGGTAGGTCCAACTTCGAGAAAGAGGTCAATCGTCGAATCCAACTCGGATGGGCAGCGTTTGGGAAACTTCGCAACGTCTTTTCGTCCAACATACCTCAGTGCCTTAAGACGAAAGTCTACAACCAGTGTGTGTTACCAGTGATGACATATGGAACCGAGACGTGGTCCTTCACTATTGGCCTTATGAACAAGCTCAGAGTCGCTCAACGAGCTATGGAGAGGGCTATGCTCGGGGTTTCACTACGGGATCGAATCAGAAATGAGGAGATACGTAGGAGAACTCGGGTCACCGACATAGCCAAACGGATTAGCACGTTGAAGTGGCAATGGGCAGGCCATATAGCGCGCAGAACTGACGGCCGATGGGGCAGCAAAGTTCTCGAATGGAGGCCACGGATCGGCAGGCGCAGCGTAGGACGTCCACCTACAAGATGGGCAGACGACTTGGTGAGAACTGCTGGTCGGCGGTGGATGCAGACGGCTTCCAACCGCAGTACTTGGAGATCAATGAGGGAGGCCTTTGTCCAGCAGTGGACGTCCTACGGCTGAAATGATGATGATGATGATATAGATCTAACTAAAAATTTACTGTTTCTGCAATTTTTCCTTTATCTATGCTAAAAGACTTTGCTTCGTACTAAATTTAAAGATTCTGAGTTCACGGGAAGTACCCTGTATTTTTTGATTCTATTGCAAGTGTCGAAAATTTGCGGAAATTTTCTGTATAAACGGCTGTATCTTTTGATTGCGTTGGCTTAGAAGTTTGATTTTTTCAAAGCTCTAAAGGACAGTAAACTTGAGTATTTGGTATAAATTACAGCTTGATAACTCCACGAGTTCTTGAGAAAATGGGTCCTGAGACACAGACGGACGGACAACAAAGTGATCCTATACGAGTTCCGTTTTTTTCCTTTCGAGGTACGGAACCCTAAAAATTAACTATCCATTTATTCTCGGTTTATCATTCATCATTTCAGCCGTAGGACGTCTACTGCTGGACATAGGCCTCTCTCATGAATTTCCAGTTATTGCGGTTGGAAGCGATCTGCATCCACCGTCGACCTGCGGTCTTCACCAGGTCATCATCCCCTCTTGTTGGTGGACGTACTACGCTGCGCTTGCCGGTCCGTGGCCTCCACTCGAGAACTTTTCGGCCCCATCGGCCATCGGTTATTCAAGCTTATTCAAATTAGTAAGAGAAATATTTTAGGAAACATGCGCTTGTTGTTCAAAAAGTTATGTCACTTTTATCCTGAACGAGATTTTAAAAAATACCCGTAACGCATCTAGAGGACCTTCATAAAAAAAACTGTTGACGAGTAACATGTTATTCTAAAAATGTTTCCTCTTATAAAAACTGACGTTGTTAATTCTAATTCTCATTCAATTCATGTGAATCCATTGTCAAGTCTGATAGGCAATTGAACAAGGTGTTTAGTCATGAGCTGTGTGTTCTGAAGTATTAGCCTTATGACCTCCAAGCTCACCTCATTACGCCCCTGAGAACTTATAACCGATTTCGAAGGTAATTAATCAAAGCCATTTCCTTGGGAAACTTGGAAATCATAAATAGTTTCAATTATGTATACTGTGTAAAACGAAATAAATAAGTTTCTTTGCCAGATTTTGGCTCAATGACCGGTTGTACCTTGCGTACCTTGACTTAGTTCATCCGCAAGGCACGGTGTGTATTGCTAGTAGAATAAACAAATAGACTGAGGTATCGTTTCGAGAGTAAAATTAGAATATAATATAACCTTGTGAGGGCTTGGAGAGGGCTTGAGGACTCAATATACGGATATCGTTATTAACTTTGTAATAGGAAATAACAATAAATCGCTTACAAATCGACACATACGAAACCACGAGTTAATTTCCTCTTAATGTGAGACATCGTGAGAAAACCCACGGTTTACTTAGCTTCAGACGTATATAACTGTTTTTTCCTTTGAATAATAGCCATTAAGCTCGAAGAACGGTATAGGTGCTGGAAAAGCCTAATCTAACATTATCTTAGGCACTGCGGCGTCCCGTACAGGATGATTACCAGTTGCTGACACTGCATAAATCATCTGTAATAGAGGCCTTACCTACTTTACCGAAGACATGTGAAAAATGTGGTCTACGATTTTCTTTTCATGATACCAACTTTTTCCAACATGATAAAGAATAGGAATTCCAATTGCAAATTCTCGTTTGCAGCAAACTGTACGACGTGGCCGTACTCTAGCTTGTATTATTTCAGAAATAGGCGCTCCGGACTTAGTAATAAAACCACCTCAAATAAACTGAAATATTACCAACTCTCTCGCCTCAGGCTATTAATTAGGTACCTTATTGTGGGCCTAGTTCTCTGCGACCGGTATGGCCACTATTAAAATGAAACAAGTACGAGTGTAATGTTAAAGTTCTTTATCAAAATGAACAAACAAGTTTCAATGTTGTATGTTTTATCACGATGTATTTCTTCACCACAGTTTATTCATGACCAGTTTATGTATTTTAAAGTATATGTACAAACTCGATTTATACACTACATGCCGGAATTGAACCTTCAAATCAGAAGTCGGTGAACGTTCCACTCGGCCAGTATGGATCATAACATCAAAATATAAAGTCAAGTGGGCTTTATATTGAAACAAAAAGAATAATAACGCACAACTAAAGTGACTAGTTCAAATGACAGCAGACTTTAGATTGAAATAAAGAAAATACTAACGCGAAACTGAAGTAGAGTGACTAGTTCAAATGAAAGCAGACTTTAGATTGAAACAAAGAGCATACTAACGCACAACTGAAGTAAAGTGACTAGCTCAAATGAAAGCAGACTTTAGATTGAAACAAAGAGAATACTAACGCACAACTGAAGTAAAGTGACTAGCTCAAATGAAAGCAGACTTTAGATTGAAACAAAGAGAATACTAACGCACAACTGAAGTAAAATTACTAGTTTAAATGAAAACAGACATTATTTTCACATAAAAACTGCATCAGCTCTGCAACTAAAAAAGGAGGCCAATATTTTTAAAATGTTTGCAAAATATTTAGTAGCTTTTACAGTAAAAGTTTACAGAATTTAGATTTTATGTCCTCGTGTGTCCATGTGACCAGTTTCAGTTTTATTCGCTGCCTGTTCGTTTTTGATACACTTTAAGACCTACAATTATAATATTCGTATGAAGAAAAACGACGCTGGCATACTTTGAAGTTGAACGTTTGCTCCGCGGTCAGTGGAAACATAGAAAACTCAAACTGTAACCTTATCCGTAAGGACAACCTTTGATGTGCCATTACGGCAGGTTTTGGAACTTTTAATTAATAGAACGCTCTTTAAAAAAAACATTTTGCTACAAAGGAGATATTATAAAATTAAAACTTTGCATTTATTTAACTTTAACGTTTTATCTATCTATCTATTTAACATCCAAATTGCGAATACAAGTATTCCAATCAAGGGTTGTGCCGACGATTTATTGGTAAACGTGGCTGGACTGCTAAACAAGTCTGTACCTATTTTTGAGGTTTTGAGTAAAATTGTTTTAGTTATTTAGAAATACGAAGACCTTGTTACTTTTTAAGAACTTAATTAATAAACATTGTTGAATATTTCACAAAGCTTCATTTATTTTCAAAGAAAGAGAATGTCATATAAAATTAAGGTACATAAGTTTTGCTTGTAATTTTTTGACACATTGGCCTTTTCCCTATTGAGCAATTGCTTCAAATGTTATCTTTTCGAAACATAAAAGGAGCCCCAGACCTCAGACAATATCTACAGTCTATATATACATACGATTTTCCTGCGGCGGAAATCGAGCCTGCAGCCTTCTGTGTAAATGGTCCCAGAAGTTATGAGAAAAGTAAAAATATAATTCTTTATAATATAATAACATAAACACGGGAATTTATCGCGTAATACCTTTTGATTATTCCCGACGTTTCGACTGTGTTTCAACAATCGTGGACCCGGGTTGACTCAACCCGGGACCACGATTGTTGAAACACAGTCGAAACGTCGGGAATAATCAAAAGGTATTACGCGATAAATTCCCGTGTTTATGTTATTATATTATAATGAATTGTGATCGCGAAAGTTTACGAAAAACTAATATAATTCTTATTTTACACGTACCATTTTCAGAAGACGACCTATGAAATGCCAAGCTTCATAGGAAAATAGAACATCTTCACAACGTGACTTATTGAATAACAGGTGCACTATTCTCATTTTATTATACTTGCTGCCGTAACCAGAATAAACTTTTTGTACTTGTGACGTGCCTTGTGCTGCGGTCGACATCGCGCCAGGTGATAGGATCGTACCTTTGGTATTTACTTTACGTTACGCTATAACCATTCACTATCAGTGAACTCCACCCAAAATTCATTACCGGGACCGTTATAGAGAAAACCTACGCGCAGTCATATACCAACCCCCTGGCATCGGGAATCGTTGCAATAAGTCACGATAGAGTTGAAACTGACCGGATCTCACTCACACGTCCGGCAAACAAGCCTTGCCTTTACGCCGTTCTAATTTCTCCAGCAGCCTGATAGCTTTCAGAGTGTTTCATTTCGTAGGAATCGAGAAAAAAGTGAAGTAAGCAAATAGAACGAAATAAACATTCGTGAATTGCAGGCTGCAAATTGAGTAAATAAGTAAGGCTTTTACATCTATTTAAATGATTTATACAGAACAGGTTATAATGCTGTACAGGACGCTGCAGTGCCTGGGACATTGTTATATGCCCAGCACCATTCTCGGAGCTTAATCGACTATTAGTCAGAGGAATGAACAGGTAATACGTCTGAAGCTGACTAAGCCGCGGGTTTCCTCACGCTGTTTTCCTTCACCGTTAAGCTCGTGTTAAATGTGAACATACAATTCTCAAGAAAGATCAATTGTTTCATGGCTGGTATCGAACCCACGACCTTCGGATTGAAAGTCGGCCAACACGGTAAATAAGGTTGTTGGTAATTACATAACTTTCACAGACTGATTTTACGAAAATTCTTACTTCAATAAATTAATACTTTTTTTTATTGACAATAGGCAAGCGATTGGCCACCATCTAACTTGGAGATAAGTGGATGTGGCCTAAGATAGAGCTTTCCTAAAACGAAATTAGATGCACTCTGGCCTTGAAGACTCCAAGGTTATACCGATTTGGGAAAACAGACGCCGGCAGCGAGAACCATTCTTTACTAGTACTAATGATAATTAAAGATGAGTGAAGCTCTGTTTCAATTCATTTCTATTCTTTATTATTTAGTTCGCCTTGTAATTACGGCTTATGGTTATGATAAGATACATTTGGGTAAGAGTATGAACGTTTTTAAAAATAATACAAGCTCTTATAATGAACCGGAATAAAAATCAAAGTACCTAGTAACCTTTAGCAGAATGTCCGTCTTTTATGTATTTCCCGGTGGTTGCAGGCAGCTCTGGAAGCATAGGTGGGGTCACAACAACCCGCACGGTTTATAACGTGTTTACTGGCCGCTGGCCGCTATCTGATCATTCTGAGTCATAAGAAGAAACGGACGCGGTCATAACTTACATTCATAAAGATACCGCGCGTTATGGCCGAACGCTCTCGCCCTTTTTACTATTGTCATAATCGCACACTTTATGATACTTGAGCCTTTCAAATATGTTTTACTGCGAAAATGCTTTATAGCCCCTTTGAATTGATAGCGCTTTCAATCAATCTAGTTATATACCGCTATCTCGGAGGCGATCTACTCCAGGTATTTGCCATTAATTAAATGTTTGTAATGAATGTTCACTCGCACAAGGGGCCTCACATTAGGCCCTCTCTCGTAGGCGTAATCGCTAAAGGGCCCGGCTGTGCCCGAAAACTATCCGAAAACACTTGGGCGTAATTAATGTGCGCGGCTTAAGCTTATGACGCCTGTCGCGGCCGCAATACCCCCAATTATGACCTTTTCTTGATAAACCGAGAGTTAACCTTTCATCATCACCATCATCACATCAGCCGTAGGACGTCCACTGCTGGACAAAGGCCTCCCCCATTGATCTTCAGGTACTGCGGTTGGAAGCGGTATGTATCCAAGCCCACCTGCGTATTTTACCAAATCGTCTGCTCATTCTCAAAAGACGTCAAATGACAATATGGGGAAACGAGTTAACCTTTACAACACTCAAATTCTACTACAGCTGAAAAAAATATGGCAACGGTCATAGGCCTTCACCCAACATAGATGTCCAGTACATAATCTTCTATATTATATAAAAGAAAGTCGTGTTAGTTACACTATTTATAACTCAAGAACGGCTAAACCGATTTAGCTGAAAATTGGTGGGGATGTAGCTTAAAACCAGGAGACGAACAAAGAATTTCTTTTGCGTAAATTAAATCAGAAGGGGTTAAAAAAGGGGATGAAAGTTTGTATGGAAAAATTGGTATAATATTAGAATTTAAAACTTAATAAACCTATGTATCAGAATTCCTCAAAAATCATCCTCTAAGTGAAAATATAGGGGATGAAAGTTTCTTAAGTAATATTGTTTTTCACATAAATAGTTAAGTACCAAAATTATTAAACACATGTTTCAGCGTTAGTTGTAGCGTAGTTGTAGGGAAGTTTTAGGGTTAGCGATTTTAATCGAATGCGACTAGCGATTTTCTACGATACTTAGTTGGTGAAGCTCAGGTTAAGAACATCACACAGCTCCAGTGCCAAAGATACTCGTAGCATTTGTTGCTGTAGCTTCGTAGCACTGTAGCCATTTACTACGATACTCGTAGATGAAGCGCGTAGCAGTAGCTGAGTAAGCCCTATTACGAAATAAACTCTAATTATCTTCTTATAAATAGAATATTTAGGTGATTGACCTCGTCCTAATACATTGTGTTGCGCATTATTTTAAAATATTGTTATGATTAAGAGTCTGTTACGAGTATGAGGATGGGCACAAATAGAGAAACCTGACACTACTAATTGCTCGTTTTATACACATATCGTTGTATAAAAATAAAACAAATTGGACAAGTGCTAGTCGGTTAAAACTTACAAAGATAACATTTATAACACTCAATTAAGGCTCTTTGAACTAATTGTACCCAAAAAATAAAAGAATAATACCATGACAATGTTATATTCATTTTATAGATAATAAGAGATAGCTTGCTTCATATTGTGGTTTTAGCTTTTCTCATAATCTTTCATCATTTCAGCCGTAAAATGTTCACTACTAAACACAGGCCTCCCTCATGGGTCTCCATGAGGGGTAGTTGCCATACTCACCACGCTTGGCAGGCGGGTTGACGAGCGCAGTACGGGATGTTGATACACGGAATGACAGTACAACATCACAAACCTTATTTGGTAATTTTGTAATTTATTTTTTTCTAACTTTATGTCTATTTTTTAATACCTTATTCAAAAAATCTATTACGTTCAAATTTATAAGGTAAGCTGACCCGCGACAACGTTTACTGGCAAGGATCATGATCTATGTACGTAGGTTTATTTACAGTTACCGTATTTTGATGAATAAAGTCACAATAGATTCGTTAATATATCAAGACTACATTTTAAACAAAGTCATTTGTGTTTAGTAGCGGACGTTATATGGCTAAAATGATTAAAATGATGTAGTATATTATATCAAACAATACAACGAGCCACTAATAAACTCGCCGTTTACTTAATTTACTATAATTAATTCGCTACTTTCCTTAATGCGACACTTTTCCTTGAGCCATGAGCTCGAATTCTCAAGCTCAGCGTCCCGACTCATCTTGAAGCCATATTTATTAATTCTTTCCACTATTGATCAAACGAGTTATAAAATATATTATTATGATTATTATGCAATATTTACGGGATATATACCATGATTTAAGTCGTTTTGAGTTTCCTGATATTACGACGCAGTTTCTGAGAGTAAGAAAGAGGGTAGATCATTTTGTCTGCCAAAGACAAAAGAAACCGAAGTCTTTTGCGATTGGGTAATCGCAAAAGACTTCGATTTATCTGTGATAATGACGTGTGGAACTGTGCGAAGTATCGGGAAATTCAAATAGACTCAAATCATGTTAAATATCCCGTAAATAATGCATACAATTTTAACAACCATGATAGTTTCAAAAGTTATAAAGATCACCTATCACTTCAATCAATCAAATATTTTTTAAGGAACAGTACAAGTTAAATAAATAATAAATAAATAATGCTGGACAATTCACGCAGCATCATCTAGCCCCAAACTAGTGAGCAGAGCTTATGTTTATGGGTGCTGATATGCTTAATACATCATATTATGATATTTTTAATTATAAGTAGAAAAAAATCCAGCATCAACAAATATCTGCAGATCGTACAGTTATTTGTCCCAAGGCGGGAATCGAACCCGCTACCTCTTGGTCGCAGCGGACCTTCGCCCGCTGCGCCTCAGAATTCGTCAAGTTAAGCCAGTTAAGCCAATAGTACAAAATAATAATAATGATGTCTGCAGTAACCCATAAAACAGTGTCCGGTCATTGCTTATGATAATTATTCGGTGATTTGTGACTATAATTTAACGTACCTTAATATTGGAATCGTTAGTTGTTGTCATAACAATTAACTATTCCTTCTGCGACCATGACCAGATGCAATCCGGTCGAAATTTCGGGAAAATAATAAATAAAAGCTACACGATAAAATCCTGTATTTTAAAAACTAATATTATTAATAACTATTGTCTCAAACTCTTCTTTTCAAACGACTTCATAGATTTTTATGTATTTTGTTTTTGGTCTATGTTACCTCAGAACTCCTATTTTACAAAACCCAATTCTGATAAAGAAATCCGTGAATCATATTTTTGGCATTTTAATTTAAAAATTGAAGGGTTTCCATCCTGTACCACTTAAATATCGTAACATTGTTAAAAGATGGTAAATTAATGGGTATATAATTAATTAAGTAGAGCTGGGGGAGAAGACTAACATAAAGCCTATCAAATATCTTCAATGTAAAAAATCAAGTAGCGATATCAAAAGCATCAAGTCATAACCATCATCATCATCAAGAGGCTTATTTCGTAGAAAAATAAAAATTATTCAACTTCGTCCACAATGTACCGAATAAATATAGCACATTTTATTTTCCATCAAATAAATTCAATGCAATATCTTAGTAGGAAACTATTGCTTGTGTCGTGATGCCATCTATACGTTCACGTTCTAGCCATAATGTAACTTACATTTGTAGTCCGCTAGAGGGCTAGGCATTAGATAAAAAGCCGGAAAGACAAAATTTAACTATAATATTTATTTAATACATTATTTATTAAACTTGCGGTTTGGTTTTTGTTTCACATTATTTGCTTATTTTTAAGCCCAGTTCTGATGGAATAATGATAAATCGAGGGAACTACTCAAACTTTATAGCCATTATTATTATTTAATTCTTTATTGCACACAATTTACAAAAAACCGTATACAAATGGTGGGCATAATGCCGAAGGCATTATCTACCTGCCAACCAAAAAGCCATCCCACTAATAATAATATATAAAGCCGAAATTTTGTTTGGAGGTTTGTTACCTCTTCACACAAAAACTACCCAACGGATTGAGCTAAAATTTTGCACACGTAATAGATGTGGACCATAAATAACACATAGGCTACTTTTTATCCGGTACAACACATGCGAAGCAGCGGGCACAAGCTAGTATATGTAAAAAGTGGTTTGGGTATTTTTAGAAACAACATTTTTAGAAATAACTACGGATTCTATAATTAAAGTCGGATAAAAAATACTTTTATTATGTTCTCGTTTTAGTCTTTAAGTTTTTTTATGTCAAACGCACAGCTGATTTCGAAGCAATAGAAATCGAAATCATTGCAAATAAATATGGCCAAGTGCGTGTCAGACCACGCGCTGTGTAGTATTTCGTAGTAAACCGTAGACCTGTGGTTAGAAGTTAGTGTATGTTTTTGACGTACGTTTGCCAAAACAAATTAACAGGAATTTTGGGTGCAAAGTATTCCGGTATGTTTGGTATACCGCATCAATTATCTCAGCAACCAGGACCGCTCGGCGGGACGCTCGAATAACGGAACTCATAATCGGAAAATCCTCTATGCAACCTCTTAATGATTTTAAAATACCTATTCCACGATATCCACACGATAGGAAAATCAAGAAAAAAATGTTAATTTCCACTTTCATCATCATCATCATCATCATTACAGCCGTAAGATATCCACTGCTGGACATAGGCCTCCCTCATTGACTTAGAGATACAAGTGCATGAGGGGTTGTTGCCATACTCACCACACTTGGCAGGCGGGTTGGTGAGCACAGTTCGGGATGTTCTTACACGGAAAGACGCTGCTCCCCATCTTCCGGAGATATCCCTTAGCAGATTCTTACTGCATCCACGGGCAGGAGAGGAGGGGTGACATTCTACTACCGGCACCCCACGGCAATTCCCACTTTACCCCAAATTAATTATTAATTATTTTTTGCATCGTTATCTCGGCGTTGTTATTTTATATGTCCATACAAAATTACAGCTTTCTAGGACTGATAGTCTCCTCGCAAAGCCAGGACGGACAGACAGACAAAGCGAAACAATATGGGTTTCTTGTTTTATTACAAAACCCTAAAAAGCCGGAAGTTTCTTTACGTTTTCACGGCGCCTGGGTCACACATAGTCACACTATCTATCACCCGCGGCGCGGTTCATAGTTCACGAGCGATGCTGATCGCGGATTTATGGTGTTATTTAATCTCAGGCTTTACTTAGTTGAAAGGTTTCGGCAATACACTTCCTTGTCGGGTAAAAGTCTTATATGACTACACACTTGATCTTGAAAAAATATTGTGGATTGAGAAGTTGTTTTTGGGAGTCCGTACCCGAAAGGTAAAAACGGAACCCTATTACTAAGACTCGCCTGTCCGTCTGTCTGTCAGTCATTCTGTTTATCTCCAGGCTGTATCTCATGAACCGTGATTGCTAGGCATTTGAAAATTTCACAAATGATGTATTTCTGTGGCCTATATAACAATAAATACTTAAAACAGAATAAAATAAATATTTTAGGGGGCTCCCATACAACAATCGTGATTTTTTGGCGTTTATCGCTCGATCTTAATAACGAAAACCGGTAGACGCTTGAAATTTTCACAGACTAATGGTACGGAACGCTTCATGCGCGAATCTGACTCGCACTTGGCTGATTTTTAGGTTTTGATGTGAATCAGCTTTTGCGAGGGGTAAAACCGTTCGGACTAGAGGTGACGCGTTTAGATGTGTGAGTTAGGCCATAAGAGACGGTAACTAGTAGTTACCAACTTTTTTAGCAGTATTTGGACAAATTCGTTTCAGTTTGATTATAAGTAAAATAGTTTGAAAGTGACCAGAGCTTGTCATGTGTAATGGGTTGATATATTTGGCCACATGTGAGTGATAACTAAAATAGTTCTCTAGGGTAGTTCTCTTGTCTAATGTTATTCCTATGTCCTATTTACCTGTTTGACTGTAATTCCCCTTGTTTCTCTTTCATCATTGGATGTATGTGTGTGTCAAATAAACGTTCTTTCATTTTCTTTTTCATTTATTCCTTAAATATGTTTTTGTAAATACATTTTGTTGTGCCCCGACCTAGAGGCCGACTACCATTTCGTTGGACATGAAGGACTACTGCGTTCACAAAATCATACATGACAGATAATAATGATAAACTAATGAGGATCATTTATTATTGTTCGTCTATTTTTTCTACATGAATTCCGGTTGCATTAATACAGAAAAAAATAGACGGTCTATATGTTGTCATTTAGATAATTATATGA
The DNA here is from genome assembly GCA_963082625.1 of Pasiphila rectangulata. NCBI lineage: Eukaryota > Metazoa > Arthropoda > Insecta > Lepidoptera > Geometridae > Pasiphila > Pasiphila rectangulata. Next base: position 23,287,823 of record OY720238.1, on the reverse strand, counting down.
TATCTAAATCGCAGAGACAAAAATATAAATAAATACCTACGTGAAAGTCACGTTTCTATGGAAAATCAATAGAGCTATATTAGCAACTTAACAAGTACGTGAACATTCCCGATATTTCAATATGAAGAGCTTATTTTTATTTTTAAACACACCTTGCGCCCACGTGTTATTCCTCAAGTGAAAGTTACTACCGTTAAACGTGGAAGTTTACAAGTTCCGTTCAAGGGGAGGGTAGAAAGAATCGCCTTTAAAACTCGCTAAACTTTGTCAGGAAATTTAAAATTCAGCCCATGCCCGTGGAACTAGGCCATCGCTCACGCTCGCAGTTAAAGTCTAGGCTTGACGAAGAGGGATCGCCGATACGTCATACTCCGTCCCGCTATCAATTACCGTCCGATGAAAAACCTCTGAATAGAGCCTAGCAGTCAATACATCGAACTCTGAAATAATCTGATTATTCTTTCTTTGGATTGAATCTCCGAATAATTTGATAAAATTGAATTGGCTGGAAGATTTTGTGTTATATCAGCATGATGACAGTAATTATTGGAATTAAATATATGTACGTTTACTAGAGCAGTAGTACCGAAAACTACTATTGAAATTCTGAGTGGTAACCAATTTTCTAGTCATAAATTTTGATTGTGTGATCCTGTCCTCAACTTAATTCACCCAAATTTGAATTGAGTCAGTCTACGACAAAATAAAATAAATAAAATAAACGTTTTTATTCTTATTTGATCAGACTATATTACACGTTAGTTTATAAAATAAGTAACAACAATGGTCACAAGGTCGGAATAGAACGATGAATAAAATTCCTCGCAATTTTGAGCCTTCTTCACTCAAAGACACTATTATCTTCTGTCACCAAAGTTTAGATGTGTCACTAATAAAACATCAGAGCCAATCGTACAATTTGAAAGGATAAATGTCATAAATAAATTGCCGCGATGCCCGAAACCACGAAACCAGGGCTGAAGTCAGGGAAAACAACCAGTAGCCCATTCGCTTTTCATTTTACATTTTTCATTTGTACGCAGTATTGTTTAAGTCTTAGCTTACCTTCAACTTTGTGATATAAATAGAGATAATCTGCTGTAGTCCTCGAACTAAGTAAACGCTGCCAATCCTTTTTAGATTCAGTTTTATAAAACAGAACAACTTTCTGACGGAATCTTATTGTAGAAGCGACCAGTTTTCCATTGATATAATCAAACCACCTTTTAAACTTTCTCTATTTTTGGTTTATCTGAACTTTATCTAAACTTTAGATATCTTTCGTTTTTCAGCTGGTAGTAGTGTTTTAATAACAGACTTTTAACTAACATCAAAAAAAGAGGCAAAAAATTTTTTTTTTATAAAAAACCCTATATAGTAGCCAAAAACTTACCGAAGTATTTGAGATGACCTCAAAAGAAAAAAACCAGTAGTCGTAGAAGTCACTTCAATTATTTTTACGCTTAAGATTTCACTGTAGTTTGCAACGGAATGTCCTAGGATGGTAATTAATTAATTTATGATACAAATGCTCATGTTACAATAAGTATACATAAAAATAACAACGAAATGAAGATAAGAACCATAGATTTTTGTTTCAATAAAAATCACAAAACAATAAAAGTAATACTAACAGATTGTGCCACATTACTTACACTATAATTATTCATATTACGATTCTAGAAATTAATTCCCTATATCCGCATGTAAAATTGATTTGCATTTCCTGTTATTTGCTATAAATAACCCACGACGACCGGTATCGAGTTGTCGAAAGCGGTAAATAGTCAGTAATCAATTTTTTCCATGTGACAAGCTGCCATGCATTACAAAAATTGAAGCTTTTGTGCAATTTTAACAATATGATGATATGTATATGATACATTATTTTAGAGAACTCTATGGTTTAAGAAAAATATTAGCATTTTGATATTCAGCATCATCATTTCGGCCGTAAAACGTCCACTACTGAACACAGGCCTCCCTCTTGAATCTCCATGAGGGGTAGTTGCCATACTCGCCACGCTTGGCAGGCAGGTTGCCGAGCGCAGTATGTGATGTTGGTACACGGAATAACGCTGCAGCCCATCTTCCGTAGGTAGGTATCCCTTGGCAGATTCTTACTCAATACGGGCAAGACCGGACGGGACCCAAAACCGGTCTCCGAACGGATTAGCACGCTGAAGTGGCAATGGGCAGGCCATGTAGCTCGCAGAACAGATGGCCGATGGGGCCGAAAATTTCTCGAGTGGAGGCCACGGACCGGCAAGCGCAGCGTAGGACGTCCACCAACAAGAAAGGATGATGACCTGGTGAAGACCGCAAGTCGACGGTAGATGCAGATCGCTTCCAACCGCAATAACTGTTAAATCCATGAGGGAGGCCTATGTCCAGCAGTGGACGTCCTACGGCTGAAATGATGATGATGATGACGGGCAAGACCCATGGATGCAGTAATAATCTTTCAAGGGAGAGCAACATTTTACTGCCGGCACCCCATGGCAAATTTGTAAGCAGTTTTGCAGCATATTTTTTTTAAGTTTACCATTGTTAAATTTTCTAAATTTTAAAATTAGGATTAAAAACTGTTTCTTTTGAAGTTATTTTATTATAATTAGTCATCTGTTGAAGTAAAACAATAAATTAAAGCTCACCAAAGGTCCTGGCAGAAAAACAAGGTATTTACATATATACCCTACCCTATTTGTAACGGGCAACATTATGATAAGGTTTACCGTTTGGTCCACAAAGAATTTTTAAATTAATTTTGCTTGGTTTTTACTAAGCATTTTTACTATACTCGTACATCAATGCATTTATTTTCTACTTCTTCCTTTTTATTTGCAATATTTTATTATAAGTACCTGATAGGTTAACTGTTAGCATTCTCAAACAACATGACTGATCATTGCATAGGATTGGATTGGTTTGTTTAACACGAAAATTGCAAAATGAAATAAGTGTGCTTTCATTAAGCAGGTCATTCTGAAATTGCATTTTTGTTGGCAATATATATTTGGGACTGGGCTGGATACGTGTGCTGCATGCGAACAGATCTCTGGGCTTAAAGTTTCTACTCAAACAAAGTGCATAATGCCGGTTGTCCTTTGCTAAATGGACAGGATCAGCAATAACTCGCAAGCCCTACATTACTGTAATTTTTTAAGCGACTTAAAAAAATGGAGAATTTTCGCAAGTCGTCTGTAATATTTTTTAGTCTTTGTTATCTCAGGACTCCGTCGTTTTTGAAGCGGCTTGGAAAATACTATTTGGGGGTTCAAATATTCTTCTTGATTCCTATGTCCCCCCGTTGGAGCAAAGGGCAGATCCAACAGTTCGCCATCTTGTTCGGTCCACTCCAGTCGTGGGAGCCCGTGTTCTTTTGCTTCGGTGACGACTGAGCGTATGCAAGCGTGGCCGCCCAAAACAGACTTGGCGACAAGTCTGTTTGGGCGGCCACGCTTGCGCTTGGATTCCACGGAATTCCACTCCATCGCTTGTTTCGGGATATGATTTCCTTCAGACATAGGTCCAACAGTGAACGTGAACAGCAGTCCTATAAGACTGAGATGATGAGGGAATTCTTAGCAATCAACAAAGTTTGTTTAACCGCAGCTATCATGTTCATGTGGGTACCTTTATATACATATATCTACTCAGCTGCCGTTACTAGATGTTATATGACAATATTAAAACCATATAGCACCTATAGCGGTTTGAGTATTTTCAGCAACAAGTCAAGGATTTTATTATTACAGTTGTTTTTTTTTTTGTTGAAATAGTTATTCAACCCCAACTCTCAAACAGTTCAAATTATAACTCTATTTTATTTTAAACTACCCAGCGTGTATCCAGATGAAATGTAGCCTATGTGTTAATCCTAGTCAATATCTATACAATGTAGAAAATTTCAGCTCAATCCGTGGGCTAGTTTTTGCGTGAAAGAGTAACAAACATCCATACTTACAAACTTACGCGTATATAACGCTAGTAGGATAAGTTATTGTGGACCGTACAAGGACGCACCGCGGATACGGAGGCAGCACTCATCTGGAGAGTCCTTTGTGTGGAACTTGGAGGAGAATTTGACAGATTCCCGTGTAATGGATGAGAGGGTGTTTAGCGTTAATTAGCGGAACCCCACTCAGCATAAATCATACGCAACCATTGTTCCAGAAAATACCTTGCTAAGCGGAGGGTTCTAAGGTTAGAGGGAAATTATAGCGTTTTTATTCTTTAAGCGGATGTTTTAACTGCATTTATGTAAAACGCTTTAAATTGCACGAGAAGTGGTCGTCTCATTCATCTCTCATTTCCTCAAACGTTCATCTCTCCATGAAGTCGCAATAAATGCAAATTTAAAATTCACATTAAAACATTCAAAGGACATCAACCGGACAGGAAACGTTTATAAGGACCAACTCATTATAACCTTAAGACGTTGATTTAAAACCAAATTAATGTAAGTCAAGGAATTCTTTAAGCTTAGGGAAATAAGGAAAATCGTATTTTCTTCAAAGGGTTATCAACCTACACAAACCATTTTCTGTGATGAAGATATTTCCAACTGATTACATGACATGTAAAAATAGATGTAAGAGGGAAATAAAATAAAAATAAAATTAAGTTGGACAGATAAGACGCCTCCAGCATCACCCTACCTGGTGCAGGCGTATATTAAATTACAACCAATTGTTCAAATTACGCTAAATGATAATTAATTTAAAGAACATTAACAGCGTTTAAACCTTTCATACAAAGTTAACCTACGCTCGCGTGTGTACAATAAGTTTCTAGTTTTGTACTACAAACACGCTTTTCATCTTAGTGTACATCTAGCTACCTAATCCCTAGTTGGGTATGGTACATAACGCTAGATGAAAACCGTGCTTTTAGCACAATTACTTTCATATTTGTTCAGTATTTAAGGTTGAAATAATTTTTGTCACAAGTAAGGCTATTTAGCTATTTTAGATTATATACAGCGGCAGCTACTGGTATTCATGCTGTATGAACGCTGCAGTACCTAGGACATTGTTAGATGGATTAGGCCGGCCCAGCACCTAAACCATCCTCCCAGCATAGTCGGCTATTACTCAGAGGAAACAACAGGTCAATACGACTGAAACTAACTAAGCCGCAGGTTTCGTCCTAACAAACACACATTTTTCAAGTAAGAAAAATCTATTGGTTCACGGCCGGTATCGAACCTACGACTTTACCTTACGTACATACCACTCGGCCATCACGGCTTTTTTTGCCATAACTCTCATAATATTATTATATTTTGACATAACTTTGGACCGTAGGGTCCTTGTTAGTACTAACGAGGTGATGAGGTAACAAACAAAGTTCGAACTCCAACCTAAATGAAAACTTTCTGATATCAAACATAGATTCACCAGGAAGCTGGCACACTAATAGGCCGAGGCAATACGCAACAAACTCGATACGCCTTAAGGGGAAGCTCCAATCCCCCAATTATTATTTTTGCGGAACTTCGACACACGATACGCGGCTCACAGAACTCTGTTTTCTCGGTAAAGCTTTACCGAACGTCGATGCGCTGTCATCATCATCATCGCAGCCGTAGGACTTGGGCTTTTCTCATGAATCTTAAAGTATTGATAATCAGGGGGTTGTTGCTATAATCACCACGCTTGGCAGGCGGGTTGGCGGGCGCAGTACGGGATATTGATATACGGAAAGACGCTACTGACCAACTTCCGGAGGTATCCCTTGGGAGATTCTTATATGCGTATACGCATATAAGGGCAAGAGAGGAAGGGCTAAATTCTTCTGCCGGCACTCCAAGGCTATACGCTGTACATTCAGATTTTCAACCAATTCTATTCGTACCATTTTTTATTTTGGCAAGATTATTATGTGGACGACTATGGTAAAAACAGAATAAGATGAGTATGTAGTGCCAAATTATATTTTATGCATTATTTACGGGATATTAACTATATAATCCCGCTGAGTTACTATTTTCAACGTACAATAAAATTAACGTAAGTAGAAAACCCGCGTAACATACGAAAGAATAGTGTTGGAGATACATATATTGATACTCCAATTAAATTCTGATCACAACTGATTTAATAAACAATACTTACATAATTATATAATGAAGCTTATTGCTATACACGCATAATCGTGACTTGTTAATGACATAAATAATTGAAAATTTATCACGTAGAAATTATACGTGATAATATGTACCTTTATCATCCTGGCGACTCAAAAAATAAGAAATATTTTATGTTCCTTGTACAATTGTGTAACCTAAGAATTTGATAGATAATATGACATAAACATTCAGTTATAGGATCGTTTATTTTGATAAAAGAAATACAGGGTGAAATTGAATTCAATGACATCCGTTGAACCTATTTATTTCATAATAATTATAAGAAATACGTTGCAAGCTTTATGAAAGAAACAAAGAATTCTGCTCTTAGTACATGATTTAAGTTTACCGATATATCGATACAGTTTCACACGGATATACTGAAGTCTTTTGCGAGAGGTAGTCATTGGCAGACGAAACGATCTACCCTTATTAAATCCCCCTTATTAAGTCCCTGATTTCAAATGAGATTACGTTTAAGCAGTTATAAATGTATTATTTTTTTAATACAATCCTATAAGAAGAACAAAACAAAACTTTTGTACGCAGAAATAACTTTAACATGAAGAGCAGAATTCTTTGATTCTTTCATAAAGCTTGTATTTCCTATAATTATGAAATAAATAGGTTCAACAAATGTCGTTGACTTCAATTTAACCCTGTATTACTTTTATGAAAATAAAGGTTTCTATGACTGAATGTGTTTAGTAAGTGTTAAGTAATATTCTGCTTCCAAAACATTCTTGAGTTACACTATTTATTTATTTATAAGTTGCATTAACAAAGTAAACATTTAAAAAATTAAATACATATCAATAATAAAAATCCAAAACCAAATGTCACCTTAATTACAAAATCAAACATCATGTAATCACAACAAAAAATATTAAATTTTATACAGTTTTATAAATCTATTAATCTCTTTTATTCAAGTTCCCATATTTAGAGAACAATTTTATTTACTAAATTAACAATAAAAAACCAAATTAAATTACATTTTTTTTATAAGTACATATTTCTACGCCAACTTTAAAACTATGAAGGTGATTGGCAAATACATATATCAATTTCAAGTTGCTCTAGACATGCTACCACTTTTGTCCTGGCCAGTAATAGTCACACTGATGCTGTGATCCAAGACAAGGGCTACAGCGTAACAGTTTGTGATCACAGTGTCCCGTGATGTTACACACCATCATTCGTATTTCTTGTCTTGTCTTAAACATAGTGTTGGTTATCTTTTTGTTTTTCTCTGGGCGCATTTGCTTGCAGTCCGATCTGCGTTCCCATATTTTCTGGTGTTATTTTTCGGAATTGGTTTTTATCTCTGCAGTCGAGGGATTGCAGGGACCGATATTGTCAGGGTTCGGAATGAGACTAGCGTGCCGCATCATACTCAATTCCCTGATGAAAGTTCCCCTGGGTGGAACTGAACACGTCGGACTCCTATTTTCCACGTACAATTAATTAATGTGAGTAGAAAACCTGTTAAGCATTACAAAGTATAAAAGTTTGTACTTTCTTACAACAAATTGTTCCTAACCAAACTAATATTGTGAGGGTTAGAACATACCTACAGAACTGAGAAAACAAACGTAGCTGAGCAAACATTAGGCAGGACCCTGTAATTTGGGGAGTTTTAATTTCATAACCGACAACACGGTGGGGAATTATTCCCGATGCCCGTGCCCGTTTATTTTGGAAAGTTTTCATTGCCTTGTCCGGAATGTCGGATTTATACTGGTATTGTTTTGTTCCTGATAATGACGCATGTTAGATTGGGATCGGACGGTAATGAGTGTTTGGTAGGTATGTGAATTTTGGTGTAACTTATTTCAATAAAAATATCCGAAAGCAATTAAAAATGCAAATAAAAGCTAATAATGAAATATTATTATTTTATACGTGAAGCGTGGCGTACCGTCAGTTAAATGTTGCTTCTCCTCTCTTGCCTGTGGATGCAGTGAGAATCTGTCAAAGGAGGTATCCGGAAGATAGGTAGCAAGCAGCGTCTTTCCGTGCGTCAACATAGTACTGCTTTCGCCACACCGCATGCCAAGCGTGGTGAGTACGGCAACAACCCCCCATGATCGTTACTTGGTGACCATGGGGTAGGCCTATCTCTTCAGCTTTAGTTTATTTACGCTTTTATTTAAATTTTATCGTGACCCAGTTAGTGCCTGAAAAATGTTTTTTTTATAGGATCACCTGCTTCAGGTAGACGCTTAATTCATTAGGTTTCTTTGATTATATATAATCTATTAAGCAATATGTGTAGCCGTAAGTTATTTAAGTAAAATTGTATTGTATAGTGTGTCATAAGTTTTGTTATATTATGATGTCATAGGTACCGATAGCTCTGTGTGTCTACCATGAGTAGTCACTGTTAGATCGTCTGCCGTTACTACAGTAGTAAAAGTAAGCTACTATGACATCTGTCAGATTATTAACTCATGGTATCAAATTCTAAGCAAATGAAGCCCAAACTACAGTCACTGTAGTATAATTTCCTGCGTATTTTAGTACCAAACTATCCACTAGAGGCGCTGTATAAGTTTTCATATCTGTTCGGCCACTGAGTTTTGAAGAATTTTTCATTGCGGGTTTCCACTTAAAAATAAAATATCTCATCCTTAAATCCGATAAAAAAATGCCACATATCGAAACAATAAAAACTATATGATAGTTATCAAAGTTTTCATAAGCCTGTCGGAAACTTTTTATACCACAAATAATTCATCGCTTAAATATCTCACATCAACAAACTGGTATGCAATCAAGGCGTTATTGTTTAACTAAATTTTCTTGAGTGCTTGTTACTTATTTTTACCCGACTACAGCGAAGGTAATTACTTTTGTTTAACATAATGCTCTGTGGCGCAGAGGGCGAACGTCCACCTGCGACGGTGCGGATTCGATTCCCGCCTAGGGACAAATTTTAATGTCAGTACGATCTAGAGATATTTGCTCGGGGTGTTCTAGATGTATTTCTATATTATAAAAAACCATGTAGTATAATAAAGTATATCAGACATCTAGTACCCATAACCCATAACAAGCTCTGCTTAGGTTGGGGCTAGATTCATCATTTCAGCCATAAAACGTCCACTGATGAACACAGGCCTCCTTCATGGATCTCCATGAGGGGTAGTTGCCATTCTCATCACGTTTGGCAGGCGGGTTGGTGAGCGCAGTATGGGATGTTGATACACGGATAGACGATATCAAATAAAAGGGCTTGCTAAGAGTAAATCGAAAAATTATAAAACATCACTCTAAATCCAACATGAGGAGCATGAGGTGAACAGGCAAGAAACCAACTATACAGTGCTATAAGTTTTTTTCTACTTTTAATTTATTCTTATGTAAGATAGTTGAGTAAGTATAAACAAACTGTATTCTATTAACCATCTGGTAACCATAACACACTCTTATAAATAAATAACACATGCCCTGCTTACTTTGGGTTCAGATGGTGTTATGTGTCGAGCATTATTTATTTCTAATAACATATTATGATTGTGTTCTCCTAAATAATTTATAGGTCGCCCAACTACGCCTAAATAACTTTTAGGGAGTGCTAGTGTGTACAAGTATAAGCGGTGCCTGAGGCGACAAGTTAATCATTGAGCACAGTGTAACTCCCGACTCCGACACCTAACAGAAGTAACAAGTACGCGCAGTAACTGGAAGTGTGTTACAAGTGTTTAAGCATTCTAATTTAGGTTAAATTAGTTTGAACGGCATAATTGAAATACCAGCCGCATTGGGATTTCAAATTATATTGTATGTAATTTTGTTAAAACCTTTAAACGCTGTGCGCTCACACAAACCGTTTAAAGGCTCTTCAGCAATATTCATGAATCAAATCTTTTATTCATCGTACAATTGGGTACCTATACCTCTACTTATATGTAGGTACCTTTAGAAAAGATTTCAAAGGTTTATTAGTAGAGCAGCAGTAAGTAAACCACAGTCGGTATATTATTAATACCATAAATCCTAGTTTCTGAGAAGCGAACGACTCTTTTTAGGAACTTTTTGCATGCTCGGCTTAGACTTTACCCTAAAGAAGTTGTGGAGACCTAAAAACCCTAGTTTGTACGACTAGAGGTACCTGATGTTTTATTATAAAATTAACACAAATAACCACAATCCTATACAGTTGAAACTAATAAACACAATAATACGATATAGAGGTACGAACTGTTATTACTTTACCAATAAAAAAACAAAATATGATTTATATAAGTATTTATGACCTAGTCTTGTTTCAATTAGGTACAAAATATTTTTTATGCATGATTTCATCTTAAAAATAACAAAAATATTTAATATAATATTTTATATAATAATTATTTATGTATTATTTATGTATTTTATAAATAAATGTTACCTAGCGGAGCCGTTATTATGTAGCATATAATTACAATATTATTTTTAGAGCTAAGAACTGTTTTGTGTGTTACATTTATGGCAATGAATGCTTACATTCCTAGCTGTCACTGTTTGAAACAATAAATTAGGCATTTTCAATAAAAAGTAAAAACTTCAAAGATAGTTCCTTCGAACCTAATAGATGGCGTTAGTTTTCTTTTACCGGTAGGAAACACAATTTGACAATGACATTAATTGTGATTAATCACAAATTTTCTACCTGCGCTCGCCAGCTCCATCTGTTAGGTTAAGTAGAAAGCACTTTTTTCTTTCTTACTGAAAACGGCTCATTGTACCGGTTACGTATAGAATGACATAGCTTTTATGCCAATTCAGTGGCTTTCCCTGGCTGCAGTGAAGCACTAATATAATTATTTAGTCTCTACCATTAGTGGTCCATTTGTTCTATGTTCTATTACTGCTATCAGACCATTTAATAGTTATATATTCACAACAAGGTGCTGGTTTTACTACTCAAAAGCAATTACGAATGGAAAAATGCGGCTTCATAATTTTCATCTACTTATCAAACCACTAACAAAATTGAATAAGTTTTTCCAAATACAAGTTCAAGGAGAAAGTTGCCGCATTACTTCATTGTAAGCGATAAGTGATCCAAAAGCGCGTCGGAATAAGTATTAGGAGTGTTTGCGGAGCACACAGTACGCCAGGAATACTTAAGTGCGTTTTTATGTACGCAATATTTCGGCCGAAGGGATTGTTTGCTCAGACACGGAGCGTTTTCCACTTATCGAAGCGTTAAAAAACGTACAACGAACCATAATTTACATCATAATTGCCGCCTCACAGTGATGGAGAAATTAAGCATAATAGTAGGGTAGGTTTCATTTTTGTTAAACTTTTTTAAGTGACGCCCAACGAGGGGCAGAATTAAAATCCAATATTCACAATTTCAGCAAATTGCATGCAGTGTTATAATTTTCGTTTTCCAATATCCAGCAATCGAAACACGCACACTCACCATTATATAAACAGAAACGTTTCAATCAAACTACCGGCGCAAATTGGCCAGATGTATTCCATTTGGGTTATTAAATTTCGCACGTGTTCCTGACTTTGCGCTAAACAAGGTACTGTCAACCTGAAAATACGGTCACAAACATACACGACCTCAGCCACTTTACCTGTTTCAATCCCAGTCCGGCAAGCGCATTTGTCCACAATGAAAAGTATACACTCACAACACTTGCACTGTCACGGGTTTTGTAAAAGTGGTTTGCCGATAGCACTGTTCACTCGATGCGACTGGGTCGCGGAGGGAAGACACGAGACGACCGCCCGGCTCGGCAGCTCGACTAGCACTAGCTCGGCCGCCGCGCAAGCCTCCGCGTAACGTCAAGAATCCACCCATTTCGCCCGCTTGTAAGATTTTGGCGTGATTATTTTGAAATGTGTCAGGCTTTGATATTTGATTCTGATTAGTGGCGGAGGCGATTTATTCAATAGCTCGAAAAGATAGGTATCGTTTCAATATTTATATCGCTTTTCGGAAGAATTTCCTGTTCATAATAGGCTACTTATAATTTAGTCAGTGGAGTCAATCAGGTGAAGTCTTACGGCGAAAGCGGCAACAAACTCTATAGAACAGTCTGAAGTCTGTATTTCGTTCTATGATAGCAGCGCCGCGTCTATCGGATTTAGTGGTGGAATGGACTCTTCTTGCATTTTTTGGCTTTGCTTTTTGGTATTAGGTATATCAGTAACCAAAATACTTATATGACAATGACAAATTTCAATGTTCAAATTGTCTGCAGTTCAAATTCGTTTTGCAGAACGTCTGCTTTTTGTGGCAGCTTTTGTTTTGCTGCCACGGAATATTGAAACCAAAAAAAAAATACATAATACATTTTAATCTCACATAAAGTACCAAAAAGCACACCTTCTGAGCCGTTTTATATTTTATGATCGTCCATAAGTTTAATATCTGTTCTACTTGTGAAGCAAAATAAATATCATTTTTTATCCATAACCAGTTTTAATTTATATTAACCGACTTCAAAAAAGAAGCAGGTTTTGAAGTCGTCTGTGTTTTTTCATAATTTATTTTACTTCAGAACTTCGTCGTTTATGAACAGATTTGGATTATTTTTGTGTTCGAATAGATACCACCTCCAGATTGGATTGTCTTTTTCATAACTCGGTTCTGTTATCGGGACCCATGAAGAATAAAATAATTGTTATAGTGTCTACTAAAGCCCTCAAGTCACAGTTCATCATCATCATAATCCACCAGCCCATATATCCCCACTGCAGTTGTAGGCTTTCCTTTAATAATAATAATAATAACGTGATAATAAAGTGAGAAATACTGAGATTTAGTCAGTTTCAGACGTATCGACCCGTTCTTTCTTCTGACTGATGGCCGACTAAGCTGGGAGGATGTTCTAAATGCTGGGCAAATCTAATCCATCCGACAATGTCCTAGGCACTGTAGTATGAATACCTGCAAATCATGAATACCAGTTGACGCTGTATTAATCATCTCTATATAGATGGCTTTATACGTTACGAGTTCTTCTTCAACTTATGCGTCATAAAATTTTCCATAAAACGTTGAACGAGTCATTATTTACTGATACGAGTATGTCTGACTTTCTTTATCGACAACCTAATTTTTAAAAGTCACTCTTTAAATACAATTCAGGAAGGAAAATCAAAAACCCTTTCCATTGGGAACTTTATTTTACTTGTTTACCTAAAAATTACTTGATTCTAGGAAGAGTTCGACTACAGTAATTGGACTTTTTCTGTGAATAGCATTGCTATCGGATATAATAATTATCACAGCACGTTATGTGATATGATTGGATGAACCAGATGGTTGATAGAATATATAAAAACTTTTTACCTAAAAACGTACTTATCAGACACAGAGTACTATCTAAACCTAGGACAAATATCTGCAGAAAACTTACAAATTACGAATTTGTCCCGCAGCGAGAACCGAACTCACAACAGCCTCCTGCATCTCGGCCATTAAACCAAGTGCGCTACGAAAATCGTTACAGGAATACATCAGGGCTGAGATGGCTCGGGCACGTAGTTCGAATGGGGGAGGGTCACCTCAAAGATAGCTTACGTGGATCGACCTAGTAGAAAGAGGCCTGATGGGCGTCCGAGGTACCGCTGGAACGACGAGATAGAAAGAGATCTGCAAGAGATGGGTGCCGTCGAATGAACTTAAACGGCAAAGGAGAGAGAGCTGGCGATCACTGATGTCGGAGGCCAAGATCCACTTTGGGTCGTCGCGCCAAGCCAGTAAGTAAGTAAGTAATGCATCATCGTTAATATTTTACACGTGTTTGCGTGATTAACTTAAAAAGCCACTCTTGCGAGACGTAGTCCTGAGGCTATACCTAAGCCCCGCAGATGACCGCCCTGCAGATTGACGAATGAAATGTTTATGAGTGCTGCACTCTTCCTAATGGCGTGCACACAGCGCCATCTCGCGGCCCGCGACGGCATTAGATGCGGCCCGCGTTTTGATGTCCGACTATTTAGATTTGTAGGGTCATCACGCCGGCGCTGAGACAATAAAATACATTTATCCGGGCATTTATCGCGTAAAATACCTACCTTATTATTTCACTACGTTTTACCTGGATTGCACCAAGTGTGGTCTCGGGAAGACTGCGCCTGGCAAGGCTCAGTTGCTACACTGCTTTTCCGATGTACTTCCAGTGGTATTTGATTTTCTTAAACTTTCGCGATCACAACACATTTACTAGGGTATTTTTGGCGTAAATTACCTTTATTATTTACGGACGTTCATGAATGAAATTACGTCTGCGCCGTGGGGTGCAGTAGAATGATTCCCCTCCTCTCATGCTTATGGATGCAGTAAGAGCCTGCTAAGGGATACCTCCGGAAGATGGGCAGCAGCGTCTATCCGTGTATCAACATCCCTGCGCTCACCAACCCGCCTGCCAAGTGTGATGAGTATGGCAACTACCCCTCATGGAGATCCATGCGGGAGGCCTATGTTCATCAGTGGACGTTTTACGGCTGAAATGATAATGAATGAAATTCGCTATAAACTGGTATCGTAATCAATCCAAACTAACTCTTATGGCCATTACGTAAAGATTGCCATTCTGACGATAACATCGTAATCGTTTTTTAGAGTAGGCGCCCAGATTAGTCGGTCATGATTAAATGAAACAAGTTGTAAATTTTGTTTATTGTCTACCTGTTAGTATTTTCTGTGTATATGGTGGACAATATACAGTATACTCTACATAAGAGTACTATCTATCTATCAACCAGTAGTCCAGGGTCAGCGCCAGAGCTTTTTCCACGGCGTAACTCACAAACAAAATGTATTGACCAGTAGAGCAGACAAACGTATCCTTTTTGTAACGTATCCTCCAATCACTCACTGACGTGAATCTACGAGCTAATGCAAAAATAAAATCATGTTTCAGACCATCCATAGCAAATACATTTCATATTTAACGCAATATTGAAGTCTTTACGTCTCTTTCTGATAAAATGGCGCATATCTAATGTCGATTATAAAAGGAAACAGAACAAAGATTTAGCTGTAGAATGTTGCCACTCCTCTTTTGCCGGTGAATGCAGTAACAGTAGTAGACAGTAGGGATACTTCCGTTAGATGGGCAGCAGTGTCTGCACGTGTATAAAAATCCCGTACTGCCAACCCACCTGCCAAGCGTGGTGAGTATGGCAACAAATCATCATGATCAATACTCGGAGACGAGAGATGCCTATGTCCAGCAGTGGACGTCCTACGGCTGTGATAATGATAATGATGATGAATATGTATTTAACATTCTCAAGGGTGTATAAAATCGAAGGTTCGATCTTCAATCGTAGTTTCGCTTAGATAGCAGATTCAGTTTAGATATCAGTTACTTATTCCACATCGCGGGAAAGCTGTTACAGAGGCGCCGACTGATTGGTCCGACTCAAAGTATCACGATGTTATTTCCTTTTCCAACAGAAACGCGGCTTTCCGCGAGAATCCTCCTGTAATATCCTATGCTGTGAATATTTACTCGGCATGAAACAAAACTTGACTTATTTTATCGATATCGGTCGACTATCTTCGTGTCGGACTGACTGTCACGTTCGCACTCACTCGCAATCATATTTATGTTACGGAAATACGAAAACATTTCACCCAGCACTTTGTGTTAGATTAGTTTTGCTAACACTTCTGTTATTTTATTCTGATCGAAGTTAAATGGAATGGTTCGGGGATGGAGTTATTTTACCAACTTCAACAAACGTTGTAATTCCAAGATAACATCAATATTTCTCCAGAAATACAGGTGTGGCAAGTACCATCATCAGGAATTAGTCCGTTCAAATAAGTATTCGTCCCGTCAGAATGCTCAAACAAGTTTTAAATGTTTCACTGTGCCACGAGATTTTATTTCCGTCTCATGATCATACACTCCGAGACGGACTTACGAATGCAAAGCAGTTTCGCAAACTTCTCAGTTCTTCCATTTTTACCAAGTTCCTTCCTGTATCATTATAAAGTTTATCCAGTTTGCAAAAACACCCGATACCTAAATAATCACCGCACGATACAGAAAGTATCAACGCAGTCCTTTCAACTTCAAAACTGGAACGTTGACACCCCTGACACAGACGAGCTCACACAAACACTGCCTCACACACACAGGCTCTGTACCATATGTAGGGTCACACAGAGTGTGATCACAGGTACATGCTGGCAGAAGCGGAGCTTTACTGGAGCACTAACACTTTTCAACAGTACAAAAAATGGCCAAAATATGGTATATTAACGATATGGGTACCTAATCCTTGAATTTCATCATCATCCTTTCAGCCGTAAAACATCTACTGCTGAACACAATGAAACTCCATGAGGGGTAGTTGACATACTCACCACGCTTGGCAGGCGGGTTGGCGAGCGCAGTACGCGATGTTTATACACCGAAAAACGCTGCTGTCCATCTTCCGAAGGTATCCCTTAGAGGCACTTACTGCATCCACGGGCATGAGAGGAGGGGTAACATTCTACTGCCGGCACACCGCGGCATCTTTAGTTGCTATCAAACTCAGAAACGCATGGGACCGACGTTATCAATGATGTAAGTCAAACTGACGTCAAAAATGGCGGGTTAAGCTTCTTCTCTGCGTATTAGTCATCTTGTGCTTGGGTCGGTTGAGCAAATGTGTAATCGGAAGATAGGCATTTCTTTGACTCCTTTTAACAGTCCGAGGGAGTTTTAAATAGGATGCAAACAGAGATAGGCTACCTGCTGAATGAAAGATAAGTGTGCCCTCGCACTCTCGAGACATTGTCTAGGCAGCCATTTATAATAGCGGAGAAATTGCAGTCTTATGCTGTAGATGGGAGGTATAAGTGAACCGTAACAAAGTAAGGTATTCTACGAGAAATATTTTTCAGAGAATGAGAATCAAATTGAATCTGTAAAGTGTTAGTGCTTGTTAGCTGTGATAAATGGTAGAAAAGCAAGTTTATTTGTAACTTATCTAATAGAACAAACACAAATATAACTAGCGAATGAGAAAACGAATAAATCCTAATACAAGTCGTACGGGTCTTCCAAAATTCAACGCCGAAACTGTGCAAACAAACATTTGCTAAAATAATGCCAAAAACATTTCAGCCGTAAAACGTCCACTACTAAACACAGGCCTTCCTTATGGATCTCCGTGAGGGGTACTTGCCGTACTTTAAACCCTAACCGAATCGGTTTACCGGTTTAAGTGCCACAGATGGACTCACGTAATTGTCAAACTTATAACAATCTTATTTTTGCGTCGTGTCATTTCCCATTCCACCAACAAGTCGTTTAGCGGTAGTGAAAAAAACATTTTCTTTCAACCGGTTTATCATGTGGCATGTTTTTGATATACCACACATGAAACAGAAATAAAAGCAGTGTTTCAGTGAAACATTAAAATAGGCTTTGACGTGGCATTCGCGTGCCGGCGGGGGGCGCTGTCGACGTGATAAGGTTACCGCGGGTTACCTGTCACTACGTAATAACTACGTATACCTACGTCAGGGCACGCCACAACGCAGATCTCGATTCTATTGTTAATTTTAATCATTAGCGCTGTACCGGCTAATTGAACAATTTTCTTGTTCATGCCCGTGGATGCAGTAAGAGCTTTCTAGGAGATACCTCCGCAACATAAGCAGCAGCGTCTTTCCGTGTATCGTAGCGGGATGTTCCCGTACTGCACCCGCCGACCCGCCTACCAAGCGTGGTGAGTATCGCAATTACCCCCTATGGAGATCCATGAGGGAGGCATGTGTTCAGTTGTGGACGTTTTATGACTTAAATGATGATGATGATGATGATTTACACGCGCTGTGCCATCTATTTCTGAGTCAGTTTCAGTCGCTACATTTCACATTACCTTTTCTCGTGATTAATTTCAGCTCTATCAGTGTCATATTGTTTGCTCTTTGCATATTTATTTCAAAATACAGGATTTAATGGCGTACCTTTTCACTATTATGCCGGTGGTTAGAAGGTAAAAGTTTTAGCTTTTTATATAACAAAATCTCATAAAAAGGCTTTTTACTAAATAAATGATTATTTGAATAATTTTGGCAATTGACCGAGTGTTGCTCGGTTCAACCGCTATAAGAAACGTCATCATACAATATCTAAACTACCCTTGCGGACATGAAATTAAATTAGTCATTTAATAAGACGTAAATTTTAACAATGAATAGAAGTGAGGTTTCTTTTTAGCTTCTTTGCGTCATCATCATCATCATCATCCACAGCATGATTTCACCCACTGCTGGGTATAGGTCTCCCATATTGTTTGTGTCATCCATCACGGTCCTGTGCTAGTTGCTTCCGCTTTGCCTCACCTGGAAAAAAGGTTTTCTGAAGCGAACGAATTTAATTGACTATTCTAAGAAGTTCTTTAGTCTTACAAGTTAGCTCTTATTGTCTTTGTCTTTGGCATATTTTATTATTTGACGGCCTATGTGGAGCAGCTGGCCAAGGTCCACCTGCGACGCAAGAGGTTGCGGGTTCGATTTCGCCTTGGGATAAATGTCTGTATGATCAGCAAATATTTGTTCAGGGTGTTGTAATTTTTTTTTATAGTTTATTTATTTTATTTTTAAGTAAATTGTGTCCCTTTGCAGGGCAAAGGCCTCTCTTCCTTTCTTCAACTCTTTGCGTTTTTTTATCATCAACATCATTATTTCAGCCGTAGAACTACTACTACTTAAAACAGGCCTGGGATCATGGATAAGGGATAGTAACGTGTTTTTAATAAAAAATAACTATCTGTGTAGTATTTGTATTGTATTGTATTAAGTATAAAATTATCAATCATCTAGAACCCATTACACAAGTTCTGCTTAGCTTGGGGGTAGATGATGCTGTGTGAATTGTCCAGCATTATTTATCATTATGTTCCATACTACTGCATACAGCGTTAAATATCCAAAAAGCTGTCAGTAGACCTATAGTACACACTTTACATATTTCCCATGAATAAACCGAAATCTCACACAGCTCTATTCAAGTCATACACCCACGATCGCTGCTCTCGAATAACTTAAAAAACTCTTAAAAAGTACTTTTTCCGGCACTCTGAGAAAAATCCACACTTAACCCTGGAACTGATTGATTTTTCAACGGCCTCATCAAATGCAAATCCCCCACTCCAGGGCGGAATCAAGGATCTATCCGAGGCCTTTACACTAAGTCATTTGAACAAGTTGCGTCGAGAATGGGAATGTTAATAGGGTATCAAAATAAAGATTGTCTTTAATCCGTAATTTAGATAAAACAAAAATAAATAGACACGTAATTTTTGCTTTTTCCATTAATGAAACAATAATTAGATAAAGCGAGTTAAAGTTTGGGACTGGGGCTTGTGACTTCATTATACTGAACGCACGTCGGCGCGTACCAGCGTGTGACTTCATAATACTGAACCCACGTCGGCGCGTACCAGCGTGTGACTTCATAATACTGAACGCACGTCGGCGCGTACCAGCGCGTGACTTCATAATACTGAACCCACGTCAGCGCGTACCCGCGTGTGACTTCATAATACTGAACGCACGTCGGCGCGTACCAGCGTGTGATTTCATAATACTGAACGCACGTCAGCGCATACCAGCGTGTGATTTCATAATACTGAACCCACGTCAACGCGTACCAGCGTGTGATTTCATAATACTGAACCCACGTCAGCGCGTACCAGCGTGTGATTTCATAATACTGAACCCACGTCGGCGCGTACCAGCGTGTGATTTCATAATACTGAACCCACGTCAGCGCGTACCAGCGTGTGATTTCATAATACTGAACCCACGTCAGCGCGTACCAGCGTGTGATTTCATAATACTGAACCCACGTCGGCGCGTACCAGCGTGTGATTTCATATTTCTACTTCAGAGTTATTTTTGGAGTACGTTAAAACAGAAAAAACAAATATCCAATAGATAGATAGATAAACTCTTTATAGTACATTCACCATATAACATAAATTTCACAAAGAGGGTTTCAATAGGTTTTGTTAATCTACATGATACACTAACAATTAAATTTAGCCTATTGTTGACGTCACTGCCTGTTCAATGGGCTTAGTGGAATTTGTAACCTCGCCTCTTTGTTTGATCGCGGGAACGTTTTAATCTATTAAGAACCTCAAAGGTCAATCAGCTAGGGTTGGGTTACGTGTAAAGTTTTGGTATTTGCCAACCTAATATCAGTAGTAATTTCCATTAAAATTATTTTGCTTTGTGGCATAGTTGGTTTTAACGCCGGCTGACGCAGGAGATTGCGGGTTGATGTCCGCTAGGTGATACAATGTCTCTCTATCTCTCTATCTATATATTTCTCTCTATCATCGTTTCAGCCGTTAAACGTCCACTACAGAACACAGGCCTCCCTCATGATCTCCATGAAGGGTAGTTGCCATACGTACCACGCTTGGAGGCGGGTTCGAAAACGCAGTACGGGATGTTGATACACGAAAAGATGCTACTGCCCATCTTCCGAAGTATCCCTTAGCAAACTCTTACTCTATGCATATTTAAATTCATTTACAAAAATGTATTTAAGTATGCTCTCTAAATACTGCTGTCCTTATCCACTGCTGGACATAGGTATTCCTCATGGACCTCCAAGATCATGAGAGGGTTGAATACTCGCTATCATACTCGCTATAGCTATAGGTGGCTTAGCAAACGCAGTGCAGGATGTTGATAAGGACACGAAAAACGCTGCTGCCCATCTTCCAGATTGGTAGATTCTTACCGGGCACGGGCAACAGATGAGAGACAACAATCTACTGCCAACCCTCAGCAAATGTTCTACCAATCACCCATAACACACTCTGCTTACTTCAGGGCTAGATGGTGCTATGTGAAATGTCCAGCACTATTTTAAAGGATACTCAGGCTCATTTCATATTTGTGTACAATACATGTTCGAACGAAATTCTGATAAGGATTTTAATCGTATTTCAACTAATTCAAAAGCCATTCCCCCCATCAGCCCCAACCCTGCACTCCGTAATAAACTGGAAGGACTCGGAACACTGTATTATTTTCTTATTTTCTGTGTTTACAATTTTCCAATTTCCTATATCCGGGTTTAGGGCGCTAATCTCCAGAAAAACACGAAATGCTTGTTTTAATAAAGCTCCTTCTAAAACTCGGATAATGAGGGAATGAAGGCTGATTATTACTTTGCCCGATCGTTTAGTTGTAAATTTTGTCACTGTATATTTGAAAATAATATAGAAACAAAATGTTGCGCTGTTTCTACAGGCCTATAACTAAAATAATGTAGTAATAATTATTGAAATACAGTGTTATGTATGCTATGTATACTACCATTCTATTTGTATTTGTCGATAGTTGGCAATCATTTGTATGACAGAGATGGCATACAAAATACGTCTTCCCTCTGTGTGTATCATTGTAGAATTAAACACAGATTTAATTATGAAAAGCTTTGGACATTGTTTGATTTCAATATAACTTTAGCACAATAATACAAACTTTATGTAGGAACAGGTGATGTCAACTAAAAATACAGATAGTTTCTGGAATATTTAAATATTAAACTATGCTGCAGTTATCAATGCCCATCTCTAGACCAGGTTACGGTTTTGTTCGCTAAAATTATGAATTAGCCATTCTAAATAGTTATTCTTAATATTCTATGATAATTACTAATACAAGATCATCATCTCAACCGCAGGAATGCTCCGTCTAGGTCCACTGCTGGACAAAGACATCATGGATTTTAAAGATAATGAAGGAATTGTTTTTTGATTGCATTAATTTATATTTTTGAATTCTGGCCTGGAATAAAAAAATTTAAATTACTTTGCAAAATTCTAATTTTCAGACCACTTTGTTTAAAATGATTGCTCCTGAACGATAGACATGAGTTCCATTTAACACACATAGATTTAAAATTAAAAAATATAAATTAATGCAATCAATCGTTATTTTATTGTCGTGACAACATGTTAACGCGAAAACGCTAACGCAACGATCTCGTCACTTTTAACGAAAGATGGTTGGCCACAAGGGAAGCCAGATTAAAGACGGGACTACAGGAGCTCATGGAGTCATGTCCTTCTTCTCCAACATCTGCATACCCTTCGAGGATGCTCATGGAAAGCGGCCGGCGTCCCCGTGTCCTTCTCCGGTATTTCAAAGAGTTGGGCTGGTTAGGTTAGGGTCGGGGCTGTATCTCGGGGGAAAATGCACAATACACCCTGATGCGGGACGTCAGTGCAGATCTCGTAGCTCCCACCACAATAAGAAGAATAAGAATAAGGATGGTGAGATAGAGCGAAGGATAATAGAGATGGTTGAAAGAGTTTGCAGGAGACTTTACCCTGGCGCACTCTTACCCCTCACGTACATACCTATGAGCATCTATGAGGGAGGCCTGTATCCAGCAGTGGACTTGTACTCTTCTCGTGTACTCTGCGTAATAAGTTCATCACTCTATCATCTCTTCTTTTACTTTTTTACGAAACAGAATGTAAGTAAATCGATTTTACCGAACGAGTTGGTATTTTTATCATTTGTAAAAATATTAAAGCGCCTGTTCACTCATTGACGGGTTTGCCGATACTCTTTTGTTTCGTGTTTTAAACGACACAATGGGGAGCGCGGTTACAAGGCTCAATGTGCGTTTGTTCTCATGCAGATGACAACTGGGTATATTTATCGTTCTGTCGAAAAACTTAAACTTATTTATGTTTAACCTACAAAATTGTCTGCACTCATTGTAAATGTTGAATCCTGCGTGTACATGTGAAAATGGGAGCCAAATTCAATAATTTAGAATATCGTGATTGTCTACTTCGCCCAGAAAAGAAATGAGATGTAAATGACGCCAAGTTCTGTAGATAATTCTGAAACGTAATAAATAAAATATTGCTGATAACTTAGGATCAATTTAGGCTCACGGTTTAATTTGGCTAATTTTCACAACTGACAAGTTACTGTTTTAATGTTTGGAGCTTACACTATACAAAATGGTCTGTATTCATTGTTCATTGAATCGGTTTGACTTCAAAAAAACTCAAAAGGTCCATCTCACCCGTAAGGCTAAATCTCCAAGATCATGCCGGGGTGGTTGCCATACTTGCCACGCCACCCATCTCATTTTTCTGTGGTAACCTCTACCTATTACAGTCGCAATACCGCAGTGACCACGTTCAATAAGCACGTGACCAACGCTGCACTGCATTGCGCCTTGACGGGCGCTCAATTTCTCAGGCGCAACTCAATGTCTCAGGGTGACCCCTGAGACATTGAGTTGTTAGGTCTTAAGTGTCCGTTATTTCACCAGCCCCCTTATCCTTCAAACCACTCAACAGCACACACGAACAGAGTATACACAGCAGATGACAACTTCCTCGGATGAACTCTTTACAAAAAAAATTCGTACTACACTTTACATTTCAAATCTATTCGGCATAGCCGTAAACCGCCTTGTAAAATGCAAAAATACGTACCTAGATAAAAGGTCCTGTGTGTGCGCCTTTTGGTCATGTCAGGTTATCAAAACATTAGTTAACTACCTAAGCGAAAGTTCAGCAACATCCTAGTGACCGAGTTAAATGTAGGCTCTGTGAGCTTTGGGAATAATCATTATTTGTTAAACTTTAAAACAAATTATAACCAGTCAACTTTCCGACTTTAAGCCGTTGAATTTGGCCTTAATTTTATAGGTAGAGCGAACGAAACCCCTCTGTTGCGGAGCTTTGTTTTCTGGTGAAGGGGTGAAAATTAAGTTTAAAAAGTAAACTAGTATTCCGAAGCTATGATTCATATTATTTTTAATTAAAGATTTCATAAACAATGACGACCTCCGTAGCGCAGGGTTCGGACCCCAGCGGGGGACAAAATGTTTGCTTTTCTGTAGATTTTTGTGTCGGGCTATGTATTCCTATGAATGTCATACATAACATTCATTGTTCTGCTTACTTTGAGACTAGATTGCCGTAATGTGCCGGCAGTAGAATGTTGCTGCTCGGGCAAAGAGAAACGGGCAAGAGAGAAACGTGGAGGCAGTAAAATCTGCCGAGAGCTGCGCTCGCGCACCCGCCTGCCAAGCTTGACGAGTATGGCAACAACCCCTTCATAGTCTTGGAGACCCACGAGGGAGGCCTATAGGCCTCTATTGGGTATACCCAGCAGTGGATGTGAACAGCAGTGCTACGTGATGAAATGTGTTACAACCTATACGTCTACGTCCTTAATTATATCATTACACAAAAACTTGGATTTAACATTAATTTCATAAAAGTAAGTCGTACCTTCGTTAATTACTTACTGTTGTTTTCAAGCATACGCCAAACCTTATTATTATTATTAACTATAACATTCCACCGTTTATCTGTAAACAAGTTAAGTTTAGAAGAAACTTTTTAAAAACAATAACTAAAAAGTTCAAAACCGCTTAATTACCGAGTCCCTTTGGCCATCTTCCAGCTCCATCGTCAGACCCTGGTTAGCATCTAGCACCAAAGTACTCACCAAGACGGATCAAACGAGACCAAACTCGATGGGGTTGTGTCGTTCAACTACCGAGTTCGTATGGCCACCTGCCGGTTCCATCATCAGATCAGCTCCATGTCATTTTAATTTTGCATTGGCATCCGATTTACACATGCATGAAACATTTCAGCTCGATCGGGAAGTGGATGTTATTTAACTGCCAAGATTTGATTACAGACAAACATGGTCAGACGGGACAGGTGAAATATAAAAGCTTGTAAAATACCGACCTTCGACGTGCGAGTGCGACCTTACTAGCGTGCGAGTGTTTCGAACACTCGCACACTAAAAGTACGTAATAGTACAGAAAAATTATGTTCTCTGTTGTATACGCTAGCACTGAAAGGGCTGAAGCTGAAAAACGCTCTTCACTACGCAGCAGTAAATTTGCCTCTTCGAGATGAAGCGATATGTATACGCACTGTGATGTATGTAGTTTGAGACGAAAAAATATTTACGAGAGTCCGTGATGGAGGACCTAATTCTGGATACGGTATACGGTATTAGATGCCGGAAAATATGGATTGAAGGTCATTATTGTATATTTCGACGACCTCTGTGGTGCAGTGGGCGAAGTTCCGTCTGCGCCGCAAGAGGTCTGCGGACTCGATTCCCGCCTCGGAACAAATGTCTTACGATCTGCAGATAATTTTTCAGGGTGTTTAATTAAATAATACAAAATATCCTTTGTATTTAGTATAATGTATTAAGTATATCTTGTATATTGCCAATAACACAAGCTCTGCTTATCCTGGGGCTAGATGGTGCTGTGTGAATTGTTCAGCATTATTTATTTACTTTAGCCGTGGGGTGCCGGCAGTAGAATGTTACCCCTCCTCTCATGCCCGTGGATGAATTAAGATCCTGCTAAGGGATACCTCCGGAAGATGGGCAGCTGCGTCTTTCCGTGTATCAACATCCCGTACTGCGCTCGCCAACCCGCCTGCCAAGCGTGGTGAGTATGGCAACTACCCCTCATGGAGATCCATGAGGGAGGCCTGTTCAGTAGTGGACTTTTTATGGCTGGAATGATGATTTATTTACTTAATTCTGCCCATAGCTTTGCATATCTTATAATCTTAGTATACGAATATTTATGTGCAAAGTTCCAGCTTGACTTGCAAGACGTGTTAACCGAGTGATGTGTACCCCAAACTTTAAATCCGAAGGTCGTGAGTTTGATACCGGCCGAGCACCAATGGATTTTTCTTTCATGAAAAAAGGATTTGCACATTTAATAACGATAAAGGAAAACATCGGAAGGAAACACGCGGCTTAGTCGACTTTAGACGTATTGACATGTTATTTTCTCTGAATATAGCCGCTTACAGAATAGTTTAGGTGCTGGGCAAGACTAATCTATCTAACGATGGCAGCATCCGTACAGCATAAATAAATTTAATAAAGGTAATTACGCGATAAATACCCGATAATCCAATATGATAAAGCATAAATAACACTGCAGATGCTGTATAATTCATGTATTAACAGATGTAAAATGTGAACGGTTCCGTATCTTAAGGATGAACGAGTCGCTCATCTTTCCATACATACGTGGAAGGGTAACTACTCCACTGTTTGAAGTTAACCATCCAACACTAAAGAATATGGCAATTTATCTCGTCATAATCTATGTTTTTATACACCCCAAACCGTACAAAATGTATTTATTTCAAAAATACAAGCTTCTAAACTTTCGTATTTTAACACTGATTTTAGCCCAACTTTGGACGAAACTAAATAATATAAGGAGAAAGAAAACTCAAAAATAAATGCCGTTCCGACATAGATTATTTATTCAAAATTTAAAATAAATGTTATTTTGAAAAGATTACACTCAAGTTTTTCTAAAATAACCCTTTATTGACATATTTTTGCGCGGTCGGTTTAGAAATGAATCATTGTGCATTTCATTCTAGCGCGCGGGTAAACACACTATGTCAGGTGAGATAGCATACATTTAGGCCGCGCTCACTGACGTCTTTACCTCCGCGACTAGTTGGACCTTAATAAAGAAATGAACGAGTAAGCGAAACTAACAAAGTATATACTAGTATTATAGTAATTTTCGACAGCGCAAACTTCAACTCTCATCATCTCAGCCATGTAGGACTGCTATCCACGTCCACTGTTAAACAAAGGCCTTCCTCATGGATCTTCAAGACCGTAAGGGGGTTGTTGCCAAACTCGTTTCGCTTGGCAGGCTGACTGGCGAGCGCAGTACAGGATTTTATTTATTTATTTTGTTTTATATTTTTATTTTTTTATTTTTTTTGATACATGAAAAGTCGCTACTGCCTATCTTACGGAAATACCTATTCCAAGGCAGATTCTTACTGTCTCTACGGGCAAGAGAGGAGAGGCGATATTCTACTGCCGACACAGACGGCAAGAAAACGTTAGTACACATTCACTCCGAACACGTCATAAAACCTTCAAGAACAAATGTTATTCAGGATCCCCACTTGTGTTAACCGCATCCATTTCAGCTTCCATCCGTGTACGTATCCATCTTTCCCTTAGTAGAAAGTCAATGAGCTCGCTAAAAAACTAGTTCTTTTTTTATTCAAGACAGGCAGAAACCACTGCCAATCAATCTTGCAGCCGAATTAATGCTCCCCACGCCGCGAAGAAATGAAATCGTGAACTTGCACGTAGCGCGCCCGACAGCTGGTTCGGTTCTACTGCAGGAAATATCACTAATATTATGAAGCCGAAAGTTTATTTGTATAGATGTTTATTTCCTCTTTACGCAAAAACTAGGCTAAGGATTGAGCTGAAATTTTGCACACGTATCGATGTTGACCAGGAGTAAAACATAGGCTATATCTGATAGTTTTGATCCGTGTATAACGCATGCGAAGCGGCGGGCACGAGCTAGTAGTTTATAAATATTTTCCTACTAGCTGTCCCGCGCGACATCGCCTGCGTCACGTAAGAGAGAAAGAGAGTAGATCGTAGGCACCTATAATTAAATTGCGCGTGTGGTAAAACTGTTACATCTTTGACAATATTCCTTGAATTCAGATGTAAAAGGCAATTCTGTTCGGAATTTAATACTTTCGCAAACACCTTTGCAAGTAATGTAGTATTTAAAAAAAATGTATTTACATAAAAAAGGATATGGTGGTTCAACCTTAAAAAATAAACATATACTATCGCAGACTTACTTATAACTTGTTAGGGGAATAATTCCGCCATACATGATGGCTGCGTAACTTTAAAGGTTTACGCAGCGCATGCAACGGAAGATCACAGAATAAATTTTACGTACGTTTATGCAACACTTTTCAATTATGTTCCGCTCCTATTAATTGTAGCGTTATGTTTTTAGCCGCTAGCATTCCTCGATACTTGGGCTATTCAAACACCGAAAGATTTTTTTAATTTGGACTTCGGATTCGCGTTCAACCAAACAAACAAACAAACTCAACTTTATACTATTAGTATAGATGTAATATTTACAATCAGGTATCAATAAATTTTTAATACACCTGTTTTCAGAACTAAGAACTTCAATCGTATTTATGAACACGATTGAAGTTCTTAGTTCTGAAACCTTTTTTATTTTTTAATATTGTATCCCTGACGAATCACGCTGCCAGCGCCGAGGCAGCCCATGTAAGCGCTGGCGCGATTATTTAGACTTGTTCCAGAGGGATTGGGAAAACATCACATAGAACAGACAGAAATGTAAAGAGTATGACAGTTAATAAACCATTGCCGATCAATCATGCAGTCGAATTAATGCTCTCCACGCCGCGAAGAAATGTAATCGTGGAGTTGCACGTAGCTCGGCCGACAGGCTGTTTCGGCTACACTGCACAACTAGCTTTCAAATATGTTTATAGGAAATGTATACAATCAAGCGTTTAGCCGTTTATTTTGAATACTGTTAAGGTTCTTAGATTAAGCTTCAGGACAACAGGAGCTCATGGAGTCATGCCCTTCTTCTTCTTCCACAACATTTGCACACACTTCGGGGATGCTCATGGAATGCTGCCGGCGACCCCGAGTCCTTCTCCAGTATTTCAAGGAGTTGGGCTGGTTAGGTTAGGGTCGAGGCAGCACCTCGGGGGACAATGCACAATACACCCCAATGCGGGACGTCAGTGCAGATCTGGTAACCCCCCCCTAGAATTAGAATAAGGTTAAGCTTGTTTTGTTGTCATCTTCATCATCGGCCTTTGCGTCTATTTCAGAAGATTCAGTTTGCCTTTTTTGTATTAATAATTAAATAAATCTGGACACACAGCACCGTCAATCCCCAAGCTAAGCAGAGGTTGCGTTATGGGTACTAGATGACTGATATACTTAATACATTATACTACATAGATAGATATTTTTCATTATATATAGGAAAACATCCATAAGACCCTGAACAAATATCTGTAGATCGTAAAGACATTTGTTCCGAGGCGGAAATCGAACCCACAACCCTTTGCGTAGCAGGTGAACCTTTGCCCGCTGCGCCACAGATGTCGTCAAATGTTTGACTTGACAGTCCTATCCTTGACCTTACCGCACGTCTGCAGTTTTAGCAGACTTGAGTATCTTTTGCAGTTGGTGGTTTGGATGTATCTGTTCACAGCAAGTGTCTGACTGCTATCAACCAATGACTGTTATATACATAAAACAACATATTTTTTGAAATATTAGACCCCTGGTAAGTTTCGCCGCCGAAGCAGGCCATGAAAAGCCTTACGTAATTATTGCCAGGGGGTTGGTTCACACTAAACAGAAATAATTGTAAAGAGGAGATCTTTGTTCAGAAACGCGAGACATAGAGTAAATAAAAAAACTCAAGACTTCTGTTACATTAAAAAACTTAATTTGTGTCTAGATGGTGATGTATGAAAAGACTAGCTTATTGTCTACTAGCTGTCCCGGCGAACTTCGTATTACACCTACTACAACCACTTTGTACAACTTACCCTACAAATACCCCACAAATACCCTACAACTACCCTACAACTCCCCTACAACTCCCCTACAAATACCCTACTACTACCCTACAACTATGCAAAATTTTAAGTTTTTAAAGTGAAGAATAATGATTTTTCCATACAAATATTCATCCCCTATTTTAACCCCTTCTGATTTAATTTACGGAACGAAAAGTAGCCTATGTCCGTCTCCATGGTCTAATATACTCCTATACTAAAATTCATCTAAATCGGTTCAGCGGTTTTGACATGAAAAGGGAACATACATACATACATTGTTACTTTCACTTTTATATATTAAAGTAGGAGTAGGATTCTATGTAACAGGTTATTTCAAAGCTATTATGATTTTAGAGAAAAACCGTTTCAGCTGTTCTCTACAAGACTATGATTTGGAGCTTTTCCAAGAAACCGCAACAAAATACGAAAATACCAAAGCGTTGCTTTTCAATTCTAAAAAAATGCATTTTCTAGACGGAGCTGGATTATCGAGATTCCACGTTCATATGCAGTCGCTGTATGTTTGTGTGTCAGCGGGTCGACTCCGGCATGTCTTCTGAATATGGAGATATTATGATTGGGTTTGTTGTGCCATTGCAGGCCATCGAGGTTTGCAAATAAGTTGGAGACAACCTCGCTCTTCTGAAAGAGCTCTTTCAGTAGAGCGAGGCTGTCTCGAAGTTGACTTTGTTGAGTCGAGACACACTGACAACCACACAATTCCGTGTAATGGAATGGTCTAAATTGCGCAAAATGATGGATATAAAGTAAATAAAGTAGAACAAGAATGTGTTTATTCAGTATGCAGTTGTTTATTGTTTTTCATTGTAAATAAACGTAGGTCTTAAATATAGCTAAATAGTAAACAATGGAACCCTGATGGGCACTGCAATCTAAATGTATAATATAAGTGGGTAGGTATTCATGTAAGTTTATAAATGAGTTAAAAGAAATATTATTAAATTTGTCATACAAAAATTTGTACGTCTTATTTCCAATGTTCAACACACATTGTGTCTACTTAATGGTCGAATCCATCCCAGCATACAAAAGTTAGGATTTAGGAATAAAATTTACAAGCCCCAAAATTCACAAAGGGTTCCTAAATAAGAAATAATTTCTAAACAGAATTAATGAAAGCCACATTCCGCGCGCCTCATTTTCGACCTATAATAAAAACAACCGCACTCACCCCAGCCGAAACACGACAAAACCAAAAACGACTTTAGTAATTGAATTTCCTAAACTTTGATCCCTGCATTCCTAAAGAGCAAAGTTCCAAATCTCCCGCCTGCGTTGTGTAAACGCATAATCGTCTATAAAAACCCACTTTCAGTTTGGCGACTGGAACTTTCCAGAAAGTTCGGGAAACTCCGCGAGAAAGACCGCGCAAACACACAAAAATGTTATTTTAATCAAGCTTTGAGTTTGAGTAGCGTGGATCGGGGTTAGGTGTGTGGTGCGTGGACCGAACGCAAACCAATTGTGAATAATGTTCAAATATTAAAGCCATGAACATATCTCACGCAACGGAGGTTATTTTGTACTTCTCTCACTCACTTGGAAGAAGAAAAGTTTTCTGAAGCGAACGAATTCAATACTGTGCTTCATTGAATTTAAATTTTATTCTATAAGTTTCTATGTGGCGTTTGGGTGCATATTAATAAAATCATTTTAACTTTGATTTTAATTGAATTAAAATAAAGAAAATGTTATAACTTTTTCAACTAACCATGGTTATAAACCACTAGAGGTATAATGCAATATTTACGGGATACCATGCTTTCATTCTTTTTGAACTGACACGGATGATCAGTTCAGATCATGGCGAGTGGCGTTGAAATATTGGGAAACTCAAAAAGAATAAAATCATGGGAAATATCCCGTAAATATTGCTTATAAAGAGAATGTTTTCTATGCAAAAAATGGTTTCGCAAAGAACTAATTTACATTGAGAGAAGCTATTATTTGCAGAGGCGGTAAATCGATGCTAATCTCAAACTGCGCCGCCAGCCAAATCCAAAGTACAAATTACTGCAAACTAGAAGTCCAAACCTAGCCCCGGCTTAGAGCTAGCATATTTTGTGTACTTAGTCCGTTTCTATTTTCGGGGACTGGGAAATTAGTCCCAAGGTGCTGAGTAGATACTTAAATTTCTGGTATCTGTACTTAAAACAAATATAATATTCTGCGAAAGTTTGCTAGGCCTACATGCTGCCTGTCGCTTTGCTTGTGAATTTCAACCAACTGTTTAAATGGGTTTGTAAATAAATTATTACATAAAATTAAGGTATATTCAATTATAAGTGTTCTTTACCGGGCGTGTACCCATGGATTTTTGTTTCTTACAAAATGTATGTGCATCTTTAACAAATAGGATGGATAAAACATCGTAGGCATACCCGCGGCTTTGCCAGCTTTAGACTTTTTGACCTGTTCTTTCCTCTGACTAATAGCCGTCTATGCTTCCCAGCATGGTCTAAGTCCTCCCGGATGATCAAAGTGCTGGGTACGCTTAATCCATCTGTCAATGTCCCAGGCACATGCAATGTACAGCGAGAATACCAGTTGCTGACTCTGTATAAATCATCTTTAATAAATGTGAAAAGGCCTTACACTTTGTTTCTATTTTCAATTATCATCTTCATGTCATAATTTTAACGTACGGAACCAAACATAAAACCCTCACATATTACTTTAGTAGAGACAAACAGGCATAAGTCCATATGAAGTTGGAGAACGGCGGTGAGTCGCGGCTTCCGCGAGTTTTTCTCGTATTTACTTTGGAAAGTCTTTGTTCTAGGATTATTGCCTTTGTCCAAAACAGAAGCGAATCTTGGGAATAAAGTGAGCTTTAAACTTCGAAACGAGTTTCAGTGTACAGACAAATCACGAAATATTAACAAGAAATGAAAAATGCAATCAAGGCGTCTGCGTAAGAAGACTAATCACTACTAAACCATACTTAGTATCTGTTAAGAGTAAGTTAGGATTAGGCTTAGGATTCTTATTAAAATATAATCGTGATATCAGGTATATGAAAGCAGTGTGTGTGTGTTTTTCATTAAATAAACACTATCACACACGACGGGATGGGCGCAATGCAATGCAGCGTTTGTTACGTGCTCAATGAACGTGATCACCGCGACATTGCATTTGTAATAGGTTTTGTGTAACAGTTTGCCACTTTACGTGCGGTAGACATTTGGCTTGTCCAGTCATTAGTCGTATACAAAAAAAAATATAGCATCAGATTCAGGTCCAAATATACAGAAAGACGGAAACGTGTCGTGACAAACAAAATAACATAATATAAGATACGAAACTTTTACTTTGTGTCACAAATTCACAATACAAAGAATACAATAAAAATTATTAAGTAAATGACAACAAAAACGACTCAGCTATTGTTATAATAAGGTTGTAAGCAGCTTCACGGACACTTTACCTAGTCTCGGAGGTTACATATTTGTTTATGTACGTTCGTTTTTAAATTATACCCTCAGTTGTGCAATAAGCACATCCCTTTCATTTGATACCATACTTGGGTGTATCTGATAAACATTTGATTGTTCATCTCCATTTTCATCTTCCATATCTTGTAAACATCAAATCTTTTTTTTCCCCTATGGTGGATAGGTGATACAACTTGTGAAAGTGGTCTTAATACAATTTCATAACTTAAAAAAAAAACCAATAGCTCTTTTGAACATATTTAATGTATTAAACTGCAAAATTATCTGTATGTTTGACCTGTCGTAATAAGATCTCTATAAACAAGCACAATCACAACACATATTTCCTAATCAACAACACTGCACTCAACACGGACAACCAACGGCCCTTATCTGATGTGATACAGTCACTCCACGATAGAATCGTAGATTCAGTTTGAAGGAGCCCTGCAGAAGTCCGCCTCACACATAACAGTGGAGACTATTGCTGCAGACTATGCAGCATTCAAGTCTTTCACATTGGCCGTCCTGCAGGCACATTCTGTAAACTCATTTCGAACCTCACTGCGCTGAATCCGCAGTGACTTTGACGTTTTGTATTCTATAAAACTCGATAATGCTAGTAGCGCCACAGCGACGAGCGTGGAAGTGAAATGAACTAAGCTAAGTGAGATTTTGACACTTGTCCTTAGAAATGACGTTTAATTGGTATTCTGTAAAGGAATTCCCCAATCATCTCGAACCCGAAACTCGAACTCACCTGTCAGATAAAAAGTTACAAAGGAGCGATCGAATTTGGTTGATTGTTTGTAGTTGTTATGGTAAACACGATACGAATTTATTATGGCTCGGTCATTCGTTTTTCTTAGTTTATTGAAAGAATCTCACGAGTTAGACATTAATACTAGCAGACGGCAAGCAGTACATTTCAGACGTGTAAATATATTTAACAGAAATGAAAATTATGTAGCATTATATCGATTAACACAGGAGTTGATTGATTGATAACTTGCTATTAGAAATAAAAACTTTACTTCCAAGTGCTCGCAGACCACGTAGACGGCGAAGGCGAAAAAAAGGTAAGTAAGTATAACAACTTATTAAAATATAACATCATCATCATCATTTCAGCCGTAAAACGTCCACTACTGGAACTAAGGCCTCCCTCATGGATCTCCATGAGGGGTAGTTGCCATACTCACCACGCTTGGCAGGCGTGTTGGTGAACGCAGTATGGGATGTTGATATACGGAAAGACGCTGCTGCCCATCTTCCGGAGGTGTCCCTTAGCAGGCTTTTACTGCATCCACGGGTAGGAGAGGTAACATTCTACTGCCGGCATCCCACGGCCAAATATAATATGTAACTCCTAGGTATAACTATGTCTCCGATCCTCCTTTTCGTAAGCTGGAACCGCCCCAGAGTATGTAGGAAGAACTTTACTTACCTAGGCAGCTTTTCACCATGTACTAACCTCATTTTAATGTTTCAGTTGCTGTGTACGCTATCGTTTTTAGCTAGCGGAAGTTACCAGAGATTACTAGGCAGAGATATAAATACATTTTTATCGCAACCATCGGTATCTGGTACATACTAATATATAGTACATAAAATAAAAACACTTTATAATCTTATATTATTTATTTTAAAATTACCTCCTATCTATAATCTAACAAAGGAACTCCGAAATTTCGGAGGCTATTGCTTCCAACATTTAACGCCTAAACGAACAACTGTCAGAGACAAATAGGGCCATCGTGTCGGCATTAAATGCCATTGCCAATAGATACTACAAAGTACTATACAATAGAGTTATAAACACTTTATAATCTTAAATAAATTATTTATTTTAAAATGACCTCCTATGTGCTAACATTCTAAATGCATTGGCAATGGCATTTAATGCTGACGCGATGGCCCTATTTGTCTCTGACAGTTGTTCGTTTTGGCGTTAAATGTTGGAAGCAAAAGCCTCCAAAATTTCTGAGTTCCTTTGTTCTAGCTCCATTCGCTGTTCTTCCAACCTTAAAAATCTGTCAGTGGTGCTAGCCAACTGAGATCGTCGCTGTGATGGTGATGATGGCGGTATCAATGCCCGTCTAGGACGACGTGGACCTAGAACAATATTTTTTTATTACAATATATGCTATGATTGCTTTCAAAAGCCCTCTGGACCTATTCAATGCTACACAACTGAAAGTATCTTGATACATTTTAACAAGAAAATATTAAACATCTTAGGGAAGGTCAGAAGGTACTTTATAATCCAAGTACCAAGCTGGTGAAGTAACATAAAATATTTTTGAAACAAAAATATGAGTAGGTGCCTTGTTATTTTGTACTTAATATGGTTTGAACAAATCTAACAGTTGTTGAATACCAAACCAAAATATATTTAGATTTGAATTACCAACCTCAGCAATAATTTTGTATATAATTATAATATGTTTTGTATCTAGGAATTTTGAACAGGAAAAATAAAGAAAATAACTTACTTGTGTGTCGGGGTGGCAACTGGCTTGGTGGTGGTGAGTTCCTAAAATGTTGTGGAGAAGGAGAACCCTGGTGTGGATGAACATCCCGTCTGGAAGGTGTTGTATGCACTGCGAGGTGTACAAGCACAATTTGAGGGCTCCTGGGTGGTGAAGCCAACACTGGGAGAGTTTCTGTAGACTCCTAGAAATATATTGTATATTACATTTTAATCTATCTAGAAACTATATATTTTTAAGACATAAACAAATATTTACCTGAGGTATAACATAACTCTGTCTAACAGATGCATAATGATATCCCAGGAATAGATATTGTGTCAGCCATTGGGTTCTTAAACAGACATACAAACAAAATTATGTTAAATACTTCATTATGAGTACTAATTTATTCATATAATAGCAATGTAGACTGAACTAAAAGTACCATACCAGTGTAGTATCTATTGCCAATTCCTCCGGCCTTGAAGGTGATGTTGCAGGTGGTGTTGGCAACAAATTCTCATTCTCTAGAGGGTCCTAGAAATGATAACATAAATTAAATTCCATAAAACTATAAAAAAAAAATTAAATGTATACTAGTAATCAAAACTTACACTAAAGGGATCAATAGCTAAATGCCTATCACCAATAGCAAAGCTTTCACCACCTTTAAGGCATATGATCCGCTCCTCCACCTCTGAAATATCCATCACCACCTCTTCCACACCAACACCGGTCCTGCATCGGGCCGCAGCATGTAGGGCAGCTTTTTTTTTTACTGCACTCTTTTTGTCAGCCCAGTACTAAAAAAACAATAAATTGCCCATTAATATTTGCTGACAATCTAACAGATAAAAGTTAGTGTATGATGTTAAAAATAATTAGCTACATAACATAATGTTGCCAAAATTAGTACTAAAGATACACATACCTTAGTCCACTGCTGCCAAGTCTTAGTGCTCCCTCCCATGCTATTGAGTTGGACGGCCAACCTCACATCATCTCTAGCACTGGCAACCTTAGAGAAGCCCTTTGCAAGGCTTGGATTGCCTTCCAAATATTGCAAAAGAGCCTCTATTTGTTGTCGGCTAGGGTGAGACGATCGTTCGCTGGGACTGCAATGGTAATGATTGTTTATGAGTCAATATAGTTAAATGCTTACCTACCTACCTATTTCTAGATTGCCTAGTCAACTTTTGTAAATAAACATGTACTTACTTCATCTTCTTTAGATGTAGACCAAATTCACAATTTCCAACTCACAACAAACACCCAATTAGCTTCCACTTTTAAACTAAATGTAGTAAATAAATAAATAATATTATACTCTTTCATGAATTGATGATAAACACTACATAAACAAAACAAACTCGTCGGCGAACTTTTGGCATTGACAGTTGACAGACACACAACGAAGAAAACAAAATTTAATAATTTTATTTTCAGCGATTTTATTCATTTCTCGTAGGTAATTTGTAGACTTCGACCTTATATTGACATAATATTACGTAAAACATTAATTTTCTTTCGTTTCATTGTTTAAACCCCAAAAAATGATAAATCGATTGGACGATTTTATCTGTAACATGTAGGTTCAATCCCTAACTCATTTCAATACTCACTTCACTTGTTCGTATAAACATAAACAGAATACCATTTCAAGGTGAAGTGGGTTTGCGTTCGAAGTGAGCTCGGTCACTTGAGTGAATTCGAGTTCGTTATCGAGTTTTTAGAGAATGAGTCTGCTGAAGTCTCTCCAACAGCAGGTTGAGTTACTCGTCCGTGGCGCCGACCAACAGGAAATGCGAAGTCGCCGAAAAATTATTCTACTGCGTGGTGTCTCAGAATCCAGAAAAGAAGACACAGGAGTGGTATTTGTGAGTACTGTGAGTATACCATACTTGGGTAGGCTAATACTTCCAGACGCTAAATATTAAATATAATAAATATTCCATAAGCTAAAACTTCCAGATTTTACGGCTCCGCACATAAGCCGGTGTCATCGATGGGGCGCCTCACGACTAGCGACAGGCGGAGGCCTATCTTGGTAAAGCACGTGATGTCAGCATGCGGGATAAAGTATGGTTTGCCAAAACCAACCTAAAAGGTAGCAACTATCTCCGAATTCCTGACGAGGCCGAGACACATTGCCTTCATGGCGGCGAGGGAGACCTTTGGTGTTAGAAACTGTTGGAATAAGGATGGTTCATTCATATCATCGGACCAGAAGGTGCACGCCATCGTGTCTCGGTGGGCTCAATAAATTGATGCCGCAAAACACCCAAAAGAAAGCCGCACCGGTGCCAACAGCGCCGGCCCCAGTCCGTCGAAGGATTTGCGGCCGCCTTCAGCCAGATTGGCCACCAAAGGAGCGACCAGGAAGTAGCATCATCTCGTTTTACTAGTTCTATGATTACTATTTTTTTATGCAGTTTCTTTTTGTCAGCCCATCTTATTGGTGGACGTCGACATTATATTTACATAACCATTATTTGCCGTAGGGTGCCGGTATTAACGTACCTACCGTAACACAGCCGCACAAACGCCGACATACACAATGGCACGCTCGATGTCTATATGTATGTATATAAACGGACCACTATCCTTACTCGGACGGCACTCTTAGTTCCGCTATAAAAATAGGTCAAAACTAAAAAGTTTCATTGCTCTCATCTCGCCATAAAGAAGTGTGTAGTGCGTATGAGCGTTGTCGTAAAGTGCCTCTTTCTCCTCTCTGGGGACGCAGGACATAGAGCGGTGTACGCACTTGCCAGAGCGTGCGTAGCGTGATGTTTAGGCTTCCCATCTTGTAATACTAAAATCGTGTAGTCATCGTTACAGCCATAGGACTGCCATTTTGCCACGCTTGGCATTGGTTGGCGAGCGCAGTATAGGGTGTTGAAACACGGGAAGACACTGCTGCCCATCTTCCGGAGCTGATTCTTACTGCATCCACGGGTAAGAGAGGAGAGGCAACATTCTGATGCCGGCACCTCGCGGGATACACTGGGTAACACTGTTACATGATGGGAATTACAAAAAATTACGGCCGTGTATCAAAGGATTATTCACTTTCGAAAAGTGAATGTGGACGTAATGTGACGTCCTGTAGAGGTAAAGAAAAACATCATGAAGAATCAAGGCTTAGTTAGCTTCAGACGTACCGACCTGTTCTTTCCTCTGACTAATAGCCGAATAAGCTGGGAGGATGCTATAAGTGTATGTAATCCGTATAAAAATAATGTTCTAGGCACTGCAGAGTCCCGTACAAAATAATTTTATGTTGATGACGCTATCATAAGATGTTAGAGGCCTTATTTTTCGTTACTCAAACGCCCGGGCCGAGCGTTACTAAAGTTCCTTCTTTATATCTATAATTTTTAATTTTTCGTTTGGTTGAACGTATCTTTCTACGCTTGCAATAACGGCTAGATAGCCTTTCTATTATACGATGGAGCTCAAACGGTTAAAACTATGCATTAGTATATGTACGTAGTTTTTTATGGAACCTGTACTGTTCCACTGCAGGATAACGGCCTCGCTTCACTCCTGTCACACTCCAGTCTCTTGATACCTTTACCTAACTTACATGTCATCATCATCATCATATCAGCCCGTTGACACCCACTGCTGGGTATAGGCCTCCTCTTCAGCACGCCAACGTAAACGGTCCTGTGCAAGTCTCATCCACTGTCGTCCGGTAACCCTGGCTAGATCGTCCGCCCATCTGGCAGGTGGTCTACAGCTTACATGTAAAACAAAAAATAATTACAAGTTGTAAGCATATAATTTTACAACGCAGCGTTTTTTATCCTAGGGCGTACACGTCATAGTAAGAGTGCGTGCCTAACTTTTGCCACGAAGCGATTTACGGTAATAGAAATTTGAGTTATTAAGTTATCGCCGGCGGGCCTTCTCCCCGCCAGTGTATTCGCAATCATTCCGCAGATAGAGATAAAGATAAAGATTTTATTGTTCGCCTCGGGCGGCGCTTTGCCGATAATGCAGCTCGAATGTGGAAGTTAGGATTAATCAAAGCTTGTGTGCTGTGAGGAATCCCGTTATTCCGTGGCAGAGGAAGTTAAATCGTTCTAAAGTTGTCCTTCAAAGCGGAATGAAGATGTACCCAACCTGGATTCACGACTACCAATTATTAGACTGTAGGTTTTTCAAAACTGTCTCAGGCACAAGCCTCCTGCAAACCGATTCACATGGTACCTATGTATCAGAATTGAATAGTTTTTGAATTTAATAAAGTTATGTTAGTAAATAAAGTTAATATTTGTATATATGTATTTATGACTGCACTATTGTATTAGAATAATCCGGTAAAGATGTAATGTTGATAAATAAGTGTTTAATAAATATAATACAGCTTACACCACGTATCTTGCTGACATTTCGTAGACCATTTAGAAGAAGAAGAAGAAGAAGAAAATCGTTTATTTTTGACAGACACACAACATATTAAACAAATTATAAAGAAAACATAAAAGAATCATATTATCATAAGCTTCTCGTCTCACGGCCCTCGAAGTCGGCCACGAACGGTGCTCATGAAGAAAGGCCTGTATACAAAATTTTAGCTCAATCCATTGAAGATATCTACTTCAAAATTGAGTTGCAAGATTCCGCGAACAAACATAGTTACATACTTACATACAAACATACATACATATGTACATACATACAAACATACATACCTACATGCAGGACAAGTTAAATAAAAGCTTGTAATTAAAATACTGAAATGATTATGCTCAGTCTTGATACTCTGGTTCTCATAGTACTGCGTGAACTGAAACACAATTAATTGAGTTTACTTCTATGACTTCAAGGTCACAGAATCCTTAGTCATAAAACTATGTGCCACTCAAGCATTTCAACAATATTCATTGTTTGAAACTTCGCCTCAGTCGAAAAGTATCTTATTTTCATGAACAATCCTTAACTCACTAAATGAAGTCGCAACTTTAAACTTGACGAGATGACACGAGGCCTCTTTATCAGTCTTGGATCTTTCATGAACTTTACAAAGTGAATGGTAATTAAATAAAGCGTGGGTTCTATTAAGGCGACGCATTGACGGTACCGGCGTCAGAGGTTGGAACAGTTACGAAACATTCGGAATTTATATTTTTATGTTTTGAATACCTCTGTAGCGCAGGGCGAAAGTCCGCCTGCGACGCAAGAGTTTGCGGATCGATTGCCGCCTCGGGACAATGTCAGACTGCAGATTGTTCAGATTGTTCTGGATGTTTTTTATTTATTATAATGTCTAACTATGTATTATGTACGTGTATGTTGCCCGTGGGGTGCCGGCAGTATAATTTTACCCCTCCTGTCATGCCCGTGGAAGCAGTAAGAGCCTGCTAAGGGATACCTCCGGAAGATGGGCAGCAGCGTCTTGCCGTGTATCAACATCCCGTACTGCGCTCGCTAACCCGCCTGCCAAGCGTGGTGAGTATGGCAACTACCCCTCATGAAGATCCATGAGGGAGGCCTGTGTTCAGTAGTGGACGTCTTACGGCTGAAATGATGGTGATGATGCATTATGTATAACTAACGATCCGTCCCGGCTTCGCACGGGTGCAATGCTGATACTAAATATACTACAGAATATACCATCGCGGACTTTTTTGTAGATCTTTTTAAGGTGTACAATTACTCTGTAGTACATTATTTTGATCTATCTCGTAGGGATCAGCTAGCGATTGCAATGTGAGCGCAAAAAAATGTTTATTTACGACCTCACATTAGAAACCTCCAAAATGATCAGTGTTTTTTTACTATATTATGCATGTATTATACATGTAAACCTTCCTCTTAGATCACTCTATCTATTGAAAAAAAAAACCGCATAAAATTCGTTGCGTAGTTTTAAAGATCTAAGCAAATTAAGGGACAGACAGACAGCGGGAAGCGACTTTGTTTTATACTATGTATTGATCAATCATCTAGTACCCAAAACACAAGCTCTTCTTAGCTTGGTGCTAGATGACGCTATGTGAATTGTCCAGCATTAAAATCTCGTGATTTATACTTCAAATTGGTAGTTGGTTTATACGATTTAACTATAACAACAGAAAAAAAATCAAAAAACTGCCCTACAAAACATTAATTTTTACTTCACATGTGACAGAATCTTTGGTATATGCTTGGTTAGGTGGATTGTACACTACTAATAGTTTTTATTTCAAACAAGAATTACTGTTTTGGCGCTTACGCCTTTTAATTTAAAGCTAACTTTCGTGTCAGCTTGTATGCTTGTTTGCCATAGTAATATAAACACTTACATTTAAATAATTGTTTAACAATGCGTCGCCTTAAACTCTGAAAATGTTTATAAAACCTGTGATCTTTGCGAATATAAAATTGATACGTCGTTACACAAATCATGCATAACTCAACAATAATCTAAATGCCATTAATATTTATACGCAGTATGTATTCTGAGAGCCGAAGATCAAAGGGCAACAAACACGAGAGCCTACGTATAGTACGAGTCTATATGGATGGTTCGCGAGTGAAAGGGGAATATGTAAATGTTGTCAAAGAACATCTGGATGTCGCGACGCCACTTACCTTTACAGATTGGATGAGACGGACTGAGGCGCTTTTATTACAATCGTACCTACAGAGAGAATACGTAGCTGAAGGTAGTTTGATGGCGATACTTCGATATTTGAAATTAGAAACAGAAAATCATAAGGATAAAGATATTTTATTCATACAAGACATGGTTACATACATTGATGGAACACAGTTATCTAGAGAGCGACACATCACACCTGTCCAGGCTTTAGTGATTTTAGTGATTTCATATAGCTGACGATGCATTGTCATCTAAAAAAACATGTATACAAAATTTTAGCTCAATTGTTTGAAGATATCTGCTTCAAAATTAAGTTGCAAGATTCCGCGAACAAACATAGTTACGTACATACATACATACATACAGGGCAAGCTAAATTAAAACTTGTAAAAATTCAAGGCCACATTATACTAAAAATCAATTATATATTTTTATTTTCAGCCGTTATTTTCCCATTGCAAGGCAAAGCAAAAAAAAACAAAGTTGGCAGTTTATTTTATTCAAAATCATAATCAAAATCGATAAGTGCATATTCAATAGAGCAAAACTCTACTTAGAATAGTCAGTCACCCGGTCTGGAACAAACCCGCAACCTATTGCGTATTAGCTGGCTATCTGACTGACTGAGGCACTAAGGTCTTAAAACTAGTGTCGCTTCTACGCCTTCCATCTCATTGTGCCTGGTATCCCAAAAACTTGCTGATTGTATGCTCAAAGAAACAAGCTCCGTTGTCTCCATATCCCGCGGGACCCCACAATACAACTTGCGGAGCTCCCGGCGAGCACCGAATGTTTGCTAACCTACTGCCGAACTAGATCATGTACTGGCGCGGGACCCAGTGTGCCCTACTTATCTATATACATATATAAAATTCAAAGTCCTGACTGACTCACTGACTGACTGACTGATATATCAACGCACAGCCTAAACCATTGGACCTAAAGACTTGAAATTTGGCACACATACATATACCTTGAGTATCTTAGAGGTGCACTAAGAAGGGATTTTTCGAAATTCCCACGAGATAGGAAATAAATAGGATTTATATTTTCGAATTTCGGCTCTGCGTGAAAAAGGGGATTTTACGTTTTATGATTTCCACGCGGACGAAGTCGCGGGCAAAAGCTAGTTGGTTATACAAGTGGTTTGCCCCGAACTTAGAACGAGCGAGGTTTACTTTTCGATGTAAAACTTCTTTTAGGGGTAAAACCAATCGGAAATTCGGTGACGTGTATCGCTTGGAGATGTGCGAGTTAGTACTCGGGCGTCTGCCCTAGTAACTAGTAACTAGTTACTGCCCTTCAACCATAGAGCCCATCGTGTTGACTGTGGTGACTGTGGCGATGGTGACTGTAGTCACTATGGCAATTGGGGCGACTGGGGCGCCTGTGAAAATCGTACTGCCTCTGGCGACTGTGGTGACTGTGGTGCCTTTGGCGCTTGTAGCGACTGTGTCAACTGGGGCTATTGTGGCGACTGTGATGACTGTGGCGACTATGGCGATATATACGTATGTACCTACATTATTTATATTTGACGCTTACCCAATTTATATTAAAACTTTATTTAGGTGAGTTTAAGTTAATTAAATATATTTTTTTTTTCAATTAAGCCACATAGAATTTTAACTAGGTTTTACGTAGCCATTTGGATTGGAACGCTGGAATTCTCCGAACACTCCTAACTTAAATTGGACTCCTAACTTGTAATTTTTCATCAAAATAAAATCGTTAGTTTAAAAGTTATCCTCGACCACAACAAGACGATAACAACAAGATGATTGTCTTGAGAGATTATGATAAGACTCCCCCAAATATTACCCCCCCATCTATTATAATTCCTAAACGAAAATTGAATTGTATTGATGAGATCTTGTTTTTTTACATTTCATCAAAATAAGATCGCCTGCTTAAGAGATTTACTTGTATTAAATATCCTGGTTACCCTAAAAACACCACAATTATGAAAACACCCCGATAAAAACCGGCTCCAACATGAAGTTTCGATGATATCGGTCGTCTAGTACCCATAACACAAGCTCTGCTTAGCTTGGGGCTTGTCTAGCATTATTATTATAATTAAATGGCGTAATACTGTTTTCGGATGTCACTGTCCCTTAAATGGTCTTGATGATGAAATAAAGTGCGACCTTCATAACTCAGTTGTTGTTATAGCCAGGTGAGACGAAGTTGCAGGTT
Source organism: Pasiphila rectangulata (assembly GCA_963082625.1). NCBI lineage: Eukaryota > Metazoa > Arthropoda > Insecta > Lepidoptera > Geometridae > Pasiphila > Pasiphila rectangulata. The sequence goes on along the minus strand of OY720238.1, from coordinate 23,243,519 downwards.
CGATTCTCGCCGAAGAAAAAAAATTTATTTATTTGTCTTTCTTAAACTTTCGCGATCACGACACATTATTAACACATTTATTTATTTGTTTCCGTTTTTTGACATCCTCGGGTCATCGAGCGCAGTGCTCGCCATCGTGCTGGCGAGCACTGCACTCGCTAACCCGCCTGCAAAGCGTGGCGAGTATAGCAGCAACCCCCTCATGATCTTGGAGATTCTTCCATGAACGATCCATGAGGAAGGCCTTTGTCCAGACGAGTCCTCGACGAGTGACGACGACTGAAGAGACGTGAACCAGCGTCCTACAGCTGAGATGATAACTTTTTTAAATAAAATATATACTTGTATTATTATTTAACCATTTTCTATTTTATGTCAATAACCTGTTTTTGTAAAAACTCTATTTACTCGATATAAAATATTATAGCAGTACGTACATAAGTTTATGTTACAGTCAAGTTATAATTTACCATTATGTAACCTCATTGTTTAAAGTGGTTGTGACGTGTTTTGTACGTTAAATAAATAAATAAATAGATCGTAGAGAGAGCAAGAGGAGGAGAGGTAGACCTGCGCGAAGACGGGAAGATGACCATAGGACCTCAGCGGGTGCATTTTGGACTAGAATTCCCCATAATCGGGAGTCATGGAGGAATCTGGGGAAGGCATATTCAGAAAGCAAAACAATATTTAACCTTTAATTGATAAAAATAGGTAGGTAAGCAACTAAGCAATTAATTTAGTTATAAATAATTCGTTATAAAAAAGGTTGTTAAATAATATTTAAAATTGAATTTGTATTAAAAACATGATAGATAGATAGATAAAACGTTTATTTACGACTGCAGACACACATACAAGAAACAAAAGCTGTGTACAACAGGCAGAATGGTATGCTCATATAAACATGCGCAGTTGTCTCCATACCCCGCGGGACTCCACAATACAACTTGCGGAGCTCCCGGCGATCGGGGATATGTTAGCTAGCCTACTACTGAACTGGATTGTCTAGTCTAGTCTTACTAGAACAATTATCTAGATAGGTAATATAGTTAATGTTCAAATGACGTAATGCTTGTTTCGGAAATAATTTAACTGCATTATAAAATTGTCTTGATTACATAGTGCTTTTTTAGGATTTCGTGCACAACAAGAAACCCTTATGAATAGTTTCGCTTTGTCGACTGTCCGTCTGTCCATCAGTACCAGAAAGCTGTAATTTTGCAAGGACAAGCATATTAAATAAATAATCACGCCGAAATGTTGGTAAAATTCAGAAAAAGGTATTTATTACTATCGGGTAGACGTAAGATTTCTTTAGGATTTCGCGTTCCGATTTCGAAGCATTAAAGTATACAAGTTCAATATTTTTATTATATGTAATCATGAATGTAGTTTTAATCATAAAGTTTATTTTTTAGTTCTTAGGGACTAAAATGGTAAAAAAGGAACCTTTAAATAAATAATAAATAAATAATGCTGGACTGGACGATTCACACAGCATCATCCAGCCCCAAGCTAAGCAGAGCTTGTGTTACGGGTACTAGATGACTGACATACTTAATACATTATACTACATAGATAGATATTTTTTATTATATATATATATATATAAAAACACCCAGAACACCCTGAACAAATATCTAGAGATCACATACATTTTTTCGTATCTTTATAGTATCACTTTGTCTGTCTGTCTGTCACAAATAGATATCTTGAGAACTATTGATGCTATCGACTTGGAATTTTAAATGGTTTAAGGTAACGCTTTTTCGATAATATGGATTATATAAAAATATTCGTACACCGCCGTTTTTATTATCTTATATCCTGTCCATCCAAAGGTTGTCTGGAAGAAATCGCTTTAAGCGATAAGACCGCCCATTGTATGTTATATTTATCTGTGTTTCTCTTTGAGAAATTTATGTTTTATGGTGAATGTACAATAAAGAGTTTATCTATCTATCTATTATATTGAGATCAGTATAATTGTAGTTCCCCGCACAAAGCCCGGGGTCGGCTTGCGTACTAATAACAACCACAAATAGTCATTATAAGGGAAGCCGTGCCCTATTTATTATTTCGTATATTATTTATATCTTCATTCTGTTGATACGATGTCACAGAAATATCGTTTCGTTGAACACAAATCGTTTTTACCCGTACTTTGTTAGAGATAAAATACATTGCAGGTTCTGCCGTGACACTTTCTTTAAATATGCAGAACTAGCGACTCGCTCCGGCTTTGCACGGGTGCATTGCTGATACTAAATATACTACAGAATGTCTTTGTATACAACGTTCACAGCTTTTTTGTGATCAGACAATACAAGCATGTTTTCCTTAGAGGTTACTCTCGAAAGAGAGACATATTGAAAACGCACGACGCTCAAATTTAAGTCTGCATTTTGAAATTTTGTCCCTGCGATTCATTAATGGTCATTGCAAAATATATCTATGTCGGAAATTGTAAGGCGTTTAAATTGGAGCGGCAAATCTGATGGTATCAGAGGAATTCAGGGAATCAATTCATCTTCTCCGGTACCACATCCGGTGAGTATTGTGCACTGTATTATGAAAGTTTTCAGTGATTTTACCAGCAAACGCGTGCCATTGCAAAGTTTAGGTGCATTCAAGTTTCCTAATAAAATAACAGGACAACCTACTTTCAACACCATTTTATGAAGAGGGAGTCCAGACGGGTTCAAAGAATTAAGAAATTCTGTAGGAAAATGAACAGCTTCTTTCAAATCCAGAACAGTATCGACCGAGTTTATTTGCGTCGGCGTATCAATATTTGAAGTAATCGAGTTATTTACCTTATCTACTTTTTCGTTAGTTGGTGACAGAATCGCTCATTCTTTAATCCAAGATATTAGTCTTACAACTTATGTTATCAATGTCTGGATAGACATTGTTGACCAGCTCTTGAATGTTGTCTATCAAAACTCAATAATTTTCTAGCTTAATCTTTCCATCTCAATTGCCTATTTTTAGCAGCATATCTGAAAAAAGTCTGTTCTCACGTGAAGACAATGATACCCCCTAGCCGGTACCGTCACAACCGCTATATCCCAGCATTTTAAATCTGTAATATCTTGGAAATATTTATTTAAATTACATTCTGTAAAAACCATTTTGATTAAATGCACAATGTAGTTTAGGTACTTAATTGGATAAGGGTTAATGCTGTATTGCTTAAAATCCCTTCGTAAGTAAGCCATTATTTTTCGTAAAATATAAATGATAAAAATGGTTTTTGTGGGTTATCCCTAATAGATATATACCATTGCAGATTTTTTGTAGAACGTTTTAAGTTGTACAATACTGTATTAAATTATTTTAATTTATCACATAAAAAAACCTCTAAAATTATCAGTGTTTATCTAGTATATTATGCATGTATTACACATAAGAATCTTCCTCTTGGATTACTCTATTTTTTAAAAAACTGTATCAAAATCCGTTGCGTAGTTTTAAAGATCTAAGCATACAATAGGGACAGACAGACAGCGGGAAGCGACTTTGTTTTACAATATGCATGAATTGATAATGAATGTACCAAATATTTATAACCTTATTAATAAAATATTTCTTCTTTTTCAATATGTTGGTCAGTTAGTTGATTTTTGCTTGTTCACACCTATTACGTGTCAAATTTTTATTTCTATACGTGAAAACCTTTTCTTAGCCTTATGTTTTGTAAGTCTGCTTTTTTCTGTATTTATGTGCTGCTGGTTTTCCTAATAAATAAATATGTATCGGGCCACGCGCTATGTAGGGTTTCGTAGTTAACCGTAGACCTGTTGATAGAAATTGGTGTATGCTTTTTTACGTTTATCAAAACATATTCACAGGAATTGAGTTTTCAGTATAAAGTATTCCGGTATGTTTGCTAAACCGCATCATATATTTCAGCGACAATTTTTACATAACTATAAAAGTAGCTCAACCGTTATAGTTTACCTAGATAATGTATGATTTAATTGTATTTATTATTTTTTAAATTTGTAAAGCTAGCAGCTTAGGTTTTAGAGGGGAAGGACGCTCGAAAATAAGTTGAGAACTTTAATATTTCGCAAACGGAACCCTGTATCAAAAATTTGTCCTGGCAACCCCTGAATGGTTTTAACATACCTATTTAACGATGGGAAAACCAAGAAAAAATGTTCATCCCCAACTTACGTGTATAGGAGGTCATCATCATTTCGGCCGTAATACGGCCACTACTGAACACAGGATTCATGGATCTCCATGAAGGGTAGTTGCCATACTCACCACGCTTGGCAGGCGGGTTGGCAAGCGCAGCACGGATGTTGATACACGGGAAGACGCTGCTGCCCATCTTCCGGAGGTATCCCTTAGCAGGCTCTTACTGCATTCACGGGCAGGAAAGGAGGGGTAACATTCTACTGCCGGCACCCCACGGCAGTATAGGAGGTACCTTAAATTATTTACTTTTCAGCATTTTTTGGAGCGTTACCTCGGCGTTGTTACTTTATTTGTCCATGCAAAATAACAGCTTTATTTTTACTTATTTTATTTTATTAATACAGTTCACAAAGCAGATTACAGTCGGATAACCTTACAACGACAAAAAACAATGATCTTCTGCTATCTAGATTCGTAATTCGTCGGCTTGGAATCCTAAAAATTAAAATCGCTCGCCAAGCGATGCGACTTGTTGAGACAACTTCGTTTCCAGTGCAATAAATGGATCTTTTTTATTGAATAGTCTAGTCATACGAATCATACGCGAATGGTCCACATAGAGATTGAAGTGACCTGCTACTGCATCAAATAATATTGCTGAAGATACTCGATATCTATAATGTTAAGTCCAATTAAAACCTTTTTCTGCAATATCCAGTCCAGTGCACTTCTCTGAAGATCGGTAAATGCGTTTTACGAGCACGAGGTCCTCCAGGCGCCAGTTACATTAGAACCGATGAATGGAATCAAAAGTCCTAATGATACGACCGTTGGAATTAGAACGGCTTTGGTTTCATGGAGCTGGGGTCTTTCCGTTTTATGAGCTTCGATGAGGGGTGATCATTCCATATAATGGTTATGGCCACTTGCTAAGACTGGCTTCCCAATGAGATGTCGGTTCTTATTGAGTTCAGTTGTACATTTTATTAAGTCGGGATTCACAGAGCTTGTAGGATCATCATCATCTTAGCCGCAGGACGTCAAGTACTGGACAGGAGCCTGGGTCCAAAGATAAAGGGGTTGTTGCCATACTTACCACGCTTGGCAGGCGGGCTGGCGAGCGCAGTATGTTGATACACGGAAAGACGCCGCAGCCAATCTTCCGTAGGTATCCTTTATTTTTTACTGAATCCACGGGTAAGAGAGGAGAGGCAAGATTCTACTGACGGCACCCCACGACAAATTCTTTAAAGGAAATGGTTAGTAAATAAATATATAATGCTTGACACACAGCACCAAATTGAGCGCAGCTTTCAAAGTACTAATTATTATTTCAAACCAACCATAATAATAATTTATTAATAATTTAATTAAATGTTATATTTGTTACAACTATTTACCTTGGAACCTACGCTGGCGCCGAGGCCAACCTTTTGTAAAACATTCGGTGTTGAAACAAGTCTCAACATCGAACATTCGGACATGGAAAGACGCTGTTGCCTATCTTGAGGTATCCCTTGGCAGGTTCTTACTGCATCCACAGAAAAGAGAGGAGGGGTGACATTCTACTACCGGCACCCCACGGCATTAAACGAGTACCATCGGCAAAATACAAGTAAAACACTTTCCACTTTCCTAGAAATCCACTGTCACAACCTACGCTACGAGTATAAACATCGAGGACATAATTACCCAGTAGAGAGGAAATGTCAATTATTTCGCCAAAAGAAAAGTACACAGGTCAGCTGTTGGCGGTGTACTGTCAAAGGCGAGAGACAGTTGGCAAAAGTGCAAAGCACTAATATGTTTCAGGATTCTTATGACATTATTTCCCTTCTATTGGATATGTGCTCGATGGCTATAAGCAAGTGTAGAATACATGATCTACCATTTTGATGAACACAACAATAGCAAAGCTTGCAGACGTATTTTATCAGAGCTAGGTGGTGTAGGTTCTTATCGCGGACTAGCCCGCAACCCTTCATCGGACAATAGGCAGCGATCCATCATGGCCCGCCCACGCTCAGCCCATTGTGTGTTAAACGGATGAAATGCAAGTGCACTCGCCGTATTCTTAGACCGGCAATATTTGTATAGAAATTGTGTTTATTTAGTGGATGGGAGCGGTTTTCTATCTGAATGTTTGTCTTACAATATTTTTTAGCGGTAAACTTGCGTTTCTACTGTAGGGTGTATTCCTAATAATACTATGTAATCGTCAAGATTAAGCATCTCGATTTCTAGAGCGGACGAATGCAACGTCATTGTTGGAGTTCCGTAACCAAAGGGTAAAAACGGGACTAGCGGACGGCGCTAGACAGATGAAATTTTCACAGATGATGTATTTCTGCCGCTATGCCAACAAATGAATATTCAAAACAGAATAAAAAAATATTTAAGGGCTCCCATACAACAAGCATGATTTTTTTCTGTTTTTTGCTCGGCTAACATAACGGCTACATAACAAACTTTAGGTAATACACGCTTGAAATATTCACAGAATATTTAGTTGTATAGTAATTAAGAAAAATATATTAAAATAAAATAAATTAAGGGGGCTTCTATACAACAGACGTGATTTTTTGCGGTTTATTTTCTCGATAGTACGGAACCCTTCATGCGCGAGCCGGACTCGCACATGGCTGATTTTTATTTTAATAATGTGTTTTGTTTTACTTTTGTTAATTGGCATTTCTTAGCCTTTTGGTACGAATGAATAAACACTTTTTAACTGTACGGGACAACTTTGAGTTTAAATGATAAACGGTTTAAATGTAGATTAAACCACTGTATTTGATAATTGATGGATGCAGACGGCTTCCAACCGCAGTACTTGGAGATCAATGAGGGAGGCCTTTGTCCAGCAGTGGACATCCTACGGCTGAAATGATGATGATGATGATTTGATAATTAAAGATGATAATGAGCACGCGCCTATACTTGATGCGGTGAAGACGTGAACTGGGTAATACTGTAAAGGCGCGTGTGACCTGAATTATATTGATGATTTGACAATATTGATGAATACCTAAATGCACGGTTGCGCTGCACCGTACATACTCCCGGGCGAGAGATGTAGGATGTTGATTGATAATGATAGGTTAGTAAGGTACCTAATGATATAATGAGCTAGGTCTAAATAACAAGATGATTCCATTAAATGTACCTACTACTAATGTTAGTTAAATGAGAAGATCCAAATGATTTAGTGAAAAGTGGGAAAGACTCTAGTTGGTGGTGTTGCACTATCGATCATTTCAACTTTACTGTCTTTGTATAGCACTGAAACGACCCGCGGTTTTTCGGTTACACCACGCGCACTTTTAAATGATTTAGGATAAACGTTAGCACTTTCACTAGTCGTAGCGATGTCGCCGAGGGATTGCCGAGGAGCCGGCATTGGCGCCGGAGTAGTGACACCGCCGTGCGCACCGGCTGTGGTACCAGTACGTCGCTCCTCACGCAGTCTTCCCCGCAGATGCTTCCACAGGAACGCAACGCCAGCAATAGCCAAAATCGCCACGATTATGTATATGGCTACGTAGTGATGAACGTCATTTGGCGATATGTCTGAGATTTCACTTCGCTCTGACTTCATCTGTTCGATCTGTTGACCAATTCCTTTCAGAGATAATAGTCTCTCCTTGATTTCAATGTCCGATACGTTATCTCTAACATCGAATGGTATTGTCAAATTTATGATGTTGTTGACTGCCGGTATATCGATGGACGGAAGATCGACCTTTGCGTGCATTTCATTCATATGATGATTGTGTGAATAGATTATGAATGAATCTGCTCTCAATGCACAGTCTTTGCCCATAGAGACGACACCACCTTTGCTGATATGTTCAAATGTAACGTGACTGCTACACATAAATCGCAATTTGCATTTTTCGCAGCAATAGAATAAATAATTGCTCAATTTATGAAGCGGAATCCAGCTGTTGTGACACGCATTTGTTTTGGTTTTACATCTTTCCATCGTATAATCTTTGACACACAAGTCTTGATCGCTGTGTATATGATAAATAGGGCTCTGAATTTCACATAGTTTTGTGCTTGGATTTAGCTGTAAGCAGGCTTGTAAATCTTTCTCAGTGATCGGCAGGTATGAATCTCGGTGAATGTTCATAGCAATATACTCCGTGATGGGTGTGATAGTGATAATCTTGCCACTGTTCATGACAGGAATGGGTACGATCTTGTAGATATCGTAGTTCTCCCTAGTAATAAGCGGAATCCTGATTTCAAGTAGCAGGTACTGGTCTGTAACTCTCGCCTTAGCCCTCAACAGATTATAAAGTTTTGATATGCCATTTCCTCTATGAAAGTCATTTACAGGTAAAGCTACATCCTTTGATAAATGTCCAGATATTATGTTTAATTCTTCTTTCATTTGTTCCGGTGACATGATATGGATATTGAATTTCCCGTGATAAATGTCGGTAACTGTATCCAAAAGAGTATTCTGTATTTTGTATAAGTTGCCTAGAATGCTGTTGGCAATGATTGACGACAATGTAAACTCATTACTAGCTATAACACTCTCTACCTCCTCTTTAAGGATTGCATTTCTTTGTGATTGATTTATTACGTTTTGTTGATACAATTTATGTTGTTGGTCTATAGATTGTTCTAAACGCTTTAAAAAACTGTATTGTGCTTCAATAACAGATGTTTGATTTTTCCATAGGTTGGCGAGATGGTGTTGATTCTTTCTTACGAGGTCAATGTCTCGTTGATATTGCTGAGCAAAGTCATCATCTAATACTCCAAACAAGGCGTGTGCCACGTTTCCAATTCCATTGATAAGGCCTCTACGTACTCGAGTTTCAATGTCAGTTGTACCCTTATTGAGTAACAGCTGATCGTAGTATTGTAACTCTGTAAGCCCGTGACGTAGCTGTAGTAGGATCATGTTGCACTGAGCCTTTTGTTTTTGTTTGGAACATAGTTCGTGCATGCTATTAATATACTTTGTTAGTAATCTTGATCCTTCCCAGTAGGGATCCATGTTATAATAGATAACCATTTTCCATTCGTCCCTGATAAGTTGCATTTTTGATATATCGTCAAAATAAAGGCTCTGTTGTTCCTTAAAGAATGATATGTTGTGTGCGCAATATGCAGTTTGCACACAAGTAGTAAACAACAGCAGCATTGTAAGTATGAAATTGCTGAGTTTACTGATTGGCGTTTTTCTTTTTGCTCGTTTGGGAGGCTGGTGGTTATTTTGGGTTTGTTTTGTTGGTGCTTCAGATTGACTTTCTGACAGTTCGTACACTGGCAAAATTGATAGTTTTGTAATTGGTCGCTTGATAAATCCGTTTTTTGTCTTGACGGTAACCACTCGTACATATCCGTCGGTACCGGGATGCAGTTCAATCACTCTTCCTAGTGACCATTTTCCCGGCGGTAGGTTGGCGTCGTGGATGATAACGATATCATCAATCTTGATATTTTCTTTGGGCTGTAGCCACTTACTGCGACTCGTTAGTTGTGTTAAATATTCTGCTTGCCATCGTTCCCAGATATCTCCAAACAACTTTTGTTGAAGATGCCATCTTGTTCTTTGATCTCTTTCTGTCTCAATAATACTTAACACTGGGCCACTTGATAGAAAATGTGATGGAGTGAGATAATCTAGATCTTCAGGGTCCTCGGTTAGCGCACAGAGTGGTCGTGAGTTAAGGACAGCCTCCAACTGAGTGAGCAGGGTCGTGTATTCCTCAAAAGTGAGCTTCTGCTCGCCGATGACACGATGAAGATGATACTTCACGCTCTTAATAGCCGCCTCCCATAAACCTCCTGCGCTTGGATTGCCTGGAGCGTTGAAATGCCAAGTTATCTCCATTTCACTGATCTCTGTTAAAAACTCTGGACTGATGATACTCAGAATCTCTCGCATCTCTTGTTTGAGAATTCGATTAGCGCCTACAAAATTTGTACCGTTGTCACTGTACATATGCGACGGTGTGCCACGTCTTGCAGCCATCCGTCTTAATGCTGATAAAAATGCTGATGTAGTCATGTCGGACACTAACTCGAGATGGACGGCCTTTGTAACCATACATATAAATAGTGATATGTATCCTTTGAAGCCTTTCTGGCCTCTCCCCTTGCTGGACTTCACAAACACATGTCCTGAAAAATCTACGCCAGTATGATAGAAGGGTCTTGATGGATTGATCCTGGACTCTGGTAAATTACCCATGATTTGACTGTGTTTCGATGGTCTGTTTCTTCTGCATGTAATGCATTGACTTAACCGCAGTTTGACAGCTCTATTGCCGCCCAGTATCCAATACTGTTGTCGTATTTTTGCTAGAGTAACACGTGCACCACCATGGTACGTCTGTATGTGTGCATGATCAATTATTAGGTTCGACACGTGTCCACTGTGCGGCAAGATGAGTGGAAACATCATATCCTTGTTTATAAAAGCATTTTTTAATCTGCCGCCTACACGTAGCAGCCCATCTTTATCCAATCTCGGATTTAAACACAAAAGTTTACTCTTCGAGTCAACTTGATTATCCTTTTTTAGGGATGTGATATCCTTTCCAAATTCAATGTTTTGAATGTGCTTGATAATTCTCAGCCTTGTTAGTTTGAGTTCGGATGCGGTAAGGAAAGGTGATTTGTTGCTATGTAGGAATCGTAATACGTAAGCGAGCACACGTATCACCCGAGTCCAATTACTGTTATTGTTTAACAACGTTGATATTACGTCATTATTCAATGATGACGATGTCGTTGTGACGTTACTTTGCTTAGGTTTCTTAACCTCTTCGTTTGTATGGAAATTTTGCTGTTTCATGTCATTTTCTTCAAGGTTTAAAAGCCAAGCTGGTCCATGCCACCACAAGGGATGGTGAATGATTTGTTCCACAGTTATACCCCTGCTGGCACAATCAGCTGGATTTTCACTTGACTTAACATAACGCCATGTTTCTGATGGTAGAACTTTAGTGACCTGAACTACTCTATTAGCTACAAAAGCTTTCCAGCGTCCTGGATCGCCTCGCAGCCAGCCAAGTACGGCTGTTGAGTCACACCAACCAAACAGTTTCATACTATAACTCGATAAGCATGACAAAATCTTTCCCATTAACTTGGAAAGCAATAGTGTGGCGCTAAGCTCTAATCTTGGTAGAGTGATATCTTTCTTTGGTGGTACCAATCTTGATTTCGCTGCGACCAAAATGACGGAATTGTTTGAATTTCCGTGATTGTCCCTTCTGATAATTTTACAGTAAATGGCGCATGCGTAGGCATTGACTGATGCGTCACAAAAACCATGCAATTCAATGACGTCATTTTCACAGATATTTAACCATCTAGGGATTCGTAGTTCTATGATGTTTTTCAAATCCTTTCTTATTTTCGACCATTCATCACTAATATCAGCGGGGAGTTCATCGTCCCATTCAATGTTGTGAAACCAAATCCGCTGAAATAGCAACTTTAACTTTGTTGTAACTGGAGTGAGCCAGCCTAGTGGATCGAATAATTTTGAAATGTCTGATAATAAACTACGCTTTGTAAAACGTTTTGTTTCTGATAAATTAATTTTTAGGTCGAATGATAGTTCATCGGTTTGTGGATGCCACCGAAGCCCGAAGGTCTTTGTTGTAGCTTCGAGTTTGAAATCATAAAGTTCATTGCTGTTAGTTGTGTTGACATTTTTTAATAGTTCTCCTGTATTGGAAGACCATTTTCGAAGGTTGAATCCTCCTGCTTGCAATAAACTTATAAGATCCGTTTGTAGCTGCTTCGCGCTCTGAATGTCGTGATTTCCATTGATAAGGTCGTCCATATAAAACTGTTCTCTTAATGTTTTTGCTGCTGGACTTGATTGATACTTATGACCTTCATCGTGAGCTAATTGTTTTAACACCATCATGGCTAGGAAAGGTGCTGCCTTTTGCCCATAGGTCACCGTAGTCAGGACGTAATCTTTGATGCTGTCTGCTGGTGAGTCACGCCACAGCACGGTCTGCAGACATTGATCATCTTCATGAACATTTATGTTTCTAAACATTTTTTCAATGTCCGCTGTATATGCATACTTATATTGCCTCCATTTGACGATAAGCGAGAACAAATCTTGTTGTAGATTTGGACCACGGTACATGACGTCATTCAAACTTCTACCGCTTGATGTCTTGGAAGAAGCGTTGAATACAACTCGAAGTGCCGTAGTCGTGGAGTCTTTTATCACGCAATGATGAGGTAAATACACAATCGGTTTCAATGATCGTGGTGGAGTTTTCATGTGATTAAGAGATAAGTATTCTGATATAAAGGCTTTGTAACCTTTTTCCATGGCTAGATTTTTGATAAATCTTTTCTCTAATTGCTTAAACTGAGCTGTAGCTCTTGATTTAGATTCTCCTAATTGTTCTTTGACATCGGATATCATAGGGAGTCTGACGATGTATCTTCCATCAGTCTGTCGAGTCGTGGTGCTCTGAAAATATTCCAGGCAGTGGGCATCCTCTTGAGATGTAGAAGTCTCCTGCGGAATATCTTCAATTTCCCAAAAACGTTGAATGTCTTCCACGTTATTGATGATAACGTTACACTGGAAAGATTTTACATTTCCACATAAAACCCAACCAAGTCGTGTTTGCTGAGCGACTGGCAATGATTTGTCTGATGAAATGATTCCACTCAAAATGATCCAAGAGTAGACGTCTGCTCCTAGGAGTAAGTCTACTGGCCGATTTATGTGAAAATCCGGGTCGGCTAGTTGTATGCCTTCCAAAAACGGCCAAGTAGGCTTTGCAAATGTTCGGTTAGGTAAATTATTCACCATATTTTTCATGATATAAACATCCGTGTTGAACTGATAGTCGTTGTACGATGAAGCGCAAGTTATATTAAGTGCACCTTTGCAGTTATTTTCCTTGACACCTACGCCAACAATAACGCCTTTGCACCTCTGTCTTTGTATTTTTAACATCTGTGCTGCGTTTTCAGTGATAAGGGATGTTTGGGATCCCTGGTCGATCAAAGCTCTCAATTTAACAAACGACCCATTTACTGACTTTACCTTCACCATAGCTGTTGCCAATAAAGTTTCAGTAAAATCATTCTGTGATACGTGTGTAACATTCCTCTCTGTTTGTTCGTTTTCAGCGGATGGCACGTCGGCAAACGCGTCATGTAGTAATGTATTGTGCCGACCTTTGCATTCACGGCAATTTGTTTCTGATAGACATTTTTTGCCAAAGTGGTCGTATAAGCAATTAATGCATAATTTTAATTTCGCAACTGTGTTTCGACGTTGCACTGGCTGCATTCTTAAAAACTAACGACAATTAAATAGGCCATGATGTTTTTTGCAAAGTTTGCATCCTGTTTGTGGTTTTTGTACGACGTTATTCGTATTAGTTTGGTTTTTGTTGTTTGATTTAGATTGAATGTTAGATTTTTGATTCTGTTTGTCTGTTTGTTGAGACGATTTCGAGTTTTTTGATATGTTTGGAAGACATTGCGTTTGCGAAGCCTCCAAAGATGTAAATTTGTTTTCAATGAAGCATGTAAAATCCTTGATAGTCGGGAGTGACCTAGGGTTTTTTAATGATTGACAATACTCCTTGTTGGTTTCGGGGTCCAATTTTTGTTCCAAAATGTAAACTATCATAGGATCCCAAGAGCTGATATCTATGCCCATGTTTTTGATAGAGTTAAGGCACTCGACGACACAGTCATGCATCTTTTTCAGTTGTACTACTGATTGCTGCTCGCTAACAGGCATGTTCATGATGGCACTCATGTAGGTGTTGAAGATTAACTTGTTGTTGTTGAATCTGTTGTTTAAAATATCCCAGCATACCTGGTAGTTATCTGCAGTGATGCGCAGATGCGAGACAATTTGCTCCGCTTCTCCCTTGAGCTTTCCTTTCAAAAATTGCATTTTTTGACAGTTAGACATGGTACCGTTGCTGTGGATGGTTTCAATATATAGATCCTTGAAAGTCATCCACTTTTGATAGTCGCCGCTGAACGAAGGTACTTCTGTTTGAGGTACCGATCTCTCCCTATGACTGGCTGATGAAATCTTCAAAGTGATCTCTTTTTTGACTTCCAAGTACTTCAGTTCGTACTTACTGAATGCTTGCTCATACTCTTGATTTTCTTCTTGTAATTCACTATCAATTTTCCAGTGCGTCCAGAGAGTCGATAGTGGACCATCGTTGATTTATGGTCCTCAAAAAATCTTCTAGCTCGTAATTTTCAGTCATGTTACTGTAGTTAACATTAGAGATGGTACGGGAAAATGCTTTAAAGTTACTTTTCTGATAGCGCAACATCTCGTCTAGCTTACTGTTATTACCACTAGAAGCAAATTGAGGAGGGCGTGAGCTAATACCTAGTACCGGGGGTAATTCAAATGATACAGTCATGTTCGGTGTTGCTGGACCGGAATGGCTTTCCGAAACGGCTGGTGATGATGACGGACCTGCATTATCTAACTTTCTTGGCATCGTAAAGGGTGTTGGGGGCTTAAGGAGAGGTTTATCCTCTTTCTTTTGTTCTAGTAAATAGTTGTTAAAAAATGCTCGTGTGTCGTTGTAAAATGTTGAAGTTCTTTCGTAGCAATTTTCCAAAAAATATGCGTGCGATTTATCTTCCATTTCTGATAATAACCTGTTATGGTTAGATTGAAACTCTTGCCAATATGTGTCAAGAGTGTCCAATCTCTTCTTGATATGCGAGGCGGTCTTACGGTCGGCCCCGTCCTTTTTGAAATTTACCAGGAGCTGGTTCATAGCTCCCATGAGTTGATTTTGGATTGCAAGTAAGTCCTCCATGGTTGTATGCGACATGATAGTTGAAGCAAAAAGGAAAGATCTTACTTGCGTGCTGCAGCAGTCGTCTAGAGAAGTGTTCTTCCTCCAAAGGCACTGCAATCCATATGCTGATACGCACTTACGCGAACACTGTTATAGTCCACTGTAAGTACTTTAATCTCTAAGGACCAAGGGATCCCTAGAGAAGGCTCGAAGGACCAAAAGATGTACGGGACAACTTTGAGTTTAAATGATAAACGGTTTAAATGTAGATTAAACCACTGTATTTGATAATTAAAGATGATAATGAGCACGCGCCTATACTTGATGCGGTGAAGACGTGAACTGAGTAATACTGTAAAGGCGCGTGTGACCTGAATTATATTGATGATTTGACAATATAGATGAATGAAATGCACGGTTGCGCTGCACCGTACATAACTTTGTGTTGATAAAATCTAGCTAAGATAAAAAAGGTCTAATCACTTATCCCGCTAGTTTATCTAAACCCAATTATAAATACGTGGGGGCGGCAGTCTGTACCCAATCTCGGAGGCCGCGGCTGCTACAAAAGAACTTATTTTCCGGATCGCATGAACTTCCAGTTGTCATTAGGATGACCGTACACTGAGAATAAGCACTCTTCTTAACACGTTAAATACAGTAGCTTTCACAATCTATACCTACATGTATGAAAACTTGTACAGCGCCTCTAGCGGATAGTTTTGTACGCAGTAAACTGTATAGTTTACTGTGCTGTAGTAGTATTACAGCTTTTGGGCTTCATTTGCTCAGAATTTGGTATTATGAGTAACAAATCTGACAGATGACATAGTAACGTACTATTACTAATGTAGGAACAGCAAGCGATATAACAGTGACAACTCATGGTTGACACACTGATAATGATGTGAAACCAGTAAGGCCTAACATGAGTTTTTACAATCTATACTCGCTAGCTTTTTTAACTACAGGCAGCTAAAACAAATATATGAAAACTTGTGCAGCGCCTCTAGCGGATAGTTTGGTACTAAAATACGCATTAAACTCAACTACAGCGACTGTCGTTCGAGCTTCATTTGCTTAGTTCATTTGCAATTTGGTACCATGAGTAACAAATCTGACAGATGTCATAGTGACGTTCTATTACTACTGTAGTACCGGGCGATCTAACAGTGACAACTCATGGTAGGTAGACACACAGATATATGAATCCGGCTTTGATTGTGACACTAATTCTTTCTTAGTTAAGTTACGTTGACAATGTGTTTGGGGAATGTGTACTTGCGTACGTTCTAAAGGTCTTATTCAACGTAACAAAATTCGATTTTATAAGATTTTGCTTCCCCATTCCGCGACATACTTACGTCTCTCCCGAATTTACTGCTTTCTCATCAAGACATCACGTCGCACACTTCATTTGACCTTACCCAATCTTTGGATTTATGAATATTTGGTAAAAAGTTCTCTAGTGGAGGCCACGGAACCGGTAAGCGCAGCGTAGGATGTCCACCAACAAAATGAGTGGATGACCTGGTTATGTATGCAAGTCAGCGGTGGATGCATGCCGCTTCCAGCCGCAAAACTTGGAAGTCCATTGAGGGAGGCATATTTCCAACAGTAGACGTCCTATGGCTGAAATGATGATGAATCTTTGAAATTTTAAAGTATCAGCAGCTTTGAGACGGGAAGCTTCAATTCTTCGACAGCCGCATACGATTTTCTGCTATTTTATTTATCCCCGACACAGAACAATGCTATTCGTGGCAGCATTAGATACGCTGCCACAAATTGCTGGAACAATATTCCTTCACCTTTAGGAAATATGAAATCTGTTTTTACCAATATTTTTTGACCATGAGGGGTAGTTGCCATATGCACCACGCTTGGCAGGCGGATTGGCGAGCGCAGTTCAGGATGTTAATACACGGAAAGACGCTGCTAATATTTCTTCCGAAGGTATCTCTTAGAAGGCTCTTACTGCATCCACGGGCATAAGAGGAGGAGTAATAGTCTACTGCCTGCACACCACGGTTTAAGGTAAATACTGCGAGCAAAACTGTATTTACGAGTATAATGTGCTTACGATGTGATTGATGGTTACAATTCTATCCTGTTTTAAATTGTTTTAAATGTAATTTAGACATGTCGTTGTTTTCTATCTATACTAGTTATTACAAAGAAAAAAAATTTGTATTTTGTGTGCTGTATGATTTATTTTGTATGTTTGTAAAGAATAAACTCAAGAACCGATTTTCAAAATATACTTTCACCATTAGAATGCTACGTTATCCCTGAGTAACATAGGCTATATTTATCTCCGTATTCCTACGGGAACGGGAACTAAGCGGGTAAAACTGCGGAGTGCGGCTAGTATATGATATGTATGTATTTACATTATAGAGTATGTAAGTATTCTATAAATCCTCTAGGTGCCGTATGTAGTGTCCAGCATAAAATAAATAAAATAATTTTGTTTTTAGAACGTATGAACAAGGTTGCCGTGAGGTGCCGGCAGTAACGTAGAATGTTGCCGCTCCTATCTTGCCAGTGAGTGCAGTAAGAATCTTCTAAGGGTTACCATGGTCAGCAGCATCTTTCCGTGTTTCAACATCCCGTACTGCGCTCGCCAACCCGCCTGCCAAGCGTGGCGAGTACGGCAACAACCCCTTCATGATCTTGAAGATCCATGATCAGGCCGTTGTCCAGCTGTGGGCGTGGACAGCAGGCCTGCGGCTGTGATGATGATGATGGACGGTGTGTAAGGCCCAGTGCACTCCGCCCTAACCTCGGAACAAGTTTTGATTTGTGTGTCGGGGCGTCCCACTTTGCAGACTCGTGACCGTTCTACTATCAAGAACGTATTTGTTTGCTGAATCAGCATTTTCCCAGAGAATTTAAACTTTACTCCTTATAAAAGTTTTAAATGTCCCGGCTATGCAAAGCTGGTGTTTGGACATAACAATTTGAACCTTGACTTAATTAGCCATAAAAAATTTAAAAATATATTTAAGTGTGTTGTAGAGGTAGTATGCCGCGGTTAACCATAATCAAAAAAAATACCACTACACCTCTTTTATCAATAGTGAACTCGAAAGCCAAAACTATAAACTACATATTAACTTGTTAAACTTTCGCGATTTGTTAACATATTTTTTAGTTTTAAAATTACAGGATTTTATCGCGTACCTCTTTTCCTGAGTCCTCCCGCGACCAAGAACGCTGAAATGTGTTCAAAACGTCAGGAAAATAATAAAAAAGGTACGCGATAAAATCCTGTAATTTTAAAACTAAAAAATATAAACTATCAAAGTCAAAACTATATCCGTTTAGCACAACTATATTATATATACAGATAGTGCGGTTATATGCCACTTAACACCTTCTTTAGTTAACAATGTGACTTCTCAGTTCATGAATCATCATTTCAGCCGTAAAACGTCCACTATTGAACACAGGCCTCCCACATGCACCTCCATGAGGGGTAGTTGCCATACTCACCACGCTTGGCAGGCGGGTTGGCGAGGGCCTTACGGGAAGTTGATACACGAAAACATGCCGCTGCCCATCCTCCGGTGGTAACCCTTAGCAGGTTCATACTGCATCCACGAGCATGAGAGGAAGGGTAACATTCTACTGCCGGCACCCCAAGACTAGTTCATAAATAATACACAATAATGTGGCCAGATCGCCAAACGATCTATTCCATTCTAACACCAAATGGTATTTGTTTACCATCGCATAAAAATTCTATTCCAAACGAATACCAGTCATAAACGTATGCCTCAACTAGAAAAATTTTATGAGGTACAGTCAGTAATAAAAATGGTTTTTAATGTGGATTTAGGAAGTGTTTAATCAATCTCAGTCTTTTCAAACAAATTAAAGTAAAACGTATTGTTTATTATTTTAATAACACAGACAATCAGACCATACGTATATTACAAAAGTGAATATTAAAAAATTAAGCTTTTACAAAAAAATATCAATGATACATTTTGTTAGGTCTTGAAAATTAAACAATTGAAGAACATCACGAACAATCAACAATTAATATTATTGTATATAAGTATGTATAATAATTATATAGCATTAGGGTGAAATCAGCGTTTACGATTGTTTTGTGCAAGTCATTTAGCTTCTTCAACATCAAGTTATTAGCTTCATCGGGCTCGCAGCTATGATTTTTTTCATTGAAAATATTGCCATCCTGTAGAGACCAATATATGTAAATTATCAACATGCTGACTGACTGATCGAAAAATAATTTATATTAAGTCTGGTTGGTAACATACCTTTAATTGCAAACATCTACACCACTATTCAATCTTTACACATCTCCAACATCCATTCCTATTTTCTCTTTTTTTGTATATTGGTAACCTCAATAGCACCAAGTTACCATTTTATGTTTATTTGGTGGGAAAATAGTGGGAATAGCCTTATAAACACTAAACAGATAAAACATATTTTGTTCTTTTTTGACAAATATTTAATCTGCGGTCAAATATAAAATGTAAGTATATCATTCCAATAATAACCGTCTATGTTGCCATCTCGTTCTTTTCGCTAACTCTAATGGTAACAGCTGAAAATCAGTGTTTGCTTAACAAGCAAAATTATACGCTGAGCTGTGACCTTTTTGACATGCTGCAACACACACATGCACTACTTAGTCAGCTAAGCATTTAGTTCACGTTACCGTTTTAGCTGTTTAGTTATTATGTTATTTGCTGTCATAAGTTTTTATCTCTGTACTGTATGTGTGTGATTGAAGTTCTAAATAAACTGTTTATCTATCTATCTATTTGAATTAATACTTGGACTAAGTTTTAAAGCATCTTTTTTATTTTATCATATTAAAAGTAAACATGGATTTCCGCAAAGTAACGCCTGATTCTATTAATTAAACAAAAATGATTAATTACTATTCATAGGAAACACTTTTTTGAATTCCAGCCGTTCATAACACGCGAAGCATTAAAAATGCAGCTTCAAAAATTAATTCTCTTTCAATTACTTCGCTCACACTTTGTCGCGTCCGGTCCAAAGGAAAAGGTTCTTCCTGTGCGTTTTAAATTTAATTAAAATCTTCTAATTATATTGTACCTTCTAGGAAATTCATCAATTCCGTTCTGCTTTTGAACGTGATATTTAATGCATTATTTTTATAAGCTAACGTTTTAAACTGTTTTCCTTTTGCTATTTTGAAATGAGAGCAGTAGTAAACAAGTCTATTATTTTATTGTTTATAACTATTTACTCTGTTGCCTAGATACAGTAGGGATACCTCTCGAAGATGGGCAGCAGTGGATCAACATCTTCTGCGTTCACTAACCCGCCTGCCAAGCGTGCTGAGTTTGGCAAAAATCCCCTCATGATCTATACTCATAGATCCACGAGAGATCATCCTTTTTTCAGCAGTGGACATACTTCGGATGAGATGGTGAAGTATTTCATCAGACATTAACGTTACTTTAAACAAGCTTTGCTTAGTGTGGGGCTGGATGACTGGGACATAATTTTTATTTGATTATCCCACTGTATCTTAGTCTTATTGACATTGACAACCTTCGTGGTGCGGTTAGTTGTGTACCCAACTGAGACGCAGAAGGTCGCGGGTGCGATTACCGCGCGATACTAATATTTGTAAATCATCCACAAACATTTGTCTCGTGTCTGGGCATTTTCTTTGTATGACTACTACGTAACTACAAAAAATAAATTAAGCATTCTATAAATCACCCTAACACAATCTCTGCTTACTTCGAGTGGCCAGATGGTGTTTTGTAAAATGTCCAGCATTACTTTATTATTTATTTTAATTCGTAACTAGTCGCATTCGGCAGTTTTACCCGCGTAGTTTCCGTTCCCGTAGCAATACGGAGTAAATAAAATAAAGCCTATGTTACTCAAGGATAATGTAACATTCTAGGTGAAAGGATTTTGAAAATCGGTCTAGAACTTTTTGAGTTTATTCGTAACAAACATACAAAATACAACATACAAATCTTTCCTCTTTACAAGCTTTTATTTAACTTACCCTGAATGTATGTTTGTTCGCGGAATCTTGCAACTCAATTTTGAAGCAGATATCTTCAACCAATTGAGCTGAAATTTTGTATACATGTTTACTTTGGATGACAATGCATGGTCGGCTATGTGACGTCACTCTGAATCCAACATGGCGGAACACCCAAGATGGCGGACTACTTATTTTTAATGTACCCCTAAATTTTGGGTATCAAAAGAAAGGGCATGCTGAGATTAACTCAAAAAATGAAATTACGTCACTCTGAACCCAACATGGTGGAACACCCAAGATGGCGAACTACTTACTTTTAATGTACCCTTTTAATATTGGTATCAAATTTCCCCTTGCCCTTTCGGGCTTGCTGAGAATAACTCAAAATCTCAAAGACGTCACTCTGAATTCAACATGGCGGAACATCCAAGATAGCGGACTAGTTATTATTAACGCACTCCTATAATATGTGTATCAAATGAAAGGCCTTGCTAAGAGATACTCGAAAAATTAAATGACATCACTTTCAATTCAACATGGCGGTATAATCAAGATCTCGGGCTTATTCGAAAAATGAAATAACGTCACTCTAAATCCAATATAGCAGAATACTCAAGATGGCGGACTAGTTATTTTAAGATATCAAATAAAAGGGCTTGCTGAGTGTTATTTAGAAAATTATATGATATTACTCTAAATCCAACATGGCGGGCATGAGATGAACAGACAAGAAACCAACTATCCAGTGAAAATTAAAAAGTAAAAAATAAATTAAAAGTAAAAATTTAACAAACAAGCTTTCTAGAAATGAAAAATGCAATCAAAATTTTGTCTCCTAAGAATTTCAGCTAGATGTCGCCACTCGGTTCGAAACCGATAAAGGCAGTCAAGATTTTCGACCCGACGGTTAATTGCTCCGTGGCCGAACGGTTAAGGCAGCCTGCGTTGAAGGTGTTCGTCTGAACGTTACGGGTTCGAGTCCCGTCGGAGACAAAATTTTGATTGCATTTTTCATTTCTATAATGATACCTTAGTGTGGGTTTACACTTTAAATAAAAAAATTGCTTATAAAATTAACTAAAGCGACATCTCTTCACTGCTACTGACTACTTGTTGTCGGACAGTGGGCTGAGAATATCTCTAAGAATTTCAGCTAGATGTCGCCACTCGGTTCGAAACCGATAAAGGCAGTCAAGATTTTCGACCCGACGGTTAATTGCTCCGTGGCCGAACGGTTAAGGCAGCCTGCGTTGAAGGTGTTCGTCTGAACGTTACGGGTTCGAGTCCCGTCGGAGACAAAATTTTGATTGCATTTTTCATTTCTATAATGATACCTTAGTGTGGGTTTACACTTTAAATAAAAAATTGCTTATAAAAAATTGCTTATAAAACAAGCTTTCATTTAAAAGTAGTAAAAATAATAAAATAAACATTTTCTATGCGTATTTTTTAAGCAATTTTATCGCATAAATTGTGTAAAGACATTTTAAGTTGACATTGAACTCTAATGAAAAATGCTTATTATTATAATTTGTTAAGCTTTCGCGATTTGTTAACATATTTTTTAGTTTTAGTACGTTTAAATAAAAGCTTGTTTGTCAAAAAGTTTTTTTTACTTTTAATTTATTATAATATTAGTTTATATAATATTGCAAAGAGCATCTTGAGTTTCAGTTAGCTAAGCTAACAAGACGAAAGCTCAATGCGAAATATCCTCAGCGAATATTCGTATCCTTGTCTCGTTACAGGGCACCTTTGCTTACGAAGCTGAAAGTGCACTGAGCGTCAAAGAACGACATATAACGAGGTATAATCAGAAGTTGGAAGGCTGTACTTAAAGCTTATCTCGAGAATACGAAGACACTGGTATGCAAACATAGTTATTTACATCTAGCGCTGAAATTCACCAGAAATAAATAAACCTGGACATTTAATTCTCAACCATCCTGCCAAGCGTGGTAAGTATGGCAACTATCAAGGAGATTCATGAGGGAGGCCTGTGGTTCAGTAGTGAACATTTAATAGCCGAAATACCCCTCTAACAACAGCAATACCTCTCGATCGACGTTCAATAAGCACGTGCCCAACGCTGCATTGCATTGCGCCCGTCACCCTGAGACATAAGAGTTGAAAGTTCTCATGTGCTCGTAATTCCATCGGCCCCCTTACCCTTCAAACTGAAACACAACAATACAGACGTTACTCCTTGGTGTAAGATAGATGTATGTTGGTAGTACTTCCCCCGATAAACCCTTCGCAAAAAGTTCTATTAGTACTAAAGTCACTTAGGGACACTCGAGTTAAAGTTACGTTAAAAATTATTGCACAGAGAGGGACCGCAATGATCCACAACTATAAAAAGCTCCTAAACTTGGGATTTGTACGTGCGTTGAAGCGAATGGCTGCAAACCTGTCTCTCTGCTGTTAGGGCCGACGCTTACAAACAACTACCGTGACATGTAGAGGCTTCCTTATACCATCCGACACGATTACCGATTCCAATGGCATTTGCCGTCATCCCTGTAAAATACTGGTTTGTGCGGGTGTACCTCCGTGGCTCAGTGATCTAATAGCCGACTGATACGAAGTGGGTTCGATTCCCGCCACGGGACTAATGTTTGTAATTGTTCTGCATATATTTATTTATGTTTAAGTATGTATTTACAAAAAAATAAATCATCATCATCATCATATCAGCCGTAGGACGTCCACTGCTGGACAAAGGCCTCCCTCATTGATCTCCAAGTACTGCGGTTGGAAGCCCTCTGCATCCACCGCCGACCAGCAGTTCTCACCAAGTCGTCTGCCCATCTTGTAGGTGGACGTCGTACGCTGCGCTTAAAAAAATAAGTATTTAATTATTATATCAATCATCTGGTTTTCATAGTACAAGCTTTGCTTAGTTTGAGACTAGATGGTGTTGGGTGTTATGTAGTATCCAGCATTATTTATTTTAAATATTTATTAATGTGTTCCTTTTATACCAAGTATTAACGACTTTGATAATATTTTGGTTTAAATTAAATAGCTAAAGATCTATGTTGAAATATCGCTGTCTAGCGGATCTGGTTAAGTTAAAATCAAAAAATAAAAGCTGTAAATTGGGCATTCGAATAGGAATGGCAGGCAGTAGGTGTAGTTAAATAGAGAAGGGTTATTTGGAAAAACGACCAACGTCAATTTTGGTAAAAGAAAAAGAAAAAAGTTTTTTACAAAGAATAGCTACTTATGGATACAGAACGAGAAACAGGAAATTACTTATAGATGTAATCAGTGCCACATGCCAATAAGATAATTAAACTTTTATGAAAAATATTTTTAACTAAACATAAAATCTATTATCATTATCAGCTGAAGTAATTTTTACTCTGTATATCCCAAACACAGACTAAATTATGAATTAATGTACTGACAAGCTTCATTCAAACCCTTTCCAAAGAGCATAATTACCACAATACGTTCCATTGTAAAATCCGAGCCAGTATCCACTTAGCGCCGACGCGGAGCGCCCGCCGTATTTCGCGCCAAAACGCGCACCAAATGCGGTGCATAATCGGCGCGGCGTGAAACCATACAAGTGGATATGAATAACTCACTAATAATTGACTAAGCCCTCGGATAAGGAGAAAGCTACTACATGCAATATGGATAATCATTATGATATTTTTTTCGTCCCTCTGCTGGACTAAAGGCCTCCCTAAAATCCTTTTAATCGTCTAAATAATATAATATCTATATATAATCATAATCTAATATCAAGAGCGATGTCCCACCAATCTTCTCGGAAGGTGTAAAAACAAATAATTACTTATTAAATAAAAAGAAACAATAAATATATTTGTGTAATCTTGTGACTGAGTGGTGGCCGAGGTCAAGCCGAAGAAGTTGTGCTCGTCCGAAAGCGGCACGTGGTTCAAGCCCACGCGTGGTTTTCAGTAGTTTGAGCTGTTTTCCAAGAGATAATGTCATTACTCACTCTCTTAGGAAACCCTTCATCTTGATCTTGATAATTGGATCTTACTGTTGGGCAAATGCCTGCCTTCCTTCTCTCCACACTCTCCGGTCTTAGCTCGCCCAGTCAGTACACAATTAGACATCCAGTTCGTAGCTACCGTAAGTGGGCTTCATCATCATCATCACAGCCGTAGGACGTCCACTGGTGGACACAGGACCCATGGGTCTGCGCGTAACGATCATGAGGGTGAGGGGGACGCTGCTGATCTTCTGGAAGCATCCCTTAGCTGATTCTTACTGCTTCGATATGCAAGAGAGGAGAGTTAACATTTAAATTTCAGAACCCTACAGTATCCGTGTTCATTTTATTTTTAGTGATCGACAAGTGGGATTAATAAACTCAATTATCTTTTGACCCAAACAAATCATCAACTTTTAAAGTGACAGGATTTTATAGCGTACCTTTTTTATTTTACCAACGTTTCCCGACAGTGCTCTCGCGACCAAGAACGCTTAAATGGTTCGAAACGTATCGCGTACCTTTACGCGGTAAAATGCTGTAATTTTAAAACTAAATAATAATTGTGTTAACAAATCGCAAAATATTAACAAGTTATAGGATCATAAAGATTCAAAGATCGCACATATCGACCAACAGGATCATGTGATCCCGCAGTGCATCATACAGTCACGTGTGGAAGTGCTCTAGTCGTCTGACAGGCGGCTCTAAGGACGCCTCCTCAGATCTCAAAGGCGACACGAGAAAGCTTCTAAGTTTAACGGTAGGTGCCGATTTAGGTAATCGTTTGGACGCTGAACTACGTTTAGCTACCTACAGTCCCCGACCGCCACAGTGGCACAATACATCGCATCCGTGTCATAACGCCTGACGCAAAGATCGTGGTGTAATAAGTTTGACGTGTATATATGAGTGTAGCCGTGGGGTACCGGCTGTAGAATGTTACCCCTCCTCTCATGCCCGTGGTTGCAGTAAGAGCCTGCTAAGGGATACCTCCGAAAGATGGGCTGCAACGTCTTTCCTAGTATCAACATCCTTTACTGCGCTCGCCAACCCGGCTGCCAAGCGTGAGTGGTGAGTATGGCAACAACCCCTTATTCACGAGGAAGGCCTGTGTTCAGTAGTGGATCATTCTGCTGTCGGCGCCCCACAGTTAGCAAAGTAGGCAAAGTAACTTAATGCCTATCGTAAATTGCGAGCGAACGATGACACGGACCAAGCAAGCCGCGTCAGCAAGACCGCCCTCTAGTGTGCTACGTCACAATCCGTGCAGTAAATTTAGGTACGTGCTTGGTGTTCAGGTTTCCGTGCAGTGGGCACTTTGGCGGTGTTTTGTTTATGGTTAGTGGACACGTCGGCGCCGAGAAATGGTGCATTCAATGAACACCTCTGGGTTTTGCTGAGAAGGACTGCGGGCGGGCGCTGAGTTATTCACCGTGCGAGATATGCCCTGCAAAATAGCTGCATTTCAGGCAACTACGGGCAGTCACATGTTAGAAATTAACTACGTCATTGTAACCAGCCAGTATCGCTTTATGGTTTGTCAGAGCAAATACACGAGCAAACTGTGGAAAGTCAGATTCGTTTGCTTTTTATTATTTTTTATATCATCTTTTTTGTAAGCCGTGATTACAGAAAAGTTATTTATAGGTCGTAATTCTGTAAATACCTTCCTATTCAGCATGTCCAGTCTGTATCGAACCAACGATAGCAATATCGCAATGCGGGTCTAGTAACATTAAAACAACAATCGAGTTTACGCTTATGCATTAACTTTAACAACACACAGGGTTGCAACAGGCGTAATCTCGCGATCATACTGTCAAAGTTTGATTTTGTATTTGAATACGACTACGACATTAGAATTAACGTTTGACAGCGATGATTATGATCAATATTTCACAGGCGGTTCCTAAATTATAAATAAAAAAAAACTCATATCCTCTATTTATATACCAGATATAAAACAAAGTCGGGTTAGTTACACCACTTTTACTCGAAACATGCTTACTATCATCATCATCATATCAGCCCGTTGACACCCACTGCTGGGAATAGGCCTCCTCTTCAGCACGCCAACGTAAACGGTTCTGTGCAAGTCTCATCCACTGTCGTCCAGCAACCCTGGCTAGATCGTCCGCCCATCTGGCAGGTAGTCTGCCTCGAGACCGTCTCGCTTCCATCGTAAAACTATGAACAAAAATATACACACACATAATATAAATACATACATTATTCAGTATCGTCTCGCGTTCTCAACGTTCCCTAATACAAACATAGGTCTAACAAAGAGCTAGCAGTTCAGCAAACAGGCGAGCACTTGATCCAGATGTATCAATCCCCTAAGACGCGTGCTTCAAATCATATCAATCGCGATCGCGAGCCGGGCTCCGGAATCCCGCACTTGATCCGCATTGTGCCCGCGGCCCCATTCTGCATGCATTCCCACGCAACTCGGCGTTTTGTTCGGCGCTCGCCGTTTCATCTTTATAAAATGTACGAGCATTTGTTGTTGCTTAAGATTATACGAGGCTAGCCGCACTCCGCGGTTTCACCTGCGTAGTTCACGTTCCAGTGGGAATGCGGGGATAAAATATAGCCTATGTGTTACTTAGGGATAATGTAGCATTCTAATGAATGAACCATTTTGAAAATCGGTCCATTAGTTTTTGAGTTTATTTGTTACAAACATACAAAATACTGCGACCACGACCAGATGCAATCCGGTCGAAACGTGTGGATATAAAGAAAGGTATCCCGATAATCCAATATAGTAATAATGTTTAGGTTACGTCAACATTATCTTCCTGTCCTTATCTGCTTTCTTAATCGTCATTTTTAACCGACTTCAGACAGAAGGTTCCTAATTTGACATAGTGTTTTTAGGGTTCCGTGCCTCAAAAGGAAAAAAAAACGGAACCCTTATAAGATCACTTTTTTGTCCGTCTGTCTGTCAGTCTGTCAAGACCCTTTATTTCAAGAACTTGTAATGGTATCGAGTTGAAATTAAAACTATATACTAAAATCTACAGCCTCTTTATGCTGTAAAAAAATCAATATTCTAAGTTGAAACCTGAAAAAAGTTACGAACATTTAGGCCGCAAAATACGCATGTTGCGACATTCTCAAAGGAATCAATATTACTAGACCTATGAAATTTGGCAAGGTATATCCTCTTATACTGTAGATAGAGAGAAAAATCCAAAAACCCATTTGGAATGGGATCATAAACAAACGTCTTTAAAAAAGTACGAAATCAATCATCGAGGTTAAGCAACCCTACAGGTGGTCATAATGGGTGACTGAATCGTTTTGTTTTTTATTTTTTACCAAAATTTAAAAAACTTCTAAATCAGACCGGCTAATTTATAATGCTTATTATGTTCCTTCATACCTACGGAACCCTCGGTGGGCGAGCTCAGCTCAAACTTGTCCGGTTTTTTGTTTGCACCAAGTTCTTATAATAAAATTATGATAATGATAAAAAGTGTTTTCTACTAAATCTAACAGATAGAGCTGGCAAGCGGAGAAAGCAAGTTTGCAGAAGCTGGCAGATCTTGCGATACAAACTTGAAAATTGCAGTTAATAGAAGAATATGTATAGACAACTGAAAAAATTATAACGAACTCTCTAACTTGCGTTGTTTTTAGGGTTCGGTACCCAAAGGGTAAAAACGGGACCCTATTACTAAGGCCCCGCTGTCCGTCTGTCAGTCTGTCTGTCCGTCTGTCTGTGTCTGTCTGTCTGTTTGTCACCAGACTCTAATGAACCGTGATAGCTAGACAATTAAAATTTTCACAGAAAAATCATTTCTCTTACCACTTATAAATATATACAAATACAAAAAATAATAAAATAAATATTTAAGGGACTCCCTAATGCAACATACGTGACTCTGATTGAATCATCATCATCATCATCATCATTTCAGCCGTAGGACGTCCACTGCTGGACAAAGGCCTCCCTCATTGATCTCCAAGTACTGCGGTTGGAAGCCGTCTGCATCCACCGCCGTCCAGCAGTTCTCACCAAGTCGTCTGCCCATCTTGTAGGTGGACGTCCTACCCTGCGCTTGCCGATCCGTGTCCTCCATTCGAGAACTTTGCTGCCCCATGGGGCATCTGTTCTACGCGCTATATGGCCTGCCCATTGCCACTTCAACGTGCTAATCCGTTTGGCTATGTCGGTGACCCGAGTTCTTCTACGTATCTCCTCATTTCTGATTCGATCCCGTAGTAAAACCCCGAGCATGGCCATATAAGGCCAATAGTGAAGGACCACGTCTCGGTTCCATGTGTCATCACTGGTAACACACATTTGTTGTAGACTTTCGTCAAAATACGTTCGTTTGATTGAATAATGGTACGGAACCCTTCGTGCGCGAGTCCGACTTGCACTTGGCCATTTTTTTATAAATCATCGAGAGTTTATAATATTCACATTAGTTCCGCTGTCTGTGAAAAGGTTAGAGTTCTTCGACGAATATAAACCTCCACTAATATAATTTAAATTGTATGACGGCATGGAGCCCTCGCTGTTTTCACACTTCCAATATTTATAAGCACCACTGAAAGTACAAAATAAGGGCAAGTTAATTTTCCAGATTTTAAAGGGACTGCTTATCTATTTTACTTATCTTAAGTCGAATCTGAAAGCTAGTTAATATTAAATTCGGCAAGCCAAGTTACCGACCTTTTCCTAAATTATACGAAACACTCGTATATATTGTAAGGACTTTGCATCTATTATAGAAGATTTATACAGCGTCAGCATGATTACCAGTTGGTAATCATGCTGTACGGGACGCTGCAGTGCCTGGGACATTGTTAGATGGATTAGGCTTGCCCAGCACCTATACCATCCTCTCAGCTTATTCAGAGGAAAGAACAGGTACGTCAAATACGTACAATACGTCTGAAGCTAACTAAGCCGCGGGTTTCTTCACGATGTTTCCTTCACCGTTAAAGCACGTGTCAAGTGTGCACATAAATTTTTCAAGAAAGAAAAATCCATTGGTGCCCTGCCGGTGTCGAATCCACGACCTTCGGATAAGCCGTGTTGGCCGAGTGGTATGTACCTCCGACTTTCGTATATATTACGTAGGTACTAATACCGACATAAGAACACAACATCGTTGGAGAGACTAAAGCTCACCGTCTGCGCTGGCTTGGCCATTTGGAAAGAATGGGAGAAGATCGTATGGTGCGGAGTGCCTATCTAGGCTATCCTATAGGGCGCCGCCCTGTTGGACGTCCCCGGTACTGCTGGAGGGATGCAGTAGAGAGAGACTTTCAACAGATCTACAACAGAGACTGGCGCGTTCTAGCTCAAGAGAGGAGTAAACAGCGTCTTCTTCTGGTCGGAGGCCAAGACCCACTTGGGGTCGCTGAGCCAGCGGAGTAAGTAATACCGACATTAATTTGCACATCTATTATAATGCTGTGGGTGCCTCCGGATGATGGTCAGCAGCGTCTTTCCGCGTATCAACCTCCTATACTGCGCTCGCCAACCCACCTGTCAAGTGCTACGAGTATCGCAACAACCACCTCTTGATATTGGAGATCCATCACCTGCAGTTCATAATCATCCATAGCCTAAATCCAATCATGGGTGTAGGCCGCTTTGTCTATCTGCATGTGTGCCTGTCTGTCTGTCTGTCCGTATGTCTAGGGTATTTTGATAAAAAAAAAATCTTCCCCTTTAAAATCCAAACTGTACAAATCTGAAAAAATCAAGAATGTAGTTTTAACCACGAACTTTATAGGAAATATATAAATAATGGGCAAATCACACAGCATCATCTAGCCCCAAGCTAAGCAGAGCTTGCGTTATGGGTACTAGATGACTTAATACACTATACTACATAGATAGATATTTTTTATTATATATAGAAAAACATCAAAAATACCTTGAACAAATATCTACAGATCGTACAGACATTTGTTGCGAGACGGGAATCGAACCCGCAACCTCTGGCGTCGCAGGCGGACCTTCGCCCGCTGCGCCACATAGCTCTTGGAAAACTGATAAGCTTTTTTAGTTTTGGAGAAATTGACGCTCAAATAAGAGGTGCAAACCAAACATACCGGAATACTTTAAACCGAAACCTCAATAAATACCTGTTAATTACATATGTTTTGGTGAACGTTATAAACACACACACCAACTTCTAACAGATATGCGGGTAACTAGGAACCCTACACATCACGTGGTCTGACACGCACTTGGCCTTATTTATTTACCACTTCTTACAGTCGGGCCGACCGCATCTAGGTCTAATTATCGACCTTAAAGATGTCATCCACCCATCTAGCAGGCGAAGCTTTCTCTCGCTGCTTTTACTAGCACGGCTTGATTTTCATATCATTGACAATGAGCTCTACCTAACACGTTTTTGTAAAGGTAATTTCACTAGTCAGTATTTCCTGGATTCTATCTACATTACACCGGCCCACAATTGTTATATCGCCAAAGATATGAAAAATATATGGAAGCGATGTTCATTCTTCATCATTCATTAATTTCAGCCGCAAAACGTCAACTATTGAACACAGGCCTCCATTTCTCAGGGTTTTCTACTCACGTTTATTATACGTTGAAAATAGGTTTCTAACATGTGCAGGGAAGCTTTCATCAAGGACTGGAGTGTTACGCAGCACCTTCTTCTTCCCTTTCATGCACGCGCGTGGCACACTAGTTCAACGTAAGCGTAAAACTCCATTCCCTCATGAAAGTTCCCCTGGGAACTGAACACGTAGGAAATTTATTTTCAACGTATGATAAGCGTGAGCAGAAGAACCGCTTAACACTACAATTAATAGTGTAACTCACATTTTGAAAACATGTTTCTTCGTTACTAAAAGCTCGAATATTTCGGAAGCGCGAGCGAACAGCGCTTTCCAACTCATTCTACATCTTTGGTTTTCCACAATTGTTTCCGCAAATGCCCTCGGTTAAATATTTTTAAATGAAATCCCAACATGTGATAACTGCCAACACAGAACACTTACAGAGCCCGATACTACCCGCAGTGCAATAACCATTTCGGCTAAACTTGCGCCGTCTTGCTAACTTCTTTCGGCTAGTTCTGTGGTTTCCATTAACGCGGCCGAGAACATAAAAACAATCCCAGGATGGGATTTAAATTAATATAACTTATTTTTAGATTATATCAACATTTCGTACTGCACTCGACAACCTGCCTGCCAAGCGTGGTGAATATGGCAACTACCCCTCATGGATATCCATGTGGGAGGCCTGTGTTCATCATCATTTCAGCTGTAAAACGTCCACTACTGAACACAGGCCTCCCTCATGGATCACCATGAAGTGTAGTTGCTATACTCACCACGCTTAGCAGGCGGATTGGTGAGCACAGTTCGGGATGTTGATACACGAAAATTCGCTGCTGCCCATCTTCCGGAGGTACCCCTTAGCAGGCTCTTACTGCATCCACGGGCATGAGCGAAGGGGTAACATTCTACTCCCCACGGCACTAATAGTGGACACGTATTTTTCCTATAAAATCGACTTTAAAAAAGGAGGAGGTCCTCAAGTCATCTGTATTTGTTTAGAGCGAAAGATTAAAAACATTTTCATGTAAAACGTTGCCAAGAGGAGACCAAATGGCTTGCACAGTCAAAAAGTTATCTGATCTCAAGTGTACACGCCCTTTCTTTACAAACCCTGACTTCACAAACTTTACTTTTTCAAAATATGTGGCTCGTGATCAGTTTTCACTTACCAAAGACTGTTTGCTTGGTGACAAATGTCGCGGGCGCCGCGAGTTATGACGTCGATTGGTTCGGAGATGCGCGCGTGACGGACGCGGCGCGTCGGCGTGATGAAGGCCCCCGCGTTGAGCCGTCTATCATGCCATGCTGGACGAGGCTAGGAAATAGACGGGCATCCGATCAGTTTCCACTTGCCTAAGGATTGCGCGCTCAGAACAACCAAAGACGTTTGCTTGGTTACAAATATTGCCGGCACTGCGAGTGTGTTGGGGTTTTGTTGGTAATAAAAACGATGATTCCAGCAAGAACACACCGAAGCATTCATTTATTCAAAGAGGACAAACAAACCACCACCGTACATCCGCCTTTAGAGAACAACCCTTCAAACTCCAGTGACGGTAACTGGTACTAACTAATGGGTCTTCCAGTAAGGACTTCCGAACTTTGACAGTTGATAGCGGCCATCTTGTTGAAGCTACATTTGTCAAATTAGTTGTCATTTATTAAGTCTATTTTGCCGAATCACCATAGACGGATCCAGCATTCAACAACACGTGCAAATAATAAAATTATTTAATCAAAATGGGTGTTCTGTTCGGGCAACGTACCGCGCGCTTCGCCCATTTTACGGTCGCCATAATCGTCCTTCCGAGAGGACTATGGTATCGATAGGTCTTTCGAACAAATAAAAACTTTCGATGATATCTCACACACGCTTAGTTTTATTTAAATTTAAAGATAGGAAGCGCTTAATGAAATACCCTTTACTAAATGACTTTGACAATTGTCACTGGTTGACAGTTGCTTAGATTCAAACAGAGTGATAACATATTTTTTTAGTTTGAAAAAAACAGGATTTTATCGCGCACCTTTATTTTTATTTTCCTGGGGTTTGAACACATTTCAGCGTTCTTGGTCGCGGGAGGACTGATGTGCTGGGAGCTATCGCCGTAAATTGATGGCAGGATCAACGACTACCCTCAATTTGTCTTCAGATTCAAAAATGTCCAAGATCACACTACGACAAACTACACTGACGGTATCGGACTGCTGTACAGTCGGAACACAACGCACACGCTTATTAAACACAGGATTTCATGCAGAAGAGAGACGAAAACCATCTTCACGATTGAAATTTAGGTGTTATTTGATCTCAATCGCCTCTAGAACTATTCTCTTATAATAGTGGCGTTCTTTGGATATAATTTTTGGGTCATGTAGTTCTATCCAGTGGTTAGGTCCTGACTCCAGCAGATGTTCGGCAATCGCTGACCGCGGTAAAAAATCGGCAAGTCACAACAGACCGCAAGTGGCACGGATGATGATGCGATGCAGCGTTCAGGTACCGGTCAATATTAATTGGTTTTCGGTAGACACAATGCGCTAAGGAACCATCGAATCTCACCATCACTTTGACATCCAGAAAAGCTAAAAGCTGGACCTCTGGATGGAGCATTTTGTACGGAAGATTGATTTTACAGCCAACGGTATAAAGTTATGGAAACGTTCTGAACGAGTAGATGACGTTTTTTGCATAATGAAGGGAGGCGAACAGGAAGTCCACCAGTTAATAGATACATTGAGCGCTCCGGTTCACACATGAAATGGAGATGAATAGGACTTTAGCTTTTCTGGATGTCAAAATGATGGTGATTTCTCGAGTTCAGCTAGGCACAGTTTTTCAATAAGATTTATGTCATGAATTGTGCGAATGCTATGAATTTCTCTAGTGCCATGTTTCCTGGCACATACTTTACCATTTTTGCACCAAACATATTGGCATGATGTATATATTAACAGTGTTTTAGCATTAAATAGAAAGGTTTTCTGGTGCTTGGTGAGAGCCTCTCTTATGTAAATGCGACTGTCAGCCTTCTCTTTCGGAATGTCAGGAACCAGCAGACCTGCGGTGAGGCACTTGTTCTTGCCAGCTTCTATCCACTGCTGCTGGAGTACCTTCGACTTCAGTTCCACGATGATTGCTCCCGGCCGCTCCTTGGAACCTGGTAGGCACTGCGTAGATTGCACCTACTTGTCTTCAACGTTTAGCTATGATGCTACGTATTCTACCAGTTGTCCAACGAGCTTAAAAGAAAATTCTGGTATATGTACATCTATAGAAATATCTCTATAGATTTGTTTTTGTTCGTTAACTCTTGATTTTTATTTTCCATGTTTTTTATTTTGTTGTCCTGACTTCTAAAAGACTGTTCCATCGTCGATAATTGATCACTTAGTTATTCAAGCGAGTTCTCCAAATTCCCGATTTCTTCACGGAATTTTTTTTTGATCTAGCGGCTGATATCCTGTACTAGCTTTTTAGCATCGATGACTTGCGCATTTTCGTTCGAACCATTTTCATAGACCTCTTCATCGGCATCATCGTGGGGTATGATAAAGGAGAAAAAAAAGGCGAGAAACGTTTTTCAAGCAATCTTCGCAGCTCCATTCTATGCCCGGCGAATTACGGAGGGTATTCAGCTGTTTGTTGGATAGTTTTGAGCACGCAGGATCGGCATGAACCACTTTATCTCACCTACTGCACTCTAATCCTGGTAATTATTTTTTTATTTTATACACTGTTTGATAACCATGTTTGTAAACTAAGATACATATATTTACGATCAGTAAAAAGAACGCGTGACCTCTCGGTTCAGCGTAATGGTGGTAACTGAGTTACCTCTATGTTATCCGCCTAGTGCGGGCGGAGTGTCCCGCTGGTGTCGGGGCCCGCGGAACTGATCGGCGGTGTCGAAGCCCTAACGACGTTTGTTTAGTATTTCTTGCGATACGCAAGTGATCCCCTCCTGAGGGATAAAATATATTCATAAAATATCACTATAAAAGTTATGCATGCTTTCACCGTAAAACTTGAGATAAAAAAGGAGAAAAATATATTTTCGTTTCGTGGAATTTTCTTGTAGAAGTAGAAGTAATTCTTGAAGATCGTCTAATTTTCTTGAGATAAAATAGTTCGGTCTCGGCCGGCTCTTTTAACAATACTCGGAATGTATGGACGTCGAGCTACCGTTATGCTCTCTCAAATATTTGAACTATATCTATACTAACATTATAAGCTGAAGAGTGTGTTTGTTTGGGTAGACGCGCTTATCTCAGGAAATACTAGTTTGAATTAAAGTTATGTGGTTGTGTTAGATAGCCTATTTATTGAGGTAGGTTTAATGTAATGTTGTATAACATCACACTATGACCAATAGGAGCGGAGCTTCTATGAATAATGTTGCAAAAAGGTCAACAAAGTCAAAGTCAATAAGTGTTTATTCAATAGAGCAAAACGCTACTTAGAATAGTCAGTTTACAAAATAAAAAGAAACAGGTTTAAATTGAATAAAGCACATTATTGAAATCATTCGCTTCGGAAATCTTTTTTTTAAGTGAGGGAAGGAAGCGAACAAAAAACCTCACTCTCACTTATATTCATTGTAACAATATGCTTAATTTAATGTCTTCAAGGATATTGGATGATTTGGATATTGCAAGATGACATCATTTCTTATCGCGGTTGAACCGAGCAACACTTGGTCAATTCAGTAAACGGTATCCTTGAAGCCCCTGATTTACTGACTTCATTGTCGTTCTCTCTGCCATACAAACTGCCCAGGGCTTCGAGGTTCAACCTTTTTCGTCTGGATGGGTTTAAATCCAATCTTGGACACACCCTTAACAAGAGTCGCAAGGCAGTATAACCAGTATAACGCGGTCAGCAAATCTAAAAATGTAGACATATTTGCTGACAATGTGTCTAGGCTCAAGACCCACTTTAAAAATAAAGATATTTCTTGCTCCTCGAATTGTTAATATCTAATTTTAATATTAAATTGTACATAATTTTATTTAATTTATTTATTTTGTTTTAATTTTTTTTACCATATCTGCATTTATTTATTGAATTTTGATTTTATTTAAGTGGAAATGAATTGTCTTTACATTTTATCCACACGTAGTACGTTACTCGCCTATGATTATTTGATGCATGTTGTTATTATTGTTACCTATAATTAAACTAGCACTTGACATGCATTTTATTAAGGCAACTCTAAGCTAGTTTTAGTGTACACTATGTTGGTGATCAATAAATTAAATAATAAATAAATAAATATATTCGGGTTTCTTTTGTGAGCTTTTTTTGCGTGCGCTGCGTAAACGGTGAAACTTATATTATTTATTATGTATTATGGAATTTTTCATCTTAAAAAAATCAAAAAAAGGTCCGCGACTTCAAAACCATTATAACAATAACAAATTAACATTGAGGTAAAAGTAATTAAAGCCCTGTTGGCGGAGTGGTATGTACCCCCGACCTTCAATCCGAAGGGTTCCATACTGGCCGTGCACCAATGGATTTATTTATTATTTCAAGAAATGTAAGGAAAACATCGCGACAGTACCCGTAGATTAGTTGGTTTCCAACTTAATGACCTGTTGTTTCCTCTGACAAATAGCAAATTTAGCTGAGAGATTATTATAAGCGCTAGGCAAGCCTAATAAATCTATCTTACAATATCCCAGACACTGCAGCGTCCTATACAGATGTATAAATTATCTGCAATAAATGCAAAGGCCTTATTTTTTTAAAGTATGGAGGAGTGGACTATTATAGAAACTTGTGTTGTTAAGCACCGGTGATAATAATTTACTATGAATCAGACGTTTTTCTAATCGATACGTTCATTAGTTAGAAAATTGTTTCAACCCCTTGACTTTCAACGACCTCTAATTTACTAATCATGCCCTAAAACCGGCATTATCCAGTTCAATGGCGAATACAGCTGCACAGTTTCTGGCCTTTGATTGCGACAAATGGGGTCACTAATTAAATCCCAATTTTTATGTCCGATTACCCTCCCCGCCAGGCTAATGAGTCGATTAATTGTCATTCCATGCGATTTGCCATCGACTGGCAGGGGCCGGGGAAGTCCCGCGGTGAAATGCTAGGATTCGATTTTTGTGAGAGAGACAAGAGATCGGAGTGTTTTAATAGACATTAAAATACAGCAGGTTCATGAGTCGTCTGTTTTTTTGTTTATTAACTCGGAACTCCGTTGTTTAGAAACCGATTTGCAAAATTATTTTTAAGTTCGAATAATAACACTTCGAAGTACATAGGTCTATTTTTTCTCAAAACTCAGTTCTGATGATGAGTTCATGAGGAATCGAAGGAAGTAACCTCAAATATTATTGTAGAGAAACGTTATAGCGGTATAAGGTACATCACAGTACCGGACTGGATTATGTGCCGAAAGAGAGACATACAAGCAGCAGTAAGTACTTTTTCATACAATAGTCTTTTTTAAACTTTCGCGATCACGACACATTATTAACACATATTTGAACGGGTATTTATCGCGCTATTTACCTTTATTATTGCCCGACGTTTCGACAGGATTGCACCCATCGTGGTCCCGGGAAGACTGACTTTTTCATACGACTTAATGACGAGACCAGCTGAAGGCAGTAACCTCTACCTTATACAACTGCAATACCACAGTGGTCACGTTCACGAAGCACGTGATCAACGCTGCATTGCACTGCGCCCGTCACCCTGAAACATACAGTTGTAAGGTCTCATGTGCCCGTCATTTAACCGGTCCTTTTATCCTGAACACAGAAATGCAGACATTACTGCTTGGCGGCAAATAGGTATGGTGTACTTCCCCGGGTGATCTCTTCACAAAAAGTTCTACTAAGTATACTTCTGATTAGCTATGGGCTATGCATGATGCCATGGGGTGCCGGCAGCAAGAGCCTGCTAAGTGATACCTCCGGATGGGCAGCACGTTTTTCCGTGTATCAACATCAACGCCAACCCACCTGCCAAGCGTGTTAAGTTTGGCAACGACCCCCTCACGATTACACTTGGAAATCCCCGAGGCCTATGTCAAGATGTCCTACGGCTGAGATGATGATGATGGCTATAAACTAATCAAAAGTAGGGTCGGGTGCCCGTACTGCGCTCGCCAACCCGCCTGCCAAGCGTGGTGATTATGACAACTACCCCTCATGGAGACCCATGTTCCCTCATGTTCAGTAGTTCAGTACTAGTAGTAGGCCTGTGTTTAGTAGTGGAAGTTTTTAAAAATAATGGTGATGATGATGTGGATGATGATTATGATGAAGTAAAAGTAGAACGTAAGCTCACACGTCTTTCCTCCGCACCAGTACCCCCGCGAAGAAACTCCAACAACAATTAACACCCGCTTAATCCCCCAGTAACATTTGAAAGGAAGTTTTCAATCGCCTCGCGAGCTAACTTGCCTCTGTGGCGAGATCAAAGGTTCTTTGCAAACGGCTCATCAGTGTTCCTTCACGACACATTTTCGCTAATTTACTTTTGAACTTTTACGACCTATGTGGCGTAGTTGGTTTTATAGGCGGCTGAGATGCAGGGAGTTGCAGATTCGATTCTGTCTAAGGAAGAACATTTGGTTTTCTCTGCAAATATTTTCTGATCGCTTCTTACGTGATACGTGATTTTAATGCGGGTTGGCGAGCGCAATACGGGATGTTGATACACGGAAAGACGCTGTTGCCCATCTTCCGGATCTAACCCTTAGCAGGCTCTTACTATGTGTATGAGAGGAGGGGTAACATTCTACTGTCCGGCACCCCACGGCGTTTCTTTGTGTACCATAAAGAATTTAAGATGATACTGACATCTCCTCAACATTCCTAATGAAATGTTTACTAGGTTAAGTAGGTTGGTCCTTGATTTAATAAATTGATGACACAAAGACAAATACCCTCTCCTTGTCCCAGTGGAGTTAGTATTCCGAAGGGGTAAGCCATTTGATTCTCTTAGCTGAGATTAAGCTAGCTTTCGTGGGAGGGAAGTAATCGGATTACTGTTATTTGTTCTGTGGTTAAACAGAGTTTTTTCCACACAATACCAAATTAAGTAGAGCCCTTAGTTAAGCTGTACTTACAGAGAGGGGCGAACACAAACTATTTTAATGCTGACTAGTTTGGGAAGAACATTGGTTTAGGTAGTTGTATTATGTAGTGCTATGAGGTAATGCCGTGGGGTGTCGGCAGTAAAATGTAGCCCCTCCTCTCTTGCCCGTAGTTACTACGGGCACGTAGTTGCAGTAAAAATCTGCTGACGGATATCTCCGGAAGTTTGGCAGGAACGTCATTCTGTGTATCATATGAACATCCGGAACTACGCTCGCCAACACGCCTGCTATGTGTAGTATGGCATCAATCTCTCATGATTGAGATACACAAAATAATATACGTAGAGATACATGAGGGAGGCCTATGTCCAGCAGTGGACCTACGGCTGAGATGATTATCTTAGTATGATGTTGCAATTTATATGATTTATCTCTCATCAATATTCGATCACTATATCTAGTCTGCCTAAATATATAATCTATTATTATATTGTACATATATTATATATACATATATTGTACATATATTGTACAATATATCTTAAATATATTATTATATTGTACACGTAGGGTCTCCAGCGGCCGTTTGGTATAGTTGATCCATAGGTTCCCGGTGTAGAATCCCTGACAATACGCTTTAAAATTACTAGCTTTTTAAAGCGTATTGTCAGGGATTCTGACTAAGCTGAGAGGGTGGTATAGGTGCTGGGCAAGCCTAATCCATCAAGCAATGTCCCAGGCACTGCAGCGTCCCGTACAGCATGATTACCAGATGCTGACGCTTCATAAATCATCTTTAATAAATGCAAAAGGCCTTACTTTTTTTACATTTAGCAGCTTGCATGTTTCAAGTCAGGGGTTTTATCATTTGCAATTCGTTTTTTTTTTCACTATCATCTCAGCCGTAGGACTGCTGCCCACGCCCACTGCTGGACATAGGCCCCTCATGGATCTCCGAGATCATGAAGGGTTGTTGCCTTACTGCCACGCTTGGCAGGCGGGTATGCGAGCGCAATACGGGATGTTGATACACGAAAAGACGCTGCTGCCCATCTTCCTGAGGTATCCTGAGGTAGGTAAAATAGGGGCAACATTCTGCTGCCGGCACTCAACGGTGGTTTTTATTTAATTTAAATAATTATCGAGTGATGTGGGGAAGCCTTTGCCCAGCAGTGGGACACTTACGGCTTTTTTTTATAAGAATTATTTGCTCTATCTCTCCAGTGTTGAAACGCCTTAAGTATGTTAACACCAACGAGCTAATATATATTTTTGTTCCGGCAAAACAACAACGCAGGCTAGTTTACTGCGTCCATTACCCGGAGCCCCGGGCGGCAACTTTGCATGTACACGGATACCTGCACTGGCGCTAAGGACCGACGCGTACTGTGAGGTTTATATTACAGGGCGTTATATAAACATGATTTCATTTTGAATAATAAAATATTAAAATCATGTTATACAAGATTGCCGTGGGGTGCCAAGAGCCTGCTTAAGGATACTACCGGAAGATAAGCAGCAGCGTTTTTCTGTGTACCTACATACTGCGCTCGCTAAACCTGTCAAGCGTGATGAGTATGGCAACAATCCTTCATGATCAGTACTTGGAAATTCATGAGGGAAAACTGTCCTGCGCCAAGGGATAGCAAACGGAAGATGTCAATACAGAATACATAGAGTTAGGCTTTCCTCCGTCGACCGAGACACGTTCTCGGCTTGCCCGTTGACGAGCTCACCGCCGCTAACCCGGAGGTGACGTCAACCAGTCCCACATTAGCTGCTAGGCACACATTCAATAACCGGTCCCGCCGGCAGGGCCGAAGAATACACTCTTCCGTCTTAAGGTGCAGTTTTGCACCTGGACGTTAACCATCACTACACACAAAAATCTGGCAACTGTCCAAGCCGTGGTTCGAACCTAAGTGGTGCCCTTGAGCTTGTTGCCCCAACATAACTTTTGCGGCTGGGTGCCTTCTGCGGTCAACAACATTTATATTGTCATTTCGAAAAAAAAATAGAGTTAGAAGAGGTACACTGCAACGTATGTACGGATACCTTTTACTACCACTACGCCTACGCTTAATAAATATAAAGCTTGCCCACACATTAGTAATTCACACAATATATTCTGTATAATGAGTCAACAACCCCCCTTATGATCAGTACTTGGAGATTCATGTGAGAGCATTCCCTTAGTGGACGTCCACCGGCTTGACGTGGAAGCATGTTGCGCGAGCTTGCTGGCCCTGCGCGCCGCGCCTACGTGCACGCTAGCACGCGTCCAGCGCATGATTTATGCGGCCCGCTGCCCACTTCTCGGCAACTTTTGATTTGTTACAATAAACTCACCTCTTACCGTACAAACACGGTGCCTATACTTTCGAAAAAAGGCGAGACTGTTTCTTTAACTTTTGAGTAGATTCAAATTCAATTCAAATTCAATTGTTTTATGCAGTGCGGCCGGGACCTTATTGACGCGTCATAAATTACAAAATAAAACAACAAAATTAATATAATAAAGCACATAATTGAACCTGTTTACATCAGATGGTACGCGAGTAAAGTATGACGAGTATAATTTTTTGATTAATCGTAAACCAAACACATTAAATTAATAACGACTACTTGCTACTGATTAGCTCATTTAATAAAAAAGTCGGTTAATTCCTTAAAAAAAAATACTTTTCTGCAGATCCCAGGTCCGAACTTTTTTATTTTTTGATGTCAAATATCTATAGCCGCACGTAAAACCAATTTCTGGCGTGGCGACGCATGCCGTGGCGACGCTATAAGATAGTACTGTACTGTTTTGTACTGTACTTTACTGTTCTGTACTGAAAATGATGACTTTATTTAGTCATCATTTTCTGGAAAAAAATAGTAATATTTTATTTTATCATTATGTCATAGTTAGTTCCTATCGTAATTAGTTTCTTTCAGCATATTACTTTTAAAAAATAATGTCACATCTGCCAGGCGTCCCGGGTCAGCTCACAATTTTTATTTTATTGACAATAGTCAAGCGTTTGGCCACCATCTAACTTGAAGACGAGTTAGGTTGCGGACTAAGGTGGAGCGCGCTTGCCTAGAAATAATTATTTATTATATGTGAGTATTTACAATTAAGTTTTAATAGTAATTAATGATAGGTACGCCAAAACAGAAGTTTTAAGTACTTGGAGGCTGGATGACCAGATGGTTTGCAATTTCAAGCATTAAAAAAACCGGGCAAGAGCGAGTCGGACTCGCGCACCGAGGGTTCCGTGTCCTCATACAATATAATATATGACAAAGGCGGTTTTATATTTGTTTCAGAACCTT
Organism: Pasiphila rectangulata; assembly: GCA_963082625.1. Taxonomy (NCBI): domain Eukaryota; kingdom Metazoa; phylum Arthropoda; class Insecta; order Lepidoptera; family Geometridae; genus Pasiphila; species Pasiphila rectangulata. Next base: position 23,200,595 of record OY720238.1, on the reverse strand, counting down.
GACAGCGCCATCTCTTGTCTGATAGCGGACCTTATGTAGATTTTTTACACTTTCGATGATTTCTAAAAAAGTATGCTATGTAGAGATATTGTAATAAATTTCCTCTAATCTTTACATACACTAACTTCTAATAGCAATATAAGTTTCAGAGGTTTATCTCCGCAAACTTCGGAGATAAGGGGGGGGGGGGGGAACGCTATTTTTTTCAACATTTTTGTAAATAACTCAAAAACTATATGACTTAAAGGAAAAATAAAAACTGTTTATTAATGTGCAAAAGAATACCTTTCATATGATACCCCACACCACCTAGTAACTTTCCAAAAATTTTGAAAACCCCCCTTCAACCCCCCTTGTCTAAAAAACTATGCAAATTAGAGAGTTCGCTACAATTTTCCTATAAAGTTTAATGGTTCAATGGTTCAATGGTTCATTTATTGGTAAAATTAATATAGTTTTACATGTCAAATAGTAGATAATTAAGGTACAACTTAATTATAATAATACACTAAAATACATCATAATATATTAGCAAGTTACATAATTAATTATAATATTTTAATGATTAAATTATACATTTTAACTAAACATGACACCAATGAATAAAATTGAATAATAATAATTATGTCAAATTATGAAAGTAGCAATATGGAATAAGAATATAATATCATGTCAGGAATTCGTCAATCCTGTAGAAGGATTGCTTGATCAGCCAGTTCTTTAATCTATGTTTAAAGGATTGCGTTGATTTAGCACTAGTGATCGTGGTTGGGAGACGATTGTATACCGCTGGCCCTACAACATGGATCAGTTTCGAGGTTTTAGTAAGGCGCCGTTGCACGGCCTTCAGTTTCTGCCTGTTCCTCGTCATGTAGGCATGGCCATCACCGAACTTAGCGTACTCACTAAGGTGGTTACGGGTGTACATGGCTGCCTGCAGGATGACCAGGCAGGGTACTGTTAGTATTTTCAGTTTTATAAAAATAGGGCGTGCGGGAGTGTCCCACGGAACGCGGACTATCGCTCTCACAGCTCTCTTCTGCATTCTGAATGCTCGCTCCCAATCAGCGGCTTTCCCCCAAAGCTCAACGCCGTACTGAAGGAGCGAATGAACAGAAGCGAAGTAGCAGCTCCTTGTCATGTTCTGGTCCAAAGTCGAGGACAGCCGCCAAAGCGCAAAGCACGCCCGACCTAGCCTATCACAAAGCTTGTCAATATGGAGCTCCCACGTCAGACCATCATCGAGCTGGAAACCTAGAAAATTAGCTGACTTAACTTGGTTGACACGCTTGCCACCCAAGCTCACGCTTAAGGATCTCTGTGCGCGCCCGACTAGGTTAAACACCATAAAATTAGTTTTTGTGACATTCAGCAGGAAGCCATTTATTCGGAACCAACTATTTAGTTTCTCCGCTTTACATACACTTCTATTAATTATAAAAGTATGACGGGTTTATCTCTGCAAGCTTCGGAGATAAGGGGGGGGGGAACGGTCGTTTTTTCGACATTTTTGTAAAAAACTCAAAAAAAAATACGGCTTAAAGGAAAACTAAAAACTGTTTGTTAATGTGCAAATGAATACCTTTCATATGATACCCCACATCACCTATTAACATCACAAAATTTTTGAAAACCCCCTTTCCACCCCCCTTGTCTAAAAAACTATGCAAATTAGAGAGTTCGCTATAATTTTCCTAGAAAGTTTACATACACTTCTATTAGTTATAAAAGTATCACGGGTTTATCTCTGCAAACTTCGGAGATAAGGGGGGGGTCGTTTTTTCAACATTTTTGTAAATAACTCAAATACGATACGGTTTAAAGAAAAACTAAAAACTGTTTATTAATGTGCAAATGAATACCTTTCATATGATAACCCACACTGCCTAGTAACTTCACTTAAAAATTTTGAGATCCCCTATCCGCCCCCCTGCAATCAAAATAAGAATATTTTTTAACATTTTTATATATGCTATATTAGTAAAAAAGTGTTGTCTTTCACCATTTTAAATTTCAAGACGATAGCATCAGTAGTTCTCGAGATATCCATGTGTGACAGACAGACAGACAGACAGAGTGATTCTGAGGTATAAGGGTTCCTTTTTACCATTTTGGTCCGGAACCCTAAAAAAGCGTATCTTCCGTGCACACCTTTCAAACAAAAATTTGTTTCAATTGTTTCAGTAGTTTGGGTACTAAAATGACACACCGACAGACACACACTACGTAGCGTATACTACAGATACACTACGTTAAACTATCAAATGTTAATTTAAATGTTGTTAGAACCGAAATTGATAGCGCCAATCAAAATGTAATAAAACATTTATAACGCTGTGTGGCTTGCTTGCAAATTGGTTTTGAATAATATATTAAAAATAGAGATACAACACAATGCAAACTAATAAAAATCGGTCAAGTGTGAGCCGGACTCGCGAACGAAGGGTTCCGTACCAATATTTGGCAAAACAACTACTATACGTCAAATGTTTAACTAAATATTCTGTGAATATTTCAGGCATCTACCATAATATCGAGCACAAAGTTGCGTTTGTTGTATGGCTCAAATATTTGGTTTATTTAAATTTAATTATTTATTTTTAAAGTGCATATATAACTAAATATTCTGTGAATATTTCAAGCGTCTACCTGTTGCCGGTATTAATATCGAGCAAAAAACGGTAAAAAACTCACTTTTGTTGTATGTGTGCCCCTTAAATATTTACTTATTCTGTTGTTATAGCGCAACAGAAATACATCATCTGTAAAATTTCAACTGTCACGGTTTATGAGATACAGCCTGGTGACAGACAGACAGAAGGACAGCGGAAGCTTAGTAATAGGGTCCCGTTTTTACCCTTAGGTTACGAACCCTTATAAAAAAGTAAGGGCTTATGCATATGCTTATGCACCGCCGTTGGGTGCCGGCAGTAGAATGATATTCCTCCTCTCATGCCCATGGATGCAGTAAGAGCCTGCTAAGGGACACCTCCGGAAGATGGGCAGCAGCGTCTATCCGTGTATCAACATCCCATACTGCGCTCACCAACCCGCCTGCCAAGCGTGGTGAGTATGGCAACTACCCCTCATGGAGATCCATGAGGGAGGCCTGTGTTCATCAGTGGACATTTTATGGCTGAAATGATGGGACTCTGCATGGCCTGGGACATTGTTAGATGGTTAGATGGATTAGGCTTGCCCAGCACCTGTACCAGCCTCTCAGCTAAGTCCTTTGGCCGAGTCGTACTAACCCCCGTCATTCTATCCTAACGTCGAGTTCAATAACGGCCGTGCCAATGGATTTTTCTTCAATGAAATAAAGTATTTGCACTTTTAATGCAAAGAATAAAACGTTCATAATTTAGTATTCCTTCAAAATACTACGCTGGAGTAGGAGAACTTTTTGTGAAGAGTTCACCCGGGGACGAACGACGAAAGAACGGGTCAATACGTCTGAAGCTAACTAAGCCGCGGGTTTCCTCACGATGTTTCCTTCACCGTTAAAACACGTGTTAAGTGTGCACGTACATTTTTCAAGAAAGAAAAATCCATTGGTGCACGGCCGGTATCGAACCCACGACTGGATTTTTGGATTCCGGTCGTGGATTGAAAGTCGGGGGTACATACCACTCGGCTAACACGGCTTTCGTTGACTTAAATCTCTTCATATCTGATCACATAGTAAATGTATTTATTAGTGATAATAGTAAACTCGCGTGTCATCTGAAATGAACCGATTCAAATATGTGCTTTATTCTATTAGTTTGTGTTGTTTCATTTTGTTATTGCCGTGCCGTGCCGGCAGTAGAATGTTGCACTTCCTTGCTTTCCCGTGAATGCAGTAAAAATCTGCCAAGGGATACCTCCGGAAGATGGGCAGCAGCGTCTTCTGTGTATCAACATCTCGTACTGCGCTCGCCAACCCGCCTGCCAAGCGTGGTGAGTATGGCATCAACCCCTCATAATCAGTACTTGGTGATCGAGGGAGGCCTTTTGTCTAGCAGTAGATGTCCTAGGGCTGGAAGAGAAGATGAGATTTTGTCATTTATGTTATGATGACGCATCAACAAGGTGCATGCGCCGCACTGAATAAATTATTATTTTGATTTGATTTCATTTATTTTGTCCTTTGATCGTCCGTAAAAAATGCCAGAAGCAATATCTGCTATGAGGCGTAATCACAGCACATGAAGATGTGTCCGGAGGGGCGGCGTTGGCACCCTACCGCACCGCTCCGTATAAATCTGAACATTTTTCCAACAAGAGCTGAATTCAAAGAAGTTTAAAAGTTTCAAACAGTGTTGATACATGTGATGGAGCTCAAAACTTTGCCGATCCTTTTTCTACGCTTTTATTTTAATCTTGCTCTTATAAAAGGTTTATAAAAAACGCCTTCTACGGCACTTATTGTGTGAATAATTTATGTTGTATCGATACGATTTATGAAAATTCAAGTGATTTTACAACAAAGGGCTTGTACTTTCTGATTGGGCAATGTTACGGGGTCGTTGCTTGTAGGTTATTCGAAACGGTATCTCGGCTTTTAGTGGTTCATTTATAAACTATTTTTACGATGGTTCGGTAATAAATTCTTGATCGTTCTTTCCAGAACTTGCCCGCAAACTGTAAAGTAATCCAGCTTATCTAACGGTCCATCGCCCGAGAGGATAGGGAATAATTTTGGCTGTATTTATATTAAAAATGTTCGTCGTGGCGCGGGAAGAATCACTCTGCCCTAGGGAGCACCAATACATCCCTTATCAGTCCCCCAAGTTATTGCCGCTCGCGGCGAAAAATGCGAGGTGCGTTCCGGTAATTTTTCACGCCTCTGTTCCGAACTCGACTTTAATAAGACTTGTGGAGTTAATTGGATGAATTCTTTATGTTGTTTTGTTACGTTCTTCACTTTAAAGTTTTTTCTTGGAGGAATTTGACCTAGATAGGCGCTTGTTTGATTAAGTTGCATAGTGAGTCACTCATATTTTCTTCTCAACTTTGGAACGTGAATTATATTATGATGAAGTTTTGTGAGGATGTGACCACTTAAGTATGAGACTCAAACAACTTATATTTTTGTCAAAATAGTCTACTACGAATCTTCCATCTCGTTGTGCGTTTCAAACCCTTTTATATTGTAAGTGGATCTGTTTATGTTTTGTTATTACAAAACTATGGAAACAACTGAATGAATTTCTCATTTCAACGCACTGCGAATTTTGTTAAAAAAGCTATTAAAAAAGACTTTTTCCAGTGAAAATATCCGCTAACATTTTCTTAATCTCAGAAAACAAACGCTTTGAAAATCGCGTATATTGTCAGATTTTTCAAGAAATAAATCTCAATTAGCAACGAGTTAAAAACTTAAATGGAAAGATTTACAAGTTCTCAATCAGAGCCTTCTTAATGGAGCCACCGCACCCGCAGGCTGCCAGCTATACATCTATACATCTAAGTGGGTAAGTAGGCAAGGCACTAGTTGCAATAATCTTGGAGAACCCTTCGATCCATCAACTCGAAACAGCTTTGAAGTTTGCACAGAGCAGAGAAGCTGAGAAAAACGGATGTGAAATGGTTTGTTAGCACTAAAGGTTAGATCATTAGATGTGCCCTGATATAAAAACTGAGGCATTGTCTTTATGTGTGGTAACAATAAGGCTGACGCACGCACATTGATTTTGCCAATAAACCAAACTGTTATTCTTACCATCTATTGTGCAATCATATCGTATGAATTTTCGTGAGAAAAAAACACACCACGTCCGGCTAACACAGTGTTTTGATTCCAAATAAGCGAACTATCACATTTCGTGTGAAAGAAAAACGCCGCGGTCTTATTTCGGTAAGGGCGTATCTAACGATTTTAAATGTTGGTTAGCACTTTATTCTTACCTATGGATAACCGGTAACATTTTTTTAAAGTAAGGCCCTTCACATCTATTATACATGGTCTATACAGCGTTAGAAACTGGTTATTCATGCTGTACAGGAGTCTGCAATGCCTGGGACATAACGAGAACATTGCCCGGGACAATCAACGCCCTAAAGCTGTAGGCAACGTTTTTTGCCTAGGCCATTGGGTAGTAAGGTCTAGAGCACACTGCGTTCAGCGCTCTACGCTCGACCCGAACAATTAAAACGGAATCCCATTGTGAAACTCGGAAAGCACTAAGCTCAAGATAATTGGCATAGATTGTCTCCAGCATTGCCGAAGTTTAAAGAATTGACTACAGTTATCTCGCAAGGGTTAATGTGGGGGCAATTAAAGTTGCTAAACCCCTTTGGAACATCTAATCTGGGCTTCAGTTTTTATTGGCTTGAGGAACTGGAGATATTGCTCTGTGCGGGGCATGTGCACTCAGAAACTAGGCGAAAACATTGACATAGATAGCCAATTATTTGTAGGTACCACGTGCTCTGTCGGTGAAGGAAAACCTGTTCTTTCCTCCGACTAATAGCCGACCTAGCTGACAGGATGTTATGGGTGACCAAGTCATCCCAAACAGTATGAATAGTTGTTCTGGACACTGCTTATATCGTCTATAATAGATGTTAAAAACTCTACCATGTTCTATGCCATAATGGACCAAAGGGATTTTTCTAAACTCTGTTGTCTTTTTTCTAAACATGTCCTAAACATGTTTGTTGCTTGAATTCTACAAGCATGTTTGTAAGAATCGATGTTCACAACTGATAACTGTCTCTCGCCTTTGATAGTACAACGCCAAATATGAAATATTTTAGGCGGGATTGTTGTAGACAAAATAAATGACATTTCCTCTCTATTGGGGTATGTCCTCGATGCTGTTAGGCCAACTGAGCCATCCAACATCCACAATCAGCTTAATAGCGGGGTAAAATTCCCGCCATAGGAAATAAAAAAATCAGATAATGATAACTATGATTTTATTTAATAATTTTATAGTTCTTATTGTAAAAGTGTACCCAAATAATTGATTCGTCTTGTCGATGTACTTATTCAAACTATAGTAAATTATTAATTATACGTAATACATAGCTAAATTAGCACTCATTTGTTCGAGTAACAATAAAGTGTAAGTACTAAAATTAGTGTCGTCGGCAACACAAACGGCGGAAGCGCAAGTTGTTCGTACACTCGCGAGCATCCATAGGCGCCATTATTTGACTAGAGACTTAATGAGTCCTTTTGATGTCGTCCTTTTGTTTGAGTTTGAGGAGCAAGACATCAGAATTTACGCGGCTCGACGTGATTATCAATAAGGAGCAGGATTCGGGGTTGTTGTAGAAAGGATTTCTGAGGGAGCAATTAGATTAGAGGGAAACTCTGGGATGAGTTTCTGAGTTTTAAAAGGCAGGAATTTCAGTGAGAACCTCCGTTTTGATGAAGGTTATTGAATTGAAAAGATTTGTTCTTTTGATCAGACATTAAAACGAATTATACCAATATAATAAACTTTTTTAAACGTACTGAATTTTAGGTACATTATGGTAGAAGTTGTTGGTAAGGTACCGGGTCTTAAGAGAGCCGAGGACGGTAATCATCAATACACACGTGTATCATATACATATATATATATATATATATATATATCATGTGATTTGTCCAGAATTATTTATTATTATTCCACATCATCATACGACGTTTTTCAACACACTTGTAAACAAAATAATAAGTACTAAAATTATTTTGCTTCATATCTAGTACTTGTAGACATTTTAATTAATAAATAACTATAATTTCAACAGTAAAAATGAATTGTGAAAAATTTTTCGCAATGGCGGGAAAAAATAATCAGTTTTCCTATGCGCGCGCATCTAACAATAACGATCGGCCATAGACTAACAGAATGAGGTTTTTTTTTTGGCTTTTCGCGGATAGCGTTTTAGCCACGTACAAAATGGGAAATTCAAAGTTTTCTTTATTATGGAGAAAACAAAAGTTATATTTGGGTGAATGTTGTTTTTGTTTATTTATTAGTTTATTTATTTTATTATATCATACCATACCAAAATACAGCAAAGTATTTGGGCATGACGCTGGACGCCAAACTTCGCTGGAAAGCTCATGTAAAAAAGAAAAAAGAAGAGCTAGAAATTCGTTTCAAAAGGATGTACTGGCTGCTTGGAAGAAATTCTTCAATGGCAGTACACAATAAAGTACTTCTCTACAAACAAGTTCTCATGCCAGTATGGACTTATGGAATACAACTGTGGGGTTGTACCAAAAAAAGCAATGTAGATATCATTCAACGGTTTCAGAATAAAGTACTCAGAGCAATAGTCAATGCGCCGTGGTACATAAGAAACGACGACCTCCATCGGGACCTCAATATAGAGGCCGTCGACAAAGTCATACAGAAATATGCAAAGAGTCATGAACACAGACTGCATCATCATGTTAACATCGAGGCAATCCAGCTCCTCGATCATACCGACATATTGAGAAGGCTCAAGAGAACAAAACCTTTTGAGCTAACATAGTACAATCAGTGACAGTGCAAGTGAATATTATATTTTAAACAAAGAACACAATAACAAAGTGTCTTCCCCTTAATTAGAGACAATAAGAAAAGTGCTGATGGACACTATCTTACAGTTTACATTCTTATAAAACTAAGTTAGCATTAAGTTACTCATTGGCCAATCTGGCTAGATTGTAATATATTTTAGTATAGGTTTACTTTTGTTAACATTATACTAAATAATAAAAAAAAAAAAAAAAAAATTATTTTATTTATTTATTTAACAGGGTTTTATTTTTAGTTTATTTATTTATTTTATTTATTTAACAAGGTTTTAAGTTCTTTGTCGAACTTTGTTTTAAGTTTGTTTGTTGGGTAAAAAAAAGATGCCGACTCATAATATATAAGTACTAATAAAAAAAGAAAAAAACGGGGACAGCGGGCAATAATTTTTACATATTTAATTTAACTTTATTTAAGGGTACGGGGACAACGGGAAGTCATTTTAAATATTTAATTAAAGTACCGCTGTCCCCGTTAGACGGGGACATAGAGTCCGGGGACAACGGGAATACACCTTAAAAACGTATAAGTTGAAATTATCTATTTAAATACGAAGTTGCATGAAATGAGCAAACAATAGGTACATTAATTTATTTGTACTGAACACGATATTTTTTGTATCGATACTTTTTTAAGAACAAAGTAACTCAACTAATAAAAAAAATCCTATAACTCACTTGTGCAAGGGAAAAAGTCACAGTATGATTACAGGTGTCATTATGTGCCTAATTACGGTGAAATTAGAGCCATTTTATGAGCAAGTGTGTTGAAAAATATACTTTAGTTCGATATTTTTAAAACTTTCGCGATTACAACTCATATTTAATATACATTGAACGGGTATCTATCGCATATATTACTTACCTTTATTATTTCCCGATGAAGTTTCGACGATATTGAGGAGACTGGTGTAGTCATGATCTCGGGTAGAAAAGTAATTAATACGATAAATACACGGTTTCATGTGTAAATGGAACCGGATATTTATCGCGTGCCATGGAGTGCCGGCAGTAGAATGTTACCCCTCCTCTCATTCCTGTGGATGCAGTAGGAGCCTGCTAAGGGATACCTCCGGAAGTCGCCAACCCGTCTGCCAAGCGAAGTGAGAATGGCAACTACCCCTCATGGAGATCCATGATGGCCTTTGTTCAGTAGTGGACATTTGACAGCTGAAATGATGATGTGCATAGTTATAAATAATTCTAGTTTCGTGTAAAGTTTATATTTATTTGTTTTTTTTTTTAACTTTCTCAATCACAACACATTATTAAAAGACATTTATCCGGGCATTTACTGCGAGAGGTACTATAAGAAAATGGTTCGGGAAGCGATTGAGATTAAGAAGCAACCTAATATCAATCGTGAATACGGTTTTAGACTCTCTGCCTCGTGGAATCCAGTGATATCAAAGTGTACTAATCAACTCAGTATGTGGATACAGTCAGTGTTGTGTGCTGTCCCAGCGGGAACCGGCCCTAATATTTTTTATGAAGAACAAGTGAGGGTAGTTCAACAAACGCCTTCGCTTTGCTGCGCAAAGCTGCGGTACCTCCAACACGTCAGTCTTTCCGGGACCATGCTTGGTGCAATCCAATTGAAACTTCGGGAAATAAAAATAAAATTTATGCGATAAATATCCGGATAAATGTGTTTTAATAAAGTTTTTTTGGCTTTAAACGTACTAAGAACTGGCTTTAGAAGCTAAAATGAGATCTAATTTTCTAACTGCAGGTCTGATGTGTTAAAAACCCAAAGTCAAATTCAATAATTGTTTATGAAAATATTCATATTGTAGTCATAACAAGACACATATTAAAAATATAAAATTAAATAAAGCACAAGACACAAGATACAAGAACCTTATTTGTACGAAACATAGGTTACAATAATGTTCTTAAGTAATAAAAGGTTCAGCTATGTCTCACCATCGATAGGCATACAATTATTGAAAACATTCCTTTATTTTTGAAAAGAAAGAAAACTGCATTTGCGAAAATTTTCTTCTTACTAAAATTTGTATTGGCGACTAAAATCTGTAATAAGGACACCCTGTACTTTTATTGCATCGATCGTTAAGGTCAATTATAAGGATGAAATCTCTCTAACAAACTTAATTAATTAAATGAAAAGAAAACCATGAAATCTTAAATTATTTTAATAACTTACAAAAAGAGGTAAACTAAATAATTAATTGCTCGAAACGGGCTCCATTTTCTACGATACACACACACATAGGTATTCTACTAATGAGTTCACTTCACTGTTTTGAAACTTTCAGGAAAATATAGTTTACATATTTTAGTAGGACAAAGGTGTCTAACTTTAAAACTTCACCGCTTTGTCTTGAATTTAGTACGCTTGAGCCATGCTAAATCCAAACACAAAGTGATTTAGGGTAAACGGTGTCATATTTCCCCCACAGCTTTGCCAAAAGCGATGCTTATAAACCGATTGCACGGAACGCGAAAACTGAATTAAAACTTAGCGACAGAACGTGTTTAATAAATTGTTATTGTGGCCAAATTGGCCCCGGTCACGATTACTGAACTACCGCAATTTTAGTGCCTGTCGGTCAATTATTAATAATGTAAGTCCGTCGGAGCACAGAAAAGTTACAACTACTCGTACTCAGCAAACAAACAAATAATGAAGGATATTTTACGTTAAAGTAAAAGTTCATTACGGGCGGTGTGGGGATTTTTAAGATCTATATACACACTGGCTCGATAATGCCTATGTATTAATATTTTAACTCACCCCAAACTCCGAGATCTTATACACATACATATAAAACATACGACAAAACCCAGTCTGTAGTTATACGAAAAAAAAATCACTACTTTCTTCCATCCGGCAGGCTAATTACGTATCTTGCGACAGGTTTGCAACAGGCTTATATCTCGCGATCATCGCTGTCAAACGTCAATTTTTCGCTTTTATATACTACAAAATTGACCACTGACAGCTTTGGTCGCGGGATATACGCCAGTTGCAGCGTTGATCGCGAGATATACGCCTGTTGTAAACCTGTCGCGAGATACGAAGTCACCCTGCGAATTATGCAGTGTGTATTGTCGCTACTAAGCTCTTCCTCCATGCCTTTGCTTTCTCGCCTCCAGTGCCGTACAAAAATAGGTGAGTATAATTAAAACGTTACGCCTTACACCATTTACTCGTTTAAAAATAATCTCAAAAAATATCTTTTAAACAATCAATATATTAATTTATAAATGGTCGATGTCTGTGCTTTTATACCTTATAAGTTTAAATAATAATTAGTTCTGAAAAATGTGTGTTTATACCTACTCATAATATTTAAGCTGTGTATGTGTTAATAATTATCAAACAGGCATAAACTAGCATTGTTTATGGAAAGCTATTTAGTCCCCGCTTACGAACGTGTCAAAATCACCACTATAGTAATATTAGTGTTGAGACAGAATATCACAATGTACCTCACGGCAAAGGTTACAACCGTTAGATACGCCGTTACTAATATGACCGCACCGTTTTGTTTACACACGAAATGTAAGCTCACTCATTTAGAATCAGTGTCCTCTGAACACAGTGTTAGCTGGACCATTTTTTATCCCGAAAGTTTGTGTAACGTGATTACACAATAAATGGTAACATTAACAGTTTGGTTTATTAGCTAAACCAGCGTGCGTCGGCATTATTGATAACACACAGATGAAGACGAAGCCACAGTTTTTGGTGTATGATGGTGTATAGATAGATAGTTAAACTCTTTATTGTACATTCACCATACAGTGTGTTAGTGTGAACACACTTATCACTTAAACCACGAATGTATAACCCTAAAATGAATTGATACAAGTAATAATTAAAAATAATAGTCAAATTAGTTTCGCTACATTTTGATAATTCATTTCTCATCTAAGGAACGTGATTTTTTGGACACCCTAATTACTGTCGTACGTCGCCCGCAAATGTCGCTGGGCTCGGGCTGGTGTAGGTACGTATCAAAACGAATGGTTGCTTGCATAGAACTTTCCCTTCATACTTTTCCTGCCTTAGGACAGGCAAAAATTTTGCACGTTACATTATTAAGTTATTTCAAGACAAGTAAAATTATTAAATTGAATCAAAAAAGCTATAAGGCTAAATAAAGTAGGTAGTTATTTTAGGCGTATTTAAAAAGTTCATTAACAAACAAGTCTTATTTACATACGTAGCCTTTGTGTAGCCGCTAGGATAGTTTCCCGGCTTGGCACGCGATGTCCTGGAAACCGCTCTGTGTACATCCTACGTGCCAAGGTCACCAGCTATGGCATAAAGCCGCACCATTTCAGTCCACTGTTCGCTTGTGTACGACATTGTCACAGCACAGATAAGTTACAGTTAGTTAACATTTTACCGCGAATCGGCACACATAAGGGTCGCGATGTGTCCAACTCACGAGATTGCGTGCGACTGGCGAAAGCAGCGGCGCGGGCGCGCGCGCGGGGTTTGCCGCGGGACCTTAGCGGGTGTTTTTGTCGGCGCGTCAAAGAAACGGCCAGTTGCCGAAAGGCGGCGGCGCCTTTGAGAGAAAGAGAAGCCGCATTGCACCTACGCACGTGTATCGTAGCGTGTGTAGGGTGAAACGCATTCATGATCTATGAGGATTTTCTTTGCAAAAATTATGTAAAAATAAATTAATTTTTTTTCATCGGTTTTGGATTCTGTTCCTGATACCTAGTCTGTGGTTTCAAGGATAAGACTGTTTACACTAACACCCGGTATACCATATAGCATATCTACCGATTTAAATCTTTGGGCAAACCATCACTATAACAGTAATATTAGTGTTGATACAGAATATCACAATGTACCTCACGGCGCATTATTGTGACATTATGACACAATGTGCTATTGTGAATGGAAATCAAATTGAAGCGAGCCTATTGATACAGGTTTTGTGTCGATTTACAAAGTAAATGTGTTTGGATGACAATTTATCATCGTCAGTGTGACTGCTGTCATATTTGTGTTACTATTATGACGTGTTTAGTCGATTAGGTCTATTTTTTATAGTAGTTTTTAGGGACTTTTGTCCCTAATAGCAAAGATAACCCTTATGGTGTGTCTCGTTTATAAAACAGCAATAAATTATGGATCTACTGTGAGTTAAAACTCTCACTAGATCCAGACTGGGTCTGCAGATTAGATCTAGTAAAAGTGATCCGCCTAACCAGCTATCTGCCAGTGAAATTCATTTCAGAGATCAGCCAGACAAACAGACAGTTAAAATATTTGGACGGGATTCGTAGGTACGCTATTATTATTACAGCCGTAAATCGTCCACTACTGAACACAGGTCTCCCTCATGGATCTCCATTAGGGGTAGTTGCCATACTCACCATGCTTAGAAGGCGGGTTGGCGAACGCAGTACGCGATGTTACGGGATAGTCCAGTCCAGTCCAGTCCATTCCAGTCCAGTCCAGTCCTTTCCAGTCCAGTCCAGTCTATTCCAGTCCAGTGCAGTCCTGGGTATTCCACCATGTTGGATTCAGAGTAACGTCATTTCATTTTTTGAGTTATTCTCAGCAAGCCGTTTTCATTTGATACCCATTATTAAAGGAGTACATTAAAAGTAAGTAGTCTGCCATCTTGGGTGTTCCGCCATGTTGAATTTAAAGTGACGTCATTTAATTTTTTGTGTTATTCTCAGCAAGCCCTTTCATTTGATACCTATATTATAGGGGTACATTAAAATCAAGTAGTCCGCCATCTTGGGTGTTCCGCCATGTTGGTTTCAGAGTGACGTCACATAGCTGACCATGCATTGTCATCCAAAGTAAACATGTATACAAAATTTCAGCTCAATTGGTTGAAGATATCTGCTTCAAAATTGAGTTGCAAGATTCCGCGAACAAACATAGTTACATACAAACATACATACATACAGGGCAAGCTAGCTAAGAGGAGATATTTGTACTAATTTTGTATTTTTGTAACGAATAAACCTAAAAACTCATTATAGATTTCCAAAATTCTTTCACCATTAGATTTTATCTTCGAATTCCCACGGGAATGGGAAATACGCGGATGAAACTGCGTAGCGCTGCTAGTCTATACTTATATTATAAAGAGGAAAGATTTGTATGTTGTATGTATGTTTGTAACGAATGAACTCAAAAACTACCAGACCGATTTTCAAAATTATTTTCTTAGGCTATATTTTATCCCTGTATTCCCACGGCAACGGGAACTATGCAGGTGGAACTGCGGAGTGCTGCAAATTTATAATAAAACAATGCAAAGTAGTATTAAATCTGCCGAAACAACGAAATGCCAAGAAAACCCCTCACTGCCGAAGCAACAGGAATGAATGTCTGCGAATCAGGGGATGTAACAAACCTTGAAAAAATATTGCCCGTCGGCCGCGGCAAGGGGTAGCCATTTATTTTTTCAGGCTCTGCGTAAGTTTTTCTAAGGCCAGGAATATACTCTGCTTTAAGCGGAGACGCCCAGGGGCTCGATAGGGGCTTATTACTGGAAGTGGTTTTCCTTCAATTTCACTTCATAAATAAATTCAGATTTAAACTTTTTTATGTTGGCTTCTGAAACATAATTTGGCTGCTAAAACACAGCCAGTAAATACCTAACTAGTTCGGGAGCCCATAGATTACTTTCTAATCGTATCACTTTATTTATGTCAATTAAACATTTTATACCGCCGTGGGC
Source organism: Pasiphila rectangulata (assembly GCA_963082625.1). NCBI lineage: Eukaryota > Metazoa > Arthropoda > Insecta > Lepidoptera > Geometridae > Pasiphila > Pasiphila rectangulata. Next base: position 23,185,400 of record OY720238.1, on the reverse strand, counting down.
TGCCGGCAGTAGAATGATACCCCTCCACTCATCCCCATGGATGCAGTATGAGCCTGCTAAGGGATACCTCCGGAAGATGGGCAGCAGCATCTATCTGTGTATCAACATCCCATACTGGGCTCACCAACCCGCCTGCCAAGCGTGGTGAGAATGGCAACTACCCCTCATGGAGATCCATGAGGGAGGCCTGTGTTCATCAGTGGACGTTTTATGGCTGAAATGATGAAACATTTTATTAACGGCTTTTAAGTGCCCTTTGGAAAGTGCCCAGGGCAGATTAGACTATTAAGTTCGATCGCAACGAAAAAATACTTGAGTTTTTATCACTATCCTTATGTCGACACCGTAACGTCGTCACTAAAACTATCCCCAGAAAAGTCAAAGAAAATGGCTTCAAATAGCTATGAAAAAGCCGTAGAAGTGCCCGCCCATCCCTCCGTCCTGGGTACGACCGCGCCAAAGCTCCACAACGGAGATATACTCTGTAAGTATGCCATGGAGGACGGTTTAAAATAATTCCTCCGACTTTATTGTCGGGAATTACGTAAGATTTCGGGAAAGCACGAGATTCAAAGGGTTTAGGTATGTTGAGGCACTCATAAATTGTAATTGTAATGGCACTGCGAGATAAGAGAAAGACGAGCAGAAACAAGTGAGGATTGCGGGAGAAAGAATGGCGCATGGTAACAAAATACTCTACCGTTTTACTAAATAACTGTACTCTGAAACGAGCTCTCCACTCTGGCCGCGCGCCAAATTAGATAATAGCGTGTAATATGTACAAAAAACAAAAAGTTTCGCAGCCGGTAGGATTCGAACCTACGCTCCCAGAGGGAATCTGATTTCTAGTCAGACGCCTTAACCGCTCGGCCACGGCTGCTATTATATAGAGTGTCAAAAAGCTCGAACTTATTATAATTACTTTCAGATTTATTAGTTTTGCGCTACACGCATTGACCATGACGTAAGTATAAAGCTTGCTTGACGAGACATCGTAATAATGCCTTTCACTTCGATCATCCGAACCAATCTTGTTTGAACATTAAATTTTATGTGTATGTGGTTAGTGTAACAAAGTTATAGTTGAATATGAATTCTGAATACTGTGCTCAGATTAATGAAGCCAGAATTCACTAAACCAATACGCGGTCGCGGAATGACGGAGTCAAACAATCGCGCGTCAAATTGGCGCGCGCCAAAACAAATGAACTCTACGCAAATGTGCTGGCCCGAGGAGAGATTACCACTGGAATTGGCTTCTTCTAAATGTCCAACTGATGCAACTCTTTTTATTGATTTCTATTCGGGGCAGTCCTTTATTTGGAACTATTTGGCGGGAGTTTAGCGCGTAGTTTCCCGACGTTTCGAGTGCATTGCATTGCAGCTGAAATTTGCAGCCCTCGTGGTTTTCTACGGAAAGACTAATCTTTACAAATACTATAAATAATAATAAATCATTTATTTTCAGAATTTTAGATTTTTTTATACGACATATGTGTACATATGTTTGTATTGAATTATCTCAAAAACTACAAGTCCGATTTCAAAAATCCTTTGACTATAACCAGCCAATACTAATCATGAAGGGGCGTTGCCATGCTCACCACGCTTGGCAGGTGGGTTGGGGAGCGTGGTGGATCAGTACTTGGCTGGTTATAGTTTTATATAGGTATATGTTAATACGAGTACACGAACGCTGCTGCCATCTTCCGGAGGTATCCCTTGAAAGACTTTTACTGCATTCACGCGTAAGAGAGAAGGGGCCACATTCTACTGCTGGCACCCCACTGCAAACACGGCAAACACCCATGGAAATAATTATCCAATCATCATCATCTACATCCCGTCGTCACCCACTGTAATAGGCCAATAAGTATAGGCCGCCCTTATTTTAAAACATATACTTACTCCCGTAGGAAAAATAAATGCTTGATTGATATTTATTACCTGTGAGTAGCCTAAAAGGGTCACGAGCATTTATGATTAAAAAACTACACTAAACTTTTATTTTACCTAAATTTAACCTAATAAGAACGCTATGTGCATAAATAGCTACTATAACTGCTTATAAGTAAGCACGTACATGAATCATTATAGCATTTTAAAGATATGTAATCACCATTATTAAATACTTTGATCGTAAAGTTAACAACCTTAACTATAAAAATTACCTAAAACCAAACTGTATATTAAAATTAAAATTTTGTATATTATTTTACAAATATAAGGGGTGCATCGCATTTACCCTTCTACCCCAGGTAGTGAGGGACTCCTTTCTGCTTTTATTATAAGATATGAAAAGTCAAAAAGCAAGAGCTTTGTTTTTGATTCTTAAAAAAAATCCATATGTGTGTGGTGAGTAATACGGAAACCAAAATAAGGAAACTACTTTTTTACACGACGTAGAAATTACGTATTTTAAATACGCCAATTTCACTTTTAAAACACTCGTGAGTTCATTTATTGTAATGTTCAACGGGTTTTCTTATCACGTTAATTATACGCTGAAAATAGGTTTCCAAAATTCACGACTTTTTGTTATTTTACCTTAGTGATTGTCACATTGGTCATTGTGCGAGCGTCCTCCAGAGTTAACCCCTCCCAGGTCGCGAGTGATTAGCGCTCAAATACGCTGATCGAATGACAGTAACGAGCTCCGCTGATTGAGCCTCATGCATAAGCTGCAGCGGCATATGTGGCCACTCTCCAGTGCGGGCCTTGTGTACCTTTACGTTATCTATGAGATCTTATAGCACCTGGTGAACTAAATAATAGAAATGAACTAGTAATAGCATAGGCTGATCGAATCACAGCTGATTGTGCCTCATGCATAAGCTGCAGCGGCCATATGCGGCCTGTCTAGTGCGGATATTGTGTACTTATATTTTATTTATAATATCAGGTATTTATGCTTGTTATACTTAACAAGTAAGGCCAATATGATAAGTACCTACTTTTACTAAACTTATTCGTTATTCAAAGGATGTCAGTAAGTCAGGTACACTATATAGGAATGATGACAGGGTCTGAAAATCAAAATTTAGTAAGTCAGTTGGATAAAACAATAATAATACATACACATTTTTATTTTTAAAATGAATGAAACAATACTTAATTAAAGCGCATTTATTGAGGGCATGTGATCTAATAAAACGCCATAAAGTGTACCGAGCTGTGACGTCACGCGACTTATCTACAAAATTAGCACAAACTAACGAATGAAAAAAAAACTAAATACGCTATTTACACGTTTATAAAATGTTATTTGAGAGTATTTTATAAATAAATAATAAAGTATATCCGTTATTTTGGATTACGTTAAAAAATAAAAACACGTGTCCAATAATAGTTTTGTTATCTTACATGTGATGGACTTACAAATTTAAACAACTACCTTTTCAACTTAGCCTTAACATTCACGTAGAGAATAGGGTTAAGTAGTTTTTTGTGAGTAAAAAGTCAAAAGATCCGCAGCCGGTAGGATTCGAACCTACGCTCCCAGAGGGAATCTGATTTCTAGTCAGACGCCTTAACCGCTCGGCCACGGCTGCTGTGATGGAGAGTGTCCAAAACGAGCACGGTCATTGAAAGTGGTGTGAAAGTCGTGATCCAATGGACCTTTTGTTGAAACAGGTGTTGTAATTAAAACTGATTCGACCGATCACCATTGAGCGAATGCAATCACTATCAGTAGTATCTGTATTTCTAAACAATACCCTGCTAATGACGTCGAAGGTCCAGTGCATGATTATCTACTTTTCTAAAATAAAATTGCACATATTGGTTTTGGAATAGTAGATAGACGTATTATGCAAGCCTGCAACGACAAGTTTTTTGTCTATATAAATAAATGCAAAAAAAAAAAAACAGCAGTATCTAGTCCTAAAGTAAGCAGATTGTAGAAACCAGATAATTTAAAGAACACATCTTTTTTTGTACTTACATATTTTAGAAAGATATACTAAGCAGTTAAATTAAAATGTTCTAGGTTGGACGATAAAATGACGTCAAAATAAGTAGAGCAAATATACTTTTAAATAAATTTACATGCTCATAAATGTATGCTTAGACTAGCTGTCCCGCACAACTTTCTCTGCATCATATAAGACAGAGAGTTGGTCGAAGGTCTATAATCCTATACAAAATCTATGACAAGTGATATAATGCCTATAATTAAATACCGTGCGCGATAAAACTGTGATATCATAAAATATATTCCTTGAATCCAAATGGTGTAAAAGGTAATTCTGTTCAGATTTTATACTTATGATGAATAACTTTATTATTTAGATAAGGATTAATACGGTGATGATTACGACGGTTAATTGCTCCATAGCCGAACGGTTAAGGCAGCCTGCGTTGAAGGTGTTCGTCTGAACGTTACGGGTTCGAGTCCCGTCGGAGACAAAATTTTGATTGCATTTTTCATTTCTAGGATTGATACTGTTTTTATAATTACTTTTATTAGCATTTATTGTATTATTGTAGATCAAATTTGTTGTTTGTATGTTACCATAAAAAGGTTAGTAAGTCAACGACCCTTAAAACAACTAAGAAAATAAAATCCCTGTTTATTCTTAATTTTCAATGGTTCTCCGCTCCTATTGGCCATAGCGTGATGGTGATTGATTGATTAACACTTTATTGTAGGTACACCAGATTGCATGACATAATAAAATTACTAATCGATATCTAAGTACAATAGGTGGCCTTATCGCTGAAAGCAATTAGATTAAGCGATTAGCCTTCCTCAATAATTAGGGTATCTGGCAACGAAATACTTTTTCAATTCGGACCAGTGCCTAAGATTAACGCGTTCAACCAAACAAACAAAATTTAAGCCCATATATTAGTATTGATTAAAAAGTAAGATTAAAATTCCGGTTTTACCTGATTAATTATTTTAATGCAAGATCCGACTAGCCAACTCATTTCAGTCTGACACGTGCGATGGAGCTGATCAGACGTTCCAATTAAGACGGTATTCCCTGCGATAATCGAAGTCTTCCAAGTCAGCATTCTTGCTGCTGTACCTGGTTCTATGTGGCACGAGAGACGTTTAATTAGAACTAGCTTGTAAGAAATCTTACCAAGGTTAAGTGTTTTGACCTTTCAGAATTATAAATTCCCACTAATATTATAAAGCCGATAGTTTGTTTGGATGGAGGTTTGTTACCTCTTCACGCAAAAACTACCCCACGGATTGAGTTGCGATACTTTGAGCAGGATTAACACATAGGCTACTTTTTATCCGGGTACAACGCATGCGAAGCGGCGGGCAGAAGCTAGTTAATTTATGAATTAGCAATCGTTCAGTGTATCTACCATGAGTTGTCACTATTAGATCGCCTGCCGTTATTACCGTAGTATAGTACGTTACTATGACATTTGTCAGATTTGTAACTCATGGTACCAAATTTTTAGCAAATGAAGCCCAAACTACAGTCGCTGTAGTATTGTTTACTGCGTATTTTAATACCAAACTGTCCGCTAGAGGAGCTGCACAAAATTTCATACATTTTTTTAACTACAGTCAGTTTACTAGTGAGTATATATTGTGAAAACTCATGGTAGACCTACTCTGTAGTGCCGTGATTACCGACAATAGAAGGTTGCTCCTCTCTTGCCCTTGGACGCAGTAAGAATATACCAAAAGGTACCTCTGGAGGATCGGCAGCAGTGTATCAACATCCAATACCCCGCTTGCCAATCCGCCTGCCAAGCGTGGTGAGTGTGGCAACAACCCTCTCTTGATCACTTGGAGATCTTTTTTTTTAACCTACATATAAACGGGTATTTATCGCGTTGTCTTTCCGGGAGCATGCTTGGTGCAATCCAAGCGAAACGTCGGGAAATAATAAAGGTAATTTACGCGATAATTACCCGTTTATATGTATGTTAAAAATGTGTTGTGATCTCGAAAGTTTAAAAAAGACACTTGTAGATCCATGAGGAAGGCCTATGTCCACTAGGCGTCCTGCGGCTGAGTTGATGATGATGATGAATGGTAGATTCATGCTGTAGTCGAACATTCTTAGATGGATTAGGCCAACGCTCATGCTGTACGGGGCCAGTCGAGAAAGCCATGATGGCGTGGTTTGCAGCCTTGAATTTCGATCAAAGGTTGTGGGTTCGATGACTGCCGTGTAACAATGAGTTTAAATTCTCGAAAAGTTACGTCCAAAAACATCGCAATCATCATCATTTCAGCTCCACATACCATGTTGTACCATACGATCCAAATTAATAATGCAATGTAAATAACAAAACAACTGACACTTGCACCTAGTAACGAGCAGTAACCAAATGAAATGCCCTAAATCCGACCAATTACAGGCCGCAGAACGAGTGTTTGTCCAGCGTCGGCGGCGTCGGCCAACATTCGACCAATCAGTGGCCGGCAAACAAGCGCCGATGGCATTCTGTAATACACCTCGATTAGGCATCGCATTAGACATACCTAAGTGCATCATGTTCCTTTATCAGCATGGCCAAACACATCGGATACGTATATTTTTTTTATAATTTCTATACAAATTCTATTTGACTGTTCCAGTTCTAATAATGAATATTTATTTAACTTGATAATCTGTGTAGGTAGAGTGATAAGATAATTTGGTTTGTACATTGGCCTCACACATGAGATGATGAGGCAAGAAAAATATGCTAAACGAGGGATGCAGAAAAAATTCTAAGTAATAAAACAAATAAATAAAATAAAAAATTCTTTTATTTTCCATACTCTTTTTAAAATCCGTAAAAGATGTAAAACAACTATGTAAAAGATACAACATTATTCAACACATTTAAAATTGGTTAAAATTACATTTCACGTAATGTCATAGAGTTCATAGAGCACAAAAAAACTTCAATAACTTTTAACTTCTTTATTACATTTTTCTAAACGAAAGTTTTACTTTTTAAATATGTACATTTCATCAGATCTTCTAATAGAATTCAAGATAAATAACGCTGTAATAATTTAATAACCTTGTCTGTAGTGAATCATATAATATTTATATAATTTTCAAAAATCTGCAAATATTTATTCATGCTGCACGGCTGTACGGCTATTCTTTCATCGCGAAACCACATCGCCGACGAGCTTTACGACGATGTGATTCCAGAATGCCAGTCCGACTTCAAGCGCCGTGCAGGTGAATGAAGTATTGCGTGTGGACTCGCCTTGTTAGGGCTCTATGGAAGCCTTTGGGAGTTGTGAGAGTTGTTGCTTTTCCACAAATCGCCGATGAGCTTGACGGCGATGTTACCGCAGAATGTTATTCCGACTTCAAGTGCCGTATTATAGGTGATTGAGCTTGTGGAATCGTTAGAGCTCTATGGAACCCTTTGGACTCCGAGAGTTGTTGCTTCTTCAACTATTTCAAAAGGAGTGTTGTAACTAAACTTTTGCTGTACATATGCTACAACATTTAGTACGCTGAGTTTTTAGGGATAACCTGCGTATTAGAAAGCTTTTGGGTTAAGGCCTTTTTAAGTGCAATTCGCCGACGTCCTATAGAACCTTTTACAATCTGTGTATTCTGTGTAGGTAGGTATACATCAGCAACTTAGCAACCTATGTTCTACGGGACGCTACAGCCGCTGTGCCTGGGATATTATTAGAAGGGCTACTCAACTATATTCTTTCAGCTTTTAGTAGAGTATTAGAATTTTTGGTTAAGAGTTATTTTTCATCCGGGAAGTAGTACCACCATACCTATTTCTGCAGCCAAGCATTAATGTCTGCATTGCTGTGTCCCGGTTTGAAGGGTAAAGGGGCCAGTCAAATTACGGGAAATTATTAAAGTCTTAGGGTGACGGGCGCAATGCAATGCAGCGTTGGACACGTGCTTAGTGAACGTTATCACCGCGGTATTGCAGTTGTTATAGGTATAAGTAACTGCTTAACATCAGGCCTTAAGCCTGTCGCCTCATGTAGATAGATAGATAAACACTTTATTGTGTAAATCATACAGAAAATAAAAACAAAAATAACTAAAATTAACTTAAACTACAAAAACAACAGAAATACACATTGGGCGGTCTTATCGCTTAGAGCGATTTCTTCCAGACAACCTTTGGGTAGAGAGGATTTGAATGGAAGAATGGCGTGTAGTGTTAATATTTAAATCCTAACATATACATATATATAAACAATATATACATATACAAATATAAAGAAATATAAAAGAAGTGGGAGAACAATGATGTCAATTACACAAATACTAAATACAAATGATTATTTATAAAAGCTTACATAACTAACCTACATATATACATATAATATTTAAATATACCAATAACATACATGAATGGAATAAAAAAAAAATATCAAAGCATACATACTGCTGTAGGCGGAAGATTGCTCCAGATAAAATCGCTTAGTAGTTGTATAGTAAAAAGCTTAGTCGACTGAGGGCACATAACAGGTGAATATGTCTGAAACTGTAATGACTAAAGCAAGAGCTCCTTCACGATGTTTTCCTTTACCTTCAAAGCTTATCAATCGTGCTATTCCAATTCTTCATCCAATTATAAATAACTACGAGAGCGACAAAACATATCGTAAAAATCGTTTGGAGAAACTTGAAATTCAAGGTATTGTGTTTGTTTTCGTGCGTAGGCAGCCGCTGCCAAAATATTTAGGGGGAATCCCAGGGGTCTGGAGGAGGCAGACTCGAGCATCCCCTGGATATAATATACAAAAACATCCTCACTTACATAGAATACCGTGCGGCAGAATAAAATAAAATGTACGCTGAAAATTTCACTGAACAATCTGTTTATTTATTTATAAAAATGAACGTCAAAATATTATGAATAAATACATAATATTTATAATATGTACCTAAAACGCACTATAAAACAGAAGGAATCAATTACTCGCCGCATTAATATTTATAAAAAAATATGATGCCAACCCTCCATACAATGTTACCCAAACCTCTATACGTTTATACAATCTATTTTATAAACGAGACTTCATTAAGATTCCCATTTATGGGAATAAACATTTCTTATAAAAAAAATATGATGCCAACCCTCCATACAAAGTTACCCAAATCTCTTTACGTTTATAAAATCTATTTTATAAACGAGACTTCATTATGATTCCCATTTATGAGAATAAACATTGCTTATAAAAAAAATATGATGCCAACCCTCCATACAAAGTTACCCAAACCTCTTTACGTTTATAAAATCTATTTTATAAACGAGACTTCATTATGATTCCCATTTATAAGAGTGAAGATTTCTTATAGCCGCGGCCATTTTCAATGTTTTAAGTATTCTTCTGTCACCGAAACTCAAATTGTATTGATAATTTCAGCTCAATCGAATGTCAGGAAGTAGCTTTGAAGTAAACAAATTGGACATTGCACGTTTATTAAATCTGCAATTTTAATTTTGCAATATAGCTTGAATAAAGCTTGTAAAATCAGGACAAATATCTGCAGTCCATACAAAAATAATCCCGCAACGGGGACAACCCGCAACCTCTGCGTCCTGGTTTTCACGCAGTTGTAAAAAGACTTAAAATCGATATTAAGGCGACGCATTGATAAGCTGTTATTTTAATGTAATTGTTGGAGCTTCGTTTAACCTAACTACCATTTCGAACATAAAATTCAAAACAAATAATAATATTAATTCCGAATGTTTAGCTGAAAAATTGTTAAAAAAAATCCCAATACCGCCAAGTCTTAACAGGCTGTGTCGCCACTGCTACTAATAAGTTTAAGCACTTAATAGAATGCTGTACTAATCTCCCCCTCGGCTGGAACAACTATAATCTGTATTGTCTCCGCTAACGGATCCCGTAAATACAGCGAATAGGCCAGTTAGTAAAGCCAGCATCAAAGACCGCTTACTGCTGATATACAGCGCGCAGCGGCCTAGCGAGAAATGGCGTGAGTGAAAGTGCTCATTGTAGTGTAGCTCTATTGAAACACTTATTGACTTTGACATTGATGTTGGTTATACAAGGTGTTTTATAATATGTGTACTAAATCAAAAGGGGGTGATTCTAACCACTCAAGAAACAATTTTAGTTCTACGACATTTCAGGATACGATGATTTTCATTTAAGAAAATACTACAAAAGTTTTATCTTCAACAATGATGACACGATAATGACAACTTAAACGCCAGCTGATTCTAGGCAGGGTCATTAACCCCCGCATTTGTCGCGTACTGGTATCAATAAAATACCTAAATACACACACAGGTTTTTAGTTTTTATTAAAAGGTAAAAAGGCTTCAGGATCACATCAACTAGTAAAATTGTTAATAAACATAGCTTAAAAAATAACAAATGATGAAAATCAAAATACGAATTCCCAATTTCCCTTTCACTAGTTTTGATAGGCTGAACTCCCACGTTCGTGTTTAATACACATACTCGTATTATATCAATACATCCTGTATTCTAGGAAGACGAGTTAGGGTTGTCATCATCGTCTTTTAGTTAGTTGTAGGAGAACTTCATCCGGGGAAATACTACCACCATACCTATTTTAGCCGCCAAGCTGTAATGGCTGCATTGCTGTGTTCTGGTTTGATGGTAATGGGGCCGGTGTTTTTTTTTTTTTAATAATATTGGACATTTCACACAGCACTACCTACACTATCTTAGCCCCAAACTAAGCAAAGCTTGTAGAGGTATTATGGGAACCAGGTAGATGATATAATACTTAAATACTTTTTTTTATTATACATAGAAAAACATCCAGACGCGAAAGAAACATTTGCGGTTCGCGCAAACATTTCTCAGCCGGGCACACGCCCGCCGAGCCAGAGAGGTCGTCGAATTATCTTATGTCTTATCTCTTAGTCTTAATCTTATGTCTTAGCATAACGAGCGCAATGCAATGCAGCGTTGGTCACGTGCTTTGTGATCACCGTGGTATTGCAGTTGTAATATGTAGAGGTTACCGCCTAACATCAGGTATGCCTTCGGCTTGTCTCGACATTTAGAAAGATAAAAACTTTGGAAGAGGTAAACAACATCATCTACTTACACAAACTTTCGGATTTATATTATTAAGTCATCTTCTCAGCCATAGGACGTCCTCTGCTGAATAAAGGCCTCCCTCCTCACAACGGGTGCGAAGCTACGATTTGAAGCTGGCTATGAAATTAGGTAAAGTAGTGACAGATTGCTTTGTAGAGGAAGGGGCTGCGCAAACACCAGCGGTAATCCTCAGCACTCAGTTACTGTTGGCTATTAGTCTGTGTCCGCGCACAGCTTTGGGTTTAGTGTCATGCGGAATTGTAAATATGATAATAAATAAATTCAAATTAATTTCCGAAATTCCATCAATCAAAGTCAATGGGAAAAAAAGCTACATAGATTAGTCAGTTAACAAAAGAAGATAATTGAATTAGTTCGCTTCAAAAACCTTTTTCCCAAGCGAGGGAAAGAAGCGACACTCACTCTATAACTTTCAAGGAATATATTCATTGTTAAAACTGTTGTCTTAATATTATGCTTAATTTATGTCAGTAAGGATATTGGATAATTTTTGGATGATGAAGCAAAGGCTTCCTCCCCATCTCTCCATGCTTCTCGATCTGCTGTCAACTCGACCCATGCGCATATGCGACCAGTAGCGGCGTTAGGGTAGGGCGCGGTTGGGCGACCGCCCAGGGCGCCGGATATAAAAGGGCGCCGCAGGCGCCTCTTTATTTCCTCTCGCTCATTGAGCGAGGCCTGCATGCATTTAATTTTACCGAGAATCCCCGACCATCGAGAAAAACATTATCTATCTCTTTTTTACATTTAAATTAGAGAGAGTTGATGTTATTTGAGCCACGACAAGAATTCGATATGTTAAGCGTCAAGCTGGTGAAACTGCCCACGATGAACCTCAAATTTTTTTTCGGAGAAGCTATACTCCGAAAAAAAATTTGAGATTGAATTTTTCAACTGCCTTTTGGACACTACATTATCTCAGTCAATGAAAGATTTGAACAGTTAAATGAGTACTCGGAATATTGGTCTTTTTTGTACAATATAAAACAGATTCCGGAAAAACCTGAGCTTGTCAAACTCTGTGGTGATCTCCGATTGAAATTAACTGTAGACTCTAAATCAGATATAGATGGATGTATGTTTTGTCATGAACTCATAAGTCTGAAATCTGTTTTGCCTGATCAGAATGTGGCTACCCTTGTTTTTGTTTTAAATTTTATCAAAGATCGCAACTTACAAGAACTGTATCCAAATGTATGGATAGCAATGCGCATATTATTAACTATACCTGTAACGGTTGCTAGTGGGGAGAGGAGTTTTTCTAAGCTTAAGCTGATAAAAACCTATCTGCGATTGACAATATCGCAACCCCGATTGACAAACTTGGCAACTGAGAATGAAATTGCTGAAAACCTCGATTTCGATAAAATAATAAAAGAGTTCGCCAACAGAAAGGCTAGAAAAGTAAAATTTTATTAGTTTTTATTTTAAATAAATGGTTATTTCTTTTAATAAATGGTAATTTCATTATATCTTTTTCCTTTTTTCATATGGTTTTGAATTGCAGTTAGGGGGCGCCGTATAAATCTCGCCCAGGGCGCTGATAGTGCTAAAACCGGCACTGTATGCGACCATGCGATCATGCATATTGGTCTTACTCGTCACGCCATCGTTTCTTCGGTCTGCCGCGGCATCTTACCGTGTCAGGATTCCATTGGGTGGCCACAGATCCACAGATCTTCGGGCATGCGGCAGACATGACCAGCCCAGCTCCATTTCGGTTTCACAAATTTCTGAGCTACGTCGACAATATTTTATTTAAATGGATCAAAACTTTTCTGTATACTATATTAAATGTAATGAGGAATTCCAGCCCGAGATAACTTAATAAATTATACTGCCCATGGAAAAAAACACTGCTTTCTCAGGTCAATACCCACCACAGAGAATTTTCAACCCTTAATAGTGAGGGCAAAGAGAATCATTTTTAAATTTAGAACTGTCAGCGTAAAATTGTGTGTATTTGTTCCGTTTTAATTTTAGAACGGCACTTACCGAATAGCTATACGTCATATTAGTCAGTTTAACGTCAATTAAATAAGCTAGCTAGTAAGTGCAACAACAGAATCGCCACCAGTGTAGCCTTAAAATATTAACGTCTTGTTTAAGAGAAAAGCGGTATAATAGAAAATTTACTTATTTTGATTTGAATTCATAATTGTCGATAATAAAACCAATAAACATCACCTTACGACTTAATTTTTTTTTTACTAAAAGAAACTACTTTTTGTAACTTAAATATTATGAAAGTTAGATAAAGGCTGTCGCTGACTTTTTTGTAGGCAGTATCAAGCTCTTAAACTTTTATCTAGAACTCAATCATATACCTCTCATCAATAAGGCAGCGTTCGTAAGAAACGTTTTCTTTCAACCGTTTTTTTTAAACAACTACCACGAAAAAGTCTTTTTTTACTTTTTCGGGTAAATTTATAGCCTATGACACTGACAAATACTAATACTGTGACTTTCTATATTAGAAAAAGAATTTTCAAAATCGCTTCAGCAGGTCCAGAGATTACCCCCTTTATCGTCACAAACTCACAAATCACAAACTTTAACGTAAATTTAATAAAACTTTCAGTTTATTTATCAATATAATTATAATGTACAAACATACATTTTCAGTTATTTTTAAATACATTTTTATTTTAACACTCCTTTAACATAAGTAGTTTTTTTGCCGTAATTGGTTCGAACCTATAATTTATAGCTATTAATAGAAGCTGAACATTTAAAAATATCAATGGGTCACGCATCAAATAAAATATTATACAACTGTTTCCTTAGATTATCCATTAAATATTCCAAAAATGTGATGGAAAGGCAAACTTTCAAGAAGAAATTTCATGATCAAGTTTCAAAGGAACTTCACATCAACAAACCGAAGGGGACTGACCCTTCCACTCATGAAAAACTCGAAACTCCCAATTCTGTTACCCTTTGAACGGTTACTAAGTTATTGTAAAGGAGAGTTTCCAAATTCGAACAGTTTGGGTCGGTCGGAAGTTCCCCACTCCCCCTACCAACTTCCGGTCCCGGGTTCCCCGACCGCCAATGGTGCGGAAATCGTCACACGTTGTTTTTCCGGGCTTTCTTTGCGTATTTCCGCTGCTTTAACCTCGGCTTTGTTGCGAATTACAGACGTTTTAATATGTTTGCCTTCGGGCTATACCGGAAATGTATTTTGGGACCTGCCATTTGTGTGAGATTTTAGCCTACCACTGATGACGTCATCTTTAAATTAAGAGTGACGTCCCCATTACCCACTATGATTTTCAACGTCGGTTTTCGTCGGCAACAACGGCACAGTACCTATTATTGCTATCGTAAACAACGGCACAGTACCTATATTATTGCTATCGTAAACCACATGTAGTTAATTAAGAACTACAACGGCCAGAGAGTTTGTCCTTATTCAGGTCCAATCTTAATCTCTTACCAAAAATTTACTTTGCAATAAATCAATATTTTAAATTTTAATAGTCGATTAGGGTAGATATGTCTAAAATAAATAATAAATGTCTGTACGATCTGTAGATATTTGTTTAGGGTGTTCTAGGTGTTTTTCTATAAAATATTAAAAATCTATGTATAAGTAATGTATAGTGAACAGATTCAATTATGTGCTTTATTCTATTTATTTGTGTTGTTTTATTTTGTAAGTTGTGACGCGTCAATAAGGTCCATGCGGCGGCACTGAATAAAGTATTTTTTGAATTTTGAATTTTTTGAATTAAGTATATCAGTCATCTAGTACCCATAACACAAGCTCTGCTTGGGGCTAGAAGATGCTGTGTGATTTGACCAGCATAATTTATTTATTTTATTTATTTATAATACTATTTCAAAAAAGAGCAAAAAGCTTCGCAGCCGGTAGGATTCGAACCTACGCTCCCAGAGGGAATCTGATTTCGAGTCAGACGCCTTAACCACTCGGCCACGACTGCTTCGTATCATGAGGCCGAAAACAGTTACTGCTATCAGGGTCATAAATCAAGTTTAAGTTTGGGTCACATGGCTGAGACAAAGAGCGCTCGAGTAGTCAGGGACAATAATATTGAATATAACGGACATTTTCCTTTGTCCAACCGTAGCAAAAGCAAGGTAGAAATAACATCCAACGTGTAAATTGAGTTTAGTGCGAAGATAGTTCTAAAATAAGTGAATGGGAGAGAAAAGAGCACAGATTGCCCGGAGTAAATTCAGTTCCGCCTTGTGTTGAAACATATTTCTCCGCAAACGACTTATTCCTCCAGTGAAATGCTCGTTTTGTTTTTAATAGGCATTTTGTTGCTCGAAACTGGATCGTTTGTTTAATTTATGACAGCAAATATGGAAAATGGAATAATTAGAGAAAGAAATGGTTAGGACGCTCGTATATTTTCGAGGTGTAGTTTTAATTTTGGAGCGCGCTGGCTGTAATTATTGTGGGGAAATATTAGCTTAGGTGCTTAGCCGTGGGGTGCCGGCAGTACAACGTTGCCTCTTCTCTCTTGCCCGTGGATATAACAATCTAACAAGTGATACTTCCGGAAGATAGGCAGCAGCGTCATTCCATGTATTAACATCCTGTACTGCGCTCGCCAACCCGCCTGCCAAGCTAGGTGAGTATCGCAACAGCCCTCTCATGATCCGAACTTGGAGATGCATGAGGGAGGGCAATGCCCAGCAGTGGACGTCCTACAGCTCAGATGTTGATTCATATTAACCCAGATTAAATTTTAGCTGTTTTGTATTTTTTTTCTTTTTTGTATGATAATGTTATAGTTTATTAGTATAATTTCTTTTAACTATCTCTAACCTAACGTACAAATGGTACATACATGCTATATACATACCTACACCCCAATCGTCAATGTAGTAGTTATCAGATTGATTACCTACCTACCCTGATTTAATCTGTTATATATTACTCTTTTATACTTTTCATTTGAGTGTGTTTTAATAAATAAATATTAGCTGTGTTATTACCAGGAATATTCATCATGTCAGCCGTAAATCATCCACTACTGAACACAGGCCTCCCTCACGGGTCTCCATGAGGGGTAGTTGTCATTCCCGCTTGGCAGACGGGTTGTCGAGCACAGTACGGAATGTTGGTACACGGAAAGACGCTGCTGCCCATCTTCCGGAGGGATCACCTAGCAAGCTCTTACTGCAGCCACGGGCATGAGAGGAGGGGTAACATTCTACTGCTGGCACCCCACGACATATTATAATGTGAGATAAAGCTAATTAAACTGTTACTATCAACTCTAGCTACTTCATTTGCCAAATCACGTTGAAATTATGCAAATACAAAACAATTTGTTTATGAGTATGAATTCGTTAAACCAATATTAACAATACGGATAATTTGAATCTCATCAGTTAAAATGTGGATGATATGTAATTTGTTTACTGATTTTATACGCAGTCATCCTTAACCAGTGCGGTGCCGGCAGTAGAATGTTGCCTTACCTGTCATGCCCGTAGATGCAGTAAGAGATATCTTCGGAAGATAGGCAAAGGCTTCTTTCCGTGTTTCAACATCCCGAACTGCGCTCGCCAACCTGCCTGCCAAGCGTGGTGAGTATGGCAACTACCCCTTACCTAGATTTATGAGGGGGGCCTGTCTTCAGTAGTGCACGTCTTATACGGCTGAAATGAATCCATAACCACGACCTGGTTATGGATTCATTTCAGCCGTATGCAAGGTGTAAAAGGACAACTACCGAAAACTTCGGGAGGTCAATGTACTCGTCAATATGAACAACTTTTACTAAGGAACTTTTGCTGTAAAAAAATGGAAAGAAACAGCTGTTCGATATATTTTAGTAAAGTAGGTATTGTACTTTTGTGTGGAACAGCTGTTTCTTCACATTTTTTTACAGCGAAAGTTCCTTTGTAAAAGTTGTTCATATTGATGAGTACATTGACCCCCCGAAGTTTTCGGTAGTCGTCCTTTTACACCCTGTATAACGTATATTTAGAACAGTACAATATCTTACCTAGGAAGCAATCGAGGTTCAGAAAAGGATTCAGTGCAGCCACAGCTCTAGTAGATGAGGTAGATGATATACTTTCATCTGGGAAAGGGTACTATTACTAACTTTACTAGATTTTTCTCGTGCCTTTGATACGTTCAATATACGTTTCTTTTGTCAAAATTTATATTCTATGGTTTTGACTCTAAGAACATTAGATGGTTTACGAGCTAAGTGACCGCTTGCAATATGTCGAAGTTCTCACGGATGATGGTTTCGTTTATAAATCTACCATATTGCTAGTGTCAAGTAATGTTCCTCAGGGTCGATCCTAGATCCTATTCTTTTTGCCTTGTACACAGCACATAATTCATAATGTTGAATTGAGTAAATATTATCTCTATGCCGATGACCTATGACTTTACACTTCATTCAAGCCAAATAAAATCGATTAAGCTCTTAGTCAATTTAATAGTAATTTAGATACGTTGGCGGTCAGGTTTGGCCGTAATAACCATTCCCTAAATACCAATAAAATATATTTTTTTTGTTCTTGGGTCCAAAAATAACATGTTCGCAATAAATATATTAAGTATTGAAAATAAGAGAAGAATTCTAGGACATGATCCTAAAGCTCACAACAAAGGCGCCCATATAGAAAGAGTTACTGAGGCCCGTAATTTAGGTTTGTTGATGGATGGATCTTTTCACTTCGAAAATTTTGTTTTACAAACAGCGCGTAATTGTTTCTATAGACTGTCTGTTCTATACAAAATCTGGCAGCATCTGGATATAAACCTACGATTACAACTTTGCAACCCACTTATTCTGTCAAAACTATCATATATCGACAATGTGTTTGGAGATTGCTTGCTAGAACACTCAAAAAAAACTTATACAGCGTGTACAAAATCCACACATTCCACGTCGAGCTCATATATCTTCTTACATTAATAGTCACAATCTTCTAAACATGTCATCCCGTCGCACTCTGCACCTTGCCACATTGCTTTTTGGAGTTGTAAAAAGACAAAAACCAACTTATTTGTACGAAAAGCTATTTTTTTCTAAACGCAGAGCCCGTTTTGCCCAATTGTTAATCTGTCCACGCCATAAAACGACCGCATTTCGTGGCAGCTTTCGATATGCTGCCACGAAATGTTGGAACAATATCCCGCCACCTGTTAGAAATTCAAACAGTTTAAAGATAAAGATAAAGAAACGTTTATTTTGGCACATTTTTACAATCATCAATTCGGTTTTAAAACTAGTGACAAAAATGGTCACTACTCAGCATGTGCTGTGGCAGAACGAGTCGTACCACAGCGCTGGTCTTCCGTAGTAACCATGATGTGCGGTTGGTGCTACCGCAATGCACGGTAATTATATATTTATTAGGTAAACATTAAAATCGAATGAAAAAGAAATACCAAATAAATAAATAAAACATTTTCACAAAAAGGAATATGAAATTACATGGATAATGTAAGACACAAAAGAATTAAACAAGAACAATTTGCATGCAATATAATATACAAAAAATAAAAAAAGATATCACGGATCTATACTAAATATGAAAACTAAAGGTAAGTTTGACCTCTTCACTTAAAGAAACATCTGTTAAAATCTCAGAAATTGAATTCGTGAACAGTCGTTTTTAGGGCTTCTTTACTGTAAATTAAGATTTAAAATTAATATTGTCAATATTTTTATTTTGAATTACATAACCTTAAACATTTATAATCGGTAATATCTACCTAATTGACATAATAATAATGTTATAAATATCTTAACTAGTTTATTTATTGTTAAACTCCATAATATTTTAATCTTCGATGTTTTGTTTTGGTCGGTGTTGCGTCCTTCGGGACAAATATGGCGCCACTGAAAATCAGTGTCGTGTTCTCACGGCGTGTGCTGAGTTGGTGACCGATTTATGTTTTAGAAAATTGAATAGAAAATGTTTATAGGTATCAAAGGTACATACATGAAAACGAATAAATTAAGGTACAGTAATTTATTCGTATCTTTGAGAAATATATAAATATTTTCTATTCAATTTTCTAACCTGTTTGTTGATATACACAGTCATGTTGAAAATATTGTAGAACTTTATGTATGTATTATTAAAATACATAATAACCGCGTATTTATCGTGTAAATTACCTTTACTACATTGTACTGACCGCATTCTGTTTTGTGTGCCAAATAAATAAATATTATTTATCTATAAGATTCACAAGGGATACCTCCGGAAGATGGGTAGCAGCGTCTTTCCGTGTATCAACATCGCGTACTACGCTCGCCAACCCGCCTGCCAAGCGTGGCGAGTATGGCAACAAACCCTCATGATCACTACTTAGAGATCGAGGGTGGCCTTTGTCCAGCAGTGAAGACTGCCCTGTTGTAAGGCAAAGATCTCCCTTTACCCAACCGTATATTTTGTAGCTAAGAATATTTTCTAAACTGGAATACTCACCAAGTTATCTTGGTGAGGCTGTTATGATCACTTTCAAACATTTTCCCTAGCAAAGCACAATTATAACGTTGTAACTAGGTTATGTTTAATTCTTTGTATCCAGATAGCGCCGGCAGCTATCTAGATCCGCGGGTATCGCGCGATCGCGCCCATTACACGCCGCCTTACGGCTCACTCGCAAATCACGGTTATCGCTCGCATCTACGCCAGTGTGCAACGGCCCTAATAGAAAATTGTAATGCTGTTTGTGAGAAGGTATGTTTTCTTGGTTGTCTTTTTAAGCGACTTCTAAAAAGGATGGGTTCTCAAATCGTCTGTTATTTTTATATTTGTGCCGTAATATCTTTGCGATGAACAGTGAGTGGATTTCTTCTGAAGGTGCCTTGTAGAGAGGCGAAACACGTGTTGTAATTCTTTTTGAGTGTTTCCAAGCGCTCGTAAGAACGCGAACTTGTTACTACTTTTTTTTTTAATTTAGATACTAAGACGTATTGTAGATTACGTATATGAAGACATGTTGTCAAGACATGGACAGACGATGTAAACAAGCGTCAAGGACGAACTTGGATGAGGCCAGCACAAGACCACGGTCCTCACGAGGAGTGGCACAAGAATGCGAAATCCTATTCATTGTAAGAAGGGAAATTTCTACAAGATCTAGACTCTTCGATACAGGCGTTGCCTAGCGACAGAAACCTGCTGTAGTATTACGCTACATATCAGGATGCATATAATATTTAATTACGTAAGTATTTAGATTATTAATATACCACCCTTTTGTTTGTGTACACGTACTAACTACACTTATCAGCTTTCCCTATCCTCAAAGGTTTGCTGGAAGAAAACTCTTCTTAGGGTTAAGCTCGCCTTTGTACATGCCATCTAGTTAATTTTTTTATGTATATATGTATTTACTAAGTGTACAATAAAGAATAATAAATGTCTGCAATATTTGCATCTTAGGTTGTCGATCACCAATAAAATCAGGCTCATAAGAGACTGGTTACTAGATTAGGATGTAGAGGTATTATGTATAACTAACTTTATATACTGACGTTTTAGTTTTTAACCAGCACATTTTTCTTAACGGGTGACTCTAAAACCTGTTTGTAGGCAGGTTGTTACGGGATAAATCAAGAATACCTCTCAGTTCCAGTCTAAGGAATCTCAGACTCAGCTTGCTGAAGAGATTCCTTCTTATTTAAGTATGCAAATGTAAAGTTTTCAAAGTTTAAATTAATCTTAGCGAAGTTTTCGTCCTGCATACTCACTCTGCTTACATTTCAACATAGTATGTAGTTGTAGGTAGTTTACAAAGTTGTATTAATACCAACGGGTTCTGTTCAGAACTTAAAAACTGATGTTCTGGTTGGTACCACTGAGGGCCGAAAGTATCAAACCAATTACAGTAAATAATTTGCGAATCAAGATGATCCAGCCTCGAGCACTTTTCAATGAAAGTAAAGAATAAAGCTGATTAATTAAAGTAAAGCATTATTAAGCGTTTCCACACTCAATAATAAAATAATCATTTCGGTTCGGTTTCATTTATTGCGAAAACGGGTTTAATCATCATTTCATCAGCATTTCACCTTAAAACGATCACTACTGGGCACAGACCTTCATGGATCTCCATGAGGGGTAGTTGCCATACTCACCACGCTTGGCAGGCGGGTTAACACAGTACGGGATGTTGATACACGGAAAGACACTGCTGCCCATCTTCCGAAGGTGTCCCTTGCAGGCTCTTACTGCATCCACGGACGTGTAAGGAGGGGTAAAACTCTACTGCCGGCACCCCACGGCATGTCAAATTATAAATACAGAATGCAATAATTTACGGACTGTAAAATAGGTACCTATGCGATTAAAATTTTTGCCTATATAAAACGTATGTGTATGAGACACTCAGAAAGTTTTGCGAAAATGAGAAAAGTGTACTATATGTAAATAAAAAATCCTTTTTATTTCGAGTAACTAAATAACAGTACAGATTATCTTTTTTTTTCCTATCTAAGTTTAGATAATTATGGCCTCTTTAGAGTAGGCCTATACTGTTCATAGGTACTAATAATACTATCCACCAGCCTCAAAACAAAGTTACATGAATCTGAACCAGCTTTTGAAACACTTTTGCCAGTTCGGCACAAACACCTCGTTTACAGCCTGCTTGAACGCAGACAGCGAATCTTCTGGCTACGAAAGTTGTATCCCTTTGAGCAGATTATAATTTTCAAGAAGAGTGACACGGTGCTACGTTAGGGCTGTAAGGAGGCTGACCTCTGAGTTTGATCGGCGTGCTGTCCAAGAAGTCTCTAGTTTTAAGCTCGGTGTCCGCAGGCGCCTTGTCGTGATTGACCAGTAGCCCGCGAAGCCCTGCGTTTGGTCGCTTGGTTGCTCACAACAGAGAAAATTTCTGCCAAGCATTTGGTAGAATACCATTCAGCGTTGATGCTTTTTTGGTTCCGTATAGGAATTATTATTGAATAGCCAGTCAAGTTGAAAAAGCTCGCGATCAAAATCTTTCTCCCAATTCTAGATCGCTTTACTTTAGTATGCGTTTATTCGTTTTTAAAAACTTAAACTAAACTGTCAACTGGCGCTTCGTTTCTGGATCTTATTACTTGTGAAAATGTCAAGAACATGCCGAGACGAGCCTGCTTCTAATTTGTGTGTCACGGCAAAAAGAAACGTTGAAAAATTGTCACTGAGAAAGGGAAGGGAGGCCATTGTCCAGCAGTGGGATCCGAAGGGCTATTTAGATTAGATTAGATGTCACGGCACCATTCCACCCGGGCTGCATCTGAGCATCGGCGAGGCTGTGCGGAACCCAGCGAAACTATCCTCTTCACGGGAAGGTACATGTGTAGAATCTCGTGAAGGCTTCCCGGTCCAATCTGCAGTATATGCTGAATTTACTGAAACGTAACTCGCCTATTGTATTGGATTAAATTTTTGAAATTTCACTGTAGCACGTTTTCTTTCTTCATCTCCCAAAGTTAGTCGACCGCGCTTAAATTCGTTATACCTTATACACGGTTGCCTTGGAAGGGCCTCTCTCTATGAATGCCATTCGAAGTTTATCGTACGATTCGTCCGGTTTCAGGTTACACTTAACATCGTAAAAATAAGTAGTAAAGAAAGTCAGTTTTTTTTTACCATAGTTATTTTTAAGTTTAGTGTGTGTGTCTAATAAATGAATACATTTATTAGAAATATCTTCTTCTTCTTCTTTCTTCTTCTTCTTCTAAAAATCATGGCGCAAAAATGTAGCAGATCCATTTTTCAATGAGACATGATCCATGATCATTTAAAGTAGCTCGCAAAAATGTGAAACGAAATTTCGAAATTGGAATGTTTTTTTACTTTTGTATAATCATATTTTCAAAATAGGTTATAATTGGCCAGTCACTCATACCCAAAAAAACTTTTTACGCAACACTTTCTGAGTGTTCTGGTAACATAATATAAATTTTCACCTTCAACTTAAAGTCATTATAAGAGGTAAGTTTTTAGTTCATTCAAAAAGAGTATACAAAGTTTCGTTAGTTACCTATCTATTGGTATATTGCAGGATCTCTGCCGGAATGCTCATATCTTGAACCTCCTTTATGCTTTACTTTTCTATCTCTATACCATAATGTTCTGTATTTCAGATAACTAGGGTATAAACCCTAGACGAAATTAAAAATAACGATAGCTAGATCATAGGTTAAAAGGTACATAAATCTAAAACAAACAAGGCCGGGTGTGACGTATACCGAATTAGGTCCTCGGTACCGCTGCTCCCATGGAGCAGCCATGGGTTTTATTCGTCATCATTCAGTAAGTACCTTCACGTCGTGTTTGATTTAGTGCACATGTCAAATGTTACATTCATCTGTAAACGTGACCTCGTTTCAGCTTCGAGATATAAAAAACCACTTCGATCTTCCACGCCGACTGTACGTTTTATTGTGGATAAAAAGTTATCGGTTGAATACGGGATTTTGTTTGGATATACTGAGAGGTTTCATTCAACTTCGTTTGGTTGGGGTTGGTCAGGGAGTTTGTTTTTCTGACGCGTCTTTCGGTTGAGTCGATGTTTATTACAAACTTTTATTTAACCTCTAGCCGTGTTGGTACAGTGTTATGTATCCCGATTTTCGATCCGTAGGTTGTGAGACAAGACCGACCGTCCACTAATCATGTTTTTTTATTTAAAACTTGTATGGGAACAATTAACACGTGTTTTTGCGTTGAAAGAAAATCTTGAGGAAACCCGAATGTGGCTCGCAGCATCAAGCGTTGAGATTTTCTGTTGACATTGTCTGATTTCTGGTACTGGGCAAGCCTCATCCCAGGCACTACAGTGTCAAGTTACATCATAATTACCAGTTGCTGGCGCTGCATAAATCATCTGTAATAGATGTAGAGCCGTCGGGTACCAGCAGTAGAATGTTACTCCTCCTCTCATGCTCGTGGATGCATTAAGTCCTGCTAAGGGATACCTCCGAAAGATGGGCAGCAGCGTTATTCCGTGTAGCAAAATCCAACCAAGTGGCCAAGCCGCCTGCCAAGCGTGGTGTTATTAGATGTTAAGGCCTTACTTCTTTAATTAGCTATGCCTTAAGATTATCTGGTTCAAATCTTCTAAGCTATAAAACCACTTTCAGACATCCGATTCAGTTGAAATTTTGCATGCACCAGTAAAGTCGGTTGCAATACAATTTTATAAATTCTAAACTTTTAAAGCGACTACCGCCAGGTGGTGGATGTTGTCAAAAATCCATAAGTTTAGCTAGGTTCAGCTAAACTTGGAGCATACAAATGCTAAACGCAGAATATCCGAAGATGTTTGATTGTGCATTGACGTGCATCACCGCTGCAGTGTTATGCTGATTTGATGCAGCTCCAAATATTTCAGGACTACCTCTACAATACCACATCACGCATTTTATGGAAATATAGTTTTCAGGGTGCCATTACATTTGAATTGCCGTAAGACCGCATCTCTCTCTCTCTCAGCCCGTAATCTTTTACTGCTGGGCCTGCTTTAATTTTTGCCAGCCTATTCTGTTTTGTCCGCAATGCCATATAGGCCATAAATATAAGAAGTTACGGAGACTATCCTTAAAATAATAATGTCTATCTATCACCTAATTCTTACAATCTTATTTTTTAAATCATTGTTAATTAATTTTAATCTACTATAGAAATATAATTTGTTTTATTTATTATGTAGTCATATGTTCTAGTTCTTACACTATGTGACCCAGTGTTGGTTAACAATGATGATGTACGAGTAGCGGTAGATAATATTATAGGAATTTATAATTGTTGTGTTGCTCCTTCCGCCGTGGGGTGACGGCAGCCGAAAATGTGTTTGTAGATGTATGGATGTTTGTTACCTCTTCACGTAAAAACACACAAGTATTTTTATCCGGGTACAATGCATACTAAGTGGCGTGTAGAAGCTAGTTAATCTATAAAAGTGTGACAGAAATACAATTAATAGAAGTAAAAGAGTGAGGTTTCTTGTTCGCTTCTTTCCCTCACTTGGGAAAAAAGTTGTCTGAAGCGAACGAATGAAATTATGTGCTTTATTTATGAAGCGTTTTGTTCTATTGATTAAACACTTCTTGACCTTGGCTTCGACTATAAATACTGACTTACCTACTCTGCAAACAACTGCAAGGATGATGTTCCAACATGTAAAAGGAATATCGATATTTATCTCAAAATTCATGTACGTACTCGTAAATAAGGAATTCCAAGGCCCGCTCAACCACATTGAAATTGAAATACCGACTCGTAACAATCCGAGACCTAGCCCCCATTCCAGGACCCGTGTCGTTTTGACCCACGCGTTATTGGTACTATTTAATCTTTGTGGATGGACCTTAGGCATAATTCTACATCAACACTTAAGCGCGTAACTGCACATGTCCTTCATCAATAAATTAATATGTTAATAAACATGGTAAGGAAACCCGCGGCTTGGTTAGCTTCAGACGTATTGACCTGTTCTTACCTCTGACCAATAGTTGACTAAGCTGAGAGGATGTTATAGGGGCTGGGCAAGCCTAATCCATCTTACAATGTTCCCGGCACTACAGTGTCCTGTACAGCATGATTACCAGTTGCTGACGCTGTGTAAATCATCTATAATAGATGCAAAGACCTTATTTTTTTATTAATTAATAAATTGTCGAATCCGCAACTTAATCTTTACAAAAATGGGATACCGCGTTATGAGGTACAAAAGTCGACAAGCGATTAAAACTGCAACTTGTAAAGAAGGATTTTTATAAGGCTAGCTTCTGTGTGCCGAGATGAAAACTAGTCTGTGTTAGTTCTGGTAAACATCAATATTTGTAAAATATAACCTCAATCCGTTCTGTAATCTTTGCGTGAAGAGGTAACAAACATCCAAAGAAACTAATTTTCTAACTTTTATTAAAAGTGGGATGGGATTCATAAGATGAATAAAAAACGCTAAATCTAATTAAAATACAACAAAGTCGGGTAAGTTAGACTCAACAACGGCTACACCGGTTTAAATGTTTTTTGATTTGTTGGATCTGTCCTCATCCCTAAAAAAACATGGAATGAACATCATCATCATCATCATCATATCAGCCCGTTGACACCGAATGAACATACCATTAAAATATTTTTTTACAGTTTTAGTACGGAACGACTTGAGAGAAATATTACGAGAACACGATTAAGCTTTCGATTAATATCAATAGGCTTTTTAAGTTGTACAATTAAATTATACGTTAAAAAGACGAGTCGCAAATTCAAATGGCACGCATTGTAACGCGGGCGCGTGAGAGGAGAAGGTACCGCGTAACACTTCATTCCCTAATCAAAGTTCCCCTGGGAGAAACTGAACACGTTGGTAACCTATTTACATCTTATAACTATGCGTAGAAACCCGCTTAACATTACAATGAATAGCGGTAACTCACGAGTGTTTTGAAAGTGAAATAACTTTTTTTAGTATAAGTTGTAGTAGAGTAGCAGTTAGTTGATTATGAGGCAGTACGCAATACGCCGGTACAGTATTAAATAATGGTAATATCTACATAATTGATAATAATGTTAAAAACATATTTTCTAGTTTATTTATTGTTAAATTCAATACATCTTCGATATTTTGTTTTGGTCGGTGTTGCGTCCTGTAAGACAAATACGGCGCCACTGAAAATCAGTGTCGTGTTCTCACGGCGTGTGCTGAGTTGGCGACCGATTTATGTTTCTGTACCTTAATGTGTTATTTTTCATGTATGTATCTTTGAGACATAAATAAACATTTTCTATTCTATTCTATTCTAAATAACTGTAGGTATGGCTAAGGTAGGAAGGCACATTGGCACGTCCAAGATTAATCCCGCGCAGCTACGAGAGTCCTCAGTTAATCTACTTACCTTCACAAAGTAACGACAGACGGTACTTGTATGCCTTCGTCTTAGAACAAGCTTAATTAATTCCTGCTTTAGCGAAATTCTCTTTAAAGTCACGCTTCAAAATTAACTGTAATGAAACCATCATTAAATTGTACCCGATATCTTTATAATCGTCGTTCTCGGTAACAATAATATAAGCGTTTTGGTATCAGAAAACCTAGAGACGCGCAAATTAATCGGGTACGAATCGAACATTATCACTCAAAATACTATTTAAGTAAGTCAAGGGTGGAGCTGTTCTTCTTTACTTCAACCAATCACATTGTAGACTTAGTTGTAGTAAGCCTGCTTAAGACCGTAAATAAGCCGTATACGTTATACTCGTATAATGACCGTAATAACATGTATAGATATCAGAAAATTCAAAGAATGCTTAGAGCGAGAGTCAAGCATGTATTTTTAGTTTGTTAATTTCCGAAACAGCAAGTACTTGAGATACTCAGAAAATTTTACGAAAATAAAACAAAATTCTCTATGGGTAAATATTTTTTTTATTAAATCCTTTCAAAGTTCTCTCCACTATCCTTTATCATCAGTTCAGCCGTAAAACGTCCACTCCATGAGGGGTAGTTGCCATACTCACCACGCTTGGCAGGCGGGTTGGTAATCGCAGTATAGGATGTTGATACACGGAAAGACGCTGCTGCCCATCTTCCGGAGGTATCCCTTAGCAGGCTCTTACTGCACCCATGGGCATGAGAGGAGGGGTAACATTCTACTGCCGGCACCCCACAGCACACTATCCTCTATACAAAGTTTAAGAGAGCAGCAGCCGCGGAGCCCTGTATTTGGTCGCTAGTTTCTCATAACAGAGAAAACTTCTGCCAAGCATTTAATAGTTTACCATTTGGCGTTGCTGCTTCTTTGGTTCCGTAAAGAAATTGATACCAAATAGCCCGTCAAATTGAAAAAAAACTCGCGATCAAAATCATTCCCCTGCTTCTAAGTCGTTTCATTTTGGTAGACGTTGACTCATTTTGAAACACCGAAACCGTCGACTGGCGCTTTGTTTTTGGATCATTTTGATAAACCCAGGCCTCATCATCCTGTAAAAATGTCGTCGAAACACGCCGATATATTGCTGAGGCATGCTTTGACCATTGCGTCATCCCAGTATGATCTCCATCAAGCAACTGTGGCCTGGTAAGTGGGGTACAAAACTTCATCAACCTTTCGCAGTTCGGCAAAAGATGTAGGTTCTCGAACTGTATGTAGAAGAGGCGTAAATAATAGCATTCGAAATTGTTTGGGTGCACTGCATAATACTGTTCTGATGATATTTTCTTTGGTAATTCTTTAATTTAAAGAGAAACCTGCTTTAATAATAAAATTTTAAATGTTGCTGAAATTAATCCACTATAATATGTTATGATGTATGCTCCGGGTTCTGACAGACGGCCCTTGAATCGTCGGAACTTCACCCCTTTCGGTCAAAAGTCAGGACTCGTGGTCGCCAGGCACTCTGTAGGAACCCTCACCATAAATAAGTTAAATGAAATAATGTAAAGCAGTATCCGTCCTACGGTGCAGACCACAAGTCCACAACCGAATTTGGAAATTAATTTCACACCAGTCGTAGCAGGTCGCGTGCGAATCACCAATAATTCCCGCGGCCTGTGCGGTCGGCGCCGTCCTGCAACGTACCACAGAACTAGTAAAACAACTCAGATCTACTGATGTTTTTTATAAAAGAAGTAAAAAGAGAAGATTATAAGATTCTTAGAAACTAAAAAGACACTGGCACCTGCGGTTCGCTAACCTTCTAGTTCTCGTCTCGCGGTCCTCGGAGGCGGCCACGAACGGTGCTCGTGAAAAAGGGCCTCTAAATGTTCTTGATGCTGTACGTATCTGTCAAGAGATACAGGTATCTCTTCCATCCTGCCATCTGCCATCTGCCCATCTTCCAGAGGTCTCCGGAAGATGGGCAGCAGCGTCTTTTCGTGTATCAACATCCTGTACTGCTCTCGCCAACCCGCCTGCCAAGCGTGGTGAGTATGGCAACAACCTCTCATGATCAGTGATTAATGAGGGAAGGCCTTTATCCAGCAGAGGAGCATCTTCTGTCTTCACTTCTCTTTGATAACAAGAGAAAATATAATTCCCTTCTGGAAGAGAAGTCAGAACATTGAGAGATCCATTTTCAAAATATAAAAAGACAGTTATACCAATTCTTTTGGCTCTCTACCTAATTAAAGTTAACTAAAATTGCGTAAAATGGACTTCTTTGACATATTTGACAATTAAAACGGAACAACTTTACCTAAGTTTATGGTTTCGATGGCCGCCAACATGGCTAGCCAAATAACTTACGAATTTATAAATTAACTTGACACTGGCGGAATTGTTATGTTAAACGGGTTTTCTACTCACGTTAATTATTATGTTAAGTGTAACTCACGAATCATTTGAAAGTGAAAAACTGGCGGAATTGTGTTAAACCAAACACAAAAAGCCATAAAATAAAAAAAGCAAGACAAGACCTAAGTTTACGTTGACAGCTCTAAATTTGAAAACGTCATACGAGTATCTATACATAACAGTTTTAGGAAGTCCGAGAATAGAATCGACACTACCGGCAGGCTGATTAAGTATAGCCACAGGTTTGGGTCAATTTTGATTTAGTTAACAGGTGTTGTTTTATATTCGTCACAAAAATAATTCAGGAATTGACGTTTGACAGCGATGATTGCGAGATACGCCTGCTGCAAACCTGTCGCGAGATACGTAGTCAGCCTGTCGGATTTGAGGTTGGTACACTGGTTACTATAAGGCTATTCCCGTGGATGGATTACGAGAAGGAAGAAATACAATATGTGCTCATACACGCTCCTTTACGGTGAAGGAAACTTGCGGCTTAGTCAGCTTCGGACGTTATTTTATTTATTTATTTAAACAAAATCTACAGTCCTTAATCTACATTATCCTAAATTACATATACATATATCCTACGACCAATAACGGATTTTTACATTATATATAAGAAAAAAATTAAGCAGACAGTTAAAACAAACTTAAATTAATGTTAAAAATCAAAACAAAAGTACTTACGGTGAAAATAAATCTAGTTAAAAAGTTATTAAGTTTTTTTGTTGTTAGTTTATTAAGTTTTAAGTTATATATTAAAACAGTTTAAGAAAACTGGTATTCAAAACCTAACAATTTACTATGAAAAAAAAATAATAATAACAAATATACATTATATAAACTATAAGAAATATATTTATTTATTTCTATTCGTTTTAGGAAATATAAAAAATATTTTTTTTTTTACTTTGCTTCCACTGACTCTGCATAAGCTGGGAGTCTAGGCAAGCCTAATCTATAACAATATCCCAGGCACTGCAGCGTCCCGTACAGCATGAATACCAGTCGCTGAAGCTGTAAATCATTTAGACCGCGTAGTTCCCGTTCCCGTTGGAATACTGGGATATTATATAGCCTTTGTTACTCAGGAATAATAAAGCTTTCTAATGTTGATAGAAATTTGAAAATCGGTTCAGTAGTTTTTGAGTTTATTCGTTACAAACATACAATATACAAATATTTCCTTATTAGTATAGACAGATATAGTTAAAGATATGAAAGACCTGACATGATTTTACTAATATATAGTAATTATCAGCATGCAATTGCTCTACTACAAACGATTCCAGCGTCTCGTCCGTAGCTATTCCTGATACGCGATTGCGATTCGCTAATTATTAACATGGCGTTGTTGATTTGCCCGCGATGGTATCGCAGGCGCCGACGTACTGCTTAATGTCCGCCGTCAAGTGATCAACAAACCGACCGCGACCCAGGCCGCAGGCTGGTTACGTATCTCGCGACAGGGGGGCAATTCTGGTGCAGTGACATATCGCTGAAAATCGATAAATTTCACAAAACCTATCAAAATGGCTATTTAAACAAACTTTCTGCATTCTGGTGATCTCACGATAGTCAAATATCTATTGCAAACCGATTGTAATGCAATGTGACATGAGACAAAGTATCACGATTCACGAGAATAGGCCCCTAACCTCGCGATCACTGCTGACAAAGATCAAGGATTTCAAATTCAAACAATTTCAAATCATTTATTTATTAAAACGTATACGACATATTCATATTTACTGCAATTATCAAGACCCTGCAGTAAGAATCTGCTAAGGGATACCTTCAGAAGATGGGCAGCAGCATCTTTCGTATGTCAACATCCTGTCCATCGCCAACCCGCCTGCCAAGCGTGGTGAGTATGGCAACAACCCCTCATGATCAGTACTTAGAGATCTATGAGAGAGGCCTGTGCACAGCAATGGACGTTCTACGGCTGAGATGATGATGATCGAGCCCTACGTTACGTGCTTGTTGAAAATTGTGTTACGGCTAGATAAGGTCTAGGTTTACGTGCATATAAAAATACATCACAAGGTCGTTGATATTTAAATTAGATATAAAATGTAGAATATTAATATTATAACTATTAGGTTTATTGGCTTACTTGCATATTTTGTCTTCCAATAATAATTAATATTGTTTGCATTTTTTGTTTTCTTGTTTTTAATAAAAAATAAAAATTAAATAAAATACTTTTATTTCGGACAACACAGATCCATATGGGGTTAGTAATACACAGTAAAAATACAGTAAATGGTTAGTAAGCAAATCGAGACATAAAAATCAAAAATTTATTTAAGGCAGGACTAATTCCCAGAGTGATCTCACCAGAGTAGCGGGACTTTTTCCGGGATTACTCTGCGAACCAGGCCTGCCCACAGCGGCGAAGAGTATCTATCTTCTATGGTTTTCAGGATGCTGTTGCGACTATCGCGCATTCTGCAGATCAGGGATGTAGATTTTTTGCGAATGATGGCACTGAAGTCATCAGTTTGATATTCAGCAAATTAAGCTTCACTTAACATAAAATATATTGTAAGTTTGTTGTGTACGCATGAGTTGCGATTCAAGCCAGATCATTTTCAGTGTTTTTATTAATATTTTTGTATTGCTTGTTTTGTGTACCTAAATAACTAAATAAAATAAATAAATTACTTAATACTTAATAAATTACTTACTTAGAAAAAAGGTAATCGAATGAGACGGGTCCTCGATGTGTTGACGTGTGCGCGATTGACGTTTAACGTTTATGTAATCTGTGGTTTAACAGCGCTGATCGCTAGATTATAAGACGCAACTTAGAGAATATCATTAGAAAATGGCCGCCTACATGGCCAGCCAAATAACATAAGAATTTATAAATTAACTTGACACTGGCGGAATTGTGTAAAACCAAACACAAAAAGCCATAAAATAAGAAGACAAGACAAGACAAGACGCAACTTGACGCAAGAGGTTGCGGATTCGATTACCGCCTCGGAACAAATATCTGTATGAACTGCAGATATTTGTTCAGGGTGTTCTGGATGTTTTTCTAAATACATACATATACCCAATAAAAAATGTATGTCTATGTAGTATAATGTAGGCATTAAGTATATCAGTCATAATACCCACACCATCCCACTAGTCACATCATCACCCTAAAGTCAGGAACCGATGTTTTAACTTTTCATTACGTGACCTTGTGTTGTGGGAAGGTGAATTGAGTGGCCTGAATCGGGGGTGTTTCGGTAATCAAATTGTTTTCCAACCGGTTATTAATTGTTCTTGGGAGGTAACTTGTTTCGTGCCAGTTTCCAGGTTCAATCTATTTTAGTGGTGCGTTAACTTTTGATGAAGAGCATTAATTTTCTGTAGTTTTCCGCGCTTGTTCAAGTTTATATCGAATTGGGTCGTAAAGTTTGTGAACTTTCTCATGCAAAACATAGAAACAAGTAAGCGAACTTTTTGATTGATTTTAAAATATCAGAGCTTATATAATTTAAAAATTATAAATTCGTCAGATTTGTGAAGAAGGCAGGGACATTTTAATAGAAAATAGGCTTTGACTGACGACAAATGCAGTGACCAAAAGGGAAATGGTAAACCCAACGATAATGGAGAAAAACGATCAAATTAACCCTACTTATGATACTTTACTTGAGACTGGCAGAGTTGTGTGAGACCAAACAAAAAGCCATAAGAAGAAAAAGACGACAAACAGCAATAATAATACAAAGGATTCGTTCACTTAAAAAACACAACTAGAGAAAACCGGTAGGTACTTTATACATGATACGTATCGAACATGAATTTATGACATACCCTATGTATTTTATCCTTAATCAATTCAACATATTTTAGCATGTCGATTTAATTTTGATATTGATAAAATACACAGGTCTCAAACATGTTTTACCAATTAAAGGCATACAAATATTCACCACAAATATTCACTACTTTCGTAAATTGAGTTAAATGGATATATGTTAATGATGTATGTTTAAAAGATGTATGTTAAAATAATACTTTAATGTATACATAGCCAATGTATTTAATCTATCTAAATAAAACAAATTCGTGTTAGTTACACTACTTAACCCGAGAATGGCAGGACCGATTCAATGATCTTATATGTTTTGGATTTATCTAACTCGGGTCAACTTAAAGGTTAAACATCGTACAATTCAAAGAAAAACATAATATAACGTAAATTCATTTTCCTATACATTTGTTTTGTGTTTTGATATTTTTTTAAGATAAGGATTTTTATTTGATCTGAAATAAATGACTAATAATAATTAATAAAAATAATAATTAGTCTCTCGATCAACATCTCGAGAGACTTTCGCTAGGCAGTTGGATCAAGAGCCAGATTCAAAAGGCAGTACTTCTGGACTCGGCACGTATTACTCGTGGTAAGGAGATTCCTCTCCCTGCAGCCCTAGTCACCGACCGCTTGAGTCTTGCTTCGCGGCCGGTGATTCACCGTTTTGATAAATATTTTACTGTATAGTATTTGTTTTTATATTTCTTTATAGTAAAAATGTATTTTATGAGTTTACAAATAAATAATGTAAAAATAATAATTTTACACGAATGATGTTATGACATTTTTTGGTTGACAAATATTTAAATTCAAGGTTCGTTCAGAAAGTTTATATTGTGATTAAACTTAAACTCAAGATGTTTATATTTTCGCCTTAATGTAATAGTAAGTAACGGTAGAGTAGTTGTTGAGTAGTAGTAAAAGTATTAAGTAGTAGTAGTAGTTAGTAGTTGTAGAGTAGTAGTATAGTAGTAGTAGAATAGTAGTATAGGGTAGCTGCAGCATAGTTGCAGGGTAGTTGTAGAGTAGTCGTAGAGTAGTTGTAACTACCTCTAGTAGGTGCGATAAGAAGTTCTTCGTTTTTAATTAAACATCGTTAAAGGTATGTAGCTTCTTTAGAGTTTTTGGTAATTTGTTTTATATTTTTGGTGCCATTCCTTAGAAACTTTTTTGAAGTAATGCTGTTTTGTAATATACACGTAGTCAAACATTCTGTATTTTATTTTACTGCTAAGAGTATCAGCAGACCCTCTTAATAAATTGAACTGTGATTGCGAAAACAAAAAGAAACTTATGTTTTTAAATTGTGTGAGATAAATGCATTAAGCCCTACATCTTCCTTATAATTCGACACGAAAATTTAACATGCCCACTGCGAAAATGCAGCACGTCATAAAAGATACACAGAGTCAAAACCTCTTCATTTTATTTTGCGGCAATAATATCAGGCAAGTGATAAAGAGTCTCTCAAGTTTATGCACTGCTGCTGCGTGTCACTGCAATTACGGCCCGTAACAGCTACTAACCGTAACCACCTCAAAGCCATTCACCACGTAGAATAACTCCGCAGCCAATAGTGATGTCCGCAGCCGGGATTATTACGGGGTACGTTAAAGGTGATAAAGAAGTCGAGTGCGAGGATGCGCTTTGAAATTTCAGTAAACCAGGGTTTAACTACAGGAACCAAGTTCTATTGAATTAAATACGACATGAATTAAAAGTATACGACTCGGTGACTCACTTGCGGGAGTTGCAGGGTTGCTTTTCTGCAGATATTTGTCTTGGGGTTTGTATGTATGTATTTACAAAAAATATAAGTATTTCATAGTACATGCTTTGCTTAATTTAGGAATATATCGCACGCTTGGTGCTGTGTGTAGTGTCCAGCTATGTTTATGTTATGAAACTTACTGTTTTTGCGTATAAAATTGGTAGGCGGCATACGGATATAATTGCCCACCAAAAAAGTTTAATAAAAATATAAGACAGTAAAAATGGTTAACATTTTGTCCAAGGCATTAACGTCACTGTTGCCACATAAATCGATTTATACACACGTAAAGTTTACACTGAGTTTTTTTTGGGACTACTTATTAATAAATTAAAACACAAAAAGCCATAAAATAAAAAGACAAGACACGTCACGTAAACGTCTGTCCTCAGGAAGGATGTGTGTGTCACTGTAAGATGTACATTATGACTCGGGACCCTTACATCGCTGATGTTGATTATCATTTTTAGAGTATATGGGAATAATGACAATGAAACCAGCAATGTCATTCGACAGGCCGCTTTATATTCACGCAATAGAGAACAAAGCCTAGTCTTCATCTCAGCCACGGGATAGTACGTCCAATGCTGTTCAAGGCCATGGATCTCCAAGTACTGTTCATGAGGTAGTTGTTGCCAAATCCACGCTTAGCGGGCGGGTTGGCGGTCATCGGAATGTTGATACACGGAAAGATGCTGCTGCCCATATTCCGGAGGTATCCCTTATATATCCACGTGCAAGAGAGGCGGGACAACATCCTACTGCCGGCAGCCCACGGCAAAGCCCAGTTAAAAGGTTAATTTCAGCACAGGTTCTCCAAATAATTTTGCTGCTCGGAGGTACGGAAAATGTATTTCCGTACCTTTGAGCTTGTAAATTTATATCGGTACCTCCCTACCCGCCTCCCACTATAAAGTAACCGGCGATGTTTCCACGTCGCGAGAAATTCATTTTACTTATGAATATTATAAATTCGCATCGCGTTCGAAATAATGGCGGCGGCAGTTTCAGCTGACAAATGTACACGGCGAATGTGGCGGTGTGCTGCCTAACTGGCAACTGGAATACAGGTATCATCATTTCAGTGTAAAGCGTCCACCACTGAACACAGGCCTCCCTCATGGGAGTAGTGCCATACTCACCACGCTTGGCAGACGGGATGATACACGGAAAGACGCTGCTGCCTATCTGCCGGTGGTATCCCTTAGCAGGCTCTTACTGCATCCACGGGCATGAGAGGAGGGGTAACATTCTACTGCCGGCACCCCACGGCAATACAGGTACATATATAAATTACTTTGGAGCTTTAACAACACATTATCTACATATGTGGTATGATATTTTGGAGCATAATTTTTTTTAATAATTTTAATAACACAGTAACGAAAAATTTCTCGCTTTCACATTATATTATGATATAGATGATTTGTACATAACAATATACAGTCTCACCTTGTATTCATGCTGTATCATATGGGACGCTACAGTGCCTCAGAATTGATCTAGAGGTATGGAAAAATTAAAAGGCCGTGGGGTGCCAGCAGTAGAATGTTACCCCTCCTCTCATGCCCGTGGATGCAGTAAAAAGCCTGCTAAGGGATACCTCCGAAAGATGGGCAGCAGCATGACTCTCCGTGTATCAACATCCAGTACTGCGCTCGCCAACCCGCCTGCCAAGCGTGGTGAGTATGGCAATAACCCCTCATGGAAATCCATGAGGGATACCTGTGTTAAGTAGTGGACGTTTAAGGCTGAAACGACGACGACGATGGAAAAATAGCTTTATCAGTTTGTTTATTGAATTATTTTAAAAAATAAATAATTTTAATGGATTTATTTGTTAAAATCAAAATGAAAGTTATTCTTATTTTAATAGTCTGCCTATTATTTTTGTGCATTAAAAATGTGTTATTCTTTTATCTATTTGACCATAAATTCATTCTTTGTTTAATTAAGTCTTTGACATGTAAAACGCGTCAAAGCAGTCAAAACGGACCAAGGTACCAGCAAACCAGCTTTGCTGACACAAACATGAACCAATAAACTCAATCCACAGCTATTCTCGGCTCAAGTTCGACCTTAGTTGGCAAAGGCGTTCGAAGCTGAGACTTGAAACTGTGTACTGTGTACTTCGGCCCGGACCTTTCGAGACCATTCAAACATTTTCCCAGCGCTGCGGTAATCGAACTAAGACTTGCTGACTTCCTGTGGACTTTCCGTTTCATAAGATATTTAGGACTTTCAGTTGATTCAACCTGGTCTGCTATTTTCGGTACCTTTACAAGGTGGAGTTAAGAGATGTGCCAATGAGTAAGTTCTTGTTCGTTTCTTTCCCTCACTTGGAAAAATATCTGAAGCAAACCGATTCAATTATGTGCTTTATTAAATTTTAATTTGTCATGTTTTTCTTTTGTAAATTGACTATTCTATGTAGCTTTTTGGTCAATTGAATAAACACTTATTGACTTTGAGTAATATTTGACCTACGATGACACTAACACAGGTGCTATCCGAGAACATTAAGCTGAGTTATCTCACTTTGGACATGCGAGAGATCATAATTGGTGGTGCGTTCTAAAAAATATGTAAATAAAATAAAACAGCGGAATGCACTCATTAACATAACACAAGTTTTATAAACTTATAATTGGTAATAAGGCTTTATGTTAATAAGTAAGTACTTTAAGACATTTTTTTTGTATTTTATTTAATTTAGTTATCTAGTTTATAAGATAAGATAAAAAGATAAAAACATTTATTTACAGCAAAAACAAATACATGATACTAAAACAATATTAACTTCTTATTTCTAAGTGTAGACAGTGTAATTTGTACCTACATTTGGTTGTTGCCGTGACGTATCTTAGTGATAGGTAATTTCTGATGGTTTCCTCACTAGGCTGGGCCTGTATCGAGGAAACCTATGTACGACAGTTCCAAGAGTACGCAAATACGGAAAATACTGATTATAAAATAAAATGAATGAAATGAAATAACATAATTAATACCTAAATTAACTTAAAATACAAATAGACTAAAATAAAAAAATTAAATAAAACGAAATTAACTGTTCTATGGTAAATTGGGTAAAACTATCGAGTGCAATTAGGTTACAGCTTGTAGAATTTCTTCTGTTTTGGTATATGACAAAGTAGCTAGCCACTTTTGTATGATGTGTTTAGCTTCAGTAAAAGTTAAGTTTTTGAGATTACAGTTTCTAGCTACATTGTTATACACGCGAATTTTCATAAAACTACCTGTACGTTGTGCAAACTTTGTGCTAATGGAGGGAGTGATCAACCTGAAAACTCTACGGTTTGACACGAACTCAAAATCAGAAGAGGAACTGAAGGATTTGTGTACTGATAGGGCAATTTTCAGTACATAGAGTTGGCGAACAGTAAGAACACTTGCTTCTTTGTAGAGGTCCGATGTAGGATATCTATATGGCTTACGGAGCATCACTTTCAAAACAGAGCGCTGCGCTCTCTCTGCTTGAATGATAAAGGACCTAGCTGCACTACCCCAACAAGAGATACAGTAGGTTATAAGTGATTGACAGAGAGCGAAGTATACTATCTTAAGGGTATCAAAGCATGCCACATAACGGAGGTTTTTCATAATACCTATGACCTTTCTAATACGTGTTGTGAGAAAACCAATGTGAGTTTTGAATGTTAGTTTTTGGTCAATATGTACTCCCAAATATTTCAGATCCTGTGTACGGGTAAGCGTTTCACAGTAACAGCGACTTAGGCGCTTGCATGTAGTTTCATGAATTTGGATAATTGCATTTGTATCTGGAGCTGAAGCCGCTGTCTTATGGAAGCTCAAGAACGAGGTTTTTTTGGTGTTAAGAGTAAGGAGGTTTTGTTGAAGCCATTGACCTATAAGTTCAACACCACGCTCTACAAGTGAATACACCTCGGGCCACGAAGGACCATCAAATATTACTGCAGTGTCATCCGCGTAACACAAGATATCTGCATTTGGGATAGAAACTTCGTGGATGTCGTTAATGTAAAGTAGAAATAAAGTTGGCCCAAGGATGCTGCCCTGTGGTACTCCAAAACTCACAGATTGTGGAGCACTCGTGACCTGTCCGACCCTTAGACACTGTCTTCGATTTGTCAGATAGCTTTTGAACCAGTCAAGCGCGATGCCACGAATTCCAAGGGCTTCCAGTTTACGAAGAAGTATCGGAATAGAGACAGTGTCAAAGGCTTTGGCCAGGTCGAGAAAAACTCCAACACAGCATCTTCCTTTATCCAAATGCGACGACACCGCTGAAGTCAGGTAAGAGACCGCATCATCTGTGCATTTTCCTCTTCGAAACCCATATTGCTTTGGAGAAAGAATATTGTTGGAATCTAAGAAATTGACAAGGCGTTTATTTACCAACTTTTCAAGGAGTTTTGAAAAGGTTCCCAACAGAGATATCGGTCTATAATTATCTACGGAGCTCTTTGTTCCACTCTTATGTATTGGAGTGACTAATGCTGATTTCCATTCATCTGGAAACACGCCATTAGATATGCTAAGGTTTAGTATGTGCGTGAGCGGAAGAATGATAACGTCTTTTATGTGTTTGATGAGGGCATTGTCAAGACCATCCTTCCCCGGGGCTTTATCAGACTCCAGGTTAGTTATGACGTTGTTAACTTCCTCAAAATCTGTCGGGTTCATATAAATTGAATGGGCGGGAGAGTTTTTCACCCGTGCAGTCTTGGCAAGTTCCTCATCACTCTTGTTTATACTAGACATGATGCGATCAGCAAGGCCTTGACCAATCGTAGAAAAGTAATTGTTTGCCATGTCAGCAGATTGCTGATGGTCCTTACTACCAGGCAGTGTTAGTAGTTCGGTAGGGATGTTGCTACGACTGGTTACATTACAAATATTCTTAATTGATCGCCACAGTTTTTTTGGATTATCTTTGTTTGCAATTAGTTCTTTATTTTCATGTTCATTTTTAAGTTTTCGCAAAAGGCTAACAAAAAAGTTTTGATACCGTGAGTAAATTACTTTGTGGATAAGGTTTTTCGGTTCTTTTTTTGCTCGTAAGTGTAGCCTATCTCGATTCCTCATGCATCTCATCAACCCTGGAGTAATCCAAGGCTTTAGATGATATCGAGACCTACTTAACCTGGCTTCGTTCGAGTGAGCATTTACAATGTCAGTTAAGGTAGCAGTGAAAACTCTGTTTGCTTCATTAACTTCAATGATGTCCGTCACCACAGCCCAGTCTACAATTTTCAAAGCGTTATAGATAGCATCGAAATCTCTTTTTATGACAGTGCGATTAGGACGTATGGCTGCTTGTTTACACAGATTTATTCCGAGCAGAACTGGGTAATGATCGGTAATAGCTAGCTGACACACCATTCCAATAGCCGCGTCACTTCTTTTTAGATTTCTTACAAAAATATGGTCAAGGCAAGCAGACTCTCTGGTAGGTTCTGTGATAGCCGGGAGTAGACCATTTTCTGCCATGAAGCACTGATATTCAAGGCTTTGCGAGTTACCTGTCGTATCTAATAAATTAATGTTGATGTCACCAGCAATAACAAGAGGCAAACTGTTTCCTCTATTCAGAAACGTTTCAAGTGACGCTAGAAATTTTTCAATATTTCTCACGGATGGTGAGCGATAAACGCCAAGAATATTTATTACCCCAGGGATACTGATGCTCAAACAATCGGCGTCTTCTATGACAGGTTCCGACATCATAGCATTCCATTTGTTTTTTACATAAATTACAACCCCGCTATTTTGATTTTTTTGTTTAGTTGTCTTAAATGATGTGTAGCCAGATAGTTGTGGGATTGTTATAGTATCAGATAGCCAGCATTCAGATAGTGCTATTATATCAATGGATATGTCTAGACGTTTTAAGGCTACTAGGAGCGAGTCATAGTTTTTTATTATACTTCTAATGTTTAAAGACAGTAATTTGAAGTTATGTATTGGTGTGAAGACGTGTTTACATCTTTGCGAGTCACTAGAGACTTTACAATCAATTTTAATCGAGTCTAAATCTGAACATAACACATTATTAAACAACATTATTGGGTATTATTCTATCTATAAGCCAAGTTAAGGAGTAGAAAGCTACTCCACCCGTTAAATCATTAGTTTCGAATGTTCCATAGAGTGTTCGGTTCTGGGTGCACTTCTCGGGTACGTTATTAATTACGAAAAATTCCCTTTTTGATGTTAAGACTTGAACTTCGGGGTGAATATAATATGTATATGTAGTGGATGAAATTGGGTTGCGGATGATGATGAATTTGAGTTCGAGTTTGACATGAGTAGACGGTGGGATTAAGTTGCACTGAGTAATAGACATACTTAAATTAGAAAAAATCGGGTAGTAGTAGTGTTTTACGGCTATCGTTCTTAATCTTATAAACAGATAAATATGACTAAATGAAAATATGGTTAATTTTATCCTACAGCTAACTGATATGACACTGACAAGCGTCCAACTAGGAAACTTAAGAGCTATCTTTCGAAAGTGGGGGCAGCATCCGATCCAGTTCGGTGTGTGACGGTACTGATATAGCCGCTTTCCCATCACGCTGGCGCACGTAGATGAAGCCCTGGCTGCACCAGCAGAACGCGTATCCGTGTTCCTTGGCTCTAAGGCGAGTATCCCGAAACAAGACCCTATTTTCTTTCGTGAGTCTCTCATTGAAAAACACCTTTCGGGGGACACTACCCGCCACATCCAGATCAGCGCTGCTTATATTTTTTCGTGCCTTAGAAGCTTTAAGGAACTGGTTACGCTTGGTCCGGCGAAGGAAACGTACTACTAATGGCCGTGGCA
The DNA here is from genome assembly GCA_963082625.1 of Pasiphila rectangulata. Taxonomy (NCBI): domain Eukaryota; kingdom Metazoa; phylum Arthropoda; class Insecta; order Lepidoptera; family Geometridae; genus Pasiphila; species Pasiphila rectangulata. Next base: position 23,143,676 of record OY720238.1, on the reverse strand, counting down.
TGCGGGCCCCATCTTCTGGTAGAGCTGTGGTCACCGGCGGCCTACGTGGTCCTACACGAGTTACCCAGTCCAGGTCCTCGTCCTCCAGTTCTACTCCGATCTTCTTGGCTGCCACCAGCACTATGTGATGTAAGTTTTCTGCAGTATTCTCCGGCACTCCAGCTATTTCAATTTCGTTCTGAAGTTGAGCCTGCGCTTGTCCTTTTAGTTCCTTTTGAAGTAGAAGCACGGTAGCCTGCAAAGATTCTACTTCTGTGTCTCTTTTTTCTAAGTACCTCAGTCTCTCATCGGCAGCGCTAATCTTCTGCGTGACTTCATTCATCTGGTCGTTGGCAAATGAGAGCGACGATGTGAGTTCCTCCAACCTTAACTTTACAGATGAGAACTCTGAGGTTAGCTGACGTAATTGTTCGGTGAGCTGGCTTACCTCTGAGCTGGTCCCAGTGGAGTCAGATTTCTTACGCATCGTAACATTATCTGAATAGTGGCCGCCCTGAACAGGGGTGAGCGAATTATCACCGCCTCTCCTCTGGGCCGCTGTGCAGTCGGGGCATTTCCAAAGAAGTTTACGTTTAGATAAGTATATAACTGTGTTTCTAAAAAGATTAATAAAGTTTTTCTTATGTATAATGTTATTATTTAATTTATAATTAACCTGGAATTAACTTTGCCTAGAAACTTTGCGTAGCTCAAGAGACGCACTCTTGTTAGTTGAGTGTGTGTGTGTGTTAGAGGTAGAACATTTTCCTGCAGTAGTACCCAGAATGCTCTTACTGCCCATGCCCGATCTCAAAATTCACCATTTAGGTTATGCGCGTACGCATAGCCATTCACCGTACGGTAACACCATCTAGTTCCAAACTGAGCAAATCTTGTACTATAGCAACCAAGTGATTGATCGAATACTTAAATATTAATTTCTTGTACCTAGTTATCAGGAGCTATGGAGAAGGCTATGCTGGGGGCTTCACTACGCTATTTAATCAGAAATGAGCAGGCCGTTTCCAACCGCAATACCAAGAAATCTCAATCCAAGAGGCCTATGCCCCACGTCCTACGGCTGCAATGATGATGATGATGATACTTATTACAGATACCCGCCAAGCGTGGGGAGTATGGCAACTACCCTCATGGAGATCCATGAGGGAGGCCTGTGTCCAGTGGACGTTTTACGGCTGAAATGATGATTATGATATTTAATACATGCATTACAATATGAATGGCATAAGATTAGTAAGAGTTAAATTATATTTGACAAACTAAACATTTAAATAAAACCGGGCAAGAGCGAGTCGGACTCGCGCACCGAGGGTTCCGTGCCATCATACAATATAATTTATGACAAAGGCGGTTTTATATTTGTTGGAGAACCTTGACAGCGCCATCTCTTGTCTGATAGCGGAACTAATGTAGATTTTTTACACTTTCGATGATTTCTAAAAAAGTATGCTATGTAGAGAGATTATAATAAATTTCCTCTAATCTTTACATACACTTCTAATAGTAATAAAAGTTTCAAAGGTTTATCTCCGCAAACTTCGGAGATAAGGGGGGGGGAACGCTATTTTTTTCAACATTTTTGTAAATAACTCAAAAACTATACGATTTAAAGGAAAACTAAAAACTGTTTATTAATGTGCAAAAGAATACCTTTCATATGATACCCCACATAACCTAGTAACTTTCCAAAAATTTTGAAAACACCCCTTCCACCCCCCTTGTCTAAAAAACTATGCAAATCAGAGAGTTCGCTATAATTTTCCTATGAAGTTTACATACACTTCTATTAGCTATAAAAGTATCACGGGTTTATCTCTGCAAACTTCGGAGATAAGGGGGGGGAACGGTCGTTTTTTCAACATTTTTGTAAATTACTCAAAAACAATACGGCTTAAAGGAAAACTAAAAACGGCTTATTAATGTGCAAATGAATACTTTTCATATGATACCCCACATTACCTATTTACTTTACAAAATTTTTGAAAACCCCCCTTTAACCCCCCTTGTCTAAAAAACTATGCAAATTAGAGAGTATGCTACAATTTTCCTATTAAGTTTACATACACTTCTATGAGCTGTAAAAGTATCACGGGTTTATCTCTGCAAACTTCGGAGATAAGGGGGGGGGAACGGTCGATTTTTCGACATTTTTGTGAATAATTCAAAAACAATACGGCTTAAAGGAAAACTAAAAACTGTTTATTAATGTGCAAATGAATACCTTTCATATGATACCCCACATCACCTATTAACTTCACAAAATTTTTGAAAACCCCCCTTCCACCCCCCTTGTCTAAAAAACTATGCAAATTAGAGAGTTCGCTATAATTTTCCTATAAAGTTTACATACACTTCTATTAGCTATAAAAGTATCACGGGTTTATCTCTGCAAACTTCGGAGATAAGGGGGGGGGAACGGTCGTTTTTTCAACATTTTTGTAAATTACTCAAAAACGATGCGGTTTAAAGGAAAACTAAAAACTGTTTATTAATGTACAAATTAATACCTTTCATATGATACCCCACACGGCCTAGTAACTTCACTTAAAATTTTTGAGATCCCCTATCCGCCCCCCTGCAATCAAAATAAGAATATTTTTTAACATTTTTATATAGGTATGCTATATTAGTAAAAAACTGTTGTCTTTTACCATTTTAAATTGCAAGTCGATAGCATCAGTAGTTCTCGAGATATCCATCTGTGACAGACAGACAGACAGACAGACAGACAGACAGAGTGATTCTATAAGGGTTCCTTTTTACCATTTTGGTCCGGAACCCTAAAAACGCCAAAAAATTTGGTACATTACACGTCTAAAACATTGCAACGATGCAACGTGTTGCGAGGGTCAAAAAATAGACACTAGCTCATTATTATCGCAATCACATTGCAAGCTATGAGGCGCTGGTTTTAAGGCATATTTAATACTCTTACTAGTAAAATTTGAATTTTCTTGTAAATTCATAATTTGTTAACACAAGGCAAAGGGGTTCGAACGGTTTTGGAAAAATATCAGCGTCGACTGAAGGTTAAGTTCGAAAGTCGAGACCTACTCGCTGTTATTGCACGCAATACGCACAATTTTTAATAGTTTTATTTGTAGATTTGTCTTTCTTAAATTGTATACCAATGTATAATTTTTATATTGCATGTCTAATATTCGTAATTATGTGTCGCAACTGTCGGACTTATTTGACTTTTATTTTCTTGTAGTTGCTATTGTATGTTCCTCTATTTTTATTTATTTATTAATACATTATGCACAAAAAAACGATGTACAGGTAATAATAATATTTTATAGTCAATATCTGTAATTGCGTATTTTATGAGACCTACTGAACCACAATCAACGGTCGTCGGATGCTATTAGTATAAAACCAAAGATTTTAATCTTTGTTGAAAACAGTGTATCCTATTTCAAATAAAGTACAAAACAACGTCTTCACTCAACCCGCATGAAATTCATCTCAAAAAGCGAAGCAAAATAAAGTATACACTAACTGAAAATAAAATGCTCGTTGTACAATAAAATTCCCCACCTTTTCTCCACATCTTGTGAAATATATTTTAGGAGAAAGTCCAAATAAAAGTGAAAGCTTTATAACGATTGTAAAGTTTGAGTTGGAAAGTACAAACAGAAGCAGAGGGCGTTACACAAAAAGGCGGTCTGATTTCTTCTTGATAACAATACGTGGATGTTTATCCTGCAAAACCTACTCCGGCCGAATTCTCCTTCACAACTCCCTGTTACATCGCTCGGTACAACTTTAAACTTACTTTAGAATGCCATTGAAACCGAGCAATGTATACGCCGTGTGCGATGGCGTGGAAGCTTTAATTCTCTTACAGGGACCATGGTAGAGACGCAACAGGAAATCAAAAAGGCAAACATAGTTTTTGATTAATCATTTGTGAAAGAGCCGTGTTTTTGTTGCCGAGTTTTTGACTGTTTTTAACCGGTATTTATACGTGACCTACATAGGACTTTGGTGGACTTAAATTGCTAAGACGAAATAACAAATCTAGAGATATGAACGAATATAGAGTTCACCAATACCATCATATAGATGTGAAACATTTTTTTTGTTTGCAGTTATCACAAAATTGAGAGCCATATTCTGGTCCTATTTTTACCCCAAAAAGAGGGTTGTTATAAGTTTCACTACTATGTGTGTCTAGGTAGCTAATAAACGGGTAAACCGATTCGGATGCGATTATTTTTATTTAAAAGCAGGTTCAGCCGTTTGTAAATTATTGAAGGTGAGCATGCCACCAAATTGTTTATTATATCTTCTCTGTGCATTGTTCCGTGATTAAAGTTGTACAATAACTGCTTCTCAACCGTTTAGTTAGGTTTAAACGGCGGTATATTTCCTTTCGAGGGAAGCTAGAGCTCGAAGGGTACTTCCTTTATCTTAAAGATGAATTTCTCAAGTTTTCTTACTTGTTGAGGGATGCCTAATACTTGAGATTTTTCTCCTATTTTTTTTCATCATCATCTGAGCCGCAGAACTGTTTTGTCCACGTCCACTGCTCGGCAGTGTGCACTCTTGCAGGGTTAATGTTGAAGATTTACACTTATTTTGAGACCTTTTATAACAACATGATCATCACCATTTCAGCCGTAAAACGTCCACTACTGAACTAAGGCCTCCTTCATGGATTTCCATGAGGGGTAGTTGCCATACTCACCACGCTTGGCAGGCGGGTTAGTGAGCGCAGTACGGGATGTTGATATTCGGAAAGACGCTGCTGCCCATCTTCCGGAGGTGTCTCTAAGTAGGCTCTTACTGCATCCACGGGTAGGAGAGGAAGAGTAACATTCTACTGCCGGCAACCCACGGCTAGTTGTTTTGCAATAAAAAAAATAACTTGACATAATATTAGGCCTCCCTTGTGGATCTCCAAGTAACGACCATTATGGGGTTATTGCCTACTCGCCACGCTTGGCAGACGGGTTGGTTTGAGCGTATGGAAACAAGTAGTTTTTGAAGGAAAATTAATCGGTACTTGTACTTTTTTTATTATTTTTTTTTATATTTTTATTTATCATTTTACTAGTTGTTGTGTTGTGAAAATAATCCTGAGGTCATTAAAATCGTTTTTTTTTTACATTTTAATAAAAAAAAACCTATTCGTGGTTATAGGTATTTTTATCTGTACGGCAACTCCTAGTGGAGGTCACTGACCCTGTCATGAATCAGCTAGCGATTATCATTATCGTATAATCAGCTGTTGAAGTTAAAACTTTCGTGGTCTTTTCTTGAACGATCCCTAAATCCTCAAAAGTCGTTGAGCAAAATTTAATCCTTGGGATGGTCACAAACACCCCCTTTCGGCTTAGTTTACATATTATAATACACCCTGTATGGGCAAAGCCAATTTCAACGAATAGGAACTTTCTTATCCGTTTACGTTTATGAACCGTTTTAACCCTAAAAAGCCCGTAAGCCTAACGCGGCTGATTCAACACTATGCGTACAGAAATATTCCCCTGGCTCTTATCTGATGGAGTTCGCATAATTCAGGCCCCTGGGTGGGCTAAGTCCCAGGTGAGGTTACCAAATGCCAGCAATTTGCGGGTTCCGCCGTGAAAAGGACCAATTTGCTGACCGAGCTGCGCCGTACCGATATTCCTCGCAATTGGATTAGAAAGTTCGAGAACTGATGTAATGAATTTATTGTCTTTGGTAATTTAATGAAGTATTCGGGGAATGCTAATATTCCGTTGAGAGCCTGCACTAATCTAGTTGGAGCTGGTTCATTGCTGGTCGTGCCTCAGCTATATTCAAAGTGTAGCTTATCTAGGACCTTTATCTAGGTCCTCCTAGGTTGTTTACCTCCGGAAGATGGGCCGAAGCGTCTCTCAGTGTATCAACCTCCCATACTGCGCTCACCGACCCACCTGACAAGCGTGGTGACAACTACCCCGAGATCCATGATGTTCTGTGTTCATCAGTGGACGTATTATGGCTGAAATGATTATATTGAAGTCAAATAATTTAAGGAACATTAATGATAAGAGTATAAGTACGAGTATAAGTTTACGACCGCTTTGGAAGATGCCTTCAAGCTCTTGGAATGGAAAGGACTAGGCATCAACATTAACGGCGAATACATGACTCACCTTCGGTTTGCCGACGATATTGTGGTCATGGCAAAGTCGATGGACGAACTCAGCACGATGCTCGAAGGCCTCAATCGAGTCTCCCAACGGGTAGGCCTTAAAATGAACATGGACAAGACGAAGGTTATGTCGAATGTCCATGTGGTGCCTGCCCCAGTTATGGTTGAGAACTCGGCTCTCGAAGTTGTCGACGCGTATGTATACCTAGGACAAACTGTCCAATTAGGTAGGTCCAACTTTGAGAAAGAGGTCAGTCGACGAATCCAACTCGGATGGGCAGCGTTTGGGAAACTACGCAACGTCTTTTCGTCCAAAATTCCTCAGTGCCTTAAGACGAAAGTCTACAACCAGTGTGTGTTGCCAGTGATGACATATGGAACCGAGACGTGGTCATTCACGATTGGCCTCATGAATAAGCTCAGAGTCGCTCAACGAGCTATGGAGAGGGCTATGCTCGGGGTTTCTTTACGCGATCGAATCAGAAATGAGGAGATACGTAGAAGAACTCGGGTCACCGACATAGCCAAACGGATTAGCACGTTGAAGTGGCAATGGGCAGGCCATGTAGCTCGCAGAACAGACGGCCGATGGGGCCGAAAAGTTCTCGAGTGGAGACCACGGACCGGCAAGCGCAGCGTAGGACGTCCACCAACAAGATGGGATGATGACCTGGTGAAGACCGCAGGTCGACGGTGGATGCAGATCGCTTCCAACCGCAATAACTGGATATCCATGAGGGAGGCCTATGTCCAGCAGTGGACGTCCTACGGCTGAAATGATGATGAATGATGATGATGTATAAGTACGCATTTGACCTGCTGTAAGAATCTCTTCAAGGCTATCATCATCATTTCCTTTTCTCTTTCACCTCTTGTAAACTTTACAACCGATTTTAATAAAACATGTTTATGAACCACCGCCGGAAAACCTGCTTTTAAATAAAAAAACTGCATGCAGATAAGGTTACTCGTTTAAGACGCACAGCCACAGACAGACACACACACATAGCGGTCAAACTTATAACACCCCTCATTTTTGTCGGGTGTTAAAAATAGCATTTAATGACACGGAATGTCAAATGCGGTTACATCGATAATGCCGTATAGCAAACCACGTTCCTCCCTCAGAACTAGGAATGCCAGCTTAGTACGAAATGCTGGAAGGACTAGGAAATTGTATTAAGACAGTTGATTTAGGTTCTTAGCTCAAATCTAGTTTGAGTTACCAAGACGAAGTTACGCAGTTATACTAGTCTCACTGTCTGTTTGAGATTTTGATGCAGTATCCTGATTATGAGTCAAAGTCAATAAGTGTTTATTCAATAGAGCAAAATGCTACTTAAAATAGTCAGTTTACAAAATAAGAACAAAACACATTTAAATTAATAGCACATAATTGGATTCGTTCGCTTCGGAAAACTTTTTTTCCAAGTGAGGGAAAGAAGCGAACCAGAAACCTCACTCTTTCACTTCTATTCATTGTACAATATTTATCTTAATATTATGCTTAATTTAATGTCCGCAAGAATTTTGGATGATTTGGATATTGAAAGATGACATAATTTCTTATCGCGGTTGAACCGAGCAACACTCGAGCAAGGGTCAATATCATTCTAAAAATAATTTATATGAATATTCCAAACCACACGTAAAGCAAAGAATCAAAATAATGTTTTTCGTAAACTTTCGCGATCACAATTCATTTTAATATAATAGAATGCGTATAAGTAATATATGGTTCTATCAGAAATTCAGAAACCTATTTGTTTGAAAAAAAAAAAATTAAAAAGCATTTATTACAGCAAAAAGAAAAAATATAAAATACAGCGAAACTTATGCTAAAACTTAAAAAATTAACATCTTAACTGTTTAAACATTGTTTCCTTTTTTGCTGAGGAATTAATTGTTCTGTGTTATTGGTGACTCCCTCACTAGGCTGAGCCTGTATCGAGGGAGCCGGCTGACGAATTAGCTAGACAACGAATTATTAAATGCTCAGCTGACAGAAATTACAATGAAAATTGAATACAAAAAAAAACGGGACAATCTTATAAATCTAACTGTTATTATTATAGTTGAGAGATATTAGTTTAAATAATTAAAAAATATTATGTAAATTTAAATGTAAGAATATAATATTGAAAATGCAAAAAAATGTTGATGTAGGTACCTAATTGATGATTGGATACGTGATTTTTTATCTTACGGTTACAAGCAACTCTTCTGTCTTATCATAATTTAGGAATTCAAGCCATCTATTGATAATTAGTTTTGCTTCAGCCACTGATTTATTTTTAATGTCGCAGGCTTTTATGACCTTGTTATATAAGCTTAGCTTAATGTAGGCGCCAGTGCGCTGGGCAAACCTACATGTTGTTTTTGGCACAGTTAATTTAAATACTCTTTGTTTCAATAGTAAGTCGTAGTCAGGAGCGGAGATAACAGATTTATGCACAGAGAGGGAGATCTTTAAAATGTACAATTGACGTACTGTGAGAACCCTAGCATCAGGATATAGGTTTGAGGTGGGATACCTATAAGGCTTGTGAAGCATAACCTTAAGAACCGACCGCTGAGCTCTCTCAGCTTGAATAATGATAGTCTTTGCAGCGCTGCCCCAGCATGTGATGCAGTATACTATTATCGATTGACAAAGAGCGTAATAGACTGATTTTAGAGTGTCAAAACAAGCCACATGACGTAGATTCCGCATCACATTTACGATCTTTCTAATTCGAGCTGAGAGAGCTTCAATGTGCGGTTTAAAACTGAGCTTTTCATCGATATGGACTCCAAGGTATTTAAAAGATTTTGTGCGCACTAACGATACACAAGAACAGGTGTGGGCACTGCGGCTAGTGCATGAAGGAATGTGTAACTTTATGTCTAGGTTTCTGTCTGGAGCTGAAGCTAAGGTCTTGTGAAAACACATATACACAGTTTTATTTGTGTTGAGCGTAAGTAGATTTCTCTGGAGCCATTGAAACATTAGTGTCACACCAAGTTCAGCTGAGTTGCACACCTCTGACCAATTAGGCCCATGAAAGATGATCGCAGTGTCGTCTGCATAACAAAGGATGTCGGCATTGGGAATATTGATGTGGTGAATATCGTTTATGTAGAGAATAAATAAAGTGGGACCAAGAATACTCCCTTGTGGTACCCCGAAACGAATTTCCTGAGAACTACTGGTATTTTGGCAGATCTTTACACACTGTCTCCGATTTTTTAAATAACTGCTAAACCAATCCAAGGCGACTCCTCGAATACCAGAGACCTCCAGTTTTTTTAGCAGGATAGGAACAGAGACAGTGTCGAATGCCTTTGCAAGGTCTAAAAATACAGCAGCGCAACATTCCCCATTATCTATATGAGATGACACCGCAGTCGTCAGTAGTGTAACTGCATCTTCCGTGCTTTTACCCTTGCGGAATCCAAATTGCTTAGCCGAAATGATGTTATGATTCTCAAGAAAGCTGACAAGACGACCATTGACTAGTTTTTCAAGTAACTTCGAAAAAGTTCCTAGTAATGAAATAGGTCTATAATTGTTTAGAGAATTTTTAGGTCCACCTTTGTGAATAGGCGTAACCGAGGCGATTTTCCAGTCATGTGGAAATATTCCACTTGATAAACTTAGATTAAATATGTGCGTCAGGGGTATAAGGATAGAGTCTTTAACAAATTTAACAAGGGAGTTTCCAAAACCGTCTATTCCCGGAGCTTTGTCACTTTGCAGTTTTATAATCATTCTGTTTACTTCTTCACAATCACTTGGGTGCATGAAAAATGAATCTCTTGGAGAATGTTGGATTCGCACTGCTTCCGCAAGGTCAGTTTCACTCATATTTAAATTAGAAAGAATTTGATCTGCAAGTCGTTGACCTAAAGTTGCAAAGTGATTATTGGTAGAGTCAATTGATTCCTTGGAATTTGAGCAGCCAGCTAAAATTCCAAGGAATCAATTGAGTTTATTTCCATAGTTTCTAATTACAAAATATAGACACTTCCACTAACAATATAAAAAGTGCATATACAACTGAATATTTCGTAAATATTCCGTTGCCGTTATTAAACAACAAAAATCGCGTTTGTTGTATGGGAACCCCCGGAAATATTTATTTAATTCCATTTTTAGTATTTGTTGTTATAGCGGCAACAGAAATACACCATCTATCAAAATTTCAACTGTCTGGCTGTTCATGAGATACAGCCTGGTGACAGAGAGTTAGACAGACAGACAGACAGACGGACAGCGGAGTCTTAGTAATAGTCCCGTTTTTACCATTTGGGTACAGAACCCTAGCGAGAGGAGAGGCAACATTATACTACCGGTAACTCACGCCAAAAACATTATAGGTATATTTCCTTATTGGTGGCCTTCCAAATTTCGAAAACTCTCATGTGAGATTTTCCGATTTTTCCGATTTCTGATTTTTGACCGGGTTTGGAGGAGGTGTCGAGTCAAATCTTACGACATCTCACTGAGGGGAGAGGGGGGGTCAGAAAATCGTCAAAAACGTCTTACGCAATTAATGGAAGCCGCCTAAGGGTTTTAATGATTTGGTCCGGAATCCTAAAAATATATAATGTGTTCTTTATGCAAAGTTGGAAGCATTGGATTGCATTGAATCGAGTACGAATAACAAATCACTAAAACGATTCGGAGTTAATATTCAAAATACGTAGTCTGTGCAAATACCGAATGGATTTTATTATCTCGTAAAAATTGATACAGTTTATTATCATGCAAATTGACAAGTGTACTAATATTATGTACTATAGATAAGCCTTAGTAATGTAGAAATAGTATTCCGTTATACATATATATTATTATTAACCTTGTAGCCTTGTAGTCAGCGTTCTTTTTTTCATTTATCTACAGTTTATACTATATACCCTGTATTTATAGATGTCTGATTTAATTGGTGAGATTGAATGTATGTTATTTTTTTTAATGTTATTGTTACTAGTGACCACGTTTTGACGGAAAAATATTCATCTGTCTGATTAAATTAAAAATATTTTCGTATAAAACTAGGTATATAGCCGTAACTGTATTTAAAGGTTTATTTTATTGTAAAATCTATAAGGTATATATTACAATCTTTGTAAGGTATTTTTATATGTGGGCGTGATTTGAGAGACTTTACCTTGCCGTAACAGTTCTAACTAGCACGGGAGGTAGGGTCTTGATAATTGCGTTGGATATGTAATACTTTGTTAAGATCTTTATAAATAAATGATTGATTGATTAATTGATGGTGAAGCCTCTCTGAGCCCAGCAACACATCATCATCATCATTTCAGCCGCAGAACGACCACTATTGAACACAGGTATTATAATATAATGACTGGTCCAGTCAACCCGGGACAACGATTGTTGAAACACAGTCGAAACGTCGGGAATAATCAAAGGTATTACGCGATAAATTCCCGTGTTTATGTTATTATATTATAATGAATTGTGATCGCGAAAGTTTATGAACACAGGTAGTTGCCATACTCACCACGCTTGGCAGGCGGGTTGAAGAGCGCGTACGGAATGTCGACACAAGGAAAGACGATACTGCCCATTTTCCGGAGGCATCCCTTAGCAGGCTATTACTGCATCCACGGGTATGAGAGGAGGGGTAACATTCTACTGCCGGCACTCTCCAAGCCCAGGCACGTTCATGAATTACTTTGTTCTTCATTATGAATAACGGAGTTACTTAATTGCTCGTCGTGTCATATTTAATTAAAATTACATTCCTTTCGGCCTAATTAGGTGAGTTATCACGGGACTACTAGCTGTTGTAATATTTTTTTTTGGGAAATTCTGTTTAGACAATGCAGTTCAAACGTTTTTACTTAGATCTTAAAGAGAAAGGTCTTAAATTCACTTCATCTCATCTCAGCTTTGGGACTGCGGTTCACGCCCACTGCTGGTCTCAGGACACAGACCTCTCTTATCCACAAGATCATGAGGGGCTTGTTGATAAAGATAAGATAAAGATAAAAATTGTTTATTTTGTCACAGAAATAACACAATATTATATAATATTGTTGTTGCCATACTCGCTACGCTTGGCAGGCGGGTTGGCGACCGCAGTACGGTATGTTAATAAACAGAATGAGGCTACTGCCTATCTTCCGCAGGTATCCCTTTTTATTCTTTATGTATCTAAGGGCAAGGGAGTAGGTGTAACATTCTAATGCCGGCACCCCACTGCACAAACTTCAAATTCACTTAGTACAGTACACACTTTTAGATCTCCTGATCTGAAATAACTACTGCGAGGTCGTGATAACTAGCATTTTTTTAATCCTGGGTAAAGGCAGTCATCAATAAAATTCGGCCAAGTGTGAGTCAAAATTGCGCAAGAAGGGTTGCGTACCATTACGTCACCTGTTGTCGTTATTATGAACGAAACAAAAACGCCGTTGTATGGGTTAATTTATGTTATTAACCCCCGAAAAAAAAGAGGGGTGTTACAAGTTTTACCGCTATGTGTGTCTCTGTGTCTGTCTGTGGCACCGTAGCTCTTAAGCGAGTGGACCGATTTGCATGCAGGTTTTTTTATTTGCAAGCGGCGGTGGGTCTTAAACATGTTTTGTCAAAATTTACAAGACATGGGGGTGAAAGAGGGAATGAATAATCTAATGTTTAATTAATAGAATCAGGCGTTACTTTGCGGAAATCCATATTATTATGATAAACAAAGAAAAATATCTAGTTTTAATTCCGCTAATGCTGAGATGCATATGCACCGCCCTCCCGCCCGCGGCGGGAGGGCGGTGCATATGCATCAATTAAAACTAGATATTTTTCTTTGTTTATCATAATCTAATGTTTTCAAATATACCCGAGTCTGTGATCAACTGAAAGAAAATGATGTGTAGAATGCAAAAATGAAAGTTATATAAAAATCGGTCGTGCCAGTCATGTGATATGGGGCTTGAAAGTAGGGTTGAACAGTCGATTTTTTTCAAATATACCCAAGTGTGGTATCAAATGACGAGCTCTGTGGCGTAGCGGGCGAAGGTCCGCCTGCGACGCAAGGGGTTGCGGGTTCGATTCCCGCCTCGGGACAAATGTCTGTACGATCTGCAAATATTTGTCCAGGGTGTTCTGGGTGTTTTTCTATATATAATAAAAATATCTATCTACATATGTAGTATAATGTATTAAGTATATCAGTCATCTAGTACCCATAACACAAGTTCTGCTTAGCTTGGGGCTAGATGATGCTGTGTGATGTGTAAAAAAAAAAATGAAAGGCTTGAAGTGTAGATACAGTGGAGCGCCGGGATTAGAATGTTGCCACCCCTCTCTAGCCCGTGGATGCAGTAAAAATCTACTAAAGGATACCTCCGGAAGATGAACAAATTGTAAGTGGACATGACGTTCTATGTTTTGTGATTACAAACTAGGTAAAAAAATAATGTCTTGAAAGAAAATTAATTTTATTTATTTTTCTTTCTCATTTCCGCTGGTTGATTTGTACATAAATCATTTTCGACTATGGATTACTTAATGTCTGTCAATTTGTTAATTGTACACTTAGCGTAATTTATTCATTGAATTATCGCAGCCTAATATTCCCTTCCTTCACAAATTTCCTTTGATGTTAAAATTGAAGGATATCAAAGACAAATTGCGCAAGGTTTCCTTGTGATTTAAATAGTCTGGTATAGTATAATAGTCCAGAGAAGTTCCATCATCATTACAGACCCGCGTAACAGTTACTATTGCACACTTCTTTCACTCACTTGGAAAAAAGTTTTCCGAAGCAAACAATTATGTGCTTTATTGAATTAAAATAAGTTTTGTTGTTATTTTGTAAACTAACTATTCTACCTCTATGTAGCGTTTTGCTCCATTGAATAAACATTTAATTGACTTTTGACTTTGACATGGGTATCCCGGTTGTGGCAGTAGTCAGGCAGACCCCAGTAGGTCTGTTCTGCGCCATTCCATGCCAAAACGGACCCGTCTTAATATATTTCGTTATACTAAGCGTGCCGTGGGGTGCCGGCAGTATAATGTTACCCTTCATATCATGCTCATGGATGCAGTAAGAGCCTGCTAAGGGATTACTCCGGAAGGTGGGCAGCAGCGTCTTTCCGTGTATCAACATCCTGTACTGCACTTGCTAACCCGCCTGCCAAGCCGTAAAACGTCCACTACTGAACACAGGCCTCCCTCATGGATCTCCATGAGCGTAGTTGCCATACTCACCACGCTTGGCAGGCGGGTTGGCGAGTGCAGTATGGGATGTTGATATACAGAAAGACGCTGCCGCCCATCTTCTGGAGGTATCCCTGAGCAGGCTCTTACGGCATCCCTACCCGTGGATGCAGTAAGAGCTTAAGAGCTTAAAGCTAAGGGACACCTCCGGAAGATGGGCAGCAGCGTCTTTTCGTATATCAACATCCCGTACTGCGCTCACCAATCCGCCTGCCAAGCGTGGTGAGTATGGCAACTACCCCTCATGGAGATCCATGAGGGAGGCCTTAGTTCAGTAGTGGACGTTTTACGGCTGAAATGATGATGATGATTTGTAAGTTTTATGGATTAAAGGAGTAAGCGTCGCCACATTTTATTGCTTATGAATACTTAGGTGGATCTAACAACTTAACAACGTTTAATTACCAAACAAGTGGCATTTCATTATCTTAAATTAAAATTTTTCATTATTTCCTTTAAAAGTCACAAACTTGGCAAATATTCCCCGGTCCAAAGTAAAACCGGAAGTCATTATGGGCCCGGAGTTGCACTCAAAATGGGCCTCGCCTGATAAATATTAAAGCAGGCTCTAATTAAAACATCTCTCGGACTAAATAATTAAGTTTGTGAGTTCGCCCGCCAGCCGGTACGTATCTACTGCCCAAACTCCTCATTTCAAACTTAGAGTACCTTTACTTTCACGATACTCGTATGCTGTTTAAGCATTACAACAAACAACTTTGAACAAACTACCATCGTCTGTGCTTCCAACCACTTATGACCCGATTACGTTTAAGAAAGAGTTAATAGGCATTTTCTAGGGAAGCTCGCTCCATCGTCGATCTCATTCTTGCGATAGCAAGGATGAAATCAAGAGCTAACCTATCTAACATAAAAAAAACATAAAAGATAAAGATACGTTTATTTTGTCATACGCACATTTCATCATCATCATCATCATCATTTCAGCCGTAGGACGTCCACTGCTGGACAAAGGCCTCCCTCATTGATCTCCAAGTACTGCGGTTGGAAGCCGTCTGCATCCACCGCCGACCAGCAGTTCTCACCAAGTCGTCTGCCCATCTTGTAGGTGGACGTCCTACGCTGCGCTTGCCGATCCGTGGCCTCCATTCGAGAACTTTGCTGCCCCATCGGCCGTCAGTTCTGCGCGCTATATGGCCTGCCCATTGCCACTTCAACGTGCTAATCCGTTTGGCTATGTCGGTGACCCGAGTTCTCCTACGTATCTCCTCATTTCTGATTCGATTCCGTAGTGAAACCCCGAGCATAGCCCTCTCCATAGCTCGTTGAGCGACTCTGAGCTTGTTCATAAGGCCAATAGTGAAGGACCACGTCTCGGTTCCATATGTCATCACTGGTAACACACACTGGTTGTAGACTTTCGTCTTAAGGCACTGAGGTATGTTGGACGAAAAGACGTTGCGAAGTTTCCCAAACGCTGCCCATCCGAGTTGGATTCGACGATTGACCTCTTTCTCGAAGTTGGACCTACCTAATTGGACTGTTTGTCCTAGGTATACGTACGCGTCGACAACTTCAAGAGCCGAGTTCTCAACCATAACTGGGGCAGGCACGACATGGACATTTGACATGATTTTCGTCTTGTCCATGTTCATTTTAAGGCCTACCCGCTGGGAGACTCGATTGAGGCCTTCGAGCATCGTGCTGAGCTCTTCCATCGACTTTGCCATGACCACAATATCGTCGGCAAATCGAAGGTGAGTGATGTATTCGCCGTTAATATTGATGCCCAGCCCTTTCCATTCCAGGAGCTTGAAGGCATCTTCCAAAGCGGTCGTAAACAGTTTCGGAGAGATTACGTCTCCCTGTCTTACGCCTCTTTTTAAGGGAATCGCCTTCGAGCTCTGTTCTTGTACTCGGACTGACATAGTGGCGTTTGTATACAAACACTTCAACACTTCGATGTACCGATAGTCAATTCGGCATCGTTGGAGAGACTCAAGCACCGCCCATGTTTCGATCGAATCGAAGGCTTTCTCATAGTCCACAAACGCAAGACATAGCGGCAAGTTATACTCTTCGGTCTTCTGTATGACTTGCCGCAGCGTATGTATGTGGTCTATGGTACTGTAGCCTTTTCGGAACCCGGCTTGTTCGGGAGGCTGGAAGTCATCAAACCTGCGTTCGAGACGGTTCGCGATGACCCTTGAAAACAGCTTATAAACATGGCTCAACAGCGAGATGGGTCTGTAATTCTTAAGTAAGGTTTTGTCACCTTTCTTGAAGAACAGAACCACCACGCCCTTGTTCCATGCTTTTGGCGTCGTACCTTCAAGCAAGGCGGAATTAAATAGCTTCTGAAGGACTTTAAGTACCGGTGATCCACCCGCTTTCAGAAGCTCTGAAGTGATTCCGTCCTCACCCGGCACATTTCACTGAATCAATTTAAACTTATTAGATTTCAAAAAAACACAAAAAAGGTCATTACTGCTGAACAATTACCTGTAGGGATTTAGTAATTTCGGGTGGACGCTGCGAGTGATATAACTGCATATTAGTATGGGTGTTTATTGTATGGAATTGCGTCGAGTTCTTTTCAATACATAGTCTTATAATACTATTACATAAGCTATGGTAATATATGGAATGTCTATTCTATTCTATTCTATTCTAATGCGCTAAGATTGCGTTTACACTACAGACCATTTTTGTTACAATTCTTTTACGAAACGACGTTAGAAGGTTGCTACGGAAAACCAGCGCTGTGGTAGGAGAGAAGAGTCATCTGTAGTGACCTTCTAACTTCGCTTCGTAACAGCGTTATATAGACAACTTATAACGCGTTATCTCCTGTTTTTAAGACCCTTTTATAATCTTCATCTGTATCTATGTAACTGTAACGGAATAATCTTCGAGAGTTGTTTTAAACCACTTAAAGTTATCAGATTGGATTTAAACTATTCATATTAATCAAAAACCAGTGACTGTACCACATTATTGTTATTTTACAATTAAATACAAATATCTATGTATGCTGTACAATATAATAGGTATCTATATTAGTCCCTTAGTACCCGTATAACAAGCTTCACTTAGCTTGGGGCTAGATGTTGCAGTTTGAATTGTCCAGCTATATTAAATTATCTACGGTACCACAGACAGACACAGGGACAAACACATAGTGGTCAAACTTATAGCACCCCCTTTTTTTGTCGGGGTTTCAAAATAAAGCTCTATCGCTTACTACGTCCACCAGAAGTTACCAGTAAAATCATTGCACTTTAATTATCCTCTCTTGCACGTGAATGCAGTAAGAATCTGCCAAGGTAAACCTCCAGAAGATGGGCAGCAGCGTCTTTCTGTATTTCAACATCCCGTGCTGCGATCACCAACCCGTCTGCCAAGCGTGGTGAATATGGCAAAAACCCCTTATTACCTCTGGGAGGTCCATGAGGGAGGCCTGCGTCCACTTGTGGGCATTCTACGACTGAGGTGGTGATGATACTTTAATGAACAACCCTAAATCAAAGGTCTCCAAAGCATGTTACAGCAATGGCGTACGAAATCACCTCGCTTGTAGCGGGCCAGGTTCAGCCACAAATGGGATCAAATTGTACCATTGATCGACTCACACCACTTCTTGGGGCAATTAAAGTTACGCGGAGACAGAATCAACAGAGGAAGATTGGAGGAGGAATCTTCTTTGACTGTCCGATACGATATCGGAGACGAGCATTGATCCTTATCTTTTAAGGATTAACATTATGCTGAGGTAGGACATTTTGGTCCACATAAAACAATTAGTTACGTTTAATGGTTTAAGACATTTATTTCTTTAAAATGATAAAATTCACTTACAAGAGAAATACAGGTAACCTTAAATTTAACTTATATGTCTAGCTAGTTTACTTATTATATTATATTAAACATCATATTAAAAGAATGTCATAAATTAATTGAAACAAATTAAAAGTTAGCATTAGATAATAAAAATAAAATGATAAATATTGTACATTTTTGGCAAATTAATTCTAAATGATTATGGATTATAAATGTGTAGAAATTATTATAATTATTAAAGATCATGAATTACAAATTATCAATTACCAATTGATGATTATATGTTTTAGGTTTTTGTGTTGTGCAGTAGATTAAAGGTAAATATACATTCACTTTCGTTTAATTACAAGGAAATAAAAACCTCTGTGGCGCTGTGGGCAAAGTCGCCTGCGAAGCAAGAGATTTAGGGTTCGAATCCCGCCTTGGGAGAAATGTCTCTACGATCTGCAGATATTTGTTCAGGGTGTTTTGGAGGTTTTTCAACATTAGCAAACATATGTACCTATGTAATTAGTTAGTGTGTTAAGTATAACAGATAAAAAGTAGGTACCCGTAACACAAGATCTGCTTAGCTTGAGGCTAGATGATACTGTGGGAATTGTGCAGCATTATTTATTTATTTATCTTATAGAACTAGCTGTGCCCGCGACTGCATCTGCGTGGACTTAGACGTAGTAGACAAGATAAGAGAGACAGAGATAAGTCGTATAATACTTGTATAGGTGACTGTATTATATAAGCAGACATATCAGAAAATTCATAGAATGCTCAGAGCGAGAGTCAAGTAAGTAGGTATTTTTAGTTTGTTATTTTACAAAGCAGCATGTTCGTAAGATAAAAAAAATACGAAAATAAAATAAAGTGCTCTATGGTTAAATATACATATGTTTTCTTAAATATTTTCTTACTAACCAGTTTTCGAAACACTTTTACCAGTCCGCCGCAGACACCTCGTTTAAAACCTGCTTTAACGCTCACAGCGCATCTTCCGGCGACGAAAATTGTATATCCCTTTGAACTCATATTTTTTATTTTCGGGAATTAAGAGAAGTCACACGGTGCTAGGTCAGGGCTGTAAGAAGGGTGACCGAGGAGTATGACCGGCGTGCTGCCTAGGAAGTCCCTCGTTTTGAGTGCGGTGTGCGCGGGCGCCTTGTCGTGGAGGAGCAGTGGCCCGCGGAGCCCTGTATTTGTTCGCTAGTTGCTCATAACAGAGAAAAAT
Organism: Pasiphila rectangulata; assembly: GCA_963082625.1. Taxonomy (NCBI): domain Eukaryota; kingdom Metazoa; phylum Arthropoda; class Insecta; order Lepidoptera; family Geometridae; genus Pasiphila; species Pasiphila rectangulata. The sequence goes on along the minus strand of OY720238.1, from coordinate 23,124,293 downwards.
TTTGCCAAGCCTTTAATAGTCTACCATTCGGCGTTGATGCTTCTTTGTTTCCGTAAAGAAATTGATACTAAATAGCCAGTCAAACTGAAAAACTCGCGTTCAAAACCATTCCCCCGCTTCTAGGTCGTTTCACTTTGGTAGGCGTTGATTCGTTGTTAATTTGTAATTTGTTATTTTAATTAATTAATTTTGTTTAGTAGTACTACATTTAGTGTTTTCTCTGTGAGAGAACACAAAATGAAATAATAATACGGTACTAAAAATGGGATTGTAAGAATATTAGCGTTGCACCTATTTAATAGGTGCAACCATTGCGAGACAGAACCTTTTGACGCACTATCTTATAAGCTTTAAATGTAACCTCAAAATCAGTGTTACTAATTATGACTAACTTGTGCTAGCCGCTTCGCATGCGTTGTATCCGGATAAAATGTAGTCTATGTGTTAGTTCTAATAAAAAAACAGCATATTGGTTGCAACGAGTGAGACGGCTCTGGTTACTGAGACACACAATGATTTGAATCTTTCCAAAGCCGGAAGCGCTTCGGCCGATATATGACATCCTTGACAGGCTAAGTAGAAATTCTAGTTAAGATCATATCGGATGAGCATTAGTTAGACGGCTCTGATACTGAGTCAAACAATGATTCCGCAATCAATGATTGGCAGCGGAACATAAATAACTTAACTAAATTAACCTAGATACGTCCTCTCAAAACACACGGAAAATCGCTTTTGCCCTGTCTAACCGTATTAAACGCCGGATGTCTGTTTGGCGTATTTTGACAGGGCGTCGGTTGGCATACATACGAGTATCTTCATTATACTAGCTGACCCACGCGGATGAACTCGCGGTAATCAAAATTCTGTGAAGAGATTCCCAAATCACCTAGCGGTATGAAATGTACTTTACGGCCTCCGAGCATTATTATACCTACTAAATATACATTATACGCCAACCTGCCTGTCAAGCGTCGCGAGTATGACAACAGTCCTCTTATAATCTTGTAAATCCATGAGGGAGGCCCATGTCCAGCAGTGGGTGTGGGCAGCAGTCCCGCGGCTATGAGAGTATTTTTTTGAAAAAAGTGAACGTACGCGCCAAATCCAAATCGCGCCATATAACTTTTTATGGAACAAAATAACTTTGGACCTGACGATGTTTGAAATAGTCATACGATTAATTATTTCACTAATAACCATACGCTCGATATTTGAAATAGTCATACGGTTGATGCATTTACTCATAACCATACATTCAATATCTAAAATAGCTAAACGATTGATTCATTTATTGATTAACTTATTCGATTTTTAAATCTTAGATCGGGTCCTGTGCGAAAGCTTTAAGAGGGCGACGCCGCAAACTCGTACTGTCTTGGCTCAAGTTCCCCGAAACTTGTCCAGCTTTATCCGGCGTGGCCCGACTCGCCCAACTCCTTCTAACTATCCGATCGACTCTCGAAAGCTTTAGGAACGAGTAATTTGTTTAACAAAAGTCCAACTCCAGATTTACGAGTTGCGCCGATAGGCAAGTTTTTATGGATTTCGTGACACGGACCAACTTAATAAAGCTTCATGCCCACTGATTCGTAATTAATGGGAATTGGTTGACCGTGGCGAACCTAATTAACCATGTGTTGCGTCGCAAAGCTCCGAATGGCCGAGAAAAACAAAATTTGCGATGGGATGCATTACGTTATTTTACGGTTTTCATCATTTTAATTTGGGGAGGCGGATTATGAGCCTGGTTTTCCAAAGTTTATAATAAAAAGATAGACACGTCCACTTACAATATAAAAAAACATATTTAATCTACGAGCAACAAGCCTTTTGGGTTTTTAGGGTTCCGTACCAAAATGGTAAAAAGGAACCCTTATGGTGTGGCTTTTGGCTTGTGGCTTTACATATATTATATTGTATGATGGCATGGAACCCTCGGTGCGCGAGTCTGACTCGCTCTTGCCCGGTTTTATTTGAAGTGACGTGGATGGCACGGTTTTGTTATGAAGTTGCGCCGAATTGGAAGCCAGTTCATGGCAAAGTCAGGCCTGTCCGGATTATTCTTTTTCTTATCGTCACAGAGTAAAAACTTAATTGTTAAAAGTGAAGCATTAAATAACAATAACAATTAAATATGTAGATAAATGTATTCAAATTAAGTATTAAATATTTGTGTTCCTTTAATTGTTGCAGTTAAATGTTGCCCCTCCTCTCTTGCTCGTGGATGTAGTAAGAATTTGCCAAGGGATACCTCCGAAATATAGGCACCAGCATCTTTGCGTATCATCCAGTACCGCGCTTGCCAATCCACCTGCCAAGCGTGGCGAGTATGGCAACAACCTCCACTTGATCTTGGAGATCCCTGAGGGAGGCCTGTGTCCAGCAGTGGACGTGAACGAGACATCATCATAATGTCAGCCGTCAAAACGTCCACTACTGAGGGAGGCCTGTGCCCTCACGGATCTCCATGAGGAGTAGTTGCCATACTCACCAAACTTGGCAGGCGGGATCGCAGTTCGGGATGTTGATACACGGAAAGTCGCTTCTGACCATCTTCCGGAGGTATCCCTTAGCAGTCTCTTACTGCATCCACGGGCATGAGAGAAAGGGTAACATTCTACTGCCGACCCTCCACGGCACCTGGTGTATATTGCTCGATAATTAAACACGTACGCTTCAATGAACCGTGGCCTCTCAGTAATATTAACTCAAACGTAGCCACTTCGCCAGCAGATTTTTGGAGGTAAATTATTTATGAGCACCCGAACACGACTCAAATCTCAATCCGCTTACCAAATGAAACCGGCGGTAGAAAAAATAGAAAATCAGCAGAAAATCATATCGGAAAATTCTGTGGTAACTTCCAAACTTTTCACTTTCAAATAAAACGAAAGACTTTTCAGAAAGATTACTTTGGATATGAATATTCTAAAACTAATGAAGCGACTAGACTTTTAACAGGCTTCGATTTTGTGCCTTGCTGCCACTTGAAATACTATTGTTAAGGACTCGGTCGCTCTAAAGTTGCCCGATGTCCGTGTAATGTTTGTTTATAAGCAGCTTTATGTGATGTGGTATGTTCTTAACTGTTGATCCAAGAGTACTCGCTGTACTTGTACTTACCTGACATATTGAGAGCGAAGAGAGCTAATACAACTTCTACTTCTATAAGCCTCAAATAATATTCTCTTTTAGTATCATACTATTTAGCCGTAAGCTAAGCAAACGACTTATTTCCTCCTTCTTCACCTCCCTATCTAAAGCAACGATTCAACTTTCTATCTCTTCGTTCTTCTGAAATTCTTCAGCTCATTACATCTGTGCATAACTCGTCGTACTACTACAAATCCTTTTCTGTCACAGCTTGTAACCTGTGGAACGCATTGCCTGTATATATCAGGCGTGCTCCACCCCTTCCAATCTTCAAATCTATGGTTAAGGCATTTTATATAAAAATATATATTGTATAATATACAGTATATAATATATATTTTATATAAAATTGTATATTTTATTGTATTTTGATATATAATATATACTATATATAAAAATACAATATTTTATAATAAAAAATATACATCCATGTAGTAAAATGTATAATCTATATCAGCCATCTAATACCCATAACACAAGCTCTGCTTAGCTTTGGGCTAAATGATGCTGTGTGCATTGTCCAGCATTATAAAAACTAGCCGCACTCTACGGTTTAACCCTCGTAGCTCCCGTTGTCGTGGGAATATGGGTGCTGTTGAATTTCACTCTTCGGCCAAAACTTTCTTTCCCGCCTCGTGTCTACGTATATTCTGCGCGGTGTCAAAGCTATATCGTCATCCAAATTTGACGTTCGATTCCGTGACTGAAACTCTATGAGTGTAAAGAGGTTGCTTCCAGGCGCCTCTATCGAGGTGCCGTCAAGCACGTATAATCTGTTCATTTTAGACGACACGGAAGTTATGACTATTGTCTTCTTGGTTACCTTAATGAATGGATAGAATCTTCTACCTCTTAGCCGGTTCATCCACTGTGCTACCAGGTCCTCTCACAACTATTTTGGTATTTTAGAAACCAAATTTCGTTCTGAAAGCTACAAAAACTTTGAATAATTACTTTTGATGTAGCCCGCAGTCAAATAGCAGTTTCCAAGAATAAAACAATACACAAGAAAGGAATCTCCCATTTTGCTATTGTGATTCGATTACGTACAATGTCATTGCGGTTAGAAATTTCTTACACAAATATTAGCTTTTGCTTTGTTTAGGTAACTTGTGGGGGTGTGTATTAAATTGACAAGTTAAGAATAACAACTTATGATGGGAATAAAGTTCCTTTGTAATTTTAAATTAAGTCAGGCCAAGTCTCGATTGAAATAATGGATCCAGTATAGAACCAAACCTCTACAAGGTTAAATTTTCCCAAGTGGATATGTCTTGTAACGGAGTTATATAGCGTTCCGGTAGGTACCCAAAGGGTAAAAACGGGACCCTATTATTACTAAGACTCCGCTGTCCGTCTGTCTGTCTGTCACCAAGCTGTATCTCATGAACCGAGATAGCTATACTGTTGAATTTTTCACAGATGATGTTTTTATGTGGCCGCTATAACAACAAATACTAAAAACTTTATTATCACCTTATCAAGAATTACAGCGGTACCCGGCACGAGTTCTGTAGCTTAGCCGTTAAAGCTCTTCTGGCTTTAGGAAGCGTCAAAGATCGATTTGACGGACGTGGGTTCAAATCCACCGGATTCGTACATGCTTGATAAGGTTTTCATTTTCATGATATTTATTTTATTTTTTTATTTTTATATATATATATATATATATATATATTAACTTTCTCGTGCAGTTTCACATCTATAGCTCGGTATCCAGTAAGGTGCAACACCTCTGTTAGGCGCTCACGTGTAGTTTCATGAAATTCATGAGGAAGCAGGGCGTTATTTTGTTTTTCGTATTGCGCAGCGGTATTGTGATTCCGCTGTTGGCTACCCGGAGCTGTGTTGCACTGCGCTGAGTTGGAAAATAATTTACAGTTGTAAAACATTTCATAGTTTGTAACTGCTTTTCAATTGGACTGATGTAGATCTTTTTTCTTATGCATAGTTCGAGCAATGTGTAAACTAGAGTAGCATATTGAAAGACATGTTTAGCTCTGTATTTAATAATTATGAGATGAGTATGGCAATACTGCCCACCTGGATGTAGTGACAATTTGCGAACGGTCGCAGGCCAAGTCGAAGACATATTTTAGACAAGGGTATTTATTTTGGGAGGCCTATGTCCAGCAATGGACTAATATTAGGCCGGTAAGGATGAAGAGGACGTGCAAAATAATAAAAACAAGTGTCAAGATCTAGAAATGATTTCTTTTACCGGAATAAAATATTTATGTACTTTAATCTATTTTCATGTTCATGTTATGTGTCATATTCGTCATGATATTTTGGTTCTTTTCAGTATCTTATCCCTTCTATTGGATGTTGTGATCCCAACTGCTTTAGTTACCTATTTATCAAAATGAAACGTGGGAACGTACTTATTTTTAAACCCTGACATAAAAGAGGGGTGTTATGAGACTAGATAAAGTGTCGGGGGTTACTTTAAATTTGAAATTTTATAAACTTGTTTATATTCCATCGTCAAACACTCAGCGGCCATCGATTAGCTGTGTAGCTATTCACAAATAATAGCAAGAATTTTTGGTCGAGGTAAAACGTGTGGGTCCGGTCGGGGTGCCTTGTTGCGCACCGAATGGATCCCGTCTATTGGTTAACGATGCACAGTGCTCCAATATATGGGGGACCACAGGTACTATGCCCATGTATATCAAAAATACGACCTGAATTTGACGACCTCACTTTCCTCCGTCGACCGAGACAAGTTCTCGGCTTGCCCGTTGACGAGCTCACCGCCGCCAACCCAGAGGTGATGTCAACCCGTCCCACATTAGCTGCTAGGCACACATTTAATAACCGGTCCTGCCGGCGGGGCCGAAGAATACACTCTTCCGTCCTAAGGTGCAGTTTTGCAACTGGACGTTAACCATCATTACACATAAAAATCTGGCAACAGTCCAAGCCATGGTTCGAACCTAAGTGATGCCCTTGAGCTTGTTGCCCCAACCTAACTTTTGCGGCTGGGCGCCTTCTGGTCCGGTAACGTTGTCATGGCCATCTGCGGTCAACGACATACATTGCCATTTCGAAAAAAAAAAAAAATTGACTTCCTCTGTAACGGAGGTGCTATTGATACCAGGCAGTGTCACCGCTGGCAGCGGTATCGTCACTCCAGCCACCACTGCCACGCGTCCGGAGCGGAGGATCGCACCACAGAGGTGAATGTCCAAGGAGCAAGGAGGACCCACCGACGTGCGTCAACTGCCATGGCCCTCACACGGCCAATAAGACGAGTTGCCCCACGTTCAAGCGGAAGGCCCGCAATAGGAAGGCGGGCACGACCGCCTACTCTACAAACCGGGAAGGCTATGACAAGCCACCAGCCAGACTGCAACAGCTACAGCTCAACACTGTGGCTCAACCCTCACAGACGGAGAGACCCCAGCGAACGAACTCACAGCGCGGTTCATTTGTCCAGCACTCTGAATTCGGGATATTTTATATAATATAATAAAAAATACCTATCTATGTATATACTAGCTTCTGCCCGCCGCTTCGCATACGTTGTACCCATATAAAAAGTGACCTATGTGTTAATCTTAATAAACATCAACACATGAGCAAAGTTTCAACCCCATCCGTACGGTTGTTTTTGCGTGAAGAGGTAATAAACCTAAATTCATCTACACAAACAAACTTTCGGCTTTATGAGTGGGATACTCTTTAACATTCATTAAGCGCCCATAACACAAGTTCTACTTAGCTTGGGGCTAGATGATACTGTGTGAATTGTCCAGCGTTATTTAATACGCGCGGGAATATTGTTTGTAAGAGTCTATACGACCTATCACAATTTTAATATTATGTTCTGTAAAATAATTTCAATGTTCACACTGTTTTTTATAGGCTTTGTGAAAAATACTTATAAATAGTTATATTTTATGATTGACAGTGTTTTCTGGTGAAAAAGCTCTTCTATTCTCTTAATAAAGTGTATAACAACACAAACTCCTATATTGTATCAAAATAAGCAAATAAGCCTCCGCGCGTGTAAATGTTGTAATTTGATAAGTACCTACCTTGTTTATGAAGAAAAATACAAGCTACGAAGGTGAGCCTAGCGTTATTAAATTCTTAAGTATTTTCATTTCATTGCGGATTCTGGATAAATATAATTTCGTGCGTATTCGAATACTTTGATGTTTCTTGCAAACAATTTGTTTATTAACCTTATTATCATTGTCGTGGGGTACCGGCATTAGAAAACGAAACATAAGACAAAATAAAATTGTTAAATGATGACTATAATGACCGAGTTAGGTTCTTCTGTTCGCTTCTTTTCCTAACTCGCGTTGCATCTGAAGTGAACAGATTCAATTATGTGCTTTATTCTATTCATTTGAGTTGTTTCATTTTGCAACTTGTGACGCGTCAATAAGGTCCACGCGGCCGCAATGAATAAGGTATTTATTGAGAATGAGGAACTATAGAAATAAAGTAGGTAAATAATTTTGGTAATAGTCTGCCTAGGTACCTTTGGAAGATAAGCATCATCATCATTCCGTGTGTCAACATCTCGTAATACGCTCGCCAATCCGCCCGCCAAGCGTCAACAACCCCGTTATTTTCTTTAGGAGGCTTATACCCATCAGTGGAAAGACGTGGACAGCAATCCTACGTCTGAGTTGATGGTAAGACTCGAGTCTATTGCTTGCACCACGGCTGGAGCCTAACGATAAACTTATTTTATCCAGCACTTGCCGCACTCCGCAGTTTTACCCGCTTAGTTCCCGTTCCCGTTGGAATAAGGAGATAAAATATAGCTTATGTTAATGAAAAAATAATGTAGTACAAACATACAAAATAGAAATATTTCGTCCTTATAATTTGCATAGATCAATATCTAATATATTCGGTAATCTATACAATTATAGATTACCGAAAATATAACTTAACAGCGTTAGAAACAAGCTAATAAATCATGTTAATTAGATTTAAAAGTCTAGATTTGGTGTCTAGCGAGTCTAAAGTTCAACCTTGTTACAAAGTGCCTCAGCTAGAATATCTCATCCTAAGGGCTCCTTCAGAGTGACGCCGTCGCGCCGTCGCGCCGCCTACACTTAGAACGTGTGCGTTTTCGCGACGCGTAACATTCGTTAGTTACTCAAAATATAGCTATGTATATTGTAATTTGCCGCGATGTACCGGCTAAGGCATGGAAAATACCTTTGAAGATGGGCAGTAGTCTTTCCGTGTATCAACATCCCTTACCGCGCTTGCCAACCTTGGCAACGCTTGATAGAGCACATAATATTTGAATTCATTCGCTCACGAGAACATTTTTCCCAGCTAGGGAAAGAGAATATTTCCCCTCCTCTCATGCCCTGCTCCTCTCATACTGCATCCACGCAGTAAGAGTCTGCTAAGGGATTCCTTCAGAGAATGGGCAGCAGCGTCTTTCCGTGTATCAACGTGCCGTACTGCGCTCGCCAACCCGCCTGCCAAGCGTGGTGAGTATGGCAACTACCCCTCATGGAGATCCATAAGGAGGGTTGTGTTCGGTAGTGGACGTTTTACGGCTGAATGATGAAGGGAAACAAGCAAAGAAGTAACCTCACGATCTGTAATCTTTCATAGTTTTTACGGGCTCGTGACCGAACGCAGAGCTCTTACACTCATGAAAGCTCTGCGTTGGATCTCTAAGTAAAAGTAAGTACTTTTACTTCATCTTGAATTGCAAATGTTAACTTAAAATTCAAGTTAGAGCGGTAGGCCATTAGCGCGCCAATATTTCATTGTTAATTTTAACGAGGTCCCCGGGGCGGAATGCCGAAGGGATACTTTTTTTTAAATTAAAAAAGTTTGTGTGAGTTTTGGGACGCGTGACGTGATCTGTCCAGAAGTAGGGAAAATTAGGACAAATGATTATATAATTCATTTTTAATTTACGTAGATTTATAACCAGTTTTTATTATATCGTACTAAGCCGCTGGCCGCTGGGACTAGGAAGGTCGTTAGATTGGTTTTAGTTTTAGCTTGTACTAGTAAAATGTTGCCCGTCCTCTCTTATCCGTTGATGCAGTTAGAATCTGCGAAAGTGATATCTCCAGAAGATGGGCAGCAGCTTTCCGTGTACAAAGATACCGCACTGCGCTCGCCAACCGGCTTGCTAAGCGTGGTAAGTATGGCAGAAACCCCCTGTGACCAGTGCTTGCAGATCTATAAGGGCGGCCGCCTTTGTCCAGGAGTGGACGTCTTACAGCTAAGATGGTGATGATGATGATGAGTAGACCTATGGAGCGTGCTATGTACGATTTTATCGTCTCTCTGAAGCATAAAATCCACAAAGAGGTTATCCAACAGAGGACCGAGGCTATCGACTTGCTAATCCTATGTGGTATACATAGGATTAGCGAGCTGAGGTGGAGTGGGCTGGCCAAATCTCTCGAATAATCGATAACGGTTGGAGTAAACGAGTTCTTGAGTATCACTTAGCAGGCTCTTACTGGATCCACGGGCATGAGAGGAGAGGTAACATTCTACCGCCACCTCACGACATATATTTTTTAACATTTCATTTTAAGGACGAAAAACATATACCCACCAAAAGTTAATACTCCAGAGAAATCCAATATAAAAAGCAATTCATCACAATCCGTTAAACATCTCATGATATTAAATAAATTATTACCCCATTCCAACATCCATTATGGTATCGAGTTGAGAACGCCATCGGTGGTCGGCCCGATCAACATTAAATAAACAAAATTCAATACAAACATTCATTTTGGCCCGGATCAGATTCCGCAGGCCTTCCTACAAGATGTTTAAATTAAGGCGCCCGCCCCCGCGCGGTATCATTCGATAACTTCTCTTAGGTACATTGAACATCGGTTATAGATTGCAGGATACGATTCATGACTTTACATTTTGTTTTATCGGGTTGGAATATCATCATCATTTCAGCCATTAAACGTCCACTGATGAACACAGACCTCCCTCATATATCTCCATGAGGGGTAGTTGCCATACTCACCACGCTTGGCAGTCGGGTTGGTGAGAGCAGTACGGGATGTTGACACACGGAAACACGCCACTGCCCAGCTTTCGGAGGTATCCCTTAGCAGGCTCTTACTGCATCCACGGGTATGAGAGTAGTGGTAACATTCTATTGCCACGGCATATACGGTTGGAATAAATCTTAATGAAACCTTTGGCCAATGATGGGCGCAAAATTCATAAGGTCACAGCTAAATCTTATTAAGTATTAATAGATAGATAGATAACTCTTTATATATCACATGTTTAGCATTAGTATTAATAACACTCAGAGGAACACGTTAAATATATCAGTAAAAACTTCGTCGTCCAAACAGTGCGACCTATTTTTGAATGTGCTTTAAAGAGACTATGGTATATAATGGGTAAGGTGTTATTTAAGATTAAAATGTGCGCGCATCTAGCAAACTCAGTTCCGCGCCCAATATTGACAGATGAAATTATTGCAGAGTCGCAATTCTAACAATTCATCGAGTCGCGTGAGAGGATGTGCGCACGGCTCTTCTTTAACTGGTTCAATATCAATTGTGTTCTTAACCTAGAAACTTGAAGCTTTTGTGAAGATAGCAAATTGCTTTTGTAGTACTATTGGAGAGTTCCACTCCTTTGTTTTCGATTGGCGCTAATTTATTAAACGAATATTGCTTTGAATTGAATCACTGGTTAATTTACTAAAGTAAGTCTTTACCAAGGCTGATATCTGTCCTTCAAAAAAGGACGATACGTGCTATTTATAAAATAAAACTCGCGATTCACTTGAGGAACCATTTTAAGGAAATTATATTACTTTTAAAACTTACTGTTGCACACAAAAACATAAGTCGTAATGATTTGCATAGCATAAATAATGCAAGAAATAAAAAACATATTCATTTGAGATTTAGACTCCAAATTGTGAATAAATCATATAATGGGAAACTGTGTGTGCTTCTATTATAACAAGCTTCCATCTGAGGCGACCGAACTATCAATTTATAGATTTAAGCTTTTATAAAAAAAGCTCATAGAAAAAACTCATTATTCCATAGATAATTATTTGAATGATATCGAATTGTTAATGAGTGTTGCTCGGTTCCACTGCGATAAGAAATGATGTCGTCCTGCAATATCCAAACTATCCAATATCCTTGTGAACATCAAATTAGGCAAATATTGTTTTATTGTTTTTAAACATTGTTACAATGAATAGAAGTGAAAGAGTGAGGTTTCTTGTTCGCTTCTTTTCCTCAATTGGAAAAAAGTTATCTGAAGCGAACCAATTCAATTATATGCTTTATGCAATTTATATGTGTCTTGTTCTTCTTTTTTAAATTGACTATCCTATGAAGCTTTTTGCCCCATTGAATAAACCCTCTGACTTTCTTTCTCTGTCTTTGATACAAAGTAGTTTTGCCTCTGTAAATTGCTTTTCATCATCATCATCATCTCAGCCGTATGACTGCTGTTCACGTTCACTGCTGGACAGGATTTCCTCATGGATCTCCAAGACCATGAGCAATGCGCAGAGCAAGAGGAGAGAGGCAACATTCTACTGCCGGCACCCCAGCTAATAGATAAAATTGCCTTTATAGATAATTTGTTGGCCCTGAAGTTACGGCTTTACCAAGTTGTTTATATTTTTTAGACCGAAGTATTATTAATGCATTATCTGGAAAAGCTGTGATGACCGCGTGATATGTACCCCCGGCTTTCGGTACGAAAGTCGTGGGTTCGATACCAGCCCTGCACCAAAGGATTTTTCTCTCACGAAAAATATATGTACACATTTAACACGTGCTTTAGCGGTGAAGGAAAACATTGTGAGGAAAGCCGCGGCTTAGTAAGCTTAGACGTATTGACCTGTTATTTCCTCTGACTAATAGCAGACTTAGAGGATGTTATAGGTGCTGGGCAAACCTCAAACCATCTAACAACGTCCTAGGCACAGCAGCGTCCCGTCCAACAGAGTACCAGTTATTGGCGTACCAGTTATTATTACATAGCGCTGTCTGTATGTCTGTCTGTCTATGCATGACACAATTACAACCGAACACGTTGATCGATTTACATGAAACCTTTTTGTTAGCACTGTCTTAATGAGAAAAGGGTACTGATTGAATTTGGTTACCCTAGGGTCACAGGGACCGGATTTATTGTGACCTCAAAAGGTCGTCAAAGGTTAAAATGGCATCTGTCGCAAACCTTCGCCCCCTTTTCTGTACCCCCGTACCAATGCTTGTTTATTTAATGGATGCGGCGGCGGCTGCGTCGCTTGCTGCGGCTTTCACTGTGGCCCGCCTCGTGCTGCTGCCCCAACATTACCATCCATACACTGTCATCATCATCATCTCCCTGCCCTTATCCCACATTACGTGGGGACGGCACAACATGTTCTCTTCTTCCATTCTTCTCTATCAGACGCCAACTCGATATTCACTCCTTTACCGCTCATATCATCTTTCACACCATCCATCTTTTCTTTGATTTACCTCTGCTCACATATCCGTCTACATCCGGTGTCGCTGCTTGCATAATCCATCTGATTAGGCGAGCAGTTATACGATCCAAGGTATAAAAAAATATATATGATATAAAATATTTATTCAGAAAAGGTTTAACAATCAATCACAAGTAAACACATAATAATTTCTAAAGCATTAAAAAAATATCATAAAAACTAACAAGCAAACGTTCATAGCTATCAGTGGTCCTCGCACTAGGCCAAGCCTTTATCGCAAAGACCAATCTGACATGAACTTGTAAGTGATCCTCTCAACTCAAAGGGGGGGAAGATAAATGATTACTTCTAAAGCTATCTGAGCTCCGGGTTGCCAAATGTATTATAGATAACTGCCGTGAAATGCCGGCAGTAGAATGTTACCCCTCCTCTCATGCCCGTTGATGCCATAAGAGCCTGCTAAGGGATACTACCGGAAGATGGGCAGCAGCGTCTTTCCATGTGCACCCTATAACACCCCGTACTGCGCTCGCCAACCCGCCTGCCAAGCGTGGTGAGTATGGCAACTACCCTTCATAGAGATCCATGAGGGAGGCCTGTTCTCAGTAGAGGACGTTTAACGGCAGAAATAATGTTTATAGATAATTTATACAGCGTCAGAAGCTGGTAGTTATGTTGTACGGGAGTCTCTGTCTATTTTTTTTTTTGTACGACTGAATGACGAGACAACTCGAAGGCTTATCTGATGTGAAGCGGTAACCTATACCTATTACAACTGCAATACCGCTGTAATAACGTCCACTAAGCACGTGGTCAACGCTGTACCGCATTGCGTCCGTCACCCTGAGACATAGGTGTAAGGTCTCATGTGCCCGTAATGTCTCCGGCCCCCTTACCCTTCAAACCGGAACACAGCAATGCAGACATTATACTGTTTGGCGGCAGCGATAGGTACTGTGGGCAGTACTTCCCACAGTACCTATCTCTTCACAAAAAGTTCTACCTACTCTTGCCTAAATTACAGTTTTTTTTTTAATAATGTTGGACAATGGATAGATATTTTATTATATATAGAAAAACACCTAGAACACCCTGAACAAATATCTGAAGATCGTACAGACATTTGTCCCGAGACAGGAACCGAACCCGCAACCCCTTGCGTCGCAGGCGGACGTCCGCTCGCCGCGCCAAAGAGCTCGTCAGAGAGTCAACCCAAAACTTATGTTTCTTATTTCAATTAAATTAAAAAACACAGAGTCAACCACCAAACCATTTCACTTTATTGTTTTTAAACTGTCCAATTAAAACCCTTCCCTTTGCGAGACTGATCTGGCTCCTTCCTCCGCGCTTCTTTCGTCTACATTTTGCCTTTTATGTTTCAACGGTACTCGGTCTTTCATTTTAAGAAACTTTGAACGCAAGGAACGGTAAGCGCCATTTCGCCGTGGGGTGCCGGCAGTAGAATGTCGCCGCTTCTATATACGCTTACTACTTTTGAGTGTTTCCCTTATTCACAGACGACGCAGTTTTTAACTTTTGTAGTGGCAACGTTCACATCAGTTTTTGTAACCAGTTAAATGTTCTATGTAAAGATCATTTTTTTATTATCCTCCTTCTTCTTCTTCAACCTCCTTAATATTCTCGTATTTCGTCTCGTCTTATTTCGTAATATCCATTCCTGTTTTTTTTATTTTAACGTTTCTATCGAACAGTTATCAAAACAAGTTTCAAAATGACTTAGTATACGAAAAATAAAACCGGGCCAGAGCGAGTCGGACTCGCGCACCGAGGGCTCCGTGCCATCATACAATATAATATATGACAAAGGCGGTTTTATATTTGTAGGAGAACCTTGACAGCGCCATCTCTTGTCTGATAGCGGAACTTATGAAGATTTTTTACACTTTCGACGATTTCTAAAAAAGTATGCTATGTAGAGAGATTGTAATAAATTTCCTCTAATCTTTACATACACTTCTAATAGCAATAAAAGTTTCAGAGGTTTATCTCCGCAAACTTCGGAGATAAGGGGGGGGGGGAACGCTATTTTTTTCAACATTTTTGTAAATAACTCAAAAACTGTACAACTTAAAGGAAAACTAAAAACTGTTTATTAATGTGCAAATGAATATCTTTCATTATGATATCCCACATCACCTAGTAACTTTCCAAAAATTTTGAAAACGCCCCTTCCACCCCCATTGTCTAAGAAACTATGCAAATTAGGGAGTTCGCTATAATTTTCCTATAAAGTTTACATACACTTCTATTAGCTATAAAAGTATCAAGGGTTTATCTCTGCAAACTTCGGAGATAAGGGGGGGGGAACGGTCGTTTTTTCAACATTTTTGTAAATAACTCAAAAACAATACGGTTTAAAGGAAAACTAAAAACTGTTTATTAATGTGCAAATAAATACCTCTCATATAATACCCCACATTACCTATTTACTTTACAATTTTTTTGAAAACCTCCCTTCCACCCCCCCTTGTCTAAAAAACTATGCAAATTAGAGAGTTCGCTACAATTTTCCTATAAAGTTTACATACACTTCTATTAGCTATAAAAGTATCACGGGTTTATCTCTGCAAACTTCGGAGATAAGGGGGGGGGGGGGAAGGTCAATTTTTCAACATTTTTGTAAATAACTCAAAAACAATACGGTTTAAAGGAAAACTAAATACTGTTTATTAATGTGCAAATGAATACCTTTCATATGATACCCCACACGGTCTAGTAACTTCACTTAAAATTTTTGAGATCCCCTATCCGCCCCCCTGCAATCAAAATAAGAATATTTTTTAAAATTTTTATATATGCTATATAAGTAAAAAACTGTTGTCTTTTACCATTTTAAATTGCAAGTCGATAGCATTAGTAGTTCTCGAGATATCCATCTGTGACAGACAGACAGACAGAGTGATTCTATAAGGGTTCCTTTTTACCATTTTGGTCCGGAACCCTAAAAACGCGTGTGACAGATAGACGAGTATTTGCGTCCAGAGTCCAGCCACTATCGATGTACCTAGAATATTTGTAAACAAACTGTTAAACTAAAAATTGAATTGGTTCCTAACGGTTGGTTTTCTGAAATATTTAATAGTAATTTAAATGAGGCGTTTTCATTAAAAAGTAAAAACTTCAAAAATAGTTACCTCGAACCTTATAGATGGCGTAAATTTTCTTTTACTGGTAGGCACAATTTGACAATGACAGGATTAATCACAAACTTGCTTACTCCGCTTGACAGCTCCATCTGTTAGGTTTAGTAGAAAACTCTTTTTGTTTTGTTACTGAAAACGGCTCATTGAAGGTAGTGGTCACAAATCCACAATCATTGAGAAATATATATAAAAATCATACTCCTCTTAAATTATTGAGAGCTTCTTTAGAAGTTAAAGAAACCTTAAATTAGGCATCACAAGTCAAGCTTATCAGTCACAGTCTCAAGTGCCCTGCAGACTCTAACGAGAGCCTCAAGCATGCACGTGGAGGGGCCCTCCAAGGTACGCTTATTGCATTTTTGAGTATTCCCCCTTTCTGGGAGTTCTGAAAGTTGGCCCGACTCGTGAATAGGGGCCGCGGCGACGACTTTCCATTTTATATACATGGATGCTCTGAGAATTCGCGACACAAACTTGTATGCAGTTTGGCAAGGCTTTTAAAAGTTCCTCTGTAGTTAAAGTAGGCACACCATGTTTTGATATTACTTAAGAATAGCAAAGTTCTGCTAACTTACAAGTGTCGTGCTCGTTTCATTATCTCTCTTGGAATCTTTTATAATTTTATGAACACTAGAACATGAAAGATAATTTGCGCGAGAAATACCAGATTATATTTGTATTTATGCCAGCGCCAGGGCACGGAGCAATAGAGATAAGGAAACGTGCGTTTTCACGCATCTACAAAGGATTCTTCCCCTGAAGCATACAGGTCGAAAGCTTTATAATTTTCACAATAAATCGTGCTTAAAATGTTTTAAATAGTTTGTTATTTTTATTGTTATGTTAAGACGACAGGCAATGGCGATATTGGCGTCAGCACTTTTTCTCAGCAATTACAAAACATTCGGAACTGATATTTTTCACGTTTTATACATCAAATTTGTAGTTGATTCACATTGGTTAACTATTACCACAGGAAAAAATCCCAACAGCTGCTTGCTCTACAAAAACAGATTTCAACTTTACAGGTCAACGAAACCGATGAATGCCTCATAATTTGCTGTACATTACAGTACAGTACAGCTATTAGTCAGAGGACAGAATAGGTCACACGTCTGAAGCTTACTAAGCCGCGGGTTCCCGTCAAAGCCCGTGTTAAATGTGCGTGCACATAAATAAGCATGAAAAGAAAAATCCATTGGTTCACCTACACGGCCGGTATCGGATTCACGACCTCCGGATTTAAAGTCGGGGTTACACTCGTACCACTCGGGCAACACGGCTGTTTTCTGCTTCAGAAAGAAACACCATACAAAAGAGTACGCGCGTATATCTCACGTTATTATACGTTCGAACTCATTTCATTTCATGCAGTCTCATTTGCGTAACGTCGTGCTCGTACTAATAAAAAACAATAAGTACAACATAACAATGTTTTATCGCAGTTAGCAGAGGAAAGCAAAATGTTTCCCCAAGTAGTTTATAACGAAATCTACATTTAACTTACAAGGAACATCGTGTTATGCAAGAAATGAATTATTCATTCATAAATAGCATCTACCATCTACCATTACGCGCCTTCAGCTAGCTCACTCTTAACTTTCAAACTTGCGACTTACAAAGTGGGAATTTTAATATGTAAATAGAATGGACGACGCTGGGACTACCAAAAAATGCACATGCCGGCATATCTAATCGGGGAGTAACAGTTAAGATGTTTTGGGGTTTGTGAGCGGTGCCAACTGTGTATTATATAATGCAACATATTTTACTACAACAAGACTTTAAAAGGGTACTAGTAAAGGTACTATTGCCGTGGGGTGCCGGCAGTAGAATGTTGTAGTAGAATGCTCATGCCCGTGGATGCAGTAAGAGGAATACCTCCGGAAGATGGGCAGCAGCGTCTTTCCGTGTGTCAACATCCCGTACTGCGCTCGCCAACCCGCCTGCCAAGCGTGGTGAGTATGGCAACTACCCCTCATGGAGATCCATGAAGGAGGCCTGTTCAGTAGTGGACCTTTTACGGCTGGAGTGATGAATTTTATCAAAATTGGATCATGATCGAGGGTAACTCTTGGACGGATCTAACAGTAATCATCGGACAAAAAAAAACTACTTATTAATATCTCATATCTTCAAAAACTTCCCCATACGATTTGTATCGGCCCCACGACAATCGAGAAGATTACATTAACACACATGTTATTGTAGAAGATTACATTAACACACAATGTTATTGTAGAAGATTACATTAACACACATGTTAATGTAGAAGATTACATTAACACACATGTTATTGTAGAAGATTACATTAGCACACATGTTAATGTAGAGGTAGAAGAGAAGATTACATATAAAGACGATAGAGAAGATTACATTAACATGTCAGTTAATGTAGTCTTCTCAAGTTTTAAATTTCATCAAAATCCAGTCATCCGTTCAAGAGTTATCCTCCGACAAAAATGGCGGACATACATACATACAAACATCCGAAACGCCTAATTGCCACTAAGAACATCGTTCGCTTCGCCCGCTCGTTCGATTATATCACACTAAAACTCCGTCCTCACAATCTTTAAATCCACAGCAATAAGGTTCAAAATCTATGTGCAACTTATACCGCTCCGTATAGTTGCAAAGTTATTTCACGTTCGGCGCCGAACAAGCGCTCATGTGAAAAGGAGCGGTGCAAAGAAAATATGCATGTAGGAAAAGATTTATATCGTCAGATGTGCCTTGACACCAAAAACTGTGACTGGTGTTACTTCTTTTACCACATTTCATAACTAAAGATAAGTAAAATTGAGTAAAATGCTATATTGAGTATAGCTATTCCGTTGGCGCCTATTAAAAATTTATTTGGACCAATTTGACCTAATTCCACACTGACAGTTCTTAATTTAGAAACCTAAAATATTTAAATTGAGTTAGTTTTAGGAAGATGAAAACAAAATCGACACGTAAAATATACGCGTACACTGATTTTGCCAATAAACCAAACTGTTATTAATACCATTTTATTACGCAATCACATCACAAAACTAACACAATCCACGTCCGGCTTACACTGTATTCAGAGATACACAGGTTCCAAATAAGCGAGCTATCTCATTTCGTGTGAAAACAAAACCGCGCGGTCTCATAACGGTAAAGGCGTATCTAACGATTTAAATATTTGCATTTAGGAGCATGCATCTGAAATCGAGGTCACGTTAGTAGCGGCCATATTTTAATGTGCTCGAACGGGAGCGACCTTCATTTGACGTTTAATCTGGCTCTGAACACGAGATAAGTGTGAGCACGTGATAAGCGGATATTGCTATTTACTTGTATAGTAAGGTACGAGTTCATAGAAGCTTTTTCCGGGATTTTTCTCATGGAAAGGACAACTTGAATTGAAATTGATGTCATAAGTCTTAAATAAATAAGTTAGGCCAGGTGCGTGTCAGGCCACGCGCTATTCCGTTCCGTAAGGGTTCCGTTGTTAATAGTATTGGTTCCGTAGTTATTAGTACAGGTTCCGTAGACCTGTTATTGGAAGTTGGTGTATGGTGTTTTACGTTTACCAAAACATATAAACAGAAATTAAGTGAGTTTTCGGTTTAAAGTATTCTGGTATGATTGATAAACAGCATCACCTATTTGAGCGACAATTTCTCCGATACTAAAAAAGCTAGCTCAAGCGTTATAGATTTCCTAGAAAGTTCATGGTTAAAACAAAATTCATATTTTTTCCAGATTAGGACGCTCAAAAAAAGTTAATTATTTATTTGCATTACGAAGCATTATTTCGGCGTTGTTATTTTATAATTTCCATACAAAATAATAGCTTTTTAGAACTAATAGTTTGTTATTTTGTAATTTAATATGCGTCAATATATTCCATACAGCCGCATTGAATAAAGTATTTTTTGAATTTAGAATTTTCTTATTTTATTAGTCTCCGCAATGCAGGTGACAGATGCACAGACAGACAAGCAGACACAACGAAACGGTTTCTTGTTTTACAAAGCCCTAATGCTGATGAAGTAAATAATCAATGTCACGTTGACAGTTTTATATTTCGTATTTTTTTTTCGTTTTAGACCTACGAGTAAGTTTTCAATCTTAATGAGTTCAAGTCTTTCCGTGTATCAACATCCCGTACTGCGTTCGCCAGACCGCCTGTCAAGCGTGGTGAGTATGGCAACAACCCCCTCATGACTCTAGTACTTGAAGATTCATGAGGATGCTTATGTCCAGTGGCTGAGATGACGATGATGATGAAAGCTTACTGAAAGACCTTTGACGCTTCTCTCCCTCACTTGGAAAAAAAATCTGTAGTCAACGAATGCATATTTATTTTCAACTGAAATTTGTTTTATTTTTCTTTAGTAAATTAACAATTCTGTGTGCTTTGGGTCTATTATGATTGAACACACTTTGCCTTTGACTTATCATATAATTTGAATTTTGCTTTTAACTTGTTCTTAACCATAAGTTATAAAACTATGTAACATCAACCATGTAGTTAATTTAACCTAATGTTAAAAGTTTGGGAGTCTTTTAGCCTAAGTAAAAACAACCAAGAGTAAGTCAGACTCGCGCATACAATATAATATATGATAAAGGCAGATTATATTTATTGAAGAACCTTGACAGCGCCATCTCTTGTCTGATAGCGGAACTTATGTAGATTTTTTACACTTTCGATGATTTCTAAAAAACTATAAAAAGAAGAGAGTTCGTTATAATTTTCCTGCAATTTTCACATACACTTCTATTAGCTGTAAAAGTTTCAGGGGTTTATCTTTACAAACTTCTAAGATAAGGGAGGGAACGGTATTTTTTTCAACATTTTTGTTATTAAGTCTAAAACTATACTGTTTTGGCTTTATAGATAACTAAAAACTGTTTAATAATGTACAATAAATACCCTTCATATGATACCCCACATGACCTAGTAACTTCACTAAAATTTGTTGAGGTTTAATTTCCGCCCCCCTTGCGTTCACAATAATTGCAGTCATACCAAGAACATTTCTCAACATTTTTATATAATCCATATTAGTGAAAAGGCGTTATCTTATAAAATTTCATATTTCAAGTCGTTAGCATCAGTAGTTCTCAAGATATCCATTTGTGACAGACAGACAGACAAAGTAACACCATTAGGGTTACTTTTTAACATTTTGGTCCGGAACCCGAATTTGTTTCTATGTTGGTTTTTATATTATCAAGGATAAATTCCATACTGGAAATATGCTTGTTCTACTTTTACTTTAAAAGGTTTACAGCTATTCGATTACAAATATAAAATAATGTTTGGAAATGGCATTGCTTATCAAAAAGACGAAACAAGCTTCGGAAAATAATGATACACAAGGATTTTACCAGGAGGTAAAAAGTTGTAGGAACAAAGAATGTCTTGTTTGCCATTTAGATACTCGTACTATAAGCTTTGATCGTAGGCAAAATTATATAGCTACAGGGTTCAATTGTAATTTAGTAAGTTGTACTTTGATGTGTAAGAAAGAAAGAAAGAAAATAAATTTATTATTGACAGACATTCGAAATATTAGAAGAAAAAAAACAACAAAGTGGACAATCCAAGAGTTCTAACGTATACAATTCGGATAGACTTACAACTAAGGACGACACTAATAATAATATATTCAATAGAGCAAAATGGTACCTTAGGTACCTAACCTAAGCGTGATGCGTGGGGTCAATAAATGTTTTCCGAAGCGAATTAAATTATGTGCTTTATTTAATTTAAATATGTTTTGTTTTTATTTAGTAAAATGGCTAATAAAAGTGGCGTTATGCTCTATTGAATAAACATTTATTGACTTTAACTTTGAATGGTCACTGCCTCAGTATTATCATAGATTACAGAACCTAAGTACTACCGCCACCATATAGCAAGCTATTAGATAGCGGCGCTGATTTTCAGGCAGGTCCTAATGCGTAGAGTCAACGAATAATAATCGTTACCGAAAGATAATCAAAAGAATCAGCCGAAAGGATTAATTGCATTCCCAAATTAAGGCCGATATCAAAAGAAAATATGACAAAGGTGGCTCGTTAAAGTTAATGGTTAACTCCGTCCTTTCTACTCCATTTCATTAAAAAAGCTCTTTTTCCGCGGCGATTGATTTTCTTTAAAACCATTGTTTTAAACATTACGCTTTCCACCGCCCTTATTTCCTAGCCATTAAGGTTCAATTAAGTCATCTCAATCTGAAGCCAAGACGGCGACGGGAACCTCTTCATTTAAAACGACATTACGATAAAAGAAAAGGCTTCGATGACTATTACGGAATGTAAAAATTTTCTCCCCTATTGTTGCGGAGTTTTATGGCGGTTCTTTTAATTTGTGAATGTTGAATCAATTAAGGGTGTTTTATGTAGGAAAGGTTTCAATCTAAAGGTGTGGGTCGTCATTAGCGGGACATTCTGACTATTAAAGTATACCCTCTTCTTACGTTGAGATAAAGATAAAGATCATTCATTTGCATAAACATGGGTAAGTTAATAATTATGACAAAATGCACACACTACAATTTAGAAGCTAGCTGATCTATTAAATAATGTTGCGGCTACCTACCTTCTGCTGTATAATATTGAATTTTGTTTTTACCTTAATGTTTTGTGTATCATAAAGTTATTTTTTTTTTGTAAATTAATTAATTACGAGTAAGTACTTTAAGTATTTATACACTGTATGTATTTATTACTCTTTTGGTTATGCTTGTTTCGACACTAGCCTAAATATTACTTAGATGTTATTCTCATAAGTGAACTGTATTTTTGTTCTTGAGATTTGATAGAAGATTCTTGAAACCGAAATGATTGCTATGTAACATTTTTGACCTTCGCAGGTTTCTGGTTTTTTTCTGTTGTAATTGTATTTGCAATTTTTTGTAACGAAGTCAATTACGCACTTTATTCAATTTAAATGTGTTTTGTTTTCTTTTCACTACTGTAAGAAGTTAATTACTTTAATGAATATACACTTATTGACTTTGACAATTACAGCTCGATCATTTTGATATAAAATTAAATTAACCTTTACTATTATTCTAAACTTAAACCACATTCATCTAGTATGTTTTGTCAATAACATTATTATATACTTAATACAATACCTAACGATATAAAAAACGAAATTAAGGACATACTATTTACTAAACATAAAGTTTATTACTAATTACTACTTTACGACCGATGAATACTCAAGTGATAATCTTTATTAAAGTTCTAATTAAAATAATAAGGTGTTTCATTTTAAAATACTACGTTTTTGTTTTTAATTATGACCTACACTAACCTGACCTATGGTTTAACTATCTTTTAAATGACACAAGTTTAACTCTCACGATTACAAAATCATTTTAGAGTTTCGTAGTTTACTACGCTCGCCAACCTGGTTGCCAAGCGTGGTGATACTCACCACGCTCACCACGATCGTCACCAGGCACCACACACGCTATGTTCATGCTTGGTCTAAAAATTGCGAATGGTGATTAATTAGAACGGAACACTATAAGTCCTAGAAATCTGTAATTTTGCATGGACATACCGCCGTGGGGTGCCAGCAGAAGAATGTTTCCCCTCCTCTCCTACCCGTGGATGCAGTAAGAGCCTGCTAAGGGACACAGCCGTAAGATGGGCAGCAGCGTCTTTCCCTGTACCAACATCCGGTACTGCGGTCACCAACCCGCCTGCCAAGCGTGGTGAGTATGGCAACTACCCCTTTTGGAGTTCCATGAGGGAGGCCTTAGTTCAGTAGTGGACGTTTTACAGCCGAAATGATGATGATGATGCTGATATCGTGCGACGTGCGTGGTGACAATCGTGGTGACAGTGGTAAGTATCACCACGTATGGCAGGCGGGTTAGCAAGCGCAGTACGGGATATCGATACACAATACCAGGACAAGCGCAGGACATAACATACAGAATGCTGCTGTATATAATGTCCAACATTATTTATTATTCCTTTTCATATACTCACAATGCACGCAAACTGTTATTGTTACCATGTTCGTACAAGTTCGCGTACCACGCCGGCTAACACTTATGTTTAGAGGTACACTGATTCCAAATCACGTACCTCTCAGCGTGCTCACTCATTTCGTGTGGAAACAAAACAGCGCAGTCTTATTATGGAGAGGGCGTATATAACGATAGAAATCTTTGGGATGCCATAGTTTCTGGATCATGAATATACAAGACGGGCGAGGTTTGCCTAGCACCCAAACCGGCTTCCCAACTTTGTTACCTTATCAACACATAAAACCTTAATAGCCTTGTTTTGCACGAAGCACGCCGTAATAGGACCAAGCGTTTGATTACGTTGGCTCGAACCGTCTTACAATCATTTGTACAATTCCTGAGGAAACTGGCTGAGGATTTGTCTAATCCGAGCTCGGGAATAACGAGGAAACTGCCGGTATCGGGTGACGTTTGTTATTGCGAAACGTAATAATCCGATTGAAGTACCTAGGTATCTGGGAGATAAATTGTTTTGCTTCTCTCGTTAATAATGTTCTAAGTCAGTTTGAGGAGCTCTGTGGCGCAGTTGGCGAATGTTTGTATACTATGTATGTAAATGTTTGTATATGTTTGCCTCCCTCATGGAGATCCACGAGGGAGGCCTATGTTCAAAAGTGGACGTTTTACGACATGAAATGTTGATGATGATGAATAAGAAACATGTCAAGATGTTAATGATGTATCATCTTCATCATCGTTTCAGCCGTAAAACGTCCACTACTGAACACAGGCCTTCCTCATGGATCTGCATAAGTGGTAGTTGCTATGCTCACCACGCTTAGCGGGCGGGTTGGCGAGCGCAGTACAAGATGTTGATACAAGGAAAGACGCTGCTGCCCATCTTCCGGAGGGATCCCTTAGCAGGCTCTTACTGCATCCACGGGCATGAGAGGAGGGGTAACATTCTGCAGCCGGCACCCCATGGTATAATGTTAAAGTACACACATACATAATTGCTTTTGTTGGAATAATCTAATTATCATACTTATCTACACATCATTATCATGATTCACCATTATTTATATTAGGGTCATTAAAGTAAAATAAATAAAATAGTGTGTATGGACTCCAGGCATATTCAACTTGCGCTTGGGTTTTTGTTGTATCATTTAGTAAAGTTTGCTTGCTTTTTAACCCAGTTTTGATAATGCGATCCATCGAGGGAAATACTCTAATGTTATAAACATACATTATTATCAAAGCGGTTTTGGTATTTTCAGCTATATTTTAAATGTTATCATCGAGGTCGTGTTTTGTTTGAAAAACTAAAGAATTGACCTTGTTAAACTTTCGCGATTTGTTTACATATTATTCGTTTTTAAAATACAGGATTTTACGCGTACCTTTTTAATTATTTTCCCGACGTTTCCACCGGATTACACCTGGTCATGCTCACGGGAGGACAAACGTACGCGATAAAACCTGTATTTTTAAAAACTTATAATGTATAATGTCAAAAATAAATGATTTTCTTCTTCCTCTTCTTCTATAATAAATTAAAGAATTATTTCTACTACACCCATAAGATATATAAGAAAGGGGCTCATACCAAGAAGTAGGAAAAAAAGCTTATTAAAGAAATTCATTAAATATCTTTGAGTTTTCTTCTGCCGTGGGGTGCTGGCAGTAGAATGTTGCCCCTACTGTCTTGCCCGTGAATGCAGTAAGAATCTGCTAAGAGATACCTCCGGCAGATGGGCAACAGCATATTTCCGTGTATCAACATCCCGTACTACGCTCGCCAGCCCGCCTGCCAGGCGTGGTAACTACTCCTCAAGGAGATCCATGAGGCGGCCTGTGTTCAGTAGTGGACATTCTTCGGCTATGATGATGATGATGATGAAAAGAGTTTTGCGGACATTTCATACGGGACTAGGAAGGGCTACATGTTATAATTACTATTATTTAATGTTCACCAACAAGGTTACAAATTTTGCTGTATTTTACCAAGAAGGATGAGGGTTACAATCAAGGCCTTAAAGACCTTAAACTTTTAAATTTATTGCTTATACTACAGTAACATACAACATGCTTAAGCCAGACAAGACAACGACCGGATTACATTTAAGGCCCATCCAAATGACCTTATGTTTCAGCCGTAGGACGTCCACTGCTGGACAAAGGCCATTTATTGCTAAGTACTGAACTTGGTGCCGGCACGCCGTGGGGTACCGGCAGTAGAATGTTACACCTCCTCTCTTGCCCGTGGATGCAGTAAGAATCTGCTTAAGGATATCTCCGGAAGATGGGCAGCAACGTCTTAATGTGTATCAGCATCTCGTACTGCGCTCGCCAACCCGCTTGCCAAGCGTGGTGAGTGTGGCAACAACCCTTCATGATGCTTGGATCCATTAGTCTATGAGGGTGGCATATGTCTGATGATGATGATGATGACTGATCTTGGGGGGTTGGAGCCATACCCAACTCACCACTCTTGGCAGGCGGATTGGCGAACCCAGTACAGGATATTGATACACGTAGACGCTGCTGCCCATATTCCAGAGGTATCCCTTAGCAGGTTCTTACCACATCCACGGGCATGAAAGGGGGGCAACATTCTACTGCCACCCACGAATCAAAGCCCAAAACGGTCCAAAAGACTTTATCCCTGACTAATCTAACATCGAAGTTACAAGTTCTAACGATTACGTACACTTCAAGTGTCTTTTAAGCTCCTACAATTAGAACTAGTCGGGCCTAAGTATGTCACTCGAATCCTCTGAACCCGTTTTAAGTCAAACAAAACACCGAAGAGGACAACTAAGTAGTTAAGAATAGATTAATCCGCCTTAACTCGAAAGAGAAATCACACTTTCCCTTAAAACAAGAATCAGCTCTTGGTCTTAATTTTAGACTGTGGTTGTGTTAAAGCTTAAGCGATAAATTATTCAGAAACTAATGATAAATAAATATATTAAGAATTATATTTATTTCACAACAACAAATTTACAAACTTAAATTAAATAAGATAAGGTAAAGTTTATTGATAAGATAAGGTTTATTGATCCACAATAAAGATAAAGATAAGGCGGTACAAGGATTCATAATCTGTAACTTATTAAAAATTAAAAGTATGTACCAAAAATACCTCTGTTCCCTACACTAGGACTGAATAGCCCGTATAGCAGGGTCACAGCGTTGTATTGAGAGTACCTACTCTCAAAGGTTTACAAGTGTGTGTTTATTGCCTAGAATTTAAATTTTTGACTAATTATGTAAATAAAGATGTAAATATGGGTTAAAGTTAGATATATAAGGCTATAAGAACATTGTTATACCTATGATACTTAGGTAGAAATAATGATCAACAAAAAAAAGAAAAAACAAAACTAGAAGTAAATAAATAAATTTAAAATAACACTTAATAGGTATGTAAGTAAAGTTTAAAAGTTTTAAGTAAAGTTTGTAAGTAAAGTTAATTTAACAGTATACCTTAACTTACGTACTAATGTGTTATCACTTTATTCAGTGTCATAAAAGTATGCATACAGTTAAATCTTAGTGGCACGTCGAGTTTATGCACCTTAGGCAAACCATACATCTTGAGTGACTGAACAATGGCTGGTCTATGCAGCCGATCGAAGACATCATCTGTGTACAAGTCCCTATATTCATGCACCGACTTCGAGTATTTTTTTAATTATTGGCTCATTTATCTTAGCTTTAAAAAATTTGACACAAAGTTACAAAGTGAACTATTAAACTATTTCACACAAATATGAAAATGGTTGTGGTGTCAATACAACCAGTACCTTACAATAATTCCAGATAATGTAAGAAAGTAACAGATGAAATCACAGGCACAACACATACATAAGTGTAAGTTAACACAGCAATATACTTAGGAATGGAGTTTCATCAGATTTAGAAAGAACATAACATAAATGCAAGTAAATTGAATTGATTTTAGTAAAATATGCAAGTTATTCAGAATACGAACAGAGATAAAAAATCACAGTTATGCTAGGTATATAATCACTGGATCGAACTCCACAATCCCAAAGTAGCCAACGAGAGGCAGTATTACAAGAGAATGTTTCGGGAAGCAATTGAAATTAAGAAGTATCCCAATTTCAATCGTGAAGACGGCTTCAGACTCTCTGCCTCATGGAATCCAGTGATAGCCAAGTGTACTCGACGTATAAATCAACCTAAGAATGCTGATACAGTTAGTGTAGTGTGCTGTCCCAGTGTGAAACAGTCTTAATCTCAATTTCCTATAATTACCTCTATGACGGCTAAATGAGGGTGGTCTAGAAAAGACGCCTTCGCTTTGCTGAGGTTACCTCCAACATGTCAGTCTTCCCAGGACCACGATGAGTGTTTCTGGTCCTGTGGAAAAGTCAGGCAATAATAAAGGTAAATAACGCGATAAATACCTGGTTACAAAATATGTGTACATAATACTTCATAAGTCATTGCTAAACACAAAAAATATTATCTACCAGCCAATGGCATGTAATGGCGGAGCGGCCTACTGCCCAGCATATATTTTATTAAATATTTTCTCATTTCGGAACCCTTCGGTTCGAAGGGTAAGGGGGCCGGTGAAATTACGGGCACATAATGCCGTGGGGTGCCGGCAGAAAAATGTTACCCCTCCTCTCATGCCCGTGGATGCAGTAAGAGTCTGCTAAGGGATACCTCCGGAAAATAGGCAGCAGCGTCTTTCCGTGTATCAACATCCCATACTGCGCTCGCCAACCCGCACGAGAATCACGTATCACGTAAGAAGCGATCAGAAATTATTTGCAGAGAATGCAAAATGTTCTTCCTTAGACAGAATCGAATCCGCAACTCCCTGCATCTCAGCCACCTATAAAATCGACTACGCCATGTAGGTCGTAAAAGTTCAAAAGCAAATTAGCGAAAATGTAGCCTGCCAAGCGTGGTGAGTATGGCAACTACCCCTCATGGAGATCCATGTTTAGAGTGGACATTTCACAGCCGAAAGCAACGTTGGTCGCGTCCTTAGTGAACGTGATACCTCCGTCACTGCGTTATTGCAGTTGTAATAGGTAGAGGTTACCGCTTCACATCAGGTGGGTCTGCGACTTTTCTCGTAATTTAGATATCGTCTAAAAAAATCTTCCACTATGCTTTATTTTTCAAAAATATTGCACAAACACTACATCAAGCTCAGAGAAGCCTATGTACTGTGCTCGCGGTTTTCCGCGTTCCCATACAACAAAGCCGCGACCTTACTAAGCCCTAATCTAATTGATTGCTGAATGTAAACTAATTGGTAATCCGAATCAGATTAATGAGCACAGCAAGTAATAAAACTGCGTTATTTCACGCAGCAGCCGGCGGTAATAGTTTGGGACGGAGTTGCGATTAGGAGGCTGCAGAATTGAGACAAATCACTACATTTACGCAGATTAGTGGAGAACTTAGTTTGACTTGTTTTGAATCTTTATTCATTTGTTAGTGAGAATGAAAGATGTACTTAGTAAAGGTAAATTCATACTGAGCACACGTGTACAACGTGGAGTTGGTGTGCTCTCCACTCGTTCTGCGTACACACCAACACAACACACGTCTATTTGTGACAGACGCACTATGAAAGCTCAATACATTTAAATTTTTTCAATTTCAAAGTTTATTTATACAACGGACAACCTAGGAAAACAATAGCACATAATCTACAATATACCTATTGTACATAATGTATCCTAGTTTTGCAGCACAGACAGGTTATAGTGATGTTTTACAAGCTAGAATTAGATTTACGAATTCTTACGACAACAGAGTTTAAATACAGTATTATGTCTTAATATAATTGTATTTAAGCCGTAAAGTTTTCGTAAAACACATTCCAAAGCAAAATTGGGACTTAAAAGTACAAGAACGTTAGAATAGAACAACGTAAATAAAATAATAAAAAAAATTGGTTTTAAAAGATAAATGCGGGTAAAATATAAACGCTGGATTATTAGGGTTCCGTATCCAAAGGGTAAAAACGGGAGCCTATTACTGAGACTCCGCTGTCCGTCTGTCTGTCCGTCTGTCTCCAGGCTGTATCTCAAGAACCGTGATAGTTAGACAATTGAAATTTTCACAGATGATGTATTTCCATTGCCGCTATAACAACAAATACTTCATCATTTCAGCCATAAAACGTCCACTACTGAACGCAGGGTCATGGATCTCCATAAGGGGCAGTTGCCATACTCACCACGCTTGGCAGGCAGGTTGGCGAGCGCAGTACGGGACGTTGATACACGGAATGACGCTGCTGTCCATCTTCCGGGGGTAGCTCTTAGCAGGCTCTTACTGCATTCACGGGCAAGATAGGAGGGGAAACATTCTACTGCCGGCACCCCACGGCAAACAACAAATACTTATTTTGATATTAATAACGGCAAGGTAGTTACGTCGTCTCATATGTATAGCGACGGTGTAGTATCAATATCTAATAACTACAAATCCATGATTTTACAGGAGGCGAAAAAAATGTTTCATTTCTATAGTTTTTAACATATGAATCAAAAAGTTACTTATATTTAAAAAACAGTAGGAAACGATTATGATGGTGATAATGATTTCAATCAAATATTACAGGTTAGGGATATAAATGTAGATAGAAGTTATTGTTTAAACTTTAACTGAGAACCTGGTATTTATTGTGTAGATACAAGGTATTGCATGTATAAATAAAAACAGTTTGGATTAAATTTTCACATCGTATTTAATAAATTTAACAAAAAGAACACAATTCTCTTATTTACGGCAAGGCATACTTGTTTTATTAACAAGTTTGACAAAACTTACACAATTATAAAATTTTGACAGTTTAATTTTGGTAGAAATCACAACAGTTGAAAGTAAACTTCTGGGTACAACTTGACACATTAATAACATATAGGCTCCCCTAAAATAAAGAGATCTAAAAAAACTTAACATAATTATTTAAACGACAGAAAAAATCTAAATCTCTCACTCGCTTCCTTAGCTTAGCATAGAATAATTAATATTAAAAACAGGAACTTAGTAAATTCTATCTTTGAACAAATTATAACATTCACGATAATCAATAATAGCAAAATCAGGTTAATGATCATAAAGTGAAAACACTTTCATTAAATTTTCTATGCAAAAGGAAGTGTATCGTAAAATGCGTGACAATCTCTGGGAAGAACTTGTTTCAGCTGCTGTAGATGATTATACTTTGTAGCTGAAATTGGGATCCGGTTGGAGTGCAACCAGCGATAATTGATATTTTCACAGTTTACTATCTTAGGTCTCTGAGGAAGAGGCATAAAGTCTGCATCAAAATCTAGTTTTACTTCGATAGTCATTATGTTGTAATAGATGACTCTAATGTCTCTAATTTCGCCTGCAGCAGCCCTTTTCTTATCATTTTCTTTCTCTAGCCTTGCTCTATTCTTTTTGACTAGATGAACTTGGTAATCAGCCTCATTTAAATTTCCTGCTTTGTAAGCTGAACAAATATCACACATATCTTTTTTAAGAGTGTACAGTGACACATTTTTCGCGTTAAACATTTTTACAAACGTAAATCGGCTCACTTCCTGTTCTTCGTTCTCAGCACAATAGGTTTTGTAATTCCTGAATAAGTCTGCAAGAGTATTGTACATTGGCTCTAAAAACAGTTTATTTGTTTCTTTTCGAGCATAGTGTGAAGGTAACTTCGGCAAATTATCAAAATAATTCTGCAGTGTCAACATCTTTCTCTCGATTCCAGATCTTGACGCATTTTGTCGTAATGAGTTGCTTACACTTCGTGATGGAGTCATCCCGAACTCACTCTTCTTGGTCCATGAATAGACTGAAAGATCCAAGGGAAAGCGTAGCGAGAAACATTGGTTTGCATACCTGTACTTTTTCGGAGCAGTCTTCTTTGAAGGGCAAAAAATATGTTGTAGTTTCTGATCGCCTAGATTGATCGTCTGATATAGTCTTTCGAGCGGTATTTCTGCGGTTTACCAAGGAAAAGACGTAAACTTTACGCTGATCCCAATTTAATTTCTTCCAGAAATAGGTATGGATTTTCTTTCGAGTATCTTCTGTTATTTTGCTACATTCTCTTAATTTACTTTTATTACAAAACTCTGATGTGCATTTTTCTCCTAGTTCTTTCTTACCTCTTATGGTGTCTTGTTGAAACTTTCCATTAGCCAGTCTCGAGTATCCCAAAAACTCTTCGCCTTGCATTCTAAGCATTTTTGCTTTATTTCTCTTCCACACCACAGGTTAAGCAATATGGTGCCGTTTTCTACCTTGGTTCATAATTCCATATTCCTGAACAGAGTCTACACAGACAGTACACTAGCTAGTCTGCGAGGGACAGCGCCACAGTCAACACGTTTTTAAGCGTAGATATTCGGTATTGCAAGCAAAATTCACGCACGATCAGTTATTAGGTATTTCTATAAGCAAATATCTCATAAATAAGAATAATTCAAGACCTTATGTCTTTGGCAATACAAGCTCTTTTACATTTTACCTACGAATATGAAAAAAAGTAAAAACCGCTAAAATGTTAGTTATTAGATATTGATACTTCATCGTCGATAGAGACCGCACAGTACGCATTAATGCAGCTGCTTCCCAGACTGCATAGTAAGCGCATTCTAGTTGATAAGATGTTCTAGCATGTAATGAGTTGAGGAATTAAAGTCAGTCTAACATCGACCATTGAATTAATTGTTCGTCTTTTATTCTGAAACTTAGTTTTTAAAAACCTATTTTCCCTTCGTCGCGTTTTGACTGGCGCTGCGGACAGGATATCGGCGCGAAATTATCCTGCGCCTGTGAGGACCTCGTATCGGTCCGAGTGCAAGTGTTTCGCGAGCGTGTTAACGTGAACCGATATCTACGAATACCTAAATAAATTTGTCGTGCGACTTGGAGGATTATACGGCGAACATTATTCATCTGCGGCTATAATTGGAGGAAATGGGGAAAAGCGTACTGTGAGTAGACCTCTTCACTATCCTGCCTATCCCTGTTCTTATTCCATTGGCTGTGTATTTAGTTAAGTTAGTCACTAAGGCAATAGATATATAATTTCTATATAACATCTATAGGAAATCTATTTGTTGCATAGTTAATTAAGTTAGTTAATAAAATTAATATCTGATATCGATATATAAATTAATATAAAAAATATTTTAGTGTGAATTTAAATTACCTTACAATTAAAATTTTGTGTAAATTAATATTAAGAAAAATGCAGGAAATACGCACTATTCCCCGAGAGATCATAGAGATCATACCAAAATTTGATGGGGATGAAAAAATGCTTAATTTATTCATTAAAAAAAGTGAATATGTAATTAAAGCTTTTCGATCAGAGTTAGTGAGCCCTGCGCAAGACATTTATGTTTTTCATACGATCACTAGTCGCCTGATAGGTAAGGCCGCCCACCTTATCAGTGAACGTCAAGATGTAACTACGTGGGTTGAATTAAAACAATTGTTAACTCAGCATTTCGGCGACCCTAGGTCCGAAGAGTGCGTAGCCATAGAGTTGGAAAATCTTAAAATTTTACATGGCGAATCATACCTTATCTTCTGTAATCGTATTCAAAATGTCAGAAGCACATTGTTTGCCAAGTTGAACTTGATTGAGGACGAGGGTGTAAGGGAAGCTAAAATGACAATTTATAATCACATGTCATTAAATGTGTTTCTCTATAATTTATCGGAGGACATGATCCGCGTAGTGCGACTTCATAGATGTGATAAATTGGAGGATGCGCTAACCATAGTTATGGAGGAAGTAAACTTTTTAAACCAGTACAATTCTCGAAACAAAAACCGACAGTTCTCTTCCCAACAGTACTCTACTCAAATAAAATCGACACCAAATTTTAAGCCCATTTTTCCACAAAATAATAATTTCGTCTGGAATTATGCACCACAAAATCAAGGCTTCAGATTCGGCAACCAACCGCCACCCCAAGGATTCAAATTTGGAATTCCCCAAAACCAAGGTTTTAGACCCACTATGCCTAACCAACCAAACTTCAAATTTGGAATCCCACAGCAACCGACAGGTTATAGGCCTTTCTTACAAAATAATAACCAATTCAGATTTAATAACTCTCAACCAACAAATCCACCCCAATTCCGATTTGGTATTCCACCTTCACATCAACAGCAGCCACAAGCCCAGCGACCTGCGCACGTCTATGATAATGATGTTTCTATGCGCACTGCACCTCGATTTAAACCAGGTTTTGTAGCCCCACGAACATCGAACAATTTGTTATATACAAACGAATTGACTGTACCGGAATACCCGGAATACGCGGAAAATTATTATGTCCCGGAAAATTATTTTCCATACGATTATCCGCAAGTAACCGAATACGAAAATGTCGATGACAGCTGTATCGATTTTGAACGACCTCAGGCTGTACAGGAGACTTCTGAAACTGAAAATTTTCAGTTATCGGCCTCAGAGACAGACCACCCGAAGATTGGTACATTTGAACCATCATGGGACCGTAAAATTACCCCATATTGAAATTCCAGAAATTGGCACTATATTCATGATTGATACTGGCAGTACTAGATCTTTCATAAGTCCTGAAATTGCAAACAAATATTTTTCAGAGTTTAAATACAATGAACCTTTTGAAATAATAAGTACTCACGCGCGTAGTTTCCACAATGAAGTTATTCATATACCACTACTAAAAACTTTCCGTACCACGGACTCTCACAAATTCTATGTGTATGACGTTGACAGTAGCTATGGAGGACTAATCGGATCTGACTTATTGAAACAACTTGATGCTAATATAGATATGAAAAATCAAATTCTTAAAACCCGTAACGCAGAAATTCCTATCATCTACAGTCCGCCATATTCAGTCCGCGTTGAACCACGGTCGGAAACTCGAGTGAAAATTCCTGTTGATCTCTTTAATGGAGAGGCAATAATAAACTATATTAATTTCGGTGAAGGCGTTAGGACGCCGGCTGCAATTGTAAAGTGTGAGGAAGGTTACGCTACGACTATTATTCAAAATTATTCCGATAACGACTTTGAGATTAAATTTAGAAAGCCCCTGAGTGTAACAAAATTACAAAATAACGAAACTTACTTAAATAATACCTGCGTAGTAGATGACCGCAATACAGATGAAATTCTAAAACAAAACCTTGCAAAATTACGTCTCGATCATATGAACAACGAGGAGCGTGACAAAATTTTTAACCTATGCTCCGAATACAAAGATAAACTCAGATTAGGCGAGTACGATTTTAAAGTATTGCACAAAAACGGAAAACAAAGTACAAATGCAGACGCACTTTCGCGAATAAGGTTAAACGCTTTAGGTAAGGATGACGACGAAGAACAGCAATCCATGGCAGTTAATGTAGGAGACTCTGTAAATGACGACCTCGAAAAGCACATTAAGGAGATTACAAAAGAGATAACAAGATTAGCACAAAATCAAAGCCCTAAAAAGAATGCTAATCCTATGGACGTCGATCGGCAATCAGTAGCATCATCTCACGCATCTGAAAGAACCCTTAGTATAGACGGACAAGAAAATTCACCCCTTACTTGTTTCGGTAGTAGCACGGTGACTATAAACTCCCGTACAGACACAGCGCATTCCACCGAGGATATGGACACAAATGGTATCCCTATTCTTCACGAAGCTGTAGACACCAAACCCAACCAGATCATAATTCATACATGGTTTAAGAATGAACTCGAAGTTAAAATTATTTCACACCCAAAACAGAAAATTTTAGAAGCACGCTTACCTTTGGATAATCTTGATCTGATCAAGCAATTCCTTAAGGAATATATTAGGCCTAAAGTCAAATACTTTATTTATTTCGAAGATAAAGCACACCGACGATACTTTTCAGAAGTAGTTATTGCATTATTTAGAAAAGACGCGGTACAGCTCTACGAATGCACAAATAGGGTAATAAACGTTACAGATGAGAAAGAACAGGAGGAAATAGTGATAATAAAAAATAATAAAATAAAGTTTATTTCTGTAACAGTAGTACATTTAAATTTAAACAGTTTGTTGAGACCTTCATTTAAGTATAAAACTTGTGTTAGAAGGTCTCGCTCTTCTATAACAGACATAACAAAATTTTTAATATGGGTATTACTCGAACAGAAATTATAAGTAAAGTCTAGTTCTAATCTTAACAACTAACTTAATCTATTTTAGAACACTTTGTTGTATTTTAAAGAAATGTGCAAATTTTCTAATATGAATTTGAATGAGTGATGCGGTATCATCAAGGAAAGACATGCCATCGCGGTATCAAGGAAACTATTTTACATCTTAAGCGCGTTTACTTTTGGACAAACATGGAAGAGATGGTGACCGGCATTATTAACTCATGTGACACTTGCAAACGTATGAAATATGATCGTAAGCCTTTTAAGCCCCAACTTCAGCTCACTCAAACTCAGTCTAAACCATTTGAGGAATTATTCATGGATTTGTTTTCTATCGAAGGTAAATACTATCTAACCATAATCGACGCATTCAGTAAATTAGCTCAAGCTTTTGAAATTCCCGACAGGTCAACCCCTGAAGTAGTCAGAGCGCTAATAAAGTACTTTTCATTCTACGGCACACCCACCAAAATTAGTTCAGACCCCGGTTCCGAATTTAATAATAAATTAATGAAAGAGTTATTAACCTTTTACAAAGTAGACGTTCATATAGGAACCCCCAACAACCCTAATTCTATGGGTTTAATAGAGCGCTTTCACTCTACGATATTAGAAATATACCGTCTTGCAAAATACGAGCACAAAATAACCGATGCGGCATCGGTTATGACATACGCTGTGATGGCCTATAATCAGACGATACATTCAGTGACCGGACTTACTCCATTCGAAGTTGTATTCGGTCACACGGAGAGTAAAAGCCAATTTAGTTCAGATTTCGATAAAGAGTACACTCAACAATTAGTAAAAGATCATGCAAAAAGAACTCGGTACTTATACAAATATTTAACTGAAAAAATGGGGAACAGGAAGACAAAAATTCAGCAAGCTAGGGGAGGTGAGACTAATTTCGATTTACAAGATGATGAGACTATTTTTATCAGAGGTGTTAATAGGC
This sequence comes from Pasiphila rectangulata, assembly GCA_963082625.1. NCBI lineage: Eukaryota > Metazoa > Arthropoda > Insecta > Lepidoptera > Geometridae > Pasiphila > Pasiphila rectangulata. Next base: position 23,087,383 of record OY720238.1, on the reverse strand, counting down.
GTAGGGGTAAAGATAAGCCTAGGTATCAAAAGGCCAAGGTGAAAGGAAAGATTGATAGAAACGTAATTCCAGTGGAGACTAACGCTAGAGACACTAATGTTCCTGTTAAAGATGTACGGCGTCCTCCACAGGTTCGTCCTGCTACTGACCCAGGCAGTAATGATCCGGGCCCTTCAGCTCCAGAAGCTTGAGAAGAATCCTGGCGTACTCCCGGTCAGAGAGGGAACCGCTCTTATGTCTTACGACAATTGGCTAGTTATTAAGATATTAGATGTTAGGCTTATTAAGGAAGATTTAGATTTAAACACAAATAATTATAGGGAATTAAATAAGTTAATTATAATGTCTCACTCCAACGTAAATAAATCTGCGCTAATTAACCTCAATGATGTGAAACGGCAAGTTGACCACCTTCTGAGTATTACATGGGATGAATATTCACAAATTATTCCATTTAATCGTCAAAAGAGAGGGCTCATCAACCCTTTAGGAACTTTAATCAAAACTTCAACAGGCAACTTGGATCACAATGATGCGATTAATTACGACAATTTAATAAAAAGTTTAAACTCTCGCCAGCACTCTATAGAAAAGAAGACGACTCTTGTAGCCGAAATGGTGAAGATATTTATGAATTCTACTGTAAAGATAACTGACAATCTCGCACAGTTGAGCGTTACAGTCAATAAAATTAATAAAGACATTTCAATCAACGCCTACATTTATGAAATCATAAATCTTTACAATTTGTTTTTACATAACTTTCAGATAATCCACGCAAAATTGAACGAGATTGAAAATATCTTAGCTTTTAGTAAAATAGGAATATTGCATCAATCTGTAATAAACACAAATGAACTTATTAAAATTCTTAATGTTATAGAGAAAACAGATAGACTTATATTTAAGTCAACTCCTGATAATATTATCAAAATTGAGCAGTCTATGACGTTGAAATCATATTTTAAGAATAGTGAGATAACTTTTGTATTAGAAATTCCGTTAGTTAAGAAGGATACTTACTTTTACTATAAAATTGTTCCTTTGCCCATCACCCAACCTGAAACCAACCTAACCTTAATTATATTACCTAAATACCCATACCTCATAGTGAAGGGGTTGAAAGCAAACTCGCTGTCCACCCCATGTCGGACCATTGAAGATAAGACCTACCTATGTGATGAAGCGCAGACCATATTACCAGTTGAAGACACCTGTATCCTTGATCTGATGAAGTACTCCAAAAACGTCTCCTGCAAACAGATTCCAATAGAACTTGAGGATGTAAAGATAGAATCAGTCCAGAGAAACCGTTGGATAATTTACTCTAAATCAGCTGTCGACCTTACAAGAATATGTGCTAATGAAATCCTACATTACACTCTTATTGGCACTTACCTGCTTACCGTTGATGATAAATGTGAATATAATATTGCAAATCACTGCTTACGAGACCACACCCTTTATGGAGAAAAACTTACTTACCCGAAGCTGCCATTAGTAACATTACCTGAAAATTTGAAGATGGAAACTGCAAGAATAGTTAAACCCGTGAAACTTAATGGAATCGACCTAACAAATCTAAAAGTTTTATCATATGCATTGAAAAATAGTGAAACACAGAGTGACAGTCATAGTGTAGTGAACACCGAAAGTGTTAGCCTAAGGACGTCTTATATATATATATTCATTAATATAAACTATATTACATAAATATTGTCTTATATATAATTTTAATCATAGGTTTTATATCTTTTGTCATACATAAAAAATGTTATTCATTATGTAAAATCTTCCCAGGTCGAAATCATCCTCCGAAAAGATGTTCTTCAGATGATTTCGAACTAAAGGAGGGAGGAGTTACGTCGTCTCATATGTATAGAGACCGCACAGTACGCATTAATGCAGCTGCTTCCCAGACTGCATAGTAAGCGCATTCTAGTTGATAAGATGTTCTAGCATGTAATGAGTTGAGGAATTAAAGTCAGTCTAACATCGACCATTGAATTAATTGTTCGTCTTTTATTCTGAAACTTAGTTTTTAAAAACCTATTTTCCCTTCGTCGCGTTTTGACTAGGTAGACTCTTGAATATTTAGTTGAATATTTATAGTATAGTAGTTGTTTTGCCAAATAATGGCACGAAACCCTTCGTGCGTGAGTCTGACTCGCACTTGGCTGATTTTTTTACTTGTTTTACGTATTTTTTCGATGATGTAGATAGGCATACATAACATTAAGTTTACTTAGCTTACCACGCTCGCGTATTTGATTTCCATTCGAAAGAAATATTTCCCTTCCCCTCTACACCTTTGTCTATATTCCTTTCCTAGCTTCTGATGGGCATACAAAGAGGCACTTTGATAAATGAATTTCAGAAAGAGACAACCCACAACTAAAATGCGTATTCGAAAGAACTAGAGGCGGCATTGTCACCTCATCTCATTTGATTGAAGTGATGCACGGTACCCACCTGTTCCATAATTCACTTTCGTCCCAAATAAATAAGCAACATCCCATCCGTCAGAAGGCGCCGTCAAAGAAACGTCACGACATGCGATATTCACATATAACCGCCGAATACGCGATGATGCCGCAGTGCGCAATAAAAGCAGAAAGAAATGTTTAGACAACCTTCAGCGTCCATTCGATTCAATTTTAATTCATTTATTTATTACATTCAAGCACACAGTTGAGTTCAATTTATTTATTTATTTCATTTAACTGTGTGCTTGAACGAATATAAATAAATGGAATCATCAATACATAGTATAAAACAAAGTCGCTTCCCGCTGTCTGTCTGTCCCTATATTTGCTTAGATCTTAAAAACTACGCAACGGATTTCGATGCGGTTTTTAATAGATAGAGTGATTCAAGAGGAATGTTATATGAATAAAACATGCATAATATAATAGAGAAACACTGATCATTTAGAAGGTTTCTAATTTGAGATCGTAAATAAACACATTTTTTGCGCTCACATTGCAAACGCTGTCTGAAACATGAGTTATAGATCAAAATAATGTACTACAGTATTCTACACCTTAAGGTCTAAAATAAATTCCGCGATGGTATATTCTATAGTATACGTAATATTAGCATTGCACCCGTGCGAAGCCGGGGCGGGTCGCTAGGTAGATATATTAGGTACAGGCATATGAAATTGGCGTTTTGTTGTACTGGCCACTTTGATCTCAAATAACTCCTCTTTGGTTAGGAATTCTAAATTCTTTATACAGCTATTTACTCATGCGTTTGTGTTTCAAAAACCATAATTCATTTGTTTTTCCTCTTTTGTTTTTTTTTTGTTTGCGTCACTCAACAAAATGTTTACAAAATGGAAAACTTGAAATATCGCGTTATTTACGAGTACGAGTTCCACCGTGGCACCAGTGAACAATTATATAAGTAACATTATGAAACTTAAAAAGTTAATTGTTATTATCATATCATCATCCTAGGCGATAGATATCTAATCTACATTTTTAAATATGCAAACCACAGGAATTACCTGAATCGTCTAAAATAGACGCAAGGGCCGATGATGATGATGATGAATATGCATTAATTAGTAATACAGACCACAAAACTTTTTTATGGCGTCACTTGACTATATGGAGAAAACGGCTAATTCTACCCGGAAATGTTACCTAAAAAATGTTTATTCATTCGGATCCAAATAAAACATAGAATAGGACTGTAAAGACAAGATCATTTAATCAAAAAATCATATAATCTACGCAATAAATTACAAAATAGGTATTTAAAACTTATATAAATATCAAATTACTATTATTGCCTGATCTAGGATTAATCCCGTGATTTAGGCTCGTGGGACTTATATTTACTAATTGCAGGTAAATAACATAACAATCATATAAATATAAAAACTAAATAAAACAATTTCAAACAGTTGTCTTTTTTAAACTTTCGCGATCACAACACATTATTAACATACATATGTATAACCGGGTACATATATGTATGTATGTTAATAATTTCATACAGATTTTATGAACTAAAACTAAGCTAAATAATTTACACCTTAGTTTGTACCTACATTAAAATGCTTGTATTTAAATGCGTCGTATCTGTACCAAGATTACATGGTAAATAATAACTGAGTAACATTTTTTAATTCGTTATTATGTAAATAGATAATAACTTTAAAGGATGAACACAGCAATAATTAAAATATGGGATTATCGGGTATTTATCGCGTAGTTACCTTTATTGAACCTATATAGTTACCTGAACACAGCAAGATATAAGGAACTCACATGACTTGTTCTACTGCTTGCCTACGCTGCGCTCGGAGTCTCCCATATTATAACCGTCATCACTCGGCAAGAACGATGGCTATAAACCCCCAGGCCACATTTCCGACACACCTGCCGAGAGGCTTTCAGTGTTGCCAACAGAAATCACAAAACTTTGCCAATTTCGAGGAAAGATGTTGATCAAATTGACTTTTACGCACATCACTCTTCCTTGAAGTAAAATTACATGAGAATGTTTCATTCTGACTACTAATAGTTATCAGAAACGAACAGCTGTGCCGATAAGACGATACTATACTCAAAAAGTCTTATTATATAATGAGTAAAGTCAGTAATATAACAAAAGCCGAGTGATTACTTTGTTTCATTTCAGCCGTTTGCCGTGAGGTGCCGGTTGTTGCCTCTCCTCTCATGCCCGTGGATGCAGTAAGGTTTTCCCGGGACCATGCTTGGTGCAATCCAAGCGAAACGTCGGGAAATAATAAGGGTAATTTACGCGATAAATATCCGGTTATATGTATGTTAATAAGATGCAGTAAGGATCTGCTAAGTGTCTGCTCTGCTCAGGAAGATGTGCAACAATCTTTCCGTGTATCAACATCTGGTACTGCGCTTGCTAACCCGCCTGCCAAGCGTGGTGAGTTGCCATACTCACCACGCGCAGCAGGCTGGTCGGCGAGCGCAGTACGGTAAATTGTTACACGGATAGACGCTGCTGCCCATCTTTCGGAAGTATCCCTTAGCAGACCCTTTGCATCCACGGGCATGAAAGGAGAGGCAATATTCTACTGCCGGTACCCCACGGCTATATTTACTAATAATTAATAAGTACGTATTTACAAACAAATATATATAATTATTCTATGAACCATCTGGTATCAATAACACAAGCTCTGATTATTTTAGCTTGATGATGCTATGTGAAATTTCGAGCATTATTTATTAAAATTATTTATTGCGAAGCGGTTCCCCGCACAATTTAAAATGGCGAGTTCATTAATGCTGGAAACTTAATTTCCTGTTGACATGTTAAAAAGTAAAGTATGGCCTTTGCATCTATTATAGATGAATTATACATCGTCAGCAACTGGTAATCATGTTGTACGGGACGCTGCAGTGCCTCGGACATGTTAATAGCCTTAAGAGCGTTTACGCCTAGCGCGCGATGTCAAGTTTAGGTAATTCAAACCCACACAGAAGCGAGCGTGACAGTGTGAGTAGCGCTGGCGCGTTCTATTATGTTATAGTCATACTTAACCACTTTGATCCATTCTAGTGAAATTGTTATTGCAATTATTTAATTTAAATTTGAACTAAAACATATTACTAAGTTACGAGTAGGTACAAATAAAACTCTTTGGTACGGATAAAGTCGAGTTTATTTTACATTATTATTAAATGTTTTACATTAATAATAAATAAAATTAATATGTCGTGGTTCTTAGCGGCATCGACTTGGACTTTTTTATTCAATTATTCTGCGGCCCTCAAACACCGTATTTATTTGAATTGGAATTTTGCCTGCAAATTAAAACATAAGAATTTAAACAACATATTTTTTTTATGTTTAGGTTAACATAAGCATAAAATAGTAAAAAGATTATAATATAAAGTAGTGTAGAATCTAGTGGTCTGATTTTTTTAACTACTTAAGATAGCTTACCAAATTTGACAGTTCTATGTTTTCAGATGCTCACCATCTGAAAACATAGAACTGTCAAATTTATTAACTTATTAACTATTAGAATAGAATAGAATAGAAATATATTTATTTGGTTTACATTACAGCACAAGCATAGAACAAAAGACACAAAGAAAAATAATATATAACATAGTACCTAGCACCAATAGCAATAACATTTCAAGTACCAAATTAAAATTAAACAGGTTGGGTAATTCTAGGTACATAAGGCAAAGGATAACAATGAAAAAATAATAATAATAACAATAAATCGAACCTTTAAACAAAGTTAAAACAAAAATACATAGTAGGCAGTAAGCTGCCGTATGACCCAACTACAACAAGAAATATATTTATCTAGGTACTATCCTACCGGTAATCCAGTCATTGACCCTAAGAGTAGGTAGTGAAAGATGTGCTGCAGTAAAACCAGAAGGGACGGATGTCAGCTTGTGTTCCTTCGCACCATAACACGAAGGAACGCTAATTTTCAGACCCCTCCTAAAAGGTAAGTGATACCACGAGCAGTGGCCAGCGGTTTTGTAACTAATTGAAAAATAAAACATAAATAATTAAACAATAACAAATACTTATTAAAACAAAAATAAAATGAATAGGAATAAAGCATGCAAAAGCATGGAACGTGAAATGTAAAGCGGAACGTAGAAAAATATACCAACTAGTTATCCAATAATTTGAACTTTCTAAAGATTACGAACTTGACACTGGCAGAATTATGAAAAACCAAACACAAAAGCCATACGATAAGAAGAAGAAGATAGAAATGGTACGTTCCGTTCCTTTTGCAAAATATTTGCCAATAGAACGTTACGCCATAAAAATATTTTACATGATAACAACAATGTTATAAAATACTTAGGGTAGAATGGAGCGCGCACGAGGATGGATAACCTTCCTTTCTTTTTGACTAGTATAGAATTCTGAAAAAAATACAGTCATCATCATCATTTCAGCCGTAGGACGTCCACTGCTGGACTTAGGCCTCCCTCATGGATTTCCAGTTATTGTGGTTGGAAGCGATCTGCATCCACCTGCGTCAAGATGGGTCATCATCCCATCTTGTTGGTGGACGTCCTACGCTGCGCTTGCCGCAGTTGCCGTTGCCTCCACTCGAGAACTTTTCAGCCCCATCGGCCATCTATTCTGCGAGCTACATGGCCTGCCCATTGCCACTTCAACGTGCTACGTACATATCTCCTCATTTCTGATTCGATCGCGTAAAGAAACCCCGAGCATAGCCCTCTCCATAGCTCGTTGAGCGGCTCTGAGCTTATTCATGAGGCCAATCGTGAATGACCACGTTTTGATTCCATATGTCATCACTGGTAACACACATGGTTTGTAGACTTTAGAATTGTAGAAAAAAAAACAGTATATATTATTAAATCATCGGTGATGGCGTATTATGACGTGAAAGGAGAAAAAAGTAATTTACATTTTAAAAGTTTAAAATAACGTTAATACTATGTACCTCCATATTTTGGTTTTCACACTAAACTACTTTCTAATTTTCTTCACTTGAGTTTTTTTTTATATTGGCTCAAGTGAAACCATCAACCAATAAGCACACACCTTGTTATTTGAAAGCAAGCATTATGCAGTAAATCATTTCAGCCATAAAACGTCCACTGATGAACATACATAGGCCTCCCTCATGGATCTCCATGAGGGGTAGTTGCCGTACTCACCACGCTTGCTAGGCGGGTTGGTCAGCGCAGTATGGGATGTTGATACACGGATAGACGCTGCTGCCCATTTTCTGGAGGTATCTCTTAGCAGGCTCTTACTGCATCCATGGGCATGAGAGAAGGGGTATCATTCTACTGCCGGCACCCACGGCAAAATGCAGTAAATAAATAAAAGAAAATAATGTTGATGAAACATACGTAGGTTTATAATAAGTAACTAAAAAAATTTAAACAGACCTCAAGACGTAGAAACGCTCAGAAGAAAAAATTCTTGGATTCTTTTTAAAGTCGGAGCCAGCCCAAAATTATTAAAAATCTACCTTATAGTTTCAGAGAAATGCGCGGACAAACATACATAAATAAATATTATGAAACTTGCCACATTTGCTTAGAAGCCCACATAGACCTACAATATACAAAAAAAATATTATTATATAATATGAATAAACATATCAGTATAGTACATGTATAAGGATAGGAAAATGTGTAATGTGTATCTAACATTGGCGAAGCCGTGGGTTGAAGCTAGTATAACATAGTAACTTGTTTATATACCAACCTTTTAGCTCTTGCATTTTCCATGTTTTCTACATTTTTGCGCTTTCGTTTCTTCGCTAAAAATAACTTTGTTTTATTTCCCATTATGTCTTAAATATGATTTGTTACAATATAAATTTCTAAAAATATGTTTGCCATCAAAAATAATCATAAAATATTTTACTCACCAAAGTACCAAAATTATTCGATGACGCTATAATTGTCCGCTCGCCCTATACGCACGACAAAGGTCAACACAGGTCAGTCAGAGCGCCAAGCGACATGTCCACACTCTAGGAAGCCTTGCGGCGGACTGACTTGAAATGATTTGCGCGCAGCGTTTTATCGTAGTTTTAAAATATTTACAGAAAAATAATAACAACAAAATAATAAAAAATTTAAATGTACGATTTTAAAGAAGATGCTCTACTTTATTGGTAAGCGATTATTTTATTAAATTAGATAAGGTATATCGGTGAAAAAATCATTTTAATTTCGTAATATTTCACATTTTTTGAATTTTAATTTCTCATAGTAAGATAACGAAATCAAACATCTAACTAACTAACTATTTTCCTAAGGATCTTATTGATTGGTCATTATTTTTTGTTAATTAGATATATCAGTATTTTCATAATATTTTGAGCTTCGAAACTGATGCTGAAAGGGAAATTAAGAAAACCTCTAACAAGTTATCTTGATAGAACGCGTACATACTATATTAATCGAAATATTTTCTTTACTAACTATTTGGACAACTAAATTTCCTAAAATTATTATTTATTAACATATGGTGTAAAATAAGTGGTTCATGATATTAACGGGTTTGAAAAGTACTGTTTTTGAGCCAAACTGCGCATGGAAGGCGTAAACGCTCTTAACAATTAGCCAAACAGGAAACTATTTTTTAGTTATTGTTTCTCTTGATTTCTCTGTGATGCTATCATCAGATCCTGGTTTTCTTATCATGGGACCACCCTCGGGAAATCTGCTTTCCAGATGTATCAAAATCGGTTCATAAACGACGAAGTTATCCGCAAACAAACATAAAAAATATATATATTTGGCGAGTGCAGTACGGGATGTGTACCTCGCGCTATCCCCGATGGCGTAGAGGAGCGTCCCCTGGATGGCGGATGGTGGGTACGGTCGGTAGTACAGCCGTAGCTAGGCTGAGTCCGATGGACTCGCTGACCAACGAAGGGTGTGGTCCTCCAGCATTACAGGGGCTTGTGCGGCGGGTTAACACCCCGCCCACGGAAAAAGAACAACGTTACGAAACCGACACAGAAATAAATGATCCGATCCCAAAACCGACGACTATAGGCATGTTTTAACGGACTTAAGCATTGCATCATGGATTGTTAGAAGCTTATTAAGACCCGGGTCCATGTACCAACTGAGTAAAGAATTACAGAGGTACAAAATACACATTGCTGCGTTACAAGAGCTCAGGTGGTCCTGGCAAGGAGAATGCAGCAGTGATAATAACATGACCTTATTTTATAGTAGAGCAGACAGGGGGCCACGCGCGAATAGGACAGGATTTGCTGTATCTAAGAAATGCCTACGTAACGTGCTCAGGTTCGACGCTGTATCTGAAAGATTGTGCTGCATACAAATCAAAGGAAAGTTAATAGAATAGAATAGAATAGACATTTATTTAGTTCACAAAAACAGCACAGACATAAGACATTACATAACACATTTATCTTAGTTTATAACAGGAGGTAGGAACATAAAAGAGTAATAAAATAAAAGAGTTGGTAAAAACTAAAACAGCAAAAAAATAAAACAAAAAACATGAATCAAATTAAGAAAAAAGACAGATTATAGAAAACTTATTAATTAGATTGTTGAAACAATACTATTAAACTAAACAATACTACTAACTAAACAATATTTTAATATACACTAACTAAGGGTACTACTGGCTGGTCTGCGCTGATAATGTGCACTAAAAAGGAGGCAGCCTCAGCTTGTGTTGCTCCGCTCCTGGAATAGGAATGGAGCAACGCTGGTTTTCAGTCTGCTCCTATTTACCATTAAAGTAGCAATTTCGTTGTGTGTTGTACCCAAACTGGTATACAGTCGAAACTCGTTACGGTATAATAGCGCTGTCAAATCGTGTGTGCAAATAGCCCTAACCAACCATGTGTATGTAAGTAACCTAACCAAACCCTAACTCTAACCAAACTAAAAGCTGTAATGCATGATGGCGTGTTAGGTTATTATTTAGAAACATGCATTACAACTAGACAACAATTTAAAATTATTTCTGGGAATAGATGTGCAATAAGAGTTTATGGAAAATTTGAAAGCCGGGGAAGAAAAAAACAAAACAAGAAAAAAGATTTGCTGTTGCGGAAAGCGGGTAAGTTTATTAAAATACATCGTGCTACTCAGATTTTTGCCAGGTTCTTTCGTTTTTCGTTCGTTTTTTTGGAAAGTTCTCGAACATCTCGATCATAAGTGCCTACGCGCCCACAGAACCGTCAGATGACGATGCCAAGGACCAGTCTTATGATGAGATTGAATCCCTGATCGATCAAGTCCCAGAGTTCGATGTAAAAATTTTAATTGGGGATTTTAATGAAAAAGTGGGTAAGGAGGAATGTTTCATACCAACTATTGGCAGACACAGCAAGCATGAAAAGTCAAATGACAACGGTGTAAGGCTGGCCTCCCTGGTGGCCCTAAAGTCCATGGTAATCACAAGAACATCTTTCCGCGCAAAGATGCACTTGGACACATGGAAATCGCCAGATGGGGTTACTGTTGACCAGACAGACCACGTCTTAGTCGACAAACGACACAGAAACAATTTGGAAGACGTCAGATCATATCGTGATGCAGATTGTGATAGTGATCACTAAATGCTTGGAATCATAATCGAAGCAAGAATAGCTTCCAAACACGGTAACTCAGAAAGAGCTCAAGATAATAGACATAGCTAACTTTAAGAACGCTTACACATTGAAGAAGTTCTCTCTAGCAGTATCTAATAGGTTTTCTGGCTTTCAGATTGAGAATGACATTAATAAAGTCTGGGAAAGTACGAGAACCGTTTATATAATTGAGGAAAAAACGGAGTATCTACACATGAAGCGCTACAAAAACCACCGAATACGTAGCAAAGACCTAACGGACGGAGAAACCACGCATAAAGGCATCTCTAAATTCAAATATCTGGGATTTATTTATTTATTTGAGCCACCAACAGAAGATACACAAGTAAAAAATTACAAAAGTAAAAGCAATAAAAATCATGAGCTAGTTTGCTCCCAATTACAGGCAGCTACATCTTACAAATTAAGTTATCATAGCAAAAGTTAATATATTAAGAATTAGAGAGATTAGGGATGCATAGTAACGGATACTAATCAAAGAGAAGAGGAGTTACAGATCCGAGTCTATAACGCGCTTAGGTGCACAGCAGCTCCACATCAAGTATTAGTGTCCTAGTTGACAAGGACAACGAAGCTCCGCATTTACAAAACTGTTGTTGGAGTCTCAGGTGGAAATTAAAGAGAGTGGACTGTATATAGAAGCTGGTTTAATCAAGACTAGAAAAAGCGTGCGTTTTCGATTGCGTGTGTGATGTTAGGGTCCCAAGCGTGGAGTGGCGGTCGCAGGTCGACGGCTCGCCCCCGGCCCCGCGCCCCCGCGCGTCGGCCGCATCCTCGTAGTGATGTGCAGCCGTGCAGCGAATTCGCGTGGCGACGCAAGGCGGCGATTTGTCTCCGACACTGTTCATCATCATCATCATGGGACCCACCATGCGGGAAGATGGCAGTTGGATACCCCGAAAAAATAAAGAAATAGAAGATCTAGTGTCCGAGCCGAACATTATAGGAGAAACCAAATCTCCGAGACTCCGATAGATCGGGAATGTAGTCCAAATGGGAGAGAATCGGGCAGCCAGCAGAGCATACACGAGGTACCGCTGGAGCGGCGAAGTTGAGAAAGATCTACATGAACTTCGTGCCGTCGTCTGGGCTGAAACGGCAAGGGACCGAGCCAGCTGGCGATCTCTAGTATCGGAGGCCAAGATCCACTTCTGGTCACTGCGCCACAGCAGTAAGTAAGTAAGTAAGTAAGTACGGGATGTTGATACACTTAAAGACGCTACTTCCCATCTTCCAGTGGTATCTCTTGGCAGATTCTTAGATTCTTACTGCATGGAAAAGAGTTTTCCTAAGCGAATGAATTCAAGTATGTGTTTTTTTAGGATTCCGTACCCAAAGGGTAAAAACGAGACCCTATTTCTAAGACTACGCTGCCCGTCTGTCTGTCTGTCTGTCACCAGGCTGTATCTCATGAACCGTGATAGCTTGACAGTTGAAATTTTTACAGATACAGCCTAAACCACTGGACCTAAAGACTTGAAATTCGGCACACTTATACCTTGAGTATCCTAGAGGTGCACTAAGAAGGGATTTTTCGAAATTCTCACAGGATAGGGAATAAGCTGTATTTCTGTTGCCGCTATAACAAAAATTAGCAAAATAACAAATATAAAAACAGAATAAAATAAATATTTAAGGGGGGCTCCCATACAACAAACGTGATTTTGATTAAATAATGGTACGAAAATCTTCGTGCGTGAGTCCGACTCGCACTTGGCCGATTTGTATCCAATTCAAATAATTACACCTAACTCAGTTGTATGTTTTAAAACAATAACTCAATAACAAGTTAATATACTAAGGAATGTTAGTAAAAATCCGACTAAGTAAATTGTATTTTACCGGATAATAAATGTTGAATCGTCACTTTCACTTATTAATGTCTTCCAAAAATATGTAAGGAATAACACAACACGCGCTGTCGCTAAGTGCCCGTTTGTATACCGGGGTTGTATCGGTACCCGATATTTGTACCGGCAGGTTACGGTAACGGGTATCGTTTAACTATAACCGTTATATTTTACGCGCAATAACAAAAGTCTAGCGAATTATACAATTCGCTCGGGACATGAGCAAAAAACGAATGGAGACGAAGTAACACGTCCTCTGAACGACTTAACTGTGGTGAGCACTGGTTCCAATACAATTTAAGGTGACATGTAAAATTATCATAGGTTCGATGTTTTCTTATAAAAGACTATGTAATCTTTAAATCCAAACTATATCTTTATTTCATAAATTCAGAATGGTCAACAAATTTGAGCCATTTATGTCTTTATTTGTTTATTATATTTAATGAATGTTTTATTTGAATATATTAATTACATTACGCTGTTTTATTATGTACTTTTTATATGTTATTTTATTCACTGTGTTGCCTTCTGTGACGTCATCAAACGGCTCAGTCGGAAGACCAGCGTTGGTTAACATAGCCAACATTAAGCTGAGACTGAGACGTTTTTGAGACTCAAGCATGGCTTCATTATTTTTGTCTATTTTATGTGATCAATGTTTTCTATGCTTGTTGTTACAGATAAAGAAATGATCTTATCTTACTTTTGTATATATGTACGTATGGTCTAACTGTATGTGTTATTATAATAATAAACGATAAGTTTTCCTTTAATTTGTTTAGTGGTTAAATAAACACTACTTAAATCCACATTTAAAACCATTTTTATTACTGACTGTACCACATAACATTTTACTGGTTGAGGCATTCGTTTATGACTGGTATTCGTTTGGAATAGAATTTAAATACGATAGTAAACGAATACCATTTAGTATTACTTTTTTAGTATTAGAATGGAATAGGTCGGATTTAATGCCGTTTTCCCCGAAGGATAGAGTATATCAAAGCAAGGTTTAGAAGCATTGAGCTTTGGTGTAAGTTCGCTGTATTATGATGAAGATTCTTGAAGTTCACCTGTGCGAAGATGGGCGGGTCGCTAGTAAGATCATAATACACTGCTGAACTCCGGCCTCTGTCATGGATCTACAAGTACAGATCATAAGGGGTTGCTTCCATAGTTAAGTCATTAAAGAGTTTCTGAGATCTATTTGTACGTCTTAAAGAACTGAGACCCCACCGTATTGTCAGTTTCTACGAACCTGTTATTGATCTCGTCCACTGATGCATGTTCTTCTAGACCTAGACAATCAAAGCGAATTGAAAGTTCGAGTTGAAAGCTCTCGAGGTTTTGGATATGTGCGCGAGTGGGTTGAAGCGTAGATTTCATCAGACGGGACCTTTCAAGTCTAAGCCATGTCTAACCATGCCGGGTTGGCGAGCGCAGTATGGGATGTTGAGACACGGAAAGACGCTGCTGCCCATCTTCCGGAGGTATCCCTTGGAAGATTTTAGAGTAGTAGAACTTTTTGTTAAGAGTTCATCCGGAGAAGTACCACCTTGCCTATTTCTGCCGCAAAGCAGTAATGTCTTCATTGCTGTGTTCCGGTTTGAAGTGTAAGGGGGCTAGTGAAAATGCCGGCACATAAGCCCTTGCAACTCCATGTCTCAGGGTGACGGGCGCAATGCAATACAACTTTGGTCATGTGCTTAATGAACGTGATCACCACGGTATTGTAGTTGTGATAGATAGAGGTTACCACTTAACATCAGGTGGGCCTTGGGGTTGTCGTCATTAAAAAAAATATATATTACCTCATCCACGGGCAAGAGAGTAGGGGCAACATTCTACTGCTGGTACCCCACGGCCGTGTAAAGCGTCCAGCATTATTTATTATGTGAACCCATACTTACTTTACTTATATAAAAGGTCAGCACAAGCTTACCGGAAATAATCGGCCGGCCAATAGTTTGGATTGAAATAAACACATTGAAGAAAAAAAAATTAGGATAAAAAAAATCTGAAAAAGTCAGCGTATGAAGGTTGTAGGCACCTTTATACGCTTAGGGATGCCTTATGCAACAGTATAAAATACTTTTTTACTATACAAACTGAGAACTTTAACTTAGTTTTCTTAGATTTTTTTTATCTAATTTTTTTTTTACTGATTATTTCCGGTAAGCTTTTTCTGATCCTACATACTTTAAACGTCACGCCGGAATAAAAGTGGATCCCCGCAAAACTGTGAAAATAATTTATTACGAATGGGCTGGGTTCTTTTCTCACCATAATACTATCAATGGATTAGTTTCAAGTTCAACACAATATCCACATCATCAACGTCTTAAGCGTGCGAAGAAATAAGTTTGTATTATATATTAGGTCTGCCAACAGTATCATTAAAGTAGAAAACCCGCTAACGAACCCACTGCGACACATGCATTCATCATCATTGCCGCCGCAAAACATCTAATACTGAACACAGGATCATGGATCTCCATGAAGGGTAGTTAAAAGGTAGACATGCTCACCATGCTTTTTTTTTATTTGGTTAAATTTAAAAACTACAGAAAAATGTCATCTGTACCTTTATTTGCTTAATAATAAAAAAAAAGTACATATATATATATATATGTATACAGGGTGTAATCGTTAAGTGTGCACAGGCGATTATTCCGTAACTATTGCAGATATCAAAAAACTTTAAACTGATATCGAAAGTACTTTACCTAATGAGTAAAATGACATTAATAACTTTTTAAAAATAAAACGAGAAATATCAAAAAAAAAATACATTAATCACTCCCATACATTTAGTATGAGATAGTAGAAAGGTTTTAGTTTCCTTATTTTAAGTGGAATAGTACCTACTCATTTTACCCTTGTCATTTTATAATTATGTACGATATGAAGGTATTAATGAATTTCAAGTAGATACACGTGTAGATTAATTATCTTACCACTTCAAATTTATAATAAACCTTGTTTCCATATTGTATTGATTTGAACTAGCTGAAAAGCAACATACTAAATAAAAACAAAAAGAAAGATACTCTTTGGTGTTCGTTCTAAATTCAAATTCTTTATCGCGGGTTCTCGTTCCCGCCAATTTATTGTATTTTTCAATTTGCGTTAATAATCGTGATTGTTGCATTTATTGATTGAAAAATGGCATATTCCAATACAGAAAAGAGGGACATGTTAAAAATGTACTACAAACATGATTGTAACAATAGGGCGGCCATTATCGCCTACAGAAGAGAGTACCCAGATAGAGAAGTTCCTTCTGGTACGTATTTACGTAAGTTGGATAACAATTTGATAAATTATGGATCTTTTAACAGAAAAAAAGGTTCGAGAACAAGAGCTCCGGAATTTGATAATGACTTAGATAACAATATTATTAACTACGTAGTAGATAATCCACAAGAATCAACGCGTTCAGTGGCCCGATCATTTCCAGTGTCCCACAATTATGTACACAAGTTATTAAAAAAACACAACTTCAAAGCATTTAAGATAAAACCTACTCAAACGCTGCACAATGATGATCCTGCTCGTCGGCTGGTCTATTGCAATTGGCTAGTCAATAATTATGTCAATGTAAGGTCAATTTTATGGACCGATGAAAGTAATGTTTCAAACTGCGGCATTTACAATAGAAAAAACTCGCATTATTGGTCAATTGACAATCCTCGCTTAACTACTGAAGTTAGAGCTCAGGTGCGATTCTCAATTAATGTGTGGTGTGGTATTCTTGGAGATCGGATCATTGGGCCATATTTTTACAGTGGAACCTTAAATGGACAGAGATATTTCTCCTTTGTACAAAACGATATGCCAAGTCTCTTAGAACCAATTCCAGACGATGAAAGAAGGTCGATAATTTTTCAACAAGATGGAGCACCTGCACATAATACAAATGTTGTAATGAATTTCTTACGAAACAATTATAATGGCTTAATAGCCAATAATAGTGCAACCCCTTGGCCTGCCAGATCCCCGGATCTCACGCCTTGTGATTTCTTCCTATGGGGATTTGTCAAAGACCACGTGTACGCTGAGAGAGTACACAGCCTAGAAGAGTTACAGAATCGTGTACGTCGTGCAATTGCTTTAATTACTCCGCAAATGTTAAGGAAAGTTCATTTAGAAACTGTAAATAGAGCTCGTCATTGTATTGCACAAGGAGGACGTCACTTCGAACATATGCTTTGAACACAAAATTTTGTACTTACTAAGAAATAAAATGTATGGGAGTGATTAATGTAATTTTTTTGGATATTTCTCGTTTTATTTTTAAAAAGTTATTAATGTCATTTTACTCATTAGGTAAAGTACTTTCGATATCAGTTTAAAGTTTTTTGATATCTGCAATAGTTACGGAATAATCGCCTGTGCACACTTAACGATTACACCCTGTATATACACATATTTTATTTTATTTTATTTTAGATTAGACTGCATACAATAACGTTTTTAATAAACTATGCTCACCATGCCCTTGGCAGGCGGGTTGGCGAGCGCAGTTCGGGATGTTCATACACGGAAAGAAGCTGCTGCCCATCTTCCGGAGGTATCCCTTAGCAGGCTCTTACTGCATCCACGGGCATGAGAGGGTGGGTAACATTCTACTGCCGCCACCCCACGACACACATACATTGTTTTTCGTAAACTTTGACCCTCAAATAATGAGCACTCTAACAAGAACAGACTTATGGCAATGAGTTGACAATGTACTAGGATACAGCCAATTCAGGCGACAGTGTAATCCGGAGCAGCTGTGTCGGCCGCACGCACGGCGCGCCGGGCCGAGCCAGTGACGTGAACCGATGCACTAGTCCTATTATTTAGCTGTGGGTGAGTAGAATGATAAGGTAAAAATAAGTTTATTTCGTGCACATATTACTTGTACATTGCACAATATGTGCACGACAAAGTGTCAAAATGAATGGTCACCACTCAGCGCAAGCTGAGGCAAAATACACCCTGCCACAGCGACAGCACTGTTCTTCCGTGGTTACTCTAATTAGCAGGCGCTAGCGGCTGCTGTATGCGACACAAGATGACAATGATTGACTACAAAATTCTTAATTTAAAAACAATATTCTTAATTTAAAAATTATATTAATTATGAGATTCTGCAGTCTTACACTGAGATGATGATGAACCATCCCAAGTGACAACGAGGTGGTTTGGTGAGTCTAACCAGGACTCTTGCCCGTGGATTCAGTGTGATTCTGCAGTCTTACGGCTGAGAAGATGATGATTTGAGACTGATCGCAGGCTGATCACGTATCTCGCGACAGGTTTGCAACAAAATCAAATCAAATCAGAATATATTCATTAAAAACAAACAAGTAATAATCTTCTAATTCATCATCATCATTTCAGCCATACATCGTTCGCTCTGAAGAGCTCTGAAGAGGCGGACGTGTTGCCGCTCGCTCCGTAACCATTTTTGAGAAATAA
This sequence comes from Pasiphila rectangulata, assembly GCA_963082625.1. Lineage (NCBI taxonomy): Eukaryota > Metazoa > Arthropoda > Insecta > Lepidoptera > Geometridae > Pasiphila > Pasiphila rectangulata. The sequence continues at coordinate 23,068,945 of OY720238.1, read as the reverse complement.
CTAGTGAAAAATTAATTTGCATTGTTGTGAGTAGTGTCAAAACATAGGTATTGAAGAGTTCTAACTAGTAGTGTAAACAGTATTCAAATCCATCCACGGGTTCCGAAACTACAGTTAAAAACATTCCAAATATTACGCTAACGGTTTTTATTTGTGCGGTGACGGTGAATCATACAGCGCGATCCACGCTTCCTCGCTACCCCCGCCCGTGCGCCCCCGCCGGCCCCCGCCGTGACGCATGCCCCTGCTTGGTGTGAATGAAATCGCTATCACTGTGAATACTACCGAATTGAACTGTGGGATGATTTGCTGTGCGTGCTTGGGAGGACTGCAGGTGGGTGAAGTTTTTCTACAGTGCATGGTGGAGTCTTGTGGTAAATTATACCATCAACTATGTACCAATGCGCCTCACACATTTTCTGAACAAACTTCATGGATATGCCCAGAGTGCGTTTGTACATCAAAAAAAGGCGGGAGAAACTGTGAAACGCCTGTTGGCTCTCCTTATATCTCTAAAAATGTGGCACAGAGAAAGAAACCTTCCTTGGCCATGCCTACACTAGATAATGATCCTGTAGCTTATTCTGAAACCGATATTTTAACCCTTCGTAATCAAATGGCTGAATTAACTGGAAAGCTAGAATCTGCTATGTCGACCATTGCATACTATCAAGTTACTATTCAGGAAACGATGATAAATGTCCACGCTATTAATGAGAAGCTGAAGGTTTTAGAGCTTAAGCCTAACTGTGGATGCCATTGCAGTAGCGAGCTAAAGCCGCCAACTATAGTTGAATTTAACAAGGCACTGAATAAGGAAAGTAAAGTAAGTCCTAGAAAGAAACGCAACTCGAAGAAACCATCCGCTGCGACCGCTAATCCTGAATGCTTAAAGCCAATTTTGCCATCTAATCGCACTGACGTGGAACTTTCTCGTCCCGACTTGCCTACCAATGATACAGGTTCCACACAGCATCTTCAAGTTCATAGTGATGATGTCATCCCGGTCAGCATAGTCAATGATCAGCAAAACGAATTAACGGGTTGGAAAGAAGTAAGCTATAGTAAGCGTGATTTTGTCACTGTTCGTACTGTTGAGCCTAATTTAGTGCCACATAAACGTAATGAAATTCAAAATAGTAAACGTATCAGTACTTCAATCCGGTGTACTGCAGGACCTGATGTTACGTCTCTTAAGGCAGTGGAATATCGTAAGTACGTCCACCTATGGAATATGTTGTCTGGCGTTGAAGAGATTCGATCGTACTTGATAGATCTATGCTCAGATGGCACACCCACAGTCGAAGAGCTTAAGCCTAGAGGAGACTATAAGTCTTATAAAATTGGCGTCCCACCAGCCTATTACGATAAATGTCTGTGTCCTAATACCTGGCCATCTAACGCGCGAGTGAAACCTTGGTTATTTCGTGGACCACCAACAAAAAAGGCGCTGTAATCGTGGCTCAAAATCTCCACTTACACTTTCGATACTCTACCAAAACGTCAGAGGACTAAATTCACGGCTAAGCTATTACAGACAAGTATTACTATCTTTCGAAGGAGATCTAATAGCAATAACTGAATCTTTTCTTAGTGATTCTGTTGAGGACGCGGAATTGTCCTGCGGTGGTTGGAGCCTCTTACGTAGAGATCGAACTGCTGGCACGCATGGTGGCGTACTATTATCAGCCAGACCCGGTATCACCCTCCATCGACGGCTCGATTTAGAAACTCCGGCAGGTGAAGACCTCTGGGCCTCATTCTCTATTGAACTTTTAACCTGTTATATCTGTGTTATTTACATTAAGCCGAAAGCTCCCGAGGAAGTGTACATGTGTTGGTTTCAGAAAGTAGAATCTATTATTGACTCACTTAAAGGTATTGTTATCATCGCAGGTGATTTAAACTTGAATCCTACATACACTTCATGCAATGTTTTAAATTATTATGGCTATTTTCTGAATGTATGTGGATTGACTGAGATGAATGATGTGCTTAATTTATATGGTGGCAAGCTTGATGTGGTGCTGGTCTCAGATCGCCATTGTGGTGTGAATGTAGCCGAAATGGAAGGGAGCGGACTTGTCCCTCATCGTGATGCTTATCATCCTCCGCTTGATATATCTATTTTGCTTGAAAGTAGGCCGTGTAGAGCCCCTGTCGATCCAATTGATCCTAGCAACTTAAACGCATTACAAGACTGGAACTTTCCTAAGGGCAATTACGAGCTGCTTTATACGCTTATATCTGGGGTTGACTGGTCTGAGGTTTTGGATGCGCAACATGTTGATCTTGCATTAGAAAGTTTCTATAGGAAAATGTATAACGTGTTTGATACCTGTGTGCCTAAAAAAGTTCGCTCCAGTCAACCTAGCAGACGGTTTCCAGTGTGGTTTACAGCTGATCTTATTAAAGACGTTCGGCTTAAAGCAAAAAAACATCGGCTTTGGAAAGAAACCGGAAGTCAAGCTATTTATGCAGAATTTTCTCACCTTAGAGCAGACGTTAAGCTCCGAATAACCCAGGCCTATGATAACTACATTAAATCTATTGAAACTCAGCTTAGGAGCAATCCACGCGCTTTTTGGCAGCACGTCGGGAGTTTAAAGTCCAAAGGAGGTTTCGAATCACGTGTTACTTTTGAAGGTGATGAGTATGTCGGTAGTGAGGCAGCTCAAGCTTTTGCCAGTTATTTTTCTGGAGTATTTCTACCTAAAGTCCCATCACTAGATTGCCTTTTGGTTGAGGCTGAGAATGACAGTAACTCTGCGAACTACGTACATGTTAACGCAATTACAATAAAAGAGGTAGAAGAAGCTATAAAACATCTAAAGCCCGCAAGTGCTCCTGGACCCGATAACTGTCCTGCGTTTATTTTGAAGGGTTGCAAAGAATATCTAACAGTGCCTATTTGTCATATCTTAAACCTTGCTCTGTCTACTGGTGATTATCCGCGTCAGTGGAAAATCTCTAGAGTCAGACCAATTCCAAAAGCAAAAAATACTTCTAAAGTAGACAATTACCGTCCCATTGCCATTCTTTCTGCGCTTGCTAAGCTTTTTGAATCAATACTGCATAGAATGATATCTCCCCAAATACAACCTTTTTTATGTGATTCCCAGCATGGATTTAGAGTGAAGCGTTCCGTTAATACTAATTTGTTGACCCTCGTTGATTTTATCTCTCATCAATTAGACAAAAGTAAGCAGGTTGACGTTGTTTATTTTGACTTCAAAAAGGCTTTCGATAGGGTGGACAATGATGTATTGCTGCGAAAACTTTGTAACATTGGTTTCTCAAGTAAATTGCTGAGGCTTTTTGCTAGTTATATGCGAGATCGGCAGCAGTTTGTTCAACATGGTTGCTTTGTTTCAGCGTCTTATCTTACGAGATCAGGAGTGAGTCAAGGTTCAATATTGGGCCCGCTTTTGTTCGGCATTATGATAAACGACCTCGAAACTACGCTTAAGCATACGAAGTGCCTGTTGTACGCCGATGACTTAAAGCTGGTTTATGGGCTTGAAAAATTGATGACGCCAGATATTTGCAAGAAGACATAGACTCGGTGTTTGAATGGAGTGTCTCAAATAAGTTGCTTTTTAACATGGATAAGTGTTGCACTATGACTTTCAGCCGCGCGCGCATGCCGTTTCATGCGCAGTATTCCCTAGGCGAGGAGCGTGTAGTAAGAGTCTATACTGTCAAAGACCTTGGCGTCACGTTTGATACACGTCTAAACTTCCATGATCACTTGAAGGCAATCGCTACTGACTGCTATCGTAGGTTAGGCTTCGTTCTCCGAAATGCTCGCGAATTCCACAATGCGGCTGCCATAAAGATAGTTTATACTGCTCTTGTACGAAGTAAGATTGAGGCGGCATCAATAGTATGGCATCCGTATGAGAGTACCTACGCCTTACGATTGGAAAAAATTCAAAAGGCTTTCTTGAGATTCTTTTACAAGAAACTCTATGGATATTATCCATTTCTCTATCCCACAGTATTTTTACTTGGTATGCTAGGTTTTAATTCCCTAGAAACAAGGCGTAACTACAGCCTACTAACGACCGCTTGTCGGTTGCTGCGTGGTGTATCGGACTGCCCTGAATTGGTAGCTCAAGTGGTAAGATTGTATGTACCTGAAGTTCCTAAGTATTCTCTGAGGCCCCGAAGCCATGCCTTACTGGCTGTCTACCGAGCGCGCACGGTGGCGCACAGGAACTCGCCCCTTATTCGAGCATTACTATTACTAAATGAGCTTCTGGCGTCAGCACCACTGTGTGATATATTTGCAGACAACTGGAATGATATGTGCAGAGTTTGCCTGAGGTATTGTGAAGAGGTTGATACCGTAAGAATAAGTACCATTTGTTAATATTTTATTGTATTTTTTTCTGTTTTTATTATTAAGGTGTAAGATGTTTGTTGTTTGTGTAAATTTAATTGTTTACTTTACCTATGTATAGCATAGCGCATTGGTTGTACTGTAATGCTGTGTTATTTCTTGAATAAATAAATAAATAAATAAAATAAATAAAAATACAATGTCCACTATTGAACAAAAGCCTCCCTCATGAGGGGTAGTTGCCATACTCACTACACTTGGCAGGCGGGTTGGTGAACGCAGTTCGAGATGTTCTTACACGGAAAGGCGCTGCTGCCCATCTTCCGGAGATATCCCTTAGCAATTCTTACTGCATCCACGGGCAGGAGAGGAGGGGTGACATTCTACTGCCAGCAGTACTATTGCTTTTATATACTACAAAATTGTCCACTGACAGCATTGATCGCGAGATATACGCCTGTTTGGTCACAGACCGTCACGGTCCGGCGTGGTGTAAACTGCCTTCATGCCGTACGTAACGTACACATTGCAGTGCGGAACAGGTCCACTCTAGACGCGCCGGTACATTGTTCTTGAGATTAAGCAGATGAATTTCTTGGCCGCCGCCGGCTCCAATGCCGGATTAGTTTAGTTTGTGGGAGAGGTGCCGAATGTATATTGAATGTTTATTTAATTTAGCAATGGGGTACCGTCAGTGGAAAGATAGATAACTCTTTATTGTACTTAATACTAACACAAAAATATTATAACATAGAAAGTCCATCATTTCAGCCATAAAACGTCCACTGATGAACACAGGCCTCCCTCATGAATCTCCATGAGGGGCAGTTGTCATTCTCACCACGCTTGGCAGGCGGGTTGGTGAGCGCAGTATGGGATGTTGATACACGGATAGACGCTGCTGCCCATCTTCCAGAGGTATCCCTTAGCAGGCTCTTACTTCATCCATGGGCATGAGAGGAGGGGTATCATTCTACTGCCGGCACCCCACGGCGGCATAGAAAGTTACCCCTCCTCTAAATACCCACGGATGCAGTGAGAGCCTGCTAAGAGATAATTTCGGAAGATGGGCAGCAGCTTCTCTCCGCGAATCAACATCCCATATCGCACTCGCCAACCCGCCTGCCAAGCGTGGTGAGTATGGCAACCACCCCTCCTAGAGATCCATGAGGGATGCCTGTGTTCAGTAGCGGACGTTTTACGGCTGAACTGATGATGAATAATGGATTAAAAATGAATCAAAACAAATCAACTAACCAATATTGACTTACCAAAGCAAATATCGAACCAAACATCAATATATTTTTTATGTGTATACAATTAATTTATTTGGTAGGAAAACCTACTGGCAAATAAATCGCCACGTAATATTTAAACAGTTTAACTTAATTTTTAGTGATTTAGTGAACTAGAAAGTTAATAAATAAATAATGCTGGACCATTCACACAGCAGATTCTTACTGCATGCTCCGGCAAGAGAGAAGGGGCAACATTCTACTGCCCGCACTCCACGACACAGTATTTAAGATAATACTCAACAGTATTTGATACGTTTTCCAGAAAGTCAGTTTAAATGCAAGTAAATTTACATAGTTTAAAAATAGAAATGAAGATGCACGGTGGTGTCGAGCCGCGACATACGTGATATTGACACTCGCGAATGGCAACATGCAGCTGCTGTAGGGTTGGCAAAAGGTAGAAATGTTGGCTCACGTATTAGGGTTAGCAAAATAAGTCGTACTTCCTTTAAAATTGAAGATTTACCATACAATAAACTACATAGATAGATATTTTTATTACAAATAGAAGAACATCCAGAACACGCTGAATCGTACAGACATTGGTCCCGAGGCGGGAATCGAACCCGCAACCTCTTGCGTCGCAGGCACACCTTAGCTCGCTGCGCCAAGGTCGCCAACGATCAAACCCAATGGTTAATTAGTATTCAAAATCAAGTTGATATAAGTGCAATATCTTAAAGGCTTAAACAAAAACTTAACATTGACTTCTTGTCAAACAAATAGATCGATAAAACTGCCACACGGTACCTGTCAACCCTGCGCTGGCCACATTAGCCTTCAGTCGCTCGGTTAGGGCTCCCCAGACGGCAATCGACGCCTCGCCGGCGTATAGTTCAGCTAATTTACGACGAACATCCCGAGCACAATTACATGTATGTATCATCGAAACTTGCAATCAATTGGTGTCTTTGGAGACGTGCTTTTTAAGGAAGTAAAGTTCATAGCAAGTTCATAAATAAATTAATAACGCTGGACAATTCACACAGCATCACCTAGCCTCAAGCTAAGCAGTGCTTATTGTCTGGGTACTAGATGACTGGTATACTTAATACATTTTACCCGTAGTTAGATCTTTTTTATTATATACAGAAAAACATCCAGAACACCCCGGACAAATATCTGCAGCTCTCACAAACATTTGTCCTGAGGCGGGAATCGAACCTACAACCTATTGCGTCCGAGGCGGACCTTTGCCCGCTCCGTCACTGCTGATTAGATTTTCATCCGTACACCTGTACAAAGCAGGGGCGGGTTGCTAGTGATACTCTAAATATTGCAAAACCTCTACTTCGCCGCTCGTCCGCGACGCATATTAATGGCGTTCCTGTAAATCCAACCGGATGAGGAGTGGTTGCGTCGAATCCCGGATAAATTACTTAGTGGCTGGGCGCACAGGCCCGGATTTCTTACCCGGGTCTCTTAGACCCCGAAGCCCACTGCGCACCGCATGTACTGAATAGCTTATAGGCGGTTGATATTTGACTAAAATTAAATGCCTGACATTGTGGTAGTTGAACTACAAAACAATAATAGCGTGTACCGACGGGTGTACATAAGTTAAATCAGGTTAGTTATTTTATGTTTTGTAGAATACATAAACGTGTAGAAAATTTCAATACCAATCCAATAGATGTATGATTTATAACATATTATTATGTGGTGCTTCCGTAAAATGTTCATTTTTATTGCAACCTAACCTATAAAATGTTGTGCCGGTGAATTCCTCAAACGCGGTAGAAGTTAAATAGGCTGAAGATTTAAGTATATGGTTTTAATTTTAACTCGATACCTCTACACGTTCTCGAGATAATATCATCAATAACAAAAGTTCTCCTTTTGTTACATAGAATCCTTTTTTCAAGCACTTTTCAACTACAAGTTAGAGGCCCTAAAATACTTGTTATAGCGCAGCGTTTGAGGACGCTGCTGGACACAGGCATCCCTCTTGGAACCCCAAGATTACGAGGGTTGCCATATTCACCATGGTGAATGGTGACCAATGGTGTTTAATGTATGTTTATAATATACATAACTACAGAGCTACAATGCAAAACAATGGATGTTGCTATATTAAGCATGTCAGGTTGAGGGTTGTATGAGCTTATCCTTATAATCGTCTATTATATTTGTCATTATTTTCCGCGTTGGATATAAAGAAACTTCTGTAGGTATTTTCTTACAAATAGGGTCATTTGCATTATATAAATGCAAGGTAATGTCAATATCTTCATATTTTTAAAGTAGGGTCTACAGCTTTGTCTCTGTTTGATGTTTACTAGTATTCTTACAAGTTTATTTTGCTTAATAAACACATCGTTGAAATTTACACTTCCCCCCCCCCCCCCCCCCCCCCTCCCATAAAATAATAGAATTGTAATAATAAATTTATCTTATCTTATTCTATCTTAAAATCAATAATGTGTCATAACTTTTTGAATTTTACGTGAATGGTTTTTATCGTTGGCGATCACCAATGAGAAGAACTGCTTTGTACACAGCACTACTTCTTCCATACAAAATGAACACTCCACCCCACACCTCATAAAGGATCCCTGTTTATCCTTCGAACAAACAAAATCCTTCCCGTGCCAGGCACTTTAATTACAATCATGACAAATAACTTGGCTATGGTAATTAACCACAGCCTACGTTGGAAATCTAATTAAATCATCCTGCTCACCAAACAACGCCTGTTTGCGATCTCATATTTATTCTTTGTAAGATTAAACCAGCACTGAGAATAAGCATGTGGAATAACTTCACGGAGGATCCTTGGTATATAATCCTCTGTGGATCAGAATTTCCTTCATCATGATAAAGTAGAGTGCTTTTTCGCTGTACGATCTTACGCTAATTGTTTTATTGCGCCTATAAAGTCAAGAGCGGGCGATATAGCTCTTTAAGAATGGCTGTCTTTATTCTGTCGTAATTTCTAAATTATGCGTAGCTGGAGTTTTCGTAGTGGCTCTACGAATCTCGTAGCACCCTGTTGAAGGACTTCTCCTAGTCTACAGATTAGCAAAAGTCCTTCGAAGTTACTTCAAGCAAAGTTTATGGCGATTGACGAAATATATCTATTTAGGGACCTAGCTAATAAAAAATAAGCTGCAAAATACTTTCTATCACATTTTAAGATTTAAAAAATATTTACAAAGACTGAATTTTGATCTCCTATCTACCATTTGTAAAATCGACTTCTTTAGCTATACCTACAAGAGCATCTACACTGGTAAAGGCGGACGTTTTTCCTTACTATCGATAGGGCTTTTCTTTTGATCTCTAATTTCGTGTCCTTGATGATTCTGTCATAAAATGTTTTAAGTAATTTCAGCGACAACCCAGCAATCGCGTATATTTCTTAGCTGTTCTTTACGTCATAATTTCATACCTACTCTAACATTGACTCTATTCCTGTGATCTTGCAGAAAGTAAGACTTATTGCAGAAGCCCTGAGTTTTGTTTAATTAAAGCACAGAAGAACGATTCAACTGTTAAATTCAACGATTACCGGATTTATTAATCTAGCCAGTTAGAATACCTAATGGATCGCGTATCTGTCGAAGTTAGTTGATTAAATTTCCACATTGGGGCCAATATTTGCATAGTTGGTGCTAGTATTGATTACCCTACTTACAAAACTAGTAGTTTGCTAGCTAACTTTTGTGCAATAAAGGTCGTTTTTGCTTAATTGAGGATTTTAGGCGTCATGTCTTCCACGAGTTTTCACAATCTGTACTCTCTGACGACTGTAGTTAAAAAAATGTATGAAAACTTATACAGCGCCTCTAGCGGATAGTTTGGTCCTAAAATACGCAGTAAACTATACTGCAGCGACTGTAGTTTGGGCTTCATTTGCTTAGAATTGGTACCAGTAGTTAATAATCTGACAGATGAGATATCATAGTAACGTACTATTTCTACTGTAGAGGTAGTAACGGTAGGGGATCTAACAGTGACAACTCATGGTAGACACAACAATTTTTAAGCACGACTGAAATTCATTCATTTATTTCCATAGTCTTTTTAGGATGCTTGAGTATCATTTCTCACCACCGAATCATCTTTTTTCACCAAATTCACTTGAAGTGGGCATCCTAAAAAGACTATGGAAATAAATGAATGAATTTCTGTCGTGCGAAAAAATTGATGCTCAAGCATCTTAAAAAAACTATATAGCCTATATAGCCTATGGCCAACTAACCACATTACGAAATCGACGCCTTGTGATGAGCTGTGTTGACTTTACGACCCGAATAATTATTGCCGTGGTTGGAGGCACAGGTTGTTTGCGGTGCCGTCGTTTCGTACGGCACCGCGGGCCTGTCACCCATTCCGCGTGTACTCACTGCCCTCAACGCTCTCCTGGATGATAGTCCTGACTTTTACTTGTTTGCTGATAAGTGGGCTTAAATTGTATTTGTACGTCAATGTTTTTGTGAACGTCATTGTTGAACTGCATTTTTTTTTTAATTTTTAATTTGATATATTTCAAATGTTTATGACATGATTTTTATACTATTTGACATTATCATTTATTTATTTTTTAGTTTTTGACTGTTGTGTTTAATTTAGTTTATTATTATTATACTTTATTTCAATCGTTTAGATTGAATGTTATTAGATGTATTAGGTGATATTTCGCTAATTAATAACAACATGTTCCTATATTTAATTAATGTAATTGCATTTGCCGTTTTAGTTAAAGTAAATAAATAAATCTAAATTTAAAATCTAACTGTATTAAAAAAATATGCTAACAGGATAAAATGTCAAAGGAGTCAGGCCACCGATTGTATCGGTAACTAGTTTATGTGTCCTGATTACCGAACAGGGAACATCCAGGCTTAAACTTTAAAATCCATTAGTGAAAGTAAAATATCACTGCGACCTTCTACCGCCTAGGACAGGAATGGATTCAGGCTGTAAATTAAACGTATTAATCTTTTTTCCCTCAGTTGGAAAAAAAGTTTTCCGAAGCGAACGAATTCAATTATGTGCTTTATTCATTTTAAATGTGTTTTGTTTTTATTTAGTATACTGACTATTCTAAGCTTAGACGAGATAAATATGGACTCCTCCTCCTCTGTCAATCCTATTCGCCAAAAATCTTACGGGTTTATAAAAACTAAATAACTAATCGATGTTGGACCTCCCAGGGCATTAGACACGGCCCTACATCGGCGTGGCATGCTGAGTATCAAGTTATCAATTGTCGCCTGTGGAATAAGGCTCCATATTCTGGACAGATGCGAAAAAAGTTCGCCTGTGTTCAATTTTTGAGGAAAATCACTATAAGCTCTACTTCCAAGTAAATACCATGCATGCTCAATTAGATTGAGATCGGCGGACTGAGCAGGCCACTCTAATACCGTGACATTGTACTCGCTGAACACATTCATCACCTGCCTTGCGATGTGTGGGCGTGCATTATCCTGCATGAACACGAAATCTTGGCCAAACTGCTGGTGGTGGGGGATGACCATAGGATGCACTACCTGGTCAATATATTGGTCTGCATTCAAATTGCCTCGTATGCGAACGAGATCAGTTGTCCCACCCAGGCGAATTCCAGCCCACACCATGGTCGCTCCGCCTTGATAAGGATGAACTTCCTGAGGATTTCAGAATCGACTTTGGCGACCAGGAACACGCCAAACACGCACTCTCCTTGAATCAGGATGAAATCCGAAACAAGACTCATCGGAAAAGAGAACACGTGCCCACTGATTGTCGGTCCATCGCAAATGTGCATTAGCCCACAATCGCAGTCTACAGTCGCAAAGCTGGAACTCTTAATGGTCTGCGAGCACGGAGATTGACTTCATGTAATCTTCTCCTGGCAGTTTGGTCACTGATAACCACTTGGTGCTGGGACTGGAGTCTTCCTACCAACTGGCGAGCTGTAATCTGGGGCTGCCTTCTTGCAGCATTTTGCAGAAATCGTTCTTCTCTCTGAGTAGTGACCCTGTATCTTCCTCGGTGACGTTCAGCTACATCTCCTGTAGCCCTGTAGCGTGCCCATAATCGGCAAATTACGCTTGGCTGTGTGTGAACAGCGGCCGCGATATCGCGTTGACTGCGTCTAGCTTCCAACATACCCACAGCCCTAAGCATCTCTTCCCGCGTTAAATGACGACGTGTCATAACGCTTAGAGTTTCAAAAATGTCGAAAAAGTTGGCGGTAATGGTTTTTCACAAGAAAAAAAATCGATACATGACAAAAATCACAACAACTTTTTATGCTAGCAAACCCCTTACTCTGCGACCAAGTTCGGTTTTCCTTCTTATTTTAAAAACCTTTCGAACTTTCGTTTTATTTTTTTGAATTTCGAACAAATGATTTATTTCTCTTCCAGCCTTAATTTATAAATTTTAGTGACCAGTACTTTTTATACGAGTTTTCACAAAAAAGTTAAAGTATTATTGCTTGTTCCCTAGACTTTGTTGAGTAGTGTATTAGCTATAAAAGTATCACGGGTTTATCTCTGTAAACTTCGGAGATAAGGGGGAGGGGTGGGGGGAAACGGTCGTTTTTTTAACATTTTTGTAAATTACTCAAAAACTTTACGGCTTAAAGAATAAATAAAAACTGTTTATTAATGTGCAAATGAATACCTTTCATATGATACCCCACACGGCCTAGTAACTTCACTTCTTCACATATTCTGAACATTTCACTATATAGTCCCGATGTAAGCAGAGCGGGCTATGTACCAGGTGATTGATAGGATATCTATATTTTTTTGTAAATACATACTTTTCATCTTACGTAAAATAGGGGCCAGGACAACTTTTAGCAGAATGTATTAGAAACATTTGTCAAGCGGCTGCAAAGTCCAACGCCACAGGGGGCTATTTAACCAACTACGCCACAGAGGTCGGAAATGTTATAAGGATTATGCCTTATATGTCCAGCAGTGGACGTGCTACGGCTGAGATGATGATGATGATGAACCTGCAACTTCCTGCGTATCTTTGTCAATTGCGTCACGAAGGTTCTCAACGTGGATGTTGGTGGTGGGTTTGAAGACATCTCCGTGGGGGAGTGTCGGGAGGTGCCGGCATTAAAATGAAGCCCCTAAAGGGGAGAAGGGGCTGCCCCTTATCTCTTGCCCGTGGATGCAGTAATAATCTGCCAAAAGATACCAGAAGATGGCAGCAGCGTCATTCCGTGTATAAACATCCCGTACTGCCTTCGCCAACGCGTGCTTAGTACAACAACCCCCTTATCACTTGGAGATCCATAAGGGAAGCCTACGTCCAGCATCCTACGGTTAAGATGATGATGATGATATCTCCGTAGAAGCCCCCTCCCTGGAAGTCCTAATCTCCCAGAGCGGCGCGATTACCGTTTCGCTCCGGGACTGTAAACTTTACTTCAGATAAGGATTACTACAACGGATGAATTACAAAGTGCCTACAATAATACTGCCGCAGATTAGCATGTACCCAGTACCCCACTGTGATCATTTTGAAAGGGGTTGCTTAGGTTAAACGATACGATAGCTAGTTTTGTAGCACTCGCTGTCTTTTTACCTCCAGCTAGCTATATAATGCGTTTAATACGCTTAGTGACCGACTTTGTTTCAACAAATCTTTCATCAGCTTATTTAAGTTTAGTTCCGGTAGTCTTTAAAAAATCGAAGTAAAAGTAAAATAGCTTTTTGTAAAATTGATCTTTATTTTAAAATAGATAACGAATTCTTCATATTAAATCACATCATGTCAAAGTCTAGTCGCGTAACATAAATATTTATTTCACTTGGCGAGTCATGTCATGTAGGACATGACATATTTGAATGATTCTGACAGTTCTGAGCAAGAAATAGGTCGAACGAACGAAATCATGGTCCAGTGAGAGGTTAGCCAAATTGGACCGCTACAGCTGGGGACAGAGACGGCTGAAAAGCAGAGGAGGTCTTTGTTCTGCAGTTAATTAACATGCGCTACATGCAAAAATATATGATTATTTTTATAAATAAGATCACGGGCGCCGGCGCGCTCTCCGTGTAAACGTGTATAAAAGTTTTTCAGTTCTTAGTATTAATTACAATTTTACACAGTTCGATTCTTGACATTCTGCATCATCTAGCCCCAAACTTAGCAGAGCTGATATACTTAATACAATAAACTACATAGACAGATATTTTTTATTATTTATAGAAAAACATCCAGAACACCTTCATCATTTCAGCCGTAAAACGTCCACTGATGAACACAGGCCTCCCTCATGAATCTCCATGAGGGGTAGTTGCCATTCTCACCACGCTTGGCAGGCGGGTTGGTGAGCGCAGTATGGGATGTTGATACACGGATAGACGCTGCTGCCCATCTTCCGGAGGTATCCCTTAGCAGGCTCTTACTGCATCCATGGGCATGAGAGGAGGGGTATCATTCTACTGCCGGCACCCCACGGCGGACCAGAACACCTTAACCTGTCGAAACCCGAGACCATGTGTGGGTTTTTGACACTGACTCACACGAGAGCCAACGGGATTCGAAAGGTTAAGAAAAATCTGCAGACCGTACAAACATTGGTCCCGTTTATCACGTGTCGTGTCGGATACAGCAAACCGCCTCATTGATTCACGAAGCGGCATAAAGTTGTAGCGCGATTGTTAAAATGTCGTTGCTCGCGATCGTAAACGTGGAGCCACGTACAGGGCTGGTTTATTGTATTTCTGTATCGTTTAACAGCGGTATTTCTGTACGCATTCCTGATTCGACGGATCGGTGCGCGGAACAACACTAAATGTCCGGCACAGTTTAAATGAAGGATAAATCACACGAGGATTACTTTTGTGTACGTTGCTCTTTGTTGTGACACGTGTAATTGATTTGCCTGTGTTTTTCTGTTAAGTCATCATCATCTGCTGTGTTCGTGAAATCACCCGGGGCCCCAACTGAAAACCAGCGTAGCATCTGAGCCTTGCCAGGTGCTATACAATGCTGAGTTGGGGACCCATTTACCCGCGCCACATCCTCTTCTTCCTGTCCGCAATTATTTCTTTAGTTATTTCTTTTTTCTAAGTGGTTTTGTTTATTTTGTGGTTGTATTGTATTGTATTGTGAATTGTGCGTGTGGTAAATAAATATTTTTGTGAAGGAACCCGCGGTTTACTGAGCTTCAGATGTATTGACGTGTTCTTTCCCCTGATTAATAGCCGACTAAGATGGGAAGGGTGCCGGCTGTAGAATGTTACCCCTCCTTTCATATCCGTGGATGCAGTTACAGCCTGCTAAGTGGTACTTCCGGAAGATGGGCAGCAGCGTCTTTCCGTGTATCAACATCCCGTACTGCGCTCGCCAACCCGCCTGCCAAGCGTGGTGAGTATGGCAACCACCCCTTATGGATATCCATGAGGGGTGCTATTCCTTCGCCGATAAAGCACGTGTTAAGTGTGCACATATATTTTTCAAAAAAGAAAAATCCATTGGTGCACGGCCGGTATCGAACCCCCGACCTTCGGATTGAAAGTCAGGGGTATACGCCACTACGCAAACACGGCTTTTATTAAGTCATAGGTGCCTTTAAATAGCTGCTTCTTCTTTTATGTGTCTAATAAATATTATTCATTTAATTTCAAGGCTGCCCTTGTTCCCGCCTCTTCCCACGATACCTGGCCGATGCACCGTGGCTGACCGTGGTGCAACCACTGTCAATCCCTTTCAAAGAGGTCCAGTTCGTCCCGCCGTAGAGACTATTACAATACAATACAAATATATTTATTGCCAAAAAGAGTGTCAATCCCTTTCAACGTCCCGCCATAGACACTTTTACAATACAATACAAATACATTTATTGCCAAAAAGAGAACACAGTTAATAATTAAAAACTTTACAATAAAATAAAAACCTCTCAGGCTCACTGAGTGACTGAGGATATGTGGATGTTGAAAGGGAGCGTACGGCGTAGTCAGTGAGGTGCAATATGGTGGCTCGCAGATTCGCACCTTGGACAACGCCAGTCAGAACAACACTTTTTAAGGCGTATTGTACTTCTTTCTCTACGTGCAGTCTGTGGGCCAGATATACACAAAAAGCCTACAACGCCTTACGCGTCCAGTACAATAACGGCTTTAGGATGTTGTTGGGGCTGCCACGGTATTAATAATGATAATAATAAAATGTGTTTATTTTCAAAAAGTTTTCACAGTTACAGAGCATTTACATGTATAAAATAATGCTTTTAACAACAATGTAATCATACTAAGAAAAATACTCTGCCCAATAAAAACCTGCGTGCTGTCAATGCGTCCACTCCTCGTTCTAAGTGTTAAACTTGTGTTTAGACACGAGGGGTGCTCTGCCTCGGCAAACTCAGGGATGGGTCAGTAGAAGATACTCAGGTATGACTACCACCTCATACTTTATTGTAGCGCATCAGGTATGTTCGCGGACGCGCACGCGGATGGGTTCAGGTTTATAATCATGCGCAAGCGGGTCAAATCCCTGGTGCTCCAGCAGCCTGCTGACTACCGTGGCGCAGGACCTCCGCTCCAGTATCACGGGCCACTGGATGATGATGCTGTAACCGGTATCATCGCTGGTGGCTCAATGACCTGTCTAGGCATCCGCGTACTGTCCACAGTACTAGATTGAGGCTTTATTTTTTTTTTTTTTATTTGATTGTGTTATTTTATTTAAATTTGACATTGCAAATGTGTCTATGGGTCTGATATAATAAATGATTATTGTTTTATTTTATTTTTTTATTAAGGCAAATGGAGTAGACTTAGGCCTGGACTGAGTAAACTACGGTCTACTAAGGGCTGGTTTTCAGCCTATCCCCAATTCCTTAATCCCCATTACAATTGTTATAACGATACTAGTGTGATTTTTCACGTGAAACTTCTGCAAAGACCGCGTGAAAGACACTGGCGTGCCGCTATAATGACCCACTGAATAATTTAAACATTCTTCATAGAAACGTGCACTTAAGCCGTAATTTCCAAAGCAATAGCACCGGAGAATTTTTCACAAAAGTATATTATTCCGTAATCGCCAAACTTAGGAAAGAAATTTATGTTAATACCTTACTGCTACAACTACCAGCTTGCTTTCTTGCCATTACACCGTAAAACAAAGAAACGCCTATTTCAACCGACGCAAAAACGGAGGAGGTTCTCAAGTCGACGCGTATATATATTTTTTCATATGTATGATCTTGATCACGCATAACTTTTTAGAGAGTCGTTTGATTTTGATAATTGTTTTTTAAACAGTTGTAATCAAAAATTAAGCAAGTAAATAAGTATTTTATTAGTAAATTAAAACCAGAAAAATTATAATATAAAAAAAAATTACAAAAACTTAAATCTCCGAAAAAAATAGAAAAGCAAGAAATAATCAACTTTTTTATTTTAATAACTAAGTTCTTAAACAAGTATACCTTAGTAATTTTGATTTGTTAAAAAGTTGTAGAGTGCCTATTTTGCTAATATTTCTTGTACAAGACGATATTTTAACCAATCTGAGTAATTCGATATTTCCTTTATCAGCTAATTTTGCTTTTTGATAAATCTACATCATCATTTACTTATCCAATCAATTGTAAATAACAATGATAAAATCGTCGCCTTTGTACAATTTACAATCTAGAAAGCGTGCTTCCAAGAGATTGATATAAAGTTACCAGTGATAAGAAGATTGACTCGGCGCGCGGCTTACATTCAAATTAGCTCATTGACTCTGGAACTCAAGAAAAAAGTGTAGGGACATGTCTGGAATACCAGCTGGGTAAATTAGGTTGCGGGGTCGCTGTCTGGTTATGGTGGGAACCAACCGACCAGGGAACATGAAATTACTGATTGGACTGGCATCACTTTTACAAGCTTTTATTTAGTTTCACCTGTCCCGATGTCTGTCTGTAATCAAAGCTTGAAGTTAATTTTGATCCACTATTTTTGATTGGTGGTGTTTGATTGAGCAGGAATTTTGCATGCATGTGCAAATCGGATTACAATGCAAATTTTTTATGACATGGAGCTGAAATTCAAAGTCTATAATACTGTTATTAGGCCCGTCGTTATATATGGAGCTGAGCGTTGACCTGCAGAAAGGATTGATGAAAGGATGTGGCGGATATTTTATAGTAAGCCTTATTGTGAAGATTACATTTTATATTTTTTTTAAACTTGGGAATTTTATTGTAGAAGCATGTCCACTGCCCTTTGAAAGATACATTGACCTTACGTAGCCTAATAGTGGGCAACGAAATTTAATATTTATTTCTAGTAATTACATTGTGCAAATCACTTTTCTTAGGATAACTATTATTATTTTTGTTGATATACAACAGAATTTCGTAAATATATTTGACAGGGAACTGTCATTATATTAATTTCTTTAAATTTATCACGTAGCGATTCTCTGTGGCCCTTATTGTAGATTGCACGAACAGCCCTCTTCTGCAGCATACATACAGTGTTTATATCTTTAGCTCCCGCGCACCCCCACAACACTATGCCATAAGACAATACTATGGAAATAGCTAAAGTAAACAAGTCTAGATGTAGCAATGTCTGTGAGGTAACGAACTTTTTTTACTGCATATGCAGCAGAACTTAGCCTGTTCGATAGCTTATCTATGCAGGGATCCCACTGAAGCTTATTATCTAGGGTAATGCCTAAAAAGACAGTGTTATCATAATAGGTATCATAGTTCTAGGTTTTCACCTTTTATTTGTACATATGTCTGCCTTGATATTTTTTGAATTAGGAAGTGAAAATCCAATTGATTTTGTTTTGTTTTCAATAAGTAATAGATTATTGAAACTGAACCAACTGACAACTTTAGAGATTGCAGTATTCACATTGTCATAATTGATTGTCATCATCATTCATCATTTCAGCCGTAAAACGTCCACTACTGAACTAAGGCCTCCCTCATGGATCTCCATGAGGGGTAGTTGCCATACTCACCACGCTTGGCAGGCGGGTTGGTGAGCGCAGTACGGGATGTTGATAT
This sequence comes from Pasiphila rectangulata, assembly GCA_963082625.1. Classification (NCBI taxonomy): domain Eukaryota; kingdom Metazoa; phylum Arthropoda; class Insecta; order Lepidoptera; family Geometridae; genus Pasiphila; species Pasiphila rectangulata. The sequence goes on along the minus strand of OY720238.1, from coordinate 23,050,329 downwards.
ACGGAAAGACGCTGCTGCCCATCTTCCGGAGGTGTCCCTTAGCAGGCTCTTACTGCATCCACGGGTAGGAGAGGAGGGGTAACATTCTACTGCCGGCACCCCACGGCATAATTGATTGTATGGCGTTCGATTTTAAGTTTTAGTGAAGTATCATCGGCGAATAATACAACCTCGTGATTATACTATAAAAGATGTGGCAGATCTTTAATATAGATTAATAAGAGGAACGGACCAAGTATGGATCCTTTTGGTACACCCATTGAAAGCACGCACCCCGGAGATCGTATTCCATTAACATTAACTCTTTGTATTCCATTAACATTAACTCTTTGAATCCTTTACTCAAGTAGGAAATAAAAACATCCTCTGATTCCATAGAGATGCATATAATTCCACAGTAAAGTACAAGGAAGTTTGAAAGTGTCACCAATTGTAGCAAAGTTGAGAAGTAAAAGGCTAGCGTGGTATGGGCATGTTATGAGGAGGGATGAGAGTCATATAACAAGAAAGGTGATGAATATGAAAGTGGCTGGATAAAACGGAAGAGGGAGACCAGAAAAAATATAGGTGGACTGCGTAAAAGATGATATGGCTCGAAAACGTGTGAATGAGAACCCGACGAGTGATAGGGCGAAATGGAAGAAAAATACATGTTGTTCCGACCCTACTTAGGTGGGATAAGTGTAGGAGAAAGACTTCTATGGCTCAGTCTAATAGACGGCAGAGACACGAGGTTTAAAATATTCAAAATCTATCAGCATGGCTACCGTTTTTCTAGAGTTCCGTAGAAAAACAAGGAACCCTTTTAGTTTCACTTTAACTGTCTGCGCCTTAACAATCAGACTAACTAAAGAGACAGTCCTCGTAAAATAATTTTATATAGTTAATTTGGGGTAACCCAAATTAACTGTTGATGTGTAACTGAGATGTGTTCATTTGATGTGTACACATCAAATGAACACATCCGTATTTCTTTTCGAGGGTCCCCCTTGCCCCTCTAAAATCAAAACTTTACACAACTTAAAAAAAGTTGTTTTAATCATGAACTTTCTAGTAAAATAAAAACAATCAAGGTAGCTTTTTTAGTTTCGGAGATATTGTCGCTGAAATAAATGATATTGTTTACCGAATATTCCGGAATCCTTTAAACGAAATGAATACCTGTTAATATGTTCTTGTAATCGTAAAAAAACATACACCATCTTCAAACAACAGAGCTATGGGTAATCAAGGATTTCAATCATTAGATGTGCCCTGAAACCAAAAATTGTAGCATTGTGGCATTGGGTTTGCCAATAAACCAAACAGTTATTCATTTTGTAAAAACGGGAATTACTCGCGTAATATTGTAGCGTCAAGGAATATTCCTATAGTAATTCCCGTTTTTACAGAATGAATAGTACATATGTATATCCCACGTCATTTTGAAAGTCAAGTGTTATTGTTACCATTTATTGTAAAAACATATTGCACGAAATTTCGTGAAAAAAATAACACACACCACGTCCACAGATACACTGATTTATGTTTTTTATGTTATGTTTTTATAAGTATCTATCTATCCAAATAAACTTTCTAACTCATTTCTTGTGGAAACAAAACGGCGCGGTCTTATTGCGGCGAAGGCGTATCTAACGATTTAAATCTCTGGGGATAACTAAGGAACCCGATACAGCGCGTTGCCCGACTCGAGTCTGGCTCAATTTATTTAACTTCTAATATGCTCGATGATTTCCCGTAATAACACACACAGGCTCACCCGTTAATTATATTGAAATGAGAAGTTTGATAGCCTCCCGCGGGCCCAGGTGCCCGGACCAAATAGGACCCTTCACTTGTTTTATGATTATACATAAAGTTGATGTGATACGCCAACCCATGAACCTTGGAGATACATACCTGTAATAAACAGACGTAGATACTAGTGGGGTGCCGGCAGTAGAAGGATCCCTCTCCTCTCTTGCCCGTGGATACAGTAAAAATCTGCAAAGGGCAAGGGCAAATAACGGCAACAGATATTCACAGAATATTCAGTTTTATAATTATCTTACAAATAAATAATTAAATTAAAAAATATAAATATTTAAGGGTGGCTCCCATACAACAAAACTGATTTTAAAGCCGTTTTTTTGCTCGATAGTAATAGCGGCAACAGATAGATGCATGAAATATTCACAGACTTATGGTACGGAATGCTTCATGCGCGAGTATTTTATAAGTTTTGTTTTTTGAAAATACTTGTGACTGACTCGACATGACTGCAAGTTATAACTTATATTGTAGACCCAAAATACGAGTAGACCATGCATACCATTACAGTCAAAGTCGTGGCGGGCTTACCAGAACCTCATCATCATCTCAGCCGCAGGACGTCCATTCTTGGACGTAGGCCTCCCTTAGGGACCTCCATGAAGGGTTATTGCCATACCACGCATGGCAGGCGGATTGGTGAGTGCAGTTTGGGATGTTGATACACGGAAAGTCACTGCTGCCCATATTCCGGAGGTATCCCTTAAGGCTCTTACTGCATCCACAAGCATGAGAGGAGGGTTAAGTTTCTACTACTATAGATAGTACTATAGATATGTTATGCCGTGGGGCACCCCACGACATAAAATATCTTTATCTATAATGTAAACGCCTCATTTCGAGTGGCCTTTCCGCTTTTCCTTCTTTGAAGTTCCGAGTTAAATGTTTAGAAGTTTTACCAAAATCTTCGTAAAATGTTAGAGGTAGGCCCGCGCCCGCAATTTTCTTGTGATTATAATTCACGCTAAACTATAAAATCCTGAATACATTACCGCGGTAAGACGTCGTTAAGGTGGAGACAAAGAAAGTTGAACTATGAAGCATAAACCAGGGATTAACATAATCGCCACGCCGCTCTGTAACGGTTTAATAACCCGGTTTATAACTTAACTCGAAACACTGACGGTCAGTGCTTATATTAATGTAAGGGTTTTAGCGTTAAATATTAATTACCTAATGGAGAAACTCAAACGTGGCTTGTAAGCAGAATAGATACAACATTTATTGGCTGAAGTCAAAGTCAAAAACATAAAAAAAAAACTAACTTTTTACATTAAAAACAAATTTGTTGATGTATGCTGGCATTTTTGACATATACTGTCATTTGTGAAGCTATTGCTTAAGTTAAGAAGCAGAAGAATAATTTACATGCTTTTTCGGTCGGATAAGACTCGGTGGAAATACAGTTTAGGAATAAATTATCTATTAAACAAGACATTTTTGTAACTCTCATCATGTCTGTAGTGGCCACTTTTGCTTCGCCTCATTTACGTAAAAATGAATAAAAAAATGTAATTTATTTTATTTGCAACACTTACAAACTTAAACAGTGTTATCCTTAATCTTAATCTAAGAGACAACTAATAAGTGTCACAAAATGGTCCTGGTTTAGCATAATGTTAGTTGTATGCACAACTAACGCTAATTTTCCAGGGCCGATGGTGGTATCATGGACGTAAACTTTGGAATAACATAAATGATGTATTAATGAGCCGTTTTCAGTAACAAAACAAAAAGAGTTTTCTACTAAACCTAACAGATGGAGCTGGCAAGCGGAGTAAGCAAGTTTGTGATTAATCCTGTCATTGTCAAATTGTGCCTACCAGTAAAAGAAAATTAACGCCATCTATAAGGTACGAGGTAACTATTTTTGAAGTTTTTACTTTTTAATGAAAACGCCTCATTAAATTATAGACTATAGAGCGAAATCGACCAAAGACATAACAAAGAAGCAACAATACAAAAATAAAAATATTAATGAGTAAGTAATCAAATTATTAGCAGTAATCATAATCATTTATTTAGCGTTAAGTACATATTACGGTTACATGAGGAACGGTGAGACCGCAAAAGTTAAAAACTGTGGAGCAGCCTCAACGCCCGCCTAGTGTAAATTTGCCCGTGAGGGCAAATTTACACTTAGATAATATACAATAAACAAATAATAACAATACACTTCAAGGAAGAAGGTAATAATAAAAATAATGTTTAATAATAAAAATAAGTTTAATAAGTTTAATTAATAATAAAAATAAGTTTGAAATTTAAAGAAATTGTAATGTATACATTCCCCTATAGTAATAGTTTGCCACAGTCAGAAAATAATACTAGATTTAAGCTAAATATGCTTTTGCATACAATATCGTGCAATAATCCTATTCATGTGATTGACACTAACTCTATTGTTAGTAAAAAATATTATTTGACTAAAGGTAATTATTACCTTACCAATTATTACAAACGACAGATATCTATGTCACTATCATATTATTTTTGCATGACAGCCAAAAATTTGGCTAAACAGAATGCTTCTTTTGAGCATTGTCAAATAATTAGGACTCTGGAAGTTATTCCAAGTCATTTAAATTAGATCATAAGACAACAGAGGAAATCTCTAGCCAGAACCAGTCAAATAATATAATGTGTCAAAATAAAGAAATAACTAAAACATGTAAAATAAATACAAAGGTTACCAACTTGGTGCACCAAAACATTCAAGGAATAAATAGTAAATTGTTAGAGTTGGAACTGTACATAAACTTATATAATATTGACATTTTATGTATTACTGAACATTGGTTGAAAAGTCATGAGGTTATGTTCAGTTTCAACAACCATCTTGTTGGTAGCTCCTTTTGTAGATCGCATGCTATTCGTGGAGGTTCTTTAGTGCTACTAAACAAATATCTTAAGTTTAAAGAACGGAAAGACATTGTCTGTCTGTCTGTTGAGAGCCAAATTGAAATAGCATGTGTAGAGTTGGAGCAAGTTATTATCATAAGCGTATACAGCCCACCGTCAGCTTCATTTGAGACGTTTGAAAAAGTCATGGATGAAATATTATTCAAAACATCAAAGTCAAGTAAAAACATCATTACATGTGGAGATTTCAATGTTAATCTCTTAGAAAATTACTCTTTAAGTACTAGATTAACATGCCTTTTTAATTCATATAATCTAAAACCATTGTTTATGGAGCCTACTAGAATAACTGAAACATCCGCTAAATGTATTGACAATATCTTTGTAAATTCTAATATAAAAATTATCCATAAGGGCTTGATTAGTAATATAAAGTCTGACCATTTAGGTCAGCACATTCAAATTAAACAGCAACAAAAACAAAATGTAAAAAGAAAAATTACTTTTATACCTGTGACCATGCATCGATCTGAACAACTGAAATGTAAATTGAATACAAAATTTCCATCTCACTACTCAAATAACAACCCTAATGAGTCATATTGCAATTTTTTCAATGCATTTAGCAATATGTTCAATTCAATATTTACATCAAAGTCGATAATGGTCACAGATAATCTTAACTTTAATGAGTGGGCAACAGTGGGTATACATAGAAGTAGACAAAAATTATATGATCTTTATAGTGAAAAACATTATAATTTTAGTGAAGAATTTAAAGAAAAGGTTAAAAATTACTCAAAAATATTTAGAAAAGTCTGCCATATTGCAAAGTCTAATTATATAAGTTCAAAAATTAAAAATAGTGATAATAAAATTAAAGCTACTTGGAAAATAATAAACAAAGAAACTGGAAATGTGAGTAACTTTAACAACCAATTTAAAATAAATTATAATAATACAACCTACAAAAGTGATGAAGATGTAGCCCAAGCATTTGAAACTTTTTTTACTGACATTCCAGTTTCTACCACAAAGTCTTTAAACTCTTCTCATCTGATCGCCGAGTCTTTACTTAGCAAAAATGTACCTAAATGTGATAGTAATTTTAATTTCCAATATGTGGACAGCAGCGATATAGTTAAAGCCTTTAAAATGTTAAATGTTAAGAAAACTGCAGATCTCTGGGGTATTTCTGTAAATATTTTTAATAGTGATAATAAAATTAAAGCTACTTGGAAAATAATAAACAAAGAAACTGGAAGGATTTTTCAGCAACTGGATAATGTACGTACCTGCATTTACCTACGCATTTATTTTATACCTCTGTTAGCTATTGTTGTATGTAAACGAGGAATGTACTTAGCACTCGAAACAAACCCACTAGGGCTTACAGAGTGTTAATTTAGTAAACTGTATTTTGTTTTTTGGAATAATAAAGTAAAAAAGTAAAAAAAGTAATAATAGAACACCATCTTATGCCAACAAAGCCTTGTGTTTCAGATGGTTGATAGGACACTTTTTTTTGTGAATACATGAAACGAATAGCTGAATCCTGTGTGTGTGTGTGTGAATGTCCTGTGGTTACAACGCACAAACATCAGACAGTGTGTTTTGAGCCACTTTTCGTCCAGCTTTAACGAATAAATAATCGAAGTTTAATACTTAAAAGAATTTTGATGAAGTCGCAATGAGCAGGTCATGTAGCTCGAAGAACAGATGTCGGATGGGGTCAAAAGGTTCTCGAGTGGAGGCCACGGACCGGGAAGCGCAGCGTAGGTCGTCCACCTACAAGATGAGCAGAAGACTTGGCGAAGACCGCAGGTCGACGGTGGATGCAGGCTGCTTCCAACCGCAATACCTGGAAATCTATGAGGAAGGCATATGTCTAGCAGTGAGCGTCCTACGGCTGAAATGATGATGATGATCAATACTTAAAAAGAGGTCTTAAATACTTTTGTTTTAAATTTTGTAAACTTGTCAATGAAAAGAATCATTTTGTATTTGTATTAAGTGAACCCAAAGAACTTACACCAGCACAGTTGTCCCAAACAATCCATATCCGTTGAAGCAGACCGATATTGTTTCTCAGATAAACAGAGCGCAGCATAACGTCGGTAGGCGCGTCTAAATCACCATTGTTTCGGCAAATTAATAATCGGCATAAAAAATGAAGAACAAACATCACTATTCTATAAACATGTAAAATTATTATTATTAAGTAAATGTTATTATTCTGTTGACGATTTTTTCTCTGACAAGCAATTGTAATTTCTGACATTTCTAAAAATAGTTTATCGTTTGTTGACATTAAAAGTTGACTGTGGATTATTATTTATTTGACATAATGTTATTGACTTTTTATTTAATTGACAGCCATTTTGTAAATATTTTTTGTGGATTTATTCCATTGACATGGCATGTATGACACCTTTATTCATAATTGTATGTTGGAATGATAATTGTAAATCTTTGTATTTTTTTTTAACTGATCATTTTAAAAATATCTAACTGTGTATTTTATAGGCCCAAACCAAATTTGCAGTGCCCTTGCAGGGTGCATGTACTTTCCTTAGGCTAATTATAAGATCTAAGCTGTTTAATATGTGTACATGTAAGCAAAATAAATGAAATATGAAAAAATATGAAATTAACGTCCCAAGAAAACCCGCTTTTAAACTCGCCTTGCCCTTGATTTCCGGGATCCAAAAAAGGCGGGAATCTCCGCCATTACCGAGATAAATTGGCGGAGCTGCGAATTTCTTGGTAGCAGGATACCTCCCCCCTAATCCTCTTAAGGTAAGCATTTTTGGGGTAAATACGAGACGTTGTTCTCTTGTCGTTTCGCCGTTTACCGCGCACTTGTTGATGGATACATTTATTATTCGTGACGTACGTACTCGCGGGGCACAGGGGCCCTATTTCATGTATCAAAGTAGCATCTTATGTACCTTTTTATTTTCTCCGAACTTAAATTCAGTTTTATTACCTTTTGTAACTAACCCCCCACATAAAAGACGGGAAGTTATAAGTTTGATCGCTATGAGTGTTTCTGTCTGTGTCACCAGTGGACTGATTTGCATGCAGTTTTTTTTTTTAATTTAAAGGTTTTCCGCGGTGGTTCTTAAACATGATATGGGGGTGAAAGGGGGATGAATCGAATGTTTCCGAATTTACCCGAGTTCGGTATCAAATGAAGGAAATTATATTATGTAGAATGCTAAACTGAATGTTATGTAGAAATGGGTCGAGGCATTTATGAGATATCTTGGGTAAAAATAAGGGTTAACCATTAAATGTTTTCAAATATAGCCGAGTTTGGTATCAAATGAAAAGGCGTGATGTGTAGTTTGCAAAACTGAGGGTAGACATCACGAGAATTCAGGTAACCTCCGAGATTATTTAAGTAATGTTTCGGAGGTTACTTAAAAAGTTTAATTTTATAAACTTGTCTTATTTGAACCACAGTTCGGAAGATCATTAATCGGTGTTTAACCAAAAGATTTTATCAAGAATTTCGACTCATACCGTCCAGGATTCCTCAGCTAAGTAGGTTAAAGGCTGTAAGAGGGGTCAAGGATCGACAACGCGGCAACCCATCCGGATCGAACATTACATTTTTGATAAGCTTTTCTATTTCCATTCCTCTCTTCTACCTTCTCATTATTGGTCATTTAATTGATGATTTATATCAAGGATTGAATGAGATATAAACTGTCTCTTTATTATTATTTATAACTAGCCGCACTACACGGTTTTACCTGCGTAGTTCCCGTTCCACATGTTATATACAGAATTCCAATGGTGAAAGAATTTTGAAAATCGGTCTAATAGTTTTTGCGTTTATTCGTTACAAACATACAAAATAGATCATACAACATACAAATATTTCCTCTTTATAATATTGAAGATGAGAGATTAAATTTTTAATAAGTTATTCTTTGTGTCACTGTCACTGCGTTAAGTCGCGAAGAGTGGAAAATGGGAAGGGAGGCATTTGCCTTGTAGTGGGACAGTGGAAGCTAAATAATATTTGAAAAATACACCGTGCCTACATTTGCAGTCGAAGAACTTTTGTGAAGAGTTCATCCGGGGAAGTACTAACCATACCTAATTTTCCCGCCAAGCTGTAATGCCTGCATTGCTGTGTTTCCGGTCTGAAGGGTAAGGGGGCCGGTGGAATTACGGGCACATGGGGCCTTACAACTCTAGGTCTCAGGGTGAGACCGGTCATCCTGAGACCTAGAACTGTCAGGTATCATGTGCCCGTAATTTCACCGACCCCAGCATTGGGCACGTGCTAGAGGCACACAATGGGCAACGAGACGTACAATGGGCGGTCTTATCGCTAAAAAAGATCTTTTCTACCTTTGTATGGACAGGATATAAAATAATAAAAACGGCGGTGTACGAATAATGCATACGCAAAAATACATAGATAAAAATAAATAAATACAATAGCTAATTATTTACTTGTAAGAGAAAGTTTTATTATTTGCCGTGGGGTTCCAGCAGTTGAATGTTACCTCTCCTCTTGCCCGAGGATGCAGTAAGAATCTGCTACGGAATACTTCCAGTAGATGGGGAGCAGCGTCTATCCGTGTATCACCATCCCGGGTACTGCACCCGCCAACCCGCCTGCAAAGCGTGGTGAGTATGGTAACAACCCCTTATGATCACTATGTGACTCCCATGATGGCCTGTGCTCAACAGTGAACGTCTTACGGTTGATGATTATGTCCCGACGTTTCCCGTAGAGTAGTTCAAATTTAGGTTTATAGATCGTGAAAGTTTATAAAGTACTAAAATAATGTCACAAGAACGGTTTCAAAATAGACCCCTGTAGCAAATCGTTCCTGTAGCCAGTCGTACACTGTTTATATTCTAACACATTTTTACTTTTATTGCCAAATTTTTGTCGGCGAAAATATATTTTTATACAGCTTTCATTTTAGTATTTGCTGTGACATTTTGTTTAATTTTAGTAATTCTAATTGATTATACTCCGCTAGTTTTAAGTATGTGTTATATTTTGTTATGGATTTTTGGTCTGAAATAAAGGGATAATAATAAATTAACACAGTTTTTCTTTTGAGTTATGGCCTTTTTGTAACATAAGTTTTGGCTTGTTGGTCCGACCGAGGGAGGTTCGCCGTTGGGTGCCGGCAGTAGAGTGTTACCCCTCCTCTAAAACCCATGGATGCTCAGGGATTTCTCCGGGTAATGGGCAGCAGCGTCTTTCCGTGTATCAACCTCCCGTACTGCGATCTCCAACCCGCCTGCCAAGCGTGGTATACAGAATTGTAAGTGAATGTTTAGTGTCGGCTTTAAATTTGCGCCACTTAAAACCAGTGCTGTGTCTGATACTTCGTGCGCTGTGTTGGCGACCTATTTATGTCTATTGATTTTACTTTTAAAAATAACTTTAACAAAAAGTTGATTCCCCATTTTGTCACTCCGAAACTACTTGTTTTCATGGGCTGAAGCCCCCTCTTTCGGGTTTTTTTTAAAGTTAAAGCTATTAATCTATATTATTGTATTTTGTTTTATTAGGATATTAAATCTTACTTATTTATTAATGACAATTACAGAAATCCTGTCTATAAGTCCTAACTATCCTACTAGTTTGTGGAAATGTCAACTTAGATCCCCATTAACTTTAATGATACTAGGAAAAGGAGCTTGAACTATTACGAGAATATTAGAAAATATTAGAGGTAGAAAAGTTATTAGCAGCATTTTCTTCGAGTCAAGAAAAAGCCTAGCCGTCGTGGGTTCGATAAGGCGAATGAATTTTTCTTTCTTACAAAATGTATTAACGGAAATCATTGTAAGGAATGAGGAAACCCGCGGCTTAGTCAGTTTAAGATGTATTTACCTGTGATTTCTTCTGACTAGATGCACATAGGTGCGTGCTTAGGAAGTCTAATCCGTCGTCTGTAAAGGGTATCCACATAATTTTAATATTAGAATAATTCTATCAACAATAAAAATTCAGAATAAAATCTATATAATGTAGTATAACGTATTAAGTAAATCAGTCATCTAGAGGTAGTATCCAAAACACAAGCTCTGCTTAGCTGGGGGCTAGATGATGCTGAGTGAGTTGTCCAGCATTATTTATTTATTTAATTTGCCCAGCAGAGGGACTCTAACGTACTTAGAAAACCACCTAAAACAAGGATACATATCCGCAGGAAAACCTCAAAGATTCATCCCGCGATGGGAATGACCCAACCAAGGCTATAACTAACACTCGTCAAAAATTATACCACGTCGTATTAACACCGCGCTTTTAAGATAATAGGCCAAAGCTTTCCTCCATAGGTACTACAGAGCCCATACATCATCTTCCCACTGAATATGATCCATGGTTCCGTGGGGACACCTACCTCATGCTCGAAGCCCTAGTGGATTAAGAAATTATGTATATCATTCTAAGCCGACTGTGCAATAAATAAAATAAAAAATAAGTTGTATCGGCTGTGACTGTACACCTAAAAGTATATACCTGCTATCATATGGTAGTGTTGTCACATGAGAATTTAAAATTTTGTTTTTAACCACCAAGTAGAACTCGTCAACATAGCAGCTCCCAAGCTATGGCCGTTTGAAATTTGACAGCTGTCATCAAAAAAAGTAAACTTCTGTACTGTACGAATTATTTCTCATTATGTAGTTATATTTGACGTTTGCTGTCATTTGCTCTCACATTTGACAAATGTTAAAATATTTTACGTATTAGTAGAAACAAATAAAAGAAAAAACTGGTGTTATTATCTTTGTATAAACTATATGTACCGTAAACCAGCTACGTGAAGTTGGCAGTAGTATTCCTAGTTCAAAAAGGAATAAGTTGCCATTAATTAAAAAAAAAAAAAACAGATATAATAAACCTTTCCTATAACTAACGTAGGGGAGTTAAGTATACCGAAATATTTTTTTCCACAGGTGAAAAAAATTAAAATGTGAAAAAATAGTGAACTAAATCACCTGCGCGAAGTAATTAATGTCTACTAGTAAGTCAAGTGTATTTTTTTTACTTCTACCTTAACATATTCAGACCAGGTGGTTCTAGTGGAATAACCCGTGTATAATTCATTGCTGTTCTAAAAACTGGACTGGATCTATTGAGAGTGATCCTATTTTTGGGATGTAATAAATAAATTAAAAATAATAAAAAATAATAATAATAATATTTAATTAATAACATATGTCAAAACCTCAAATAATTACAATACTTTCACAACACAAAAAACGACAGGTTTTTTGTTTTTTCATACTCTTGTTTTTATATTTGTTTAAAGTTCTGTTTTCCATACGAGCAGTAAGGGATGTCTCTTCATTTTACACCAAAAATAAAATCTTCATCCTGGATTAGGGCGGGCCGCCCTATAATTTATCTCACTAATGGCTTTAGAACTGACATCTGCCCTTTCGGGGTCGAGGCGCACGTTATTTTCTTAAAATGCATTTTCCCTCTTGTTTATGGGATGGCTGTTAAACTGTTTTTAAAGGAAATTAAGAATGTCGGCAGAGATGAACCAATCCATTATTGTTTTTAGTAAGTAAGGCCTTTTCAAAACACAAATCGTTGATGTTGGTCATAAAGCCGCTAGCTTGAAGTGGAACTGGGCCGGACACGTCTGCCGCATGTCAAACGAATTATGGGCAAAGCTCACTACGGAGTGGATTCCACCTAACGCAAGCCGAAGACGTGGAAGACCTAGAAGAAGATGGCGCGATGAACTAGACGCCCATTTAAGATCTTGGCCTGTAGCAGCGTTAAATCGCGAGGAGTGGAAGAAGGGAAGGGAGGCCTTTGCCCTGCAGTGGGATAATAACGGCTGAAAAATAAATAAATAAATAATAAAGGCCTTTTAATTTTTTTTTATACGACTTAACGACAAGGCAAGACGAAGGCACACCTGATGTTAAGCGGTAACCTCAACCAATTAAAACTGCAATACCGCGATGATCACGTTCACGGTTCCGCACCCAAAGGGTTAAAACGGGACCGTATTACTAAGACTCCGCTGACCGTCTGTCTGTCTGTCTGTCACCAGGCTGTATCTCATGAACCGTGATAGCTAGTCAGTTGAAATTTTCACAGATGATGTATGTCTGTTGCCGCTATAAAAACAAATACTAAAAACAGAATGAAATAAATGTTTAATGGGGCTCTCATACAACAAACGTGATTGTTTGCCGTTTTTTGCTCAATATTAGTAACAGCAACAGGTAGACGCTTGAAATATTCACAGAATATTTAGTTGTATATTTATAGTATAGTAGTTGTTTTGCCAAATAATGGTACGGAACCCTTCGTGCGCGAGTCTGACTCGCACTTGGCCGATTTTTTTTTACACACGACGTACATTATATGCGGATATGTTTGCGAGTCTAAGTACCCATAATCTAAAATAATTATGTACAGAGGTGCGTAACTTTATAAAAATGAATATAGAAAAAAACTTGTTTTAAACTTCATCAAGTTCATATTATCAAAATTTGTTAATATTGTTATAAATTGAATTGAAATATTTAAAGAACAAAACCTCTCCTGGTCTAGACTTGGGCATTGGTAACTGCGTCACAGTTAAATTTTCTACTATTTCTATTATTTTATTGGGTGGAATAATTCTTTAAAAATGATTCTCACCTGCGGTAGGTTGCTGGTTATGATAGTTCAAATAGGTTTTCATGGAATACGCAAATGGGAGATTCAAAATCAAGAGAATGTGAAGGTGAAGATGGAATCAGTTTCGTGCTAATTAGGCAAAGTACATACCCCGTATCGTGCTTCTGCTGCCACAATGCTAGCTCCAGCTGGCGGGTTGCAGTCTCCAGATGTTCAGGATGGATTCCATTCACGCACTTATAAGTCTGTAGGAGGCCTCCTTTCACTGTTGTGGTCGCGCGCGGTAATTAATTATTAATAAATTGGGGGCCGAGAGATATGTCCTCTCAGGCTGCGGTGTGTGTAGGAACAGAGCGTGTAGAAAAAAAAAATATGGCGGCGGCAGGAAGTGCATGCGTCTGCACTTTCTTGCTTGATTCGTAGAGATGGGACACTTCCTGTCCAGCGTAGTGTGGGGACACATACGCGGGCATAGACAATACCAAAATAACACAAAAAAAGAAACATCCCCCCGGCCTTCAGGAGTTTGAAGAAGTCCTGAACCAAAGAGTCAGGGAGAGCTATAGCGAAGCGAGAGCGGGATAAAAGGAAAGTACATCCAATTAGCTTAAACGGATGACTTAATAAGAAAGCGGGACAAATAATAATAAACTAAAACTTATAATATAACTAAGGGGAGCCTAGATGGCTTATGTAATAACTATTTAATAGACTATTATTGCGAGGGTAAAACGCAAAGTTTTACTACAGGTCGAACATAGGTGCCACTTTGTGTGCGTACAGTAGCAACTCTGACTATTCCATCTGAGGAAGGCTTGACGTCGTCGATAACGCCTATGGGCCATTGTAAAGGCGGCGAGTTTTCCGTTTTTATAAGAACTTTAGTACCTTTGGTTACCGGATTAGATTTGGTGTTCCACTTAACACGAGATTGTAAAGTGTTTAGATACTCACGCCTCCACCTATTCCAATATCTCTGAACTATGGCGTCGAGTAAGCGTTTGTTGCGGATCAAGTCTACCGAATCCAAGCGCGGGTCGGCGTGAAATGAGTCTAGTGGACCAAAGGTCAAAAAATGCGCGGGTGTTAGAGCTTCGGGCTCTGCGGGGTCTGAACTAAGCACGGTTAGCGGTCTAGAATTGATCATGGCCTCAACCTGTGTGAGGACAGTAAGTAGCTCTTCGTAGGTGAGAAGAACGTCGCCTATTGTGCGGCGTAGATGATTTTTTACGACGCGGATTTGACTTTCCCAGCAACCACCGAAGTGACTAGCGGTAGGCGGATTCAGATGCCAGGTTATACCTTGATATAGTGTTTCCTGTTCAAAGGAATCACGGAAGGCTTTAGATTTAAGAAACCCGTTTCACTCGTCGAGCTGAGCTTTCGCTCCAATAAAATTAGTTCCATTATCGGAAAATAAGGAAGAAATTTTGCCACGACGGGATATGAAGCGTCGTAAGGCGCGAATATAGGACATCGAATCCAATCCGACTGCAACCTCGATATGGCAAGCTCGAGTAACAAGGCAGGTAAAAAGACATATGTATGCCTTTTCCTTACGAGCACCACGATACCTACTTATTAAGCAATTTAGTGGACCCGCATAATCTACTCCGCTATAAAAAAAAGGTTTTGCTTCATTGACGCGGGGTGCGGGAAGAGCCGCCATAAAAGGGGCTTTTGTGCGGGGATTAGTCTTGAATCAACGGTTACACAAGCGAATGGTGAATCTGCTAATTGGCCAAGTGTGCACTGGGTCGCGAGCCCACGTGGGGCCGTGGAGCCATATTGGATGGTCTAACAATTGAGCGGGGGTAAGCCCACGACTTATGCAGTCGCTGGGGTTCTGCGCGCTTTCACAATGATAAAAATGTTTAGAACTAAGATTGTCCTGTATTTGAGCGATGCGGTTTGCAACGAAAGTATCGAAGCGATGCGGAGACGAATGAACCCATTGAAGGGCCACCGTCGAATCAGTAAAAGCGAATATCTCGTCTATGTGACAGCGGGAAGAAACTATATCGATTACGAATCGAAACAGTTTCGATAACAATAAAAGAGCGGAAAGCTCCAGGCGAGCTAAAGTTATTTGAGCGATGCGGTTTGCAACGAAAGTATCGAAGCGATGCGGAGACGAATGAATTCAGTGGAGGGCCACCGTCGAATCAGTAAAAGCGAATATTTCGTCTATGTGACAGCGGGAAGAAACTATATCGATTACGAATCGAAACAGTTTCGATAACAATAAAAGAGCGGAGAGCTCCAGGCGAGCTAAAGTTATATTGCGCAGGGGAGCTACCTTGCTTTTGGCGCCAATCAAGTTGACCTCGTTCGGTCCAGAAGCGGGATGTACACAGAAGTATACGGCAGCACCCATTGCTTTTTCGGATGCGTCCGCGAACCCCAACAGAATAACGCGGGATTCGGGCACAACGCCGAGAAAGCGCGGTATTTTAAAGCTTTTTAAAGCGGGAAGTTCAGTAAGAAAACGATTCAGGCGTTCGTTGACAGCGTTCAAAACAATTCGAACCGGCTTGTCCGGCCGCGTAACTGCATGGTGCGGTATGACGTAATAGTCCTTATCATTTGTCGAGGCGGGTGCGGGTGTAATGATATTACGTTCGAGATAGTCTCTCATTACGTTATCATATTCGATTTTTAAAGCGGTATTTGTCTGAAACCGACTTTCTAGACTTATATAGCGAGAGGCGATAGTCAAAGAATCGCCTAGCAACGCAGTTGGTTGCGAAATGGGTAAAGCGGTGACGTAACGTCCGGATTTAATATCGCGATGTGTATTCGACACATAAAATTCCTCACATTCTTGTTCGGGTTTAGAAATGTGAGTTTTACTCGGTATTGACTCGAGTTGTAAAAAGTTTGCAACTAAAGATTCGATCGATTCCTCACTAGATGAAAAAAATGTCTGGCTAATCGGCGGGCTATTAATGTGGCAAGGTAGTGAGGCGATCGACCCGAAAACTAAATAACCGAATGCGGATTCCAGTACATCTGGTTTTCCAGGCGGTCCCAATAATCTTCCAGGTCGCAAGATCTCCATGAAAGTATCGGCGCCTAACAAAATGTCTATGTCGGCAGGAGTCTGGAAGTTAGGATCGGCGAGTTGTAGATTGTCTAAGTCTGTCAAAGACGAAATGTCAAACTGGCAGCTCGGCAAATTACTTGAAATCGTTTTAAGAACTAGCGGTTGAATCGGCAAGCAAAAATATTCATCATATTTTGAATGTAAAGTAATGTTAGCTACGCCGGAAATAGTCTGAGTGCAGTTGCCTAATCCGTTCACTGACCTGTCAGAACAATCATTAAAGATGCGAATACCTAATCGTTTACAAGTGCGGCGGGTTATAAAATGGTTCTGAGAACCATTATCGATCAAAATTCTAACTTGAGCAATAGATCCATCCCTGCTTTTGACGTAAGCCAGGGCGGTGCCTAACAAAACTTTATTTATTTTTCGCGGGTTTTTATTGCCGGCACTCATGCTGCAAAAGGCTACTACGTTGTCTACTTGTTTTTTGGAAATTGAGTTGGAAGACGAACTAGGAGGCGCGCTATGTTTCGGATCCGTAGATCTCGCCTCACTCGATCCATTATCGGCTGAGGTCAATGGCTCATTCTCCGGAAAATGCAACAAAGTATGATGGAATTTGGAACTACAGTGTTTACACGTTGATTTCGACCTACAAGAGCGCGTGTTATGTTGTAAACTCAAGCAATTTACACATGCGCGAAGTTTTTTAATGTAATTAAAACGTTCGCGAGCGGCAAGCGATTTAAATTTCGGACACGAATAGAATCGATCATGGTCCGACCTTTCACACAATTGACACGTAATATCGTCATTGTTTACCATAAATGTGCGTGCGTTTGCTTTATCCGACGAGCTACATGCTTTTTTATTACCCTTCGCAGACGATGTGCTTGCGTCAGCGCTGTTATCACCTGTCCGCCTTAGAACTTTTATACGGTCACGGACAAAAGAAATCAAACTCTCAAGTTTAGGTATATCTGAGCTTCGATTCTCCATTTCAAACAGCTGCGTGGTTTCTTTGTCTAAGCGCTGAGACAAAGCGTGTGATATTATGAAATCACACAAGTTAGGTAATTTTAAATTATTCAATGCGAGATAAGAATTCGAAAATTGATCGATTAAAGTTTCTAAACCATTTGCGGTAGCGGAAAGAACAGGTTTTAATAAAAACATCTGATCTAAATAATTGACAGCTAAACATCTCTTATCTTGATATCTATCTATGAGCGCGGAATATATCGTATGGTAGTTTTCCGCAGATGAAATTAATCCCGCGTAAACAGCTTTAGCTTTATCAGTAAGTTTACTGGCTAAATAAAACATTCGTTCTGTATCGTTAAGCGATGTGTTTAAATGTACCGCGCTTTGAAATGTGGCATAAAACAGTGGCCAATCTTTAGAATTACCATCAAACTCGGGAATGTCTATGCGAGCTAGTTTTACGTTCGGTGACGCATTGCTATGGCTGCTTGCCTGTCTAGTTATGTTTGCACTCGAGTTAGATTCCAACTGAGTATGCTTGCGTTTGACGCGGCAATATAAGTCTTCAAATACAAGCCATTTATTGAAGTCAGGTTCGAATTCTTTATCAATTTTTAACGAAAGCGTATTAATGTCAGATATGCATTGTTGAAAGTTACTGCGAACCTCGTCTATGGTCACAATTGAACAGAGAAAACTTTCTATTGTACTAGAATCGTCCAAATTACACGAGAGATCGTAAGCATTTTGCATACGTTGGAAAAATAACTGGCGTTGGCATTCTAATACTTTCAACTTTTGTTCGTTAGACGACATTATTATTTAATGGCGGGCGGACTAAATGAAAGTAGGTAGGTATTTTAGTTCAGAGATAGCGAAATGCGATGTAAGCTATGAAATGCGATGCGAAAACAATAAAATATGCGATTAAATGCGGTAAATTAAACTATGCGAATTAAAGCGGTAACCAAAGACAGTTCCTAATAATATCTTTGGTATAAAAATGCGAGACACTACGCGCGACACACAAGATGGCTGTCTACCTTTGTAGTATAAACTATGTGAATTTTGAGTACAAAATAGCGGATTTTGAAGCGAATCGGTAAAAATATGTTAAGAAAGAGTGAAAATAATGAAAACTATCAAAATCCGGGCGTCGAAGGACCATAAAATGGGTGGAATAATTCTTTAAAAATGATTCTCACCTGCGGTAGGTTGCTGGTTATGATAGTTCAAATAGGTTTTCATGGAATACGCAAATGGGAGATTCAAAATCAAGAGAATGTGAAGGTGAAGATGGAATCAGTTTCGTGCTTATTAGGCAAAGTACATACCCCGTATCGTGCTTCTGCTGCCACAATGCTAGCTCCAGCTGGCGGGTTGCAGTCTCCAGATGTTCAGGATGGATTCCATTCACGCACTTATAAGTCTGTAGGAGGCCTCCTTTCACTGTTGTGGTCGCGCGCGGTAATTAATTATTAATAAATTGGGGGCCGAGAGATATGTCCTCTCAGGCTGCGGTGTGTGTAGGAACAGAGCGTGTAGAAAAAAAAAATATGGCGGCGGCAGGAAGTGCATGCGTCTGCACTTTCTTGCTTGATTCATAGAGATGGGACACTTCCTGTCCAGCGTAGTGTGGGGACACATACGCGGGCATAGACAATACCAAAATAACACAAAAAAAGAAACAAGGAACCATTTCTGTTTAAATCACCTGTTGTGAAATAAAGTTTTTATTTATATATTTATTTAATATTTCTTAAGACAATAGTAGTAAGGCCTTTTGCGTCTATTATAGATGATTTAAGCAGCGTCAGCAACTGGTAATCATGCTGTACGGGACGCTGCAGTGCCTGGGACATTGTTTGATGAATTAGGCTTGCCCAGCACCTATACCATCCTCTCGACTTAGTCAATAGAAGGAATGTAAATCAATCATTTCCTTAATTTATTTTTAATGAACGTTCGTTGAACAGAAACGTTCCTTAACTGTTTATATTAAGTCAACGCTGACTCTAGTGGAGCCAAGATATTATACATCTCTATATTCAGCAAACGTTCCTCATAATTTGCGGCAAGTATAATATTAGGTGAATAATCCGCAGCCGCCGGCCCGAGATAAACGGATCATCGCCGATAATGCCATGGAGTACTGACGCGGCTGGCTGGGACCTAGGGGCTACGAGACCAGCCAATGAGAACAAATATCCCAGTTTAACAAACACCGATTTTTTAAAAGTGTCTTAATTCAGGTTTTCAGGTTTTAGAACATTTATTTCTCACCGCCGTGGGGTGCCGGCAGTAGAATGATACCCCTCCTCTCATGCCCATGGATGCAGTAAGAGCCTGCTAAGGGATACCTCCGGAAGATGGGCAGCAGCGTCTATCCGTGTATCAACATCCCATACTGCGCTGCGCCTGCCAAGCGTGGTGAGAATGGCAACCCCTCAAGGAGATCTATGAGGGAGGCCTATGTTCATCAGTGGACGTTTTATGGCTGAAATGATGATTTCTCACTAGCCTCGCATGCGTACCCGGATAAAATTGAGCTTATGTGTTAACCCTGGTCAACATCTTTACGGTCGCAAAATTTCAGCTCAATCCGTTTTCGGGTGAAAGCAATAAATATCCATACATACTCACAAAGACAAAGTCAAAGTCAATAAGTGTTTATTCAATAGAGCAAAACGCTACTTAATACTTATCTATCTTTGGAAACTTAATTTTGGAACAAAAAGTAGCCTATTTGTTATTTCTGGTCAACATCTATACGTATGAAAAATTTAAGCTCAATCCGTTCAGTAGTTTTTGCGTGAAGAGGTAACAAACCTCCATACATCTTTACGAACAAACTTTCGGATTTATAATATTAGTAAGATATTGCAAACTTATCAGACACAAAGTTTGCTTTCGAAAATGCCAAAAATAATCCAGTGTCTAAAAGACAATGCGTCCAACGTGCCACAAAACGCGACAATCCACGTCGGCGAGTCTTTATCTTCGCCCATAAAGTTTTATGGCAACACCAACAGGGTTACCAACACCTCATCACGGAGCTGAACCCCTTTGGGGCGGTTCTAGATCTAAAATGTTAGATATCTATGTCTATAACTAACTTCTGATTGTGGCCTTGCAAGTATTGAGTAAAGGGAACCTTTAAGACAGGACTTTTACCCGACTGCCAAGGAAGGGTATTGTTTTTCGCGCGTATCTTGTATTTTTGTTTTTTTAGTTTTTTGTTTTTTTGTAAATTTCTTTATTTTTACGTATCTTCTAAGCGGCTGGATGCATTTCGACAATTAATGTAGTATAATGTATTGAGTATATCAGTCATCTAGTACCCATAACACAAGCTCTGCTTAGCTTGGGGCTAGATGATGCTGTGTGATTTGTCCAGCATTATTATTATATTAATTAAGTTATCGTTAGACTTGTCTTAAAAACCCATGTGTCCTTAGATTTATTAAGGTTTTTAAAAAACCAAAATGGTGGATTTTTGACGCCAAATTGTAGGAAGTTCAACTTTTTTTAGACAAACCTATCGAATAGTTTATCAAAATAAAGGGAATTAAAAGGAGAATATTTTAAACTAGCTGTGCCCGCGACTTCGTTAGCGTGGACTTAGATGGTAGCAAATGTGGTGTAATACTCGTATAGTGACCGTAATATATTAGAAAATTCAAAGAATGCTCAGAGTGAAATTCATGTAAGTATTTTTACTTTGTTAATTTCCGAAACGGCATGTAATTGAGATACTCTAATAAAATAAAGTGCTCTTAATAGGTAAATTACTTTTTTATTAAATCTTTTTAAAGTCCTCTCCACCAGCTTCTATACAAAGTTTTATGCAAAAGTTTTCGAAACACTTTTTCCAGTCAGCCGCAAACACCTTGATACTAGCCTGCTTAAACGCTGACAGCGCATCTTCCGGTGGCGAAAAATGTGGCCCTTTGAGCTCATTTTTAGGGTTCCGGACCAAAATGGTAAAAAAGGAACCCTTATACAATGACTCTGTCTGTCTGTCTGTCACGAATGGATATCTCGAGAACTACTGATGCTATCGACTTGAAATTTGAAATGGTGAAAGACAACACTTTTTTACTAATATAGCATATATAAAAATGTTAAAAAAAATTCTTATTTTGATTGCAGGGGGGCGGATAGGGGATCTCAAAATTTTAAAGTGAAGTTACTAGTTTATTTTCGGGAAAAAAAGGAAGTCAGTCACACGTTGCTGGGTCAGGGCTGTAAGGAGGGTGACCCAGGAGTATGAATGGCGTGCTGCCCAGTAAGTCCCTCGTTTTGAGTGCGGTATGCGCGAGCGCGTTGTCTTGGTGTTGCTCATAACAGAGAAAACTTCTGCCAATCATTTGATAGTTTACCATTCGGCGTTGATGCTTTTTTGGTTTCTTTAAGGAATTGGATACCAAATAGCCAGCCAAATTGAAAAAAACTCGCGATCAAAATCATTACCCCGCTTCTAGATCGTTTCACTTTGGTAGGCGTTGATTCTTTTTGAAACACCGAAACCGTCGATTGGCGCTTTGTTTTTAGATCGTATTGATAAAACCAGGCCTCATCATCCTGTAAAGATGTCGTGTAAACACGCCGATATGTTGCTGGTGCATGCTTCGGCTAATGCGTTATCCCAGTGTTGATCTCCATCAAGCAAATGACACGCTTTGCATGCAGCCTGGTAAGTGGAGTACAAAACTTGATCAACCTTTCGCAGTTCCGTAAGAGATGTAGGTCCTCGAACTGTTTATAGAAGTAAGCGTATATAATAGCATTCGAAATTATTTGGGAGCACTGCACATATACTCTTCTGATGATAATTCTTTAAATTAATTAAAACTGGAATATAAGCGGAACTGGGCCGGACACGTATGCCGCATGCTCGACGATTTTTGGGCGAAAATAACCACAAAGTGGACCCCAAACGCATATCGGCCGCGCGGACGACCGAGAAAGAGATAGCGGGACGAGCTGAACACTCATATGAACACGTGGCCTGTCACAGCGTTAAATCGCGAAGAGTGGAAGAAGGGAAGGGAGGCCTTTGCCCTGCAGTGGGACAGTGGACGCTAAATAATAATAATAATTAATAAAACCTGGCAAGAGCGAGTCGGACTCGCCCACTGAGGGTTCTGTGCCATCATACAATATAACATATGGTAAAGGCGGTTTATATTTGTGGGAGAACCTTGACAGCGCCATCTCTTGTCTGATAGCGGAACTTATGTAGTTTTTTTACACTTTCAATGGTTTCTAAAAAAATAAGCAAACTATCGTTCGTAATAATTTTCCTGTTATCTTTACATACACTTCTATTAGCAATAAAAGTTTCAGGGGTTTATCTCTGCAAAGGGGTGGAACGCAATTTTTTCAACGTTTTTGTAAATAAGTCAAAAACTATACGGCTTGAAGCAAAATTAAAAACTGTTTATTCATGTGCAAATAAATACCTTTCTTATGATACCCAACATGACCTAGATACTTCACAAAAAAATTAAAATCCCCCTTCCACTCCCTTTGTCTAAAAAAATATGCAAATTAGAGAGTTCGTTATAATTTTTCTATAAACTTTAAATACACTTTTATTAGCTAAAAAAGTTTTACGGGCTTATCTATGCAAACTTCGGAGATAAGGGAACTGTCGTTTTTTAACATTTTTGTAAATAACTCGAAAACAAACAAACGACAATCCGACAAACGACAAAAATTTCAAAAACTGTTTTTTTTTACGTTTTATTACCTACCCTTTCCTCGTGTAGTCGAATTCCACTATTTTTTTGTTTTTTCATTGATTAGTGTACAAAAAAAATACATAAATGTACCCTAATAGTATTACAATCTAGCCAGGAAGGCTTATGAGCAATTTTAATTTGACATCATCATATCAGCCTTAAAACGTCCACTACTGAACACAAGCCAGATGTTCATAAGGGGCAGTTGCCCGTTTTTTGGCGTTGTTTGCATTAAATTGTCATAGTTTTAAAAAATAAAATTAAGTATATCTAAGAATGTCTCCAATGGCACTTTTCTTACTGTCCCTATGGGGAAGACACTATGTTCTTGTGTTCTTTTTTAATATATTTACACTATCACTTTTCACTACACTAACTAAAAAGGTTTAGTTCTTTTAAGTCTTCTTACTCTGCGAGCTCTGTGGCGCAGCGGGCGAAGGTCCGCCTGCGACGCAAGGGGTTGCGGGTTCGATTCCCGCCTCGGGACAAATGTCTGTACGATCTGCAGATATTTGTTCAGGGTGTTCTGGGTGTTTTTCTATATATAATAAAAATATCTATCTATGTAGTATAATATGTTAAGTATATCAGTCATCTAGTACCCATAACACAAACTCTGCTTAGCTTGGGGCTAGATGATGCTGTGTGATTTGTCCCGCATTATTTATTATTTATTTATTTATCTGCGTTGTCGAGGAGCTGGATTGTTTCAACGTATTCATGATGAAGAAGTCTTTTTTCGTGGGCTTCTGCGTATTTTTGTATAATTGAAGCAACGAAGTCTTTATTTAAGTCCCGGTGGAGATCTTCGTTTCTAACGTACCATAGTGGATTTACAATAACCCTGAGTACTTTGTTTTGGAATCGTGGAATGATGTCGATGTTACTTATTTTGGTACAGCTCCATAGCTGTATTGTATACCATAGGTCCATACTGGCATAGGGAATTTGCAAAAATATGTACAGATGTGAAAGGTTTACGATTATACGATTATATCATATCAGAAATAATTACAACCATTTTAATTCAATCATTCGAATGAATTTGTACCTAATCAATGCATTTAAATGATCTTGTTTTGGCTTTAATCGGCCAAGTTAGACCTTGCAGTTGGGTCTTTGTTTTACTTTATAACGTTATAGCTTTTTACTGAAATAAAATAAAAAAAACATTTTATTTCTTACATAAAGGTTATGTTAGGTGCAATGATAACTTTTATTATTATTTTTATATTGTTGGTTTGATTTTATTCTATAACCATTTATTTTTTCAACAACCCTAAATTGGGTTAAGGCCTTCTCCAAAGATGCCCAAAT
The DNA here is from genome assembly GCA_963082625.1 of Pasiphila rectangulata. Taxonomy (NCBI): domain Eukaryota; kingdom Metazoa; phylum Arthropoda; class Insecta; order Lepidoptera; family Geometridae; genus Pasiphila; species Pasiphila rectangulata. Next base: position 23,025,920 of record OY720238.1, on the reverse strand, counting down.
GTTTCTGTCTTGTGCTATGTACCACAGCTGGTCCAGCATGCAGCTAACGTGCCCAATCCAATTTCAGTGTAGCAGCCTCACTTAGTAGTATAAAAAAATACTAACCTAAGCTACCACTATGCAGGTGATTTAACATACACAAAGTAATAAATTCTCCAGAATTTGCGTTCTTAAAAAATCACGTAATTCAGGTTAATGCATTTTATGCGAAAAAGTACGGAAGGAATAACATTCCACTTCACTAATGTTGTAACCGCAGCGACAAGCCATGTAATAATTGTAACTAGGTGTATAATCCCAAGTTATTTTCTGCATTTAACAGTAAAACACCTGAGCCAGAAACCGTTCTAATTGCCGAGTCAGCAAAAACTGAGGATCTTTGAACGCAGAAACCAGGTTACCGACGCGCACCTCACACTCTCAAGCCTCGTATATTTTGATCCTATTTTTCGCTTTTGAAAACGGGTGGATCTCCGTTACTTAAACCCCTTCAGGAGCTCTTCAACTCCGCCTTGCTCAAAGGTACTACGCCAAAAGCATATAACAAAAGCGTGATGGTACTGTTCTTTAAGAAAGGCGATAAAGCCTTTGCTCGATGACTACAGACCTATCTTGCTTTTGAGGCATGTTTATAAGCTGTTTTCAAGGATCATCGCGAATCGTCTTAATCGAAGGATTGACGACTTTTAGCCTTCAGTACCATAAACCACATAATGTACGCTGCAGCAAGTCATACAGAAGACCGAATGGGCCTGTAGTATATATCTCGCGTTTGTGGACTATGAGAAAAACTTTCAATTGGATCGAAACATGGGCGGTGCTTGAGTCTCTCCAAGGTTGCCGTATGGCTATCGGCTCATATTCCCATAAAAATAGTGGCAAAACAGGAAGATGTAATATGAAACTGTTTACGACCGCTTTGTGATCGCAAAGTCGATGGAGGAACTCAGCAAGATGTGGCTTCAATCGAGTCTCCCAACGGGTAGGCGTTTAAATAAACATGGACAAGAAAAAGGTTATATAGAATGTCCATGTCAATGTTGTGCCTGCCCCAGGTTATGGTTGAGAACTTTGCTCTCTGAAATCGACAAAGAGGTCAATGGTCGAATCCGACAATTCCCAAACGCTGTCCGTCCAGAGGTAGGATTTTATCCCCGTATTCCCACGGGAACGGGAACTACGCGAGTAAAATCGCGGAGTGCGGCCAGTAATTTGTATTTCTATATATAACATTTACATTATGATGGCCCGATCATATTCATGTAAAACGCGTATACCTGAGTCTGATCGAGCTTTTATTGCCGCAGGCAGTTAGTGTTCTGAAAATCCAAATTGAAAACATAAACATGAGTTTATTTGAAAAACACATTTTGTGCTCTATAACAGACACGTTCCAAAAGTTAACAAACCAATGGTGCTTTTTGCGAATGTTATTTCCGGTGTTAGTTTATCAAAAAGCAAAGTTAATACAAAAACATTCGCTTCGATATTTTTTGCTTCTATTTAACAAATGGAAATATTGTGGTCCATACATTCTAATCTGAGTTAGCCATTATTATGGATGATTTATACAGCGTCATTTGCCTTTTATTTTACATATTGCCGTGGGGTGCCGGCAGTAGAATGTTACCCCTCCTCTCCTACCCGTGGATGCAGTAAGAGCCTGCTAAGGGTCCGGAAGATGGGCAGCAGCGTCTTTCCGTATATCAACATCCCGTACTGCGCTTGCCAACCCGTCTGCCAAGCGTGGTGAGTATGGCAACTACCCCTCATGGAGATCCATGAGGGAGGCCTTAGTTCAGTAGTGGACGTTTTACGGCTGAAATGATGATGATGATGATACAGCGTCAGCAACAGGTATTTATGCTGGACAGTACGCTGTAGTGCCTGGGGCATGTAAGATTGATTAGGCTCACCCAGCACCTTTACCTTACTCTCAGCTTAGTCGCAGTTATTAGTTAGAGGAAAGATCAGGCCAACACGTCTAAAGCTGACTATGCCGCGAGTTTTCGTTCACCGGTAAAAGCACGTGTTAAAAGTGACATACGTTTTTCAGTTATCGAACCCAGGATCTTCGGATCTAAAGATGGGGACATATACCACTCGGCCAACACTGCTTAAAATATCAGAGTAAATTGATCTGTTAACAGTGTGCCTGTGCCCACCGTGAGCCAGGAAGAAATAATAATAATTAGCAAAAACTCGGAAGGATTAAGACGGACTGACTAAACGGAATTTCGCAAGAAAATTGGCAAACTTAGCAAATACGACGAGGCCGAGATTGAGTCGAGTCCCAACTCCCAAGGCTGTATCGTAGAGATGCCACGAATATTCAGCTACTATTTTGTATTCGGTCTATTCGGCCACTTTTTTTGGTATTAGGCATACGGTTGAATAATGTGTACTATTCGGTCGAATACCAAATACCAAATCGTGAAAAAGACACGTCATATTACTCAAGATTATATGACTGTGGTCATTACCAAATTACAATACTTTAGTAAGTAGAATTGATCAATGGTAAGTTGTAATGGATAAAAACAAGCTTTTCAGCATTTTTTATTAACTGGTGTCATTTTATCTTAAATTTTCTTATGACGAACACACAGTTGAAAAAGAACTAACGAACGAACTTCTCTGCACAATAGTACTGTGTTTATTATTTTAGTGTTTTAGGTAAAACATTAATGAATAAAACACAACAACAATGATCTGACAAAGCGTGCCGTGACGTGATTTACTCGTAATTGAAACAAACAGTCAAATACGCAACGCTGGAGACAGGTTGCGACTTGTCTTGTTTACGCGCTCGACAAGCATGTATTTTGTGCTTAATATTCGGCGCTTCGGCCGGTAACGTTGCCGAACATTCGGTATTCGGCCAAATCACTATTCGTGGCAACTCTACTTTATAAATAGATATAACGTCGGCATACCTTTTTGTCTATAGCGAAGCCATCTTGGTACAAATATTTATTAAACGACTTCAAAATTAAGAGGGTTCTCAGTTCGATTGTACGTTTTTTTGTAGCTGTGTTACGCGATTATTCGCCAATTATGAATAGTTTTTGATGATTTTTTTTTATAAGGTAGGTCATGTTTTACAGGTGGTTCTATTTCAAAACACGATTCTTATGATGAGATCCATGAGTAATCGAGGAAAATACTCAAATATTACAGGCGTAAGTACACAAAGCGGTTTGCGTGTTTCCAGCGACAAGTCAAGGATTTATCATATAAAGTCGTTTCTATTTTAAATGAAAAGAATATTTTATTAGTAAAGTAGGTAAACAGTAAGTTAAAACATACCTATATTGGTACACATGATACACAGTTAAACGCAAACAACAAAAATCAAAACGAACTGGCAAGTAAATTAAAATAAAATGGCAACAAAAAGCAAACCAATATTAAAATTAATGTGAGAAGTCCCATGTGATGAGTGCCAAAAAGTGCTCATCATTTCAGCCGTAAAACGTCCACTACTGAACACAGGCCTCCCTCATGTATCTCCATGAGGGGTAGTTGCCATACTCACCACGCTTGGCAAGCGAACAAGCTTGCACAGAACAACGCTGCTGCCTATCTTCCAAGAGTATACTTTTGTAGATTCTTACTGCACCCACGGACCAAAAAGTAGAGTCAATATTCTGCCGCCGGCACCCTACGCCATTGTACAATGAAGGTCGTCAGTAACAACTTAACTTATACCATTTTCTCTTCCGTCTCCAAGTGATAAAAAATGTGCATAAAAGAGTCACATTATCCAGGTTTCCTTGAAAATAACGCGTTGCAAAAAATAGTAAAAATCGGTGTGGCCCGCGCGTTATAAATGGCCGGTAATTAGGACACACACCTCGCCAGGGCGCGGCACACCGAGAGAACCACTCAGGGGAACTTTTTAATTTCTATTCTATTACCACTACTAAATTATTCTTGAAAAAGAAAAAAATACTACAATGATGATCTAATTGATGCTGGAAATACCCAAACTGCTATAACATTTAACAACTTCTTCAGGTTTATCATGGATTATCAGAACTGGGTTTAAAAGCAAGGAAACATAATTAGGTTAGACAAAGAACCCTAGCAACCTTAAATTTAGGTTTTAGAACAATACCTTGAGCTTTCAAAATTAACGTGAGATATACTATTCATTTTGTAAAAACGGGAATTACTCACGTAGTATAAGTAACATCGAAGATTATTCTGACACGTTTCGATTTTTGATAAAAATCATCAACATGGGATTAAATGCCCTACGCGTAAGTAGTAATTTAATTAGTGAGTAATTCCCGTTTTAAAATTTAATTAAATTAAAATTTGTTTATTTCAAAAACAAGCATTTCAGAGTTTACATTCCAGGTACACATTTGAAATAATTAAGAATAACATAACATAATAAGAAGTGTTAGACTTGTGTCAATGAAGCTTGTCTGCAGCATCTACACTAAGTGGAAACTTGTGTAGATGCCGCTTCCCTCCCAGAGTGGTGGTGACTTTTATAACTGTGCTTATATAAACTAGTAAATAGCATTGGCATATATCCAGCTCTTGATACAAGAAGGGCACGTATGTGTTAAGACGCGAGGGGCACAAAGTACAACCAAGAACGCAAACCCCAGCTCAGTGCGCCACCGTCCTTACCCGCCCATGTTTTTTCTCGCAGTTATCACCGGAGCACTTTTTGCGGCTTTAGCGTCGTGTCCTATTATTATGAACGCATCGCAAAAAGCAGCACACCTCTTTATATTGCTATCATTATTTCACCTTAACGTATAAGTCGCGGATTAATATTGCTAGAGGCCTTTGCATCTATTCTAGATGATTTATACAGCGTCAGCAACTGGGTAATCATGCTGTACGGGACGCTGCAGTGCCTGGGACATTGTTTGATGGATTAGGCATGCCCAGCACCGATAACAGCACAGATAAAATATTTGGAGAAGCACATTTTTGTGCAGCAGTGAGGCACGAATATATCATCATACATCCCCTCGACTCCTTCATGAGACTCCCTCATGGATCTCCAAGAGGGGTAGTTGCCATACTCACCACGCTTGGCTGACGGGTTGGCGAGCGCAGTACGGGATGTTGATACACGGAGAGACGCTGCTGCCAATCTTCCGGAGGTATCCCTTAGCAGGCTCTTACAGCATCCACAGGCATGAGAGGAGGGGTAACATTCTATTGCCGGTAGCCGATGGTAGTTTTAAAATTACAGGATTTTATCGCGTACCTTTTTTTTATTATGTTCCCGACGTTTCGACCAGATTGCTCCTTGTCATGGTCGCGGGAGGACTGAAGTTTCTGGGAGCTTTTAGGTCATGTAGTTCTATCCAGTGATTAGGTCCTGAGTCCAGCAGATGTTCGGCAATCACTGACTTATATACTTGCCGATTTTTGACTTCTGTGATGTGCTCTTTGACCCGTTCGGCTATTGTGCGTTTGGTTTGCACTATTTATGAACGGCTACAGCTACAGTCAATTTTGTATACGCCTGGCATTTGCAGCGGTATGTTATCTTTTATCTTTTTTAGCAGGTGTCGAAATGTCTGGAAAATAAAAAAAAGGAACGCGATAAAATCCTGTAATAAATTTTAAAACTAAAAAATAAGCCCACGGTAGGTATAATAAAATTAAAACAATAAATATATATTTAAAAAAACTTTTTAACAAACAAGCTTTTATTTAAACGTACCCACTGGAAATAATAAAAAAAACATTTTCCTCTAAAGTTTAATGTCAACTTAAAACGTCTTTACACACGTCTTTTAGGTTCGGTGCTGTTAAACATTTTTGGTAAACAGCTATTTACTGCTTAAAATTATGATAATTCCTGTTGGTGAACTCGAGTCACTTATTATAATACGTTTAATACGTTTAATTTAAAAACGTTGCCAAACGCAATTTTTGCAATAAAGCTTGATTATGATGCAAGCGAGTAGAATGATCAATGATTGTTGCAAGTTATTGGATATTGACACTTTTAATAGCACTGATACCAAGGCATGACTCTAAATTTATTTAGGTGACACGTGATAATTTTTATATTATGTTAATTCTACTAAGATTTAATATTACGAATTGTTCTTTCGTTAATTTTTTTCATTTTAAATGTTATACTGGCACAGCTTTCTTCTAGTATAAGCTAGTTTATAAGGTACAAGTAGACAACAAGAAATTTCTTGTGTTCCCACTTTACAAATTAAACAAAGTGGGCCTCCCCACTTTGTTTACTTTGTAAAGTGAGAAACTTTTATATATTATTAGAACCTTTTATTAGATAATTGACTTTATGTTTCAATTTTAGCTTTTTTGCTGATGGCCTTCCGAAATAAAATAAATATCTATAAAAACTCTACTAGGTAGAGACATAGTTTTTTCCTGTAAGCTTCACATCAACTTTATTTCAAAGTCAAAGTCAATAAGGGTTAATTCAATAGATCAAAAAGTACATTAAATAGTTAATTTACAAAAGAAGAACAAGACACATTTAAATTGAATAAAGCCATTATTGAATTCGATCGCTTCAGAAAACTTTTTCCAAATGAGAAAGAGAAACCTTCTAGATAGAAGGTTGACTGAAGAAATGACTCTGATTTTGGTGCGGACCTTAAAAACATAATTAAAACCGTCAGAGAAGCTTGTGCAAACTTAATAGAACGTTTAAATACATTTAAGTCATCTATTCACGCGGTATACAAGAATACTTACACACCTTTCACGATGTCCACTAACCGCTATAAAAACCTTGAAGGTTGAGAAAAGAGCCCAGGCTATCAGCAACTGAGGCACCTAGGGCACATCAGGGTAGCTCGGGTACATTTTTGTCGGCTCAGCGCGCTGGACAAATGTACCGGAAAGATAACCGTTATGACTCCGAACCGCACTATATGTTATACACCCCGTAGGCACCGCGCCGGGTGTGTTATGGCAGACATTATGTTATGGCGGCACACGGTCACTGAGCAAGACTGTTTTTTTGCGATAAAATACTGAATAGCCTGGTTATAACGTTGGAATTATCTTTGAACTTAAATTCGGTAGATAAAATCCTCAAATCTCGGTGAGCTTAGTTTATTGTTGAAGACTGACTTCTAAGGCTACTGAAGCCGAAGCTGAGATATATGTTATGTCAAGATTACTTAGATAATGTTTTCTTCATTCTGCTCTAGTTTCTGCACGCCACTTGGGCCTTTTATCTTTTGTTAATACATATGTTTGAAAGGATAGTAGACATATGTGCTAGGCATGCTTGGTCTTTCTATCTTTATATATCAAACAATAGTATCTAAATGATATTTGACTAAGGCATAATTTTACAGGTAATAAAATTTGCAGATCCTGTATGAATCAGTAGATAATTTAGAACTTTCAGAGAAATAACTTTTGAAACTATCATGGTTGTGAACATTTTATGCAATACAGGGTGTATTATAGTATGTGTACTAACCCAAAAGGGGGGGTTTCAGCCCATAAAAACAAGTAGTTTTAGAAGGGAAAAAAATTGGGATTTCTAATTTTTTATATTTTTATTTATAATTTCACAAGTAAGTGTGATGTATAAATGTTGAATGAATGAATGAATGAAAATGAATGAAAATTCTTTATTGTACACCAAATAGAACAATTTTTAAAAAATACAATGAGCATATAAATGTACAATGGGTTACAAATGTTGAGGTTGTAATCTGATTTTTTTTTTAAGATAAATAAACCTATTTGTGGTTATAAGTACTTTTATTTGTACCTTTACGACTACTCTTTGAAGAGGTTAATGACCCTGTCAAGAATCAGTTAGCGTTTAACATAAGTTGTCATTATCGTGTAAACGAAGGTTAATCTTATCTTATATCTTAAAAAGATTATCCTGGTCATTTATTAAATAAAAATCACTGAATTCTGAAAAGTCGTAGAACAAAAGTTGTTCCTTGAGACGGTCAGAATCATCCCATTTAGGCTTAGTACACCATATTATATTACATCCTATATTTATGGGATATTTACCATGATTTGAGTCTTTTTTATACGACTAAATGACGAGACTAGCCGAAGGGCCACCTGATGTTAAGAGATAACCTCTACCTATATCAACTACAATAAGGTCCCAAATAATATTTCGACGTAGTTTCACACGTCATAATCATGGGTAAAAGCCATCATTCGCAGTCAGAGACTTAAAAAGAGACCCTCTTTCTAGGTAGATCGTTTCGTCTGCCTACTCATTCGCAAAAGACTTCAGTTTATCCGTGATCAGGACGTGTGAAACTGCGTCGAAATATGGGGAAAGACTCAATTTAAATACCCGTATATTTTGTACAATTTATAATGATCAGAATATCAGATCTTAAGGCGTTTGTTTCGTGAACTTAGGTTGTTGAGTGCAAAGATAATTAAAAAATTACAACCTTGTACCAGTCATGTTTTAAAAGTATAACCAATTGTTGAAAAACAGAATTTTACAACACAAATAAAACTAGATAATTTCGTAGAAACGACTTCAATCTCAAAACTAATTCTGATTTAATTCGCCAGGTGCGCTGGTTGTAAAATACACGATCTAATTCTGCATATCCAGATTTCAGGCGCCTACAGACGATCAAGTTGTAACGATATCAAGTTTGGAATTTTAATCAAATTTAGATTTGGTCAGTCACTTAGTATGACCAGGATCGTCAAATAACCGATATAGATTCACTATAACGGTTATTTGATATCATTCAATATCATTGAGAAATTTTAGGTAACTCGATATTTTCGTTTTGTTTAGTTTTTGGTGAGAATCAATAAATGTGAGTTCTGTTAGGTATTTCATTCACGTTAAACAAAATAAATTAAAATAAATTCAATATATTAAAACCATTGGCAAAGCAGCACTCTTCTGATAGAAAAAACAAGGTTAAAATTTCTTGTTAGTTGTTTTTATAGTTAAACTTTCTTGTGTCATACTTCGAGATACTTATTTCTTGGTCGTTAATACGAGAACACCTAGAGAACTTTTTTTATCATTTGTAGTCAAAGCATAAAAGTCTTGGCAGGGTTAAGCTTGCCTTTGTCATTTATTTCAGCTTTTTTTTATTTACCTTGTGTATAATAAAGGAACAGAATAAGCAAATGCATAGCAAAGTGTTTTAAATTTATTTATTTATTCCTGAGGCGATCGCTAACGGTAACCGTCATACTTTTTTCACGTGAATTGTGGTGAATCATAATGAAGCATCAAAGAGAATCGCTTGTTACAAATTTGATCGTGTAACTTGACCCTTACTCGTTTCTAGAATTTTTCATCAATATCTGAATATCTTTGTTTATTTACTCGCGACGAATACGATTTGTTCTGCAAATATATTTTACGGTCCTATTCGTCCTGATTTATGTGCTATTTGTTCCAAACCGATTACTTTATTCAGTGGATCTTCAATATTAATAGATATCTTTGGAGATCTCGCTTTTGCTGTTTGCCTTGACTGTTCTTGTACTACAATTGAGCTGAATATAGACTTGTATATCGATTTTATGCGTTTACTAACCGTGGTGAGCACGGCAACTAATCCTGTCTGTGTACTAACTAAATACTAACTGTAACTAAAGTGTCTACCATGAGTTGTCACTGTTAGATCGCCTGACGTTACTACAGGTAGTAATAGTACGTTACTTTGACATCTGTCAGATTTGTAACTCATGGTACCAAATTCTAAGCAAATGAAGCCCAAACTACAGTCGCTGTAGTATTATAGTTTGCTGCGTATTTTAGTACCAAACTATCCGCTAGAGGCGCTGTACAAGTTTTCATACATTTTGTTAACTACAGTCGCTAGCGAATATAGATTGTGAAAACTCATGGTAGACCTGCAGATGGATAACCACGAGAAAGGCATGTGTAGTTTCAGTTTCAGTGTCAGTAGTGGACGCCTAACGGCTGAAACTATGATGATGTCGGTTTTCTATACTTGTACGAACTAAAATAAATCTAGAGATGAAAAATATCCAACTCACTCAGTAACTGTAAAATGGCCGTCTCTAACCACGTCTATATAATTTATTAAATCGTTAAAAAAAAGTCCACGTTCGAAAGCTCGGCCAGCGTGGCTTAGTAACATAAGTGGAACAGACACCATGGAATACAGCGTTCTGTCAAGGTTACCTTCGTACATGCAAGGTATTCCATAAAGTAGTTATTCGTAAGCTCCTGCAAAGCGCATAGCGAGAAGGCGGGCGGGTATGCAGGTATACGGAGGCATGTGAGGCGACTCGGAAATACGAATCCACTGGAGCTGAACATCTCGGACTCGGATATAATAATAAAACGGAGCCCGCCGCCCGCCCGCCCGGCCGCCCGCCCATCCGCGAATGGGAACAACGAAAGAGGGAATAAACGAAGCATTTATTTTAATATGTTTTGTGTTCGGGTTGATTTGAATAAAGGTCGATTCCACGATGATGTTCTTGGAGTTTTGGGAAACATGCCAAAATATATTTTTATCGCCCATATAGGTAATATAATTGTCACTTTGTTTTTAAGTGTTTCTTGTTATTATGTTTAGTTTTAAGGTGTGCAATAAAGTATTTTCTATCTATCTCTATCTATCTATGGGGAAAAAACTGGACGAATTATTATTGTAAGTGGAGTACAAAGGAAACACTAATCGAGATGCATCGAATTCATAAGGTGCATATTGTTTAGTTTTAAGCCCAGATAAATTAACATTTACGGTACTTGCATTCAAAGACTTCTTATATTTTATCATAATAACTTATGTAGATGTTATGGAGGGATCAATTAACAATAATAAAAATGTTAATAAGAAACAAAAACATGGGTAACAAAAACAACGGAACGTTGAATTACTGCAAAAGTTAAACGAAACTGTGTTGCAGAGTCAGCGCCCTCCTCCGAACATGACAATCATAAGTTCCACTATGAAAAATATTTAAAAAACTAAGATTACTTAAAGCTAAATTACATAGTAGAAGTTAAGTTACAAAGTCAATTTTAAGTCGAAATCTAAAATTCTCTGTGTGTAAATGTGTATGTGTGTGCGTGTGTGTGTGTGTGTGTGTGTGTGTGTGTGTGTGTGTGTGTGTGTGTGTGTATGTGTCAAAGTCGTGCTTGTATGAGCTTTGCGATTGAATCATTTTAATTTGACGATTTCACAAAATATTCAGTTTCGTCGTAATTAAATGTGAGTAGCAATATTATGCAGTTATTTTTACATTTGAATTAAACTGTTTATTAATGTGCAAATGAAGACCTTCCATGTGATACCCCACACGACTCAGTTTCTTCACTTAAAATTTTTGAGGTCACCTATCCGCTCCTCTTGCAATCATAATAAGAATATTTTTTTAACATTTTCATATATGCTATAATTAGTAAAAAGCGTTATATTTAACTATTTCAAATGTCAAGTCGATAATATCATCAGTATTTCGCAAGATGTGACAGTCAAACAGACAAAGTGATACCATAAGGGTTCCTTTTTACCATTTTGGTCCGGAACCCTAATAAGAGATGTAACATTTTTTCTCGTAATAAATGATTTTGTAGATATTTATTAAGGGATTGTTTTATGATACGATTTCAAACAAATGAAATAGAATTGATGCTCAGCATTTAACTGGGTCTTGTTGTTTATATCATATTTAGCATTTTTGCAACCATATTTTTTTGATTTATAGTTTTCGTTAATATATTCATCATCATCATTCATTATTTCAGCCGTAAAACGTCCACTATTGAACACAGACTTCCCTCATGGATCTCTATGAGGGGTAGTTGCCATACTCACTACGCTTGGCAGGCGGGTTGGCGAACGCATTATGGGATGTTGATACACGGAAAGACGCTGCTGCCCATCTTCCGGAGGTACCCCTTAGCAGCCTCTTACTGCATCCACGGGAATGAGAGGAGGAGTTACATTCTACTGCCGGCACCCACGGTAGTTAATCTATTGTGTTTTTTTTTAGTTTTAAAATTACAGGATTTTATCGCGTACCTTTTTTATTATTTTCCCGACGTTTCGAACACATTTCAGCGTTCTTGGTCGCGGGAGGACTGATGTGCTGGAAGCTACCGCCACGAATTGATGGCAGAATCCACGACTACCCTCAATTCGTCTTCAGATTCAGAAATGTCCAAGTTCACATTACGACACACTATACTGACGGTATACGCGTATACGCGATAAAATCCTGTAATTTTAAAAAGCTTAACAAGTTATAATCTATTGTGTGTGTCAAAATTCTGCTGAAACTCGAAAATAAGATTGGATTTCTCAATCCATTTTATACCTTCGCCAAACATACCAAAATGCACTAGTATGATTTATGAGGGTGATAAGTAAGTTTTGGTCCAGATGCTACCCAGAATTGAAGGGTGCATTATGTTTCCCGAGCCATCTCTATAAGATGAATCATCTTCACTGAGCATCTCCTCAGATCTTATATTCGATATTCCGGGAATTCCAAGACAAAACCCATTTATATTATTTAGATTGATTATTATTATTATTTATATTATAAGTTTAATTAGGTAGTTTTTAAGAGCTGTGTGATTTTGTTTCATAATAAATAAATAAATAAATAGAGAAAAATTAAATGCAACAACACAGACGGAAGACTTAAAGTAGTCATAATTATTATTTATAAGAGTAAGGCCTTCGCGTCTATTATAGATGATTTATACAGCGTCAGCAACTGGTATTTACAATATAATTAAGCCGTTCAATTGATGATTTTTTTTTTATGAATTTCTTTAATTATACTTACTTATTACCTAATTCAATAACTTTATAATTGTGTATAATTTTGACTTTGATATTGATATTAACAGTGTATTTCATTTTTGTGATTTAGATTCAGGGGAACACAGGTATCTGTCGTACAGGCTTTCAGTCTAGTTTAGACATAGTATGAGGCCTCAAACAAATGATGCTATTACAGTTTAATTAATAATTCATGTTTTAACTTTAATCATTGTTATATCCTTTTTATTGAGCTAATAAATTATTCTTATTCTTAATAATGCTGTACGGGACGCTACAGTACCTAGAACATTGTTAGATATACACCCCCGACTTATAATGCGAAGGTCCGTTCGATGCCGGCAGTGCATAAATGGATATTTCTTTCTTGAAACATGTACATATGTGCACACTTAACACGTGCTTTAACGGTGAAGGAAACATCGTGAGGAAACCCGCGGCTTAGTTAGCTTCAGACGTATTTATAAGAGTGCCTTGCATAATAAACCTTAGGATTCCTGATATAGTTGAAAGATGAGCACGTAATGAGTCTATAGTCCAGCGAGATCATCGATTTGTTTTGATGTAATCTCCTTAAATTTTGAATTTCATCATAATCCTATCCTCGAAAAAAAACGGGCAAGTACGAGTTGGACTCGTCCGCCGAGGGTTTTGTAGGTATGTAAGAACTTAATAATTATTATAAATTAGTTGATGTGACAGACATTGTACTGTCCTTTTGTTTCATGTAATATGGTCTCTACACTAGGCAATGGCCTTTATCGTGGAGACCAGTGAGATGATTAACAAAACTATATTTCATTTTTGAGGAATAACGCATTTGCATTTTGCACGTATTTTATAAGTTATATGAGTCGTGGATATTATTTTGCTAACGTTATTTGAATTTGTTCTTTCATGGAGCAACTTATGAAATTCAAATCATTAATTTATTAGAATCTTAACAGCCTTTGCATCTATTATAGATGATTTATACAGCGTCAGCAACTGGTATTCATGCTGTACGGGACGCTGCAGTGCCTGGGACATTGCTAGATGGATTAGGCTTGCCCAGCACCTATACCATCCTCTCAGCTTAATCAGCTATTAGTCAGAGGAAAGAACAGGTCAGAACGTCTGAAGCTAACTAAGCCGCAGGTTTCCTCACGATGTTTCCTTCACCATTAAGTGTGCACATACATTTTTCAAGAAAGAAAAATCCATTGATGCACGGCTTGTATCCAACGACCTTCGGATTGAAAGTCGGGGGTACATACCCTCGGCCAACACGGTTAACAACCACTCCTGTGAAAAAACTGTGTTATAGTAATAATCTAATTTTGCACGTACTCGGACAGCGAGGTTTTTGATGACACGTATGTATACTCACCAGTAGGCGACCACGCATGCTACCAGGTCGATTAGTTTGTTTTGTAGTAGTATGGAAATAACGCATACTCGTAGCATTACTTAGCATCACCAGACCACGACGAAGTTAGCAAGTGAAACAGCAGCTACTCAATAAACCTAATCCTATTTAGCTCTGGAAACAACTTATCCAATAAGAAGAGCGACATTCGAAAACGAGTCTGCGGAGCGACATAAAAACACTTGCGCCGCCCCGCGGGGCCCATCGCCAGCGTCCGGCATCCGACATTTACATGCAAACAAAGAACAAAATGTACAGAGTCAATGGAACATACTAGTTTAACCGTGCGCTTGTAAACACAACGGCAAAAAAGCAGGAAAGGAATCCACTGAAGTCAGTTATTGGGGGATGGTGCTTGCGATTTTGAGTTATGACGTCACGCCGCATGATTGGTCTTGCGGACGTAAGATGATAATAATAATAATAATAATAATAATATAAACTTTATTACAGGCTACATAATGAAACTTAGAATTGGCTAAAGAAGGAAAAGATTGGCAAGGTAAAAGCTGAAATAAATCTTTTTTTTTATTCAACCTGCATTGTTCCACTGCTGGGCTCTTCCCGATTCCAGTCTTTAGCCAACTCTATTCATTTCCTGTCGAAGTAATGCAGATCATCGATCTGTTAAATGATTCAGAAATCCATTATAATATATAAATGAACAATAGACATATAGGCTAACCCATATCTTATGAGCGCTCTAAAACACTCAAAAAGTATTCGACACGTGCTTTGCCTCTCCATAGGGCATAGCACGTGTCGAATACTTTTTGATAGGCCCAGGAAAATCGTCTGCCATTTCAGTTCGACACGAAGTACACCAGAAACAACGAAGACGCAGAGGCGGTTGCCCAGCAACGAACAACACCACCGCTCCTTTGACGTGTTGCTTCTTCGACCGCCGAACAGAAAGTCACTTTCTGATCATAATAATCATTTATTTATTTATTTATTTACACAGTAGATTTGAAATTTATTTATTTACACAGTAGATATGCACACCAATCGTAATCCTTAATTGCAAAAACATGTATAAAATAGTCTTTTTTAAACTTTCGCGATCACAACACATTATTAACATACATATAACCGGGTATTTATCGCGTAAATTACCTTTATTATTTCCCGACGTTTCCGAAGTCTTCCCGGAACCATGCTTGGTGCAATCCAAGCGAAACGTCGGGAAATAATAAAGGTAATTTACGCGATAAATACCCGGTTATACATATGTATGTTAATAATGTATAAAATAGGGTCATAAGGACTTATCGTAAGGATCAATATGTTTTGCCACTTTTAAGTAGGCATGGAAATATATAATATTAAATTCTAATTACAAATTAATTTATTAAAAACGATTAAACATTTTATAAAAAAAGATAAAACATTTTATAAAAAAAGATTAAACATAAACATTTAGTGTCACTTTTCAATTTTTCAGTTAAGCTACGTTTGCCAGTTTGTTGCAAAGGTATTCAATAAGTGTGTAATAAAATAAAATTAAAAAAAACTTTTTAACAAACAAGCTTTTATTTAAACGTACCCACTCATTTTCAAATTGACGGTATTATGGTTTGCTTCTCTTGAAATCCAAACCAGAAGTTTGCAAATACTTTTCCCAGTAAATAAGGGTCTTGAATTTCGAAAAGAAAATGTAATTCCTGATAGTACAATATTACACAGTAACCGTAGCTGGCAAAGCAAAATGAACAAAACGCTTTAGCAGCCGGTACACTTTGAAAGAATAAAACAATCGAATTCTAATTCGCATTAAAAACTGTGAACACAAAAAGTAGAGAACGCGATAAAAAGCAAACAAGAGCATACGCGCAGAGCGTTACTCGGGCGTCCCGCCTGCCTCGCGCCACGCGCTTATTCTGGACACTTTTACATTTTCAGTCTAAACTTATACTTAAGCTAAATTTTGCAGCATCATTATTATATTAGTTTGACAGTAAAATGTTGACAAAATTCCACTATTTAACCTAAGAACCTCTTTCTTGATTGTTTACAGAATTTGATAAATTAATTTTGAATTAATTGATTTCTTATCACTGCCATCAGTGAAAATTGTTATCAATTCTCTCATTAGATAACGTTTAAACTCATCTAATTTGGCTGAAGTATTGGTATTGCCGTGGGGTGTCGGCAGTAGAATGTTACCCCTCCCCTCATGCCCGTGGATGCAGTAAGAGCCTGCTAAGGGATACCTCCGGAAGATGGGCAGCAGTTTCTTTCTGTGTATCAACATCCCGTACTGCGCTCGCCAACCCGCCTGCCAAGTGTGGTGAGTATGGCAACTACCCCTCATGGAGATCCATGAGGGAGGCCTGTTCAGTAGTGGACTTTTTACGGCTGGAATGATGATTGGTTATACAAACACGTTATGATGTGACGTGATGGGTGAGGTGACACATCGCCATATGCAGTGTGGCCCACGTGCGCTGCTGTGGACAGATACCATAACGCCGTTTGTGTTTCTTCTGGGTACATCGTTAACTACTATTAAATAGTTTATATTGTTTTAACTCGTGATATCCTACATCAGAGAGACAGGAATAAAGTTCAGATGCTATTTCTGCAGTAAAAGATTGGAAAATACCTATAAACGGAGGTAGTGGTGTGGTTGGATTAGTATGCTACAAATGTGCTTTATAAGGCAAATTCTGCGATGTTTCTTCAGCCATTTCTGCGTATAGTGGCGACATCAGGCAAAGTACCCCGAAACTCTTGTAGATGTAATTTATTTTATAGAATGTTACACTTACCTCTTTACTGTTCCTCGTAATACGTTAATTGAAACGTCAAAAGCAACCCTGCAGATTCTCTAGACAATAAATCATTGTTGACGTTCCAACATACGCGAGCGCCTTTAAGCACGGAACAGATGAGTAAACATACTGATTGAATTTAACTGAACAATTCAAATCGTAAATTAGCTTTACACACTTGATTAACGCCGCGCCCTGGGGTGCCGGCAGTAATTGCTGTTCCTCTTGCCAGTGCGAATCTTAAACTACAGATCACGAAAGTTTACAAAGTACAGTAGGAATCTGCCAAGGATTACCGTCAGAAGATAGGCAGTAGCGTTTTTCCGTGTATGTTTACATCCCGTATTGCGTTCGCCAACCCGCCTGCGAAGCGTGGTGACTATGGCAACAACCCCCTCATGACCAGAACTTGGAAAAATTAGTTGATTCAGGCGGACGAGCAACACCCTCCTTGAGACGTTTTTTTTTTCTTCTACCTGAAAGTAAAATTAATTGATTAGTCTAGAAGAAGATCAACGAGGGAGGCCTTTGTCCAGCAGTGGACGTCCTACGGCTGATATGATGATGATGATGAGTCTAGAAGAAATCGGGAAGGCGAAACACGTGTCGAATTCTTTTTGGGTGTTTTTCAAGCGCTTATTAGGTATAGGTTAGCGGATTTGTTACTATCTATTTGTTGTTCATTTAGACAGTACTTATTTATAAGGGGGGATTAATGGACGTCCTATGGCTGAGACGATGATGATGATGGTTTGATTAATGATAGTCGAAATCCTGCCTAATTCTCTTAAGAGCATGATCAAAGAGCGCCAATAAATCTTGCAGTCATTCCAAAAATGGTAATAACGTTCAGAATAAGCTTTCAGAATAAGGTCCGGGCCGGTTTTGTCCGGTCGACATTTATTGTTTTAATGGCGCTCCCCACTCATATTTCTCTCTCTTTGTTAGTTTTTACTTATTACCACGTCGCCGTTGCAGTGGCCGTATGAATAAATTCCGGGGAATGTAGCGTCGGTGTTAGCGCCGCGATCATTTCGGATTAAATTTTCATTTCACTTTTGGCTGTGGATCTGCGGTCGTATCAGAATACGTAAGTGAGTTATTGCAGGTTGGAATCTGTAGCCTTTGGCATTTTTAATAGATGGTCTTTTTACGAAACTGGATCGAGTCTTGTCACAGCCGCGAAATAAAAATGACACGCATCAACCAACCATGTTCATTAATTTGCAATTATAGAAGTGCCACTGTTAGTCTCAGAAATACTTACAAAGTGCACAAGTCTCCAGCTTCCTTTAATTAAAGAGTTTCACCCTTGTCGATCCAACTGCAGCAAACCTTTCCATTTATTTATTCTTCAGGGCATCCTTGACCACAACTGTCTCCTACACCTGTTTTATAAAACAAATCCTTGGTCTTCTTTCTCTCGAACCAAATACCAAGGAAATGATCATATTTAGGTATAAGTTATGGATTATACGAGCGGTTTAGGTATTCTAGTTCCCGTTCTGCTCTTTCACCGGTGCAAGGAGATGCAATATTCATAATACGGGCCGGGGTATTCATTTATGTTTATCTTCCTGGTTTCATGTGGATGTTGTTTCTGTGTTTTGGTCGGCGTTCGACTTTAAGTTAGCAATATGATCGGATTTTCGATGCTAGAATATGGTTCTTTTTATTCTAGGATATACTCGCAATGGTGCACTTTTGCATGTTTATTTTACTTGATATAACTTTTGGAGCTATCGTGGTTATGAAGATTATAATATATAGCATCACCGAACTACTCGCCACATAACCAAATTTCATCCGCACCACTTGGATAGCTGGTTCTCCACTACCGCTCGTTTCGCGCGCTCTTTTTTGCCGTGAAACGAACTCCCATCTGCGGTATTCCCTCGGAGCTTCGAAATGGGGTCCTTCAAAAGGCGGGTATTTTCCTTCCTCAAAAGCCGGCAGCGCATCAGCCTCGCCTCTAGTAATGTAGATGTCCATGGGCGACGGTGACCACTTTCCATCAGGTGGTCTGTTTGCTCGTCTTCCAGCTTATAATAGAAAAAAAAATAACAGAATTGGAGTGTCTTAGAAGTAGTCTTCCAGTAGTTAAAAAAAACTCCATTTCTTACAGAACTAATCAATTTTTTTCATAGCTAATGGCCATGATAACGTTTATGTGAGGTGGTGTGTTTTATGTAATAAAAGTAGTCCAGGTACACACTATTTTTTACTGTTTAAAGACCTTCGTTTGACTACAATCTCACCTTATGGTAAGCGACGATATGGCCGATGATGAATCACATAGAGCAAAGGGGTAATGGATAAAATTAAACAATGACTACCTCCGTAATATAAGTAATGCTGAAAACTTCACACAGCACCATCTGGCCCAAAATTAAGCAGAGCTTGTGTTATGGTAACAGGTGATTGATAGAAAACTTACCTAAAATACATTTTTATGTAAATACTCATACTTTTTTTTTAAACTTTCGCGATCACGACAAACACACGAAACAAACGATTAACACATATTTAACCGTTTTTTAGGCAATAATAAAGGTAAATAACGCGATAAATACCCGGTTAAATATGTGTCAAAGAAAACCCATACTCGTTTTTTCACCGTAGGAACAGAAACGACACTTGGCTTTGTCAGAGAATCTAAAATTAAATTACACAAATTAAGTTACACCACTTATAACTCGAGAACAACTGAACCGATTTCAATGATCTGTTTTTGATTTAACTGAGCCCTGGTTAACATTATAAAAAAAATTATATTAACTTAAATTCATTTTCCCATACAATTTTGTCTTGTCTTGTATTTTATGGCTATACCATAGAACCAATAATAAATTCGAACAACATTTACTTCAGTACGGAAGATAATATACCGAATTTTTATAGTCGCATGGACGGTGCATCGACATTTCCACAATCGCCAGCAGCAGTAACTTGTCTTCGCACAAGTGCAGCCGACAAGATGGAGAGCCCTCGAATCGTCTCTACTCAGACAGATGTCTGTTCCCAGCCCGCAACTCAGTTACTCCGACTCCGGTTCACTTTACGAATAGATAAATTTGTTTGAGGTTTCCAGTAAGTCCACATGGGAAGGTACGGCAACTTAGTTTAAATATTTGAGACTAGCCGTTCTTTGGCTTCGCCTGGGTATATTGATATTGATCCTGGGTCATATTGCTCCTTCTAGGGCGAAATCCTGATTTATATTAATGAATTCGTATATTCTAGACCTGACTTGCTTTTAGCATTGACTAACTTTGGAGAATAGAATTTCGTTATAACTATATTGGATTATCAGGTATTTATTACCGTGTGGTAATCCAACTACTGCCCCACGGCAGTAGAATGTTGCCGTGGGGTGCCGGCAGTAGAATGTTACCCCTCCTCTCATGCCCGTGGATACATTAAAGGATACCTCCGGAAGATGGGCAGCAGTGTCTTTTTGCGTATCAACAGCCCGCCTGCCGAGCATTGTGAGAATGGCTACCCTTCATAGAGATCCATCAGGAAGGCCTGTGTTCATCAGTGGACGTTTTACAGCTGAAAAGAAGATAAGATCGCGTAATTACCTTTATTTTCAAGCGACAAAAA
The DNA here is from genome assembly GCA_963082625.1 of Pasiphila rectangulata. Lineage (NCBI taxonomy): Eukaryota > Metazoa > Arthropoda > Insecta > Lepidoptera > Geometridae > Pasiphila > Pasiphila rectangulata. The sequence goes on along the minus strand of OY720238.1, from coordinate 23,005,365 downwards.
GCGGAGGAGTTTCTTGAGTCGACGCGTATATTTTTATTTCCGACATCTCGACCGGTTGCACCTGGTTGTGGTTGCGAGAAGACTCAAGAGTCTTGCGATAAATACCTGATAATCCAATATAGTAATAGTGTACTGTGATCGCGAATGTTTAAGAAATACTTAAAGAATATTTCTTAAACTTATAGGCCTATTACGGTAGTACGTTTCATAGGCTTTTGTGTCTATTTCAGACGATTCAGGTGTACCTGTGGCTTGGGTGTTGCATTTTTTTTATTATAAATTAACATAATACACAAACCAGCACCTATACCATCCTCTCAGCTTAGTCGGGTATAGGACAATATGTCTGAAGCTGACTTAGCCACAGGTTTCGTCAGCAGATAGTGAGCAACACGGTTTGTTTGGTATGCGCCTTCGCTGCCCGCGTGTCTTGGTGTACCTGTCTTCTCATTGTTTTCTTACCTTTTCCAATATAAATGTTTTTACGATGCTATCGTTACATTCCAAATTATTAATTTTCCAAGTTCTGATATTCCACATTATTATTTTTCTATTTTAGACTTGGTCATTTATGACTCATAGATAGATAGATAGAAAACACTTTATTTCATACCTTAAAAAAATCATAATACAAGAGAAACAATTGGCGGCCTTATCTATTTATTTATTTATTTAAAGGACGTCCAACAGAATGAAAACATGACAATTTAATTTATATAGACAAATAAGACTTAAGACTAGATTTAAAATGGTATCAGAAAATAAATTAAACCTATGCTTATCGCATAATAAAAAACATCTTATGAAACACAATTTGGTTACCACCCTCAGCACACGACGAGAGGACACGGCACTGATTTTCAGTGGCGCCATAATTGCCCTACAGGGTGCAACACCGACTACCGCAAGACATTGATGCTAATTAAACTGAAGTGTTATTTTAATACTACTACTAATGTAACTCCATCTCTTTGACCTCATTCGTCGACCTTAACCAACTTGGATGGGCAACGTTTGGGAATCTATGCATTTTTTCGTCCAAAATTCCTGGGTGCCTTAAGACGAAAGTCCACAATAAGTGTGTGGGTTGCCTGTGATGTCATATTGAAGAGAGACGTGGTCATTCACTATGGGCGTCATGAATAAGCACAGAGTCGCTCAACGAGCTTCACTACTTATTTTTAGTCCTTATTTACTAATACCATCATTAGAATCGAGTTTTTAAATGAAACCACATCTGAACATGAACATGCCCTACCTTATAAAAATGAAACCGTCACGGGACGCCTGGCAGATGTAATACATTTTCACCACAGTCACCATAGTCGCCACGGTCACCGCAGTTGCTACAGTAGCCTCAGTTGCCATAGTCTCCACAGTCAACACAATCACCACGAAGGGCACGATGGACAAAAGGCCGCCCCCCCCTGGTACTAACTCGCACATCTCCAAGCGTCACGCGTCACCTCTCGTCCTATCGGTTTAACCCCTCCCCCCCCCCAAAGAATATATGTTTTACATCAATAATCATTAAATCGCATAACAAACATACAGTCGAATTGAGATCCTATTTTCGAAGTCGGTTAGAAACAGTTAAAATCGTATGAGCCATGTGATTTTCAAACATGCCGCGCCATCGCGTTAATCTTTCATGAATAAAATCGCAGCTCAACGCTATTTGTATGCATAATCGTATGTAATCGAATGGAACAACAATGTATCTCACTAATGTTTTAAATACGAAAGCTTTGTTACCTCTTCACGCAAAAACTAGCGTACCTACGTATCGAGCTGAAATTTTGCCGACGTTGATAGACGTTGACTAGGATTAACACATAGGCTACTTTTTATCCGGGTACAACGCAGGCAAAGCGGCGGGCACAAGCTAGTTGCTTAAAAATCATTATCTGTGTGTCTATAGGATAGTCCGGTAACGTTGTCATGGCCATCTGCGGTCAACAACATATATTGTCATTTCGAAAAAAAAAAAAAAACTACCATGAGTTGTCACTGTTAGATCTTGTCTTGTCTTTTTATTTTATGGCTTATTGTGTTTGTTTTTACACAATTCCGCCAGTGTCAAGTTAATTTATAAATTTATTAAGGCTTTATTATTAATTTATTATTTATTTAAATTTATTTTTATTCACTGTTAGATCGCCTGCCGACTACTACAGTTGTATTGGTACGTTACTATGAAATCTGTCAGGTTTGTAACTCATGGTACCAAATTCAAATGAAGCCCAAACTACAGTCGCTGTAGTATAGTTTACTGTGTAGTTATAGTTTAGTACCAAATTGTGTGCTAGAGGCGCTGTACAAATTTTCATGCATTTTTTAACTGCCCTTCTAGCGAGTACCTGTAGATTGTGAAAACTCATGGTAGACCTTACTGTTTTAGACTTTGCATGATCATCATTTTGCAAATCATTTTGTTTCCAATCGGTTGTTTTGTTTATCAACCATTAGGCAAATCTAGCGATTAGTTCATACATAATATAAGTAATAAGAGTAAGACTTTTCACATTTTTATTATAGGTGCTCCGCAGTTTCTTTCGCGTAGTTCCCGTTCCCGCGGGAATACGGGAATAAAATATAACCTATGTTACTCAGGGATAATGTAGCATTCTAATGGTGAAAGAATTTTGAAAATCGGTCCAGTTGTTTTTGAGTTTATTCGTTACCAACATACCAAATACAACATACAAACCTTTCCCCTTTTTAATACGTGTTTATTAATATAAAAGATATACTCGTAGATATATATTTATAAAACTCGTAGATATAGATATTAGCCGGGGTGCCGGCAGTAGAATGTCACCCCTCCTCTCCTGCCCTTGGATGCTGTAAGAATCTGCTAAGCGATATCTCCGGAAGATGGGCAGCAGCGTCTTTCCGTGTAAGAACATCCCGAACTGCGCTCACCAACCCGCCTGCCAAGCGTGGTGAGTATGGCAACAACCCCTCATGCACTTGGATCTCTAAGTCAATGAGGGAGGCCTATGTCCAGCAGTGGATATCTTACGGCTGTAATGATGATGATGATAGATTTATACAGCGTCAGCAACTGGTATCGAAGCTGTCCAGGACGCTACAAAAAAATCGTTATTTTTAATACCTAGCTGGAACAATCAAATAATCAAATCAGCGTTATAGGTACTTAAGAACTCAGCAAATGTTTATTTAGGCACATATCCGTTACGCTCATGCCGCGGAATAATTGGGGTAATTATTACTCCTACATGTACTTGGGCCTTGGGGTGGCGGCAGTAGAATGATGCCCTTCCTCTCTTGCCCGTGGATGCAGTACGAATCTGCCCAGGCATACCTTCGGTAGATGGGTAGCAGCGTATTTCCGTGTATAAACATCCCGTTCTGCGCTCGCCATCCCGCCTGCCGAGGTGAAGATGTACATGAAAAACTCGTGCATTATCGGTGAAGGAAAACATCGTGAGGAAAACCGCGGCTTCGCTTGAGACGTATTTAGGTAATCTCAATCAGATAATAATTTAGGCGTATTTAGGTAATTTAATTAAATTAAATTTATTTAGCTGTGGGGTGCCGGCAGTAGAATGTTACCCCTCCTCTCATGCCCGTGGATGCAGTAAGAGCCTGCTAAGGGATACCTCCGGAAGATGGGCAGCAGCGTCTCTCCGTGCATCAACATTCCGTACTGCGCTCGCCAACCCGCTTGCCAAGTGTGGTGAGTATGGCAACTACCCCTCATGGAGATCCACGAGGGAGGCCTGTGTTCAGTAGTGGACTTTTTACGGCTGAACTGATGATTTAGGTAATTAGATAAAAAATCATGGTGAAGATAAAATAACTGTGAAACGTATAGTGACAAAGTTTTGGTCAACCAACTGGAACAGTTAAAATACCAACCTATGAACTCGTGTTTCAAAATATACTAGATAAATGTTTTGAATTTTTATGTGGATTAATAGTACTGAATTTGTTTAAACTATTCAAAAATATTCAATTATATTGAACAGCTTCTTTTTGTTTTATGAAGGTTTTTTTAGTTAAAAAACTTCCCGTTTGAGTGCGCCATATGTTTTTGTGGTTAAATGAATTCAAAAAATATAAATAATAATATAAATAAATAACATAATATAGTAAGCTAGGCTTCGAAGCTAGGCAGAACAGCGCCGACGGCGCGTTGGCGCGAGCTCCTCGGCTCCTCGAGCCGCTCGCGCCACTTCCCAAGCGCACGTCGACGCTCCTGTTGCCGCACTTCAGCTGGCGCAGCCCCGCCCTCGCCCTCCTGCCGGAGACGAACGTACACTCGTGCGTCCATCTCCGCCAGGAGGTCGAGCGGCGGGAGCCGCGCCAATAATGTCGCCGCCTCATGCGAAATCGTGCGGTAACCGCGAAACCCTATCACTAGCCTACTACTACCCTACAACTACCCTACTACTACCTGATTTTATTTACGCAACGAAAAGTAGCCTATATCCGTCTCCATGGTCTAATCTACTTTCCATTTAAATCCTAATCTACTCCTATACTAAAATTCATCCATACATTCTTACTTTCACTTCTATATATTAGTTAGTAGGATCAACATTTCCATCATACATTACATTATGTGTAACTCAAGCGGTTTTAGCAGCGCACGCCAGAATAGCTCGCAGATGGTAGATTTTTTCCTACTTTCTTGGCACTTATCGTCATATTTTGCCGGGGGTTGTCTTCTCACGCGGACGAAGTCCGCGTGGGGAAGCAGTTTCGGGCGTGAGCCCCTGACTGCGGTATTTTGTCCGCCCTTGGCTAATGCCAAGGGGTCCTCAGGTCGGCTCGTAATGAGCCTGTTGCTTGAAGCCCGCGTTTCATTCGCGGGCATGGTGAAGGCTGGAGGTCCTCTTCAGTCCTCCTTAGCGCAGCTGCAGCTGCACGAGCGTCCCTATTCCGCTGAGGATCAGCGGGATCGGGCTCGTCCCCTGCCTGATCGCCATAAGGACGTCGCGCAGGATCTGCAGTGCTGCATCCAACACCTCCAGTTGGGCCTGGTCGTGCTGGAGGGTCTTCGTTGTGGTAGTGGCTGCGGGGTGTGCGGGGCGCGGTAGGTCCGGTGTGGGTTTCGGGGTCGTCGTGTTGATGTTGGTGATGATGGCGGGAGTTGGCTGCTCCACTGCTGGTGTCGCGTTGCGGGGTGTTGGTGCGGTGCGGGGGGCGTCTGTCTCTGATTCAGAAGGTATGGTTGCCAGCCTTACCTTCTGCTTCCGGCGTCTGGGGAGGCGGTTGGACCGCGCTGTGGGGCCGTTTGCTGGGGCCATGAGGGAGCCACCATGCTCCGTCTGTGAAGTTACAGCCACAGTGTTAAGCTGTGGCTGTTGCGGTCTGGCTGGCGGCTTGTTAAGGCCGTCCCGGGTCGTGGTGTAGGCGGTCGTACCCGCCTTCCTGTTGCGGGCCTCCCGCTTGAATGTTGGGCAGCTTGTCTTGTTGGCAGTGTGGGGGCCGTGGCAGTTGACGCACGTCGGTGCTTCCTCCTTGCTCCTAGGGCAGTCGCCTGCGTGGTGCGATCCTCCGCACCGGACGCAGGCGAGAGGGCGATGGCAGTGGTGTGATGAGTGCCGGAATCCCTGGCATCGATGGCACTGGGCGGGGCCTTTCTTGCCCCTCCAGCTCTCGATCCGGACACCCGGCATGAGGAGCACCTCCGTGACGTCATAGATGGCTGGCAGAAGGTTGGGGGACGGCTTGAACACGCCGAGGAATATGCAGCCTGGGCGGCCCTTGCTTGCCCGGATGGGCTTGATGAGCTCCGCCTCGAAGCCCTTGGAGAGGAAGTCCTGCGCTATCTCTGCTGGTGGGGTGTCGGCTGGGATGCCGCGGATGGCGAGCTTGATTTGGCGCTCCTCAGGCGGAGAGTACGAGAACCAGCTGAGTGGTTCCTCCGTCTCCGTGAGGTAGCGCTGGATGGTGCGGTACTCCACAGCCGACTCCGGTGTGAATCGCACGCCCTTGCCGTAGGGCCGGGCGTTTGGAGTGTGGCCTAGAAGGCCTTTGATGGCCTTGAAATGCCGTGGCCAATTCGGCATCTGCTCCACGACAAGGGGTGGATAGCGGGACTTCTTTGGGGCTGGCTCGACCGAAGTACTCGGGCAAGCGGGTTCCGGGGCGCGGGGGGATCCCGGGCGCGCTGCTGCTGCTGGGCGGGCTGGCGTGTCCAGTGGGGCTGGCGGTGTACGGCGTACGGGCGGCGAGGCCGCCAGCGACGCGTACGACGTTGAAGACTTCGTGGTGGTGGTGGTGGATGCTGGTGTTGTGGGCGCCGCTTCTTCCACGACGACGGCGCTCTCGGTTGCCCGCTTCTTCCTCTCCTCGGGCGTGGAGGAATCGTCGCGTTTGCGACGATGGCCTGATGGCGGTGGCGACGGCGGGTGTTCAGTTTCCTGGGGGGGTGGCGGGGGGAGGGGCTCGGGCGCGGGCACGGGTGTGCCGCGCAGTTGCTTCTCCTTCTCCTGCAGGAAGCCTCTCAGGAGCTCGGCGACTTCCTCGCTCATCATTCCCTGTTCCATGAGCTGCGCAAAGACGGCGAGATTGACGTTATGCGCAGACAATGGAGACAGCGAACGTGGGGGCGGGGGTTGCGGGGATGCGGCGGGGGGGGGCATCGCCTCGGAAGGCGTCTGCGCCCGCGGGGTGGTCCTCCTGGACCTTGGGATGGACAGCGTCCGTTCGCCGTCCGAGCTGGTGGAGTCGATGCGGGACGATCTACCTTCACGGGAGATCAACCCCGACCGACTGTTGCGGTCAGACGCTGTGTGTCTCCGCTGGGCCTTCGGTGCTTCGGCGTGGTGCCGGGGGTCGTATGCCGACGCGCGATCTATTGGTGGACGGTCCGGGGGATCCCGTCGTCCACCAACGTCCTCCTGCTGCATGGCTGTCTGCTCGCCTCTCCGACACTTCCGCGACGAAATTCGCGAATGCGATCGGCCAAGGGGCCGAACTCGACAGGCGTATTCGAAAATACGCTGCCGAGATCGAGGGGGGGGTATAGAAAAGATCCGTGCGCGCGCGTGTGTGCTCAACGAAATACGATAGCCACTCCGTCATATTTTGGACAATTCTCACAATATCTTTATAAATTGTATCCTTTATGTTATTCTGATGTTAGAGCTATATTATTGCAAAGTTTTATTAAAATCCATTCAGTAGTTTTTACATGAAAGAGTAACAAACATCCATCCATCCATACATACTTACAAACTTTCGCGTTTATGATATTAGTAGGATGCCCTGCATTGCTGTGTTCCGGTTTACAGGGTAAGGAGAAATTACGGGCACATGGGACCTTACAACTTTATGTCTCCGGATGACGAATGAATGGCAATCTTTACGTAATGGCCATAAGAGTTAGTTTGGCTTGGTTACGATTTCGATTTATCGCAATTTGCATTCAAGAGTAGGCCTGCTAGAACTTTGTACCTGAAATACATAAGTACTTAGTGAATTCACAGAAACTTTGGCTTTTGTAACAAGTTGACAATTTTCACAGCCCTACGCCCTCGGCTAGGATGGCCCTTTATCAAGCCAGTATTCGCAAACCTACGCAAAATTAAACGGTTTGTAAGTAAGGCCTCTATATCTACTATACATATATGATTTATCATCATTTCAGCCATAAAACGTCCACTGATGAACACAGGCCTCCCTCATGGATCTCCATGAGGGGTAGTTGCCATTCTCACCACGCCTGGCAGGCGGGTTGGTGAGCGCAGTATGGGATGTTGATACACGGATAGACGCTGCTGCCCATCTTCCGGAGGTGTCCCTTAGCAGGCTCTTACTGCATCCACGGGTAGGAGAGGAGGGCTAACATTCTACTGCCGGCACCCCACGGCACGGCATATATGATTTATAATATAGTAATATAATCTTTATTTTAGCCAACAGAGAAAGCATGCAGAAGGGTAACTAATCTAAGGACCATATAAATACCTTAGAGACTTATCGTAAAACTAGCCGCACCCCGCAGTTTCACCCGCGTAGTTCCCTATCCCGTGGGAATTTCGAAAAATCCCTTCTTCGTGCACCTCTAGGATACTCAAAGTATATGTTTGACGACCTCTGTGGCGCAGCGGGCGAAGGTCCGCCTGCGACGCAAGAGGTTGCGGGTTCGATTCCCGCCTCGGAACAAATGTCTGTATGATCTGCAGATATTTGTTCAGGGTGTTCTGGGTGTTTTTCTATATATAATAAAAAATATCTATCTATGTAGTACAATGCATTAAGTATGTCAGTCATCTAGTACCCATAACACAAGCTCTGCTTAGCTTGGGGCTAGATGATGATGTGTGAATTGTCCAGCATTATTTATTTATGTGTGTCAAATTTCAAGTTTCTAGGTCCAGTGGTTTAGGCTGTGCGTTGTCTGTCAGTCACTCAGTCAGTAACGGAAGAGTGTTATATATATTGACTAGTTAGTGTCCGCTTCGCATGCGTTGTACCCTGATAAAAAGAAGCCATGTCAACACCTACACGTGTGCAAAATTCAGCAATCGGAAAGCTAGTTTTTGCGTGAAGAGGTAAAAAACATCCATACATCTATACAAACAAACTTTCGGCTTTATAAAATTAGTGAGATATAAACTAAAGCCGTCCCGGCGAACAATCTACCGGGGATAACTTTAGAATATGGGCAGCAGCGTCTTTCCGTGTATCAACATCCTGCACTGCGCTCGCCAACCCACCTGCCAGGCAATGGACGTCCTACGTCTGGAAGACATGAATCAAGAAAATAATGAAAATCATTTATTGTAATTATTGTTACTGACTGAGTGACTTAGCCGTGGGGTGCCGGCAGTAGAATGTTACCCCTCCTCTCATGCCCGTGGATGCAGTAAGAGCCTGCTAAGGGATACCTCCGGAAGATGGGCAGCAGCGTCTTTCCGTGTATCAACATCCCGTACTGCGCTCGCAAACCCGCCTGCCAAGCGTGGTGAGTATGGCGACTACCCCTCATGGAGATCCATGAGAGAGGCCTGTTCAGTAGTGGACTTTTTACGGCTGCAATGATGATGATGATGATGATTTATTGTAACAAAGACACGGTAATAATACAGAATAATAAATGAAAACGACGATATCTACAAAAGTTGATAACTGTGCCGCAGAGATCAACGAAAAATTTTTGGTAACAGGTAACATTAGGCAATTTTTTATTTATTTATTTACTTTATAATTTGTGCACAAAAACAATGTACGGAGGAGGACTTAATGCTAATAGCATTTCATACCAGTCAACCTGGGCGTGCAAGAAAAAATGAGAAGGCACTAACAACAGAAGTAAGGAAAACTTCTACATAAATATTAATTAACATAAAAATATATATCTATATATATATACATATATATATTCAAAATATATAAATAATACATAATAGCTTATGGTCCTAAGAAGGGAAATGAAATAAAAATAGAATATTAAGAACTGGGATGAACCTTATCTACGAAATATTTGCGAGCTGCCTGCTTGAAACTGTGCTTTGTTTCACATTTCCTAATATTCAGCGGTAGAGAGTTCCAGAGGCGGACGGCCACGACTGCGAATGAATTGTCAACAAAAGAGTTTTAGTTCGTAATCGTTATTTATCTTAGAATCTGTGAAAGTTACCACCTTCATATTTAGGGAAACGATACTTTAGGATGTACTCTTGGATTACGTGTTTTAAAAACGCGATTGGTGAATATTTTCTCTCGATAATATATTTTTTTCAAAAATACATGTTCTGCACACATTTTGCTATTTATCTCAGGAACAACTTTGTTTGTAATGTTTTTGTTTTGTCAAGAAACCTTGAAGTATTTCTTTAGTTTTGTCTTTTAATTTTTTGATTGGTTGTATAATTAACTTGTAATAAATAAGGTAAAAATAGTTTTGGCACGTAGGTCGTTAGAAAATACGGTGCGGGTCTATCGCTCTGTACTGCTCACTCGCGAGAAAACCATATCTTGTTATTCAACTCGACGCTCCGTTGTCAGTTGGCTACGGCATTGCGAGAGAGACGGACCTGTGGTTGACTTCGATACATTTTCTATTATACAAGGTTTCGTATAATTTAGTTTAATTATTTTTTTATATTTTAGTTAGATTAATTCTTTAGTGTCCTTACACCATACACAAAAACTGGCATATGGGTTATCATTACCGTATAATCAGCTATTGAAGTTAAAACTTTCGTGGTCTATTCTTGAATGAAAATCACTAAATCATGAAAAGTCGTAGAACAAACAGTTGTTCACACTACAAAAACGAGGTAGTTCCAAAATCATCGTAAAAATGTTATTTTATTGAACACGTAGGGTTCCTGGCGGTTGTTTGGTGTAGCTGGCTCGCAGGTTCTGGGTGTAGAAGCTTTGAGTGTACGCTTTACGCCACTGAATACGCGCAATAATAGCTTGCTGAGCTGTTATTACTGCATATGCTGAGTGGTGACCAATTTGTACCAATGTTCATTTTAGGTACTAATAATTTAATTTTAAGTAATACTGTTATTTTCACTTTGGTACAAGTATGTCGATGGTGATAACAAAGAGCAAGAAAGGCGCCAATCGTATAAGCCATCAGCCGCAAGCGCCGAGGCGCCGCAACGGAAATTAATTAATTTCATAAAACAAAGTTCCTTTACGCTAGTTCGGCTGCAGTCTCGCAGAAAACTGGTTGGAGGTCGGTAACCATTCTTAACGTCGGTCGTACACGTATACACTGAAATGAGGCTGCAGATTAGAAGAAACAATATCAAAATAAAATATAAAAACTTTTTAAAAACAAGCTTTATTACATTTTAAAAGAACTAAAAAGTTAAAATATCCATCATCAGACCCTAGATACCATCTAGCACCAAAGTACTCGCCAAGACGGTCAAACGAGTCCAAACTCGATGGATTTGTGTCGTATAAAAAAATAGATAAATAAATAAATAAATCAATAAATAAATATACGGGCAAGAGAGGAGCGGCAACATCCTATTGGCGGAAGTACTGATGTTGAAACACTGAGGTGTCCCTTTACGGCATCCACGGCATTTACGGCACCCACGGGCAAGAGGGGCTAGATTCTTATGCCGGCACCTCACAGCGATATTGTTGTTGATAGTTTTTAGGTTTCAGTGTGAATGCGCCCATAGCTAGCGATCAAACCCCAATCGCCGCTCGCCGCTTTAAAAATGTAAATGAACGCGCGGGTCGGCCAGCCCCATAGACACAAAGAACAAAAAACATCAACGCCCGGAGAAAAGTTATGAAATAATGTATAAGCGCTTAATTTATTCTTTTTCAACGTCCGCTATCTCTAATGACTGAGTTTTTCAATGTCTCTTGTTTATTTATCGGAGTTGAAGTGTTTTAATAAGCAATCCGTAGCTTCGTTACGAGTTAGCGCGAGATCCAACCGAGTGAGTTAATAAAATCTTTTTAATTCTAACAGCGTTTATAAGCATTATTATAAGAGATGGCTCATAGCGATAATGTCTCTCTTTGTACTCCTGTGTTGTTTTTAATCTTCTTTCATCATCTCCACCATAGGCGTCCCTCATGGATGTCCAAAAAACAATCATGAGGTGTTGTTGCCATACTCACCACGCTTGGCAGGCGGGAAGTGCGGGTGTTGATGAGATGATGAGCGGAGATGCCAACTTCATCTACGAGCTAGAAAGGAGAGGCAATTTTCTACTGTCCGCATCTCACGGCACTTCGGTTCATACTTCTTTATAGCCTGTATTCATTAAATGTGGTGAACATAATAGTTTTCTATCCATCTATCTTAAAGTTGGAAACAATCATGCAGTTTTGAGTCGCAATTTGTCAGTTTTAGTCGTTGTCGCACGGACAAATAGCGCGGTCACGTCGGCCACGCCGGCTGCTAGCGGTTAACTAATAAATATGCTAACTTTTCGCAATTTCCGCATCACTAGAATTCCTGAGGCAATAGCGATGTATTGTCAGCTTCAGACGTATGTAATGATATGAAACTATATGAAATGATATATAATTTATTGCGTGGTAGTAATTGACTTGCTCTTGTTATCTGGAGGAGGGCGCTGGTATTTGCGACACAGTAATTTACTTTTGCGAGTACCATCGTTTTTTATATTATTTGTCAAATTGTTATTGTTCCAAATAAAGATTTTTGATTTTTTTTGATTGATCTGTTTGCATTACTTAGTGATTTGTGTTAGTTCTGCTCTGCCACAGCACATGCTGAGTAGTGGCCTTTTTGTCACGGTATTATTCTATCTAAACTTAATTAGTTTTAAAAATATAATATAGTGTTATTTCTGTGACAAAATAAACCATTTTTTATCTTTTATCTTTTTAGTTCATTACTATAGTTTAAATAAGTTTGACGCATGGTGTCTCCATCCACTTAACTAATAACTATGCTAACTTGTCGTGGGGTACCAGCAGTAGAATATTGCCTCTCCTCTCTTGCGTGGATGCGGTAAGAATCTGTCAAGAGATACTTCTGGAAGATAGGCAGCAGCGTCTTTCCGTGCATCAACATCCCGTTCTGCGCTCAAAAACCCGCATGCCAAGCGTCACTCTCATGATCAGTACTTGGAGATCTATGAGGGAGGCCCAGCTCCAACAGTGGAAGTCCTAAGTCTTTTTATTTTATTTTATTTCTCTGAGGCTGAGATGATAGCCTTTTTCTCAGGCTTTTCTCAGGCTGAGATGATAGCCTTTTTCTCAGGCTTTTCTCAGGCTGAGATGATAGCCTTTTTGTAGATGATTTATACAGCGTCAGCGACTGGTATTCATGCTGTATGGGACGCAGCAGGGCCTGGGACTTTGTTAGATGGATAAGGCTTGCCCAGCTATGGTGATGATGATGATTAATAAAAGTGTAATAATAAAAGTGTGTGTGGCTGTGTGTATTTTAGAATAGAACTCCTACACATGCATTAGTTAAACCTTAGTGGTTTTAGATGCTGTATAATTAAATTGTAACTTCTTGTAACTATAAATAAATTTAAATAAATTTAAAAAAAGTATAACTCCGCGGGCCAACTTTACTGCCACACACGTATCTAAGACCAAGTTTGGTCTGGGGAGCCACATCAGGGCTCATGTTAGATAAAAAATACAAAACAACTCAGAAATGGGTCGCCGTCATCGAAATCGATGAGATCTATATCATCATCATCATCATTTCAGCCGTAAAATGTCCACTACTGAACACAAGCCTCCCTCATGGATCTCCATGAGGGGTAGTTGTCATACTAACCACGCTTGGCAGGCGGGTTGACGAGCGCTGTGATACAAGAAGTTTATACACTGAAAGACGCTGCTGCCCATCTTCCGGTGGTATCCCTTAGCAGGCTTTTACTGTATTCACGGACATAAGAGGAGGGGTAACATTATATTGCCGGCACCCCACGGCTAAGAGGAGACTATTATATCCCACTAATATTATAAAGCCAAAAGTTTGTTTGTATAAATGCATGGATATTTGTTACCTCTTCACGCCATAACAAGCCTACGGATTGAGCTGAAACATTCCACATGTTGACCAGGATTAAACATAGGCTACTTTTTATCCGGTTACAACGCTTGCGAAGCAGCGGGCAGAAGCTAGTTTTAGAATCTTGCGGTCACATCGGCCACACGGTTTCCAACCGGTTAACTAATAAGTATGTTAACGTTCCTGCATCAGCAGACGGATCTCTGAAGTGGCAGGGATGTTCCACTCGCAAATTTGGGGCAGGTGCGCCTAATATGTATTTTAGGCTAATACCCACTGGTTTTACGAGTATGTACCTACTAGCATATTGCGACTAAACTTACAAGATATTTAATGGTTTATCGTTAACATACATTTGAAATTCCTGGTGATTCCGTATGCTGCCACATGTCGTATTAAACGTTATTAGTCGGATTATGGTACCGATACTCAAATAACTGCTTATATGTTAACTTTTGCTTTGACATCTTAAGGCGATGATATCCGAATACAGGTATTTAAACGCTTATTTGCCCCGCGCGCCACAGCACGTGCTACAGATACTCGTATCTTGCGCCATAGTAGAGGTATAATAGTAATTCAGCAGGGTAATGCTAAAAATTTCAAACAATTGTCACTTAAGAAATGTTTCGTTATCAAAAACATTATTTTAATGATTACTATGCTATTATCTATATGCCGTGGGGTGCCGGCAGTAGAATGTTACCCCTCCTTTCATTCCCGTGGATGCAGTAAGAATCTGCTAAGGGATACCTCCGGAAGATGGGCAGCAGCGTCTTTCCGTATATCAACATCCTGTACTGCGCTCGCCAACCCGCCTGCCAAGCGTGGTGAGTATGGCAACTACCCATCCATGAGGGAGGCCTGTGTTCAGTAGTGGACATTGTCTGGCTGAAATGATGATGGTATTATCTTATTTTCGATCATATTTTCGAATATTTTTCACATGCCTAGAGAATTACACAGTTTTAATCTACGTAGTTCCCTACCACACATAGTTCTGATGCTATACATACCACACACTTTACACACACACACACACACACACACACACTTTACACACAGTTCTTTGTGTCCCATTTAAATTCTTCACATCTATTCTACGCGGCTCATTAGACCCCATCCTTCCCATCTACCCCATATTGTGTTGTGTCTGTATATACATTATCATCATGTTAAAAACACTTACCGTGGATTGTCGGCAATAGAATGTGGGGAGCATTCTAATGCCGACTTCTGTTCTGATCGTTTATTTATATTAAATTTAACCCGGCGTCATGGGGGATGGGTCAAAATGACCCGGGACTTTTTTGTTAGGTTACAGATTGATAACTTATGCAAGTGACGTTGCCGCTCTTCTCAGTAGCTGGAGTCAATGAGTTACGCTAAGAATTGTTTAAAAAGTATCGTTATTAGAATTAAAAGTTTCGTATATTAGGACGGCGACCGTGCTTGGAGCTAAGTGCGTCCAAAGTTGAAAAAGGTATATTTGCCCTGAACATGTTGTACCTTTCTGTGGTGGTTGCATTTACAACGATGATTCTGATTAGTTTTAAGTTAGTATTTTTTAAAGATGTCTTCGTTAAGTTTATAAAAGTGCCATACAAAATCAAAGAATACTTATTAATGGTAAAAAGTTAGATTTCGCTAAGAAATGCCAATTTTGTTGATTTTTTACGTGTTGTTTTTGAAGAGGTGTAAAGATATATTAAAATACTCTGGTAACACAAATTCTAGTTTAATTTACTAAACCATAAAACAATAAATCTGTAATCCTAAAATAATTCATAATTTTGTTTTAAAATGTATAAATATCGTTAGTAAAAGTATTGGGTCATGATGACCCACCCCCACGTGCGTGTAGTTATTTTCCACCCCCATGACACCGGGTTAAGGTTAATTATTAACCATAAAGTTTAGTTAAAGCGTGTGGTTGGGTGCCTGGTCGAATAGGAGCCCTTCTCTCATGCCCATGGATCCAGTAAGAGCCTGTTAAGGGATAACTCTGAAAGATGGGCAGCAGCGTTTTTCCGTGTATAGCAAACCGTACTGCGCTCGCCAACCCGCCTGCCAAGCGTGATCAGTATGGCAACTATTCCTCATAGTCATCCATAAGGAACGCCTATGTTTAGAGTGGACGATTTTTGCTCTTAAGCACATGCAACAACAGATCATCGGGTTTTGGCAATTCCGGTGTCAAACTATGTTGCTTAGTTGAAAATAGCTGCTTAAGAGATGAAAATAGCTAAAAATTTGTATTTACTAAAAAAAATCGGAAAAGCGCTTGATGTCTACCCCGCACCAAGTGACGTGCTTGCACGGGACAAACGTCCCTAAAGTTTGTCCCCAAAGGGCATACAACGGATATAAATAATAAAAATATTTTTTTACAATTCTCTAAATAATAATAACAGTCGCCCTAGTCGCCACACTCACCTTAGTCGCCAACCACAGTCGCCACATACTACAGTCGCCCTAGTCACCAAAGTCGCATCTGTAGTCCCAGTCACCATAGTCACCACATGAACCACAGTCACCCTAGTCTGCACTGTCACCCTAGTCGCCACTGTCGTTTCAGTCAACACAGTCGCCCCAGTCACCATAGCCACCACAGTCAACCCAGTCATTACAGTCGCCTCAGTCACTTCAATTGCCATAGTAGACCCAGTCGCCACAGTCACCAAAGGCGCCACCGTTTCCCCAGTCTCCTCAGGTACCTGATGATCCTCTCAAGAGTTATCCTTAGATAAACTATCCTGTTAACTCTAAAGAACTACCACGTTAATGAAAAAGCCCCTTTAAAATTGTAAATTTCAACTGTTCAAGAGTAATCCTCGAACAAAAATTGCGGACATAATACATAGGTACTCGTACATACAAACATTCGAAACTCCAAATTGCCTGTAAAAACTTCATTCGCTTCGTTCACTTGTTCAAAAATGTTGTAGGTAATAAAATACAACGAAAAAAAATTGAGCTTCATAATTTGTTAGCATACTATCTCTTCGATCTACGGTGTCATTGTTTGGCGAATGTTTTGCGGAACGGAGGCCAATGGTGTAATTTTTATTTGATTTCATCGTGTAGTTTACTCATACCAGTTGTTTTAGATTTTATTAAGAGGTAACTTTGGTTTTATTTTTATCGATGAAAATATCCTCAATCCCGTTTTTGTTTCACCATTCTCTAGGTAATATCCTGAAATTTAATATGTATGAATTTCAGATATCTGTGTTTAATGGTTATTTAGAAATACTTGTTTTACAATGATACAATCTGGTAGTACCCGGCCGATGTAGCTGCCTGTTATTGGGAGAACACTAGCCTACGCTTTTTATATTTTTTTTACTTTTGTAATATTACTTCCGTATCATAAATCATATATCATAAAAGTTTTATTTGTTGAAAAAACAACATAATGTAACAGTAATTACAATTAAAGTTTACCTCTATAAGTAGGTGCCATATATATAAAACTATAATCTACGCTTAAGCTAAGAAGTTACAAGTAACTTATTTATTATTTAGTATCTTCTGTTGGTGGCTCAAATAAATAAATTACGGTATCTGTGGTTTCTAAATTACCTATGAATAGAAATTGTTGCTTATATTTCGTTTCAGATTTATTTACTTTTATTAAAACGGCCCACACAACCAAATTAAAGATAGGAACATGTATATTAATTAGATAAATATCATAGTACTTATTAGCATTAAATCTAGACAATTGCAATAAAAAAGTCAAAATTTAATATTTTATATCCGGTGGGTAAATGAGGGGATTAGTAAGACCATTTTCACAATTCGCTTCTTGCATAAAAGCGGATTTTCTCGTCGCATATTTTCATAGAAGAACATTTACATTTTGCATTATTTCGTGGTTATGTTTTTTATGTGCTTCGTTTTATGAGTAAAGTAAGGCCTTTGCATCTATTATAGATGATTTATACAGCGTCAGCACCTGGTAATCATGCTGTACGGGACGCTGCAGTGCCTGGGACATTGTAAGATGGATTAGGCTTGCCCAGCACCTATACCATCCTCTCAGCTTAGTCAGCCATTATTCAGAGGTAAGAACAGGTCAATACGTCTGAAGCTAACTAAGCCGCGGGTTTCCTCACGATGTTTCCTTCACCGTTAAAGCTCGTGTTAAGTGTGCACATACATTTTTCAAGAAAGAAAAATCCATTGGTGCACGGCCGGTTTCGAACCCACGACCTTCGAATCGAAAGTCGGGGGTACATACCACTCGGCCAACACGGCTTTTTTTCGTTTTATGAAGTATCGCAAATATTTCAATGGCATCCCGTAATGCGCTCGCCAGCCCGCCTGCCAAGCGTGGCGAGTATGGTAAACCTCTCATGACCTTGGAGATTCATGAGGGAGGTCTACGTGCGATGTAAACAGATTCAATTACGTGCATTATTCTTTTAATTTGTGTTGTTTTATTTTGTAATTTGTGATGCGTCAATAAGGTTCATGCGGCCGCACTGAAAAAAGTATTTTTTGTGTTTGAGTTATGTCCATCAGTGGACGTGGACAGCAGTACTACGGCTGAGATGATGATCATGGTGAAGTAGAACTGGTGGAGAAGACACATATGGCCATCAAAGCTCTCTCAAGTCAAAAAAATCAAATAATTTTTAGTTTTTATAGTGACGATGTATACCCACTTAGCATACTTACTTACTAATTATCATCATCATGGTTATTAAAGTCGGTTTTTTTGTTGAAATTAAAATAGGTAATCATTTACATCATAGAGATTTATACCGGGTGTATGTGTACTAAGCTGAAAGAGGGCGATTCTGACCACCCTAAGGAATAATTTTAGTTCTATGACTTTTCAGAATTTGGTGATTTTCATTCAAGAATAGACCGCAAAATTATGTTTTTCAACAGATGATTATACGATAATGACAATCTAAAAGCCAGCTGTTTCGTGACAGGTTCATTGACGTCCGCAAACAGTTGCCGTATGTTGAGCACAGCACCATCTGTGTCTCAACAGCTGCACTGCTTTGCATATACGTCTTAGTTTCCGATATCACATTACCTACTTAGATCAATCTAGTTAGATTCTTAATAACGTAGTTCCGATAGCTGCCCCTAGACAGCGCTGCTCCGAGGCTATATAAGGGAAAGAAAGAAAGAAAGAAAGAAAGAAAACACATTTATTGGCACACAAGACATACAGGTAAACAACAGAATCAAAAAAATATTTAACAAATAACATAAAACATCAAAATAGAAAAAACAAACCAGTATTACAAACTATGTGGGTAAGGCCCTATATGACGATGTGAGCCAAAAGGTGACGTCTCAGCATAATGCTGCGTACCACTTGGAAGCGGTACGCAACGCTGGTTTTCAGACGTCACCAAGTTGCCATCACGAACGCAGACTAGATCAGCGCGCCCACCGGACGGTAGCCAAACGGTGCGACAGTGACAAACAGGACGACGGTGACAGGAGACGTCAACCATCATGATTTGCGTCTGTTCTCTGGTCATTATTTTACACCACTGGAGGTATTAAACCAAATTTTAATTTGTAATGTTAAAGATATGAAACACGTTGTAACTACATTTGTAATTAAAGATAAGGAGTTTAAATTATACAGAACAATAAGTGTGGATTGCGAAAGAGATTGGGTATCAACTGTAAATAAAATAAATAAAGATAACAGAGTCAGCGACAGGACAGGTATACTTTGGCTAAGAGAGAGGGCTCTCCAGTCACTCACCCGACAGACTTAGCCTGCAATTCCGCCCATCAGTTACTGAGCCTTGTTGACTAATAACTTTTGCACAAGAAATAAAAGACTAACGGGATACAACTAGTCAAAAGAAGCTGAACACATACATTGTGTGTGATGAGTTGTTAATAGAGAGCTGAGTAGCGTTTTGCTCTATTGAATAAACACTTATTGAGTTTGAAAGACAAAGTGAATATTTGGGTTCTTCGCCACGGGGGCAAGTGCCCAACAGCAAAGTATTGTCACTTATCTTTTGTACCCTTCTGTTTGCTTAATAAAAGATTTTTAAGGGCAAACCTAAATGATGGTACTGTTTTCAGGTTGCGTATTGGTGGCGGTATGTCGTTCCAACAGCGAGATGCTGCAAATCGAAATGATCCACGAAAAGTGACAGATCTATGTCTTGGCGTCAGTAGCACCTGAGTGCAAGACCTTTTCATGTAACGTGATGTTTCTTGAAACCAGTTCAGCTTACTATAGAGATAAGGAGGGGTTTTATAGTTAATAACACCAAACAAAAGGGCCGCCAGATGCAAGAGTCTACGAGATTTCATTTTTAATAAATTTGAGGCATTAAGGTATGGAGTTACGTGTGCCCGTGGTGGGACCTGAAAACAAAACCGAATACAAGCGTTTTGCACTCTTTGGATCAACCTTTCAGTGCGAGCTAACAAGCAAGTCCCATAGACCACATCACAATAATTTAACCTAGATAGTACTAGTGACTCGCATAACATAACTCTGACATCCTCACTTAGATAGGGGCGTATTTTATAGAGTAATTTAAGTCTATAAAAACTATTACGCACTCCTTCAGCCACATGGTTTTCAAATCGAAGATGACTATCTAGGGTAAGTCCAAGACTCTTAGCTTCACTAACATATTGGACAGCCTCACCATTGACCATTAAACAGATATGCTGTTCAGATAAGTTTTGCAAGCCATGTTTGGAGCCGGTTATCATGTACTTTGATTTTTTGGGGTTAAGTACTAAAGAATTACGTCTAGCCCAATTGTATACTTGACTTAGATCAGAATTCACCAAATCTACAGCATTGGGGCAATCTGAGGGGTGGAAAGAATAATAAAGCTGCACATCATCTGCATAGAGCTGAAATTGACAGTGACGTATGCTATTAACTATATCTGCACTAAATAATATAAATAAAATTGGACCTAGGATGGATCCCTGAGGGACACCTCTAGTCACAGGGAGATTTGAGAACGCGGCAGACCTCTTTCCTTGTCCTGCAATTGTCATCTAGACACCCTGAAACGAATACGAGTAAATCAATTTTTCTGTTATAGTTGGCTGTCTCTCTTCCTGCATTTTACACCCGACAGGTACAAATATAAATAACTACCTAAGACCACACAGTTTTTTTTTATTAAAATAAAAAAAACAAGTATAGCCTTGGGATCTTCACATCAGTAAATTTGTAAACATCACCTAGTAGATTTGTAAATAAAAAAAAAACATGAAGAAAACACGAATTCCCGATTTCTTCCGGTCTCCTTTCGGGTAAGTACCCATTTCATACTACACCCTGTATAACTAAGCGACTCTAAAACGTTCAGCAACAAAAGTTACCCTAAGCTACTGCATATGCACTAGGGGCGGCACCCGTTAATTATTCCACCATCAACACCCGCCAGGTGGAGTTCTTCAGTAATAGAGTGTGTAGGGCGGAGCTGGGCCGGAAGTGATTATCCCTCGGAAGCCGGTGCAGGCTTCCGGCGGTGTGACGTCACTTGATATCGTCGGGCAAGGGCTTCTGAGGGCCGTCTCGATGGGAGCAGGTGAGATGATGATAGAGTTTAAAGACGGAGACGTGGGTTTTTAAAGATATTTGACATTTGAGCGATTTTGTGTTGCAGTTATTTCTATATGTCGTAGGATTTTTGGATAATACGAATTTATTTATTTATTTATTAGGACCACCAACAAGAGATACACAGATTCAACACAATTTAAAACTTAGGGACTAAGGGCCTTGTGCTCCCCCAATTAAAGGCGGCCACAGCATGCACACAATTGAGCGCAACTCAACAAAAATAGGCACTAAAGGTAGTATCTAGTAAGTATTGAAGTTATATTGAGTAACAACAGGTAACAACCTAATAATTACATAATTATCTCAGTAATAATGTAAAATAGATATGTAGGTAGTAACAATGTAATATAGTAAGTTGTAACAATAATTATGTTAAAAAGTAGCAAGTAAAAATCTGGATGACAGTAGTAATGAAAAAAGTAGTTATATAAACTTGGTATTATCAAATGTTTTTAACTTTAACAATCAAAATATATTTAATATATGTTGATTTGAATAAGGAATGGGAATAAGTAGGTATTGTGGTAAAAAGCATTTAAACTAGCTCTTAACAAGTTATTGAACATCAGCAAACAAAATAGATTTAAGACATTTGTCAAATTTACTTATTGGGTCGCTTATGTCAAGGGAATTGTCTTTGGAAATAGAATTATAGTTACTACAGAGTCTCGGGATAACCGCGTTTTTGCCCTGCTTGGTTCTGTAGAAGGGAAGTGTAAAAAGATTATAGGCTTTACTTCTTGGCAATCTAAGAGGGGCATTCATCTGTAGCTTATTATTAAGTTCTATGCAGTCGAGTTTGCCATTAAACAGCTTGTGCAAGAAGTGTAGGTCTGTTCTTTTTCTGCGCAACGATAGAGGTGACATTTTGTAATGAGCAAGTCTTTTATTGTAGCTGTTAACTGTTTTTGCCAAATGGTCCCCATAAGAAAGATGGTAGAGAAATCGTTTTTGTATAGATTCTAGGCGTTTGCTGTAAATTTCGTAATGGGGATTCCAAATCACTGAACAATATTCTAGTATGGGCCGGACAAGGGATTCATAGAGTTTTAATTTTGTTAGAGGTGATTTAAAATCTTTGCTATTGCGGATAACGAAGCCTAATGTTTTGAAACCTTTAGAAACTGACTTAAGAATGTTAGCATTAAAAGTGAGCTTTGAGTCTATTACAACTCCCAGATCACGTATTTCGTTGACGGTGTTTAGCAGTTGATCATTTATCTGGTAGTTATTGGCTTGAGGTGTTTTACTAGAACTAAATTGTATGTAAAAGCATTTATGGGCATTAAGGGTCATTTTATTATCGGCGCACCATTGAGTTAAATTATCTAGATCTTTTTGGAGAAGTAGGCTATCTGACAGTTTATTGATGAGCTTAGCTAGTTTAAGGTCATCAGCAAAAAGGTAAAACTTAGAATTCGAAAAACATTCTGTTATGTCGTTTATAAACACATTGAACAACAGAGGTCCTAAAACAGAACCCTGAGGCACGCCCGAAGAAGCAATAAAAGCATTAGAAAGGTACCCGCCAACAGCAACCCTAGAAGGTCTGTTAGTTAGGTATGATCCAAACCAATTGAGCAGAGCACCTGAAATTCCTAGTTGGTTTAGTTTGTCTAGCAAGATGGAATGATCAACCTTGTCAAAGGCCTTGCTAAAATCGGTGTAAACTGCGTCAACTGGTGTACCCTTATCGTAAGCCTCAAAAAGTAAGGACGTGTAGCATGCAAGGTTAGTTGCGGTGGAGCGACTTTTCATGAATCCGTGTTGACTTTCTGTAATTAGTTGTTTCATATACCATGTTAAATGCTCAGCCATCAATCTTTCAAAAACCTTTCCAAAGACAGCCAATATTGAAATTGGTCTGTAATTGGAAACAAGTTTCTTTTCACCGGACTTATATATAGGAACAATAATTGCTTCCTTCCAAATGTTAGGAAACGTGCCTTGGGTTATAGATTTGTTAAATATGATACTGAGGGGTTCCGCTAGTGCTGATGCACATTTCTTTATAAAAATAGGAGGTATTCCATCGCTACCTGCACCTTTATTCACATCTAAGTCAAGTAATGTTTTTTCAACGCAATTTACATGAATTTTAGGAAGGCAGAGGGAGCTAGATGTTTTTGTGCTTTCATTGCTTGGAGGGGGGTCAAGAACCAGGTTAGAAAGTGGGTTGAATATTCTTACGAAGTTATCAGCAAACAAGTTGCAGATATCCTCACCTCTTTCAACAGTTATGTCAAGAAGTTGCATTTTGGCCGGGTAAGGTGTACATCCATTGCGCTTACTTTTTATATATGACCAAAATGTCTTTGGATTCTTCTTGACGGAGTCTTCCAATAAAGACATATATTTAAAATAGCAGGTTTTTTGCGCCTTGCCGCACTCGTCACGCAAAATTTTGAAGTTAAGAATATCAAGGGGGTTATTGTACTTTTTGATCCTTACGTGTAGTTGATATTTTTGTCTAAACATTCGAATTAGTTCCCTCGAATACCAAATTGGGTATTTGTTCTGAGACTTATTTTTTAAGGGTATGTTACTTTTAATCACTAAACGCAATTTATTGTAAAATATGGAAACCATTTCATCCACTGTTAAACTGTCGGTAAATTCATCATCCCAGTTAATATTTTCTAGTTCGGAGAGTACTTTTTGATAGTCAGCTCGGAAAAATGCTGGTCTCGGTTCTGATTTACCAGGTAATAGATTAAAGTTTGCTTCTATAGGTATAATAAATTCTAAAGATGGGTGAGTCTTATCTTCTGGGATGAGGGGCCTATCACAGTGTTTCAGTTTTTTGACAATTTTATTGCTGAGGACTAAATCTAGTGTTCTACTGTCGCAGTTGGTTATGTTGCAGTATTGTTGAAGAGCATTAAGCGTTATAAAATCTATAAAATGAGCATGAATTTTGACATTGTTGCATTCGGGGCTTTGGTGTAATGAATTATCGCGAAAGCTCTAGAGATTTTGCGAAACCACGGATAATTAGACAATTGTGATTATAATTACATTTCAACCGAATAACCTACTGTCTGTCTATCTCGGTTCTGTCACAGGCAGTGTTTTCGGGTTTTCGCTAAATCTCTACAATTTTCGCGATAATTCGAATCATCACTACGTCATATACATTAATGGTATACAAATTCATATTATTTAAACACAGCGAAACATGAAAAGCTTGTCAATAGTGTTTAAATTAAATAAATACAGTCATGATCTTGCAAATAATTATCATTCGCAATTTGGTCATAATTTTAAGTATCCTAGTTATCAATCAAAATGCATTAACTAACATTTTGTCTCGAGCCGGGAATCGACTCCACTACCTCCAGCAGATCAGTCAGCTATTATTCCAACTAAGCCACGGAAACAGTGAAAATGATAGTGATGATTTATATCGCAAAAAGCTACCTTAATTCCTTTTCTCGTCACATCGTCGATTATATTTAGTTACGTTACTTATAAGTCAATTTATTTTGGTGGTTGCTTGAATAAACTTATGTTTTTCTTCTCTTTGCCTTTTCTGTCCGATTGGCTCAAACAAACGCACTTAATCTGCGACCCTCTCCAATCTGCGCGGCGTTAACACATAGCGCATTATCGAAGATCTTCATCCGCTCGTGAAGTACAATCGTTCATTGGAATACTCTCCCCTCACCCATGCAGTACTCCCGTTCCTTTGTCCGGCGCAAATAAAGAACAGCTATTTAATTATTATGAGTCCTTCCTTTGAAGCCTTTAAACAGAAGCGCGCATTGGAGGAAATTGTAATTTCGTTAGACGAAGATTTCTAGGAAGTTTTGTTGGTTTTCCGGTAGCAACTTTGTTTATGTCACTTTATATTGCAGTTGAAATTTGAGTGGGTTTTGTTTGAGGATTTAATTACCAGTTTGTTACTGCTCTAGGTTTGGCAGACTCTGGACTATTATTATTTGTCATCCATAGCCCGACTTCACCCACTAATGGGTATAGGCCTCCCTTAGTTTACGCCATCCACCACTTAATTTATTTCCATAGTTTGCAATTACAAAACATAGACTTGTTACATTCATGTGCTTAACATAGAATTGTCTTTATCTTCAATAGGCCACTTTACTTGCACAATTTAAGGGAGTTTTGCGAAAAGAAGCTTAACCGTCACCGGCTGATATTGTTAATTTAAAGCAAGGTTTGAAACGGGTGTTGATTTTAATTAAAAGCCGCCGTCGATCGCGCCGATTTATTGGGACCGCGCTGAGACTTTTAGCGGGGCCTGCATTGTTTGGGGTATTACGGGGTGAATCTTGTTTACCAGCAACTTCCCTGGCTTGTATATTAAAACCGATATTTTCCCTACCTAGTGGGAACTGCAGAATAATAAATATAAAGAAACTAGCTGTACCCGCGCGGTTTCGCTCGCGTGTTTCATACGTTGGTGTTTATGAGATTTAGTGTGAAAGTTACTGTTCCAAGAAAACAGACCAAGTGCACTTCGGAACTCGCGCATTTAGAACCCCAAAACGTACCAAATGCAAAAATTATAAATTGTATAGGCTTAGTTAATCCATACGCAAAATTAAGTTTGTTGTACCTAATAGAAAAATTAGGAAATGACAATAAAATGCATTGAAAATATCAAGTTTTAATTCCGCTAATGCTGAGATGCATATGCACCGCCCTCCCGCCCGGTGCATATGCATCTCAGCATTAGCGGAATTAAAACTAGATATTTTCATTGCATTTTATTGTCATAATAATATGGATTTCCGCAAAGTAACGCCTGATTCTATTAATTATAAAATTAGGAAATTCTAAAAAAGTTCCAAGTTTTCTAAAATAATTATTATTTTCTGTTAAACATAATTATAAATTAGCATAATGCTAATTTATTATTATCTATAATATTTATATACTTCTAACCAAAAGTAAAAAATAATGTATATCAGGGTTTTTCGAAAATCAGAGTTTATTTAACGGGGTGGAATGGGAGGGGTCTTCAATTTTAGATAGAAATAACTACCTGCCCATCTCACTAGCAACAATTTTGGCAAAAGTACTTGACAGCCTGCTTAACATCAATCTCATGCAACACGTCGAACTGCATGATGCTCAGTTCGGATTTAGAGCTGGGCTTTCGACGAAGTCAGAAATCGAATGTCAGAAAAATCAAGTTAGGTGGGCTGATGCCCTGTCTGACAAGTATGGCTTGGGGTGTGGTGCGGCTAGCACCCTACGCGTGCAAGGAAAGCTGGAGACCAGCTCCTGTATTTGGAACCCACACGAAAGCGCTTATTCTCTTCTCCTGGAAAAAGTGCAAAAAGCTTTTCTCAGATATTTGTATAAGCGCAAGGCGGGATACTATCCCTTTATGTATCCCACAAAATTCCTACAGGGACATCTGGGTTACAACTCTCTGCAAACCAAACGATCGTTCGACCAACTGACAACAGTATTGAAACTGTTCAGGAATGTCATAGACGCACCTGATTTACACAACGAGGTGTTACGGTTTTATGTCCCGGACAAATACCTTAGGGCTAGGAGGCACTATCTGCTCGCAGCGCCAGCCTGTCGCACTGTGGCGCGTGCACAGTCGCCACTGCCGCGCACACTCACCGCCCTCAACAGACTGCTAGCTACAAACCCTGACTGCGATATATTTGTGGATGATTAATGGAAGGTATTAATGTCGGTATGTTTGAGTTTTTGCGAGACTGATTTGTAATTATGTAGTAATTTTAATCATTGACATAATGTAATTATATTGTTACTTATTATTTTAGGAATGCATTTATTTGATATTTGTTAACTTTAATTTATTAGTTTGTAGACTGTGCTTTGACCTAATTATATTGTTATTTATTATTTTAGAATTGCATTTATTTGATATTTGATAACTTTAATTTATTAATTTGTAGACTGTACTCATCACCATTAATATTAATTAGTGTAATTGGTTAATCCGTTCTAGTTAAATAAATAAATAAATTGGGTGGAGTACATGTGGGGGTAATCCTGGTGGGTCGAGACTACTTAAGAACTCCACAGGGTGGTGAACAGCTTCTTCAACCTCCAGTATCTCATCCACAGATTTATATGATACTTCTTTAGTTACAAGTTTCTCCATAAATAGTTGTTGATGTTGTTGGCAGAATCGTTTCTTGGAGTAAGAATGGCTCTTTCTCTTAAAAAAGTTACATTAGCCTGATTAATGTTGGAATATATTCTGTGAGTGAGACTGTCCAGATTTTGATGGCATACTAAATAAATAAATAATGCTGGACAAATCACACAGCATCATCTAGCCCCAAGGTAAGCAGAGCTTGTGTCATGGGTACTAGATGACTGATATACTTAATACATTATACTACATAGATAGATATTTTTATTATATATAGAAAAACACCCAGAACACCCTGAACAAATATCTGCAGACATTTGTCCCGAGGCGGGAATCGAACCCGCAACCCCTTGCGTCGCAGGCGGACCTTCGCCCGCTGCGCCACAGAGCTCGTCAGTTATGGATGTATATACTACTAAAATATTCGTTGGTGATACACCACGCTGACAATGTCGCGAAGACATGAGAGGAGGGGTACCATTCTACTGCCGGCACCCCACGGCATATATATCACACCTGGCCAAATATTTCATTAGAATTCCGCGTTCGGCCATACAGTCCGGGGTCCCAGTGAGATGTCTGAAATGAAAATAATTTTAAATGAACACAGACACACATGATACTAAATACAAACTGAAACAAGGCAAATTACAATCAAACAGGTAAAAATACGACATAAAATAATAACTATTTTATTGATTACTTGCATTGGGCCAAATGGGTGCTAATCAGCCTAATTAAACCGACGAAAAAAAGGAGGAGTATCTTAATTCTCTCTATATATATGTATATATATTTCTCAATTATATATATATTTCTATGTGTTCGCGGATAACTTCATCATTTAAGAACCGATTTTGATGATTCTTTTTTGTTGGAAATAAGATATCCCATTGTGCTCCCATATAGAGGTTAAAATTACCCCCAAGTGGATATACAGGGGTTTTATAACGCCAACACCTTTTTTGCTTCTTTTTCATTTATTCATTTTAGATTTATCATTATCATATCAGTCGTAGGAAGTCCACTGCTGGACAAAGGTCTCCCTTATTGATTTCCAAGTACTGCGGTTGGAAGCGGCCTGCATCCAACACCGACCTGCGGTTCTTACCAAGTCGTCTGCTCATCTTGTAGGTGGACGTCCTCGCTGCGCTTGCCGGTCCGTAGCCCCCACTCAAGAACTTTGCGGCCCCATCGGCCATCAATTCTGCGCGCTATATGGCCTGCCCATTGCCACTTTAACGTGTCGGTGATCTGAATTCTTCTACGTATCTCCTCATTTCTTGTTCGATCCCGTAGAGAAACCCCGAGCATAGCCCTCTCAATGGTTGAGCGACTCTAAGCTTATTCATAAGGCTAATAGTGAAGGACCACGTCTCGGTTTCATAATGTAACTGGTAACACACACTTCGCGGTTTACTGTTTAGATAAGTAAGAGAAAATAAGCATATTTTGTAATTGTATTGCTAAGAACGTGTGGCCCGTTGTCCGCGCGGAGAAACATGTGACGAGCTGCGTGGACCACAAGGCCTTCGATGGATGGGAGCTGCACGTCGCGGGCGTTGACGTCATTTCTGACATAGCGGGTTGCGCTGCAGACCCACAACGTGAGGCTTTGCTGGGCTTGGAGTTTAATTTTTGGTGGCAGAGAGTAGTGCGTGTCGCGACTGACAATCGTGTCGTACAGGTGTAAAGCGCGCGCCGCTCACGTGTGAACGCGGCGTTCACCAGCATTATTTGCTTTTTTATCTGCAGACAGGAGTTTGAGTTGTATTCGTGAGTTGTCCCGCGAGTCCATTGTGCGCGGGAAACGGCTCGTGAACTGATAGGTTTGTCCCGATTTGACGGACACGCCGTTGCTTTATTATAAGCTTTGTTTCGGAGAACAATAGACGTTTCAATAGAATACAGTATTTTTTGACATGCCACAAGTAATTCTCTCCAACTTCGGGTGTTTTGTTTATGGTTTTATTTGTTGTTAATAAAATTGTGTTGCTTTTGGAATAGGCTACAATTAGCAGGTGCACTTTAAGTAACTAATACACAGGAATTTATCGCGTTAACCTTTGATTGTGCCCGACGTTTCGACTGTGTTTCAACCGCGGAAAATACTGAAAGAGTCTACTCGGGACCACAAAATGAATTGTGATCGCGAAAGTTTACGAAAAACTATTAGGAGGTGACGACCGCGTGGAAGGCCAAGACGCAAACGGAGAGACGAACTGGACGTATATGGAAGAGTGGCCTTAACTAGCCAGCGACAGGGGTGAATGGAAGGAGGGAAGGGAGGCCTTTGCCACCTTTGCAGTGGGACAATAAAGGCTAATAAAAATATTAGAAGATGTATTAGCAGACTTTATGCATAAGTACTTTGCCGTGCGGCGCCGGCAGTAGAACGCAGCAGCTTCTTTCTTTGTATCATAATTACTATCCCTAAGTAACATAGTTTAGCCCCGTACTCCTACGGGCACGTGATCTACGCGAGTGAAACTGCGGGGTGCGGCTAGTACTTTATAATTTATCAATGTTATGTTATAATGTTATACTAAAAAACTTCTGGACCGATTTTCAATATTCTTTCAACATTAGAATCACAGAACGGAGAAGAGGTGTAGCAATCCACCAAAGCCGAAATAGCTGGTGGATCCTTACTACTCTGGGGAGACCTATGGTTAGGTCTGACGTGTTCCACTATGAAATTTAGGAGAGGCTCACAATTTCCTACGGGCTACCATCCAGCCCCAAAATATACACTCCATGCACGTACCTTTAGACTGCAAACTGCCACACCTTCAATAATCGAAGAGTCATTGATGAGGGACATTATAAGAGATCACAGACGCGCGTTGTTGATGCTTTTGCGACAAGCCTCACGCGATATGGATTCGCGTGCGTTCTGACGACTGATTAACGTAATGTTTATATACTCTGTGAACTGATTCGCTCTAAACTTTGACGTGATACGGAAGTACAGACCATTGACAACGATGGCTTGAGACTAAATGATAAACCATAGATAAATTATGAACCGTGCTTGAAGAAGCTTGTTTGATAGATTGACGAGAACGGAACATCCCGCCCACCAAAATTCCTATGGTATTTTCCGATTAAAAAGCCTGGAATATCTATTTAGAATCGATAGTTAAACAAAAGACACGATTTAGGATTAAGAACGATTTGATTACTTAAGAATAACTTAACCTGCGATTTATTTAACTAAATTGAGAGATATACGATTTGATACGATTAAACTAGTCCTTGTTGGGCAAAGGACAAAGTTTTACTAACGGTCGATTGATAAGTTGTTTTTTGTTCATTGAGATAATAATAATGGATTTCCGCAAAGTCATCAATAAATTACCTAAACTCTCTTGTCTTACATTGCAACTTCATGAACGATATTTATAATCGATAACTATGTTTCGTAAGTCAATCTATGCATTTTACTTTGTATCCTACACAAGCAAAACAATGTGCACCAGTGTGAGTGCGTGCACATCATTAGCGAGTTTTAAATCGTGTGATGGCGCGAAGCACTGCGGTTGGCTATAATTGAATTACAAATGTGTGCGCAAGTTTTATATTTATTATGCGTAGGCGCAATGGTAGTAAAAGGTGCGGTGAATTTGGCGACATCGGTTTCTGTACATACGTTACAGTGTACCTACCCCTTCTAACCATTTAACAATTGTGTGATTAGAATTCTACATTATCACTGAGTAACATAGGCTATATTTTATCCCCGAATTCCCACGGGATCAGGAACTACGTGGGTGAAACTGCGGAGTGCGGCTTGTCTTTTATAAAATAAAACTTAACACACAGAAAACGAGATAATTTCTGTTAAATTAAATTCAAAGAACATCTTGCCGTTCCAAAAGATCAAATTCGACAATTTCCAGGGATATAAAAGCGTAGCTATTTGCACCCTCGGAACGGAATTAAAATATATTATGCAAGGTGCAGTCGCCAGTCACTGCCGCCAAATAATAAAGGAGGTTAACAGAAGGAATGAGGCTACTAACGCGTGTAAACTTCCACTCTGCCGGGCTCAAGCGTTTGTGTCATCTAAGTCTTTTTTGAGTCCAATTCCTTTTCCAGGGGACTGGTTAAATAAAAGCTAACCTAATACTACTATTTCATTATTTTTAGTTAAGGGTTATTATCACCACCATAAAAACAAAGGGTGGCAAACTTAGCCCGCTAATAACGGAAAACTAATAGTTTACCAACGAAACATGGTGGAACGGAGTACGCTGAACGTAAGGTTACGTGACAAGTGGACGACGGCAAAAATAACAAAACACGCTCGCACCCCGCATTACAAATTCCAGAGTCGCAAGACTTCACTTGGGAGTCTAAAAGATGTTTCCATTTTTGCCATTTTCATACAAGAAATTCACAATTTTTGCTATACTCGTAACTTCTGAATGACCTTAGGTATAACCTGGATTTCAAAAAGGCATCATCTGACTGTTTCGTAATTCAAGATTTCTAGTTGATACCTCCAGCGGTTACGGATAAAAAGGACTTAACATTCAGACAAACAAACGAGTGAAGAATTCCGATTTTTCTAATGAGGTTCGGAGCCCTACAAAACAACTAAAATAAAATGGAACTTACTGAACGGTCACTATTATAATAAATAAGGAAAAATAGGCAAAAGATGTCATGGAATAGTACCCTAGAAACGGGAAACGACGAAAAGGACGTCAAACTAAGAGATCATGGGACGACCTCTGTGGCGCAGCGGGCGAAGATCCGGCTGCGATGCAAGATTCACGCCTAGTAACAAATGTGTGTGGGATCTGCAGATACTTCTTCCGGGTGTTCTGGAGGTTTCTTGTTTGCTTCTTTCCCTCACTTAAAAAAAAAATCCGAAGCGAACGAATTCAATTATGTGCTTTGTTAAATTTAAATGTGTTTTGTTATTATTATGTAAACTGACTATTCTAACTAGCGTTTTGCTCTTTTGAATAAACACTTATTGAGTTTGAGTTTGAGTTTGTTTTTAAAAAAACCCGACAAGTGCGATTTAGACTCGCCCACCGAGGGTTCCGTAGGGATGTAGAAACATAATAAATATTAGTAAAAGATTTAACAATGAACAAAAAGATTTGGTCACCCATCCATTTTATTACCGCGCGTAGGGTGGCTTCACCTCGATGTATAATAGATTTTGGATTTTTCCAGAAACAGATCTTCTACAGTATAATCTGTGGTATTATACGATATACCTTGCCGAGTTTATTTTTTTAAGTACCCTATGAATTTTGATTCCTTTGAGAATGTCGAAACTTTGTTTATAACTAAACTTTAATTTTTTAATTTTATTTAACTTTTTTTTTTTAGTTTTTTACGGCATAAACGGCCGTATCTTTTTTTCAGGTTAACTTAGAATATTTATTTTTTCACAACTTGAAGAAGCCGTAGATTTGAGTACTTATATGGTTTAAATTTCAACTCGATACTGAGATATTTATTTATTATAACGTATTAAGTATAAAATTATGTCATCTAGTACCCATAACACAAGCTCCGCTTAGCTTGGGGCTAGATGATATGGTATAAAATTCTAGATTAAATTTTTTTTTTTTTTTTTTAATTTATTTATCATATAAACAATCATATAACATTTTTTTAAATCTAAAAGCATCAAAAAACCGCTCGGGTTTGTCTAGATGCTACAGTGTACGCCAATACGTTTTTTCAAATTATTAACCATACAATTAGACTTATCAAAAATACAATTTATCAAAATTAAAATTTGAAAAGGAAAGTTACTTGAGCTTAACTAATACAAAAAAAACATATATACATATGTTATTTCAGAGCTAAGTAATAAACCATTATTGTCTACAATAACTTAAAAAGTGTTTTTTCAATAGAAACTTAATATTTTTAGGTGTCAAGTTGTTACGTAAGTCTAAAGGTAATTCATTAATAAGCCGAGGCACAATATATGTTGTTGTTCGCTCGCCATAGGCATTGTTCGCACCCAGCGTACAGAGCCGATTCCTGGAAATGGCTCGAGTGTATACCGGGTGTTTAATTGGTTCTTGAAGTAATTCATTGAAAAAGTTTTCTTTAAGCAGTAGATTTTTGACCTGTGTATGGATTGGTATGAATATAAATAAGAATGCATGCCGTGGGGTGCCGGGAGTAGAAGGTTAACTCTCCTTTCTTGCCCGTGGAGGCAGTAAGAAGGGATACCGGAAGATGGGCAGCAGCGTCTTTCCGTATTCAACATCCCGTACTGCGCTCACCGACCCGCCTTTAGCACCACCACGTGTTGAGTATAGCAACTACCCCTCATGGAGATCCATGAGGGAGGCCTGTGTTCATCAGTGGACGTTTTATGGCTGAAATGATGATAGCAACTATGCCCTTATAATCGACGACTACTGCTGTCTACGTCCACTGCTGAACAGCAGTTCTATGGCTGAGAAGAAGAATGTTGGGCACTACACACAACACCATGGAACCCCAAAATAAGTAAACCTTGCGTTATGGGTGCAAGAAAGAATAAGTACAAGCCTGAAAATCAGCGCCGCAACCTTGCTTGCTACGTGGTTGCGGTAATACTATATAATAATAATAATAGAAACTTTATTTCAGACAACTATAGATAAGTAACAAGATGGTACTAAATCTAAGGCCCATATAATATATACCTTACAGACTAACATAACATACATAACAATAATATCTTATCTACTAAGTACACGTTTGTCCGGCGACGTGCGACGCATTCGCGGTGTCAGCACAATGATTCGGCAGAGTCCATTTTTTGACCCCAGTTAAAACTTTTGTGCATCTAATTTTATTAAATTATGCGTTTGTTTATATACTTTGTTTAGGTAAAAAATAAATGTATTTTTTTTTGTAGATAATACATATCATACATAAAAAAACACCCAGAGCCGAGAGAAAATGATCACAGAATACCACGTGCCCTATACGGCTACAAAGTTTGCGAATCAAGTATTGCAAAACCTGCGACAGCAACAAAAACTGCTCTCATTTTTGGGAGCGGCATTCGAGTCATACTGAGTCAAAACAGAAGAGGAATAGAGCCCATTTTACGGTGAAAACGAATGCACAGTTCCATGGAGTGTCTTAAATCCCGGCTCAACATAATTCAGTGATTTCCATATCGCCGTGGGCTAATATGATAACTTATCAACGGGTCCCGTTATGAACGCGGAATAATCTCCCCGCTTAGACGCTACCTGCAGATAGATTGACTTTATAATGATTAAAGTTGAAATTTAATTAAAACTTACCTACCAACAGTTTTTATTACCGGTGGGATTGGATTTTTGATTACCGTGGATTCTATGCAGTTGCCGACATTCATCATCATTGAATCGAATTTATTGTGATTTGACATCATTTAATAAATACCTATTAATACGGCTTTCACCACGTACCTAACTTATTATCGGCGGCCACGATCGTGCTCATGAAGAAGGGCCTCTATATGGTCAACGAAACGTCAGCAAGATGATAATAAGTTAGGTACGTATAATAGTGAAAGTCGTAATATATTTATTAAATTCATCATCATTTTCATTATCATTTCACCCATAGGACGTCCACTGTTGGACATAGCCCTCCCTCATGGACTTCCAAGTATTGCGGCTGGAAGTGGCCTGCATCCACCGTGGAGCATACATCTGATCTTGTTGGTGTCCTACGCTGCGGTTCTCGGTCCGTGGCCTACACTAGAAAACTTTTCGGCCCCATCGGCCTTCTGTTCTTCGAACTGCATGGCCTGCCCGTTGCCACTTCAGCGTGCTAATCCGTGTAGCTATGTCGGTGACCCGAGTTCTTCTACGTATCTCTCATTCGATCCCGTAGAGAACCCCCGTGCATAGCCCTCTCCATAGCTCGTTGAGCGACTCCGAACTTACTCATGCCGACATTGATCACATGGAAATCTAGCAAAAACATTTGTTATTTTGTCACAGTCCGGGTATTCCTGGGCAAAACATGCTGATGACAGTTTTTGTTAAGTACTTAAATTTAATTTGGGTTTAATGCCGTGGGGCGCCGGCAGTAGAACGTTGCCTCTCCTCTCTTGCCCGTGGATGCAGTAAGAAAGGAACCTCTGCAAGATGGGCAGCAGCGTCTTTCCATATTTCATAATCAATATCCCGTACTGCGCTGGCTAGCGTAACCCCTACGGAACCCTCGGTGGGCGAGTCTAGCTCGCACTTGTCCGGTTTTTTTTATTATAGTATAGAAAAACATCCAGAACACCTGGAACAAATATCAGCAGATCACGACCTGCATGAAAAAAAAATTTTAGGGTTTGTATAGATTTTTTTTCAAAACTTAGTTCAAATGTTGGGGTGATCAATAGCGATTTCGGCATATCTAGCTCTGGGTTAAGCATTTGCATTCAGAAAGAGTGGTTTGGTGAAGTGGAACTGATGAAGAAGACCACAGATGGTTATCAAAGCTCTTCAATATTACAAAACTCACGGGCGACGTTAGATAGATAGATAGACTTAGATATACTATAGATAGATATATAGATATAGATATACTTAGATTGGTTTACACCAACATTTTAAATTTTATCATTGACTAGTTTTTGCCCGCGACTTCATCCGCGTGGAAGTCATAAAACGTAAAATCCCCTTTTTCACGCAGAGCCACTTTGATTCGAAAATATAAATCCCATTTATTTCCTATCCCGTGGGAATTTCGAAAAATCCCTTCTTAGTGCACCTCTAGGATACTCAAGGTATATGTGTGCCAAATTTCAAGTCTTTAGGTCCAGTGGTTTAGGCTGTGCGTTGATATATCAGTCAGTCAGTCAGTGAGTGAGTCAGTCAGGACTTTGAATTTTATATACATATATAGATGTAAATGTTTTTTTGTTAAACATCTAAAGACTTATATCTATACAACGCAACACAGTAACACAACATACAATCATTTCGATACTCAAGGCTCTAGAGACGTAAGTCATCCTCGAATCTTGTTTAGAGAGGAATGTACAAAGCCTCTCGTCCACTAAAGCATACCACCCACACTGGGGCCAAATCTCGTGCATCGTGGTCAAAGTGACGCTCAAAAACGATAAATAAAAAAAAAACTATCAGAATCTGTATTGAAACGAAGTTTCTCGCATTCTCGTGATCTCGCCTTTTACAAATATCTATTGCAAACTGATCGTGATGCATCGGCTGGTAAAGGGGGGCAATCAAGATGATAGTAGACTTTTAGAGTGATGTGACAAGTTCAAAGTAGACAATGAAAAGTGTGATGTGACGAAGTATCACGCAAAATCACAGTTCACGAGAATTGGCCTCCTCATCATCGTCATCGGCCTTTGCGTCTATTTTAGATGATTCAGGTAATGCCTGTTGTTTGGGTGTTGCATTTTTTTTAAATGACTAAAGAGTCCTTGAGTCCTAATACTTGATCTCACTGCGCGACTGCAGTTTTGGTAGGCGTGGCTGTCCATTGCAGTCTGTGCGCTTGATGTTAAACGCTGCCTCTCTTTGCGCAATTGGCCTCCTGTGTAGGTCTACCATGAGTTTTCACAATCTAGTAAAAAAAGTGTATGAAAACTTGTACAGCGCCTCTAGAGGGTAGTTTGGTTCTAAAATACGCAGTAAACTAAACTACAACTACTGTAGTTTGTGCTTCATTTGCTTAGAATTTGGTACCATGAGTTACAAATCTGACAGATGTCATAGTATCGTACTATTTACTACTGTAGTAACGGCAGGCGATCTAACAGTGTTATCTCATGGTAGAGACTGGACACTCGAGTTTATCGCCGGCATCAAACGGAGCCTACCTCTATAGTGCCAACTCGGTGTTACTGCAGCAGTGATGTCTCAAATTGGCACCTCGAGTTTTCACTACCTGGCCTGGAATTATTAATACTACGTTGGAGCTGAACTAAAATTAAACTTGAATCTATTTTTAAACGACGGAAAAGCTGAGCAGGTTCTCAAGTCGACGCTTATATTTTTTTTATGTTTAATCACGCATAACTTTTGACAGAGTACAAATACAAATACAAATACAAATACTCTTTATTGCACACCAAACAAATAATAAAAACAAACAAATAATAAAAAGAAAACATTAAAAATATGAGGAAAAAATTAGAGTAGTCCGATATTGATAATTATTTTTTTAATAAAAAGGGTACCTCAAAGTTTTTCCCATATTATTTGGCAAAAAAATCTGAACCTGCATAAACAGCATAACTTCAAAGAGTAATCCGATTTATAATTTAATTTATATCATTTATTTAAGTTTTATTTATTTTAAAAATACATTATTAGTAGAATAGAACCTAGATCTTTATTGTACGTTTCTCTTTCAATCAATCTTTTGTCTGACTAACTGACTCAGTGGACAGAAATTTGTAAAAATTAATAGAGGCGAAAGAGAAAGGTTTCTTTTTTACTTCTTTCCTTTATCATCATCATCATCTCAGTCGTAGGACGTCCACTGCTGGACAAAGGCCTCCCTCATGGATCACTATGTACTTATCATGAGGAATTGTCGCCATACCCGCCACGCTTGGTAGGTGGGTTGGCGAGCGCAGTACGGGATGTTGATACACGGAAAGACGCTGCTGCCCATCTTGCGGAAATATCCCTTGCAGATTCTTACTGGATCCACGAAGCAAGAGCACGGGAGAGGCAACATTCTACTGCCGGCGCCCCACAGCGAGCTTCTTTCCCTCGCATGGAGAAAAATAGGTGTCTATTTTTTATCTTATGCTACAAAAAAACGTGAATTTGTGCAGTTTTTGCTCCATATTAATAACGGCAACATGCAGACACTTGAAATATTCAGAGAATATGTAGTTGTATATTCATTGGGACGGAATCTGCTCCAACTCCGTCAAACGTAACATAAGACAAAATAAAATTGTTAAATGATGACTATAACGACCGAGTTAGGTTCTTCTGTTCACTTCTTTTCCTAACTCGCGTGTCATCTGAAGTGAACAGATTCAATTATGTGCTTTATTCTATTTATTTGTGTTGTTTTATTTTGTAATTTGTGACGCGTCAATAAGGTCCATGCGGCCGCACTGAATAAAGTATTTTTTGATTCTTGATTCTTTGATTAACAATAAATTATTAAATTTAAATATTGCTACGAAACCCTTCGTGCGCAAATCCAACTCGCACTTGGTCGATTGTTTCCCCATCACGCCCTTATCATTTTGGTGTTATACACTTCGGTAACATCAGTTCTCTGACCAGCTGGATAACACCACCTACGATTATCGAAACCATCTGGATACCACCACCTACAATTATCGAAATTGCACAAAATGCATTCAGGTCAGAACCAATACCCAATTACGTGGAACTCAAATGGGAAACCATCATTTAAAATAACGCGTGTTGAATGGAATTTGAACATAATGCAGATTTTAATTAATGGATAGTCTACTAATACGGGATAATGTTAACGAACAGGAGAGTTGAAATGTGCAGTATGTCTTGACTTGACTTTTCACAATCTACAGGGTGTACATGTATTATAACATGTGCTAACTAAATTATGTGACTTACTCGAAAGGGGGAGTTTTAGCCCATTAAAACAATTAGTTTTAAATGGAAAAAATTAAGGAATTCGTATGATTTTTAAAATAAAATTAATATGTTTATCTATACATATAATAAAATCGTTAGCCTTTCGCGTCTGTACATTAAATATTTTTGCAAATAAATAAGTGGGATATATGAAGAAAAGGTAATAAAACGTAAAATAACAATTTTGGAAATTTTTGTCTGTTTGTTGTTTTGTTTGTTTGTTCGTGAGCGTATCACACAAAAACCACTAATTTCATTAATATATAATAACTGAAAAATGTCAAACATTATTCTAAATAACATTTAGTCTTTACTTCATCAAAATTGACTCACAGAATCACAAGTTATTTAGCTTTTAAGTTGAATTGGAAATCTCATATCAGTATACCGCCGCGAAGCCTGTACCTCGCGTCACTTCACGGGTTCAGGCGGGCGGTGTGTAGGTGTGGAAAACAACAAGATCCTTCCCATCCTGGTATTTCTAACCGACTTCAAAAAAGGAGAAGGTTTGATCAACTTGACAGTCGACTGTATATGTATCATTATCTCAGCCGTAGGACGTCACTGCTGGACAAAGGCCTCCCTCATGGCCGAGTACTGA
Source organism: Pasiphila rectangulata (assembly GCA_963082625.1). NCBI lineage: Eukaryota > Metazoa > Arthropoda > Insecta > Lepidoptera > Geometridae > Pasiphila > Pasiphila rectangulata. The sequence continues at coordinate 22,966,002 of OY720238.1, read as the reverse complement.
TCATGAGAGGTTATTGCCATACTCACCACGCTTGACAGGCGGGTTGGCGAGCACGGCACGGGTAGTTGATACACGGAAAGACGCTGCTTCCCATCTTCCGGAGGTATCATTTAGCAGGCTCTTACTGCATCCACGGGCATGCGAGGAGGGGTAACATTCTACTGCCGGCACCCCACGGCAAACTAATAATAGTATACTATATTTATAGAAAGAAAAAACTTTTGGTTCACGATCGGTAGCGAACCCACGAAACTCTGATCAAAATCAATAACAGGTACCTTGATATCAGATTATGGTGCAGAAAGCAATGACATACTAAGCCTAGGTAGCGCTGGTAGCGAACACTTTTGATTCGGGCCATTCAACTAAGTAATCCAGAACTGCCCGTTGATCAGTCTTCAGTTAAAGGATCAAGATAAAGCCGGCTTGTAATTAGTACCCCAATGTAATCCCAACTGGAAAATAATTCGTAATTTATAATAAAATTATACTAAATGGTGTGATGCAAAAATGCTTCGCGGAGGTCAATGACCCTGTCAGGAATCAGGTGGCTTTTAGGTTTTCATTATCGTATAATCAGCTGTTGAACTTAAAACTTTCGTGAAAAGTCGTAGAACAAAAGTTGTTCCTTGTGATGGTCAGAATCACCCCCTTTCGGCTTAGTACACATCATGTTATAATACACCCCGTATACTCGCTAGCGACTGAAGTTAAACAAATGTATGAAAACTTGTACAGCGCCTCTAGCGGATAGTTTAGTACTAAAATATGCAGTAAACTATACTACAACGACTGTAGTTTGGGCTTCATTTTCTTAGAATTTTTCTTGTCTTGTCTTTTTATTTTATGGCTTTTTGTGTTTAGTTTTACACGATTCTGCCAGTGTCAAGTTAATTTATAAATTCTTATGTAATTTGGCTATCCATGTAGTACCATGAGTTACAAATCTAACAAATGTCTTAGTAACGTACTATTACTACTGTAGTAACGGCAGGCGATCTAACAGTGACAACTCATGCTAGATACACTGGATGGCACGGACATAGCGTAACTAACAGAATACCTTTTGCTGCATTCAAGTTGTTTTAGGCCGATAGCTAACAAATGATTACTCCGATACTGGAACAAATGCGAGTGGATATTAGAATTTTCTGGTCTAGCTGAATGGAATTCTGAAATTACATTTAGGATGTGAATTGTGTAATTTAATAGGGCGATAAAGGAATTAATTCACAAATACGAAGATCTAACATTCAATTGGAAAATACTAGGGCTCGGATTTCTAAATCGTAAACTATATATTTTATTTTATTTATTTAACAAAATATTTAAATATAAATATTTATAATTCCTCCTCCCCTTTTTCACAGTATTTCTAGGTACTTTGTTTGTATGCTACCAGGTCCTAAATAGAAGATTAGCTACAGTTGATTTTAATTAGTTTAATTTTATTTAGTTTAAGATTATGTTCATTATAATTCTTCTTTTGTAAAAATTTGTCAAGTCAACTTCTTCAAGAACATAAATATCCATCAATGTTTTGGAGGAGGGCGCTGTCACTACGACGCAGTTTTTTAACTTTTGTGGTGGCATAGTTCACATCAGTTTTTGTAACCACTTAAATGTTCTGAATAAAGATTTTTAATCTTTAATCTAATCTAGGGACTAGTTGCACTCCGCGGTTTCACCCGCGTAGTTCTCGTTCCCGTGGGAATACGGGGATAAAATAAAGCCTTTGTTCAAAGTCAATAAATGTTTATTCAATAGAGCAAAACGCTACTTAGAATAGTCAGTCTACAAAATAAGAACAAAACACATTTAAATTGAATAAAGCATATAATTGAATTTGTTCGCTTCGGAAAACTTTTTTTCCAAGTGAGGGAAAGAAGACTCGCTGTTACTCAGTGATAATATTAATTACTAGCCACATTCCACGATTTCCACAGCGTAGTTCCCGTTCCCGCGTAAATAAGGGGATAAAATATGGCATGTGTTACTCAGAAATAATGTAGCATTCAAATGGTGAAAGAATTTTGAAAATCGGTTAAGTAATTTTTGAGTTTATTCGTTACAAACATGCAAAATACAACATACAAATCTTTCTTCTATATAATATTGAGAGATTGCTTGCCTATTAGTCTTAAATTATCAATCACTTTGTATTGAACATGCAAAGAGATTCGAACACACGATCGTCTTATTCTCCCTCATACAAGTAGATCGTTTTATTTAAAGGCAACATAAACTTTGCCGTGTGGTGCCAGCAGTAGAACGTTAATAACATAATAATAATAATGCTGGACAATTCACATATCATCATCTAGCCCCAAGCTAACCAGAGCTTGTGTTATGGGTACTAGATGACTGATATACTTAATACATTATACTGCACAGATACTTAGATATTTTTTATTAGAGTTATATATAAAAAAACATCCAGAAAACCCTAAAGAAATATCTGCAGATCGTACAGACATTTGACAATTTTTAATAAGCATTGCATGTTAAAAACTAAGCATCGCTGCAAACTGCACCTTGCGTGTCTATTGAGACCGGATGCGTATGCGTAGACGTAAGCGTAGACGTGCACGTACCACTGAGTTGTAATGTATGGAGCTGTATGAGACAGGACACACCGCTTGCGTAACGTTCACGTGCGCGTCATATGTCAGTCCATACATTACAGCTCAGTGGTACGTGCACGACTACGCATACGCATCCGGTCTGCTCGAGCCTTAAGTCACTCTGACATCTCTGAGACGAAGAACAGAAAAGAACGAGAAGTTGTCGAGGTTGTGTTTCTTCTATTTTGGTGGGAATATTTACAAATAATTAGAGTAATGGTTGGGCATATTCTAGTAATGCCGTGGGGTGCCGGCAGTAGAACCCCTACTCTTATGCCCGTGGTAAGAGCTTGCTAACGGATACCTCCGGAAGATGGGCAGCAGCGTCTTTCCGTGTATCAACATCCCGCACTGCGCTCACCAACCCGCCTGCCAAGGGTGTTTAGTATGGCAACTACCCCTCATGGAGATCCATAAGGGAGGCCTGTTCAGTTGTGGACTTTTTACGGCTGGAATGATGATATTCTAATAATGGACACAAAAACAATGAAACGAGTTTAATAGAATTTCTACAGTATTTGGTATTCTAGAAACACAGATCACTTAACATAGAATTATATGTCAATATTTAAACAATAACGAAATGTATTAATAGTATATATTGTTGCGCCGAGCGCAAACGTAAACAAGTAAGTTCGCAGGCGGGTGTTTGTGCGGCCGAAAGAGTCCAAGGTCACTCTTTATTGTTTTGAACACAAACAAGTGAAGTTTCTAGAAAAACCGGTTTTGAGACAAAGGTTCGGGTAGTAAACAAAGTTATAAAAAGTTGTTTACTTGTTTTTTGTTGTCCATTCTCTATTGTGTATCAATCTAGAAAAATCGGCTTCGAGAATCGTCTTTATATGGGATATAAATACGCGGATGTGTTTACCGAGCGGACAGTCTTTATTTGGCTACGGAAGCGAACATTGCGATATATCGGAGCGACAGTAAAGTGAATACAGTGATCAGTGTACAAGTGCTATAGTGAACAAGTGTTATAGTGACGATCAGTGTTGTACGTGAAGAAGTGTTCCTGTGTGAATCTGCTGTGAGATTCTGATTGGTGTAATCGGTGATTAAAGTGTTTATTTTGGTTAAATTGGACCACATTATTTAATCCCGAACCCTCAGCTCGTAACAATATTAAATAAGCGATATCTGTTTAATTGTGGGGGAACTAAGTTGTATGTTTGTTAACATAATCTCAACATGTGTAACGAAATCTATCAGAACTTTTCATAATTAACATAAAATCTATAAATATTTGAGCCGTGGGGCGCCGGCAGTAGAATGTTGCCTCTCCTCTCTTACCCATGGATGCAGTAAGAATCTGCTAAGGGATACCTCCGGAAGATGGGCAGCAGCATCTTTCCGTGTTTCTTCACTACCCTATACTGCGCTCGCCAACCCGCCTGCCAAGCGTGGCGAGTATGGCATCAACCCCCTCATGACAACACAACAAAAAACCAGGCCCCGAGTCCCCGGCGGCCCCGCTAATCCTGGCTACGGTAGCAGTCACGGTAACGGCGGGGCTAGGGGTGCTAAGAATCCCCGGGAGACGATCGGCTACCAACCCCTACGACGACCACTGGCCCTGGTAACACACAACATCCGCACTTTGAGGACAGACGATAAGATTGTTGAGCTGGAAGAAGAAATTAGTAGATTACACTGGGACATTTTGGGGCTATCAGAAGCCCGTAGAGAGGGCGAGGACACGATATCCCTTAAGTCCGGTAACCTACTATACTACCGGGAGGGTGACCAACAGTCCCAAGGTGGTGTCGGGTTTCTCGTTCACAAGTCACTCATTAACAACATTGTCACCATCGACAGTGTGTCGAGCAGGGTCGCGTACCTAACACTCAGAATATCTAAGCGATATTTGCTGAAGGTCGTTCAGGTATATGCGCCGGCCTCGTCACACCTAGATGAAGAAGTAGAGTCTATGTATCAGTAGAGCCATACATACGAACAACACTCACTTCACTGTTGTAATGGGGGACTTCAATGCAAAGCTAGGCATGAGAAGCGATGATGAGTTGAGAGTGGGGCAATTTGGGTATGGGCAACGGAACCCCAGGGGACAGAGGCTGGCCGATTTTCTGGAGAAAGAAGGACTCTTTATGATGAATTCTTTCTTCCAGAAGCCGCCTCACAGGAAATGGACCTGGATGAGTCCCAATGGTTCTACGAGAAATGAGATTGATTTCATCCTGACCAACAAGAAACGAATATTCAATGATGTCTCTGTGATTCACAGGGTAAAAACCGGCAGTGATCACCGAATTGTAAGGGGCACATTGAATATGAACGTTAAACTTGAAAGGTCCCGTTTGATGAAATCTACGCTCCGACCCACTCGCGCACATATCCAAAACCTCGAGAGCTTTGAACTCGAACTCGCAAATCGCTTTGACTGTCTAGGAGTTGATGCATCGGTGGACGAGATCAATAACAGGTTCATAGAAACCGTCCATACGGTGGGGTCCCAGTTCTTTAAAACCCCCCGTACTAATAGACCTCAGAAACTTTCTGATGACACCCTAAACCTCATGGCTGAACGACGTTCTTTGCGACTGCAGTCTCCCGATGATGCTCAGTCACACAGGCAGCTCAATAGACAAATTTGGAAATCCTTGCGGCACGATATTCGTACCTTTAATACAGCCAGTATTAAAGATACGATAGAGCGGAATAAAGGCTCCAAAGTGTTCGCGAGAGATAGTTCCATTGGGCAGAGCCAGATAACGAAGCTGAAGAGGGAAGATGGCAGCATAACGTCAAGTAAAGCAGAAGTGTTAAGGGAAGTCGAAAGGTTCTATGGACGGCTCTACGATTCGGTCACGAAACCTGTTTGCAGTGCGGCCAACGACCCAAGAGCTAAACTGACCCGACATTATACCGAGGATATCCCGGACATCAGCCTGTACGAGATCAGGATGGCCTTGAAACAGCTTAAGAACGACAAGGCGCCGGGTGAGGACGGAATCACTTCAGAGCTTCTGAAAGCGGGTGGATCACCGGTACTTAAAGTCCTTCAGAAGCTATTTAATTCCGCCTTGCTTGAAGGTACGACGCCAAAAGCATGGACCAAGGGCGTGGTGGTTCTGTTCTTCAAGAAAGGTGACAAAACCTTACTTAAGAACTACAGACCCATCTCGCTGTTGAGCCATGTTTATAAGCTGTTTTCAAGGGTCATCGCGAATCGTCTCGAACGCAGGTTTGATGACTTCCAGCCTCCCGAACAAGCCGGGTTCCGAATAGGCTACAGTACCATAGACCACATACATACGCTGCGGCAAGTCATACAGAAGACCGAAGAGTATAACTTGCCGCTATGTCTTGCGTTTGTGGACTATGAGAAATCCTTCGATTCGATCGAAACATGGGCGGTGCTTGAGTCTCTCCAACGATGCCGAATTGACTATCGGTACATCGAAGTGTTGAAGTGTTTGTATACAAACGCCACTATGTCAGTCCGAGTACAAGAACAGAGCTCGAAGGCGATTCCCTTAAAAAGAGGCGTAAGACAGGGAGACGTAATCTCTCCATCGAATCAAATCGAAACTGTTTACGACCGCTTTGGAAGATGCCTTCAAGCTCCTGGAATGGAAAGGGCTGGGCATCAATATTAACGGCGAATACATCACTCACCTTCGATTTGCCGACGATATTGTGGTCATGGCAAAGTCGATGGAAGAGCTCAGCACGATGCTCGAAGGCCTCAATCGAGTCTCCCAGCGGGTAGGCCTTAAAATGAACATGGACCAGACGAAAATCATGTCAAATGTCCATGTCGTGCCTGCCCCAGTTATGGTTGAGAACTCGGCTCTTGAAGTTGTCGACGCGTACGTATACCTAGAACAAACAGTCCAATTAGGTAGGTCCAACTTCGAGAAAGAGGTCAATCGTCGAATCCAACTCGGATGGGCAGCGTTTGGGAAACTTCGCAACGTCTTTTCGTCCAACATACCTCAGTGCCTTAAGACGAAAGTCTACAACCAGTGTGTGTTACCAGTGATGACATATGGAACCGAGACGTGGTCCTTCACTATTGGCCTTATGAACAAGCTCAGAGTCGCTCAACGAGCTATGGAGAGGGCTATGCTCGGGGTTTCACTACGGGATCGAATCAGAAATGAGGAGATACGTAGAAGAACTCGGGTCACCGACATAGCCAAACGGATTAGCACGTTGAAGTGGAAATGGGCAGGCCATATAGCGCGCAGAACAGATGGCCGATGGGGCCGCAAAGTTCTCGAATGGAGGCCACGGATCGGCAAGCGCAGCGTAGGACGTCCACCTACAAGATGGGCAGACGACTTGGTGAGAACTGCTGGTCGGCGGTGGATGCAGACGGCTTCCAACCGCAGTACTTGGAGATCAATGAGGGAGGCCTTTGTCCAGCAGTGGACGTCCTACGGCTGAAATGATGATGATGAATTTAAGACAAAATCCTAATATTGAATTATAAATTCCTTAATTAACAGATTAACAAGCTTATATATTTAAACAATAACGAAATGTTTTAGTTTACTCGGATTTAAATAATTCAAAATTCAAATAGGCGTTTCATTGTGTATAACATCTGTTTCATTGTGGGGGAACTAAGTAGTATGTTTGATGGCATAATCTCAATATCTGTAACGAAATCTATCAGAACCTTTCATAATTAACATTTATCATATTAAATCTTTAAATATAAAACAATTAGGGTTCGAAGTTTTTTGTTACGTAAGTTTACTTGTAAAACTTAACTTCTATTTTGATTTCAATTTATTTCTTTATCAAAAATGACTTATCTGTTACGTGCAATTAAGACGGAGGCTATAAAGAACAAATTTTGTAAGGAATCATGAATATTTACTCCACAAAGCGAAATGCGACAATCATTCTAGGCAATGTCCCGAATAGGCTAATTCTAAAAGAAACCTCAAAATCACCGAGACATCAAAAAAGCTGTTTGGCTATGAGTATAAAAATTGATAATAAGATACCTGCCTAGTAAATTTAAAAAATTGAATGACTATATATTTAAAAATAATCTATTTAATTGGCTAAATGAACATAATTCTTACGACATTCATAAATTTATTCATTTTAAGGCATAGACATAAGTTAATTAGTTACATGCTATAGAATAGACATGAGCTCATCACATAATACACCCTAAATACCATGTTTTATGCAAAAAAATACCATTTCTATTCAAAGATAACTTATTTTACACACTTTACTGTACATTTAGGGTTTAAAAGCACAAAGCATTTATATATTTTAATTTTTACGTCAAAGTGGTAGAAGACTAATAATTTTAAACTTTTTTCTTACTATGACTATAAAGGATTTTTAACGTCACTAAAACACTAAAGAATAAAAGCCAATATCAAAGCTTTATTCTTTTACATAAATACTTTAAAAATGAAAGACGAATTCATATAAAAAGTATATTTAATCTAAAGTCACAACATGAACCGTTTGTAGTATAGCTAAAAGTTCGTGTCATAAAAAAGAAAGTTTGTGAAAAGCAATTAACATTAAGTTGAGCTCGTATTTGTTGTTCTATTTTAACTTCCAACGTCTGTAATATAAGTTTAACGTGTTGATTAATTATACAAAGTGTAATCTAAAACCCACAATAAGAATCTTTATAGAAACTTAACCAATGAACATTAAACAACTCTACATCTGTGCAAACTAATACGCAAAATCCTAAACGAAACCATTCATAACATTTACCAAAAAGAGCCAACTACTTATTAAATACAGTAGACAAAGGGGTGGCTATCTTGCCATAACCTTTCGTTAGAACTGAATATGGTAAAAAGACGTTACCTTCATAGGTGCCCATTTCTATAATAGGCTACCTGAAAAAATTAAAAGTGCTAGAACGTTCGGTCGGTGTGTATAAATGCTAGCTGCATAGATACCCGAGGATGTGATACTATTATAAAAACATTTACGATGTGAAGACGTAAAAATATTATATTAAATAATACTAATCTTAAGTTTTTTTATGTAACTGGCATTATTTTGTTCATCATTATTATCATTTTAGCCATTTATTTATTTAATCGTATGACATGTTTAAAAAGGCGTAGCTAACAAAATATATAAAAAAAAATTACAAAATTAAACATCTTCTAAAACCAAAAAATAATAACTACACTAATACTTAATCTAATTCGTAAGTCAATGTTCAGGTTTCCCAGCCAGGATACTGCTTCAGGAGGTAGATCTATTAGGTCAGACCAGGGTCCTGGGTACGAGTGGATAGGGCAGCGTGAGATGATGTGCTCCATCGACTGGTCCTCTTCACCGCATTCGCAGAGCGCCGAGTCCGTCCAGCCCCACTTCTGCCGACAATAGTTGCATCGGCCGTGACCAGTGAAAAGCCTGTTAATGCGTCACCATAATTTGCGAGGCAGGAAGAAGCCTTTGTGTTTGGAAGTGGGGTCAACACATTGGGCGCACGAGCCTCGTGTTCCTTCCAGCCAGTCACTTTTCCATCTATCCGCTATCTGGAAGTTGTTTAGATGTTGGGCAGCAGCGTAAGGGGGACGTCTAGATTTCAATCTATGAGGTGGTGGGCAGAAAAAATCACCGTGGGCAGGTAGAGCAGGCTGTGAAAGTATCTTATCAGCTTCTCTTTTAAGCGCGTGCTTTCGACGGAGATTTGGAGGTTCTATGTGGCTCAGAACTGGTAGCCAGTGGAGTGGTGTTGATTTCACAGTTCCAGTGATGCAACGCATGGCGGCATTAAGCTTCGTGTCCACCTTGTGCACGTGAGCGCTTTCTAGCCACACGGGTGAGCAGTATTCCGCGGCCGAGTAGACAAGTGCGATCTGGCATCGCACTTGTCTACTCGGCCGCGGAGGCAGTCAGCGGATGATCCCCAGGTCGTTCCACATAGTTTGTGGAGTATATTGTTACGGGATGAGAGTTTAAGGCAGAATTTATTTAAATGTTCTTTATATGTTAAGGATCTGTCGAGAGTTACGCCAAGATATTTTGGAAAAGGATCAAATTTTAGATTTTCGCCATTAAAATTGACTGTAGGAACGTAGTTTGCGAGGCTGTTGTTAAGATGAAAACATGATGAGTCGCCAAGACTCAAAGTATTTTGATAGCACCTGAAGATCTGCAGCCAGGATATTTTCGCTGGTTTTCATGTCAGTGCTCTGTGCAACTAGTGCGATATCATCTGCGTAAATGAATTTAGTACCTGTAGTAGCAGGGAGATCGTGGATGTAGAGGTTGAAAAGTTGAGGAGCCATCACAGATCCCTGGGGTAGACCGTTGTTCAGTTTGCGCATATGGCTTTTGGTGTTTCCTAAGTGCACCTCAAACTCTCTTTCGCTCAGCATATTGGATATCAGGTTCACAATTTCCCGGCTTGGGATCGCCGATAGAAGTTTGCAGACGAGTCCCTGTTTCCAAACTGTGTCGTAGGCTGCTGTCAGATCTATGAATACTGCGGTTGTCTTTAATTGCCTTTGGAAGCCAGCTTCGATGTGAGTTGTGAGGGCTAATACTTGATCAGTGCAGTTTCTACCTCGTCGAAATCCTGCTTGTTCAACAGGTGTCGCAGCGTCTATGTATGGCTCTATTCTAGACAGAAAGACCCTTTCCAGCAGTTTGAAAGTGCAGCTCAAGAGAGCGATTGGGCGATAATTTTCGGGTTGAAGTTCTGATTTGCCAGGTTTTAGAATTGCTATAACTTTGGAAACTTTAAAATATCTTGGTAATTTATTAAGCTGCAGGATAGCAGAGAAAAAAATTGTTAGCCAGCCAACAGCTCGGGGACCCTATATATATTTATGGCGTATAAACTCATTGTACATGTTGTCGGGACCAGCGGCTTTGTTGTTCTTTAAAAGCTTTATGGCTTCGATGATTTCCCCAATGGAAAAGGGTCTCGATATCTGTTGGTTTGTTGGCGAGTTTTGTTTTAATGTCTTTAGATCCGGTTTGATCTTTTTAGTGAAGAGTTTGTCTCTTTTCATTTTAGCCATAATGCGTCCACTACTGAACACAGGCCTCCCTCATAGATCTACATGAGGGGTAGTTGCTATATTCACCACGCTTGGCAGGTGGGTTGGCGAGCGCAGTACGGATGTACGGGGTATCACTTAGCAGGCTCTTACTGCATCCACGGTATGAGAGTCATTATGTTGTTAATGAGAAATAAATATATATAAACTGAAGCGACAATCAAGCGAGTCGGAGGTGACTGAGCTATCGACTATTACTTTATCTTTTAATTTCGGAACCCCTAGAGCGCGAGTCACGCTCGGATTTTCCCTTTTATTTAGATATATTAGGGCATAATTTTTCATTTAAAAACATTTCATTCCACTTAAAGATAAACTGATTAGAACATTCTCGTATTTAAAGAAAGGGTTGCCGACTCGAATGTCGTTTGCTTAGCAATTCCGAGACGTTATGAAGAGCGAAATATCGGGAACCCTACCCCTAAGCAAGGTTTTATCTCGGCAGTAAACGCTTATCTCTCATTAGCTGATACGAGGGGTCGTTAACCGGTTATGGACTAATAAAATCTCTGATAAATTCTACATCCCTTCAGAGATTATCTGCTCAGGAGCTTGCTTAGGAGGAGGGAGCCACGACACTTTTATCCTCAAGACGAGGACATTCTCAACGGCACTGAGGACACATCTCAACGGTAGGTACTGCCGTGGGGTGCCGGCAGTAGAATGTTGTCCCTACTCTCGTGCCCGTGGATTCAGAAAGAATCTGCTCAGGGATAGACGCGCATCTTTTCGTGAATCAACATCATTTACTGCTTCACCAATCCGCTTGCCAAAAGCGGGGAGTATGGCAACAACCCCTCATAATCATTGGATATATGAGGGTGGCCTATGCCCAGCAGTGGACGTAGTCACTAGGCTGAGATGAGCACTGAGGACTCAGATCTTGAAACTCCCACTGGTAAGCAAACCTGCGATTTGAACACAAAATGCGTAAAAAATCAACTTAATTTTCGTAAATTTTTGATAAACAATTTCGTAAAAGCACGGTGACTTAATTACAAAATTCCCAATTAAGTTTCGATGCAAGCAAAATAACAAATGCGAAAACTGCGCGTCGAAATAATAATTGACAAAATAATTAAATATTCAACGATCACTTCGTTGATGCTCATTTCTACTTCTTGGTAAATTATGTAGGAATAATCTAGGCCACTTATTATGAGGAGACAACGCGTGCTAAACAGGAAGCTAGTAATAAATGAAATACTTAACATTAAAGGTAAGATACAAGGGTAACATAAATATTATGTAATGTCCCATGTGTATGTCCCACTGCTGACAAAGGCCTCTCCTCTTTCCTTTCATTTGTCTCTGTCTAGTGCGATCTCCCGCCAACTGCCAGCTGCTTGCCGCAGTCTAGGTTATCGCGCCAGTACTTTTTTGGCCTGCATCAGCAGCAATTTTGCGGCTTTTGCGTCCGGAGACCAATCTGTGGCAATCTTAGCCCATCTCTCAGGATACATCCGGGTAGCGTGACCCGCCCGGTCCCAAAAAAGTTTTTGAATAAATAAGTAGAGTTTACGCCGAACGCGATAGTGAATCGGTCGTGCACAGGTTACGCTGTCTGCATGTGGTCGTAGTCAATCAATATTCACGTTAATTCGAACTCTAATACTCATAACAAATTATGGCCCCCAAGAAATGTGTAAAATGTAAAAAAAATATCACTAAAAAAGCACTAGGGTTGGAATGTAGCCGTTGCGACAAAATTGTTCACGCAGACCCGGTATGCTCAAAACTGTCCAACAAGCAGTTAAATACATTGCGAAATTCTCCGGGTATAGAGTGGAGTTGCGAAGAGTGCTTAGCTAATATGTCTCGCAGATCGTCGTTTGTGATACCCGAAGACGATGACGATGATGAATCGGAAAGGGGCACTATTGTGAACGCCCAAACCTTTGACACTAGTAAATTAGTCCAAGATATAAGCCGCGAACTCAAGAAAACCTTTCGACAAGAGATAAGTCACCTGGAATCGTCGCTTGAGTATCTGAGCGAACAGATGCGAACAATGGAGCAGTCTGTCAAAAAACAAGATATAACTATCAAAAATCTTGAACAGCAGAATCAAGATCTGAGAAACAAAAATAAGAATTTAGAACTTAAAATGGCTGTTCTAGATCAAAGCATGAACAACCTCGAGCAGCAATCATTATCTACGTCTTTGGAAATTGCCGGTCTACCCCAAGTTTTACCACGCGATGTTGACAACGTACTGAAAGTTGTAGCCGCGAAATTGAATGTAAACGAGACCGACATACTGTCTTCCCAGCGACTGCCTGGTAGCAAGGAAAAACCGGGACCGATCCTAGTGGAGATGCTGTCAAAAAAAGTTCGGCGGGAATGGATTGAAGCGGGTAAGGAGAAACGCCTTACAGCAGGACTCATTATCCCGGACGTACCCAAGGAGAAAGCCGAAAGCCGAATCTTCATTAGAGAAGCCCTCACAAAGCACGTAAAAACCATCCTATACAGCACTAAATCCCAGCTAAGTCAGTGTTCTCAGTTTATCTGGTGTAAAGATGGTAAGGTGTATGTGAGAAAAAATAGCAATAGTAAAATATTTTGCGTTCGCTCACTTCAAAATATTAGCGAAATTGAAAAACAATTAAAAGAGCCTGCTAAATTTTCTGCACATACAACAAGCCAATAAATTATCTGTTTATTACATTTATAAATTCTCAATTATTGTTTAATAGTTACCTAAGTATATAAATAGATAAAAATATGAATATAAACGAATTATTTACGTGTACATCACCTAACAGTTTCTTCAAACAACTACCTATAGACACGCATTTAAATATTACATTCCTACATATTAACATAAGATCCTTAATTAAAAATTTCACAGAACTTATACAAATTATCCATAACTGTAACTTTCCATTAGATGTCATAGTAATTACTGAAGCGAACTTAACAGAAAACATCGTGAATCTGTATAATATATCTGGCTATAACATGCACTTTCAATTACGGTCAAACAGAAAAGGCGGCGGCATTATTGCTTATATTAAAAACCATTTAAAATTTACATTAAGTCAGCATAGAACGATAACGTTCGAAAATCTCACTGGTACAATAAAAATTGACTCTGAACTGGACGTAGTTGTATGTGCAGTTTATAGGCCCCCCTCAACGAACAAAAGCATGTTTATTAGTGAGCTCGATAAATGTATTTCAACGTTTAGCTCCAAACAAAACCTATTACTTATTGGAGATACAAACCTGGATCTAAAATCGAATTTATCATACAAAGACACATATTTAGAAACGCTTAGCGAGCACGGGTTGATATGCGGGATATCAGATTACACTCGAATAGAATCTAGACTAAATAGCACAACTAATAAGACCGTCATCACTAAATCATGCATAGATCACATATTCGCCCGCGTTCCTGCATTACACCCGTACTCGGCGGCGCTGGACACGGTACTAGCTGACCATCGAGCTGTTATCTTTGCTTGCATTGATCATGCCTCTGCGGAGCGTATACAGAGTGTTAAAAATCCAGTAATTAACTATGATATTCTTTACAAAGAACTAAAGAATATTAATTGGTCAGAGACTGAAAACATGCAATCATCAAATGATGTTTTCAATTTTATTAAAAGCTCTTTTACCAATGCAAACAAAATCGCATTAAGTTACAAAAATAATAACAAACAAAAAAAACATTTTAAACTTCCGTGGATTGATGGGAATGTTAATAAACTTTGCGAAAAACGTGACATGCAGTATAAGTTGTGGAAAAATAGCTTAAACGATCCTAGATTAAAATTGGATTATAATATAACTCGCAATAAACTACATAAATTAATTGAATATAGAAGGAATTCTTACTATATTAATCATATACAGGATAATTTTAAAAATACTAAAAGGGTATACAAAATAATTAATCAAATGCTTGGACGTGTAAACTTATCGATTGATGCCGCCATTCTCAAAGCGTTTTCAGCGCAAGGTATTAGCACCAAAGATATAGTTAATAATTTTGCTACAGGCTTTGAGAAAGCAATACAAGATATACTTCCTAGCTGTAGTTTAAATTTAACAAATCAAAATACTTATACTAATCCAATTAATTCTAGTATCCTTTTTAAAAAAGCAACAGGTCAAAATATTCATAAAATAATAAAATCTTTAAATTCAAATAAAGCACCAGGGCGGGACGGTATCAAGGTTTCAGATATGAAATATGTAGGAGATAGCCTATCAATAGCCATAGCAAAACTAATAAATTGCAGCGTGCAATCAGGTATTTACCCCGATGAACTAAAAGAAGGTTGCATAAGACCCGTATTTAAGAAAGGCCAACGGAATGACTATTCCAACTATCGCCCAATCACGTTGCTTTCTTCAATTAACAAAGTTGTCGAGAAATTTATATGTCAACAGATTCACGACTTTTATAGGTTAAATAATGTGCTCTATGATAAACAATTTGGATTTCAAACAGGCAAAAGTGCCACGGATCTCCTATCTAGATTTACAGATGAAATAAATATGCATCTTAATAATAAAAAACTTGTGTTTGCGTTATTTATTGATTTTTCACGCGCTTTTGACACATTGGATCATAAAAAACTAGTTAATAAGCTTGACAATTGTGGTATTAGAGGCCCA
Organism: Pasiphila rectangulata; assembly: GCA_963082625.1. NCBI lineage: Eukaryota > Metazoa > Arthropoda > Insecta > Lepidoptera > Geometridae > Pasiphila > Pasiphila rectangulata. Next base: position 22,950,704 of record OY720238.1, on the reverse strand, counting down.
TTACTCAACTGGTACGATAACTACTTAAAGAACCGAAAAAACGCAGTTAAGGTAGACAATATATTTAGTGAACCTATAATTGCCACAGAAGGCGTGGCGCAAGGATCTGTGACAGGGCCGTGTAATTTTTTATCATACGTCAATGACATGAATAAATGTATTAATCATTGTACCTGTTATCAGTTTGCAGACGACACATGCCTTGTCTCAGTAAATGATAACCCGCAAACAGCACTTAGCCTTCTGCAAACTGATTTTGATAATCTGCAAAGATGGTGCCATGACGCTGGACTGGTTTTAAATGCTTTAAAAACTAAACTTCTTATAATTAGGTCTCCCTATAAGAAACCGCCTTCATTAAAAAGTTTAGTTGCACATGATCACAACTGCTTACATACTCTAAATAGAATCGGATGCAATTGTCAAGCAATTGAAGTTGTAAACAGTTATACCTACCTTGGATTATCTATTGATAGAAAATATTACCTGGTCACTATCTGATGATGAAGTCTCCTACCAGCCCGCAGATCTACTAGGTTCATACCAATTTGATCTCTTTGATAATATTAACATGTGTCACTTGCTTCAATTTAACTCACACGCAAATGTAAACAATAGACTACTAGATCTAGTTTTTTCTAACAGTGAGGTTTCTTTAACTCATTGTAGTAACCCATTAGTGCCCGAAGACCCGCACCATAAAGCCTTATGTATATCAGCAGACTTCGTTGAGTTGCATAAGTTAGAACCTCAATCATATACTAGATATCTTTATAACCAGGGCGAATATGACGCCATATTATCTAAACTTAAAAGTACTAACTGGCACGACGAATTTAAACAAAGATCTCTGAATGATTCAGTTTCGTATCTGTATGAAAAACTTACAGATCTACGCAATTTACATATTCCTACGAAAGTGGTCAGTCAATCGACTAATATTTAGTTTTTACCTTTATGGTATAAAACACCACTTATTAAAATGTTAAAAGAAAAAGCCAAATACCGCGCTAAATTTAAAAAATATGGAAATATATCAGACTATGATTCGTTCGTAATTTTGCGTGATCGTGCTAAGAATCTGGAATCTGAGCTTTTTGCGAATTATATTGCCTCCATCGAAAACCAGATAAAGTCAAATCCCAAAGCTTTTTGGAGCTATGTTAAAAGTAAGAGTCAATCTAACTGTTATCCATCTGTTCTAAACTTTGGTCAGCGATCCTCGGCCAATGGTAATGTTATCTGTGAATTGTTTGCCGAATTCTTTCACTCTACTTTCCTTCAACCCACATCAAACTCTTGTTACACACTTGATAATTCTGACGCACTATTGTCTACTTGTGACATTGCAACAATTTCTATCACAGTAGATGATGTTTTGAAGATATTTTTGCACCTCGATCCAAAGAAGTCAGCCGGGCCTGATAATATACCTTCAACTTTCATCATTAGATGTGCACAAGGATTAGCATCACCACTCACTATCTTATACAATAGATCTATTTGTGAGGGTATCGTACCAGAAATTTGGAAAACTGCCTATATTACCCCTATTCACAAAAGTGGTCCCAAGGAGAGGGTTGAAAATTATCGGCCAATTTCTAAGCTGTGTGTGTTTGCTAAAATACTAGAGCGTTTAATATATAACCAGCTATATCCAGCTCTCAAACATACGTTGTCTGACAGTCAGCATGGCTTCCTCAAGGGTAAATCTACCACGTCCAACTTGCTACTGTGTAGCGAGTTTTTGTCGCAATATATGTCTGAACCGGCTCAAGTAGATATAATTTACACAGACTACAGCAAGGCGTTCGATAGGATAGATCACATCATACTTTTGCAAAAATTACAGTCCGCTGGAATTCGAGGAAATCTCTTTAGATGGTTCTCTTCATACGTTCAGAATCGTTCTCAGACTGTGGTCTTAAATGGATACAATTCCAAATCACTGAATATACCGTCGGGGGTTCCTCAGGGTTCTTTGCTTGGTCCACTTCTATTCACTATTTTTGTTAATGATATTGTCAACAACTTTAAACACTCAAAAGTATATCTTTATGCTGACGATATGAAAATTCTTTCTGTTATAAGAAATTTTGAAGACAGTATTAAGCTTCAAGAAGATCTGAGTAGGTTTGAAAAATACTGCAGTGTTAATAAGTTGGATTTAAATGTCCGTAAATGTTATATTTGCTCTTTTACACGTAAGCCTCAACCTCTGATCTATGACTATAAATTAGAAGATGTAAATGTAACAAGAGTGACTTCTATTCGTGACCTTGGCATAACCTTTGATTCGAAACTGCTTTTCGACCAGCATGTGGATGCTATTGTGAAAAAAGCGTCTAAAGCCCTAGGTTTCGTAATAAGAATGTCATCAGAGTTCGATCAAGTGAAGACCCTCAAAATCCTCTACTGTGCGTATGTCAGAAGTCATCTGGAGTATGTCTCACAGGTGTGGAGCCCCCAGTATGGCATATATTCAGCTCGGATTGAAAGCATTCAAAAACGTTTTCTCAAGTGCTTACAATTTAGAACCAAAACATATCTCCCAAACTACCTTTTAAGGTGTAAAAAATTCCATATTCTACCTCTATCAGAAAGACGACGAGTGGCAGACATCTCCTATCTCTTAAGTGTAGCGAGTGGCAGGGTGGACAGTCCGGAGTTACTTAGTTATATAGGACTAAAAACTACTTCAGCATCTGTGAGAAATAATAACCTTCTCTATATCCATACATCTAAGAATAAGTATAGACAGAACTCTTTTATTATACGAGCGTGCAGACACTACAATGCAGTGGCCCAGAACGTTGACTTATTCAACACTTCTCCTTCTAGTTTTAAACATATGTGTAATAATTTATTCTTTAAATCTTAATTCCTAACTTAGTATTTGTTTATTTGTCAACTTTTTATATTTGTATTCCTCTACCCATATGTGGAAACTTTTAATTGGCTTTCTGTACCTATTTATTTAATTATTAAATTGCTAGCTGTAAGTTTTCCTGTAAGTTCTAAAATAAAATAAAATAAAATAAAATTAAATTCAACTGGTACAATCATATCGAGCAAGTCTGTACTAAATTGAGAAAATTCTTGTCAAATATAATTATTCTAAAAAATCGTATTCCACCTAAAGTTAAATTAATCCTGTACAATTCCCTTGCTGAGTCTCATATTCAGTATGGACTTGCCTGTTACGGCCGAACCTACACAACCTATTTAAATCAAATCTATAGATTACAAGTTAAAATTTTAAAAAACATTGTCCCTAATAACATAAAAATCCTTTGTCAAAATAATGAAATCGATCTATTCAAGCATTGTAACATTCTACCTGTCCACACTCAATTTAATTATCTGCTTTTAACAAATAACTTTTTCAATCAATCTTTTAAAACAAAAATTGAGCATCCTGTATACACTCGGGCAGTTGCTCAAAACAGATTAGTAACTCTGTGCGCAAACAATATGTACGGCGAGAGGACAGCTGGCTACCTGGTTCCTCGGCTTATCAATAGCTTACCAATAGATATCATAAATACTATTAATATGAGGAACATAAAAGTAAAACTAAAATCTTATTTCATTGCTAACCTTTGATCCGTTTTTTTTATTTTTTATTAGTTGTTATCTGTTACTACCCAAATATCTTTTTGTAGTACCTGCACTTGCATTGTACTGTTAGAGACTTATTTATTTTTATTGCCACTGTAAACTCTTATAGCTCTTTACAAACCTTAGCGGTTTTTTGATGCTGTAATAACTTGTAATTCTTTTTAAGTTTGTTTTCTTAATTCAATAAATAAATTTAAAAAAAAAAAAAAAAAAAAAACATAAGCTCCGCCGTGGGGTACCGGCAGTAGAATGGTACCCCTCCTCTCATGCCCATGGATGCAGTAAGAGCCTGCTAAGGGATACCTCCGGAAGATGGGCAGCAGCGTCTATCCGTGTATCAACATCCCATACTGCGCTCACCAACCCGCCTGCCAAGCGTGGTGAGAATGGCAACTACCCCTCATGGAGATCCATGAGGGAGGCCTGTGTTTATCAGTGGACGTTTTAAGGCTGAAATGATGATGATGATGATGATACATAAGCTAAGAGGTAAGGTAAGGCGCTAGGCAAGTCTGATTCATTTACTAATGTCTACTTCTAATACATAATCTAATACTCGCTGACGCTGTATAGGTAATTGATTGTGTTATCTGGTTATCGGAAGAACGTTTTAAGACGTACAGTCGCGTTCATAGTAAAGGATACCACTGAGTTAAAGATACACTAAGGTACAAGGGCACTAAGGCTCAGTGGTATCTTTTACTATGATAGCGACTGTACCTCCATACTTATAAGTGCCTTATATACAGGGTGTATTACATGAAAATGTGTGTAAACCCAAATGGGGATTTTACCCCATGAAAACAAGTCGTTTATAAGTATAAAAATCGAGATTTCATATTTATTATTTTAATTGACACTTACTGGTTGATGTGGTGTGAACATGATTCTGAGTTCTTTTAATTTTTTTCTAGTTTTGAAATAAAAATCCACACGGACGATTTTTTAATTTTAAGTATTTTATGTATAGGTACCAGTAAGAATAAGCTGGCGTTTAGGTTGTCACTATCGTATAATCAGCCGTTGAACTTTAAGCTTTCGTAATCCTTTCCTAAATGATCACCGAATCCTGGAAAGTCGTACAACTAAAGTTATTCCTTGAGGTGGTCAGAATCACCGTCTTTCGGGTATATACACATACACCCTGTATAAATAAATAAATGGCATTTCTTGTATATTCAAAGTCATATAAGATATAGCCCCATGGACGACAATGTACCGGCGCGGGCACATTGTTACAGTCTGCCATTGAATACGGATCCTCATAAACCCATAACCGGCTCACGTTGCCCGTAAACTCCTTTATCGATGACACAGTCTTACGCATACCCGCTGGTATAATGCGAGCTGTCAGTTTTCAGCGAGACAGGCTCTGAGTCAACTATAAGGACAAAACATAATAATAATAATACGAGTATAATAATAATATATTTATTCAGTCAGACGCAAGATCTATTCATGATCTAGTTACAAAATGAAACAAAACACATTGAATAAACACACTGAATAAGTAGATAATTAAAATAAAGCAATGATATACATAATGTCAATAAGATGGGATGATGACCTGGTGAAGACCGCAGGTCGACGGTGGATGCAGACTAGTTTCTTGGCTTCTTCGGATAAGGGCGAAGACAAGAAACTATTACAAGTACCCACATTGTTGTCATTAACTAATCGTAATCGTCCGCATTCCGGGCACATTCCGTCAAGATAATAATATGATACACGTTTTCTACTTTTTCACATGTAAGGCAATTCGGTAAAATAGACCATCTCATCAAAAATTTAAACTTATTTGTCGGAATATGCCCTGAACGCAGTCTTAATAAACTAATTATAATATTTCGCTGCATTTTCACATTTTCAAATCATGTGTAACGAGGAAGATCAGGTTTTGTACCAAATTCCTTTAATACGCGATCTCTCATTGAAGTATTCATTCCACATCTCTTGACAGCTGTGTCAAGAGATGTGGAGCATGTCACAATTAAATAACGATTTGACCTTATAAATATTTTCGGCGAAGATACCTATCAAATTGAAGGGACCTAGAATAAATGTTGTACTGTCTGACCATTCTTGCGAGCGGTGCGTGAAGTCCCAAATTAGACTGCGAATGACTGCTAATTATTGCCGCGTGAATTTTCTCTCGGTTAAGGATTGTTTCCAGCTCAAGTCATTTTGGAATTATACTCTGCGCATTCCTTTGTAGTTTAAAAATACAATTTCGAAGGTTGTCACAATCCATAGTTGTTCAGAAATACAAAAAAAGGCATATCTGAAAAGTATTGTAAAGCAAATGATACGGTACTTTTATAAATAACTTCTGTACAGCCTCTTACTTTCTCTTCCAAAGTCAGTTTCTCTTCTTAACTTAAAAACTTTTTCCTTGAATCTCTTAGTACAATCTTCCAAAATATTTTTTCCTTACATTCTGACTCCTTCTGCGTTTCATCTGCTGGTTCCTCTATGTCGCTTGCACTGTTTTCTTCTTCTATTAATCTAGTATCTATATCCTAACCATACTGCTGTAATATATATTTTTTTTTTCTAATAGTCCGCGGCAAAAAAGAGCGTGAAAAGCGAGTGGTTCTGGAGAACCAGCTCTCCAGATGGTGCTGAGGAAAATTTGCTTTATGGTGAGTAGTGCGGTGATGGAAGTTAGCTGCGGGTATTAAGCTGAATAGTTCTTCAGAACATTCTCCATTATACAAACGATATAGCACACACAGAGAACCTACGTCTCTTCGAAGGCTCAAGGGCTCCAGATCGTCTGTGAGTTTCGAATCGCCGACAATACTGGTTTCTCTGCGATGTATCCGATCAAGTGGAAGGAGTTGGTATTGTGGCGCGCCTGCCCAGCAGAGGTGTGAGTTGTACTCCAAGTGCGGTCGTACTTGCGCCTTGTAAAGCACAAGTTTTTGAACCGACGTGAAGTACCGACTCGCCCTGTTGACAACGCCAAGTTTTTAGAGGCTAATTTGACCTTCCAAATGATCACAGAACTGGACACTACTCGAAATGTCGACACCTAGGATTCTAATACTCGTGGAGATATTAAGAGGAATGTTCTGAAACCTCGGAACTTTGTCGAATGGGGTTTTTTAAGCGGTGAACGCGCAAACTTGTGTATTAGCGGGGGGTATAATACGTATGTACCTATGCCTGGGTCTTTTTTTTATTATACTGATGAATACCATTTTTTCGTATTTGCTGTTCCGTATAGGTATAGTTCATACGTTTCGATATAATCTCGTATATGTCCTGACTCCCAAAGCAATAAACAAGGTAAGGCGTCAAATACCAAACAGGCCAAGCAGTAAGACAGCTGTCATTTTGATGGGCTGTGACAGCTTCCTGAAAGAATTAAATTTTAGTTGAAACAGCGCTATTCGGAAGGAATTCTGCATGATTTTATTTGCATTGCTTTTGTAAACTAAGTAATGCGCTTCTTTGAAAGCGAGTGTAAAGTACTTAGAACTGGTTGAACGTGAACCCTTGGCGTATAAATGTTAGCGGGATTTGCAGATTTATTCAATACTTATGATGCATGGGCATTTATGTAACCATAAAAACAGATATAACTTCAGAGCTGTGGTATGAATGCTGTTTGCATTTGCAATTTAAGTGGAAATTGTTACATTGTTAAGACTTCTTTCTAGGAACATTCTGTCAAAAAAGTTTAAAGTAATGGGATAATTAGAGAAACATAACTGTGCAGACGGTACTACCTTAAAGGAAAATGTGCATGGTGTATTGACGGAATGTGTCTGAAACGAGGCTATACAAAATATGCCATTTGAGGTCAATAATGGGGTTCCAACTCGCGGATAATTTTTTAGTGCTTTATATTATTTAATGTTATTAAATTTATCGTGTGTTATTTTATATATACTTATACTTACTTACTTTTATTTTTTTCTTTGATCACTATTTCTACCTAGTATCATATGGTATAACAATGTGTGTATAGCCTTATACCTCTATATCTTACTTTAACCCATAGTTACATTTATATTTACATAATTCAACAAAAACTTAAGTTCTTGGCAATAAACAAACAAACTTGTAACCTTTGAGAGTAGGTACTCTCAATACATCCCCGAGATATGCTATACATGCTATTCAGTCCTAGCGATTGCACCAAGCGAAACGTCGGGAAATAATAAAGGTAATTTACGCGATAAATACCCGGTTATATGTATGTTAATAATGAGTTGTGATCGCGAAAGTTTAAAAAAGACAATAGGAAAAACCTGTATTACAGGTCACCAGGTCCCTTCACTCCCCGGATTCAAAATACAAACTATGAAATACAAGTTATTTGAATATACATAAATGTAAATTCTATATAAATATATAGTATACACACATAAAATACATATAATAACATTAATAATAAAAAACAATACTTTATATCATCTATATCTTTAATTTTTAATGTAACACTAATATAGGTATGCATTGTACATTCGAATAAATCCCTCGATTATTGACCTATTTGAGAAGTTTATTGTGATTTAACAAGCAAAAAAACAAATTAAGTGAAACAAAAAACCCAACCGCAAGTTTCAATTAAGGGCAAGTAACTAAGCCTTGAAGGGATGATGGAAGATGGACGAAAGCCGTTACTGAATGGTGGCCAAGGGACTCAGTGCGACCAAGAGGCCACCCGCCCGATGGTCAAATGACATCGTTAGTTTCGTTGGAAACTGATGAATGGCGCATTAAAGAGGAGGCCAGCACTGGGTGCAAACGGAATGATGATGATGATGAACCAAGCCTTAATTGCGTTGTAAGTTAAGCGCAGTATATGAAGTTTACCTACAAGATAGGCAGACGACTTGGTAAGAACCGCAGGTCGACGGTGGATACAGGCCGCTTCCAACTGCAGTACTTGGAGATCAATGAGGGAGGCCTCTGTCCAGCAGTGGACGTCCGACGGCTGATATGAAGACTAAGACTTAAGGCCACAGGTATCAGTCTGCTTGAGGCACTATTACAATTTATTTAATTCATCATAGGCCCCATCAGCAGAACCTAGTTTTGAAAATATGGGACCAATCTGAAAATGTTTATATTCGTACCCAAAAACTATTTGAAGTCTGAACCTAGTTTTGAAAATATGGGACCAATCTGAAAATGTTTATATTCGTACCTAAAAACTATTTGAAGTCTGCGGTAACAAAGATTCAATTAAAAAATAATACAGACGACTTGAGAACCTTTTTTTTAATCGGTTAAAAACATGTGGACATACATTATGTTATGTGTTATATCAAATTATATATGGGTATCAAGGTATATATCGATACGGGCAAAGCTTTGGCGCTCACTGGTATTAAATGTGTATATATCGCGTTGTTCACTTTTCTTTATTGCCCAAAAATTCGATAGAAGTTATAAACAAAGCTCTATAACGAGATAAATACTCACTTACATATCATCGTCATGATCTCAACCGTAACACGTCCACATAGGCGTCCCTCATGGACCTGCAAGTACCATTGGCGGTTTTTGTCATACTCACCACGCTTGGCTGGCGGGTTGGCGAGCGCAGTGTGGTATGTTGATACACGGAAAAACGCAGCTGCCCATTCTCCGGAGGTTTCCCTTGGCAGATTCTTACTGCATTCACGAGCTAACATCTTTCATACGTTTAATAATGTCGTGATGGCGAAACTTAAAAAATACTACGATTAGGAAATGCATGTTATTTTTTCCTATGAAAAATAGATAAGTTTGTAGACGAGGTTGTGACAAACACTGGCCTCGGCCTCCGCTTAAGCCCGCTTGTTCTTATTGCCCCGGGGCGTGTATGATGATAATAAATCCTAACACACAAAGGTTGCAGTATTCGACAAAAACCACGCTCTTTTCGCCAAAAAGCATTTTCGAAAAAAACGCAATTAGCAACGCAACGCCGCCGCTTTATTTCGCCTTTTTAGGACCTTCGCTCCGGCGCGGGGCAAGCGGGCCGCTCGCCCGACCGGCCTTTCACATGTACTTTTTTAGATTAATTTATTTCAATAGACAGAAGTTTACAGTTATGTAACCAAACAAATACGGTACTATGTTATTTTACTTAATTAAACAAGAAGAGATTTCATAATCTCAGCCGTGGGTCGTCCACTGCTGGATATAGGTTTATGAATCGACTTGTATACTAAAGGTATGTGTATCATAAGGGGTTGTTGCCATACTCACCACACATGGCAGGCGGTTTGGCGAGCGCACTACTGGATGTTGAGACAACGAACAAAAAAGACGCTGCTGCCTACGTTCCGGAGTCATACCTTAATTAATAAAATATTTTTACTGCATCCACAGGCAAGAGAGGAGAGGCAACATTCTACTGTCGGCACCCTACAGCAAGCTACAAAGGCAGAAGAGATTTAACAATAAAGACACATCAACTCATGCACAAATGAGTTTAGGAGTGTTTGTGCTCTGATCCTTGGCGCCTTGCTTGTATGTTGGGGTCGGGAAGCAATGACATTACCACAGCTACTTTTGATGTAGAATGTTTGTAAACAAACGGGTTGGTTTTTTTGACCGAGTTAGTAGTTATTTAAATTGAAGGGATTGGTTACACCATAATTTAGAAATATGTATATAAAAACCAATAGAAATGAAGTTATTTTCTGGTTAAGTATTGTCAGTTTGTTGACAAATGTTCTACATCAAAAGTGGCTGGAGTATAGGTACAAATACAAATTACAAACACAAATTCTTTATTAATAACCCCTCAGTTACAGTGTCCGACTAGCAGTATACTACTTTCTTATAGGCGTAAGGACAATATTATAAGTGGTCAGTCATTAGTCGCTGACCCATCGGTTGCAGTTTCTCGTCTGCGCCAACTTTTATAGCGGAAAGTTTTCAGGGTTCCGCTAAAAGAATACTGGAGCCGTAATTGGTTAGATCTTACGATTAAAGCGATACGAGTCACGCGATTTACAATTTATGCTTTTATGATGTTGTAAAGCTTTGGGCGGGCTTCGATTCGGACATTAACCGAAATGAGTACCGCCACTTGATAACACGAAACGATACTGGAACCGAATTCTCGCTTCTAAAGCTCGCGTTTTATTAAGTTTTTAAAAATGGAAATATCATTTTAATTTTATTATTTTAAACTTAGAACATTTTGTTCTCGCTCCTTCGACGAGAGTAAGATACTGGCACTAAATTAAAGCCTCGCTTTTTAATACATTTTAAAACGTAGAATAATCAAATATTCTTTGTATAATTACCTTAAACTCTGTCAAGGAATTTATAGATAAGTAATGACTATTCAAACTTTAACAAAGATTTTAATCAAAACTGAAAATGTGCCTATTACCGTTATAAATTTATTGGTTAATTTTAATTTTTCCTTTTCGCCTGACTATAACTTTATAATTATTTATGTTTATTATTTGACGCCTCTATACAGCGTACCAATAATTAAGTATTCTAATTTTATTTTATTGTAATAACTTATTCTCTGAACCTATTTATAATGACACTACCAGTAGAGCGATAAAATGTAGCACGTAATTTAATTTTTATTTATATGATAAACTAGCGACCCACCCCGGCTTCGCACGGGTGCAATGCTGATACTAAATATACTACAGAACGTATATATACAACGTTCACAGCTTTTTTGTCATTAGACAATACAAACATGTTTTCTTTAGAGGTTACTCTTGAAAGAGCGAAATATTACTGGCCATGTGAAAAACACTCAACGTACAAGTCTAAGCCTGCAACGTTTAAAATTTGACCCTGCGATTTATTAATGGTCATTGCAAAAGGTATATTTACCGGAAATTGTAGGCGTTTAAATTGGAGCGGTAAATCCGATGGTATCAGAGGAATTCGGGGAATCAATACATCTTCTCCGGTACCACATCCGGTGAGTATTGTGCACTCTATTATGAAAGTTTTTAGTGATTTTACCAGCAAACGCGTGCCATTGCAAAGTTTAGGTTGATTCAGATGAATTCTTAATAAAATAACAGGACAACTTACCAACACCATTTTCCAGACGGGTTCAAAGAACTAATAAATATGTAGGAAAATAAACAGCTTCTTCCAAATCGAGAACAGTATCGACCGAGTTTTGACCGGCCCCCGGCCGGTACCGTCCCAACCGCTATGTATGCATTTTAATATCTGTAATATCTTCGAAAATCTTCTATTAAATTACATGCTCTAAAAGACCATATTGCAAATGCACAATGTATTCATCATCATCATTTCAGCATTAAAACGTCCACTGATGAACACAGGCCTCCCTCATGGATCTCCATGAGGGGTAGTTGCCATACTCACCACGCTTGGCAGGCGGGTTGGTGAGCGCAGTATGGGATGTTGATACACGGATAGACGCTGCTGCCCATCTTCCGGAGGTATCCCTTAGCAGGCTCTTACTGCATCCATGGGCATGAGAGGAGGGGTATCATTCTACTGCCGGCACCCCACGGCAAATTATTGAAGGTACTTAATTGGATAAGGATTAATGCAGTATTGCTTAAAATCGCTTCGTAAATAAGCCATTATTTCTCGTAAAAAGTAAAGGATAAAAAATGGCTATTGTGGTTTATCCCTAAGAGATAGACATATACTGTTGCAGACTTTTTTGTAGACCTGTTAAAGGTGTGCAATACTGTAGTACATTATTTTGATCTATCTCGCAGGGTTCAGCCAGCGTTTGCAATGTACCTCTAAGCGCAAAAAATGTGTTTATTTACGACATTACATTAGAAACCTATAAAATTATCAGTGTATCTCTGCTATAATATGCATGTTTTAAACATAAAAACCTTCCACTTTAATTATTATCTATCATCTATCTATTAAAAAACCGCATCCAAATCCGTTGCGTAGTTTTAAAGATTTAAGGAAATATAGTTAGAATATAAATATAGAATTGTTACTATGACTTTGGTGCAAATAAACGGTTTCTTTCTTTCTTTCTTTTCTTTTCTTTATAGGGACAGACAGACAGCGGAAAGCGACTTTGTTTTATACTATGTAATGACAGTGACAGATAAGTAAGTTATTGTGTTGCTTTTATGTCAATAAATGAAATCTAATCTAATCTAGCACAAGAGTCTGCAGAGTTCTGTATTGCAGTAGTTGAGGCGGGATAGAACTAGAGACTCTCACCGCATGATTCCAACCTCCTCACTTAAGTATGGACGAATCTTGTACAGCAATTGCAAGCGGAATAGTGCTTGGCGTACAGTGTCAGCTGTGTGATTTTCAAAATACATTAAAAATCTGCCAAGAGATATCTCCGGAAGATAGGCAACAGCGTCTTTCCAAGCATCAACATACCGTGCTGCGCTCGCCAACCCTGCCAAGCGTGGTCAGTATGGCAACCACCCCCTCATGATCAGTCTTGGTCATTCATGAGGCTGGCCTATGTTCAGCAGTGGACGTCCTACGGCTGAGATGATGATGATGATGATGCGAATGCTATTCAGCTGATATTAAAACTATTTTATTTTTAATTGTGACACAAAGTGGTATACGGAATATATATATTCACAATTCCTTATACCGCCAGGATAAAGCAGCTGGTTACGCACCGAACACAAGTAAAAGGAACCCTTTGAGTTTATTTCTCGTCGGACGCTCAGAGTTTCTACTGCCATTTAGTTTATTTTTTAAAGGATAAATAAGTACGTCCTTAAAAATAAGTTGCTAGTTGAAGTAATGCCTTTTTATGGGAGTATTTTACAGTTGAGAAGTTGCGACAGCAGTTTTTAATCGAAGACTGTCTGGATCGCTTTTTAATAGTTTATTTCACTAGCGACCTGAGCTAAACCTTGCTTGCTTAGACAACTTAGTAATAGTAAATCAATAATAAGCAAAAGACGTTTATTTCAGGCTTCAACTAAAAATAAATTACAGATGAGACAAATAAGGTTTAAGAAATCATACCAATCATCTCAGCTATAGTTCTGCGGTCCAGGTCTCGTCATCATCATCATTTCAACCATAGGACGTCCACTGTTGGACATAGGCCCCCCTCGTGGCCTTTCTGGTATTGCGGCTGGAAGAGGCCTGCATCCACCTGCTAATATAATCTGCTGTAATTTGTCTACGGCTTCTTTACTGCGTCTAATGACTCGTCAGGAATCAGCTGATGTTTGGGTTGTCATTGTCGTATAACCTGTGAAGTTCAAAGTTTCTAGGACTTTTCTTGAATGATGGCGTGGAAGGCGGTGGCCTCTTTCTGTGAGACCGTAATAGTTCGGAAAGAGGCCGCGGAGCGGGATCGCGCGAGGGCTGATCCCGCTCGTAGAAGGCGGCGGCGGGGTGCAGGCAACGGCCGCCCCGCACCGCCCGCCCCGTGAGGCTACGGCGTCATGGGGCTGCGGCATCCCCTATAGGGGACCATCTGGGTCCGTAGGGTAGTCAGAGTGAGGGCTTTGGACTATCCCAGACGGACCCAAGGAGGGCGATGATGCATGATATGGCTATGCACCATCGTAAGTTCCGCGAGACGTAGGGGGCGTTAGTTGTGGACGCCCCCGGGACGTGCTCAGGCAATGTGCTATAGGGGCTCCGGAGTGTTCTTTATGAGGAACTGGAGCCCCTAGTGCACTGAGGCCGGCCATCGGGGTGGTTTTAGTGAGTCGTCAGGAAACAACCTCACATAACCATGCTGACCTAGCAGATTTCCACCCCGTCACCAAAAAAAAAAAAAGTTTATTTGTAGGGTAGTAGTTAAGTGGTGGTTGTAGTTATAGGTGCGATACTAAGTTCGCCGGGTCAGCTAGTTTTCTATAAATCCATAAAAGTATTATGTTGGTTCGTATGGAGGCTTTACCAAAAATACCATAACCTTATTTAAACAGAATATAATGCAGAAATTATTCTTGAAAAAATAAAAAAACCAATAAGTACCAAAGGTTAATTCTGAACGAATAACTGAGCAATAAGTTCTTCCGTTTTATTTCCGTTCCTTTGCCTCAGCGCAATATTGTGCATCTTAATTACAGAAGTTTTAAAGCTTAAAATAAGTGCAAATAATTCCCGGGCGGGCGCCATGATTTAGGAGCTGGTTTCTTTCCCCTTTATCTTTCCGGGACATTGCCTCGACCGTTGTCCCAGCTAATGACGGCTTACTAAATTAAAAGTGCAATGCGCCTTCCCGCAGGTTTGGCCGTGTGAGCTTGAGTAGGTAACGTGAATCTTAGTGAGTTATACTATTCAATTCCATATAAAATTACCGAGACCCGGGGCCAATATCTGCAGAACAATTACAAAGATTTGATAACATAGATGGCGGGAATCGAATCGTATAACTCATAAGATTCACATAACCTACTAAGTAAGTATGTATAAAAAAAAATCTGTCGATCATCTGGTTTTCATATGATCGATAGAAATCAAGCTTTGCTTAATTTGGGACTAGATGGTTTTTTTATGGAGCATTAGATAATAAACTTTTTGATATTGGTATTGCTATGAGGAAAATCAAGAAAAACTACCCTTGTTCCGCGAGCGGTAAGTTATTTTGCCTAACCCTTCCGGTATTATTTTATTTCAGCATAAAATCTTTATATTCTCCTTTAGCTCTCGCGTGTTGATGGCTATCCCGTTTCACTGTTTGTACTTAGAAGATAATAAACATCATAACTCCGCGCTGCACTCCCCTCAGTTTACAGTAATGCAGGAGCATTTCCCTCGAAGTCACTATTTAAAGAAACGTTAAAGCGAACCGCATGAAGCGCCGCCCCCGCCGTAATTAAACAAGACGGCCGAGAAATGTTCAAACACAACATTCCGGCGGGAACTCGGAATATTACATTAAAATCTGCGCAAAAGGAGCCTAAGTAATGCACTTGCCCAACTCGCGCCGACAACGTCCCAGATGTATTTGCAGATGCAAGCGAATGGAACTTTGTCGCGGCGAAGTCGACTCACAATGAAGCGACGAAGCTGCGGAAAAATGCAGGAAATTTCGCGAGTGGAGCGAATTAAAATAAATCGAACCGACATTGAATTGTTGCCCCTGAGAGCTTGTAATTGCTTCGTTTCTTGCAGCCGACGTCGGTCGATGCTCTGTTAAGGATGCACTTGCCTGTAGCGGACTTCACGAGCTTGCAACGAAGTGTACAAAATTTAATTAAACAATTCCTTAGGTACTTCCTTAGCATTGATTTTTGACAGCACAGTTATGATTTTCAGTAAATTATAATAAACAATGGTGGGAGTAATCGTCAATAAATAATAATATAAAACAAATAAATATTTATTTATAACAAAGTCGAGTTAGTTACACCGCTCATAACTCAAGAAAGGCCGTATTGGTTTTAATGATCTTAAGGCTAATCAAACATCGTGAAAATTTACAGAAAAATAATTATAAAGTATTTATTTTCCCATTATAGTTTATATGACGTAATCACATTTTTTGGTTGTCAATTATTAAACTAAAAATGTTTATATTTCAGTAGTAGTAGTATAGTAGTAATAGTAGATTCTACTATTCTAGTAGTAGTTGTAGAGCAGTATGTGTATTCTGTATAAAAGTCAACAAGAAGAAAGTGATTTTTCATAGTCAAAGTCAATAAGTTTTATTAATTGGAGCAAAAAGCTATATAGAATAGTCAATTTACAAGAAGAACCAAACACATAATTTTATGAGTAACATGCACATAATTAAATTCGTTCGCTTCAGATAACTTATTTTCCGAGTGAGGGAAAGAAGCCAGCAAGAAACCTACTTTTCCTTCCACTTCTATTCATTGGTAAAATATTTGTCTTAGTATTATTTTATTTATTTGGAAAACAAAAAGCTTAATATTAAGTAAAGTAGTACAAACATAATGTGGCTAAACTAAAGCTAGAAACAGTTTCCACATATGGGTAACTTAAGAATATTAAGTAAAAGTAAACAAATTTAACTTAAATAAAATGTACATTGGATAAATTAACAGAAGAAAACTAATAGAAGAAAATGTTTTGTTTTATTTTTTATGTGTAAACCTGTGTTGGGTATCCTATTATAATAAATAAATAAATAAATTATGCTTAATTTAATATCCGCAAGGGTATTGGATAGTTTAGATAGTGCAAGATAAGATCATTACTTATCGCGGTTGAACCAAGCAACACTCGGCCAAGGGTCAATATCATTCAAATATCATCATCTATGGAGTAAGCTTTTTCTATGAGATTTGTTTTACAAAAAGCTTAAACCTATGATATGAATCGATAGTTCGGTCGCCTCAGATGGAAGCTTGTTATAGAAGCGCACACAGTTTCCCATAAATGATTTATTTAGGTTAGGTGACGGCAGTACTTTTACATTTTTCCACGTCAAATTTGGCTGAGGTATAAGCTCTTCCACAGACTGCACAGACAACATCATCATTTAAGCCGTAAAACGTCCACTACTGAACACAGGCCTACCTCATGGATCTCCATGAAAGTTATTTACCGCTTGGCAGGCGGGTAGCAGCACGGCACAGTACGGGATATTGATACACGGAAAGACGCTGCTGCCCATGTTCTGGATTGATCTCTTAGCAGGCTCTTACTGCATCTACGAGCATGAGAGGAGGGGTATAACTCTGCAGCCGGCACCCCACGGCCGCACGGACATACAACGCCTAAATTCATGGACGTAGAAGAATGGAACATGGCGCAGGTGTACAGTGTAGCCTATAAAACGTATATTAACACTGAGAGGAGGTGAAGTCTCGTGTGGCTAAGAGTTCAGGTATAAATTTATAATTCCACCCAGTTAGATAGTTAATTAAGTTATCCTCCCCAGGTGTGGATAGTTGGTACACCTGTGTTTGACGAGACGTGTTTGTTGGCCGAGTGGAAGGCACCCTCAATAATTGTGACCCTGGAGCGTCTAGGTCATTGTGATTGACCTTTGTGACTCAGTTGTACCATAACTTGGTTAATTATTTTATATAATTTATGCTTTTAGATTGAAATTTTCTTTTTCAAATATTATTATCCCACTAATATTATAAAGACGAAAGTTTGTTTGGATGGAGGTCTGTTACCTCTTCACGCAAAAACTAGACAACGGATTGAGCTGAAACTATGTGCACGAATTGATGTTGACCAGGATTAACACATAGGCTACTTTTCATTCCGGTACAACGCAAGCGAAGCAGCGATCAGAAGCTAGTGATTTTATAGTTTGAAGCCTACCTAAATATTGAGTATTAGTTCAAGGTTAAGACTTCTTCAAGTTAAAATATATTTTAAAGGGCAATGTTTTTTATACGACTGAGTTGCAGAAGTCATCAAACGTAAAACGCGATATTTGCATTAAAAATTATTATAGAATATCAACTTACCTCACAGAACTGTATCTGTGTTCTGTGGCTATTACCAGACGAAAAATCCACTTGGAACGGAATCTGCTCCAACTCTGTCAAACGTAACATTAAGACAAAAGAATATTGTTTAATGATGACTGTATAAGATCCTGGTGGCCTCACCCGTAACGACCGAGGTTCATTTCCTCACGTCGTCTTTTTTCACTTGCTTGGTACTATCTATTAATTTGAGTTGTTTTATTCTGCAAATTGACGCATCAAAGAGGTCCCGGCGGCCGCACTGAATAAAGTATTTTTTAAGTTTTGTATTTTCAAACAAACTGCGGTCTAATTGTGACAACAACTCGCCGACAAATCATATTTCCACGAGATCTGATACAGCCCCGAAGCCAGATGTACTTTTCACACGAAATACTAGCAAGATTGTAACCTTAATGCTGTAGGGCACCACTAGAATGTTTTATCTCCTCTCTTGCCCGTGGATGCAGTAAGAATCTTCCAAGAGATACTTCTGGTAGATGAGCAGAAACGTCTTTCCGTGTAGTAACATCCCGTACTGCGCTTGTTAACCCGCCTGCCAAGCGCGGTGAGTATGGCACCAACCCCCTCATGATCAGATGGAGATCACTTGGAGATCTATAAGCACCTATGTCCAGCAGTGAACATCCTACGGCTGAAATGGAGATTTATTTATTTATTTATTCAAATTGCTGTATGGGCTTACAGATTAATCCAAGGCACCCAGACACTATACTAACATAGACAATACAATAGAAAAAAATACATAGCAAACCTTAATGAAAACGAATTAACAATAAATATTACATTGATGATTAAGTACAAGCCGTGGGGTGCCGGCAGTAGAATGTTACCCCTCCTCTCCTACCCGTGGATGCAGTAAGAGCCTGCTAGGGGACACCTCCGGAAGATGGGCAGCAGCGTCTTTCCGTATATCAACATCCCGTACTGCGCTCGCCAACCCGTCTGCCAAGCGTGGTGAGTATGGCAACTACCCCTCATGGAGATCCATGAGGGAGGCCTTAGTTCAGTAGTGGACGTTTTACGGCTGAAATGATGATGAATGATGATTACATTGATGTCAAAAATTGTCAAGATACAGGAACAAAAAGATAGTAATTACAGCAGATACACAAATGTCTAATTAGATAATAAAATAGAATTAAAAAAACAATGATGATATTAAATACCCTTAAGAATAATCCGTGTTGGCCGAGTGTTATGTATACCTGACTTTCAATCCGCAGGTTGTGGGTTCGATACAGGCAGTGCAATATATTTTTCTTTCTTGAAAAATGTATGTGCACACTTAACACGTGCTTTAACGGTGAAGGAAACATCGTAAGAAAACCCGCGCCTTAGTTAGCTTCTGACGTATTGACCTGTTCTTTCCTCTGACTAATAGCTGACTAAGCTAATAGGATGGTATAGGTGCTGGGCAAGCCTAATCGATGGCAATATCCCAGGCACTGCAGCGTCCCGTACAGCATGATTGCCAGTTGCTGACGCTGTATAAATCATCTATAATGGATGCAAGGGCCATACTTCAAGAAAAATATTTCCCTCAGAATCAAATTGAATTCTACGAAGCCACAATCGACATCTACATCGAAGTTAAGAGATCTGTGCACTTTCCAATTCCTTTGCGACAGATAGATAGTACCTTAAAGTTATGTTGAAGGACGTCTATCGTCCATTCCGTCCACGATTGTCAATAAGCCACTCCACCGATTAGTTATTTCGAGATGGGGTTGCTAAGGAATGAGTCGTACTTAGTTCATTTTAGTTGCGATCGCAGTTGCAAAACTACTCGTAGGAAATGAAATGGGTTTAAAAGATGACATTTAAATTCACACAATTATAGTTAGCTTTAGTTAGGAAGTACTAACATAATTGACGCCAGTGTCATTGATATGATGGTAAAGACAAACAGAGTTGGAATACTACAGTGAGACCACAAAAAAATGGCCGCCAACATGGCCAGCCAAATAACATAAGAATTTATAAACTTGACACTGGCGGAATTGTGTAAAACCAAACACAAAAAGCCATAAAATAAAAAGACAAGACAAACAGAGTTGATCGTTGGTTACGAATAAAACTTTCAAGTAGCACTTCCATATAAAATCTGAAAAACGAGGCTTTCCTAAATACTAATTGTTACCGCTGTTTGTGTATAAGATGTAGATGTTATTTAAGTTAGTTGTTAGTCTTAGAAAATAACCGAGAAACTCCACTATACCATCCACCTATTCAGGTACCTTTCATTTATTCAGAGTGCAGTGTAAATTAGGCAGTGGTGTCTCGGACTCGCAGCAGCGCAGCGGTGGCGAGAGTCGAGTTCCCGGTAAACAAGGACTCGAAACTTGACCCCAAAGACGACGCTCTTTTAAACGAGATACGTTTCAAGCTTTCTTTTAAGTTCGCGGAAATGCTGTGTTTTTCTTACCTCAGTCATAAAACAGAACAGGTTATGGTTTCTCAAGGTGTTTTACGGCTTGCTAATGACGACGAGTGGTGGCCCATTGTGCTTTGGAGTGAAATAGTTTTGTAGGTGAAGAATTAAACTCGAAAATAGTCTGTACCTAAGTACACCATAATACTACACTGAAGACGGAACTATCTATCGGGAACACTCAATTCATTTTCAGATTAAACAGCACTTGACAGTTTTGTATGAAAATATATAAATAAAAATCGGTCAAGTGCGAGTTGACTCGCGCACGAAGAGTTCCGTACCATTATTTGACAAAACAACTCATATATTCTGTAAAGAAACGGCAAAAAAAAACACGTTTGCAGTATGGGAGCCCCCCTCTTAAACATTTATTTTATTCTGTTGTTAGTATTTGTTTTTATAGCCGAAAGGAAAGTTTCAACTATCTATCTATCGCGGTTCATGAGATACAGCCTGGTGACAGACAGACAGACGGACAGACGGACGGAGTCTTAGTAATAGGGTCCCGTTGTTACCCTTTGGGTAGGGAACCCTAAACACGCGCTGATTTACTGTTGATTAATAAAAATAATTCGTCTTTCTGTTCGGCGGTCGAAGAGGCAACACGTCCAGGTAACGGTGGTGTGGTTCATTGCGGGGCAAACGCCTCTGCGTCTTCTTTGTTTCTAGTGTATTCCGTGACGAAAGGGCGCTCCACTTTGGTCACGGAATACAAAATAGTTCTACTAATAATCTATCACTTCTAATAATAATTCTCTACAACGCAAGAGAAACCGGCTCGGTCGAAAACAAACATGTTTTAAATAAGACAAACATATTTGAAATAATTACACCTTTTGGTGAACATTTTGAATTTCAACTCGAGCGACAAACTGTAAATAAGACTAAGCCGGAGTTCACATGTAAGTGACTTCTGTCTTGTTGGGAATAAAATATATTAAACCTAAGTTACCTCCGGTAAAGGATACCCCCGGAAGATAGGCAGCAGCGTCTTTCTGTGTATCAACATCCCGTACTGCGCTCGCGCACCCGCCTGCCAAGCGTGGTGAGTTTGGCAACTACACCTCATGGTGGACCATAAGGGAGGTGTTCAGTAGTGGACGTTTTACGGCTGAAATGATGATGATGAAACCTATGTTACGTCTAAAAGACAAATGATTTAAAAGGAAACTTAGCGCCACAACAAACGCAGCCCCAATATGATGAAAGCTCGGCATTACAACTCAAATAGCCTTCGCAAACATAGCTCGTCCAAATTAGCCAGCAAACAGACGATCAGATAGTCAATAAGCCGTAATCCATATACCTACTTGGCTGCTTTGATGTAGAATACTGGTTTTCGGCGCCTATTCTCTTTATCATCATCATCATCAATTGGTTGCCTGGAAGAGATTGCTTCCAGCGATAAAGACGCCCGTTGAATTGCCCAAAATTGTTTTATTATATTTCTGCTTGTTTTTATACCTCGGTATATTTTTTGTTACATGTGGTGATCAATAAAGTGTTATCTATCTATCTATCTATCATCGGCCTTTACGTCTATTTCAGACGATTCAGGTAATGCCTGTTGTTTGGGTGTTGCATTTTTTTAAATGATTAAACAATCCTATTTTTGACCTCACCACGCGACCGTAGTTTTCGCAGACGTGGGTGTCCAGTCTTCGTAGCACCAGAAATAAAATGTTTAAAAACATTTTAAAAACGAGCTCTTAACACCATTTTGTTATAGATCATTAGGCTTTCGGACCAAAATGGTAAAATAAACCCCTATAGTTAAATCAAACAGACCGAAACCTGAAACTGTTATAGCTGAAATAAGTGTATAAAAGATTTTAGGACAATTAAAACGAACTCCCTAATTACAATGGTATTTAAGAAGGCATAGAGAGTGTAACAAATCGACATAAGCCTCGTTAATTAGTTAAAGAATAAGATGCCGTTTACCTTCAAACTACCTGACTCACATGTTATAGTTCCCAATCTTATGTAAAAGTAGCGTCCCTACCAACACGGAGCAAACAGCGAGTCCCATGGCGACCGTAGCACAACACGCGCTGAGCCAACAAACTCACGAAAACAATACCTCTTAATAACTTTTACTTCTGTTTTACTATCACGGTCTGTTGTCTTACTCATGTTATCACTCAGGGGTATTACTGTAGACCAGTATTAGTTTGATAGCTTTTTTAATCAAGCACTTCATTTTACCACAGACAGTCAATGAAATAATAACTTAAGGTTACAAAGTCACTACCATATTGGTTGTTTAATGCATTACATAGTTCGATTTAGAAGAATTATGCTGACATTGACAATAGTATGACATTGACAACTTAGCAGCTGTCATAATTAGATTGCCGCGTTTAGTGGCTGTACTTTCGGTAGAATTTCCCTATTCATAATACTTCTTACTCACTCATATTAGGTGGAGTGAAGCTGTCTTGTTCTATTTTTTCACTTACAATTTTTGCGATGAAACTGAACCAGTCGTTTTGAATACTTTGTTTTCAAATTTAATACAAGGATATTAAAAGAAGGCATCTTACAATTAATCATTGCACGTAAAATATCATATGCTCAACCGGAAAAAAACAAAATCCTTTTATACTATAGTCCACGAGGTTTACGACAATTTAAGTTTTTATTATAAAAAAACATTTAGCTAGCTGCAGGCCTGCAGCTAGGGACATTTTAACTCGCAAGCAAACAAAATTGTGATGAATGCAATATAGGTATTGCATTTATCACAAATTAATAAATATTTTGTCATTTTTGACGTTTGCTTGTTTGCCTTTGCTTGTCGTCATTTGACAAATGTCAAAAATATAATGATGTGAATAAAAAGAAGAAGAATAAAAAGTAAATCTTGCCTCTTAATGATATTTTTATCGTAGGTGAGTAAGTATACCGATTTTTACAGGCAACCTTAATTCTCCAAGGTTCCCACCCCCTAAATTAAACTGCTAGCTTTACAAATCTAATACACAACTACTAATTTAATATGTAGTTTTAACTTTCTACAAATTAAATATGTAGTTTTAAATATAAACTTTATAGAAAACTATAAGTAACAGTTATGGTAGCGTTCTTAGTTTTAGAGAAATTGTCGCTTAAATATGTGATGCGGTTACGTGTTAAGTGACAGGTGAAACATTACGGAATACTTTTAAACCGAAAATTCAACTAACTCCTGTTAGTATGTTTTGATAAACGTAAAAGCATACACGGAATTTTAACGGGTAACTGCGGAACCCTTCATAGAGCGTGGCCCAACACGCACCTAGCCTAATTTATTTGTAATCTTTGTTACCTCAGAAAACCGTCGTTTATGAACCTATTCTGAAAAAAATTTGTGCTTACAAATGGATAATCTTTTAATTGGGTGCCCTTTTAAAACTCAGTTCTAATGATGGGATCCATTAGGAAACATGGAAATTCCTCAAATATTGTAGGCAAACATAATTATAACGATTTTGGCATATTTAACTAAATATCAAGCATGTGCAATGCAAATGGCATTTTAAAAGTATGATTTGGTGATGTGGAACTTAATACCTACTCGTAATGTTTGCTTGCTTTTATACCCAGTTCTGATGATGGGATCCATGATAAACCAAGGACACTTTGTTATGCATACGTATGGTTTGGGTATCTTCAACATTTTAGATTTTATCATTAAAGTCGGTTTTTTAATTAGTAAAATTTCAAATTGTATATATTTAAATGCACAACAGAGGCACTGCTTAGTAACATACATACAAATACAGTTGTTATTTTCAATGAAGTTAACAACAATTGGCAGAAGGCGGTTCTCGCTCCGCGTGATATATTAATTATTTATATGATTTGGATCCGTAAAGGTGAAGACACATCGGCCTTTAAACTCAATGGAAAGGGTTGAGAATTAACCATAGCAAGAGTACTTGCAGAGAGTCATGATCCATAGCAGTGAGGGACTGACTGAGTTGAGATGACGTCAAAATACCTTCTATTCGGTACTCGTATTTGCAACGCCGCTGTCTGTCATATTTATAACAATAATTAAAAAAAATAATGCTGGACAATTCATACAGCATTATCTAGGACCAACCTAAGCAGAATTTGTGCTATGGGTACAAGATGACTGATATACATACCTAATACGCTATACTACATAGATAGATATTTTTATTATTATTTATATTCAAAAATCATGCAGAACACCCTGAACACGTATCTGCAGATCGTACAGACACTTGTCCCGTGGCGGGAATCGTTCCCGCAATCTCTTCTTCTTCAGGCGGAGTTTCACCCGCTGCGCCACAGAGGCGTCAAGTTTTTATTGGTTTTTGTTCGCTTTGTGCCGAGTCGCAACATTTTTTATGTCGACATCCAAAAGGGCTTCCCCACAATAATTTTGTTTATCTGCCGTTTTTGTTGCCAGACCTATAAAACCTAAACTTTTATAGCTGTGTTATTTGAACTGAGTTATGATCCAGACTAGACGATGATTAATGAAAACTGACGTTTTATTTTTGCTATTGGCCAGACTGCTGCCATAAATATCTGTCTAGCTCAGCGTTGACAGGAATCACCGACGCATGTAGTTACCCATCCGTGCCACTTAAATCTTATTTCAGCTGTAAAACGTCCACTACTGAACACAGGCCTCCTCATGGATCGCCATGAGGGGTAGTTGCCATTCTTACTACATTTGGCAGGCGGGTTGGCGAGCGCAGTACGGGATGTTGATACACGTAAAGACGCTGCTGCTCATCTTCCGGAGGTACCTCGTGCAGGCTCTTACTGCATCCATGGGTATGAGAGGAGTAATATTCCACTGCCGGCAACCGACGGCCACTAAAATAATAATGGCAATTGTAAAAGCTTTTCATTTTACTATTTTTTATAAACACACTATAATAATTAATACAAAAACTATGAAAACTATGGATGAATAAAAAAAATGTTTTATTTTAAGAATTAATTAAATACTTACCTGGGGATGCAGTAATAATTTGCTGAGGATGCCTCTGGAAAATGGGCAGCAGCGTTTTTGGTGTAACAACATCCCGTACTGCGCTCGCCAACCCGCCTGCCAAGCGTGGTGTGGCAGCAACCCCTTCATGAACATGATGAGATCCATGAGGGAGGTCTGAGGAGCTTTGATATTTGGACTACTCGGTCTAAGTCTTCAACACAAGTTCAAGACTATATTTATATATATATGAATACACTACTACTATATATATATATTTACTACTCACGTAGAGTAGAGCAAACGAGATCACTCGTTATCTTTAATAATAAATATCTTAGTGTATTGTCTTTTTAAACTTTCGCGATTACAACACATTATTAACATACATATAACCGGGTATTTATCGCGTCTTCCCGGGACCATGCTTGGTGCAAACCAAGCGAAACGTCGGGAAATAATAAAGGTAATTTACGCGATAAATACCCGGTTATATGTACATATGTTAATAATCTTAGTGTATCCCTACCCCAAGTGCGTTCCTGCAGGCACCGCGATATCTTCGGGACTTAACCCTTTAACTATGCATGCTTTAATCTCGGTTGCGTTTTACAATTCGCCATCTTTGTATGTTTGTTTCACGCGTTTGTTTTGGTGGTTCAGTTGCGGTATTGTTCTGTTTCTATCTATATTTTTCCGTTTTGAAACAGCAAACAGTTTTGGCGTGGTTCAGGTTGTTTATTTTGATGGTTTCTGTTACGTTTTAGGTACACTGTTTGAAATTCTTTACAGCTTCTGCGTGTTTCTTATACCTAAGATTGAAATGGCTTTTGCTGTTAGCTCGAATACAATTGTAGAATAAAATTTGACTTTCATTATCCTTGGTATTTTTCACGCTCATAGTAAACTGACAGTCCTTTTTTAGGGTTCCACACCCAAAGGGTAAAAACGGGACCCTATTGCTAAGACTCCGCTGTCCGTCTATCTGTCTGTTTGTCTGTCACCAGGCTGTATCTCATGAACTATGAGAAGTCAGTTGAAAATTTCGCAGATGATCTATTTTTTGTATTTTTAAAGTGTAAACCCACACTAAGGTATCATTTATAGAAATGAAAAATGCAATCAAAACTTTGTCTCCGACGGGACTCGAGCCCGTAACCTTCAGACGAACACCTTTAACGTATTGCCTACGTTAATATTTGGCTTACAAAATTATTATAAATTATATCCCTCCATGATAACATAATGGCCATTGGTTAGTTCATAAAACAAATAAATTCACTCATTACCCGCAGAACTATTAGCTAATATTTGTATTTTACCATTTTCAACCTAAATGGCCTGGACAAAGAACTCAAAATAATGTAATCTGTTATTTAAATCTACAAAATCTAGGCAAAACTTATGATCACCACATTGTGGTGTAACAAATGGTGCTAGCTTTGGTCAAAATTCCTAAAGCTTTATGTTAAAGTTTTGACGTTTATTGTTTACAATCGTCTGCCCGCGGCTGCAGACACTTTGCGCCCGAATGAAATAAGCCTTTGATTTTATTAACCGATGAATAAAAAGGAGGAGATTCGTGGATATTCTTTTTTTATTGGAAAGAGTGGTCTAATAGATTGAAAAAAATCTGACCCCTAAGTGGGTTAAAATATGGGTTGAATGATGAAATTAACAGTCATTCCTGAACCTTGTTATGATATAAAGGGGTTTCATAACTCTAAACCCTTTTTAGTGACCATCATCATCAACATTTGAGACAATCAAATAAAATTATGAAATAAGTGTTTTTTACAAAAAAAAAGTAAACCGACGTTTTTAACTAAAATCTTGTAAAATAAATGTACTTTTGACTCGGATTTGGTATAAAATATAATCATACCAAGCTCTCAAATCCAACTCAAAAGTCCAATTATTTTACAATTTTTTAAAAATATTCGTCGGTTTGCTTTTATTTGTTCACTTAATCTTGAATCTTGATAATTTGTACATAATATGCCAAGATCGTGAGCCTTGAAAAATAAAATATATAACTGGTTAAGCTTTCGCGATTTGTTAACATATTTTTTAGTTTTAAAATTACAGGATTTTATCGCGTACCTTTTTTGTTCCTCCCGCGACCAAGAACGCTGAAATGTGTTCGAAACGTCGGGAAAATAATAAAAAAGGTACGCGATAAAATCCTGTAATTTCAAAACTAAAAAATAAAATATAGTTTTGACATATTAATATAATGCATAAGGTAATTAATGTATGATAAATCTATTTTGGTGTGTTACTGTTTTAACACGTCTGGGTGCTATTTACCGCGATGATTTCGCCCGTGACCGAAGTAGATATGAAAATTTGGCCCATTAACGCCGGTTCTCAGAGATGTCTTTCACATCTCTAAAGCCAACATTCTGCATAAAATACTATTATGAAATAAACCAGTGTGTTTAGTTAAGTTTTACCCTGTAAGTGCGTTTCTCGGTACCGCGTTTAGTTCCAAATCTGAAACTAGATGTCGCCCTTAAAAATGTTCAACCGCTAGATCGCGCTATCGAAAACGCACGGCAGCAGATATAGTCTCGTAGTGATTTTGTGATTTTTGAGATGGACAGGAGCTCGTTACGTTAGTCACTGAGATTTGCAATAAAGTACCTTTGCATCAAAGTGCGTTTTTTTGAACGGGTTCCAACATAGGTCCAGCATTTGGTCCTTCGAGCCGGATACCCTAGCCCTTGGATAGTCGGAGGAGTCCACCGACGGGGAGGGGGAAACACGTCGTCGCGGCCGCTGGATTGTTTGCCAGCGTGTGAGGTCAGCACGCGTGTACCGGAGAAGGTGGTGCGAGAGGGCGCTACTGTGTTGGGCTAGCGCGCTTAACTGCGCAGCTGAGCCAGCACTGCAGCCGGGCGCTTGGGAGTGCGCCACTGCAGCAGGAGTTGCCGGGCCATCGCTGCCCGCAGCCTGCGATCGGGAGCCGCTAGAGGGCGCCACTGTGCTGTGCCAAGCGCGCTCAACTGCGCAGCTGAGCCAGCACTGCAGCCGGGCGCTTGGAGGTGCGCCACTGCAGCGGAGTTGCCGGGCCATCGCTGCCCGCAGCCTGCGATCGGAGCCGCCAGAGGGCGCCACTACAGTGCAACTATTGAAGTTTGCGGTTTGTGAAGTGTAATCGTGAGTACTTTTGAATTGTTTGTTATTGTGGAAATTTCCTTCGGGAAAGGAAGATGCAGTTGGATTGATGCAAGAATTGAACAAAGCAGTTATTGGCAAGAATTGAACATTGACTTTTTAACGTTAAGTTTAGGACTTATAATTTTTGTGTGCATGCTAGTATTAAGGTACGAAACTCTGTTGAGACGGGGAATCCACGCCCAAATTTCGATATTTATTTTAAATTCTCAAACACTTAGAAAAATTTGATAAAAAATATTTTGTTTATATTTAACCTTAGCTACAATGGAATCCTTATACAAACTTCAGTATGACGTAAAGTCACGTATTGAAAAGGCCAGAAGTAACTTAAAGAAATCGCCTAAAACTCGTATCACGTTATCATACGTTGAGGTAAGGCTTGATTGTTTAGAATCCACTTGGAAAAGTTTTAATAGAAATCATGAGGCTATTGTACAAAAGGTAACTGAATCAAATGCAGAAGATAAATACTTTTCGGATGAAATATTTGAGAATACAGAGGAAACATACGTAGATTATAAAAATGAATTAAATGAAATTTTGAACGCATTTCGTACCAAAGAAAGTGCAGATAAAAGTGTTAACGCTAGCAATAAGTGCGATTATTTTAAGTTGCCTAAGATTTCAATTCCCACTTTTTCGGGAGAATTCACTCAATGGCCGACATTTAAAGATTTGTTCATATCTGTTATTCACAATAGCGACAATTTACAAGATGTGCAAAAAATGCATTATTTAAAGGGTTTGTTGACGGGTGAGGCAGAACAGTTGGTGCGAAACCTTTCCATTACATCCGCGAATTATGCGGAATGCTGGAAAGCGTTGTGTAGTAGGTTTGATAACAAAAGATTTACATCAAATTGTTTATTAAAGCGCTTAATGTCACAGAATAATGTAGCGGAACATTCTAGTGCCATAAAGGGTCTATTAGACACGACTATGGAATGTCTAAACGGTCTTAAAAATCTCGGTGTTGATGTTCAGTCTTGGGATTTGATAGTAATTTACATCGTTAGTTCAAAACTTGACATTGAATCTCGGAAACTATGGGAAACAAAAATAAGTTCACATGATCAACTACCCGCGTTAGACGAATTTAAAGACTTTTTAGAAGCCAGGTCTCGGGCATTAGAATTCTTGGATCCAAAATGTAAATCTAAAGCAAACGTAAATAAAGCTAAGGTTCACCACGCTGCTGCTGCCTCCGCCGACAACCATTCGAATGGGAACAGGTCGTGCCCATTCTGTGAGGAAAACCATAAGCTTGGAAATTGTAAGAAATTTGTAAAGGACGATTATAAGGCTCGTCATGACTTCGTCCAAACCAAGCGCTTGTGTTTTAATTGTTTTGGTGCTAATCACGTCGTGAGACACTGTCGCCAGAATTCCTGTTGTCGCATATGTAAGCGTAAGCATCACACGTTGTTACATCCCGATAATTCTAGCTCCAGTTCAGCCGTGGCAGTATCCACCACGGCCGAAATCAAATCAGCAGTGTCTGACGTCAAGGCAGCATTATCAGAGGGCGATACATTTTCGCCAAAAGTAGCTTCACACTTTTCTCAAAGGTCATTACCGTCACAGGTTTTGTTGGCTACAGCTATTGTCGAAGCACAGACAAGGCGAGGGTCAGCACAGCTTCTAAGGGTGTTATTGGATCAGGGATCTCAGGCTTCGTTCATAACGGAGTCGGCGGTTCAACTGCTTGGACTGAAGAAGAAATCAGCCAAGACAGTCATTTCAGGTGTAGGTGGCGAGGAGAGCAGCTTTGCTTCGAGGTTTACGGTCACAACGACTATTCACTCGCGCATCGACCCCAGGTTCAGTGTCGAAGTAGAAGCATACGTATTAGCTAATATTACGTCGGTTTTACCCTCAGAGAAATTTGTTGAATTTGACTGGCCTGAACTACAGCTCACTTTAGCAGACCCGGAATATCATACTCCAAACAAGGTTGACCTGCTGCTGGGCGCTGAAGTATACGGCCAAGTTTTGAGAGAAGGATTGACTCAAGGTCCTTTAGGTTATCCTGCTGCACAAAACACAGCATTTGGATGGATCTTGTTTGGTCGAATCCCATCGAGCACAGCCTCGAAAGCTAATTGTCATCATGCCACTATTAGTAAGGCTGATGAAGTTGATGACAGCGATCTCCTGAAGCAGTTTTGGGAGATCGAGTCCACAATTCCTGGATCTCCAAAAATCCTGTCTGAAGATGAGCAGCGTTGCGAAGAACTCTATTCGCAAACCACTTCAAGAGATGAAGATGGAAGGTATGTGGTTCAACTTCCATTTCGAAGTGACAATCCTCAGTGTCAGTACGGCAGAACGAGAGACCAAGCTGTTAAACGATTTCAGCTTCTTGAGTCCAAGTTTAAGAAGCATCCGGAAATAAAGCGCAGATATTCTGAAGTCTTCCACGAATATCTCGATCTAGGTCACATGGAACGTGTAAATGGTGATGATCCTAAACGATCTACAGCAGTATACTTACCACACCATGCCGTTGTACGTGAGGACAAGATGACGTCCAAGATACGGATCGTGTTCGATGCTTCCATGAAAGGGATTTACGGTGTTTCTCTGAGCCGCCACTGCGTCACATCATTATCAAATGGAGAATGCATCCCATAAGCATTTGTGCGGATGTCGTCAAAATGTATAGACAAGTTAAGGTTTCACCTGAACACGCAGATTTCCAAAGAGTAGTATGGCGCGAAGATCCTTCAGAAGAAATTCAAGACTTTCGTATGTTGAGAGTTACCTTCGGTACTTCGTCGGCTCCTTATCTCGCTGTGAAGACACTCCAGCAGGTCGCGGTTGATGAATCGTCGTCATGCGGTCCTGATGTTGCTGACAAAATAAAAAATGAGTTCTATGTAGATGATCTTATGACAGGATGTCAAACAGTGAATGAAGGATTAAGGTTGAAAAGAGAAATGACAGAAGTACTTACCGAAGGTGGTTTTCAATTGCAGAAGTGGGTCAGCAGCTGCGAAGAGCTAAACAAGCAATTTTCGGAAAGGGATAAAGATCTGGAGACAGGAAGGGATCGAGGAACGACAGAAAAGGATATAAAAATGGATGAAATCACGAAAATATTAGGAATTTCATGGACCAAGGATTACGATGAGTTTCGATATTCGGTCAAACTCTCCGCACAGGAGCATCCTGTCACGAAGCGGCGAGTAATATCAGATATCTCCCGCCTATTCGACCCGTTGGGATGGGCAGCACCTTGTGTTGTCACATCAAAGATATTCATTCAAAAGCTGTGGCTTTCGGGTATAGGCTGGGATGAAGAGCTGCCACAAGAATTGTTAATGGAGTGGCAAACTTACCGAAACCATCTTGCTGACACGTGTAAGTTTAGCATCCCAAGATGGTTGAAAACATCAGATAATAATGCCCGTGTCGAGTTGCATGGGTTCTCTGATGCATCTGTGGCGGCATATGCGGCAGTTGTTTATGTCAGAGTTATCGGTGCCGATATGTCAATAACTGCAAGCTTAGTGACAGCCCGAACGAAGGTTTCTCCTGTTAAACAGCAGTCGATTCCTCGACTTGAGTTGATGGGTGCTGTACTGCTTGCAGAATTGTTATCGGAAGTATCGGTTGTTATGAGGATTCCGCCAATCCATGTACACGCATGGACGGATTCCTCAGTCGTTCTGGCATGGCTTAGTAGTCATCCTAGCCGCTGGAACACTTTTGTGGCAAATAGAGTGTCAACTATTCTATCTCTGTTTGACAATTCGCACTGGGCTCATGTCCAGACTTGTCAGAACCCAGCAGATATTGCTTCACGAGGTTTGACTCCACAAGAACTTTCATGTAGTGTCTTGTGGTCTCAGGGTGCGCCTTGGTTACGTGACGAAATAATTGAATACACGAGACCAAAGGCTATATCAACCAATATAGAGCAAAAATCTGTCAAGGCTCATATTGC
This sequence comes from Pasiphila rectangulata, assembly GCA_963082625.1. Lineage (NCBI taxonomy): Eukaryota > Metazoa > Arthropoda > Insecta > Lepidoptera > Geometridae > Pasiphila > Pasiphila rectangulata. The sequence goes on along the minus strand of OY720238.1, from coordinate 22,918,203 downwards.
AACTGAGACCACACCAGATGATCCTGTTTGGACAAAATATTCAACACTGCAGAGGTTAGTGAGAGTAATAGCATATTGTCGAAGAATTCTGAAATGGAGAAAGCTACAAGATAGAAATAGACGTTATGAGAACTATTTGACGCATGAAGAAAAATCAGAAGCAACAAAAGTCTGTATAAGACATGCTCAGAAACAGGGATTCATCGAAGAAATAGAAGATTTACGAAAAACTGGAAGAGTTAAAGCAAGAAGCAGGCTGAAGTCGCTTTGCCCTGTGATAGATAGTGATGGGATCTTACGCGTTAGTAGTCGGATCCAGAACGCAAGGTTAGACCAAGATACAATCAATCCCATCATTCTACCTCGGGACAATCACTTCACACTTCTTGTCATTGCAGAATCCCACAGAAAGACGTTTCACGGAGGACCCACATTGGTTCTGAACCATTTGCGTACTAAGTATTGGGTAGTTTCAGCTAGAGATGTCCACATTGCTAATCCAAGTCGAAGCATGCTTGAACTCCCGGCCGTTGTCGATAATGCCTGATACCCATGACGATCCAACTCCTTTAACACCTGGTCATTTTCTCATAGGCGAACCTTTGATAACGGTGCCCGACCGGAACTATTTGGAGAGCAATATTAGTAGCCTTAAACGTTGGCAGTTAGCTCAGCGAATGATGCAGGATTTCTGGCGGCGATGGTCCGAAGAATATTTGGTACACCTGGGGCAGCGATACAAGTGGAATAAACGGGTTCCGGAACCAAACATTGGTGATGTTGTTTTGGTGAAGGAAGACCACTTGCCTCCTGCACGCTGGTTCTTAGGCAGAATAGTAGAAAAGCACCCTGGTTCGGACGGGGTCACACGAGTGGTAACCCTCAAGTGTAATGGGTCAATATGTAAACGTCCTGTGTCAAAGTTATGTGTTTTACCTGTTACAGATTAGGTAAAAAATTGTTTTTTTTTGTGTGTTCTTAATGAGAAGTCATGTTGTTAGTTATTTTATTGGTAAGATTTTGGTTATATACATATTAGGTAATAACATTGGAAGTTGTTTTATTGATTTAAGATTTGTTTTTTTTGGATGTTATACAGTCCACATTGTGCTTAAATTCATAGAAACGTAACGAGTCACTTTCAGCTTTGTTTTGTGTAACTTATAGAGATCACCCCATTGCTAGTTCTCTTATGATGAACATAAACATATGTTCATGGCGGGCGATATGTTTAGTTAAGTTTTACCCTGTAAGTGCGTTTCTCGGTACCGCGTTTAGTTCCAAATCTGAAACTAGATGTCGCCCTTAAAAATGTTCAACCGCTAGATCGCGCTATCGAAAACGCACGGCAGCAGATATAGTCTCGTAGTGATTTTGTGATTTTTGAGATGGACAGGAGCTCGTTACGTTAGTCACTGAGATTTGCAATAAAGTACCTTTGCATCAAAGTGCGTTTTTTTGAACGGGTTCCAACATAGGTCGTCTATTATGAAATAAATCAGTCTCCCCGCGGCCACGATCAGGTGTAATCCGGTCGAAACGTCGGGAATAAAATACAGGTAATTACGCGATAAATACTTTATCCCATATTTTAATAAACCAGTGCGTCCTACCCGTCATGATCTACTGTGCCGAAACGTCTACTCACGGTGCGGCTGGTCCACCAGTTTAAAGTCGCTCGGCGAGCTTTGGAGCGTGCTATGCTCGGAGTCTGTCTGAAGGATAAAATCAGGAACGAGGTTATCTGACAGATGATCAAGGTCGTTGACATACCACTTAGGATTAGCAAGCTGAAGTGGCAGAGGGTTGGCCATATCTGTCGAAGAACCGATAACCGTTGGGGCAAATGAGTTCTTGATTGAAGACCCCGTCTTGGTAAGCTCCACCAGCTAGATGTTTGATGATGTAGAGTGATGATTTGCAAACGGTCGCTGGCAGACGCTGGATGAGACAAGCTCACGATAAGACGAAATGGCGCAAATTGAAGAAGGCCTATGTCCGGCAGTGGACTAATTTAGACCGATGATGTTGACCGATGATGACGCATTTTTTTAACAATTTAGTGTCACTACGTTCACATAAGGCATATTACAATATCTGAATTTCGAATCCAAGTACCCGTATCTCCGACTCAGTAATATCTTACAGGGTGATTCGTAGGTCATAAATTAGGATAAGCTGGGAGTGACTTCGTGTTTACGATGGCGCGGTCATCTGCGCCCGTAAGCAAGTCGTCGACCGGTCTTAGAAAACTACGTGCTTATAAGCTGAGCATGATATCATTTTCATGCTGCATGCAAAACGGATGTTTCTTGAGCGATTTGTTGGAGTACGATCTTATAAGTATTCAGATGGTAACGTGATAGCAGCTTCTCTGCGTCTTATGTGCTGTATGTGGGATGTAGGAGCCACTTTTGTTTTGTTGTAGTTACAGGACTTTAAAATGAACTATGAAACTTTTTGTTTTGACATGGTAATGTAATATACTACATTTTTGACGCATGGATTTACAAAAAATATTCAAGGATTCTTGGATAATTGGTTTTAGGGGAGGCTTTTGCCCAGTAGTGGGGCGAGATAGTCTAAGTAAATAACAAGTATTTTCTTGCGTGTTTAATTTTAGGTTTACATATTGCAGTAAACAGTCCGCTTCAGACTACTTGCAGTTTGTTGTTTCATGAAGAAGAGCCTCTAAATGGTCTACGAAACGTCAGCAAAAGGATAGTACGAGTATGTTAGGTAGGTGGTGAAAGCCGTATTATATAATATTAATTAAATGATGTCAAGCCACGATAATTTCAATTCAGTGCTAAATATATTAAAACAAACGAAAGCCAACATTACGGGCGTGTCATCGGCAGCGGGATGCATCCGAAAATACGGCTCTGTCGAATAAAAAACATATGCCCGCGGTATCTTGCGCTGCGGCTGACAGTTATGGAGACTGACGGCGGCGCCGGCCATTTTCATATCCACAGCCGTACTGTGATAAATTACTTGGATTCAATAATGTGAGATTTCATTTATTGGTGTGTCCGTATAGTAAAAAATTGACCTTTTGTTGGCAATATTGCATGTAATAGAACCATTGTGCAAAAGTTTAAGAATATGGCCTGGCGGGACCGCGGTCGGATTGGCTCCCGCGTTTGTCGTGAACATGGAAAACAATAAGTGGAAGAAGTTGATAGTCCTAAAAAATGGACACGTATGTATGTTTTCAAATTATAATGGATGGTGATTTTGTTTCTTTATTTACTTTATTCAAAGTCAAACTCAAAGATTGGTTTCATATAAAGCTTAAACCTATAAATCGATAGTTCGGTCGTCTTAGATGGAAGCTTATTATAAAAGCGCACATAATTTCCCAATAACTTAGGCCAGATGCGTGTCGGACCAAGCGTTAACCTATTTTTTACGTTTACCAAAACATTTTAAATGGAATTAATTGAGTTTTAGGTGTAAAGTATTCCAGTATGTTTGGGAAACCGCGTCACTAATTTGAGCGACTATTTCTCCGAAACTTAAAAAGTTTGCCCTTATGCATGAGGATTGAAAAAATCATTACTTAAAATGCCAGAGCTAAAGATAATAATATAAAAAGATATTATAATTTAGTTTTCTCTTCTTCTTCTTCTTCTTAGCCACATTAGCCCTATGCTGTTGTGGCAAAAGGATACTCTTAAAATACCAATTTAGAATTGGGAGTAGGATCCTCTCAAAGACCTAGGCAAACACAGGAAGTATGGAAAGAGGCTGGTAGTTAACGGCTAAATTAGTAACCCCACCCTTAAATATAGGTACAATCAATGCTTTCTTCCACGAGCTGGGAAACATGCCCGATGATAGCGACCGGTTGTAAATCAGTGACAAAGGATATGCTAGAGATGTAGCGCATCTGACCAGAAACGTTTCTGGAATACCGTCCATGTCAGCTCCCTTGCTTTGGTCAAGTCGGGTATTTATTGCGTAATTATCTTTATTTTTATTCTGACGTTTCAACCGGATTGCACCTGGTCGTGGTCGCAGGAAGACTGCCGTAATGAAGTGTGTATGTTTCGAACACGTTTCAGGTCTTTTCACTTCTTGGTCGCGGGAGTCCTCCCCCGACTACGAAAAAGATAGAGTCGCGACCAAGAATAAAAACTATGTGATAAAATCCTGTAATACTATGTGTAAAACTAAATATCATGCTAACAAATACATGATAAAAATCAAATAGGAAAATAAAATGTCATAAATTGGATACGTACAAAAAAAAATTGAAATTGTTTTAGAGCATCGTCACATCATCAGCGACTACGTCAATCGTTTCTGGTTTTGATATAGAGTATTGAAATGTCTAGCGATTTTGTTGCTGCAACATGTTTGCTAAAAGCAAAATACTTATCCAAAGTTCATCAAATTGTAAAGTTTTAGTAATTTAAAGGTGTTTAAAAACTAACATTTGTCGTAACAAGCTTATGAAAAAACAAAAAATTGAAATCATCAGGCTGGTCTTAAAAGAAAAGCGGTGTAGTAGCGGTGACAGGACAGGCCATTCTTCATCCGGATGTGTTCGACAGAGCGGCGGCCGATCCATCACGGAGATTCCAGCGCACCTCGCCGCATCCCTTGTCAACCGTGTCTCGGACGCGACCACACCTTTTATAATTACAATTACGATTTGTGTTTGTGTTTTTATATAATTCACATAAGATATATAACACCACAGGATAAAACATCCTAAGACGCTATAATCTATACAAATCAATACAATAAGCCATATGTGAGTATAGTTTGTTATTTTTATAGTGTTTAACCACACTTAGGTAGAACATTTTCAAAGAAATGAATAACCTTATCAAAAATTTTACGGTTCCGGTGGGATTCGAACCCACGTCCGTCAAATCGATACTTGCCGCTTCCTTAAGCCGGAAGTGCTTTGTTCGAATCCCACCGGAGCCGTAAAATGTCTGATAAGGTTATTCATTTCATATGTAAGTGTGTAAGGCCTTTACATCTATTATATTGATGCTGGTTAGTCGCTGCAGTACCTGAGACATGTTAGATGGGTTAGGCTTGCCCTGCACCTATACCATCATCTCAGCTTAGTCGGCTATTAGTCAGAGGAAAAAATAGATCAATTGCCGTAGGATGCCGGCGGTAGAATTTTGAATGAATAAATGAATGAATTATTTATTTGCTTAAATATAGGTAGATTTACAGATGGGCATAAATAAGTTGTATCACTATATTTTGACCTTCCGGTCGTACAAATATTTATAAGTAGGTTGCTTTTACACAAAGTTATGTACTTATATTTTATAGAAATGAAAAATGCAATCAAAATTTTGTCTCCGACGGGACTCGAACCCGTAACGTTCAGACGAACACCTTCAACGCAGGCTGCCTTTAACCGTTTCGGCTACGGAGCAATTAACCGCCGGGCGGTTGAAGGTGTTCGTCTGAACGTTACGGGTTCGAGTCCCGTCGGAGACAAAATTTTGATTGCATTTTTCATTTCTATAATGATACCTTAGTGTGGGTTTACACTTTAAATAAAAAACATTGCTTATATTTTATAATTTAAAATTCAAATTTAAGTCATGCATGAAGTCATTATCCATAAATTATATACAAAATTCCATTAAGTAACAATCATACAATAAAATAAATTTCACAATAATTAATAATGTAGCGCGACAAACGCGCCTCTAACTCGTGTGTTAGAACGCACCTTACGCGGGGTATGTTGGTAGTTCTTTACCCTCTCACCTCTGCCAACTTCGGCTAGGTGGCGTGCGCGGACGCTTCCCGCGGATCCGCCATTACGCCGAAATCCGCGAACCGGCCGCATCAGCGCGCCGCGATCTAGTCTGTTTTTTTGATTGTAATTGTTGTGTATCCCGTCTTTACTAATTATATTTTACATTTTATCGTGCAACGAACTCTTTTAATACAAGCCCAAACCCAGAGAGAGACAGAAAAGTACCTAGCCTACAAGTGACGCCCAACTCGCGGGCACGATAAATAGTGTAACTTCAGTGCAAAATCGTGTTACCTATCGTAAAAACAGCAGTGCCTATTGCGAACTAACATACCCACCAATAGTGCATTCCACGGGATTACTAAAACAGTGAAAATCAAAACACGTGCGTGAAAATTTCGGGCGAGTCCACCCTACCTACCTACCTACCTACCGAGCGGCAAACGGAAACGGAACACCGACTGGCAAGCGCGCGAGGACGAGTCCACTGTGTAACTACGCGGAGAGAAAACACGTGTTTCCAGTGTACCTACCGCCTTCCATTCGACGAGTACCTACCTAACCTTTGTCGTACGTGGTCGTAGAAGAGAATACCATTCGTTACTACCTACTATCTACCGTGTAATAGAGAGCGTGAAGCAGAGGAAACACCTACCTACCCTGTTACTCTGCCGCCAACGACACGTGCGAGGAAAAGTAACGAATCGGAGTCGGATACCGACAATGAATTAGACAATACAGTCGTACCACCATCCACCATAGAACCATCACCAAGCATAGCTATGACAGAAAGCATGCTGCAGACCCTTGTCTTTAACATCACCCAAAGTCAAGCGGAGACGAACAGAGTTTTGATTGAAAGCATAATGGCAAATGCGAACGCCAGAGTACCATTCACTCCGTCGCCTAGTCCACACACCACGAGCTATGCTACGCATCCTGGGAATTTTTCTAAGTGCACGTCGCGATTCGACGGGTCGACGAAGGACGCGGACGAGCTGGAGGCCTTCATCGATGCCATAGAAGTGTACCGCGACTGCACCAACATCAGCGAGGAGCACGCACTGCGGGGCCTGCCCATGCTGCTGGTCGGCGAGGCCGCCGTCTGGTGGCAGGGAGTCAAGGCGTCCGTTCAGTCGTGGCACGACGCGATCCAACGGCTTCGGGGGATGTTTGGAGTGCCGAGACCCGCGTACAAGATCCTCCGGGACATTTTCTCGTGCGAACAAAATAGTGAACGGGCGGATATATTTATATGTAAAGTGCGAGCATTACTATCAAAACTACCCTATCATGTGTCGGAAGTGATGAAGGTCGATATAGTGTACGGGTTATTAGACCGTAGAATAAGAAAGCGTGTGTCTCGTGACGCGGTAGACGAGTTGGAACAGCTGATCACTAAGGTCAGGTTAGTCGAGGAGTCATTGGCAGAGGTGAGTACATCCAATATTTTTTATGAGCTCCATTAACCCTCGAACCGCGCAGGACCGTTCTAACACACGCGTTAACCCTGCAACTGCTGTAGGTGAATCTGTAAACTTACCAAAACCTACCGTGAGGTCAATGACCGAATCGCGGAGAAATAACGCACCTCGTAGCGATAGTAGTGAGAGATCAAAACGCGTCCGGCCGAAATGTAATTTTTGCAAACTCTTTGGTCACACGACTGATAATTGCCGGCGTCTTGAAAACAAAAAATCGAATCAAGTTGATGGTTCTGATAAATCGGGCAGTAATAACAGTACGCAGATACGTTGTTACGGATGCGGTCAGCTGGGAGTCGTGCGTTCAAAGTGCGAAATATGTAAGAGTGCACCTAGCACGAGTACAGGTACCCCTAGCACGAATAGGTCAGATTTTTGTCGTTATTTATGTCGAAGAAAACTGTGACTTGCGACCATTAGTCGAGATTGAAGTAGTAAAGCGGAAGGGGGTAGCTATACTAGATACAGGGGCAACCCATTCTATCGCGGGACCAATGTTGTACAGTTTACTCGTGGATGCCAACGTAGAGTTTTTAAGTACTTCCCGTACGATAGGGTTGGCCGACGGTTCCCAACAAATATGTACCGCGCTCGAATGTACCATTGACGTCAACTTAGCTGGACGTAAGATACCTACTTTATTTCTAGTCCTACCTAAAGCTCAGACGCGAACGCTATTAGGTAGAGATTTTATTTTGAATGCATGCATTGTATTGGACTTACCTCAGAGCAGCTGGTGTTATAACGACGAGCCTGAAAGATGGCATCCGTTCGTCACGCGCTTTGACCTTCCTACCGCCAGCGAGATGGAGTTGATGAGGGTAGACGCGTCCAACTTGATGTTGCGAGATGATGAGGGCACTAACCTGACTTCAAGTCAGCGAGCCCAGTTGAACGCTTTGCTGGTGAAGAGGGCCGAACGTTTCGCAAAAGATGGCCCGCCGACAGAGTATGCGACTCACCGTCTGAAGATAGACGAGAACCAGGAACCGATAGCTAGCCCCCCCTACCGGATGTCTCCCGGGAAGAAAGCGATCCTGGAACAGGAGGTACAGAAGCTCCTGGATGCCGACGTGATTGAAGAATGCGACTCACCTTGGGCAGCCAATGTGGTGCTCGTGACGAAGAAGGATGGCGGAGTCCGGCTCTGTGTTGATTACAGGAAGTTGAACGCTGTAACCGAGCCCGACCGTTATCCGCTCCCGCGCATTGAGGATGTCCTACACGCCGCTAAGAACACCAGCTTCATGACCACCTGTGATCTTCGATCTGGATATTTTCAAATCGCCGTCGAACCCCAAGATAGGGATAAAACAGCTTATGTGAGTCCATTAGGATGCCACAGATTCAAGAGAATGCCGATGGGATTGCGGAACTCTGGAGCTACCTTCCAAAGACTGATGGACAGGTTCAAGTCCGGAAAGGACCTGGCAAACGTGTCCCTACTTGCTTACCTGGACGACGTCATCATTCTCTCAGAGTCTTTTCCTAAGCACTTGGAAGACCTGAACGCCGTGCTTGACAGACTCGAAATGTACAACCTCAGGATAAACCGAGAGAAGAGCTGTTTCGCACGTGAATCTGTCAAATTCTTGGGCCACGTGATTGTACCGGGTGGAATAAAGACAGACCCCGAGAAAACCGTGGCCATCGCTAATATGTCCCCTCCAAAGAACATCAAGCAGGTGAAAACCTTTTTGCAAACGTCCAGCTGGTTCCGGCGATTTATACCCAATTACGCCGAAGTTGCCAGACCTCTGACGGATCTTCTCAAAAAGGACAGCACCTGGTCGTGGACCTCTAAGCAGCAAAAATCTTTCGATCGCATCAAACACCTACTAGTCTCCGCTCCAATACTTCGGCAGGCGGATGAGTCGAAGCCATTTACCATGAGAACGGATAATAGCGGCTACTGCCTCGGAGCAGTGTTGATGCAGGGGGAGGGCCCCGAGGAACGACCGGTCGAATACGCAAGCCGCATGTTAAATAGCGCTGAACGGAATTATAACACGACGGAGAGAGAAGCCTTGGCAGTGGTATGGGCCGTTACAAAATTTCGCGGTTACATCGAGGGATCAGAGGTTGTGATAAAGAGTGACCACCAACCTCTGCGATGGCTTATGACCGTTAAATCGCCCAGTGGCCGCCTAGCGAGGTGGGCCTTAACGCTGCAAGAATACAATCTCCGAATCGAGTACATACCTGGCAAGTCAAATGCCATTGCCGACACACTCTCCAGGCCGCCTTGTAACGATGAGACCGACTGCGACTTATGTTTTGCAGAAGTCGATTTTCCGACAAGAAGCCCCAAGGATATTCGCGAAAACCAGCTCAAGGACCCTGAAGTGCGGAAGATCATAGAAGGCCTTGAAGCCACCGACGATCCGTTTAAGGGGAGAAATTGGTCCGACCGGGGATTTGTGATATCAGACGGCGTATTATATAGATACGGACCAGAAGAGTGCGAGGAAGAAACCGCAAACCTGGTCGTGCCGGAGCATGAACGAGACAGTATTCTGTCGGAATACCACGACGCACCGACGGCCGGACACTTAGGAGTGGAGCGGACGTTAGACCGGATGAAGGCTAAGTACTACTGGCCTGGAATGAGGCAGAGTGTTATGGCTTACCTGAAGAGGTGTGTTGAATGTCAAAGGTATAAAGCCCTCAACAGGAAGCCAGCCGGATTACTGCAGACGCCTGCTACTAACCGCCGCTTCGAAGTCATCGCCGTGGATCTCTTCGGCCCACTCCCGGAGACAGCCGACAAGAATAAGTGGATTCTTATCATAGAAGACACTTGCTCCAGGTGGGTCGAACTATTCGCTCTGCAAACTGCTACCAGCTCAGACTGTGCCAAGACCCTGATTACCGAAGTGTTCCTGAGATATGGAGTACCCAGACGAGTCGTGAGTGACAACGGGGTCCAATTCATCAGTGAGGTTATGCAACAGGTGTGCCATTCGTTCGGCATTACCCAGTCACTTTCACCTGTGTATCACCCGCAGGCCAATCCCGTTGAAAGGAAGAACCGTGACCTGAAACCCCAGCTCGCTATACTAGTTGGTAATGACCATGGCACCTGGGATACCCACCTACCAGCGATACGCTTCGCAATGAACTCCGCCGTAACTAGCAGTACCGGATACTCACCAGCGTACCTAACTTTTGGTCGGGAGATCCGTGCTCCAGCTGACGTAATCACAGACATGCGCGCTATCGTTGAGAGCGACAATGTTATAACAAGCCTTACTCCTTACCTTCGGCAAATCTCCAAAGTACTATTTGAAGCAAGAGAAGTACATGAGAAAGCCCAAGCGAACCAAAAGCGCTACGCCGATGAAGGTCGTCGCCCTGCCCCGGACTACAACCCCGGCGATCTTGTCCTCTTAAAGACTCAGGGTAGCAACGACACGACCAGCGGCCAAACACCAAAGTTCATACCACGTAGGGACGGACCGTACTGCGTTAGGGAAGCCGTTAGCCAAACTACATACATCTTAGAGAAGATTAGCGACGGAGAAACTTTAGGTAGATACCACGTCTCTCAGCTGACCCCATTTGTAGGCGACATACAACCGCCGGTCAATGAGAAGAGGAAGCGTGGTAGGCCAAGGCGTTTTCTTGACTGACCTAGACGTGAGGGCACTGTGTCTCGGTCAGAGGGGGAGGTTGTAGCGCGACAAACGCGCCTCTAACTCGTGTGTTAGAACGCACCTTACGCGGGGTATGTTGGTAGTTCTTTACCCTCTCACCTCTGCCAACCTCGGCTAGGTGGCGTGCGCGGACGCTTCCCGCGGATCCGCCATTACGCCGAAATCCGCGAACCAGCCGCATCAGCGCGCCGCGATCTAGTCTGTTTTTTTGATTGTAATTGTTGTGTATCCCGTCTTTACTAATTATATTTTACATTTTATCGTGCAACGAACTCTTTTAATACAAGCCCAAACCCAGAGAGAGACAGAAAAGTACCTAGCCTACAATAATAAAATAACATTAGGTATTTGCTTAAAATTTAAATGTCAAAAAATCTGTTACTGTATAAAAGCATTTTTCGCAGAGCCAATCATAAAGTTTCCTAGTAAATTCTGGATCAGGCATATCTCTAAAACTTTTCGGCAGCTTGTTATATATCCTTACTGCCATGGCATAGCAGTTTTTGTTTGTCATCTTTAGTCTGTACCGTGGCACTATCAGTGGTTTTTGTATAATATTACGTTTAAACTTAGCATTATCGTCTTTTTCGAACAGCGAATAATGATTTCTAAGAAATTTACACATCTCAAATACATATAAACTTGGCAAGGTAAGTAATTTTTGTTCGATGAATACTGGTTTGCAAGAGTCTGTCCATTTCAGGTTAAAGATTGATCGTATGCATTTCTTTTGGGTTATAAAAGCTCTTGAAGCATCTGTCGAGTTTCCCCACATTATTACCCCATACCTTAGTGTTGAACACACGTGGCTATGGTACACCATAAGTGCTGTGTCCTTGTTTGTCAGGTTTTTAATTTTCCTAAGTGCATAAACAAATTTATTATTTTTTTTGCATACAACATCTACATGTGCCTTCCAATTACTGTGTCTATCTAAAATGATTCCTAAAAATTTAATGTCATATACTTCATCAATGTCAATATTATTATAATTAATCTTAAAATCCAAATTATTTCCGCGTTTACTATTATTACTATAAGTTGAAAAATTCATAAATTTAGTTTTTTTTGTATTTATTTTTAAATTGTTTCTTTCTAACCAGTCAATTATATTTTTGCCCTTTATCTCTTGCCCGTGGATGTAGTAAGCCAAGGTATAACTCCGTGTGTCAACAGCAGTGGACAACCTACGGCTGAGATGATGATATGTATCCCACTACTGGGCGGAGGCCTCCATGCACTTCGATCCACCGTCACTGGACATTTCACACAGTACCTACCCATCTAGCCCGTGAGAAACAAAACCATTGACTTTATTTCCTTTATTTAATTTAATTTGGACACATCAAATGAGTCCGCAGGTGAAGACCTCAGGTCGGCGGTGGATGCAGGTCGCTTCCAAGCGCAATACCTGGAAATCCATGAGGCCTATGAGCAGTGGGCGTCCTACGGTTGAAATTATGATGATGATGACATTAAATGAGAGGGAGTAGAGTATGTGTTATTGACTGAACCATCTTCTACCTACGACAGTAAGACCGGCAGTATGCCGGCAGCGCGAGTAGCGACTTTAACGCGGTATAGTCAATAGTCGTGGTAGCCCTGGTAGCGCTCTAAGTTTTTTTTTTATGTGCGATATTTTTTCGCAGATTACGGTTTTATTAATATAAAATCACCATTGTGCGCTTAAGCGCAAAATCGTTAGTCGAGCAAAAGATTCCTATGATTTTAGTAGATTAAACATTAATTTTAATCAGCCTGTAGGATCCCACTGCTGGGCAAAGGCCTCCCATCCCTCTCTCTATACTTCTCGCTCCAAGGCGTTGGTCGACCAGTCAGTACAGATTAAACACGTTTAAATTATTATAACAGCAAATTTAATATTGTGTCGCAAACGTTCAACTTGTGGTGTGCACCCAATCGTAGCAACGACTCGCTTTTTCTTTAAAACACACGAACTAAAATTACCTTGGTATTTCTATTACCAATACTTAAATCATTTATATTTGTTAGGTTCAGCGTCAAAACTTTTGTTATGCGTCTTAAAGTCGCGGCCGATAATAAGTTTTCAGATTTCCACTTCATATCGTTACGTCACAAAACATAAAAATATTGGACACCGCTAACTATGGCTCTGTGGAGCGTACAGTCAGCAAATAACTGACGCCCGCTGCATAGAGGGATGAAGATGTATTGTGTATGGATTTTTATGCGTTATATTAATATTACAATGACCTCTGTGGCGCAGCGGCTAAGGTCCTCCTGCAACGCACGAGGTTGCGGGTTCGATTCCCGCCTCGGGACAAATGTCTCTACGATTTGCAGATATTTGTTCAGGGTATTTTGGATGTTTTACTATATATAATTAACAAATATATATCTTAGTAGTATAATGTATTAATTAAATCAGTCATCTAGTACCCATAACACAAGCTCTGCTAAGCTTGGGGCTAGATGATGCTGTGTGAATTGTCCAGGATTATTATTTTTCTTATTTTAAAATTATTTATTTAATTATTTTTATTATTATATTATTGCAGGTTGTGAAACCCGCACCACTTCACTGCACTTTTTACAATGCATTCAATATTGTGAAACAATTGCAGCCGAAGTCTGTACCTCGCACTGCAGCTTCCCTTACAGTATAAATACATAAACAAATTAATTTATTTGACACAAATGTTAATACAAAATATTTGCAATCCCAATGACTTCGAACTAATCATAAGTTAGTATTTCGGAAACCAATGCCTCTCCCCTAAAAAATTTAAAACAAAATGAATAATGTGTCTTTCCGTGTAACAACATCCCGTACTGCGCTCGCCAACCCGCTTGCCAAGCGTGGTGAGTATGGCAACTACCCCTCATGGAGATCCCTGATGTTTAATATTAAATACCATTTGCTGACGTTGTATAAATAATCAATAATATATGTATGTAAAGGCCGTTTCTTCTCAGACTGCTGCCACGTCCACTGCTGGACATAGGCCTCCCTCATGGAGCTATATTGTGTGTAGTTGCCATACTCACCACGGTTGGCAGGCGGGTTGGCGAGCGCTGTACGGGATGTTGAGACACGGAACGACGCTGCTGCCTTTCTTCCGGAGGTATCCCTTAGCGTCTGCTAACGGATACCTCCGGAAGAAAGGCACCCCTGTAAGAGCCTTCTTACTGCATCTACGGGCATAAGAGGAGGGGTAACGTTCTACTGCCGCCACCCCACGGCGATAACTTGTAAAGGCCTTACATTTATTTAATTAACAATATTTACATGGTTAAACATGGTGGGGTGTAGAATCCGGCAGTAGAATGTTATCCCTCCCCTCATGCCCGTGGATGCAGTAAGAGCCTGCTAAGGGATACCTCCGGAAGATGGGCAGCAGCGTCTTTCCGTGTATCAACATCCCGTACTGCGCTCGCCAACCCGCCTACCAAGCGTGGTGAGTATGGCAACTACCCCTCATGGAGATCCATGAGGGAGGCCTGTTCATTAGTGGATTTTTACGGTTGGAATGATGATGATGATGACTTAAATAGAATGAAGAGGTGAAGAGGCCTAAGCTTGGTCTGTAAGCTGTATGTCAGGGGGCAGTAAGTATTTGTTCCGACCGGGCCAGTCCCGGTTTAGCATGATTTGCGCGTGGTGCGAGAGTTACGCCCCCCGTGCCACATCTATTGCATTGTCGCGGCCGAGGGCGGGAAGCAGAGCTGTAGTTTTTTACGGAGAATTCACGATGTGGATGTTCATTCAGTTAACAAGCTTAAAATTAATTATATTTTCCATATATATAAGAATTTAAAACTTAATGAACACAGTTTGTTTTCTGAATTCTTAAAAAATCATCCCCTAAGTGAAAATATAGGGGATGAAAATTTGTTTGGGTTTTTTTTTAATAGATACCAAAATTATTAAACACATGTTTCAGCGTTAGTAGTTGTAGGGTAGTTGTAAGGTAGTTGTAGGGTAAGTTGTAAGTAGTGGTTGTAGTAGGTGCGATACGAAGTTCATCGGAACACCTAGTTATTTATATATTGCATTTAACATAAGTAAAAAAATATGTTTTGCATTACATTGTCCCAGAATTTTTAATTTATGTAGGAAAATGTCATAATTTATTAAATGTTGTCAAGCCATGATAATTTCAACTCAGAAAATGTTATACTTGCCATTGCGTTAATAAAATATTATCTACATGTGTTCTTCTTTAATTAGTGCTAGATTAAAAATTTGTAAACGCACCAACTGTTTCAAAGAGGGCCTTCCTTAGGGTAAGCAGAGACTCGTGCAGAGCACAGACAATTACGTGAAAATTACCGATAGTGAATATGAATTCAATTAGTCAAGATAGTTAGGTATTATAGATTTGTAAACTTAGTTTGTTCTAGGTCGTTATGTGGGGTAATGATCCTGAGTTTCTTATATGTATTTGCATATTTATTTAAAAATATTGAAAAAAACCTTAGTAGTTTTAGGTCTTTTTGTTTTCAGGGTTCCGTACCCAAAGAGTAAAAACGGGACCCTATTATTAAGACTCCGCTGTCCGTCTGTCACCAGGCTGTATCTATGAACCTTGATAGGCCGCCCATTGTGCTTCTGCTTTTAGTTAATTATACTTTATTTCCTTTATTATATTGTTTGTGTTAGAATTAAGCTGGGTACAAGAAAGAGTTATCTATCTATCTATCTATAGCTAGACATTTGACATTCACAGATGAAGTATTTCTGTTGGGGCTATAATAACAAATACTATAAACAGAATTAAATCAATATTTACGTGACACAAACAAACAAACGTGATTTTTTGCCGTTTTTTGCTCGATAGTAATAACGGCAACATGTAGACGAAATCATGACGAAGGCATGAAATATTCACAGAATATTTAAGTTGTTTTGCCAAATGGTACGGAACCCTTCGTGAGCGAGCCCAACTCGCACTTAGCCAATTTTTTATTATGATTATAACAACTTTCTTCTTCTTAGTCATGCACTCTTATCAGGGTGGTCGTGGCGGTCGAAGAACAAGGTTCCGGCCGTTGCCGGTCACTCCCAGCCCTGAATGCGCTGTACGTCGAGCGTGTCTCTCCACTTCTGGTGGCATTGCGAGCACACTGCACCGCTATTGACTGTGTAGCTTTTTTAATAAGTTCTATCCAGCGGGTAGGAGACCGTCCGCGACCTACCAACAAGCCTAAGCGAAGCGCTTTGCCTCCGAATTCTGTGAAGACCGCTACCACAAGGATAGTTCTATTCTTGTAGAAAGGAAGAAAAGAAAAACCACTTGTCGTAATCAGTGTGGCACTGCCGCTGCCCCGATCTTACAGGTCTGATGACGTGATCATGATCAGTTATTGATCCTAGAGGAGTCCTTATCTAGCCGTGGACTTCCTACGGCTGAAATGATGATGATTATTAAAAAGCAAGTTTTCCAGCTCTTACTTTGTGTCGGGGGACGTAAAATAAGTTAATTTTAATTTTACAAACTTTATCATCATACTATTGAACACTAAGCTCAGTATCTGCACAGTGCACTGTGTTCGTATTTTATCGGTGCCACGTGGCTTTTTCGTATGCGGCGTGCAATGCGGCGGCGGACGTCCAGTTATTGTTTATGTCGACTGTTATTGTTCCATCTTATATTTATTGTCGGATTTATACTTATTCGCAGCGACGCTGGCGCTACTGTGACTGCAGCATGCTAGCTTTCCGTTTTATTTAACGGACCTTGTTTATACCTTCTTTAAACATTCGCGATCACAAGTTATTAACATATGTACATATGTATAACCGGGTATTTATCGCGTAAATTGCCTTTATTATTTGTGGCTGTCAGTTATTTGACGATCTCTGTGGCGCAGCGGGCGAAGGTCCGCCTGCGACGCAAGGGGTTGCGGGTTCGATTCCCGCCTCGGGACAAATGTTTGTACGCTCTGCAGACATTTGTTCAGGGTGTTCTGGGTGTTTTTCTATATATAATAAAAATATCTATCTATGTAGTATAATGTATTAAGTATATCAATCATCTAGTACCTATAACACAAGCTCTGCTTAGCTTGGGGCTAGATGATGCTGTGTGATTTGTCCAGCATTATTTATTTATTTATTATTTATTTATTTGGGACCATGCTTGGTGCAGTCCAAGCGAAACGTCAGAAAATAATAAAGGTAATTTAAGTGATAAATACTCGTTTATATGTATGTTAAGCTCTTCAACTCCGTCTTGCTCGAAGGTATTACGCCAAAAACATGGAACAAAAGCGTCGTGGTACTGTTCTTTAAGAAAGGTGACAACACCTTGCTTAAGAACTACAGACCGATCTCGCTTTTGAGCCATGTTTATAAGCTGTTTTCAAGGGTCATTACAAATCGTCTCGATCGCAGGTTTGATGACTTCCAGCGTCCCAAACAAGCCGGGTTTCGAAAAGGCTACAGTACCATAGACCACATTCATACGCTGCGGCAAGTGATACAGAAGACCGAAGAGTATAACTTGCCGCTATGTCTTGCGTTTGTGGACTATGAGAAAGCCTTCGATTCGATCGAAACATGGGCGGTGCTCGAGTCTCTCCAACGATGCCGAATTGACTATCGGTATATCGAAGTGTTGAAGTATTTGTATAGAAACGCCACTGTCTGTCCGAGTACAGGAACAGAGTTCGAAGGATATTCCCTTAAAAAGAGGCGTAAGACAGGGAGACGTTATTTCTCCGAAACTGTTTACGACCGCTTTGGAAGATGCCTTCAAGCTCTTGGAATGGAAAGGACTAGGCATCAACATTAACGGCGAATACATGACTCACCTTCGGTTTGCTGACGATATTGTGGTCATGGCAAAGTCGATGGAGGAACTTGGCACGATGCTCGAAGGCCTCAACCGAGTCTCCCAACGGGTAGGTCTTAAAATGAACATGGACAAGACGAAGATTATGTCGAATGTCCATGTTGCGCCTGCCCCAGTTATGGTTGAGAACTCGGCTCTCGAAGTTGTCGACGCGTATGTATGTATACCTAGGACAAACAGTCCAATTAGGTAGGTCCAACTTCGAGAAAGAGGTAAATCGACGAATCCAACTCGGATGGGCAGCGTTTGGGAAACTACGCAACGTCTTTTCGTCCAAAATTCCTCAGTGCCTTAAGACGAAAGTCTACAATCAGTGTGTGTTACCAGTGATGACATATGGAACTGAGACGTGGTCATTCACGATCGGCCTCATGAATAAGCTCAGAGTCGCTCAACGAGCTATGGAGAGGGCTATGCTCGGGGTTTCTTTACGCGATCGAATCAGAAATGAGGAGATACGTAGAAGAACTCGGGTCACCGACATAGCCAAACGGATTAGCACGTTGAAGTGGCAATGGGCAGGCCATGTAGCTCGCAGAACAGATGGCCGATGGGGCCGAAAAGTTCTCGAGTGGAGGCCACGGACCGGCAAGCGCAGCGAAGGACGTCCACCAACAAGATGGGATGATGACCTGGTGAAGACCGCAGGTCGACGGTGGATGCAGATCGCTTCCAACCGCAATAACTGGATATCCATGAGGGAGGCCTATGTCCAGCAGTGGACGTCCTACGGCTGAAATGATGATGATGATGATGTATGTTAATGTCATCTCAACCGTAGCACGTCCACTGCTGGACAAAGGCCTCCCTCATAGATCTTCAAGTGCTGGTCATGAGGGGTTGTTGCCATAATCACCACGCTTGGCAGGCGGGTTGGCGAGCGCAGTACGAGATGTTAATAATATAAGACAGATAAATTTGATTTCGTGTCCATTGTAAACAAACAAAAGATACAACAAAACTAAAAGGAAATTACTATACAAAAATATACACTTTACATTTGTACCCTTTTTAATACACTGGAAGACGCTGCTGCCCATCTTCCAAACCTTTTGTGAAGAGTTTATCCGAGACCTCCTATCACCATACATACCTATTTCTGCCGCCCAGCGGTAATGTCTGCAATACTGTGTTTTTCATTTCAAACAATTACGAAAGACTAGCTTGCGCCCGCCGCTTCGCATGCGTTGTACCCGGATAAAAAGTAGCCTATGTGTTAATCCTAGTCAACATCTATACGTTTACAAAATTTCAGCTCGATACGTACGCTAGTTTTTGCGTGAAGAGGTAACAAACCTCCATACAAACAAACTTTCGGCTTTATAATATTAGTGAGATTAAGAAATGACTATTTACAGTATTTTTTAAACTTTCGCGATCACAACACATTGAATTAATGGGTATTTCTGGCGTATTTATCTTTATTTTTATCACTACGTTTCGACAGGATTTCACCTGGTCGTGGTTACGGAAAGATTATATCCGCAAGAGTACGAGTTTTTCCGTGACTATATTTTGACATCTGTATGCAAGCCATATTTGCAATAAATGAATCTGAATCTGAAAAATACGTCCCCTGGCCTGTGTGCTTTCGCATGATAATCCGCAAGACAGGAACAGGACCGCCAAACCTCTAATCTAGATATTGTAAATGGAATAATAATAATAAACATATATTAAAAAACATAACAAGAGTAGCCCTATTGTAAACAAGGCACTGTTAATGAAATACATATTTTTAATGGTATTATTATTTTATTTCTTGTGCCTAGATTAGAGGCTTTGCGGTCCACTTATTTATATCACATTGCTTAAATACTCAAAAAGCATTAGAAGGTGAGGTACCTTCTAATGTTTTTTTTAAGTATTTAACTATTTTCAACTCTTACCGTCAACTCATTGCTCTAATTAAGTATTGTTATACTTGTGAATAGAGACGAAGTATATTTGGCAAAATACATAGGCCAAACGAAGCGCACAGTCGCTGAACGTGTAAAGGAACACATAGCAGCGGTGAAAAATCGACAAGTCTGCTGAGCATGTAGTGAACTCAGGACCCAATCACTGGATTGAACTCCACAATCCCAAAGTTATAGCCAACGGGAGGCACTATTACAAGAGAATGGTTCGGGAAGCAATTGAAATTAAGAAGTATACTTGAAGAAGTATCCGAAGTTAGACTTGGCCGTTTTATATTATCTTATCTATGGCTACTAAAATGAAGCCTTTACGTCCTTCATTGAAAGGCCCCTCAATGTTTTCCATTTACGGTGTACACATGGCGTTTGTTTTCATATAATTCCATAAGGCCGTCTTTGCATGAGTCATGCTTATTTAGGACTGTGCTGACGGCTCAGCCTCAGAATAAGCCGGGGTTTTTGGAAAACAATAACAGACGAAGATCGGCTGAGATTGATAGTGGAGCTTTTTGGAATAATTTACTTATATTTTCTTATGTGGTTGTTGGTTTAATAGCTTCTTGTCAAAGTTTTTTCGTCAAATAAGATAGATACATAGATAAATAAATATAAATAAATAATGCTTGACAAATCACACAGCATCATCAGCATCAATATGTGGAGACACTTTAATGGTAAATAGCTACTTTCATAGATAAGTTTTTTTAGTTATTAAGTACTGTTTGTCTTCCAACAATATAAAAATAAAAATAAATAAATAAATCATCTAGCCCCAAGCTAAGCAAAGCTTGTGTTATGGGTACTAGATGACTTAATACATTATACTACATAGATAGATATTTTTATTATATATAGAAAAACACCCAGAACACCCTGAACAAATATCTGCAGATCATTGCATATTCATCAGGATAGATGAACTTGTACGTACACCATAAGCAGTAACAATATAATTTGTATGTTAAATTCAGCTGATAATAAACTATAAATCACTGTTCAAAACAGACAAGGGCTTACTAATGTTCCTATGAGGACAAATATATAATCATGTCATCCTTAATTCGAGTGGGTACATAGAGTTAAGTATGGCATTGATAAACAATAATTAAAATGTAATAATTATCGTGAATAAATATCTTGAATTAATCGCCGATTGCGCCAGTGGTCGCAAATGTGTTCATGGAGTGGATCGAGAGCTTCGCACTAGAGAGCTTATCCACAGGCCTAGACTTTGGCGGCGCTACGTGGATTGTGTGTTTCCTATATATAATACATATGGATCACATAGCCTCGGTTTTAGAAACTCTGAATAGCTAACACCCAAGAATTGCCTTTAGAGCAAAAACAGAATGGGGATCTGCCTTTCCTGGATGTGTTGGTGAGGTGAGATGAGACCGGTCTACTCACGCACTCGGTATACCGCAAACCGACGCATACGGATAGGTACCTAAGGGCTGATTTACATCACCACCCAATGCACTTGTCTTCAGTACCACGTACTCTGATAAACAGAGCGCTGAAACTATGCGTCCTTGTAAAGGAGTTAACGGATAAAATCGGACACTTATTACAACGTAAGTATAGCATTAAGACGGTTTTCCGACCCGTGACACAACTGCGGCTACTAATACGCTCACCCAAAGATAGTGACCCATTGGGATTGTGTTTAGCGATCCCCTGCGATTGTGGCAAATGTTATGTAGTCTAGACGAAAAGGAAAGTATCAACCAGGCTCCAACAGTTCTGCGGTGGCGGAGTACGCTCTGCACGAACAATTACATTCGGTTCGATAAAACCCGAATCTTGTCGAGGGAAAAGTATTTTGTTCCTCGCAAGATTCGTGAGGCGACAGAAATTAGTCGGCTGCCAAATTTCAATAGAGACAGAGGGTGGGCTCTGCCATCCGTTTGGAAACCATGCCTTCTGTTATGAAGGCATGGTTTTCAAGCGGATGCAAACTAAAAATAGCTTTAAATGACAAATCATAAGCGCCAAAACAGTAATTCTCGTTTAAAATAAACACTATTTATTGGTAATTATGTAAAATCAAACCATCATTTGTGAATAGTTGCATAAAATTTTATGTACATAAATTTTAGAGGCCTAAATCGGTTATTTTTTCACCGGTAAAGTGACTATGTTTTTATAAAATAGATTATGGCATTTTATTTTCTTTAGTAATAGTTACATAACCAATCGTGTTTTGTAATTGTTGAAAAAAGGTGAGATCCCTGACGCCAATATCGCCGTCTCCAGTGAAATTGCACACTTTTGATTACATTCCTTTGTAGGCTGTCCATAAATTAGTGTGTTAAGTTGTTTAAAAAAAAAATTTAGAAAATCCTCTCCATTAATAACCTGCTCCATTTAGGCACTTGTCGTAAGAATTCCTTTTTTATGTTTATCAATCTTATGATAATTGATTTGGCGTATAACCTCTCATGTTTATCGATACCTACACACTTATCAACACGTAAGCTATCATGTAACTTGATTCGTATCTCGTAGCGCTCCGTAGGCACGTAGCTGCTACTCTCTACGGCGTAGCACGTGCTACGCTTTGATCTAATGACCTGTAATACATTCTACGACATTACTACTCTCTACCTTTCCAATTTAAGAGCTCCGATTAAAATCATCCGGTCAAGACAGGTTAGAATTACTTTGAAAAATAAAACTAGTTGTTGTTAAAAAAAGGTTGCTTTACCGGTATCAGAAAACTGCCTTGCCGGGACCACGATGGGTGCAATCCTATCCAAAAGTCGGGCAAAAATAAAGGTAAATAACGCGATAAATACCTACTAGTAGTGCCGAGCGGTAGTGCCTAAGAAAAGAAAGGTTATCTCTCCATTTATTTCGGGAGCACTATATTACAAAAGTTTGAGTGTCAAAGGAGGTGTTTGATGGATCCTTTCTTTGTCTAACAAAAGAAAAATAATAAAAGTGATGAAAAACCAGGTCGTCCGCCGGTAAAGTCTGCAGGTCGCCGTCCATTGGTGGACGTCCTACGCTGCGCTTGCCAGTCCGCGGCCTCAATTTGACAACTTTTCAGCCCAATCGGCCATATATTCATCGAGCTAAATGGCGTGCCCATCACCTCTTCAGCGTGCTACTCCGTTTGGCTATGTCGGTGACCCAAGTTCTTCTACGTATTTTCTCATTTCTTCGATCCCGTAGAGAAACCCCGAGCATAGCCCTTCTGTATGAATGAGATCTATGGTACAGTAGCCTTTCCGGTAACCCGGTTGTTCAGATTGAAAGTCATCATACCTGCGATTGAGACAATTCGCGATGATTCTTGAGAACAGCTTATAAACATGGATTAAAGCGAGATCTGTCTGTAGTTCTCAACAAACCAATGCTTTTAATCCATGCTTTTAGCGTAGTACCTTCGAGCAACGCGGAGTAGAAGAGATTCTGACCTTTAGTATCGTTGACCCACCCGCTTTTAGAAACTTTGACGTGATTCGTCCTTAAGCTGTTTCAAGGTCATGTTCTCTTACAAGCTGATGTCCGCGGTACGCCAAACCAAACTGACCCGACATTATACCGAGGACTGTATAATGTCGGGTCCGTTTGGCTCTCAAAATAAGAATTAAATAAGAGAATTAATGAACAACGCTAAGTATTCTCCTATTTTAGTTAGGACATAATACAATTCGTTCCGAACGGAAAATCCAGGAGAACAGCAAACAATGGCTCAATTTTCAAGGGTCCAATAGTTAAATAATTGTATTAGTTCCATTCCCAATCCATTGTGATAATTATCAGCAGAAAAGGGCAGTAAGAAGCAGAATGTGGCAGAGAGGTCCGGAGTAGCTCTCATTGTGTCGAGATCTAATTTATTTCTATGAATAGAGCCAGTCCTTTTATGTAATATGCTCATTACGGGCCCCGAGAGTACATTTAATAGGGTTCCCAACAATGAAACGTTAGATGGATACTCGTATTTCGCTTTATTTGTATTTCGGAATGTTGGGGATTTCAAAAACAAATGAGGTTCGTTTGTTATGATCCACGCGGATGGACTGGCCCGTATGTAATATAATTGGAGTAATACTAGTGGAGCGAGCACAGTCTACTGTCTGGAAATATGTTTTTCATCACTTTTATTATTTTTCTTTTGTTAGACAAAGAAAGGATCCATCAAACACCTCCTTTGACACTCAAACTTTTGTAATATAGTGCTCCCGAAATAAATGTAGAAATAACCTTTCTTTTTTTAGGCACTACCGCTTGGCATTACTAGTAGAATGAAGGGAAATTTTACTTACCTGTGACACTACTATTCTTATTGGTTGATTAAACGCATATTATAAAATGTCCCGTGGATTACCAATGGCATATCTCATTACCTATGACACTACTAATACTAAGTTTATCAAAGCAAGATAAACAAAATATTTATTTGTTATCTCTTCTTATAACAAAATCAAGTAATATACACCACATTTTTATTGTGCACTATGAACATTTTATACTATAGGAACAAAAAAATACAGAACACATTTGTTATATTTCCGGCAGTAGAATGTCTCTTATCTTGCCCGTGGATTCGTTATCATTTATTCCCTTACTATAAGATGCTACTTAGATTTAAAATAAATATGTAGCATTAATAAAGCCTCTAGTATTCACCCGCTTGAAATCACCCTAAGGCTAACACGCCTTCGCCTTTCCCATTAAGCCTTTGTAGTATCTCCGTAAATAAATTACGCAGTAAAAAGTATATTATTATGAGTAGGTGATGAAGTACTGTAAAGGAAATTAACCGTGAGTGGAGTTAGAGTAACGAGCAAAAACAGTGTAGGGTGTGATGGGCTCATTAGCGCGCCATTCAGGTGGGCCGGCGGCCCGCGCGACCAGGGCGGCTGGGCTAATGAAACTTCAAAATTGTTAATTCTCTTATATCCTTATTTTGAGAGCCAAACTGACCCGACTTTATACATTCCTCGGTATAATGCCGGGTCAGTTTGGTTTGGCGTACCGCGGACATCAGCTTGTACGAGAACATGACCTTGAAACAGCTTAAGAACAACAAGGCGTGTGAGGACGGAATCACGTAAAAGATTCTGAAAGCGGGTGGATCAACGATACTAAAGGTCCTTCAGAAGCTCTTCAACTCCGCCTTGCTCGGATGTACTACGCCAAAAGCATGGGCAAACGGGAGCAAGCTTCCTTAATCCATTAAGGGCATTGGTTTTTTTCAGTGCGACTGCGAGGGCCTCTGATTCTTATTATTATTCTGGTGGGTGATACCAGATCTGCACTGACGTCCCGCATAGGATTGTATTATGCCTTGTCCCCCGCGACCCAAACCACAGCCGGCCCAGCTCCGTAAAATAATGGAGGGGGACTCTGGGTGTTTGGCAGCGTTCCATGAGCATTCTTGAAGGAGATGCAGATGCTGTTGATGTGGATGGGCTTGGTTCCATGCAAGGGCCTCTGTAAAAAGTTTCAATTTACAAAATACAACAAAACAAATTAATGAAATAACGCATAGAATTGAATTTGTTTCCTTCAGATGTCAGGAACGCGAGTTAGGAAAGTAAGATTAAAATTGTTTTTTTCTACTGTTAGTGGTCGTGTCTATGTTTTTTAATTACAAACTAAGGAAATAAATTAATGAATTTCTTAAAAAAAATAGAAGAACCCTCAAAAGTAATTATTGTCATTATAAATCATTATTATTATATGAGGCAGTTGAGATTCAAGTAAATGTGTTTCAACTCAAGTAAATGTAAATGTTAACATCTCATCTCACCTCAGCCGTAGTACTGCTATCCACGTCCACTTCTGGACATAGGTAGGAGTCCCTCATGGAACTCCAAGATCATAGATCATAAGAGAGCCATTGCCATACTTGTGGGACGTCGGTGTTGATATACAGAAAGACGCTGTTGCCCAACTTCCGGAGGTATCCCTTGGAAGATTCTTACTGCATCCACGGGCAAGGAGAGGCAAACTTCTACTGCCGGCTACTTAATTAATAATATTTTCTAACGGATTTTTTATTAATTTGCTGAGAGCTGGCCATACCTATCATCATGTCACAGACAAACAGCGTCATGTACAATGTAAAACAATTTTTAACGGCGCTTACATCATCCTCTGAAATTCCAGAAATATCCTCTCTATTGTACATTGCTTACGCTAAGTAGTTGTCTTCATGTAAGTGTCTGTGTCTTTTTTGAGACTAAATAAACCTAAACCTATAAAAGTAGTGTCCCAGGTGTCCTACCGAGGCTGCCCTCACACATTACCCAACTAAGGTGGCTTTTGTTCGCGCGGCGGCAAATTGCACTCCTTTGTCTCAGGGCAGTTCGGCCGCGGATTTCAATACATCCCGTAAGGTGGCTCGCAAATGCGAGGGACCGCTAATTGTGCGGAACTAGAGGTTATGACTACGGCTCATTGGGATATCCGAGCTATGAGCAGTTTACCAATTGTTACAACATGATTAAGATGGGTCTTTAAGCCCATGGGCATATTCAAATGTGAAACTGACCCACCTACATCATCATCTTGCCGTAGGAGGTCCACTGCTGGACGAAAGGTTCCCTCAAGATCCCCCATGAGGATTTCTGCTATACACGCTTGGTAGGCGGGTTGGTAAGCACAGTACGGGATGTTAATACACATAGTTGCTGCTGCCCTTCTTCTGGAGGTATCCCTTAGCAGTTTCCCACTGCATAGATGAGCAAGACAGGAGTGGTAATTTTCTACTGTCGGCACCCCACTGCATGGTCATGTATTAAACATCACTACGTTTAATTGTTACGGTAAACAACTCGCAAGCAAAGAGAATATTAAATCCGATTAGAACCATGTCATTTTAAAACTACGTGTTTGACAACCGCGTATATAGTATATTCATGTCTATTAGCAGTTTTTGGCAATGTTCTAAAGGGTTTTCATCTAATTACGGGCTACTGTACCATTGAAATTGTATCTAACACGGATACAAGTTGTAAGGTCGTCGAGAAGTCTTTGTAATTTAATTATTAGAGGGTTTCCATCGCTAAGATTTAAGACATACGATTTTATTGGATTATAATATTTTACGCATATTATTATATACTAAATAAATAATAATGCTAGACAATTCACACAGCATCATCTCGCCTCAAGCTTGTGTAATGGTTACTAGATGACTTATATACTTAATACATTATACTACATAGATAGATATCATCTATTATAATATAGAAAAACATACAGAACACCCTGAAGTAATATCTGCAGATCGTACAGACATTTGTGCCGAGGCGGGAATCGGACCCGCAATCACTTGCGTTGCAGGCGTACCTTTTCCCGCTGCGCCACAGATATCGTCATCAGTTATATAGATAGGTATTTAATGCAACTATACAGCCGTATGATGCCGGCACAGTAGAATGTTACGCCTCCTCACATGCCCGTAGATGCAGTGAAAGCCTGCCAAGGGATACCTCCGAAAGGTAAGGAGCAGCGTGTATCCATGTATCAATATTCCGTACCACGCTCGACAACTCGCCTGCCAAGCGTGGTGAATATGGCAACTACCATGGAGATCCGCGAGAGAGGCCTGTGTTCAATGGTGGACGTCTTAGCTGAAATTATGATAGAGACTTACTGAAAACACTACACACATAAATATCTCAGTCCACTGCTGGACACATCCTCCCTATAGATCACCAAGTATCCAAAGCCATACTCGCTACGCTTGGTAGACGTTGTTGATACACGGAAAGACGCTACTGCCCACCTTCCGATATGGCACCTTGGCCGATTATCACATAATCTACGGGCAAGAGAGGAGGGGTAACATTCCACAGCCGGCTCCCTACGACCACCAGTCCTCAACTCCTGTAATAATGCAATTCTCTCTAAACCTCATAAACAGCACTTCGCCCCTTCTATCCGAGCCGAACCAATATCAGCAGCTATATATTTCACAAAGTACATTATTTCCCAAGTGGCCTATCTAAGTAATGTATTTATTATGAGTAGGTATATACAGGGTGTTGTCCGGCCGGTCCGGCTCGTTATTGCCGAAACGGCCTCCATTACACCGCAAACTACTTCACTAAATAATAGGCTCCGCCGGCAGTACACCCTGTATATGCTATTGTGTTTACTGCTAATAGTTATGTATGGGGGTATTAAAAATATTGCGATGATATTAAGTGCCTGTTCAGGTAAGCTCGGGAAGTACCCTCTTGTGCTTCACGTGACTTTTATATTTCAAAGAACAAAAGAAGCTTCTTATTATGAATGGTTTTATGTCTAAAATACCTTGGCTATGTACCGTCGCGTTCATACTACAGGATACCACTAAGCCCTGTGCATCAATAATATAGAGGTAGATGAGTTATACAGCGTCACCAACTGTACGGGACGCTGCAGTGCCTGGGACATTGTTAGATGGATTAGGCTTGCCCAGCACCTGTACCATCCACTCAGCTAAGTCAGCTACTAGTCAGAGGAAAGAACAGCTCAATACGTCTGAAGCTAACTAAAGCCGCGGGTTTCCTCATGATGTTTCCTTCACATTCCATCTTATGTATTGACGTCATTTCTACGTTTCATAGTTGTTTCTTTTCTATTCGAGGCATACGGGGTTTAGACTTTGTTGTATGCGGGCGCTTGGTATTTACTCATAAGATGAAGTTTAAAGTTAAATAAAAGTCTGTTTTTCTAAATTTTGTTTTTTTTAAAGTAACTCTGAACCCGCCTTCTAACAGTACCTTAATGGTATACTTTACAATGAACGCGACTGTACACTGCCTCCGTGGACTGACGCAGGAGGTAGCGGGTTCGATTCCCGCCGCGACACATGTCTTTGTAAATTTTCTGCAGATAGTGTCCCGAGTATTTTTCTATGTGATTTAAGTATGTTTGTACAACAATAAATGGGCTTAGGTATCATACTTACCCAAAACAATGTGATACGTGTCTAGAAGAAGGAATACACTTATTATTGACAAGCAACCCCTATACCAAATACATAAAAAGAACGCATTTCCAAGATCAAAATCACAGTTAAAGTGTAAATAACCGTGGGGTGCCGGCAGTAGAATGTTACCCCTCCTCTCATGCCCGTGGATGCAGTAAAAGTCTTCTAAGGGATACCTCCGGAAGATGGGCAGCAGCGTCTTTCCGTGTGAACATCATGTACTGCGTTCGCCAACTCGCCTGCCAAGCGTGGTGAGTATGGCAACTACCCCTTATAGAGATATCTGACTTATATAAATTGTATTTGACTTAGTGACTAGCATTGTGCGTAATTAATTTATTTTGTTTTTTTACTAATTCATTTTTAATATTGTTTACCGAAATGTTTGATATTGTATATGTGTCATCATCATCATCATTTCAGCCGTAAACCGTTCACTACTGAACTAAAACCTCCCTCATGGATCTCTATGAGGGGTAGTTGCCATACTCACCACGCTTGGCAGGCGGGTTGATGAGCGCAGTACGGGATGTTGATATAACGAAAGATGCTGCTGCCCATCTTCCGGAGGTATCCCTTAGCAGGCTCTTACTGCATCCACGGGTAGGAGAGAAGAGGTAACATTCTACTGCCGGCACCCCACGGCTAGTATATGTGTATACTAATAAAATTACTCTGAATCTGAATCTGATACATCAGGGATCATCCATTACTGAACACAGGCCGTGTTCAGTAATGGACGTTTTATGACTGAAATGATGATGATGAAAAGTATAAAAGTTATAACATAACAAGGAAGTGCTTTCAGAGGCTTACGAAGGACGACACAAATTGGTACTTATGCGTATTGCGTGGGGTCAAAAATAGACACTGCCTCATCCATCATAGTTGCAATCACATTAAGCAGGTCCGAGACAAGCATTATTTATTTATTTACTGATAAAGTAAGAATCTGCAAAAGGATACCTACGGAGGATGGGCAGCAGCTCCTTTCCGTGTATTAAAATCCCGCACTGCGCTCACCAACCCGCCTGCCAAGCGTGGTGAATGTGGCAATAACTCCTCATGATCGGTTACTGAAGATACATGAGGGAGGCCTATGTCCAGCAGTAGGCGTTCTACGGCTGAAATGATAATGATTTAGGATTTATTTATTTTAATTAAAACAGCACAACTAATTAAATTAAATAAAAATGGGAACGTGTAAATTAATTAAATGCACAACATTAAATCGAAACAATTGCAATAGAAAAGCTTGAAAGATGATGATGATGATGTTTCCTAGCCTATTTCGGCCATGGCGACTGAGCATTCAGATAGGAAGTCTCATCAGAGGCTTTTGGATTTCTACCCTTTCATGTGCTCTAAGCCGGTGCCGGCAGTAGAATGTTATCCCTCCTCTCATGCTCGTGGATGCAGTAAGGGCTTGCTAAGGGATACCTCCGGAAAATTGGCAGCAGCGTTTTTCCTTGTGAATATCCCGTACTGCGCTCGCCAACCCGCCAGCTAGGCGAGGTGAGTATGGCAACTACCCCTCATGTAGATCCATGAGGGAGGTCTGTGTTCCGTTTTACGGCCAAATGACGATGTCTAAGGTGACTTGTGTGCCCAATCTTATGAGAGAAGTTACAAGAGCACTTTGTTATTGACAGATAGATGTACACTAATAAATAACTGCAATAAAATTGCTCGTAACGAAATACATTGTAAGCTGAAACAACATTTTAATTTAAAATGTAAAGAAACAAAACAGTAAAATAAATGGGTATAATTCATCTACGAAAATTAAAAATTAGCTCTAATCCAAAGAGCCTAAGCGCAATTTAGTTTAAAAGTTGCAATCAATTTGGCGAAACGCGCACCTGAGATCTGGCGCTCCTCCATTACCCTCCTTTGTGTACATATGTACGTGCTTTAAATACCTTCTTATGTACAAGAAAATGCAGACAAAACTGTGCTATCATCATCATTTTAGGCACGGGTTTCCTCGCGATGTTTGTTCCGGTTCTGTTTGGCAAACCGTGTCACTCATTTGAGGGACAATTTTTCCGAAACTAAAAAATCCGACTCTATGCTCTTGTTAACAAGATTAGAAAATCCAACGCAACGTTTAAATTTATAGATATTTTTTATATATTTTTTCTTCTATACTAATTTTATAAAGAGGTAATGTTTGTGAGGTTGTAGGGGGTAATCTCTGGATCTACTGAACCGATTTTCCAAATTCTTTTACTAATAGAAAGCCACAGTATTTGTGTGTTTTTTTTTATTTAATATTTTTTTTTATTGCAGATAGACCTATGTTTGATCACAATCTCAACTGATGGTAAGCGACGATGTGGCCGATGATGGATCACAAAGGTCTAGAAGATACCTATTCACTCTTGACTTGAAGAGACAATAGGCTATAAATTACCGCCCAACGAAGTGGGCACCGGGTCAGCTAGTGATAGATATTATGGTAAAACATTAATAAGAAGATGCTTGATTTCCAGCATAAATCGTGTAAGTAAATTAATCATAATATTTACGCAGTGTGATTTGCGAAGCAATCTGCAGGATGATCTACGGTATATTAAGTATTGTATTAATACAGTCTGCCCGTGGCTTCGCTTATGTTCGGTCACGCGTGAGTCATACGTCGCTTTCAAAAATGACGAAAACAATAAATTTAAGGCTGCTGCTCTCTTTATCACTAATGCACATAAAGAAGTTACATGATAGATATTGCTGATAGATATTGCTGAGTTACCTACATATATCTTGAGAAAAACGCAGGAATTTGTTTGTGGCACCAATCAAACTGAATATGTCAAGACCGCGAAACTACAACGCCTTTAAGATATTTCATAAGCTTTTTAATGTATTTAAAGCGTAAACCCACAATAAGGCATCATTTAAGGAAATGAAAAATGCAATTAAAAGTTTGTCTCCGACGGGACTCGAACCCGTAACGTTCAGACGAACACCTTTAAAGCAGGCTGTCTTTACTGTTTGGCCACAGAGCAATTAACCGTTTACTTTAGATTACGTTACTTGACACTGGCAGAATTGTGTTAAACCAAGCACAAAAAGCTATAGAAGAATTTCTTTTATAAAGATTTTCAGGGTTCAGTACCCAAAAGGTAAAAACGGGACCCTATTACTAAAACTCCGCTCTCCGTCTGTCTGTCTGTCATGATAGCTAAACAGTTAAAAATTTCATAGATGATGTATTTCTGTTGCCGTATAACAACAAATACTAAAAACAGAATAAAACAAATATATAAGAGGGGCTTCCATACAATAACCGTGATTTTGATTGAATAATGGTACGGAACCCTTCGTGCGTGAGTCTGACTCCCACTTGGCCGATTTTTTGTGGTTTAACACAAGTCTGCCAGTGTTTGGTTTAACACAATCCTCAGAGAAAGAAAGGAAAAGTGCCCTTGGTGTTGAAGCTTTCCTACAGTTACACATAATATTTTGATTTTTACTCTATGATATTGTTACTAAACTGAATAATTCTAAGAACTAATACATATTGCTCGTAACCTTCGAACCCTTCGAACTAATATAAACGTGTATGTTAAAGTTTGGGGCTCCAGAACACTGCCCGAAGCGATACCTCAAATATCTGAAACTGAGTGATAATTATGCAATATTCAGATCACTATTATGTACTCGTATAAATTTACCTACGCAAGCAACATAGCCTTTATTAGCAACTGAGAGGATTATAAATGCCGTAAGGTGACGGCTGTTGAATGTTACCCCTCCTCTCATGCCCGTGGATGCAGTAAGAGCCTGCTAAGGCATACTTCCGGAAGATGGGCAGCAGCGTCTTTCCGTTTATCAACATCCAGTACTGCGCTCGCCAACCCGCCCGCCAAGCGTGGTGAGTATGGCAACTAAAATAGGTAAACGTAATAACCGATTTTAATAAAACATGTTTAAAAACCACCGCAAGAAAATCTGCTTTTAAATAAAAAAAAACTGCATATCGGTCCACTCGTTTAAGAGTTACGGTGCCACAGACAGACACACAGACACCACTCTTGACGAAACGAATATGGCAAGAGAACCTCACAGTACCTTATTCCTCGGCTTATTCGGCCACGCGCCGGGAAGATGGTCGGTATGAAGTACGGCTGCCGAGATGCAGAGATTCTGAACAGGAATCGTTGAAAGAGTGGGAGCTTTTAACAGTAACTTACGGTACCAAGGCTGCCCCTTTCTTAGCAATGATGACCCTTCGACAGTTGGCATCAGATGAAAAAGAAAATTATCAAAGCAGCGCAGCAGCTGCAGTCCTCGAGAGCTCCTTCTACATGGACGACCTGGTCCACGGGGCTCATCTGCTACAAGACGCAAAGCAATTGCGCGAGGACCTTATCAATTTATTGAAATCTGGCGGGTTCAATTTAAGAAAATGGAAATCAAACATCCTTGAATTATCGGACGCAAACATGCAAAACAATCAGGATAATTTCGATTTCAAACAACCAGAGTCTTCAAAAACATTGGGGCTCAGCTGGAATCACCAGCAAGATGTTTTCATATTTAGCTCAAAGATTGAACCGACCGCCGACAAAGAAACAAAAAGATCACTATTATCAGATATATCAAAGCTATTTGATCCTGCGGGATGGTTGGCGCCATTGTCGACAAAATTAAAAATCATCTTTCAGAAAGTATGGTTGTCAGAAATCAAATGGGATGACCCACTGCCCGAAGAAATTTTATCAGAATGGATCAGTATCAAAAGTGACCTTATTAACATAAATAAACTGCAAGTACCTAGGTGGATGTCAACGACCGCGCACGACTTGATCGAGTTACACGGCTTTTGTGATGCATCGGCAAAAGCCTACGCTTGCGTTATTTATAGCAAAATTTATCAAGGTAATCAGCCTATTATCACCCTACTGGTAGTTAAAACTAGGATAGTACCGTGTGGAAAAGCTATCACCATCCCAAGGTTGGAATTAAGCGCCGCTCATCTCTTATCAAAACTTATGCTTAAAGTGCAACAGTGCTTAAGTACCTATCAACTTAAGATTTATGGGTGGTCCGACTCTATGATTGTCTTGGGATGGCTTAGCGGAGATTCTTCCAGATGGAAAACCTTTGTTGCTAACAGAGTCAGAAACATTACCTCTATCATGCCAGCAGCATGTTGGCGCTACGTCAAATCGGAGGAGAACCCGGCGGACTGTGCTAGCCGCGGGCTAGCAGCCTCACAGTTGACAGAACAAGATCTGTGGTGGCAGGGCCCATCCTGGCTAGCAGACTTTGATGGACTGGGCGATCAGCCAGCATTTATCACCGATCAGGAAATGAAAAAAGTCCGACAAGTCAATGTTATCACTGAACAAGATTTAGACAGTAATATCATCTATCAATTACTTTCCAAATACAGCAGTATCACTAAGGTTATCAGAATTTTATCATGGCTATTCAGATTCACAGAAAGGGAAAATAACAAGCAATCTTACCTATCAATATCTGAACTTACCAAATCCGAACAACTTATCATTAGACAAGTTCAACAATTTGAATCTTCAAAGGAAAACCTCAATATCAACGACGTCGTCCTCATTCACGACGCTAATGTTCCTTCTGGAAAGTGGGCCTTAGGTAGAATCACAGCATTGCACCCTGGAAAAGATGACTTCGTACGCGTAGTCACTTTAAAAACCAAGAGCGGTGAAATAAAACGTCCTATCACCAAAATCTCAAAGTTACCAGTGCAGGCTAGTGAAACAGTCAAACATGACGAAAAGTTTCAACAGAAACAAGAAAATGTTCCGGCAGCAATAAAGCGATCGATAAAACCAACCCTATCTAATTTTATTATCATGTTGTGCATGTTTTTCTTTACAATGACATCGCCCGTCTATAGCAAATATCAATTGACTAATCTAAATATCAGTCAAGGGTTTTATTTCGATCGAATCAGCAACATACGCCTAGAACGAGATCAATGGAATCTAGTAATTTATTACGACATGGATCCTTATTGGCAAAGCACAGACCTGCTAAGCAAATACATCACGCATTTAGACGGCATGTGTAACAACAAATCGAATCAAAAGATAGCGCAGTGTGACGTCATCCTCCTTCAATTACAGCACGGACTAAAAGATCTCGAACACTACAACAACATTTTGATTGGTAAGCAGTTCCCACGGAGCTATGCGCCGGCGCCTCGGCGTCTCCCGCGCAGCCTTATCAACGGTGTCGGGTTCCTAGCTAACAAGCTATTCGGCGTATTGGATCAAGAATTCGCAGAGCAGTACGAGCGAGACATTTAAGTTATCAGAGGGAATGAAAAACACTTAGCTTTACTTTGGAAAAATCAGACTTCTATTGTTGAGGGAGAATTTAATCTAATAAAGAGAGTGGAAGCTTCTACAGATAAGCAACGAAAAATTTTGAACCAGCATCTTATCAACCTTGAAAAGACAATAAACCAGCAAAGAGTTGATATACAAGCAGTATCAAGTTGCTGTGACCTCACTTTGTCATCGGTTATCGCACAAGGTACCCTAATGAATCTGAAAAACATTCAAGAAACTATCATTGATGCCTTGACAAACATCTACGCTGGAAGATTCAACTTTCACCTCCTTACCCCTGAGCAGTTGCGAGACGAGATGAACACTATCACCGGATTGTTGTCCAAGGACATGACATTGCCCTGGAATCTTCAATCTGACATATCAAAAATGTACCATCTTCTCTCCGTCAAAGCTAGAGCTTCGAAAAACTATATTATATTCGAAATCAAAATACCGTTGGTCAGCAGAGATAATTTCGAGCTCTATAAGTTAGTACCAATCCCACAGCAAACTAAAAACCAAATGATCAGTTTGGTACCTATATCAGAATACATAGCTATCAACTTACAAAAAGACTCGTATGTACCACTCGCTGATAGAGATTTACATCAATGCGTAGAGTTGGATAAGGATTCACACTTATGTCCTTTCAACCAACCTACTTATCATATGAGATTAAATGAAAATCTTTGTGTCAAAAGCCTCCTATCCGACCAGTGCCAAACGTCCTTATCTGCTTGTACAAGTACTTGGATTGGATTGAGCAATATTAACACCTATTTTTATTCCTGTTGCGGTCAATGCTCTGTACGTATCATATGCGAGCATCAAGTTTCCGCTGAGCAACTACAAAGGTCCGGAATTATACAGATTAGTGAAGAGTGTATTATAAAGAGTGAATCCATTACTATCTTTGCTCACAAGTCACAATCAAATACACTGAGAAAAGCAGCAGATGTAATTAACATAGAGATTCCTCCTATCAACCATATCATCAATGTATCAACTCCTATTTATCAAGTCGAAAATCAATCAGATTTCTCTGATCATGAAAAATATTTTAAGGAGATCGACAGACAGATAAAGCAGCTAAAAGATAACGCTGCAGAAGGAGTATTGACTGAAAGAATCTCTTATCACGACGTCCATCACTACGTCGTAATTTATCTGGTGTTGTTCGCGGTCTTCTTCGGGGCTGCGGTCCTGGTGTGGCGCCGCTGGCGGGCGCGAGCAGCGCGGCCCGAGGCGCCCGCCGCGGCGCCGCGCGCCTCCCCCGCGGTGCTTTCTGCGCCACCGCGCGTCCAGGGAACAGGGATCGAGCTACGCGCGACAAGCTTCGAACCTCCTACTGAGAGATGTGTCAGTGAAAGTGCAGTGAATAAGTGCTGCGTTCGTAGTGAGGTAGAAAATAAATCGTGTAGTGCGCGTGTGATCTCCGAAAGATCAAGCTCACCCCAATTTTTCGATCAACCATTTAAGTCAATCGTATAGAGACTATGGACTATAGTGTTATTATCATTTTCTTTTATCAGTTTTAGATTGGACAATCATTTTAAGCAAACATTGTTCTATCACCTTGTAACAAATATTGTTCAATCATCTTGTCTCACATCATTCACTAATCATTTAAGCTACATCCTAGCTTCCCTATTTTTCGGGCCGGGAGTATGTACGAGCCTCGTACATTGGCCTACATAATTCTGTCCATCTAGCATTTACGCCATGTGTAGTTTTACCTGCAAAATCATTGAGCAATCAGTTCGCGTTTCGCTATCCAACCGAGCGCGTCTCATTAACATCATCAGTAGTATAAGTTCTCTAAAATATACCAGTTAAAATTTACTAGCGGTGTTTTTTCTGATATATCGAGCTATATTACCTATTGCCAGGGTGTGCGACCG
Organism: Pasiphila rectangulata; assembly: GCA_963082625.1. NCBI lineage: Eukaryota > Metazoa > Arthropoda > Insecta > Lepidoptera > Geometridae > Pasiphila > Pasiphila rectangulata. The sequence goes on along the minus strand of OY720238.1, from coordinate 22,881,397 downwards.
TACATTAATAATATACCGTTACACTTGAAAAATAAAATCACCCATAAAAATTATAAATATATACTCAAAAAACATTTTCTTACCGTAGAAGTAGGTAGGTAAATATTCATAATTATTACACTTTTTTTTAATTAATCATCGCGAATCAACACTAAAATGGAGCATCCTATGCAGTTGAGCGCACGCACACCAGCGAGGCGGTTATCTACATGCTACGTACGCTACTACGACTACGCTCACTTGATGTCTGTGTGTGCATCAGTATCATTTTAACGCTGTGCGCGGGCGCTCGATTATTGTCATTGTCTTGTTATTGTTTGATACCGTTTCGTGTTAGATTTTAAGAATTGCGATTTACTCATGTTGTCACCATTATTATAAAGAGAACATAGTGTTTAGACAAACCTTGTATAGGCTTAAAAACACTATTAATTATATTTGTTAAATTATAAGTCAATAAATAAATATCTATCTATCTATCTATCTTTTTGTCGCGGGTTAAAAATAATTGAACTTTGAACTTTGAATAAACCTTAAACCTTCCACGAGCTGTAACAGCTACAATCAAAATTCACACCATCAATATTCATGAATAAATTACACGCAAAACCGCACTTTTTAAAATGCATCAATGGAACGGAAAAGGCGGCAAGTCGACTTCGCCGTAACGGCGGCCCAAACAAAATTATGTCCCGTATAATTGATGGGACCATTCGATCAATTAATTCTGCCCATTAATATTCACGGGCGAAGGGGAAAAGGAAAAAACGTAGGGTGCTGTCGCTCATTCTTAAGGTCCAACTAGTCGCGGAGGCAAAGTCGTCAGTGAGCGCGGCCTAAATGTATGCTATCTCACCTGACATAGTGTGTTTACCCGCGCGCTAGAATGAAATGCACAATGATTCATTTCTAAACCGACCGAGCAAAAATATGTGAATAGACTTTTAGCACAAGGGTTATTATAGAAAAACTTGAGTGTATTTTTTGAAAATAACATTTATTTAAGCTTTTGTATAATTAAACTATGTCGGAACGGAATTTATTTTTGAGTTTTCTTTCTCCTTATATTATTTAGTTTCCTCCAAAGTTGGCCTAAAATCAGTGTTGAAATACGAAAGTTTAGAAGCTTGTATTTATGAAATAAAAACTTTTTTTACGGTTTGGGGCATATACAAACATATGTAGATTATGACGAGATAAATTGATATTATCCTTAGTGTTTGATGGTTAACGTCAAACAGTGGAGTAGTTACGTTTGTATGGAAAAATGAGCGACTCGTTCATCCTTAAGGAGGAATGTTCCATGAATGATACCGCATTGTTCAGGATATTTAAATCGTATCGGAACGAGTATTCGAATCTGTAGGACATTGCAGTGCGGGATTAGAATGTCTGAATTTAATTATGACCAAGATGTCTTAGATAATAAATAAATCATCCTAAACGTTTCACACAGCACTTATCTCAGCCATAGGCTGTCTGCTGGACATAGGCCTCCCTCGTGGATCACGGGGTTACTAGCCATGAATGGCAAGCGGTCTGGCGAGCGCAGTACGAGATGTTGATTCACGGAAAGACGCTGCTGCCAATCTTCTGGAGGTATCCCTTGGCAGATTGTTACTGCATCCACAAGCAAGAGAGAAAAGGAAACATTCTACTGCCGGCACCCTATGGCATCATGCCACGGCCTCACACAGCCCCGCAAACTGATCAGAGCTTGTGTTATGGGTACCAGAAGTTTGATAGAATACTAAAATAATATCTGTAACTGACTTCAAACAAAGAAGATACATCAGAACTCCGTCGTTAATAAACTGATTCGGAAAATTCTTTTTGAGTTCGTATAGCTACATTTTTAATTAGGTCTATTTTTTTGAAAACTCGAAAATGATAATCGCATCCTTAATTTGCACATTAATAAACAGTTTTTAGTTTTGCTTTAAGCCGTATAGTTTTGGACTTATTCACAAAAACGTTGAAAAAAAAGGCGTTCCCCCCTTATCTCCGAAGTTTGCGGAGATAAACCTCTGAAACTTTTGTTGCTATTAGAAGTATATGTAAAAATTACAGGAAAACTACAATGAACTCTCTTATTAGCATACTGTTTTAAAAATCATCGAAACAGTAAAAAATCTACGTAAGTTCCGCTATCAGGCAAGAGACGGCGCTGTCAATGTTCTCCAACAAATATACACCACCTTTATCATATAATATATAGTATGATGGCACGGAACCCTCGGTGCGCGAGTCCGACTTGCTCTTGCCCGGTTTTTATACATGGAGATCTGATTTAGTAAAAGTTTTAAAAATGCACAAAAATATTCGGTCACTATCCAATTTATGACAGCGCGTAGGGTTGCTTCCTCGATTTGATTACGTCCTTTTTTTAAGGACGATTTTTTATATGATTCCATTGGAAATGTATATTTTTTGGATTTTTCTCTGTACATTATAATACAATATAGCTTGCCAAATATTACAGTTCTACGGGAAGTATCCTATGAATTTTCTAACCTATAAGAATGTCGAAACATGCGTTATTTGCGGCATAACCAGTTGTATTTTGTTTGAGGTTATCTTAGAATATTGTTTTTTGAGGCTGTAGATTTGAGTATATGGTTTAATTTCAACCCGATACCGTTCTTGAGATAAAGGGTCTTGACAGACCGACAGACAGACGGACAACAAAGTGATCCTATAAGGGTTCCGTTTATTTCCTTTTGAGGTGCGGAACCGTAAAAACAAAATCTGGCAGCAGCGTCTTTCGACGTCGTCATCAGCGTCGTCTGCGAGCGCATGATGTGTATCAACATCCTGTACTGCGCTCGCCAACCCGCCTGTCAATCGTGGTGAGTATGGCAACTATCCCTCATAGAGATACATGAGGGAGACTGAAATGATGATGATTTCATCTCTAAATCTTTACTCCCTACTCCGAACCACAGTACTGAACTCTCGCCCCAATAGAAACAATCGCAATGTTAGCGTGGACTAGAACAACATCCAGTACTAATAAGTGAGTCCCACATTATGAATACAGTGCATATTACAGTAGATTATGTAGCGCAATCATCCGATTGGTGTGTTTGCGCGGGGCAATAGAAAACGTTGGTATTGCACGGCTCGCTCGGGGACCGCGCTAGCGTACACTGTCGGACAACATAATGTCCGCATTGCATACACAAGCAAACGGGAAGGGGGGACGCTAGAAAAAAATAGAAAACTTCGTAAACATTGAAAAATTGTCCTGGCAACCCCTCAATGGTTTTAAAATACCTATTCAATAATGCCATACATGATGAGATAAACAAGAAAAAAAAACACTCCCATCTTACATTTATGTGAGGCACCCCAAAAGTGCCATAGTAGGCAATCCAACGTCTAAGAAGAGTTCTCACTCTGTACCACTAAAACTTGTACTTAACGCTGTTACAAGATGGGAATTACTTCTCAACGTGTAACACTGATACACGCATAAAAATAAAGATTATTACGCAACAAATACACCATAATCCAATTAAGTTATAACTTTCTTGAGTTTCCCCTGCATTTGAATGCAAAAAAAAGCCTGGCCCGTTATTTTTTTTCGCGATGTGAGTAAATTTTTAAACTTTTGCCTGTGGATGCAGTAAGAATCTGATAAGGGATACCTCCTTAAGATGGGCAGCAGCGTCATTCTGTGTATCAACATCCCGCACTGCGCTCGCCAACCCACCTGCCAAGCTTGGTGAGTATGGTAACAACCCATCATCAGTGGACGTCCTACGGCTGCAATGATGATTGAACTTAATTAGACCCGCAATAAGGTTCATACGTCATTCAGGTCGTTGAGTGTTATGGGATGTGAATGCAGTCTGTTATTTTGCACGGCAGTGTAAAAGTAAAGTCAGAAACTATTGCGAGGTATTGCTCTATCGGGCGTCGTGTTTGGTTAGGTCGGGGGTTGCTCAGCAAATATCATTTGCTGCCCAATTCTACGCTAATACAATTTTATTGGGATTGTTCACGAGATTTTGCTTGAGCTTTGCTATATTTTTGCGTTGTTTTTGCCAAAGTTTAGTAAAGGGATTTTTTCTTTAAATTATAAGGGATATTTAATGCTCTCTGTACAATAAACTGTCTGCGAAACATTCGAGTAAAACGAAAATGTTTACTGTTTGTTTTTATTCTTAATTTTATTTCTGTTGTTGCGATGTTAATAAGTGTAAGCATGGAAAACCTACATATACCTTACTATTTATATAGACGTTTTCAAAGCCAATCATGACAAAACCGTTCGTGCACGCAATGTTTGACTGCACACTAAATTTACTTTGTTGATGAAGCTGAAGTGAGCTGAAAGCAGTAGCGGATTTTTAAGTGAGTCAGTGCTACAACTACAAATAATACAGTTTGAAAATCGCATTGTACGAGTAAATACACGACAGAAACACCTGCTATTTCCAAAGGCCCTAAAAGCCTTTTATGATGCAATTTTATCCCTCAATGCTCTATAAAAACTCCTATGAGCGGTATCGTCCGTAGCCATTCCCACTATGCCCTTTGGTAATATTTGGTTGAAGAGGGGACGGTCCTAAGCACACACCGCCGCGCCGCACTTAAGTTTTGCCGTCGAATAGCCAATGCTGTTGTTCCTTCCGGTGAAGTCCGCGTTTCACTCGACTTTGTTTACAGTCGCTGGAGGGTTTCGAGAAGTACTCTTCTATGTCATCAATCAATACGCAGGAACAGGCACTTGTTACGTGAGACTCTTTTAAAACCGGAAGGTATTGTTAGGGACCACAATGTAAATAAACAAAAGAATACTACAAAAGTATACGCATAGCCGAAATACTTGAAAATCTCACTACGTGGTTTGCGTGTGTATCCATTATTTCTTGTTTGGTTAACTAATTGAAATACAGGTATGCTACGCGAGCGACGACGTAAAACTAGGCGTTTCTTAGCCGAATTTAAAACAAAATCTTTGTTACCTCGAAACTTCGTCGTTTATGAACCTATAAGAAAAAAACTTTTTGTTTTCAAATAAAGTCACTTTCAATTAGGTCCCATTTTTCCAAAACTCAGTTTGTATTATGGAGACCATGAGGAATCGAGTAAACCATTCAGAAAGTATGATTTGGTGAAGGGGAACTGATGAAGAAGACCACAGGCGGTTATCAAAACCCTTCAATATTACTTCAATATCCGGGGACAACATCGAAAGATGGCGAAGAAACCCAGTTCTGATGATGGGGTCCATGATAAATTGAGGGAAATATTCAAATGTGATTGACAATGCAATTTCTTTTTTGTTAAAAACTATCGAACCATTTTTAAAATAATCCCTTGAATAAACTGGACGAAAATACAAAATCAGCTCAAGCTCACCTCCTTCAGATCAACGTTTTGAAGATAATTCCGTCCCGTTATAATACACAACGAGCACAGTAGTTATAAGCACATTTGTATCTCAGATTAGCAGATTGGAACGTGTTTGCTGCGCGGATGGCACTATATTACGATAATACCCCAAGATATTCGAGGATTACGCTATCTGTGCTTTGGGAAATTAATAATGGTACACAGTGTGTATAGATAGCGATAGTTTGTCCGGGATCAAGTACTCAGGTACGGTAACAGGCGACTTGGCGGCGGATGATAGGAGTAAGCCACCTTTCACGGTTTAATGGACTTCTAGTTTGTGCTGAAGTGTGAGAGCTATGATTGCGTGGAAATTACACCACGATGTGTTTTTTAGATGATGTGACCTTTGGATAAAAATAAAATAAAAGCTTGAATATATTATAAAAGAATAGCTGACCCGGTGCCCACTTCGTTGGGCGATAATTTATAGCCTATGACACTCACAAATACTGCGGCTTTCTAATAGTAAAATAATTTTGAAAATCGGTTCAGTAGATCCAAAGATTACCCCCTACAACCTCACAAACTCACAAACTTTACCTGTTTAAAATATTAGTATAGATATAGATATAATGCTGGACACTACACACAACGCCATCTAGTCCCAAACCAAACAAACCTGATGATAGATAGAATACTTCAATACGTTCTACTTCAGACAAACATCTGCAGAACAATTACAAACATTTATCCCGTGGCGGGAATCGAGCCCGCTACCTCCTGCGTATCAGTCAGCTATTAGACCAACTGAGCCACGGAGGCATTGAATGAGAGGAGGCATGAATAGATTATTTTTATTTTATATAAGCTTGCTTATTCGTTTGTATCCTTATGTTTTTTTTACTTTTTATGTCTTCGTCTGAGAAAATAAAATAACGAGATAGATTTCTACCACAGAACAGATAATTTCTACAAACCCCAATAGCGTACTCATGTTCCGAAAACGTAGTGCCGATAACAAAGTTGGAAATACATCGAGCTCTACACAACACGAAGTACAGTAAAAGTCTGGACCATGATAACATAACCACAGAAGCTCTAAAAATTGGGCAACCAGCAGCAACGCATCTTTTCTATTCTATATAAAATAATTTGGAAAAGTGCCTGGCTAATACTACCATGCACTTTTCCAAATTATTTTCATTTGTCATTCGGACATAATCTTCATCATCTCAGCCATAAAACGTCCACTGATGAACACAGACCTCCCTCATGGATCTCCATGAGGGGTAGTTGCCATACTCACCACGCTTGGCAGGCGGGTTGGTGAGCGCAGTATGGGATGTTGATACACGGATAGACGCTGCTGCCCATCTTCCGGAGGTATCCCCTAGCAGGCTCTTACTGCATCCATGGGCATGAGAAGAGGGGTATCATTCTACTGCCGGCACCCCACGGCGTAACACGGCGGACATAATCTTACTTCATAAAAAAGGCGACAAGTCGGATATCGGCAATTATCGTCCTATGAGCCTTGATTTTTTTTGCATATAGACCTTCGTTTGACCACAATCTCACCTGATGGGAAGCGACTATGGATGATGGATCACAAAAGGTCTAGAAGACACCTATTCACTCTTGACTTGAAGAGACCAAGGTTGTAGTTTTCGGGGAAAACAGAAGCCGGCAGCGAGTTCCAGACCTTAGCGGTGCGGATGATGAAGGTGGAGGAGAACCGCTTAGTACGAGTGGGTGGAATGTCCACTAGATAAGGATGGTACTGCGCTGTTCGTCTGCTTGTCCTGGAGTGGAATGGAGATGGTGGTATCAGGTCACGGAGTTCCTGAGAACACTCCAAAATGTATCCTGTAAAAGATCGCGAGGCAAGCGACCTTGCGGCGGTGGTCGAAACTTTGGATTGTAGTCTCCGCAAGATGCTGCTTACCGATGACTCTGAAGGCTCTGCGATCAATCGATTCTAGGGCAGCCAGCTGATACTTGGCTGAGCCATCGCAAACTCAACGAAACGAAAAAAAAAATGCATAGCAAACCATAATTTATTTATTTATTTAATTAATTAATTAGCACGACTTACATAAATCAATTACACTAATTAACTAGGTAGAATATAATAAAAATAGAATAAATTAGTGAAATTCCGAAATAATAAAACAAGTATAGATTCAATCACACATTCATTCTCCATTCTCCCAAAACCTCATGCATACCAACATCAGCTTCTTCCACTCATCAGCAAAAATATCACAGTCAGGGTTCTCAATAATAAAAACTAATTAACAATAAATAATAAATTGTAGTCAAAAACTTTTAACAGATACAAGAACAAAAATTCACGAAAAGATAAGTAATTAGAGCAGATACACAAATGTCTAATTAGAAAATAAAATAGAATTAAAAAACAAACAATGTCAAGTCATAATAATTAGTGTAACATCAGGTACAGTAACCAGTTGATGATGCAATAAGAGCCTGGATACTTTGGAGGTATCCAGGCTCTTATTGCATCCTCGGGCATGAGAGGAGGGCAACATTCTACTACCGGCACCCCACGGCTTCTACTGCCGGCACCCCACGGCGAATAGTGTGTCTCAAGTTAATTTTGAAAGATAATTTATGTTTAATTGCCTTAGGTGCTTAACAGCACTTAAGCCTATTGCGTGTATCTAGATTTTGATTTATAGGATATCAGCAACAGTTGATATAATTCGTAGTAAATACACTAATTAAAACTTAGTAAGTAGGTACTAAAGCAGGCGAGCCGTGAGGTGCGGCAGTAGAATCCTCCTCTCATGCCCGTGGATGCAGTAAGAACCTGCTAAGGGATACCTCCGGATGATGGGAAGCAGCGTCTATCCGTGTACCAATATCCCGTACTGCGCTCGCCAACCCGCCTGCGAAGCGTGGTGAGTATGGCAACTACCCCTCATGTGGGAGGACTGTGTTCAGTAGTTAACGTTTTACGGCTGAAATGAATCAAAAAAAGTTACAAACTAAGGCTTATAACGTCTATAAGTTATGACTTTATATAGCTTATATACTATGTAACTCTTACGCATGTGTTTATTATTTTTATACTACTAAATGACGTGATAAGCCAGAGGCCCACTTGATGTTAAGCGGTGACCGCTGCCGTTCTGATCACGTTCACTAAGCACGTGACCAACGCTGCATTGCATTGCGCCCGTTACCCTTAGACATAGCGCTGCATGGTCTCGTGTGCGCGCAATTTACGTACTCCATCGTCTCAGCCATAGAACGGCCACTACTGGACATGTTCTCCCTCATGGATCCAAAGATCTTGAGTAGTTGTTATACTCACTACGCTTGGCAAGCGGGTTGGCGAGCGCAGTAAAGAATGTTGATACACGGAACGAAGCTACTGCCCATTTTCCAGGGTATCCCTTGGCAAATTCTTACTGGATCCACGAGCAAGTGAAAAGGGGCAACATTCTACTGCCGGCACCCCACGGCCTAACTAATCTGTACTCGTAATTAACTCGTGGTATAGACACAACTCCAGCTACATTTAGCAAACACAAATACCTAAATTAGTTCTTGCCATTATCCTTTTAAACAAATCGTCACAATAGAGATACAAAAGCACGTCGGAATCTGCTTCTGAATTTCACTTCATGATGATTGAGTAGGCTTTGTATGATGATGTTGATTGATGGCCGATACTGATATAACACCTGAATGGCCAACCGAGGGGGCCGGGGGCGGAAGCTGTTTCACAAACAACCATTGATGCCTTTGATGAATGTCCCTAAGCTTCTTACAAGTCTGATTGAATAGCGCAGGCGCGGGGGGATAGCTGATGCAACCACTAAAACAGCAAGGTTTCACGTTTTAATGCGGTTCTCTATATTGTCTCCGAAAATTTATATCCCTAAAAAAAAAAAAGTCCGCCGTAAGGCCTTTGCATCTATTATAGATGATTTATACAGCGTCAGCAACTGGTAATCATGCTGTACGGGACGCTGCAGTGCCTGGGACATTGTAAGATGGATTAGGCTTGCCCAGCACCTATACCATCCTCTCAGCTTAGTCAGCTATTATTCAGAGGAAAGAACAGGTCAATACGTCTGAAGCTAACTAAGCCGCGGGTTTCCTCACGATGTTTCCTTCACCGTTAAAGCTCGTGTTAAGAGTGCACATAAATTTTTCAAGAAAGAAATATCCATTGGTGCACGGCCGGTATCGAACCCACGACCTTCGGATCGAAAGTCAGGGGTACATACCACTCGGCCAACACGGCTTTTATATCCCTAATATTATATGGATTACCCATAAAATTTATTTTCATAATCCATAATATAATTACCACTAATATCGGACCATGCATGATTAACATGCATAAAGTCATTCGCAAGAAGTAATGAAATCCATAACATTTTACCTCATAAACATTATTTTCCTAATGATGTATCTATTAGAATAATTTGAATATTCATAACTTTGTGTGTTGATGTATTTAACACCTCAACAAGCAAGTTAAAACGCTTGTTTAGTGATATTTTTTTAAATAATGTTTAGTCAAGAGTAATTTTATATAAAATAGTCTTCAATAGAATAAAATAAATAAAATTCCTCAGGCGGCCGCTCACTACGCTCGCATGTATTTAATCTTTTGGAGTTTAACTTAAATATATGCCTACCTACTTTATGTAGACAGTAGCGCCGTGTTGGCCCACGGAAATTGCCCTCTGACGAAAAAATCTAATAAATAATAACTAAGTTACGGTTTTGTCAAAGGCAGAGGTTTTGGTTGGCTCTAAAAAACCTAATAACCTACTGTCTCTTCAGCTCGGTTCTATCATAGGCAGTGTTTTCAAATACTTATCAAAAAAAACCTAATAACCTACTGTCTCTCCATCTCGGTTCGAACACAGGCAGTGTTTTTGGATGGTTATAATAAAAACCTAATAACCTACTGTCTCTCCATCTCGGTTCTGCCACAGGCAGTGTTTTCGGATAGTTATAAAAAATAATCTAATAAACTACTGTATCTCCATCTCGGTTCTGTCACAGGCAGTGTTTTCGGATAGTTATAAAAAACCTAATAACCTACTGTCTCTCTATCTCGCTTCTGTCACAGGCAGTGTTTTCGGATAGTTATAAGAAAAAACCTAATAACCTACTGTCTCTCCACATCGGTTCTGTCAGAGACAGTGTTTACGGATAGATATAATTAACCTAATAACCTACTCTCTCTCCATCTCGGTTCTGTCACAGGCAGTGTTTTCGGCTAATCATATGAGAAGCTACTTACACTTTCACACTTTTATTTTCACTGTACTTGGTTTTGTAATAAAACGATTTAATTAACACTTACAACTTTTATTATACCTCCAAGAACACTATGACACAAAACATGGGCAGAGTTACCCCGAGCTCAGTTACTGAACGACTGTCCCCTCAGAATGGCGACCGGCCTTTTTATGTACTTGCTCGCTACAACTTCAACTTGCTTTGCTCGAACCCGAATGACGGTAAAATCAAATCAGCTACTCGCTAACGACTAGTGTCGTTTTAGGATTGAAAATATAATGTTACATGATGATGATTTAACCTTTATTTATTTGAAAACATTGTGGTAACACGGCATGGGTACGGTTAGTTATTTTCCGCAGATTAATCGAGCTGTTTCCATGGCGGCTGTGCTGGTTATGCGAGCGCATAGTTTACGTTCAATAAATATGCAGATTGTTAAATAATATCAAAGACTTTGATGTATTGCTGGCTAAGCGCTGGTTGCAGGAAACTCTGGGAAGATATTTTATTCGAAAATAAAGGAACGAAACAAATTCCTACAGCGAGTTTTTAGGGTTCCGGATAAAAATCGTAAAGACACACCATAACGGTTCCTTATGGTGTGTCTTTATCTGTCTGTCACAGCTAAATATCTCAAGAAAATTAATTCTATTATAGTGTGTATTATACCATTAATTATAGTAACACTAGGCTAGTACAAATCAGGAATATTCCTTTCTTAATGAAACAGTGTACTCTGTGTTGGTGAACCGAAAAAAAAAAAAAATAAGAACTACTCATGCCACTTCAAATTTGGAATATCATTAGTTAAAGCTTATTCACTAACATTGCAAAAAAATTATAATATGCATATTTCAAAGTTCCTAGGTCGTGTAATATGAAAGGTATTTGTTTTCACATTATAAAACAGTGTTTAGGCCATATAGTTTTTTACTTATTTTGAAAAGTGTTAAAAAAACATTTCACTAAAGACACTAAAGTCTTCTCAGTCGGCACTGCGCCCACTTCGCCAATAAGATCGTTAAAAAAACGAAACGAAGCAATAAAGTAGAAAAATCCTATGCATTTTCTACGGGGCGGGTGCAGGAAGCGAAATGCTCACAAGCCGATTTTCGATTTGAACCACTTCGGTCCAAGAGTCCGTAAACATGTTTAGAAGCTATTTCCCCGAGGGTCACGAATCACTCAGCCATTCTCATGTTTTGTATTATTCCCGAATATCCTTTAGCGTTGTTGTATAAAGACGTATTTGCGTATTGGTGTTTGTGGTATTGATATCTAATTTGTATTCTATTTGCAGGATAGTTGAGGTCAAACTTGAATAACTTGCTCAATTCAGCGTTTGGCAATTCCAATATTAGTGTTGGTATATTTGTTTTTTTTTTGGTATTTTTAATTATGTCATCATCATCTCAGCCGTAGCACATCCACTGCTGGACACATGCCTCCTCATGAGGGGTTGTTGCCATACTCACCACGCTTGGCAGTCGAATTAAAACGCCGAAGACTCTTCCGACACGTGAATTTCTAGTATTATTACAATAAGTAGTCTTTTTTAAACTTTCGCGATCACAACACATTATTACTATATTGGATTTACGGGTAACCGCCCATATTCAGCGCGCCAGTCTTCCCGCGACCACGGCCAGGTGCAATCCGGTCGAAACGTCGGAATAATAATAAAGGTAAGTAAGTACGCTATCATCATCAATCAGTTCAGCCGTAAAACTTCCACTACTGAACACAGGCCTCCCTCACGGATCTCCATGAGGTGTAGTTGCCATACTCACTACGCTTGGCAGGCGGGTTGGTGAGCGCAGTATGGGATGTTGATACACGGAAAGACGCTGCTGCCCATCTTCCAGAGGTATCCCTTAGCAGGCTCTTACTGCATCCATGAGCACGAGAGGAGGGGTAACATTCTACTGCCGGCACCCCACAGCACGCTATAATAACCCGTTAATCCAATATAGTAATAATAAGTATTACTTACGTTTATTTTGAAAGCAAAAAAAGGTTCTTTTAAGTTTTATCTTAACTCAAGCAACATACAACTGAGATAAAACGTAGAGGAACCATTCTTTCGCGTGTATGTTCACAAGCACATAATAGAGCTACATACTGACCCGTATATTATTGGCGGCCATTAATTGCGTCGGCGGCGGCGACGGAACCCGCCCGGACATTGGATCTAGATACCTCGTGTTGTAATTAATTATACCTGCGACTGCCCGCTGCGGGACATCGCCTCCGATTGCATTCAGCGTGTTCTGTAGACGGATCGGGATTTCTCTATTGTAGGTATATGACGAGCTCTGTGGCACAGCGGGTGAAGGTCCGCCTGCGACGCTAGGGGTTGCGGGTTCGATTACCGCCTCGGGACAAATGTCTGTATGATCTGCAGATATTTGTTCAGGGTGTTCTGGGTGTTTTTCTATATCATAATAAAAATATCTATCAAAGTCTATGAAATATCTATCTAAGTATAATGTATTATGTATATCAGTCATCTAGTACCCATAACACAAGCTCTGCTTAGCGTGGGGCTAGATGATGCTGTGTGATTTGTCCAGCATTATTTATTTAGATATTTATTTATTATGTTTTATATATCTCGGAGATTGCCGCAGGGTAGTAGAATGCATCTCCTCATCCCGTGGATGCAGTAAGAGCCTGCATATGTAAAGGGTGTAAAGGGATACCTCCAAAAGATGGGCAACAGCCTTTTGTATCAACATCCAGTACTGCGCTCGCCAGCACGACTTCCAAGCGTAGTGAGTATGGTTACTACCCATCCTAGGTCCGTGTTCAGTAGTGGACGTTTTACGGCTAAAATGATGTCTACCTCTATTATAGGTATATACTTATATGTATTTAATATTGTTTATGTTTTTGGATATAAATCTAGTTATAAGTAGTTTAATTTGTGTTAACTTAATTATGGATCTTGTGTCTGCAATAAAAATATTATTATTATTATTAAATCTGGCCAGACGATTACGGCATATGTCTATTGTCAGCAACTGCAAACCATGATGGAAAAGCTAGCTGCTAAACAACCGAGGCTGGTCAATCGCTCTCGGCCCCTGCTGATTCAGGACAACGCTAGACCACACACTGCTCAACAGACGGCTACTAAATTAGAGGATCTTAAATTGTAATGTCTAAGACATCCACCGTACTCTCCGGACCTTGCTCCAACAGATTACCTTTTTTTTTGAAATTTGGATAACTTCTTGCAAGGGAAAAAATCAACGTCCGAATGGTTTTTTAGTAAAGAGATGGAAAAAGTGCATAGATAGCAATGGACTTTGATTAATTAAATATTTTATATGAAAAAAATCGACTTTATGTTCCTCTCATACAAAACGCCAATTTCATATGTAACGACCTAATATTATATATGTGTGGTGCCGGTAGTAAACTGCATCTCCTCTCTTGCCAGTGGATGCAGTAAGATATGTAAAGGGATACCTCCGGCTGATGGGCAGCAGCGTCTTTCCGTGTATCAACATCCCGTACTGTGGTAGCCAACCCGCCTGTCAAGCGTGGTGAGTATGGCCACAACCCCCTTAAGGTCTCAGAGATCCATGAGGGAGGCCTATGTCCAGCTGTCGACGTGAACAGCAGTCCTATAGCTGAGATGATAGAGAAGAATTGTAAGATCTACATACGTCACAAGACACGCTGTTTGCTAAACCGGGAAACAATGCGATGCGTTAGCATAAGTTTTTTTATTACAGTTAGTTTTATTATTTCTTGCTTAGTATTTTAGCAATAAAGGCTAATAAAAAATGCATGTTGCGCTGCATCTTTAAAGCTATAAATATGTCCTAATTCCATTTACCTATTTTAGGATCACTCTCAGTAGATCCAGGAAGGTGACGACCTCTGTGGTGCAGCTGGCAAAGATCAGCCTGCGACGTAAGAGGATAAAAAATATCTATCTATGTAGTATCTATTAAGTAAATCAGTCATCTAGAACCCATAACACAAGCCCCGCTTAGCTTAGGGTTAGATGATGCTGTGTGAATTGTACAGCATTATTTATTATCCAGTTTTTAGAACAGCCACAAATAATGGATCTAAAGGTGTTTTTTATTTGTTTGTACTCTCAGTAGATCCAGTTTCGCCCTCACAAAACATTAGCAAACTTGAAATAAAGCCATAGCCAGGCTGCGGCACCGGAGCGGCGCGGCGACAGCGTGCGACATATAAATTATTTTTATGCTTCCTACCACCACTCACAGATGGTTCTCTAGTTGCACTAACTGATGCACTTACGAGTACACACTGAGATAGATAGATAGATAATCTCTTTATTGTATAATCAACAACATAAATTTCACAAAGAGAAACACAGACAAATATAACATACAATGCGGTCTTATCGCTAAAAGCGATCTCTTCCAGACTACCTTTGGATGGACAGGATATAAGATAATAAAAACGGCGATATACGAATAGTACATACGCAAAAAATATATAGATAAAATACCTATGTACATACATAACAACCTATATACGTATGATAAACATAGATAGATAGATAAACTCTTTGTTGTGTAAATCATACAGAAAATAAAAACAGAATTAATTAAAATTAACTTAAACTACAAAAACAAGCAAAAAACATACTTATAATAATAATGATAATGCCTTTTATTCAGATAATATTTCACAACCTAAACACAATAACATTCTAATGAGTTATCACAATTTGGTCTTTACCTGTTTGTCGTTTGACAAAGGCCTCTTCCAACATTTTCCAATTTTCTTTTAGTGTTGCCACTCTCAACCAGGTACCTCCCGCTATTTCCTTGATTTCGTCGGACCACATTTTGAATTGCCTTCCACGTTTTCTTTTCCTGTCTCTTGGGTACCAGAATAGAACAGATTTTGCCCATTTCTCCTTCCCCCGTACCGTGTGTCCTGTCCATCTCCACTTGTTTTTCCGTATTGTTTAATGTCTGATAATTAAGTTTTGTTTCTGATGACTGTGTCGTTTATTTTGTCCAATTTTCTAAGGACCAACATACTTCTCTCCATAGATCTTTGGCAAACTTCAAGTTTTTTATTGTGGGCTTTTGTAAGAGCCCATGTTTGGCACCCGTATTATGTTAGTATTGGGAGTACGCATGTGTTGAAAAGCTTTTTTTTTAATAGAATTTATTTCTGATTTTCATTTGCTTGTTTTTCATCACTTCCCTCAAGTCTTGGATCAATGAATTTCTAATTCTCGTTTCTATTTCTATAGTTGTTAGGTCCTTATGTAATATAATATTATGTTCAGCCTGAGGGTTACTGATTCCTGCAAACCCTATTTCACGAAACATAGCATATTGACTGTCCCCTCACTGTATATTTATGAAACAGCTATGTTTGTAAAGAACAACCCTGGTCTGTTCCACCAGTTGTCTGAAGCTGGTCGGAGCAGACGAGATATACACAAAGTCCGCCCCCAAAAATGTAAAACTAAAATGATGCGCAAAAGTATTTGTTGTAATGCTCCAATTTTGTTTTTAATAAATTACCAGAATCGCTAGGAGCAATGCAAATCTCAATGTTTAAAAGTAAATTAAAATCTCTGTTGACTACAAAATGTTATTATAATTTAAATGAATTTATAAGTGATGTAAAACTGGAATAATTATATTACAATTAATACCATGACTAAATTTAATACATTTTTATTCAATCAGCCTGACATTTAAATTTGTAACATTATTATTACTATTTTCTATAATTTTTAGGGTTCCGGACCAAAATGGTAAAAAGGAACCCTTATAGAATCACTCTGTCTGTCTGTCTGTCTGTCACAAGTGGATATCTCCAGAACTACTGATGCTATCGACTTGAAATTTAAAATGGTAAAAGACAACACTTTTTTACTAATATAGCATATATGAAAATGTTAAAAAATATTCTTATTTTGATTGCAGGGGGGCGGATAGGGGATCTCAAAAATTTTAAGTGAAGTTACTAGACCGTGTGGGGTATCATATGAAAGGTATTAATTTGCACATCAATAAACAGTTTTTAGTTTTCCTTTAAACCGTATCGTTTTTGAGTTATTTACAAAAATGTTAAAAAAACGACCGTTCCCCCCCCATATCTCCGAAGTTTGCAGAGATAAACCCGTGATACTTTTAAAGCTAATAGAAGTGGATGTAAACTTTATAGGAAAATTATAGCGAACTCTCTAATTTGCGTAGTTTTTTAGACAAGGGGGGCGGAAGGGGGGTTTTCAAAAAATTTGTGAAGTTAATAGGTGATATGGGGTATCATATGAAAGGTATTCATTTGCACATTAATAAACAGTATTTAGATTTCCTTTAAATCGTATTGTTTTTGAGTTATTTACAAAAATGCTGAAAAATTGACCGTTCCTCCCCCCCTTATCTCCGAAGTTTGCAGAGATAAACCCGTGATACTTTTCTAGCTATTAGAAGTGTATGTAAACTTTATGGGAAAATTATAGCGAACTCCCTAATTTACATAGTTTTTTAGACAATGGGGGTGGAAGGGGCGTTTTCAAAATTTTTGGAAAGTTACTAGGTGATGTGGGATATCATATGAAAGATATTCATTTGCACATTAATAAACAGTTTTTAGTTTTCCTTTAAGTTGTATAATTTTTGAGTTATTCACAAAAATGTTGAAAAAAATAGCGTCCCCCCCCCCCTTATCTCCGAAGTTTGCGGAGATAAACCTCTGAAACTTTTATTGCTATTAGATGTGTAAAGTTAGTGTAAAGATTAGAGAAAATTTATTACAATCTCTCTACATAGCATAATTTTTTAGAAATCATCGAAAGTGTAAAAAATCTACATAAGTTCCGCTATCAGACCAGAGATGGCGCTGTCAAGGTTCTCCTACAAATATAAAACCGCCTTTGTCATATATTATATTGTATGATGGCACGGAACCCTCGGTGCTCGAGTCCGACTCGCTCTGACCCGGTTTTATTTTATTATTTCTGACAAAGCATGTACGTTTTTAGATTAATTGACTTTTAATTATATTAATTCGTTTATTGTTAAATTTATTTAAATTTTGTATTAAAATATTGCACGCTACAACAAGGCAAAATACATTGATACTTGCAGTTAAATAAGAACAATGAACACATGTATTTATGCAATAAATATACTTTTACTTTACTTTACTTTTATGACTTGATCGAGATATGTGTATTAAGATACATATTCTATGTAATTGTTATTAATCATCATCGCGTCTTCAGTGTCATTTGTCATAGCTTTAGTTTTGGAAGTGTTCATGATAAGTCCTATCTTCCTGCTTTCTGTGTCTAGGTCAATCAGCATCTGTTGGAGTTTACTTTTAGTTGTAGCAAACAAGATCATCCGCGAATCTGAGGTGTAACAGCATTTCACCATTTATGTTTAGTCTTCAGTTCTGCCATTCAATTTTTCTAAATATTTGTTTGAGAACATTTGAAAAAAGTTTTGGTGATAGAGGGTCGCCTTGTCGAACGCCTCTTTGTATTCTTATCTCGTTTCCCTCTCTTTCCATTCGTACTTTTGATGAGCTGTTTTTGTGAATTTCCTTTAAGACTCTAATGAATTTGTTTTCGATGCCTCGGTTCTTTAGTGCTTGTCGAATTGCTTCTTGTTCAATTCTATCGAATGCTTTGCAGTAGTCGACAAAGCAGCAGTACAATGGTAGTTCATACTCCTTATTCTTCTCGAATATTTGTTTGATGACATGAATGTGATCTAACGTTGAGTAACTGCTTCTAAAGCCCGCTTGTTCTCTTGGTTGGTTTTCGTCTAGTGTTTTTGTAATCCGGTTCAATAAAACTTTAGCGAATACCATAAAAATATTTGACATACATAAGTTTTTGTGGAGTAATGTAATGATTGATGTTAGCCATTGTTTTGGAATAGTTTCTTTTCTATTACTTCATTGAAACAGTTTTTCAATATAGGGATAACGAGTTCTTTGCCTGCAATTAAAAGTTCGTTGCTGATGTTGTCAGTTCCAGGTGACTTATCTTTCTTTCGGGTCTCAATCGCTTTTCCTACTTTCCTAGACATTATTGCGAGTATATTGCTCTCTTTCTCATCTTCTAGGTTTGTTTCCTCTAAGTTGCTTTTTATCTCTGTAGAATTCAGTTGCCATGTTTATTATATCTGGTCTTTTTATGGCGAGCCTTCCTAAATTGTCAAGCAGCGTTGGTATCCACTTCTTGTTGTCTACTAGTTCGCGTATGGCTTTTCTTGTACCACCGGGTTTGGTTATATTAGTTTCAAATGTTTTTAATTGTAAAAAAAGACGCAGGAGTTTGGATGTTTAATTCCCGCCGCGGGGTAAAATGTTTGTCTAAACTGTTCTAGTTCTAATTCTAGTAAGAGATCTGCACTCATGTCCAGCATTGGAGTGTAGTGTTAACTGTCCCCCGTAATACCACCCCGACCCTAGCCAGCCCAACCCTTTAAGTGACGGAAAATAACGCTGGGCCGTTGGAAGCATTTCCTGAGCCCAGTCCAGCCCAGTTCTACTTGAGCTGACCTGCCTTATGAGCTACGTCGCCTAGTTGCCTTATTAAGCGCAGTATCGTGTTTCTAACATGATCTGTGAATTTGACACAAAGGTATACTCCATAGCTCACTAGCGTAATCGAGGGGTGACTTTTGGCAATTTATCACCAAAACCAAGTCTGGGCACCGTACGTAAGGATAGGGAGAATGCGCATGTCCTTTAGCTTCCTTTTCAGGGATAGCGGAATGGGTCATTTTATGATTTCCTTCATGGACCATGCGTTTTCAATATCGTGACAGCAGTCCTCTATTATCTCGTGATCTTGCGCCGCCCGTTTGGTATGTAATTACTAACTATACATATCTACATAGAAAAATAACATTTGTTCCCCGGCGAAAATGAAACCGCATCAGCCGGCTAATAAATCAACGGTCATCTAAATAGTAAATTTGTTACATCTTAAATGTAGTAGTGAAACAGCATGCGACGCGGCGGGGCGGGGCGGCTGCGGCGCGGCGTCTCAGAGACAATAGCCGCGCGGAGCACGCACGGCTACACACGGCCGCCTACATCGCCCACTTTCCATAAAATATTATCAGCTAAATATTCCCGCGAATTTAAAAATCCACGCCTCGCCAAATTCGCTTTGAATTCAAAATATGATGTCGACTTTATCCCGCTCGCTCCTAATCCGCGCACGCACGAATCAACAACCGCATTTCAACAATTCAATAACATGTCGCTAGAAAAAAAACCTTTTACGGCGACGTAAAAATCATTTCCGAACATTTCAAATTGCCTGCATAATCGAACGGACCCTCGCGGTGATTCTACCCCAACAACGTTAAAGTAGGAGACGTAGATGGTACGACAACGGCGACTGCCGCGATACTATTTCCATACCTCATATCCCATATCTTCGAAACATTTTGTATCATCTACATTTTATGGAGTAGATGTTTTCAGGAGCTCCGTTCTGTTCTGGGTACCGCATAACGTTCCGAGAAATATAGAGCAGTTTTCCGGAATTCATTACGGGACAAAACTAGCTATTTGCTGAGATGTGGATCGTGTGGCGATGGATTTCATTAAAACTTGAGCCCCGAGGAGTGTCGCTGCGATTGCAGTTTTAAAAGCATCCGGCGTGACGACCTTGGTCAACTTATAGAGTTTAACATTGTTATTTTAAAATAATGACATCCCCATGCGCCTTTGGTTGTTAAAAAGTTCTATGATATAAATAAGTCGGGGTGGTGATGGAGAGCGACGTATAGACACGCGCAATGCAGATGGATTGCCACGCTACGCTTACAATGTTCCTGGAATAATCTTCAATTTCAATTTCCTCGATATTTCCTATTCCTGAGAATTTCTCTGTCTAAATAAGATACAATCTGATTGATAGGTGCTCTTGTTATCCTTATTTTCAGTTTATCAAAGAAATAACAGTAATAATATCCAGTTTATTCTTTGTAAACGAAGAACACATATAAATTCTGCAAAATTGGATTCTTTACGTAAAATGGTTATGGGCTTCTTAAAGGACAGCTTCCAGGGGAAACCCGCAATTTAGGCTGAACTCAAGAATTTCTTACTCGTAAGTAGCCAGTTAAGGTGTCTCTTGAAGCGACGCCGCATGTTGGCAGTAACTGGATGCCGTGCAGAAGTTGATGCACTAACAACTTTGTGAAACAGGTAAAAACGGGACGGCACAATTGCGATGCAGACAGACCTTACACCTTTTTGCCTGATATACCTTCATGTACGTGGCTTATAGACCGAGTGTCGACAATACGTTTAAATAAGTGTACATAATATGTGCACGAACTCGAAAGGGTGATTATGACCACCCCAAGGAACAACTTTAGTTTTACACTTTCCAGAAAACGGTGATTTTAATTCAAGAAAAGTTAACGAAAGTAACTTCAACAGTTGCTTTAACGATAGTGACAAGCTGAACGCCAGCAGAATCTTAACAGGAAAAAACCTGACAAAATCAAAAAAAACCCAAAGCAAACTTTTGTTTGAGGTACATTATTGGATTGAGCATATACTTACATTCAGCTTTTCACAAAGTGTTCGCTAAAAGTCTGTGATTGTTAAATATAAGATATTTAAAAACACGTGTAAAAATTGAGAGATGTGTCGACGTGTCTATCCTAGCACGTCGAACCCAATACGAATATAGAACTCAAACATAACAGGCTGCCGACTATCCTTAAAAAGGTTTTATTTTGAAATTTTGGTATATTTTATGCAAAAAAAAAACGCAAAGTTTCCAAATTACGCCAGATCCCAAACATGAGACCCAGATTTCACACATCAAAGCCCGCGGGTCGCGCCCCGCTACCCTCATTCTCGGGGGTTCTCAATCGATCAGGGATTTTCGGTATTAGGACTTCTCAGGAATCACACAAAGATCAAAATTAGATTAACTCCAGAACATTTTGTTTGGTAAATCCTATTTTTTGCGATTTATTTCGGTAAATTATTAAAAATTTGCTTTTAATGCTAGTTTTACTTTCATCGTCTACATCAAAAAGTTGTTGCTAAAAAATTACGTAGAGAGCTACCCCAAAAGTGACCGAAGAGTTTTTGTCGAACTCCAGAGCCCTCAAAATGTAATTAGCAGTAAACTTTTTTCAAACGTAAAGCCATTAATATAAAAAAGCAAATCTGACTTTTATTCATCGCAGCGAGATTGGACATACTAATTTCAAGCATTTTTTTGTCGAACCTGTAGTCCACCCACATTATTCTGTTCTCAGATTCTCATTACAAACTTTTTTTTTAAAAGCACTCTAGGTAAAGCCATCTAATTTCACTTTAACTTAAGAGCCACGTTTTTCTCATTTCAAACTACCTAGCATCTACTCTGATCGTTCTAGAGCTTCATCATCGCAGCCGTAAAACGTCCACTACTGAACACAGGCCTCCCTCATGATCTCCATGAGTGGTAGTTGCCATACTCACCACGCTTGGCAGGCGGGTTGGCGAGCGCAGTACGGGATGTTGATACACGGAAAGACGCTGCTGCCCATCTTCCGGAGGTATCCCTAAGCAGGGTCTTACTACATCCACGGACATGAGAGGAGGGGTAACATTCTACTGCCGGCACCGCACGGCTTATTTCAAAGTAACAAATATCAATATCATAGAGCTTATTTCAAAGTAACAAAATTCAATAACGAAAACCTGCAAACTTTCAGTAGGCCAAAAGTTACATATTGTCTTCGTTGCCAGGCGAAAAACACCCGTATCTTGAAGGTATTGCGGGTGTCAAGTACGCAAAGAGAAGTTTGCGCTTATTTATTAAGAAACGAGCGATCTCATCGCAAATTTTACAAGGGAACTGAAAGGGCTTGCAAGTTAGATTAAAATAGTTGAGCTTAGTAGAGGGCCGCGGCTCATATGACATCCCGCCAGACATTTATTACCTATTGAAGTTCTAAGCTACTTTCTGGCAATATCTACTGACAAAGTACTTTATGACTACGAAATCAAAGTAGGTTTTTTCTCGTTTAAATATCAAATGAGTTGTCTGGCTCGATGTAAGCCTGTCTACAACTACTCGTGCCACAATTAAATTAATAAAATATCAAAAACAACAATAATTTATGTAATGAAAATATATACAATATATACGGTCAAACTGAGAAACCGTCGTGTTTTTTCGTCGCTAAAAATGACAAAACGAAAAAACATTTATTCTTACTTTTTAAACTTATACTTAATATACAGAACTACTGCCATACTGTATAGCAGTTTGTTGGCAGATGTTATGTTCTTATGTTTCGATTGTGTTTCAACAGCCGTAGCTTAAAACGTCGGGAACAATCAAAGGTGCGTCGTAATTAATTATTAAATTAAATTAAAAGTATATTTATTCACTAAAAGGTAAGGTAATACCCATACATTCCCGACGTTTAGAACCACAACTGTTGAAACACAATCGAAACAACTTCGTATCGCACCTACTACAACCACACTTACAACTTACCCTACAACTACCCTACTAACACGACTTTCTATTATATATCATGATCATCATTTCAACGACCACTGCTTAACACAGGCCTTCCCCATGGATCTCCATGAGGGATAGTTGCCATACTAAAGCAAAGAAAAGGTCGCTCTAAGCAAGTTAAAACAATTTTCTTACAATCAGAGTACTGACTGCTGCGATATTGTAGCTCGCAGCGTAGCGCAGGCACGTAGAAGCGAGCCACGGACTTGGCTACGGCGTAGCACACGCTCTACGCTTTGATCTGTTATTACGTCTGTAAGTGCTTAAATCTGGGCATGCTTGCTTCAACAAAGATATAACTTATGTTTTTGTATTTTTACCTAAATACGATGATATATTGCGGAAAAAAAGGGTTTTTATTCGTGAGGAAGTAATTTTCCCTCCAGCGTCTTCCCCGTAATCCTGTACGCGAGTTCCAGAACTCTTTGTTATTGCGCGCCCAAGACTTTAATAAGCTCTACTGAATATTTTATCGCAATGACTAAGTGTATCCTCTATATTATAATAACACTTGTTGGCTTCCTTTGATATGTTTGACGTGAATTTTACCCATTACATATTATTATCTGCACTTTTAAAAACCATTAAAATTATATTTACTAAATAGCCAAAAACATCTATCACAAGAAGGCAGTCGTCTTGAGCTTCGATTTGTTAAATAGTATAAAATGTATCCAATTAGTTTATATGTAGTTATTATTCTGTATTTTTTCGAACACAATTTTATATAGTTCTTATAAAGTTTAAAAAAAAATACTCAAAAAAAAAAAGTGGTGACAATGAGTCACCACTCATTATATGCCGCGCTGCTGCACACATTAGTGCCACTAAAAACCAGCGCAATAGTAGTACCGAGTACTGCCATTCAAATGCTGAGTGGTGACCCATTTTGTTGTCATAAATTTTGATTGTATGTTCCTGTTATGCGTTAAACAATTGTGACTCAAAATAAACGTTTTCATACTTAATTCTATTCTAATTAGTACTACGAGTATATTGTATCTTCTCGGTTTATCACGGTCGAGAAAATAAAGACAACAAAATATTTTCACCGTACTTTTATAAACTGAATCTGTACAGAATGGATCTATAGAGGTACAGGAAGTTATAGCTTTTTATTTCCTCTATCTATAATCAAAATGCGAGCTTGGAGAGTAAATTCTTCCTTTCAGCTTTCT
Source organism: Pasiphila rectangulata (assembly GCA_963082625.1). Classification (NCBI taxonomy): domain Eukaryota; kingdom Metazoa; phylum Arthropoda; class Insecta; order Lepidoptera; family Geometridae; genus Pasiphila; species Pasiphila rectangulata. Next base: position 22,857,046 of record OY720238.1, on the reverse strand, counting down.
TGAATATTGAAGCTAGTCTGCTTTCCTTTGTTAGTGGCTGAAAGCCCGCGTTATCTCAATTATTTTCGTTCCATCAGTGTGTACAATATGTTTAATCTGGTATGTACAGTGCGACCCCGGGAGGCTGACGTCCCGGATTAAGATATGTATGTAAATGAGATCGACTCGACACGCACGACGATTGGATGCTTTGATCGTGCTAGTGCGAGGCTTGTGTCACTTGTGAGATTGAGCTTTCAACGATCATAACACTACATCATACTGGATAATCCACTCACCTAGCCCCAAAGTGAGCAGGGTGTAATATAAACAAGACTTTTTAAAGAGTTCCCAATTTTTATACATATTTAAAGCCTGAGACAATATCTGCAAAATCGCAAATAAACCCGGCGGGAATCAAACCAACAATCTTGCGTATCAATTGGCTATACGTACCTGAGCCACGAAGGTTGTCTAATGTCGACAATAGACGAAAATTTGAGTCCACTTGGCCAATATTGCAATTTAAAACATATTTTTATACTATTATTAGTATAAAAATATGTTATGTAGTCTCGTCATTTATATGACGAGACAAGCGAAAGCCTACCTGATGTTAAAGCTACTCCATATTAAGGTCCAGAGAGATATCAAAAGATTAAGTTAATTAGTAAATATTAGCTAATAATAGTTGTGATGATACTTCACAATTATCAATACAATTTTCCGCGGATATCAAAGTCATCGCACTAATAATAGAAATTCAAAAGTTTGTTTGCATGGATGCATACAAAAACCAACAACCAGATCAAGCTGTAACTTCTACAAACACGTTGACCAGAATAAACACATAATGTTATTTTTATCTGGCTACGACGCGTGCGAAGCTGCGAACAGAAGCTAGTTACTCCATACATTTATACATTTTCAAAAACTAACTCTCCCAGTTCATAATTATTAGATCGAGTATGTTTGTGTACTCCTTGTAAGGGAAAGTGAAACTTTCTAAAGCCAGGAGTATCACTGAATCTGTACGAACGTCAACAGGGAGATAATAATGCTGCATGCTAAGTAAAGCAATAAGTAAGGTAATCTATTGAATTACTGCTTATGGGAGCAAAATACCTGCTTCTTTAGTAAGACTTAATGAAAACATTGGCCGTGGGGTGCCCACAGTAGAATGTTACCCCTCCTGTTATACTATACAGGGTGGGGCAAATTTTGGCCCCTTAAGGATAGTTACCTTTTTTTGTATTTAGAAGGTTTTGTTCTTAAAACTTTTTAAGAACAAAACCTGTTCCGCCATGTTGGATTCAGAGTAACGACCATGCATTGTCATCCAAACAAAACGTGTAACTATACAAAATTTCAGCTCAATTGGTTGAAGATATCTGCGTCAAAATTGAGTTGCAAGATTCCACGCGAACAAACATAGCTATTAACATACATATAACCGGGTATTTATCGCGTAAATTACCATTATTATTTCCCGACTTCGCTTGGAGACTTCAGTCTTCCCGGGAACATGATTGGTGCAATCCAAGCGAAACGTCGGGAAATAATAAAGGTAATTTACGCGATAAATACCCGGTTATATGTATGTTAATAATGTGTTGTGATCGCGAAAGTTTAAAAAAGACAAACATAGTTACATACACATACATCGCAAGTTTAATAAAAGCTTGTAAATACCTTTTTGTTATTCCAACGGACGTAAAGATAAATACCTACTATCGGGTATCCAGTATAGTAATAATATTAAACAAGTTTCTACAGTCGCGTGCGAATCTTACAGAACATGTATTATTTACCATATTTATTTACTATTTTTAAAACTAAACAATTACTTAAAAAATAAATTTAAATCCAATTAGGTTTCAACCAATAAAATTTACATTCGAATCAAACAACATAAGTGGGCAATTTTAAACTGTGATAAAATTAAACTATAAGTCAAGGAACTTTTAAAACTATATACCTACTCGTATAATTGTATCGTCCTAAGTGGAAATACTTACTACTAGAAGAAGAAGAAGAAGAAGAAGAAATACATTTATTAGACACACACACACTAAACTTAAAAATAACTATAGTAAAAACATCTGACTTACTTCTAATTTTAATCTAGGAGTACCTACCTACCCTGTTATATATTATGCGACATAGTGACAAATAGATGGTAAGCAGCTCACTCAGCGGGTCAAAGCAGTAAGAATACTATTTCAAGCAATGAACAAACCAGTTCAAAAGTTGTGCGAGTCCAAAGGGGCCTGACTCAGCATTATGCTTCCACGCATAAGGAATGCTAGGAAGCGCTGGTTTTCAGTCAGTACTACACTGAGAGGGATAATAGACACCGTAATCATGATCATCTTCATACATGAAACTAGTCACAAAGGTTACGTCGTTCGTCTACAACGTTCCACGTACAAAGCTGATAGCGAGCCTAAATTTCGAAAATGAGAAATTAAAAATTTATATTTGCGAGAAAAAATATCATTGTACTCCTGAGTGTTGATGGAGCGGTTCATCATTTCAGCCGTTAAAACGTCCACTACTGAACACAGGCCTCCCTCATGGATCTCCATGAGGGGATAGTTTCCATACTCAGCACGCTTGGCAGGCGGGTTGTCGAGCGCAGTACGGGATGTTGATAGGCGCTGCTGCCCATGTTCCGGAGGTATCCCATAGCAGGCTCTTTCTTGGGTATGAGAGGAGAGATAACATTCTCTGCCGGCACCCCACGGCGACGCATGAAGCTGTTTATAAATAAATAGTGCTGGACCTTAATAATAATCATGAGGTAGTGGCCTTTTCAACTATCTCTACATTAGCAAAATGGCCAATCATTGCTTTTTTGTATGACAAAACTACCAAAACTAAACCAGCGGACTAACGCCCTTGTCCATATTATTACAGCAACGTTTCATACTAATCCAAGTTCTCGCAATCAGTGGCAACAAACACCTTTGCATCCTCCATTCTCCTTTAATATTAGTAGGATATTGCAGCTACAAAATAGTTTGCATTCCAAGTCATTGCAGCCGGCAGGTGTCGCAGGCGTCGCCGATAGCGGGACATTTAGCAGCTAAACAAGCTCTATCTGCTGGCGCACAGTGCGGGCGAGGCGACCGACGCAGGGCAAGATAGACCACTGAAGTACCAGACCCACTGGCCTGTGTAGTATCCATCATTATTTATTTAGAGCTTGTGGATCTACTGAATGCCACTCCTGTTTTTACTGATTCAGTAGATGCACAAGCTCTAGATAAACAATGCTAGACTCTACACACAACACCATCGTTTCCCAAACTAAGCAAAGCTTGAACAGTCGTGTTCAAAAGTAAGGATACATTAAGGGCCACTAACACTTAGTGGTATCCTTTACTGTGAACGCGACTGTACTATGGAAACCAGACGATTATTGGTAGAATACTTAAATACATTTTTTTGTAACATCATATTTATCATAAGTACATAGAAAAAACCCAGACCCTGGAAAAATATCTGCATAAAAATTACAACCATTTGTCCCGTGACGGGAATCGATTCGTCCTGCGTATCAGTCGGCTATTAGCCACGGAGGCAGCCGAGTTGTAAACAATACTAACGGGGTGATCGAACCAGGAAGAGCAACCATCATTTTATTATTATGTATATTTAACTAGTTTTTAGGGTTCCGTATCCAAAGGGTAAAAACGGAACCCTGTTACTAAAACTCTGCTGTCGGTCTGTCTATCACCAGGCTGTATCACATGAACCGTGATAGCTAGACAGTTTAAATTTTCAAGATGATGTATACATACAGAATACAAATAACAAATAAAACAGAATAAAATAAATATTTGAGGCCTACGCAACAATCGTGATTTTAATGCCGTTTTTTGCTCGATTTTAATAACGGCAACAGGTAGAAGCTTGAAATATTCAGAGAATGTACAAGAGAGAAGAGAATCTAAGACGATGGTACGGAACCCTTCGTGCGCGAATCCGACTCGCACTTGACTGAATTTTTAAGACTATTTTATGAACATTAATAAAACGATTTAGGTGCTTTGGTTAAACTGTAAGCCCAATTCGTGTGTTTCTAATAAATACATACATACAATCAATTCAAATACAAGACAATCATCATTATCAGTATTAGTCTACATAGCACATGGACATAGGCCTGTTTATATTTACGACATTTTACCGTGTCTTCAGCTTGCCGCATCTCGGTGGGTTTACGGCTATAGAATGTTGCCCCTTCTCTCTTGTCCGTGGATGCTGTAAAAATTTTCCAAGGGATACCTCCCGAAGATAGGCAGCAGTGTCTTTGCGTGTACATCCCGTACTGCGCTAGCCAACCGTGGTATGGCAACAACCCTTTATGATCAGCACTTGTAGATCCATGAGGGAGGCATATGTCCGACAGTTGACGTCCTACGGCTGAAATAAGAAGAAGTCCTACGGTGATGATAAAGGTAATTTCAGATATGACCTACTTTAAATTGTAGGTACTTATTTGCCTTATCTTCTTTCTTTATAGCTTTATGCATAAAAAATATTACGCTGTATTTGTATATCTACCTAAACAGCTTTATCACTTAGTATATCTGTGATAATTGCTGAAAAACTGTCTTGTACCAAACGCTCGACCGTTTGGTACAAGACAGTTTTTCAGCATAACATGAAATGAGTATAACATCGTATCGTAACACGTCAAAGTTGCCGTCGCTGTGGTGTGCCGGCAGTAGAATGTAACCCCTTCTCTCATGCCCGTGGATGCCGTAAGAGCCTGCTGAGGTAAGCCTCTGGAAGATATGCAGCAGCGTCCGTGTATCAACATCTCGTGCTGCGCTCACCAACCCGCCTGCCAAGCGTGGTGAGTATAGCAACTACCCCTCATGGAGATCTATGAGGGAGGCCCGTGTTCAGTAGTGGACGTTTTACGGTTGAAATTACTGAGTGATTACGTCAAAGTTAGGTGTCAAAATCATTGTCAGTAAAAGGCAACACAAGTACTCACAATCCGTGCACTCACATAAATGCAGCAACGTTTAACAAACCTTTTTAATTTATGTATGAGAAGGTATTCCGTTATTCAAGTATGAGATCTCGCTTAGCATTTAGTGCACGTGGCCCTAGCTCGGCGCTCGCTAAGTTACCTGAAAGCCGAGCAGGCGATAAGATCTGCGCCAGCTCACTATTAGGTAATGCGATCTGAACTGTACTATACCACTTGCGTCGCTGCGCTGTTAATGTCTTTGAAAGCTCTGCATTTACGGGTATATAATGATGGGCATATTTTATAACAGTTACCAAAAACCTTGTTTCGATGGCGCTATGAAATGATCTACGAGCTCTGTGGCGCAGCGGGCGAAGGTCCGCCTGCGACGCAAGGGTTTGCGGGTTCGATGCCGCTTCGGGACAAATGTCTGTACGATCTGCAGATATTTGTTCAAGGTGTTCTGGGTGTTTTTCTTTATTATAATAAAAATATCTATCTATGTAGTATAATGTATAGTACCCATAATACAAGCTCTGCTTAGCTTGGGGCTAGATGATGCTGTGTGATTTGTCCAGCATTATTTATTATTATTTATTTATATAACTAACGATTCATATATTTGATGTAAGACACCAAAACTGTGGCAATGTCTTTAATAAGTGTGTTAAAAATAATGCCCACAAGCACACTGGTTTTGCCAATAAACCAAAGTGTTATTGTTAACATTAAATCTAATCATATTGCACGAACTTTTGTGAAAAAATAACACGCACCACATCCGGCTAACACTGTGTTTGGAGGTAAACTGATTCCTTTAGAAAGAAAGAAAGAAAGAAAATAATATTTATTTGTGTCTCATTTACAAATACACAAACGGAACTGTTACAATAAAATATTTATAGACATAAATCGGTCGCCAACTCAGCGTACGCTGTGTTAGACACAGCATTGGTTTTCAGTGGCGCCGTGGCCTTTATCTTTTCCACAGTGGTTCTTGAGCGTGCTCACTCATTTCGTGTGGAAACAAAACGGCGCGGTCTCATTACGGTAAGAGCGTAATTAAATCTAACGGTTTAAATCTCTCGTGTAGATCAGACAAAGGTACCTAGATACCATTTTAAATTTATATCTAAAGCCATTTTAGCGTTCTGTAAAATACTCATAACGTAAATATGATAATAAGAAGTACTCTGAGATTGTTTAATAATAAACCAACTAATTATTGTAATCCTGTTTAATAATCTCAATGACGAAGCTGGGCGGTTCACGAGAAGCGTGGTTTTAGATCCATGTGGATATCGGCTGTTATCTTTGTTTACGTAATAATACGTGCAAATAGGTTTTACGTATCAGTACAGTCAGCATCAAATGTATCTCAGCTGTAAAACGTCCACTGCTGAACACGGGTTGGCGAGCGCAGTTCGGGATGTTGATACACGGAAACGCTGCTGCCCATCTTCCGGAGGTATCCCTTAGCAGGCTCTTACTGCATCCACGGGCATGAGAGGAGGGGCAACATTCTACTGCCGGCACCCCACGGCGAGCATTACATTCTGATATATTTGATGCTGAGATATTTTGAACACATTGGAGCCTTATATCAATTAGGTGACCTTTGTAGCATAGATATAAATAAACATTTGTAACTAACATATTTTATATCAGTTTGTTTAGTTTTTTGTAAACTTTCGCGATCACAATTCATTATAATATAATAACATAAACACGGGAATTCATCGCGTAATACCTTTGATTATTCCCGACGTTTCAACTGTGTTTCAACAATCGTGGTCCCGGGTTGACTACAGATTGTTGAAACACAGTCGAAACGTCGGGAATAATCAAAGGTATTACGCGATAAATTCTCAGTTTGTTTAGTCTGACTGTACCATGCGCAAACTCAACCAATTAATTTAGTTATGTATATCTAGCTCAAGGAGAATATACTACAGAGGATATTCTGGAATAGTAAGTAATTATATCTACGAACTAGTAACAATATGAACATTAAACGTAACGGGATAGATATTTAATTATTTTAGGAAGATTTAAAAGATTATAACGGTTAAAGGCGCACAGTTACACAACAAACTACCCTCTGACTTGAAAAATACACTTATTTAAGGCAAATTAGCCGAACATATTCTACATATGTATGTATACCATTAAATAAACATAATATGCGTTATATGGTTAAAGGCAATTTCGACTTGGCAACAAACTGTAAAGTAGACTAAGTTAGTATAGTTCTCACGTAAGCAACTTTTGTCTTGTTGAGAATAAATGATATTAAACCTAAACCTAATTATTTTAGGCATTGCATTAGCTAGACTGGTCTACCAAAATAATGCACGAGTCTATGAAAAACTCAAATAAATATGTGTCTCGTGGCTCAGTTGGCCTGATAACCGACTGATACGCAGGAGTTAGTGGGTTTGATTCCCGCCACGGGACAAATGTTTATCTCAGCCGTAAAACGTCTTCTACTGAACACAAGCCTTCCTGATGGATCTCCCTCCATGAGGGGTAGTTGTCATACTCACCACGCTCGGCAGGCGGGTTGGCGAGCGCAGTACGGGATGTTGATACACGGAAAGACGCTGCTGCCCATCTTCCGGAAGTATCCCTTAGCAGGCTCTTTCTGCGTGCATATTATAATTTTTGTGGCTGCAAAGGTATCAAGTACACACTACCAATATTATTAAGAGACAAGATTTGTATTTTTTTGTATTTCATTTTCTCAAAAAGTATCCCTAAATTAACTCAGTTAAAAATACGTAATTTAGGAATTTTAAAATCAGTACAGCTACCGATTTTAAAGTTATTTTATAAAATGCTAAATTATTTTATAAAATGCTAAAGGTCCGAGACAACTGAACCCAGTAGGTGGCGCGCTGGTTGCGGTCCTAACTTCACCCGAGTCAGCAAGTCTATAATAAAACAATTGTTGTCTAAAGAACAGAGGCCCTTTTTCCCTAAAAAAACAATATTTTAGCTAACTGCTCTACCGGTTTGTGAGATATTGAGTGAATTGACGGAGTGGCCGTTTGCGAGCAGATGGGCGCGGACAGCCGGGGCATCGGATTAGCATACCTGATACGTTGGCCCTTTAGCCGCATTCAGGTAGAAAGCCGGTAACCACGTTTTTGTTACCTTCTAAAGAGATCGCTGGGTTATCGCTCCTGATAGAGACAAGTGGAAGGATTTGGGCAATGCCGGATTTACCAATAGGCTGAGTAGGCTGGAGTCTAAGGCGGCATCATCATTTCAGCCATAAAACGTCCACTGATGAACACAGGCCTCCCTCATGGATCTCCATGAGGGGTAGTTGCCATTCTCACCACGCTTGGCAGGCGGGTTGGTGAGCGCAGTATGGGATGTTGGGACACGGATAGACGCTGCTGCCCATCTTCCGGAGGTATCCCTTAGCAGGCTCTTACTGCATCCATGGGTATGAGAGGAGGGGTATCATTCTACTGCCGGCACCCCACGGCTGCATGGGGCATTGGGCGGCATAGACCATATTAAAAAAAAGTTTATACACAGGGGTAAACGAATATCGGAAATTTTATAATCATAACAACTACTAAAAAAAAGCCGTGTTGGCCGAGTGGTTTGAACCCCCGACTTCCAATCCGAAGGTCGTGGGTTCGATACCGGCCGTGCACCAATGGATTTTTCTTACTTGAAAAATGTATTTGCACACTTAACACGTGCTTTAAAGGTGAAGGAAACATCGTGAGGAAACCCGCGGCTTAGTTAGCTTCAGACGTATTGACCTGTTCTTAGCTGACTAAGCTGAGAGGATGGTATAGGTGCTGGGCAAGCCTAATCCATCTAACAATGTCCCAGGTACTGCAGCGTCCCGTACAGCATGATTACCAGTTGCTTACGCTGTATAAATCATCTATAATAGATGCCAAGGCCTTGTTTTTACTAATAACGGGAAAAAGCTCATGTAATGAGGCCGATAGAGCACAAATCAGGAAAAATATCCTACTGGCAGCAAATTTGTAAATCCACTGTGGTGGAGGTTATTGCCTAACAGTCGGAGGATATCGGACAAAAAAGCCTACGCTGTCTCATTACCCAACCATGACATAAGCTCACTAAAGAGGCTATGCATAAAATCATTATTGCGCCGAGACCCATGGAGCGCACTATGCATCACACCCAACGATGGGCTCCCAATATGAAAATGAAAATGAACAATATATTTATTGCTACTTCATCGACATATTGCTTACATCTGATATTGACACATTTATTTGACAAAGTATAGAGGTTCTACTGAATAAAACATTATCAATGATTCCCACACTAGGCAGTGCCTGTGCCGTGGGAAACAAATCGAAATATCGAAATCTTTACTTAATTTTTTGACTACCAGTGTGTCTGAGTGTGTCAGTGTGCCATGAGTTGTCACTGTTAGATCGCCTGCCGTTACTACAGTAGTAATAGTACGTACCAAATTCTAAGCAAATGAAGCCCAAACTACAGCCGCTGTAGTACAGTTTACTGCGTATTTTAGTACCAAACTGTCCGCTAGAGGCGCTGTGCAAGTTTTCATACATTTTTTAACTACAGTCGCTAGCTAGTATAGTTTGTGAAAACTCATGGTAGACCTACAGTCCAGAACCGGTTAGAATACTTATCTGCTTCCCTTCTGACCTTGCGCTTTGAGCTTCACAAAAAGAAATTAGATTGGATACAATGACTACCTGTAGTATCTACGCTACTTGGAATAATTGAATTGAAGCTCTTTGTAAGCTTTGTCTACTTACGTGAGTTTTTGGAAGGAATCTTTCAGTCCGACTTATTTTATCTAAAGGCTTCCGTAATAGAATTTGTTAATCGGAACACCGGATCGAACAGCTAAACAAAATATTCTAGATGACCTGACTTCCCTCGATTACATCCTAATTAGGTATAACGTATATAACCGGTCTTCATTTGTTTAAAGATTTCAACGATATCCGATTTTTACTTCAGTTCTTTCACCATCATCATCATCCACAGCCCGACTTCACCTACTGCTGGGTATAAACATATACAGGGTGGGGCAATTTTTTGCCCCCTTAAAGGTAACTATATGGCGAGTATGGCAACAAACCCCTCATGTTCTTAGAGATCCATGGGGGAGGCCTATGTCCAGCAGTGGACGTGAACAGTAGTCCTAAGGCGGAGAGATGATGATGATGAAGTACCCTTCATCATCATCATCATCTCAGCCTTAGGACTTTGCGGCCCCATCGGCCATCTGTTCTGCGCGCTATATGGCCTGCTTATTGCCACTTCAACGTGCTAATCCGTTTGGCTTAGTCGGTGTCCCGAGTTCTCCTACGTATCTCCTCATTTCTGATTAGATCCCGTAGAGAAACGACGAGCATAAGAAAAGGTAGCTAAGGTAGTAATTAGCTACCTTTTCTTTTGTAGTTAAAAGGTTTTGTTCTTAGGAACGTTTTGTTTTATTTTGAAGAAAAAAATATTACCATTTTTAGATTTTTGAAAAAAACTACGGTTCACCTAAAAAATTACTTTTAAAAAAAAACAAGTTGGTCTTAATCGAATCTATTGCCAACCAGGAACACTTTTCTCTAAGTAACATACCAAATCAAATCGTAAGTTTTGACAATAATTAAAAAAAACAATTCCCATACATTTTTCTAAGAAGCGCCATTTACCGCAACGAAGTCATGCATACCATTCGAACACGGTAAGCAATTTGTTCTAAATTGATATTTGTTATTAAACCTTATTGGTAGAATGATATACCACCTCTTTGAATGACAATACCGCTAGAAAACATTGGCGGGAAATATTTTTTTTAATAATAACGCTACATAAAAGTTCCACGAACTTAACACCTAGATACCTACTTACTTTTCTAAAATTCTTCTAATCGTGCGAGGTTTAGATCATCCGCTGCCTCCGTACAGATTTTCTAGAAACTGCTTCAAAGTATGTGAGGACTGCTAGCTCAATATCATAACTAATACATGGTATATCCTTGTCTTGGCCACCAATCAGTAATAGTTGTACTCCACCGGCGTTCACCTCACCTCGCTATGTGTAAAAATCATCCATTTGAGTAAAAAAATCCAATTCGACGAAATCTCTTGTAATTGCTACTGAATGCAACTTCAGATATTAAGCAGAACTCTTGTAGTTACCTGTACTGTACCAAGACTTTCGACTAACTCGTCATCGGGTTCCACAACTTAGTTTATGCATCCAGCGTCTGCCAGCGACCGTTCACGGCAAGCTGAAGACAGGATGAAATGGCGCAGAATAGGGGAGGCCTATGTCCAGTAGTGGACCTAGGCGGTTTTCACACTGCCACGCATCACGCTGCATGTTGCGTGAATGCGTCTTCTAACGCTGCTTGTAAGTATCTCCGTTTGTATAGAAAACACGCACAGTCCAACAAACAGAAAATGCATCTACGCGCGTTCATGCAGATCACCACGCGCGTAGGTGTGGAACCAGACGCAAGGTATGGCACACCGAGTCCCGCAGTCTAGCGAACAGCTTTGAATGAAATGATTTAGAGCCGCCGTGAATCCACAAAATGCAACAACGTGCGTGAGTGCGTGAAAAACCCGCACGATGATGCAGATCTGCACTCCCGCAAGTACGCGCGTAGGTTCGTCGACACACAACATGCAGCGTGGTGCGTGGCAGTGTGATAACCGCCTTATTAGGCCGATGATGATGATAGTTACGCAAAAAACCTTCTTTTGTTCTTTTAATTAAAAACGTCCACATCATACCGGTATTTAGATCTTTAAGTGCAGACATAGGATTGAAATTCTCGTTCTCCTAATTGCTTTCGATCTTTGTTCTAGATTATATCGTACACTAGGACCTAGGCCCTAACTGCATATTGGAGGCTGAGGCACTTGCATCTCAGGACGTAACGACGCGAGCTGGTCGTTAATTAGCCGATAGCATCGCGGAATCACGCCGGTAATTGACCAGCCCTGCCTCTGTGCAGTACACTTATAGTTGTACATACGTATGTATATATGTGTGATGTTTAGCTATTTAATATAGTTATAAGTATGATCAGAATAGTATAAATTAATTGATTCAGTGGTGACTTTGCGGAAATCCATTATAATATCCTTGGTAACATCCTTGGTGTATGGCCTTTTGAACGAACTTGGTGTGGGCCTTTTGCATCCAGGTGTTACCCTGAATGGCAGCTATATCTTCCGTCCAGCTAGCTATTTTTTATAATATTTATTATTTTATTTTGTCATCACAGCTAAGACGTGGTCCATATTAAATAGTGGGAATGTTCACGTACTTGTTATTGTTGGTGGAGGCACCAACTGTTTAAGGTGGTAAGACGTGGTCCTTCACTATTGGCCTTATGAATAATCTCAGAGTCGCTCAAAGAGCTATGGCTCTCCATAGCTCTTTATAGCCCGGCATAGCCCTCTGGCTATGCTCGGGGTTTCTCTACCTACGGGATCTAATCAGAAATGAGGAGATACGTAGGAGAACTCGGGACACCGACTTAGCCAAACGGATTAGCACGTTGAAATAGCAATAAGCAGGCCATATAGCGCGCAGAACAGATGGCCGATGGGGCCGCAAAGTTCTCGAATGGAGGCCACGAACCGGCAAGCGCAGCGTAAGACGTCCACCTACAAGATGGGCAGACGACTTGGTGAGGAACGCTGGTCGGCGGTGGATGCCGACGTCTTCCAGTCGCAGTACTTGGAGATCAGTGAGGGAGGCCTTTGTCCAGCGTGGACGTCCTACGGCTGATATGATGATGATGATGAGATGTTGTCTCCGTTCCATTTATTTATTAGGGACTAGAACTAAACTAACGCCAAACATAGTTAGTTAAGTTCTAGTCTCGAACCAACCCCACCTTACCCGTTACTCTAGCCTTGATAGGTAGGTAATATAGGTATAGACAAGTGTAAATTCCTTGTCGGCGCTAAGAGGCGCATTTCCATATCACGCCCACCACCACCTCGGCTCTCTATAATTAAACTGTAATTGCGATTCGTGAGAATCTTTATCTACACCCTTCTCTATACTATAAAGTACATAGTATATAGTTTGTTTGTCAGAGCACTGATCAACAATATCGTGGCACTTTGGGAACTGCCCCTGAAGACCAATTCTCGTAAATCGTGATTTTGCGTGATAGTTCGTCTTATCTCACTTCTCAGTGCACTCCGTATTTGTCACATCACTCTAAAAGTCTACTATCACCTCTTTACCAATGCATCACGATCGGTTCGCAATAGGCATTTGTCTATCGTGAGATTCAAAAGCACTTAAATATTTTATTAAAATCCCAAACACAGAATGTACCTCTAGATATACATATTTGTAGATAGATGGCGGGCACTAGAAAGATCTTGCCTAACCTATTGTGAGAACATTTAATTTATTATTATTACCATTTTATTATTTCTATATTTTATTAATGAGAATTGTGTGCTTTATTTTTTATTCTACTTCATTGCTATTTTTATATATTTGATTTTAAAGTGTATGTTGTTATTGCATTAATTTTGAAAGTGTATTAAAGTTATGAATAAGTTCCTTTGTCGTGCAATATGCAACTCTAACCTGAATTTAATGTTTTTTAGGTATGATGGATGTAATGATTTAGATTAAGTATCTGTTATATTACATTTATTTTTTGAACAATAAACAATAAACGAGAATGCGGAAGGCTCTTTTCAATAGAGATTTTGACAGTTTTTGTGAAACTTATTGATTTTGAGCGTTTCGCACTTGAATCACAATGCACGAGAATTGGCTCCCTGGCCCTGCTTAATGAGCCGTTTTCAGTAAAAAATAAAAATCGGCACGAAGGGTTCCGTACGATTAATTAGCAAAACAATTTGTTTTTGAGGGTGCTACCCACTTTTGAGTGTGATTTTTAGTTCTAAATATTCTGTGAATATTCCAAACGTCTACTTGTTGCCGTTATTAATATTGAGCAAATAATTACAAAAATCACATTTGTTGTATCAGAGCCAAGAGGAGGATTAAACATTTAATTTGTTCTGTTTTTAGTTTTTGTTGTTATAGCGGCAACAAAAATATCTGTGAAAATCTGAACTGTCAGCTATCACGGTTTATGAGATACAGGCTAGTGACAGACAGACAGACAGACGGACAGCGAAGTCTTAGTAATAGGGTCCCGTTTTTACCCTTTGGGTACTGAACCCTAAAACAGTATTTAGCACTGAACCTCGAAGATGGAGCTAGTGCGTAAGTCAAAGTCAATAATACTTTATTCAATAGAGCAAAAAGGTACATAGAAACAGTCAATTTACAAAAAAAACACATTTAAATCGTTATATGTGCACACTGAAAACTGTAGCACTGTCTTTAAATGTGTGTAGAAAAAAATAATGATTTTGCTAATAAACCAAACTGAACTGTTATTGTTACCATTTATGAACCACCATTGGTGTAACGCCGCAATATGAAGGTGTTTTTAAACCCCGACGCAAAAAGAGAGGGGTGTTATAAGGTAAACGTGTCTGTCTGTGTATCTGTCTGTGGTATCGTAGCTCCCAAATGGTTGAACCGATTTTCGTTTAGATTTTTTGTGTCATAGATAATTTTATACCAAGTGTTCTTAGCCATGTTCCATGAAAATCTGTTCAGCCGTTTGAAGATCATCAGCTCTTTTTTACAAGCTTTTATTTAGCTTGCCCTGTATGTATGTATGTATTTAACTATGTTTGTTCGCGTAAATACCTAATTCCTGGTAATATGTTTTGGTAAACGTAAGAAACATACACCAACAGGTCTACGGGTAACTACGGAACCCTACAACACAGCGCGTGGCCCGACACGCGCCTGGCCCTTTATTTTAACAAAGAAATGGTTCTAGTAAGCTATACTTGTAAGATAAACATATTCTAAACGATAAACATAACTGCTCGCGTCATATATCGTGCGATCGTTCTAACTCCCGATGCAGATTATCCACATCAAAAACCCTTTATTAAAACGTAACGTAGGAGTACAATTCTCGAGATTCCAACGTCACATACAAGTATCAGGCGATTCTGATAATTCGATCCGATAAATACCTATCCGCCAAATGGGTTTCATTAGGAAATGGAATGCGCCCCGAAAGCCCACCATACCTACTAGGTATTAGGCTGTTCATTGACCTAATTTGTTAGTCCGATGAGACTGCGTTTGATACGCGGTTTTGTTCCTTATTTACGTTTTGTTTGCTTCTTTCTCTCACTTGGAAAAAAAATATTTGAAGCGAACGAAATAAATTATGTGCTTGATTCAATTATGATGTGTCTTGTTCATCTTTAGTAAATTTACTATTCTATGTAGCTTTTTGCTCTTAATTTTTTGACTTAAATGAGTAAAAAACTTGAAAAATGTCAAAAAAAATCACGTTTTTTGTATGCGAGCCCCCCTCAAATACTTGTTTTATTTTGTTTAATTAATATTTTTTAAAGTGAATTTATATTCACTTTGAGTTATCTCAATATTCTGTGAATATATAAAGCATCTACCTCTTGCTATTATTAAAATCAAGCAAAAAACGACGTTTGTTGCATGGGTTGCAGTCATACCTTAAATACTAGTTTTATTCTCTTTTTAGTATTTGTTGTTATAGCGGCAACAGAAATACATCATTAGTGAAACTTTCAACTGTCTAGCTATCACTGTTCATGAGAACTTTACACTTAGAGAATTAAAAATCATAATAATAGCTAACATACAATACGATTAGGATGGTTTCTACACAAACACATAATAGAGTAAAGATAGTCGGGCGGGGTACCAGTAAGTCCTTTCTGTGCCGCTGTTGGCCAAAAAGGACCAGTCTCAGCTATATGCTGCTCCGCACCAGAGGTACGAGGCAGCGCTGGCGGAGGAAAGATTTGTATATCGTATTTTGTACTATGTCTGTAACGAAAAACTACTGTACCGATTTTCAAAATTCTTTCACCATTATAATGCTACTTAAATTCTTTCACAATATATCCCTGAGTATAAGCATAGGCAATTTTTTCCCCTTATTCCCACGACTATTTCTCAAGACAGAGAAAGGTGGAAGGAAGGAAGGAAGGGAGGCCTTTGCCCTGCAGTGGGACAGTACAGGCTCTTAATAATAATAATAATAATATTCCCACGGGACGGATGAAACCGCGGAGTGCGGTTAAATAAAACACCATTTACATTGAGTACTTTATTCAGTAAGAGTGGAACCTTCCATGCTGTGTTGATACTAACAAAACGAGTGATTAGTAACATAACAAACTCTTTGGACTAAATAAACTCTAAATACAACTAACAATTCCGACTAAGTGCAAAAAAACAAACAAAATGGTCCACTAGGTATTCTTTGGTATTAAATACTGTAACACAATTAAAAATGCTTATAAATAGGCGAATTTAGTCTCTAATTGGAATGTTTTTCTAATAAATAGTAATTCATATACTTAATTAACGATTTTGATAATTATAATTACGTTCCGTATTACGAGCCTAACCTATATGAGAAACAATGGTAAATGCTAGGAAATGGCACGCAAGTCTAAATCAACGTTGCAAGATCCTTAGAACTAAATACAAGACAGGTCAACACATTCTGTGACTTAATGTTACATAGTCGTCTAAATAGATAGTTACTTTAAAACATCCTTTACCGTACCCTGAAAAGCAGACGTATTGTATGCCTCAAATAAAATTAAATAATATGTTGTATGTCTCAAACAAAATTAAATAAATATTTGTTTCCGTGGGGTGCAGTAGAATGTAGCCCTCCTCTCTTGCCCGTGGATGCTGTAAGAATCTGCCAATGGATACCGCCGAAAGATAGGCTCGCTCAACGGTGCGCTCACCAACCCGCCTGTCAAGCGTGGCAACAACACCTCATTAGTATTTGGAGATCAATGAGGGAGGCCTATGTCCAGCAGTGGACGACCTGCGGCTAAGATGATGATTGCCATACTCACCACGCTTAGCAGGCGGGTTGGCGAGCGCAGTACGAGATGTTGATACATGGAAAAACGCTGCTGCTCATTTTCCGGAGTAATCCCTTTGCAGATTCTTACAGCATCCAAGGGTAAGAGAGGCACCCCACGACGGTGTCTCTTAAATTAATTTATTTCGTTACCTTATACATCATTAAATGCAAACAATTATCAAAGTCTAATACGTCTGAAGCTAACTAAGCCGTGGCATTTCCTCACAATGTTTTCCTTTGACGTATGGACCTGTTCTTTCCTCTGACTAATAGCTGACTTAGCTGAGAGGATGGTATAGATGCTGGGAAAGCCTTAATCATCTTACAATGTCCCAGGCAGCGTCCCATAAGCCGCTGACGCTGTATAAATCATCTACAATAGATGCAAAAGGACTTACTTTTATCAAGGTTAATTTCAAGTCGTTTTTCAGAGTACGGCATCTTTCGATACTCATCACACTTTTATGCGTACCGACAAACAATCACAGAAGCGTATGTCGCTACGCTAAAATATCGAGCTTACGACAAAAAAGAAATGCCAAATTAGCATTGTTTCGTGGTTAAACATGTATCCACAACCTCTAAAGGCCGGTAAATATATCCACACGATTGTCCTGTAGAATTACTCGGTGCTTAATCTAAAATTTAAAAATCTGAACGAATACTAACATTTTATGCAGACAAAAAGAGGGTAGGTGAAATTTAACAGTTTTTTCCTTTTTTGATGCAGATTAGATATCAGCTAAGTGACTTTGGTACTTTAACAAGACCCGTGGCAAATCTACCGGTAGGCTGTCCACTGCAGCGGAGCGGTTCGAGTTTTTTTGCAATTCTATTGGTGAGCTCACTTTCGCTCCCGCTACACGGTTAAATGAATGTTGTTCCGTCTCAGTCTCTTCGCACTTTATCCTTATATTCGAGTTTAATTCACAGTAAAGCTGGTTTACTTTAATCGGTTTAACTATAACACTGATGCGATATTGTAGAAGGATATCAGGAAGGTAGATAGAGCGCACTATGTGGTCCTCGAAATATGTAGGTAAGACTTTTACTGACCGTGGCTAGACTGAAGGAGAAAATGTAGGGCTTTGGAAAAAGTAGGGACGCTCGCGGCGTTTTTACGTTAAACATTCGAGGTTAAGGGAGGGAAGTGAGCGATGTATGTCTGTCTTCGTCTAGCGCGTAGTAAAATAAACATTTGATGTTAGTAGGGAAGTGAGCGACGTATATCCATTACCGCTTCATCCACTAAAATAAATATTCGTGGTTAGGGCAGGGAAGTGAGCGACGTATATCCGTCTCCGTCTCACCCACTAAAATGAACATTCAAGGTTAGAGTAGCGAAGTCAGCGACGTACGTCCGTCTAGCACGTAGTAAAATAAACATTCGAGGTTAGGGCAGGGAAGTGAGCGACGTATGTCTGTCCTTGTCTAGCGCGTGCCTAGCGCTGCGCGCTGTCCTGCTCGTGCTGCAGCAGGTCGGCGAGGTTGGAGATCTCGATCTCCTGCACGCGGCGGCCGGCGAACTGGATGTAGTCGTGCGACGGCGCGTCGGCGGCGCGCTTGCGGACTGCAAGCAACAGACGAGCAGCGTCACTCAACACACTCGTGAGTAGCAGCGGCCATTGCAATGTTAAGGTATCCGACGGGATACCCAAAATTAATTCACTTTATTTCCTAGTTCCTTTGACGAGCTCTGTGGCGCAGCGGGCGAAGGTCCGCCTGCGACGCAAGGGGTTGCGGGTTCGATTCCCGCCTCGGGACAAATGTCTGTACGATCTGCAGATATTTGTTCAGGGTGTTCTGGGTGTTTTTCTATCTATATATAATAAAAATATCTATGTAGTATAATGTATTAAGTATATCAGTCATCTAGTACCCATAACACAAGCTCTGCTTAGCTTGGGGCTAGATGATGCTGTGTGATTTGTCGAGCATTATTTATTTATTATAGTTTGTAATTACAAAACATAGATACGTCCGCTTACAATATAAAAAAGAGATATATCGTCAGTGAATTTCTAACAGTGCGGAAGTCATTTTTGTCAGTCTTGAGTCTTTTAATGCCATTGCATTTTGACTTCCGCATCCGCACTGTTAGAACTTTACTGACGATATAATCGTATGTTAACAGGAAATAAGGCACATGGATGCGTCTTTTCTCTTCCCTGTTTTACACAAGCACGGTGATAAGAAGTGATTAGAAAGCACAGCTCTTATTAGTAGTTAGTTTTTTAGTTCTTTCAGAGTTGGAGCAAATTTCATTCCAAGCATTTTTGTCTTCATCATTTCAGCCGTAAAACGTCCACTACTGAACAAAGACCTCCTTCATAGATAAATAATAAATGAATAATAGTTACTATTATAATGACACACGGTAAAAGAAAATGTAATGTATGTTAATAAAATCGGGTTAATGTAGCGTTATTAATTGCGAAAACAGATTTCTATGAGGAGTAGTTGCCATACTCACCACGCTTGGCAGGCGGGTTTGCGAGCGCAGTACGGGATATTCACACGGAAAAACGCTGCTGCCCATTTTCCGGAGGTATCCCTTAGCAGGCTCTTACTGCATCCACAGGCATGAGAGGAGGGATAACATTCTACTGCCGGCAGCGGCTTAGAGCACATGAAAGGGTACAAAACCAAAACCTTCCTTAATAATCCCTAATCCTTTGGAGTGAGTATTTCCCCATGGAGGACGTCCACTGATGATGGGTAGTTGCCATATTCACCACGCTTGGCAGGCGGGTTTGCGAGCGCAGTACGGGATTTTAATACACGAAAAGGCGCTGCTGCCTATCATCATTTTTGTTTATATTTATATATATATACTTTATATATATATACATATATATTTTTAATACAACACTATTTATACAAAACAGATAGTTATTACTTCTTAAGTACACAAAGGAAGCAAGGCAAAAGACAACTACCTCTAGACTAACTACAAACTTATATTAAAAATCTAGGTTAACAAAAATATATAGTAAAAAAATAAACAATAACAATAGCTAACAATATAAAACCATGCCATACAATAAGTTGGTATGCCCCATAACATTGGAAGGCATAACCATAATTATCATTTAAATATTAAAAAGAACAAAGAACGACATCATATCACGAGTTTCTTTGTAAATTAAGTAGGTATTTTATTAGATGTAATTTAAAGGAGTAAATTGAGAAATAGTTTATTATAGGAGGAGGAATATTGTTCCAGCATTTCGTGGCAGCATAATGAAAGCCGCTGTTTTCTCATGGACCCACTAATTTGACCCACTGGTGGAACCACGAGGGAGACTCATTTCTCGTAGACCCACTAGTTGAAAGGTACAGTTCACATAGAGCATTCAATCACTTTTGTAGAACTTAGCATAATGCACTAATTGATAACCCTTTCAAGGTACTGATTCATTAATTTACTTTAGTAGGACTATGCACATAATGTACTTAATTAAAAAACTAACATTAAAGATTCAATAAGGATAATATAAATAAATTTTGTTTCTTTCCACAAAAATTAATTCATTATTATTAATAATTCAAGACTGTCCGCTCGGTAAACACATCTGCGTATTTATATCGCACATAAAGAAGATTATCGTAGCCGAAGTTTCTAGATTCACACACAATAGAGACAGGACAGCAAAAGACAAGTAAACGACTTTTTATGACTCTATTTACAACCCGCACTATTGTTTCAAAACCGGTTTGTCTAGAAACTACCGCTAACTTACTGGTTTACGATAATTAATTTAATAATTAATAATAATAATTAATTAATTTTTGTGGAAAGAAACAAAATTTATTTATGTATATTATCATAATGAATTTTTAATGTTAGTTTTTTAATTAAGTAAATTATGTGCATAGTCCTATAAAAGTAAATTAATGAATCAGTACCTTGAAAGGGTTATCAATTAGTGCATTATGCTAAGTTCTACAAAAGTGATTGAATGCTCTATGTGAACTGTACCTTTCAACTAGTGGGTCTACGAGAAATGAGTCTCCCTCGTGGTTCCACCAGTGGGTCAAATTAGTGGGTCCATGAGAAAACAGCGATGAAAGCTGCCACGAAATGCGGTCGTTCGATGTTGCGTTCCAATTAATATAATGGCAAAGCGGACATTACGTGCAGAAAAAATAAGTTTTTCGTATAAATAGAGTGGTACCTGACCTCTTATAACTCCAAATAGCAGAGTGACAAAGTGAAGGGTGCGACGTATCGAGATATTTAAAAATCCGTGACTATTGATGTAAAGCGATATGTGGGCTCATCGGGGAATCGGAAAGCAAAAACGAATACATGCATTTTGCACACGTTGCACGAGTTTTTTTGGAACTAGTCAGCATACATCCACCAATCACAGTAATGGTTACTGTGATTGGTGGATGTATGCTGGCTAGTAGTATATTCAGCTAGCTGGTATAGTTCAGTTTGGAGAGAACTATTCTTAAGCTTCGTGGCCAGGATGTCACATGGATTCCGCACGCTAGGTACCTTGGAGTGGAGACCGGTCGATGAGTATGCAGCTCCAGGTAGATCGCGCTGCCCGGGGGCTCCTTCGACCTGCCTTAGACTCGCATCTCCCGCTCAGAACCAAGCTGCGGATGTACAAGATGTACATCCGGTAACGACTGACCTACACTGCACCAGCGTGGTACGCTCTGGTATCAGCCAAAAATATAGCCCGCCTCCAAGCGCAGCAGAACATCACGCTGCGAGTCCGCGCGGGCGCGGGCCGCTACGTCAGGAATGACGTCATCGCCCGCGACGTGCAGATCCGAACCATCGAGGCCTTCGTGACCCACACGGCGCGCCCCATGCTCGACCGCGCCGACAACGCACCGCGTCAACGGCCTCGCCCCGCTGCACGCCCGACCCCCGGACCATAAAGGTCAGTGGCTCCAACAGCCACCGGACCTCTAACAGGGAGAAGACGAATAATAAATCCAACCCTGATTCCAGCCTGAAAATCAATTATCAAATGACCCAGGGGTAGCCCCTGTAGTTGAAGCCGGAGTAAGGAAGTGTAACCTCGAGACCCCACCCGGAGACCACTAATGGGGTCCGGATAACAGATGATGATGAACAACAGGTCTACGGTTAACTACGGGACCCCACATAACGCGTGGCCTGACACGCACCTGACCTCAGAGTCGCGGACACAGCGCCGGGAGAGCTGGCAACGCCGCGGCCGAGGAACGTTCCAGACACTGCTATGGACACTCACTGATGACTTCCTCCTTGTGCAGGCTGTAGATGGGCTTGCGGCGACAAGCGTCCCTCAGGCTCGCGGACACGGCGTCCGCCAGCGCCGGGAGAGCTGGCAACGCCGCGCGTAGCGAGGACCGCACGCGGGACACGTCGAACTGAGCGCCGCCCTCGATGGACAGGACGAGGACTTCGGGAGACATCACCGTTTCCGGGTCTAGGTCCATGGTGAAGCAGCGGTCAGTGTCTTCTATGCCTGGAATACGAGGATCCATACATCAGAACAGTATAAGCATAGGTTACCTTTTATCATCATCACCTCAGCCATAGCGTAGGACTGCTGTCCACGTTCACTGCTGGGTCAGGCCTTCCTCATAGATCTCCAAGATAATGAGGGGGTTGTTGCCATACTCGGCGCGCTTGGCAGGCGCAGTACGGGAATCTTAATACATAGAAAGACGCTACTGCTTATATCCTGAGCTAAGAAAAAAGCCGTCTAATAGAAATATCACTCAATAGATTACGACACAGTCGCGGTTTTATACCTATGTCATATCATCTCCTAATATTAACCATTTGTCCAAATGATATGCAGTAAAAGGGAAAAATATTTTGTTTTAAACACTTGACACGATAAATTTACTTATTTTAATAAGAATACATAATTGTCGACAATAAAACCAATAAACATCATCTTACGATTTAAATTATATAATTATTATATTGGCATATGTATAAGAACTGGTCCTTGCAATTTCAATGATGAATGTGTTATATCTATACTGTTGGCGTTCCTTTTATAAATAAATAAATAAACTATTTTTTTATTATAAAATACTACTTTTTGTTACTTAAATATGAAAGTTAGACAAAGGCTGTCGCTGACTTTGTAGGCAGTATCAAGCTATTAAACTTTTATCTAGAACTCAATCATCCTCTCATCATTAAGGCAGCGTTCGTAAGAAACGTTTTCGTTCAACCGTTTTCCCTCTGACTCACTTTGCGAATCCAACTACCACAAAAAAGTCTTTTACTTTTTCGGGTATGACACTTACAAATAATGTGGCTTTCTATTAGTCAAAAAAAAATCAAAGTCGGTTCTGTAGTTTCAAAGCTTACCCCCTACAACGCCACAAACTCACAAATCACAAACTTTATCTCTTTATAATATTAGCATAGATGACATTTATATACTATAGGTTATATTGTTCTGTTTGTTTTTCCAAATAAAGTGAATAAAATAAAACGAGGATGAAGAAGAACAATAACAAACTCACCAGTCTTGTTAGTCTCAAAGTCGTGTATGAAGTTGACATGGCGGCCGTTGTCCATGACGGATATCTTCTCCACCTTGTCTCCGATGTCGAACTTCTCCCGCAGACTGTTGATGAACTCCTCGGTTTCCTCGCGGGCCACGTCGCTGAAGAGCTGCACGTCCGACTCCTGCTCGGACCAGCGGAGAGGCATCACCTTGTAGTAGGGCTCATACATCGACTCCTCTGGTAGGTCCTGGAATTACATAGGCGTTGGTGAATATTCAGAAGTCACAGCACGGGACCGGATTATGTGGCGTACGCAAAGGGAGGCCTACCTACAACCCAGCAGTGGATACCTCCGGGTTGTGGATGATGATGATGGTAAATGTTAGTTGTTGGTGTTCTAGATAAAGATTGTGTTTATTGTGTCACAACAATAAGAGAAAACTTGAAGTTCAATAAACGAATTATAATTAAGTTTAAGCTTAATTTTTATTTTTTATTTTATTTTATTAATTTTAGGAAAACTTACAGCTATGATTTTACAATAAGGTCTTTACTTAAGATAACATGCATGATACATGCATGATAAAATACTGAAGGCTAATTACAAGTTTCCACATATAATACACTGAAAAAAAAGAACTTAATAATCAATAGACGACGATATAAGAAAAGTATATGCTTATGCTACTTATACACACAACAAGTAGTAAGTTATAACACTTAAGTAGTGAGAATAGGGCCACAACTCAGCATGTAGTGTGGCCGGGCAGGTAAAATGACTGCGTTGGTCTTCCGTAATTCTTATGTGACAACATGGATTTTGCAAGTTTTATCGAACTCGCAATGTGGGCTAGTTTCTTTCTTTCTAATAATTGTTTTGTAAATGGCGTGTAAGCCAAAGATTTATCTAAGAATCTTTAGATACTCCCTTACCGCGAGACCACTCCGTTTCATTTTCACACGAAATGAGAAAGCTCGCTCATTTATAATCACCACGTTCGGCTAACTCTGTGTGGATACACCTCTAAACACAGTATTAACCGGAACACAGTGTGGTGTATGTTATTTATTTCACGAAAGTTTGTGCAATATGATTCCACAATAAATGGTAACAGTAACAGTTTGGTTTACTGACAAACCCAGTGTGCAGGCGTCGGCATTATTGTCAACACGCATATGTATAAATACAATGATATAATATATAAATATATATGATATATATAGATATCTAAATACAAATTCTTGCATGCTGTGGTACCCTTTAAGAACGGGAGCACAATGCTATAAATTGTTTTCGAATGTTTTCTTATTATTTTATGTGTAAACCTGTGTTGGGTATCCTATTATAATAAATAAATAAAAAATGCCACAATTTTTGGTCTCAGATGTGCCCATCTAACGATTTTAATCTTTAGTGCAAACATAATAGATTGTAACACAAATAAAGTTGAACCTCTGAACTATATTTCCTCTTTTCTCTCTCAAAATGGGATGACGGACGCTACCAACTTCAGTACGAAAAGTGTCTAAAGCTCAAAACGGACTCCAATTTAGTTCGTAAATCACTGCTTGCTTTTATTTTGGCTTAATTTTAGAGTAGCTATAAGCTTTTAACGTCGATAAAACCACTTGTGTGTTACAAGAGTCTTTATTTAGTATTTCCGGAAGCCTTCCATTAGTTATCGATTGACCCAATAGCAGGCGGGCTAGGTCGCGCAGGTCCTTTAGGCAGCCTTCAGCCCTATCTAGGTTTCTAGGTTAGCTAGGTACCTGGAGACCTGCGGGACCAACTCTCGCAATACGAGTGACTCGAGTAATATTATTTGCTTGAATAATGGCACGCATAATTCTCACCCATATTGACGTCACTATTCAAGCTTCAACACGACTGTTGTAGGTTATTAATATACATATACCAAACGACCTCCTAAACAGGAATCGTGACGTCATAAACTGTACTGAAACACGTCAGCTAGTAACGTCGCGACATTTATGAGGCGCAATGCAAATTCAATGCGCTTTATTCAGGTACTCAGGTACCTGTTTCATTCATTTGAAAAAGCAAAAATACGTGTCAATTTATTTGTATTACCTGACATGACGGAATATATACAACTAGCTTCTGCCCGCCGCTTCGCATGCGTTGCACCCGAATAAAAAGTAGCCTATGTGTTAATCCTGGTCAACATCAATACGCGTGCAAAGTTTCAGCTCAATCCGTAGCCTAGTTTTTGCGTGAAGAGGTAACAAACCTCCATACAAACAAACTTTCGGCATTTATTTTATATTAGTGGGATTTTGATTTCCATACCTAGTCAAGCTATACTCGCCTTGTGTGTAATGTGAAAACAACAGTTATTTTTAAGAAAATGCTAAAATATTTTTTTCTCTGTCTTCTAGCCGTAGGACAAAGGGCGCCCTCTTTGATCTCTAAGTACTGTGTGTATGAGAGAGTGATCGTGAGAGGTTGCTGCCATACTCACCACGCTTGGCAGGCGGGTTAACGAGCGCAGTACGAGACGTTGATACAGGGAAAGACGCTGCTGCCCACCTGCCGGAGATATCCCTTGGCAGATTCTCACTCCATACATGGGCAAGAGAGCAAGGTCAACATTTTACTGCCCCAACAGCATGTTAAGTTTCTTGTCATCCATAAAGTTTTTTTTACAAATGCGATAGTATAAACTATACATAAGAGTATCTTACTTAATACTATATTACTTGCAGTGCATATTTAACTTTTATTCACCAACCCTGTGTTCAGGCATACATCTTCTAGCACACCCGACCAGTAATTTTCCTCATTCAATGATTTTAAAAAGTGATTAGTTATGTTGTTTAGCAAAAATACTGTCAAAGTTTTAAAACTTAAAATAATAAAAACAGTAATAATTTACATTTTCGGTGAAATCAGTTGTGTTCTCGTCAAAACTATAGGTAAACCATGCCTAAGGCCGTATACAGAAAGAAAGCTGGAAACTTATTACCGCTTACCGGCGCTTGACAGTTTCCAGCTTTCTTTCTGTATACGGCCTTAGTCTGTAAGTCCACGCGAATAAATCTTGGGAGGAAGTTCAAACTAGTTGTTTGTTAGTCAGGTTAGAGGGTGGGTGTTAGTGACATTCGTAGCTATAGCGATGGTTCGTTGATGAAACTACGCGTAGGTACCTAAATATTGTATGCCCATCAAAATAAGGGTTGCCGACTCCCTAACCCCACTCTTAACCTTGCACTCTATAAAGCGGATCAAGAAACCTTTAAGTAATCCATCATCAAAAGGGCCAATGTGCGGTATAGATACACTAATCCAATAGTGCGCGATCTTGTTCCGTATTTAAGAAGAAAGAACATTGACATAACTTGACTTATCTTTACTAGGTTTTCACTCTTGATTTCAGGAATAAGTCTAACGTTATCCAGATAAATTATTTGTATAATACGTAATTCACACGGCTTCGCACGCGGTAAACCCGCGTTGATTTTGATCCGGATTTTGATAACAATTTATCGTTTTGCGCGGAGCCCTAATTTTAGTTCTTAGTGTAGCTTGTTAAATTAAAGTTCTTTAGAACATTAGTAATCGGCCGTCCAGTCTAAAGCCGCGTTTCCACCATGTGCGAGGATGTGTTACTTGACAACCAGTAGAATCGCTTCATTTACCTCGCTCAACGCATCTTTGGTGATAACGGCACAGCGAATCGACGCTATTTTACATATAATTAATAGAATCAGGCGTTACTTTGCGGAAATCCATATTATTATGACAATAAAATGCAATGAAAAATATCTAGTTTTAATTCCAATAATTGTCGTGTGGGTTTGGGTATGCATGTTGCACTAACAGCCTGTTTCCCCCTGCATGTGCAGAATTAGCGGGCGGGAGGGCGGTATGCATCTCAGTATTAGCGGAATTAAAACTAGATATTTTTCATTGCATTTTATTGTCATATGGATTTCCGCAAAGTAACGCCTGATTCCATTAATTATATAATATAAACTTGTTATTATGATAATCTTCATGATCATCAAAAAATATTGGCACGTGTTTTTTTTTTTATTTTTTACGTAGATAATCAAATTATATCGGCGATACATTATGACATAATGTCGCATGACTTCACGGCGTGTCTAGGTTTGAGGCGCATTATGACATCACGAGACCCACTCCAAAACTTTAATACACATTATTATCGAAGTATTTTTTTATGATATTTTGAAAATGAATCAATACGTGGTGGTGCCTACATTTTTTGACTATCCGTACACATTTTGATGTAGCATTTTTTTATACTTT
This sequence comes from Pasiphila rectangulata, assembly GCA_963082625.1. NCBI lineage: Eukaryota > Metazoa > Arthropoda > Insecta > Lepidoptera > Geometridae > Pasiphila > Pasiphila rectangulata. The sequence continues at coordinate 22,829,305 of OY720238.1, read as the reverse complement.
CCAGGTATCGATGTGGATCAGGGTGTGAAAATCAAATTCTATTTAGTCCCACACACCCATGCCTTTTGATAATAACCTGCAAAAATATTCTTCAACATTTGATAGAACGCGAGAGGTGAACATACCTGCAGCTTGGAACTTATGTCCCATCTCTACTGCAACTGAGTTGTAAACAAGTAGCGAGCGACGAATCGATACCTTACATAGAAGGTATACAACAGCTACAACGTACAATATGCACGCCTATCGATCTCCGCCGCGCTGTTGCGTAGTTGCTGCAAGTAATATTGTTTGCGAGTGATCTTGAAACATCGAACCAGCAAAAATTTGTATTTGTCTATACTAACCTTAGCTATCTACATATATCATATTCAGGGGAAGGAACCTGTCGATCGAAAACGATGTCATAATGCGAGTGATAACATACTTACTTACTCTTCTGGCTCAGCGACCCAAAGTGGATCTTGGCCTCCGATACAAGACTTCTCCAGGCTTCTCTGTTTTACGCTAGTTCTCGCCAGTTAGCAGCATCGAGTTCTCGCAGATCCGCTTCCACCTCGTCAATCCAGCGCCGGTATCGCTGGCGGCCGACTGGTCTATGCCCTAAAGGTATTCCCTGGTACACTTTCTTGACGGCTCGATCTTCCGCCATTCTCTCAATGTGCCCCAGCCAGCGCAGGCGCGAGCCTTTAAATTCGCCTATGATGTTTGGCTCTGCGATAAGGTCCTCTATCTCCTGGTTTTTTCGGACTCGCCAGGATCCATCCTCTCGTCTTGTTGGTCCAAGGATCTTTCGCAGCACCTTACGTTCAGCCACGAGAAGTTTGTTTTCTTCCTTCAGTGTTAACGTCCAGGCCTCGCAACCGTACATCAGAATGGGACGGATGACTGTCTTATATATTCTGACCTTGGTTTTTCTGCTCAGAAGTCTGGACGATAACACCTTGTGGAGCGCTGCACTGCATCTCAACGTATTCTGGATGCGTGCGTAGATCTCTTCCTCTCTAGAGCCTCTGTCTGTAATGGTGCACCCCAGGTATTTGAACTGCGAGACCCCTTTGTACACCACATGTCCCACATTTAGATCTTGCCGTTTAACACGAGTGTTTTTGTATCGTTTCATGTGGATGTACTCAGTTTTGTTGTAGTTGATTTTGAGGCCTAGGGGTTGTGCTTCATTTTCCAGCGTTGTGGCAAGTTGTTTGACCTCCGCTTGGTTACGGCTGAGCAGGGCTAGATCATCCGCGTAACCAATGACCTTGTGCTGTCCGTTTAACTCCACTCCAACGTCAAGTGTCATGACTTTTCTTACGACGTGCTCGAGGGCGAAGTTAAACAGCAGTGGTGACAGGGCGTCTCCTTGCTTAAGGCCGGTTATCACCTCAAAGTCCTCAGTTAGCACTCCTCCAACTCTGACCCTCATCCTGCTCTCCATTGTAGCAGCCTGCACCATCCTAACCAGTTTGTCAGGTATGTTGAAATTTCTAAGGATAGTAAAAAGGTTTCTCCTGTCAATACTATAATAGGCTTTTGCGAAATCTACAAATAAAATGTGCATGCTCTGCGCATATTCCCATTTTTTCTCCATAAGTTGTTTCAAGAGAGCTATCTGATCCGTCGTACTACGATTTCGCCGAAACCCACACTGATAGTCACCAACGACTTGTTCCGCATAGGGTTCCAGCCTCTTGAGGAGTATGTAGGATAGGATCTTATAGGCTGTTGGTAAGAGAGCAATCCCTCTGTAGTTTTCGCATTTCTTACGGTTACCTTTCTTATGCACAGGGCTGATGACACCTAAATTCCACTCACGTGGCAAAGTCTCGGTTTCCCATACACTGGTCAGGAGCTCATAGAGCCTCAGCTGTACCGTCTCTCCACCATACTTCCAGAGTTCTGACTGGAGACCATCAACGCCAGCAGCTTTATTATTTTTGAGGCGCATAATCGCATTTCGTACTTCCACAAGAGATTGGTTCGACCATTGTGTCATTATCGAGTGAGGTGCGGGTGATACTTTCTACAGGTTGTGAGCAGTTCAGAAGACCTTTAAAGTAGTTTCTCCAATTGTTTTTAATTTGTTCTGGATCGGCTATGAGATTTCCAAACTCGTCTTCTAGTGTTTGAACTGTAGGTTGGTAGCCTTTTTTGAAAGACCTCACTTCCGTGTAGAACTCCCTTGTGTTATTACACCTGATCACAGTTTCGAGGTCTCGTATGATATTATCTAGGTAAGTCTTTTTAGCGTTACGGATGATGTTTCTAGCTCGGATTCGTACTTCCTGGTATTTATCATTCCAGAGTGGGTTTTGTGTTGCACGTGCTTTGTGTTCTCTGCGCTGGGCTACAGCAAAATCACATTTCTCGTCCCACCACTTTTTTCGTTTTCTAGGTTTCCTTTTTCCTAATACTTTGAGAGATACCTCTTTGACTGTCGTCTTCAAAGTTTCCCAGGTGTCTTCCACATTACCTTCAATAATTAAATCTTTAAAACTATTATGTAATTCTATAGTATATTTTTCTCTTATTCTATTGTCTGTTAAGTATGAAGTGTCTGCTAATTCTTCTATCTTTACTTGTTTCTTCTTAATAACTCTAATTTTTAGTTTTAATTTTGTTACAAGCAAGAAATGATCGGTGTCACAGTCAGCACCCCTGAAGCTTCTTGCGTCCTGGATGATACTCTTGTGCCTATCATCAACAAGTACATGGTCTATTTGATTTACTGTATGGCCATCAGGGGATTTCCACGTTCCTTTATATATGTCTTTATGTGGGAACATGGTGCTTTTAACCACCAAAGCTTTGGCTGTAGCAAAGTTGATAAGTCGGACGCCATTGTCATTTGATTGACTATGTTTGCTATGTAGGCCAATTGTGGGTACAAACACTTTTTCCTGGCCTATTTTAGCGTTGAAGTCACCAATCACAATTTTAACATCATATGCAGGGATTTGAACAATGATACCTTCCAGGTCTTCGTAGAAGTTGTCCTTAACCTCATCATCTGCCAGCTCTGTAGGGGCGTACACATTAATTATTGTGACATTGTAAAATTTGCCTTTGAGACGGAGAGCGCAGATTCTTTCGGATATGGGATCAAATTTAATAATGTTACCTAAGTATTTTCTATTCACAATAAAACCAGTTCCGTACTTATGTTGTCCAGAGTCACTGCCACTGTAAAATAATTGAGCTCCACTATCGACATTGCACTCTCCATTACCTGGCCATCTAACTTCCTGTAAGGCTGCAATTCCAATATTGTATTGTCGCAGTTCGTTACTTACCTGGTACATTGCACCAGGTCTATACAAACTACGAACATTCCATGAGGCTAATCTAAAGTCCGGTATTCCTCGCCATTGGTCGTCATGTTTGGGATCAGATCGTATTATTTCTTGTATCGGTTTCGTAACATTTGTTTTTTATGTGGGAGGGTCGTTAACCCGCCGCACAACCCCCAGTAATGCTGGAGGACCACACCCTTCGTTGGTCAGCGAGTCCATCGGACTTAGCCGGTAGCGTAGCTAGGCTGTACTACCGACCGTTCCCCTATCCGCCACCCAGGGGACGCTCCCCTACGCCAACAGGGACGGCGCGAGGGATAACATGCTCTAACTAAATTTTCACTTGTGTTTAGACGTGAGGGCTCAAATATCATTTGACTTCTTGAAAGATAGTGTACATACTCGTAGGATAACCCAATAGAAATTGCACCACTCAATTGATGAAGTTGTGTTAAAATAAATTAGGCCGTATCGGGCCACGGACTGTGTAAGGTAGGTAGATCCGCAGTTACTAGTTTCTCGTAGCACCCGTAGACCTGTTGTTAGAAGTTGGTGTGTGTCTTTTCCGTATGCCCAAAACTTATATATTGTATGAAGCACGTAATTTAGGTCTGCATATGGATTCTGATCTTCGATTTATCATATTACTGATGTGGTTAGGAATTGTTTCTACCAAATAAAAGTATTGTATAGATGGCGAGTCCCTCTTATAACTCTGATACTGCTGTCATGGTAGGAACAGAGAAGTTGGAGAGAGTCGATCAGTATGTCTATCTTGGACATATTCTATACTTTGGCAAACATCATCAGCCAAAAGAGGTATCAAAAAGAATACAACTATGATGGGCAGCTTTTGGGAAGTAAGATGACGTACTTAAGTCGAGCTAGGTCCCACAATGTCAGAAAACCCGATTGTTTAATCAGTGCGTTCTGCCCACCATGACGTACGGTGCCGAGACATGGACGCTCACGCAGGAGACTGTGTACAGGCTGTGAGTTGCTCAGAGAGCCATGGAGCGCGCCATGCTAGATATCAAACTAATCGACCGAGTTCCGAATATTGATATCCGACGAAGGACAAAAGTCCAAGACGTTGGAACCAGGATAATGGAACTAAAGTGGAGTTGGGCAGGACACCTTGCAAGGCGTGGTGATGACAGGTGGAGCGAGACAACAACAGAATGGTGGCCGAGGATGGGGCATAGAAGCGTCGGGCGACCGGTGCTATAGTCATAATTTATGTTATCCCAGAGGTTACGTCCGTAAAGCCACCATCGGCCCTGGTCCATTTTGTGATACTTATTAGTTGTCTCTTAGATTAAGATTAAGGTTTCACTGTATAAGTTTTTAAGTGTTGCAAATAAATCATTTTTCATTTCATTTCATATTATTAGGTTTAAAGTATTCCAGTATTTTTGGTAAACCGTGTCACTTATTTGAGCGACAAACTAAAAAAGATACGATTTCTGGATATTTCATGATTAAAACTACATTCGCGATTACAGTCTTGTAAAGCTAGCGGTGTAGATTTTCGAGTGGAAACGCTCAAAAAAATTAATAATCCTAAAATTTCACAAACGTCTTCTTAACAGATAGACGAGTTAATGCCAAAGCTGCGTAAAACGCTATGCTTCTGTACAAGCACCCCGTAATTAGGAGACGAAGAGCCCATATTCATAAGATTGTTTTGTCATCTTAGGTGAAATGTTAATGTGTTAAATCTATTTGGCATCCTTAAATAAATAAAATATGTAATTATGAAGAATTTTCTGAAAAAAACCGATTAATATATATTGATTTAGCATAGTGCGGGATCCCTGAGAGCGGGAAGGCTGCGCCAGGATCCAATTACTAGGGATGTCGAGCAGAATACCAAGCGCAGCTAGCACTACCAGCGCGATCACCGTGAAGATGAATAGAATTGGCCCTATCTCCACCTACTCATGTGTCTCGTATTCCAAGTCTTCGACCTTATAATTACCTTGATCGGGATAGTGCAGAATCCATGATAGCGGGACGGCTGCGCCAGGCTCAAGTTAGGCAGGATGGCGAGCAGGAGACCAAGCGCAGCTAGCGCCACCAGCGCGATCACCGTGAAGATGAAGAGCATCGGGCCAGCGCGCGGCGGCCCCTGCGCGCCCGCGCGCCGCGAGCCCAGCCCGCGCCCGTTCACCACGTGCATCTGGACGACGTGTTCCTGGGGAACGGGGGCCATTTACAACGCTTGCACCATCATTATTACTATATTGAATTAACGGGTATTTATCGCGTAAATAACTTTATTATTATCCGAGTCTTCCCGCGACCACGGCCAGGTGCAATCAGGTCGAAACGTCGGGATAATAATAAAGGTAAATTACGTGATAAATACCAGTTAATCTAATATAGTAATAATGTGTTGTGATCGTGAAAGTTGAAATAAATTAGGCCAGGTACGTGTCAGGCCACGTGCTATGTAGGGTTTCGTAGCTAACCGTAGACCTAGATACAGATACACCAGTCATAGATAAAATAAGATCAATTGATATAAAACTAGTATCTCAAAATATTACATTAGCCATTACAAAACTGATTGAAACAAGTATTAGTCAAGGAATTATTCCTGATGATTTAAAAATCGGCATGAGACCTATCCATAAAAAAGGAGCAAAGGACGACTATAGCAACTACCTACCTATTACCATACTTCCATAGACATTTTTTTTTAAAACATGTCAGTAACATGAGCCGTTTTCAGTAACAAAACAAAAAGAGTTTTCTACTAAACCTAACAGATGGAGCTGGCAAGCGGAGTAAGCAAGTTTGTGATTAATCCTGTCATTGTCAAATTGTGCCTACCAGTAAAAGAAAATTAACGCCATCTATAAGGTTCGAGGTAACTATTTTTGAAGTTTTTACTTTTTAATGAAAACGCCTCATTTCTACAAAAAAACATCACATACTATCCGTCAAACAATATGGCTTTCAGCCCAACAAAAGTACAACCCAATTATTATGTCACCTTACCGCTCACGTTGATGAAGGTACATATGTTGTTATGGTATTTATCGATTACAGTAAAGCATTTGACACATTACGACACATGACACACTTATCTACAGGGTGCCCGGTAATTAATGGATAACCCCGCAGGTACTTGTGGGGGGGCAGGGGGGCAACTCAGAAAAAAATAAAAATAAAATCTATCTGCGACGGTCTATGAATTTAATTTTTTTTTAACGTCCGAAATTTGATAGATTTTTTCAAATTTTTTAACACTACGGCTACAAATTCAATAATAAGGAATTGATTTTCTCTGGAAATAACCGTGGATGGCCTTAGCTTAGCTAAAGCATTACCATAATTATATTACCCACGTCACGTCAGAGTAAAAATTGTGTAAAAATGCAATTACTTTTAGATAATGTCTTCCAACACGTTTATTACAAAACACACAGTATAGCTACAAGACAAACCGCTCGTTTGGTTGCGCGCCGCGCCAATTTCGACCGTCATTTGGTTTGCGTTTTGGCGCGAAATACGGCGGGCGCTCCGCGTCGGCGCTAAGTGGATACTGGCTCGGTTTTTACAATGGAGCGTATTGTGGTATTTATGCTCTATGGAAAGGGTTTGAATGAAGCTTGTCAGTACAATAATTCATAATTTAGTCTGTGTTCGGGATATACAGAGTAAAAAATATTTTTTATTAATTTATTTTTATTTAATAAATATTTTTGTTTGTAATTCAAAATGTATTATCATATATCTAAATTTTTTGCTGTATATACATAGTATGTAGTATATATCCTACATACTATGTATATACAGTATGTTGTAATTTTTTAGAGGTTTTAACAGTTTTTTTCAACACTTTTTCGTAATTTTTATAATGTTTATCTAGTATTGGGTTATTTATTTGTGACACAAGTATTTTTAAAGATCTTTTTAGTTTACACGATGTTTTAATGCCTGTTGTCAGCCAAGTCTTTTTGCTTTTATTTTTTAATTTTACTATTGTTTTGGGTATGCATTTATTTAATAGGTGGTATAGGGTGTTGCTAAATGAGTTATAGTTTTGGGTTACATTTTTATCATCTGAAATAATCTTGCTAAAATCTATACTCTGCAAGTCAGATACGAATGCCGTGACATTTTTTATATTAAAAATTATTTTTTCCATGTTCCATACTGTTCTTGTTCTTTGATTGTTTATTGGTAGGTTTAAGTGAACTCCTTTGTTTTGGAGAAGGCTCCAAAACAAACAAAAAGTCGATAAACACTATAGTTTAAAAATAACAATTGTTTTAGTGTAACGCTAAATCACTGGTCAGTTTACCAACCAAAACCAAAAAACGGCTAAAAAATCTTGGTAAGTAAACTGACCAAAACCAAACGAGAAACAAAAAAAGCTTAAAAAAAATCGCTGCTAAAAATGACTATGGAGAAAGAATGACTAATTATATACTTCGTAGGCTAAAGAAAAAGATTCCCCCCGAATTAATAGATAAAATAAATAGTAAAAATATTAAACATCATATAAAACAATTATTTTTAAATTTAACGTAAATAAATAATACATAAAATAGTTAGTTCATAGTTTATTCATTTATATAATATACAGTTCCATATATATTCCTATTAATATATATTATATATGTATATTTAATAGAACATCTTAAAGTTTTAATACGTCAATAGGCATCAGCGCAGTCATTCTTGTGCACCTTATCTGATTTGCAAATGAAGGTCTTCGCACATAAGGACGTTGGAATGTGAGTGCGCTCAAATAATGTCTTCGAATTACTACTGTTACTGTACTACGTACATTTATGATTTTCTTAACTTATGTTATAATTTGAGGAATGTTCTTTAAGTTGTTGTTCTTGCTCAGTCACACAGGCAGCTCAATAGAAAAATATGGAAATCCTTGCGGCACGATATCCGTATCTTTAATACAGCTCGTATTAAAGATACTGTAGAGCGGAATAAAGGCTCCAAAGTGTTCGCGAGAGATAATTATATTGGGCAGAGCCAGATGACGAAGCTGAAGAGGGAAGATGGCAGCAAAACGTCAAGTAAAGGAGAAGTGTTAAGGGAAGTCGAAAGGTTCTATGGACAGCTCTACGATTCGGCCACTAAACCTGTTTGCAGTGCGGCCAACGACCCAAGAGCCAAACTGACCCGACATTATACCGAAGATATCCCGGACATCAGCCTGTACGAGATCAGGATGGCCTTGAAACAGCTTAAGAACGACAAGGCGCCGGGTGAGGACGGAATCACTTCAGAGCTACTGAAAGCGGGTGGGTCACCAGTACTTAAAGTCCTTCAGAAGCTCTTTAATTCCGCCTTGCTTGAAGGTACTACGCCAAAAGCATGGAACGAGAGCGTGGTGGTTCTGTTCTTCAAGAAAGGTGACAACACCTTGCTTAAGAATTACAGACTCATCTCGCTTTTGAGCCATGTTTATAAGCTGTTTTCAAGGATCATCACGAACCGGCTCGAACGCAGGTTTGATGACTTCCAGCCTCCCGAACAAGCCGGGTTCCGTAAAGGCTACATTACCATAGACCACATACATACGCTGCGGCAAGTCATACAGAAGACCTAAGAGTATAACTTGCCGCTATGTCTCGCGTTTGTGGACTATGAGAAAGCCTTCGATTCGATCGAAACATGGGCAGTGCTTGAGTTTCTCCAACGATGCCGTATTGACTATCGGTACATCGAAGTGTTGAAGTGTTTGTATAAAACCGCCACTACGTCAGTCCGAGTACAAGAACAGAGCTTGAAGGCGATTCCCTTAAAAAGAGGCGTAAGACAGGGAGATGTCATCTCTCCGAAACTGTTTACGACCGCTTTGGAAGATGCCTTCAAGCTCCTGGAATGGAAAGGGCTGGGCATCAATATTAACGGCGAAAACATCACTCACCTTCGGTTTGCCGACGATATTGTGGTCATGGCAAAGTCGATGGAAGAGCTCAGCACGATGCTCGAAGGCCTAAACCGAGTCTCCCAACGGGTAGGGCTTAAAATGAACATGGACAAGACGAAAATTATGTCGAATGTCCATGTCGTGCCTGCCCCAGTTATGGTTGAGAACTCGGCTCTTGAACTTGTCGACGCGTACGTATACCTAGGACAAACAGTCCAATTAGGTAGGTCCAACTTCGAGATAGAGGTCAATCGTCGAATCCAACTCGGATGGGCAGCGTTTGGGAAACTTCGCAACGTCTTTTCGTCCAACATACCCCAGTGCCTGAAGACGAAAGTCTTCAATTAGTGTGTGTTACCAGTGATGACATATGGGGTAGTTGCCATACTCACCACGCTTGGCAGGCGGGTTGGCGAGTGCAGTATGGGATGTTGATATATGGAAAGACGCTGTTGCCCATCTTTCGGAGGTTACTAAAATTACTAAGTGGTAATTAATACCTACCTAATTTACTCCGCCTGAACTTATATCTGAAATTAAAATTATGTCAGAAATAAAGTTTATATTATTATTATTGTTTTCAGATGCTTTATCTGCTCGACTTTAAATATCGGGAAAGCACTGGTGCGCACGGGCCTAAGCCAAGTGTGCATCAGTTGAGCTGATATAATTTCATATTATTAAGCCCACCTTTTGTAATTGTGCATTAAAGTATTAAATAATAATAATAATATATAAAAAATAAGTGACATTTGGGCAAAATTTATACATAGCGCGAAAGCGTAAATTTTACTCTATCTACCAATGTGGGTCTTAGGCGGTTAACACACTGCCACGCACCACGCTGCATGTTGCGTGTCGACGCACCTACGCGCGTTCTTGCGGGAGTGCAGATCTGCATCATCCTGCGGGTTTTTCACGCACTCACGCGCGTAGTTTCGTTTTGTGGATTCGCGGCGGCTCGGACTCATTTCATTCAAAGCTGTTCGCTAGACTGCAGGAATCAGTGTGCCATACTTTGCGTCTCGCCCCGCACCTACGCGCGTGGGTGCATGTTTCTCCGCGCTTGAGTGCGTGATCTGCATGAACGCGCGTGGATGCATTTTCTGTGTGTTGGACTGTGCGTGTTTTCTATACAAACGGAGATACTTACAAGCAACATTAGAAGACGCGTTCAACCAACATGCAGCGTGGCAGTGTGTTAACCGCATTATGGCTGAGATCTGGACTCCATGCACCCCGCTAACTACATCTTTTTGTACTTTTTCAATTCTTAGATACGGTTAACCCGCATTACAATACCAAAACACCACTAAACACGTCTAACCATCTATTTGAGAATTAGATTTCCTCGGTTCTACAAATTTAGAAAACGGTTACATGCACATACAGTACTATTTAACCGTTACTTAACCTAAACAGTCTTTTTATCTATTTATATCCAGCAGACGGCATCAGGATCTACGAAGTCTTACGACTTCGAATAAAAACTTAACGAAAAAATAACACAAATTTAGTCACTAAATTGAAATACTAAATTGTTTTGCCAGAAGAAAATAGTACCTTGTGTTATTTATAGTTAGTCGTTGAATTATATGCTCTATTTATATATTTAATTTAGGTACATATGTATGTACCAATCTCTTTATGAGCCATTGTTAAATTTGTTTGAAAATTTTTACGAAAATAAAATAAAGTTTTATATAGGTAAATATTTTTATTAAATATTTTCAAAGTACCACCCTCTCTCTATAAAAAGTTTTTATGCGTCTGAACCATTTTTCGAGACAATTTTTCGAGTACGCCGCAGACCATGTTCGTTTACAGCCTGCTCGAACGCTGACAGCGCATCTTCCAACGAAAATTGTATCCCTTTAAACGGATTTTTTTATTTTCGGGAATAAAATCACACGTGGTGCTAAAAATTGTATCCCTCTAAACGGATTTTTTTATTTTCGGGAATAAAATAAAGTCATACGTGGTGCTAGGACAAGGCAGTAAGGAGGTCACCCTCCTCCCAGGAGTTTGACCGGCGTGCTGTCATGGAAATTCCTCGTTTTAAGCGCGGGCGCGTTGTCGTGTTGGAGCCCTGTGTTTAGTCGCTTGCTGCTCACAACAGAGAAAACTTCTGCCAAGCATTTGGTATTCAGCGTTAATGTTTCATTGGTTTTTAAAACCAATTGATGCCAAATAGCCAGTCGAATTGAAAAAACTCGCGATTATAATCTTTTCTACGCTCCTAGACTAGATCACTTCAATCGCCATACAAAATTATTTTCAATTTCCTCAAATATTACTAATTATGCCAAAAACGCCACGGTGAACCGAATTTGTGCAGACTACAATAAACGTTTCTCAAGTGTGGACATCTTCCATGAAAGGTATTGTTGAGATAATATTGAATGCGTAGTATTTTCTGTTATTATAATTGCTAGCATAACGTAGTAGTAGTAGTATAGTTATCATATTTACCATTTTCAACAATAAAATTATTATTATATTCTTATATGAGTTGTATGTTTACTTAGATTTACTTTCAGAATCATTGTCTTTGTATTTGTTTTATGTTAAATCATAGCACTTTGAGATTTCCGTTATGTCCTGTCTAATTTAAGTACTTAATCTACATTTACAATTAAATTCAATATCGTTATCTTTAGTGTAACTAGAAAGACCTGTAATTGGGCAATACTATTTTATATGTATTATTTGCTTACTTTTAACTCTATGTAAAACTGTTGGTCTTTTAAATAAATAAATAAATTTCGATCGTTTCGTTTCGAAACACCCATTCGTTTTGTTTCACCTAAACCGTCCACTGACGCTTCGTTTTTGGATCGTATTGATAAATTCAGGATTCGTCTGTAATGATGTCGTAAACACGCCGAGAAAAGCCTACTTTAAATTTGTTTTCATATCACGGCACTATTCCATCCAGGCCTGCTTCTGAGTATCTCGGTGAGGTTGTGCGGCACCCAGCGTGAAACTATCCTCCTCACGCAAAGATGCTTCCCGTGAAGGCTTCCCGGTCTGCTTCGCAGTAGGTACGTGCTGAATCTCCTGATACGAAACTCGCCTATTGTCTTGGGTTGAATTTTCGTTTTCTTTCGTAAAAGCCGTCAAAGGGCGACCACTTCTTTCTTCATCCCCCAAAGTCAGTTGACCGCACTTGAATTCAATAAACCAACGATATACCATTGCCTTGGAATGGCATTCATTCATAAATGCTATATATAGTCTATCGTTACCGTACGATTCGTTTGGTTTCAGGCGACACTCCAAATCGTAAAAAAACATAGCGCGAAGAAGTCCGGCGTAGATCCATTTCACAATGAACCACGATAATTTAAATTAGCTCGTAATAAATGTGGAGGGAAATTTTGAAGATGGAACGTACCTATTTTTGTTACTTATAAATAACCATTTTTTTTTAAATGGACTGACTGTAGGCCAGTCTCTCATACATAAAGACTTTTTTCGCTATATTCTTAGTGGCCTGGTTAAGTGAGATTATATTATCCGCTTGTTCGGTTTTGGTCAGTTTACTTACCAATATTTTTTAGCCGCAGTTTGGTTTTGGTAGGTATTATGTGAGATTATATTATCCGCTTGTTTGGTTTGACCACATAAGATTATTTTTACATAAAAGCTTATAGTTGAATTCTGATCTCTTTATTTTTAATAAAAGAATAGAGACAAATTTTGTTAAGTTTGAATTTTTATAAATTTTAAAAAGACGTGGTGGTAAGTGACTTAACTGTTTTTAATTACGAATTCGTTATATTCTTAGTCAGCAAAGTGACTTTACTGTTTTTTAGTTACGAATTCGTAAATAAATGTAGTCACCCTCAAACCATCATGCAGTTTCAATAAAATACAACACTAAAAAGCGGCTGTGCTTCAGCTAACCGCTTTTTAGCTTAGCAAATCCCTACATTATGAAGTAGATAACCATATCTAAAACACAAAAATGTATGATTTCGTTATGTTTCCATTAATAATAAAAAGCGTACAAGTATATTGTGTCTGATATGATTATATATTTAGATATATGATATAAATAAACAGACATTGCGCGCAAATCCAAAACAGGTAGGCGCTTTAATTTATTTCATGTGACACGGCCAATATAAAAGCCTGTAATGCACTCGTACTCACTAGAAAATATAATCATAATTTTATAGCGTTGGAAAAATAAAGCAATTAAACCTATATCAAAATAAATAAATCAAGTAAAATAACTACATACTACAAATTAGGACTTACTACATGGGTTTTGCCATCGATTGTTGCAGCAGACTTAATGGGGAGACCTGGCCCAGTTATGAACGTCATCATAGATGGATATTTGTTTACTATTCAAATCACTAACTATGCTCTTTAGATAAATTCAGCAATTCACTACACGAAAATGCAGCTATCGAAAAGCTCAAGCTCAAAGCTCGTCGTTCATCACGTCAATAATCTTAAAGAATTTATTGCTATAGCTTAAAAATGTGAAATTATAATTTAATTGGGGCAACATTTTTTTCTTCTTAGTCAATTATTTATTTCCCAACACTATAATCCTAGAGTTTTCTAGTCTATTCCATAGTCTATGTTTTGGTCTTTCTTGTCTGTGGGATCTTTATTAAAAAAAAGAAATCCGTGGTGAAAACGGACGATTTCATTTCATTCGTGTCGCGTAGTTATTTTCCATGAAAACCGAGGTTAAATGAATCACGAACGCGCGCAGTGTCGTCAAATCATGTACGATTAGTTCCCTCGGCATATTTTTCTGTTACTCCTTTGTTTCGTTGTGTAAATACCACGTTCAGAAGTCCGACGGCAGAACGAAAATAAAATGGCGACCGATCAAGCGAAGAACCGCATGCATGGATTCAAGAACACGGGCAAGGATGTCGACGTAAGTATAGAGAGGCAACAATACGCGGCGGCACCCCGCCGGAGCGTCCCGCTGACCGTTCGCGCTTCTGTTTCAGGAAATGCGCAGGCGGAGGAACGTGGTGACGGTGGAACTGAGAAAGAACAAGAGAGACGAGACCCTGCAGAAGCGGCGTAACGTGCCGGTCAGCTACTCGACGGACGAGGAGGAGATCGAGCGCACGCTCGCGTCCACGGACCTGAAGGAGCTGGTGGTGGCGGCCGCGCACGCCGCGGAGCCCGAGGCGCAGCTGGCGGCCGTGCAGCAGTGCCGCAAGCTGCTGTCCTCCGACAAGAACCCGCCCATCGACGCGCTGATCGCGGCCGGCATCCTGCCCGTGCTGGTGGGCTGTCTGTCGCGCGTCGACAACCCCACGCTGCAGTTCGAGACGGCCTGGGCGCTCACCAACATCGCGTCCGGCACGTCGGCGCAGACCAACAAGGTGGTGCACGCGGGCGCCGTGCCCGTCTTCCTGCAGCTGCTCATGTCCCCGCACGAGAATGTGTGCGAGCAGGCAGTCTGGGCGCTTGGGAACATCATCGGGGACGGGCCCGTTCTAAGAGACTTCGTGATCGAGCTGGGAGTGGTTAAACCGCTGCTGAGCTTCATTAAGCCTGATATCCCCATCACTTTCCTTCGTAATGTGACGTGGGTCATTGTGAACCTATGTAGAAGTAAGGATCCACCGCCACAAGTTAAAACTATTCAAGAAATTCTTCCAGCACTCAACCTCCTCATTATGCACAGTGATGTTAATGTAAGTATACCTTGTCTGTATGATACCATATCAAGATTGTTTCTTAATTTTATAGAAATAACTGAATACTCATTGTTTTTAAATACCTGATATATGTTTAAGAGCATTGACTCTAGCCTAGCAATGTGCCTATTAACATATAATGTTATTGTGGGAACAGTAATCAATTCAACTGAACATCTTATCATTATTTTTGCTTTTGAAGATAACAAAGTTGTAGATTACATTGCCAATTCTGTTTTTATAGTTTATCAGTCAAAGACTTATAAATTACTAGTATTTTATTATGATTAATCTTGCATGTAAGAATACTTTTTTATGCACCCATCTCATAACAAAGAAATGTCATGAATCTTGTAGTCACCTTGTGACTACAAGGTTCTTGGGGATACAGTCTGTCAATTGGGGTACCCAAGAAACAGGGGGAACCTGAGCAACCTTTTTCTTGGGGGTCTCAAGGCAGGTTCTCAGTCAAAAGCTGGAGTAGAAAGGAATTTCACAAAAAAATTTAAAAAAATAAATTACTTTCAGATTCTTGTAGACACAGTATGGGCCATCAGTTATCTAACAGACGGTGGCAATGAACAAATTCAGATGGTAATAGAATCTGGTATTGTGCCCAAGCTCATCCCCCTCCTCTCTCACAAAGAAGTGAAGGTGCAGACGGCAGCCCTCAGAGCAGTCGGCAACATTGTCACCGGAACCGATGAGCAGACCCAGGTTGTGCTCAACTGCGACGCCTTATCACACTTCCCGCATTTACTTTCACATCAAGTAAGTTGTACCAAAGAGTCCTCAGCTGTCCTCCTTGACAGTTAGTTGTGAAATAATAAACTCTTAATACTTGTTAGTGAACAAACAATCAAGTGTAATCACAAACAAGAAACTTCAACACTGACTTAGACAAATCAGTGCAAACTGCTTGTCTGCGAATAAATAATAATAAAATTAGCAGTCTCAATAAAAAATAAAATTATTTGAACTATGTAAATGTAGTCTTGAGACTTACAATAGCCAAAATTCTGTTACAGAAAGAAAAGATTTGCAAAGAAGCTGTCTGGTTCCTCTCAAACATCACAGCAGGAAACAAACAGCAAGTCCAAGCCGTCATTGACGCTGGACTGCTTCCCAAGATTGTGGAGAACCTCACCAAGGGAGAGTTCCAGACACAAAAGGAGGCTGCCTGGGCGGTCTCCAACTTAAGTATAAGTGGATCTAAGGAGCAGGTGGCTACCCTCATCTCATGTGGGGTCATACCGCCCTTCTGCAATCTACTCGGATGCAAAGACACACAAGTTATCAATGTGAGTTTCATCATCATCATTTCAGCCTTAAAACATCCACTACTGAACACAGGCCACATGGATCTAGATGAGGGGTAGTTGCAATCAACTACCCCTCATGGAGATCAAGTATTGACTTGGCATGCTTGGCAGGCATGTTGGCGAGCGCAGTACGGGATGTTTTGATACACGGAAAGATGCTGCTGCCCATCTTCTGGAGGTATCCCAGGCTCTTACTGCATCCACAGGCATGAGAGGAAGGGTAACATCCTACTGCCGGCACCCCACGGCATTGTGAGTTTACTTTGGACTGTTTGTAAAAGCTAAGTTGCTGCCTTAGTTAAGTTTAGCTGTACAGAGCAGTAATAACAGCAGAATACTACTACACAGAAAACATAAATTTATGCATTCTATTTCGATTGCATTTGCCTTGAGCATGCTATGGAGTCTATAAGTATTGGAACTTATAGCAAGGCAACTTTAATTGCTTATCGGTTTCAATGAATGTTATTTGTTCAATTGCTACTTTTGTAGCAAGGAGTGATTCAACTGTTTATTGATATTAAATCCACATTTCATGATCATCATCATTTCAGCCGTAAAACGTCCACTACTAAACTAAGGCCTCCCTCATGGATCTCTATGAAGGGTAGTTGCCATACTCACCACGCTTGGCAGGCGGGTTGGTGAGCGCAGTACGGGATGTTGATATACGGAAAGACGCTGCTGCCCATCTTCCGGAGGTGTCCCTTAGCAGGCTCTTACTGCATCCACGGGTAGGAGAGGAGGGGAAACATTCTACTGCCGGCACCCCACGGCCACATTTGCTCTTGTATAATCAAATATCTAATGCAAAACTGTTGTGTTCCAGGTTGTACTAGACGGCATCAGTAACATGCTGAAGATGGCCGGAGACAGCGTGGAGCAGGTCGCCAACATGATCGAGGAGTGCGGCGGCATCGACAAGATCGAAGCGCTGCAGGGCCACGAGAAGGTCGAGATATACAAGATGGCCTACGACATCATTGAACAGTACTTCGCGGGAGGGGTAAGAGTCTTCCATTCCGTGTATTGTGTTCAACTCCTTGATGTTCTGTCGGCACGTTGCGCCGCTTGTGTTCAATCAAAGTTCTTACATAACCTAGACATTACTGGACTGGAAGTATCCAGTATCATCCCTAGACAAAGCTTTGATTGGAAATAAATAATGCAGAAACATCTTAAATGTACAAACCGCTGTTCGCGACTTCGCGCGCCTCGTTATACACTTTGTTAACATCCTAAAAAAAAATGTCTGTCTCTCTGTTTATCTAGTTAATCTCCAAAACGGCTCGGCTGGGGAAACACTGGGCAGATAACTAATTTAAAGGATTAACATTTAGAGAAACAATTAGGGTTTTGCGCAAAAAACGGGTAAACCCTCGGGCAGCTTGTTTCTTAAATTGAGCACAGTTATAGCAACCCAAAACCAAACTGGGTCTTACATATCCTATGACATGGTGTGGCTCTACAGAGTTGGCCCATGTTGGCGTATTTCCCGCGGTTTGCAAACCCGTCATAATTATAATTAATCAGTTCTTTCCTCTGGGTATGGCGAACCTAAATCTGAGAAGATTGTATAGGGGTAGGCCCAATCCTGTAAACCTGTAGAGGTACCAAATTCCAAATTAAAGCAGTCAAAAACTTAGTGCTTGCATTTGATGAATGCTATCATCATACTAATATGTCTAAAGTTAAGTTGACAACCTCAGTGGCTCAGTTGGTCTAGTACCCGGCTGAGACATAGGAGGTTGCAGGTTCAGTACCTGCCACAGGATGGTTGCTACTTTTCTGTAAATATTAGAATATGTGTATTTTCTAGTATTGTTATTTATTACAAAAAATAATATAGGTATGTAACTATTCATTCAATCATCTGGTACCCATAACACAAGCTCTACTTTAGGTCTAGATACAAAATCATGGAAAAAACATGAGAAATGATTGAAATAAACCATGTTTTTCCAAGTAATAGCTGCTTTGTCATTGGCTAATTTGAATTATATCTGTGACTAGTTTGTTGTCTAACTGTGAATCTTACCAAGAGTCATAGACACAGATTTTTCTCCATTTTTTTATGGAAGAAACTAATTGGTACCCCAGAAAGAAGAGAGACCGAAGTAGACAACAGTAAAATTGGGAGGATGATATCAAACTCACTGGGTTGGCCCCATACTGGAGACACTGGGTATACTAAATTAAGGGACTTCATTTAAGAAATTCAGAATAAAGGGTGTATTATTATTCCACATCATTGAATTGTAAATTCATCCAAATACATTTTTTACTATAAATAAATATAAAAACAAGAGCTCTTAAAGCAAAAAAGATATCAAAGCGGTGAATCACCACGGGCCGCAAAGCAAGGCTCAAGGTCGATGACTAGGACTGCAGAGAGAGGAATCTTCACTATATCGACTATCGGAACAACAGTCGCAATTAGCTTTCTCGGCTTTTACGAAATGTGTATTGCCTGCCGCTCCAACCGGTCTATCAAAAATGCATTATTAAGTATATAAACAGGAAAGATTTGTATTTTGTATGTTTGTAACAAATAAAGTCAAAAAAAATACTACATGACCTTTTTTCAAAATTCCTTCACCATTAGACTGATACATTATCCCAGAGGTACTATAGGCTATATTTCATCCTCGGTTTTCCACGGGACGGGAACTACGTGGGTGAAACCGCGAAGTGCGGCTAGTTATATAACTTGAATTTGATAAATGTAATAGGGCTTTCACCACGTACCTAACTTATTATCGTCTTGCTGACGTTTCTTAGACCATTAGAGGGCCTTCTTTATGAGCAGCGTTGATAGCCGCCGTCTTCGAATGATGATGATGATAATAAGTTAGGTACATGAAAGTCTTTCAATGATGTCAAGCCACGATAATTTAAATTGAGTTATAAGTTGAATTGTCTGTGTTCGCAGGAGGAAGACGAGTCGTTGGTGCCCGCCACCGCGGAGGCCGGCTTCCAGTTCGAGCCGACAGGCGCGCCGCCCGGCGACGGGTTCCGCTTCTAGGGCTGCGCCCGCGCCCGCGCCCTGCCTGCGCCGGCGGATCCACGGACGAGCCCCGACGACACATTATTCTAGTTAGCTATATATAGTTGAAGCCGCGTTTTTTATTAATGGTTAATGATTTCACAAATGTCGCTCTCGCTCGTCGATGCGCCGCGCTGCTCTATTGTGATGTTTTAAATTTTCGGAATATAATTATCGGACTCCAGAAGTGGTAGCTTTAACGTCGAGCCTTACGAGTGTATCGCTCCGCTTCATCGACGCTTTTTGATATAACATAGTGTTTATGTTTCGTTTAACTCGAGTGTAATGTAATGTATCATACTGGACGATTGGACGCGTTCCGGTCGATGAAATTATGTTCTGACTAGGAGCTCATTTGTATCTATATATCAATAAATTCTGTCCAATATTACGAATTGTTTTATTTGGAACTGAATGTTTCGTTGGAGATGGAAGGCAGCGAGACGAAGTGCATTCTGCCTGTGCACAGCTTTAGGTCCAGTTCGAACTTTTTCTGTAACAAGGAAAACGAGTGTATGTAAAATAATGGACAACCATTTCTGAGTACATTATGCCAAACAAGGTTGTATTTATTTATTTAATAAAACACATTTGAACTTACAGACTTAACAACCCAAAACATTCAAAAGTTATTTTCTAGTCATAAAGACATAATAATAAAAAAAAACAAATAACTTGCGGCTGAGAACATGATACTTATATCTAATAATAACAAAAAACCTAACTATTAGTTGTGTGCCTGAACTAGGTAATCCTGATTTTCAGGCAAAATTAGGTCTTGTGACCTCGTAAAAGGAAATAATAAATTATTATTATTTTATTTAATTTAATATTTTTTATTTAAGCAGGTAGGTACACGTATTTACATTGTTTGAAAAAAAATCAATTAGATCAAATAAAGAATATGTGAAATGTTGTCTCTGTGCACATCTTTTTGACATCGAATGTGCAAACATCTCGGCAGCTCGCTTCTACAACACAGACATGGAGAGGATAAGCGCTTGGAAGTGCCCCGATGGATGCCTTACAAGTAAACTGCAAAGCCAAAACAAGCCTAAAACACCGAAACAGACTGTAAGCTTGGTTAAAGACCGTAAGACTAACATCGTCGGCGGCAGCGGCGGCAGCGACGGCGACGCCGGCAGCGTCTCCCCGGTGATCAGTGTTGGTAAATCAAAGAAACCACTACCTGCGCCACCTGCATCTGTGTCAAAATCGGATAAAACTTTTCATATAACACCATGCAATGAAGCCCAAGGTGGATTCTTAACGGAAGATAGATTCAAGCAAATTCTGCAGCAGGAACTGTCACCTCTGAAAGCACAGAATACAATACAATACAATACAATACAATTATTTATTAATAACACCAAGTTACAAGTCACAAAGATAAGGTAAGCAATATAGTTTATAATATCGACCTTAAATTATAGTAAGTATATGTATAAAAGTAATATAGGTAATCAGATTAATATAATTATTCATTTCAATTAATAATTCATGTAATTCATATATTTATATATTATTCTAAATCTAATTAAATAATGGGCAATGCGTAGAACTCGTCTACGGAATAAAAAGAACTCTCTAAGAGCCATTTCTTTAGTCTATTTTTAAACATCATGGTGGAAGTTGCGTCCTTTTTAATAGCGTCCGGCAGCCTGTTGTAGACCGAGGGACCCATGATGTACACGGACCTCTCCGACTTGCGCAGCTTGTGCGCGGGCGTGACGAGGAGGTGTGCGAGCTTGTTGCTGCGCAGAGCGCGGGCGGTATTCACACCTCTCCTCCTGAATTCATCGATGTTATTGTGAGTGAATAATGCTACTTGATATATAAGTTCGCAGGGGAGAGGCATGATATTCAGCTCCTTAAATAAATCTCTGCACGACACATCATCCGCCACGCCGACGATCGCGCGCACGGCTCGCTTCTGCATGACGAAGGCCCGCTCAACATCCGCGGCCCGCGCCCACAGCTCCACGCCGTAGGTGAGGATACTGTGGATGGTCGCAAAGTAGCACGACAGTACTACGCTGCGAGACGCGGTGTCGGCAAGCCGTCGTAGTGCGAAACAGGTGCGGCCTAACTTGGAGCAGAGCTCCTCTATATGAACCTCCCAGGTGAGGCCACTATCGATGTGGAAACCCAGAAGTTTTGTAGTCTCGACCATTTGCAGTGCGGTGTTTCCAGCGATCACGGTGCAGGGTGGCGATGGTGTGCCATTAAGGCGAAAGGTCAAGAAGCAGGTCTTTTCTCTATTTAGGGCTAAACCATTTGATTTAAACCATTGTTCGAGCCTTCGAACTACATTGTTCAGCCTCAGCTCTAGTTCGAGTGTCGACGGCGCAGTCACAATGGCCGCTACGTCGTCGGCGTACATGTAGACCTGCGCGTCGCTCACGGACTCGGGTAGGTCGTTGAGCAGTAGGCTGAACAATGTGTTCGAGAGGCAGGAACCCTGCGGTACGCCCATGGTGTTCTCCAGCTCCACCGACCTTAACCGCCCTTGGTCGCCAATCACTGTCTGCGTACGTTGCGACATAAATGAGGTCAGCAAGGACAGCGCCGGGCCGCGTATGCCATAGAAATTAAGTTTGTTCGCGATCAGATGGTGGTCGGCTGTGTCGAACGCGCGCGAGAGGTCACAGCACAGCAAAGCGACGTGCTGGCCAGCCTCGCGCGCGCTCAGCACGCGCCACAACACTTCTCGCACCAGGTCTGTTGTTGCGCGCCCGGCCCTGTACGCGTACTGCCTGTCGGACATGAGGTTACCGTCTCCAATAAACGATAAGAGCCTTTTATTCAGTCCCACCTCAAATATCTTACTAATAGCGGGTACCAGTGATATTGGTCGGTAGGACTTCATTTCCGACTTCTTACCTTTACCTTTATACAAGGGAGATATCTTAACCCGTTTCAGAGTAGCAGGATATACCCCTTCCCGGATACAGGCGTTGAATAGGTAAGCTACAACATGATCGAGGGAATTAGCGACGGTACGGAGTAGGTTTGAAGATATTCCGTATAAGTCCGTGCTATTTTTTGGAGCTATGTGTAGCTTCACTATTTTTCCGATCTCGTCCGCGGTGAAATTTGTAAGTCGCAGCGAGGTGTCACGTGCCATTGCGTTCGCGCTCAGAGTCGTACAGGCGCTCGTGATGTCGGCCGACGGGGCGCCGCACTTGCTCGCAGCCGTTGTAAACTCGAGGTTAAGCTCGTTAACCAGCTGCTGCTTTGTGCTATAGGGCGCCCCGGCGGAGTCTTTCACGAGGTCTGTATAGTCGACCCTTTCGCGGTTTCCCCGTCCGAGTTCGGTATTTATAACGCTCCACATACTCTTTGCCTTATTCGGATGGTCAAGAATCATTTTGGAGAAGAAGTCGCGGCGTTTTTCTTTAATTAACAAATTATATTTGATTTTGTAGCGATCAGTAACCTCTATAAGGTCAATATTACCGGGAAAAGTTTTTTTGAGGTTCATTAAATCAAAAATTAAGTTTTTTAGATAGTGGACCTCGCTATCTACCCAGGTATTGTGTCTAGGAATGAAGGGTTGTTTTTTGATCGGGAAACAGATGTTGAACTTACTAACAACTACCGCCATTAGAGTCTCAGCGAGCGCGTGACAGTCATCCGACCGCTCCACCACCGAGGCCCAGTCGATCGATTCGAGAGCGCTACTAAAATTTAATTTGTTAGCCGCCGTCATCGAACGTTTTGCAACGGACTGTGGCGGGGGGGTGGGGGCGCGGGACACGCGGAGGCGCTGAGCGTCGTGGTCGCTGAGGTGCGTAGCGACGCCGGCGCAGCTCACGATGCGCTCCGCGGAGAGGTTCGTGTATACGTGGTCGAGTAGAGTGGAGGTGTCCCCGTCTACCCTAGTGGCTGAGTCAATAAGCTGGACAAAATTATGTCTCGATAAAATATCTACTAACTCTTTTTTAGCTTTCGTATTTTTTAGAAAATTTATATTAATATCTCCCATGATGATAGCGTCTTCATAGTGTATCTTTGTAAGAAGGTTTTCGAATAGTTTTAAGTATACATAGTCGTCAGTTTGATTAGAATGGTATATTCCCACTATGAGTATATTTTCTACAACAAGCTGCACGGCACACACGTCAAATATTTGTTCTTGTGATAGATCACAAAAATCTTGTTTATTAGTCACCTTTGTACCGGTGCGAACATATATACAACATCCACCATGAAGGATTTTAGGTCTGCAATAACTAGATATTAGGTCAAAATTATTAAGTGTTACAGACGCTAGTTCGTGGTTTCGTAGCCAATGTTCCGTTAACACTAACACGTCGCAGGACAGATCCTTTGTCAAAAGCACTTCCAATTTCCTAGTCTTATTAAGTAGACATCTAGTGTTCTGGTGGCAGATGGTAAGGTGGCTCTTAGCGCGAGCTGGTCGCGAGGAAGGCTGGGGCTGCCTGGGGGACGGCCCGAAGCGGGCTAACGGCAGCGGAGTTGTCCCGGGGCCCGGCGGCGCCGGAGCTGTGCTTGCGCTGGGATGCTGGTTTGGTGGACGTGCCTCTCGCGCGTCCGTCGCCCGGACGAAACCACTCGCTTATCTCTGTGCCTTGGGGCCAGTTTTCGGCGGATGTGAAAAACTCAAATTTACTACATGGCACGGTAATTGCAAACGACGAGTAATACGTGTGCGACAGTTTCAGTTTTTCTACGTGATATTTACTGTTCGGGCTCTTTTTATTCATATAGGCTATGATAGATTCCGGCGTTGTGTCGGGCTTGAAAAAACAAGCGTGAATTTTTTTCACTCGCTCAACGATTTGTAAGTCGTTGTCGGTCGATCCCTTACCCGTGATAACTTCGCGCCGGCGAGGCGGGCGTTTGTTTTTATAACTTACGACGTTCCACTCGTCTTCATTTTGCTGGGGTTTATTTGCATACGATCTCGAGAAAGCAGGTGCGAGCGGTCTTGCCGGCGGAGGTCTGCGCAGTGGAGTGACCACAGGCGCGGCCGCCCGCTGACTGACGGGTGGCACTGGGACGAGTGTAGCGCTCGGCGCGGGCGCAGGCTGCGGCGGGTGCGGGGCGCGGTCCTGTTTGACGACTATGGTAGGAGTTGTCGATGTGTGAGTGGACCGCTTCTGTAAGGTACGCTGGTCGCGATCAGCTGTGCGCGCGTTTGACGTCGTCGGTTTTGCGAGCGATGTTGCCGGGGAACTGCGACTGCTACCCTCAATGTTGGATGATAGATGCTTTCTGGTCTCAAGTTTATCTATTTTTTCCTCTAGTTTCTTCAATTCTTTCATCACGGTCGCGAACTTTTGATCGATCGGTGTGATAAATTGAACGAGTAAATTTTCAAGCGACTTAAGCGTCGATTTCGACATCGTAAATCGGTTTTTAGCGTATCGTGCTGTGCGATGTTCGCGAGTGTGACCGACCGGTGCGGGTGCTCGCACAGAACTGTAATAACTCAGTCATTAAACAAATTGATGATAAGTTTTATGCCTTCCAGGAGGCCTTATCATTTATGAATAACCAATTTGAAAACATGAAAGCTACAATAAATGAAAAGAACTGTCTCATCGACTCTCTGGAAAGGAAGAATATTACCTTAGAAACATCCGTGCAGGACCTATCAAACAGACTGACTCTAGTTGAACAGCACATGAGGGAGAGCAACGTGGAAATTAATGGCCTGCCTGAGCACCGCACTGAGAATCTTTCCAAGACCCTACTCCAGCTTACTCGTACAGTCAAATGTGAGATAGCTGATGAAGATGTCCTACATGTTACTCGAGTGGCAAAAATTAACAAGGAGAGCAGTGCCCCCAGGTGTGTGATTGTAAAACTTAGAAGCCCCCGGATCCGTGACACCCTTTTGGCAGCTGTTTCCAAGTTCAACAAGAGCAACCCCAAAGACAAGCTTAGCTCTGAGCATGCTGGCTTAGGAGGACCCCGCATACCTGTATTTGTGTCCGAACATCTTACACCATCCAACAAATCCTTACATGCAGCAGCTCGCAGGAAGGCTAAGGAATTGGCTTACAAGTTTGTATGGGTGCGCAATGGCAGAATATACCTTAGAAAAGATGAAACCAGCCAAGCTTTACTGGTACGCAACACTGAATGCTTAAACTCACTTAAATATTAGCCCATTTGGGTCATTATTAGGTATACAAAATATTCATAAACATGGATAGTATAGATATTTTCTATCAAAACACTAGAGGTCTAAGAACTAAAACCAATTTATTCTATTCTAGTATTCTTAAAAATAATTATGATATTATTGTTATCACTGAAACATGGTTAAACTCAAATATTCTGAATAGTGAGTTATTTGATGCTCGCTACACAGTGTATAGAAAAGACAGAGCTATATCCAAAAATACAAAGAAAGATGGAGGGGGTGTGCTAATAGCAGTGTCAAATAAAATACAATCATGCCGTGTACACAACTGGGAAACAGACTTGGAGGATATGTGGGTCTCATTAGAATTTATTCATAACAATGTCACAAAAAAATTAGCATTATGTGCTGTTTATCTCCCTCCACCATCTAAATTAGAATCACAGGACAAACTACTACAAAATATATCTAATGTTATAAATCATGTTGACAGTGTAATTATTGTTGGTGATTTTAATTTAAGCTTTATAGAATGGTCAAGAACAGATGATAGCAGTATTTTGACGCCCAATAATTACCAATGTCCACTAGGTTATTCACTTGTTGATTTTATATCGGAAAATAGTTTAGGTCAGTATAACTACTTAAAAAACTCTGATGGCAAGACACTTGATCTAATACTGTCCAACATTGACTTAGATATCTGTTCCACTTGTCCTCTTAGCAAACTAGACCCCCTTCATCCAACTCTATCTATAAAAGTACCCTTAGTAATTAAAAATAATCTAATACCAAAGAACCGTGAAGACTACAATTACTTTAAAGCTAACTATGACGATATTATCAGTGAATTAAATATGACTGATTGGAATTTAATTCTCTCACAAAGTATTAATATTAACAGTATAGTTTCTATTTTTTATAAAACCCTTTACAATATTATTGATAAACATGTACCTAAACGTAGGGCTAAGTTGTCAAAATATCCTGCCTGGTTTAACCAGAAACTTATAAAACTATTCATGGAAAAGGATAAATTGAGAATTAAATACAAAAAATATAAAAACCCCCGAGACCAACTTGAGTATGAAATTCTTAGAAGCCGTTGCGATAAGTACCTTGGCATATGCTACAAAGAATACATTATTAAAACTGAAGAAAACCTTGTTAAGCAACCCAAACAGCTATGGTCCTTTATCAAGAGTAAGCGCAACAATAGCCAATCAATTCCTTCAATTATGCACTCTTCAACTTCTACAGCATCAAATGGCCCCGATATAGCAAACCTGTTTGCTGACCATTTTTCCTCTGTTTACTCACCTGACATCAACAATACTAATCACGCAACCCCTGATCACACTTTACTTTCAAACTGTCTTGGACAATTAAGCTTTACAGTAAATGAAGTTTTAAAACAACTTAAAATACTGGATATCTCTAAAGGGGCTGGACCAGATGGTATACCTCCTTTCTTCATCAAACGCTGTGCCAAGGAGCTTTCCTTACCTGTTACTATCATCATCAATAGATCACTTACTGAAGCCATATTTCCCGAAGAATGGAAAAAAGCTCGGGTCGTACCGGTATTTAAAAAGGGTGATCAGAATATGGTTGACAACTATCGTCCTATATCCGTACTTTCCTGTTTTTCTAAAATATTTGAGGGTTTAGTTACACCAGTCATCACACGCCATACCAAATCATCTATATCTACCTCACAACACGGCTTTAGAAGAGGTCGGTCCGTCGATACAAACTTGATCACATATGTTTCTAATCTTACTATGAACCTAGATCAGGATGCCGAAACAGATGCCATATACACCGACTTCAGTAGCGCTTTTGATAAGGTTAATCACTCTATACTTATTAACAAACTCAGTGAGCAGGGTTTTTTTGGCTGTCTTCTTGAGTGGCTCAGATCATATTTGTCAAATAGACCCCAGACAGTATCCATAAAAGGATATGAGTCTGCGGTTTACTATGCTAAATCAGGGGTCCCCCAAGGTTACCATCTAGGACCAATACTTTTCATAATTTTTATTAACGATATTACTAAATCCATAACCCACTGTAACTACTCCTTATTTGCTGATGACGTTAAAATTTACCGCACTATCGACTCTCCTGCTGACGCTCAATTAATTCAAGATGATTTAAATTCGATAGCTATTTGGTGTACAAATAACGGAATGATGCTCAACCCCACTAAATGTTTCCATATAAAATTTACTAGGAAAAAGGTGTCACGTTATTCAAATCATTATTATTTAAATAATACAAAGTTGAGTCGAGTAGATGAAATTAGAGACTTGGGGGTCACACTGGACAGTCAATTAAATTTTTGTGCTCACTACGACAGGACTTCTAAAAAAGCAGCACAAATGTTAGGCTTTATAAAACGAAACACAAAAGAATTTCAATCAAGAACAAAAATTATACTGTTTAATGCCCTTGTCCGAAGCATTCTTGAGTATGCATGCACCACCTGGAACCCCTTTTACACCATCCATTCACAGAGATTAGAATGCATACAACGTTCTTTCACTCGCCACCTCGCCTTCATTTCTTCCGGTATATCACATCGTTCTCCCTATCTACATAGGCTTAACTTTTTTAAAATCGATTCTCTTTATTGCCGACGCAAGGTACATCAGTTAACTTTTTTACACAAGGTTATTAATGGTCATGCTGACTGTAGTGGGATCCTCCAAAGTATTCAGCTTTCTGTTCCGACCAGGAGTCCCAGGCAGCCGATTACCAAAATATTTAATATCCCATTCTGCTACACTAACATAGGACTGAGGGCTCCTGTAGTCCAGCTCTGTAATCAGTACAACTTCATTAACAAACAAATGCCTAACTTAGATATTTTCAGTGATAACATTAATAAATTTAAACATTCAGTGATGGAATATTTCCAGCATCTTAATTCAGAAATTAATTCTTGACCTCACTATAGGATCTTCTTGCATACCTGTTGTTATCTTAACATTTGTTACATACTCATTTAATAATTTAACGTTTTTCACTATCTAA
Source organism: Pasiphila rectangulata (assembly GCA_963082625.1). NCBI lineage: Eukaryota > Metazoa > Arthropoda > Insecta > Lepidoptera > Geometridae > Pasiphila > Pasiphila rectangulata. The sequence continues at coordinate 22,800,892 of OY720238.1, read as the reverse complement.
ATTTCATTTTTTTTTTAAGTATTTTATTGTCTCTTGTTTTAATGATGATCTCATTGTAATTTAGTTGCCATAAATGTGATATAGATATATTTAGTTACTTTTAGTATAAATTTAAAGAGTGTTGTGTTCGCCTATAATTGGCATATAATATAAGAATTGTTCATTGTAATTTTTTTTTTGTTGAATGTGTTTATATATATACTGTCGGCGTTCCTTTTTATAAATAAATAAAGAGTGCACTAAGAATAGTCCGCCATCTTGAGTATACCACCATGTTGGATTTACAGTGATGTCATTTAATTTTTCGAGTAACTCTCAGCAAGGCCTTTTATTTGAAAACCATATTGTAGCAGTACATTAAAAATAAGTAGTCCACCATCTTGGGTGTTCCGCCATGTAGGATTCAGAGTAATGGCAGATTTATACAGGGTCAGTAACTGACGTCAGTCGACTGCCGAGTCAGTGCTGACCTGGCACTGCCATCGTATAAATTGATTTCATGTCAGTACAGTACTGACGCGTCAGCACTGACTTCAATATTCCTGCTTCATATTTTTGGCGTCAGTCCGCTCCCCCCGCCACCCGCGCCAGCGCAACTGACGCCGTGTAAATTGATGAGGTCAGTCGCTGCCACTGTATTGTACGGTGACCACGCTGCGTCGCACGTGATAGATTTATGGATAATTTTGATAAAAGAAATCATAAACTTATGCATAAGCTTCTGAAATCTATGGTTTAACACTTGAATAATGTAATATTTTTACGAGTAAGGCTGGTTTTACATTTAAGGTTAGTTCTCTGTTTTACACAAGTAATTAATGTATATCGAACTTGTTATATATACATATTTTCATTGTATTTATTATGTTAAACATATACTTTGTAGTATTTTTGTAAAATTACAACTAGATAACAAGTTGTTCGACTCGACAATGTGGTAGTTGTTTACTTGTTTTTATAAAAAGGCTCTCACCCAAATTCTTTCTGTTTGGATAATTCTTCTCCTAACATACTAGTTACTTCTTGCATCATGACAAACGTAAATTTTCTCAACAAATTATTTAGTTTTATTTTTTGCTGTTTTCGAGAATTTTTTTGTCCGCACTGACTTTACAAACGTGTGTACACTGAAAGAAATATCCTCGACTACTGACGAAATACTGTAATACTGACTGCGTCTAAATAACACGAGTCAGTTTTCGGCGCCAGCACTGACGTCAGTTACTGACCCTGTATAAATCTGCCATTACGTCACATAGCTGACCATGCATTGTCATCCAAAATAAACATTATATACAAAATTTTAGCTCAATTGGTTGAAGATATCTGCTACAAAATTGAGTTGCAAGATTCCGCTAACAAATATAGTTACATACAGGGCAAGCAAAAAAAAAGCTTATAATAAGAATTTACCTCATAATAAATTAACAAAAACACGCGAATTTAACGCGTACCGACGTTTCAGTCTAGGTACTCTGGACCACGATTGTTGAATGAAACAGTCGAAATCGCGAAATGTCGGGAATAATCAAAGATATAATCTTTCATTATTCGCGATAAATTTAGTTATTTATCACAATAAAATGTCACATCTCAGCATGCCGCTAGGCATTAAAACTAGATATTTTTCATTGAATTTTATTGTCATATGGATTTCCGCAAAGTAACGCCTGATTCCATTAATTATATTAGTTATTTATTATAATAAACCAGCTTGTGCCCGCCGCTTCGCATGCATTGCACCCCGATAAAAAGTAGCCTATGTGTTAATCCTGGTCAACATCTATACGTTTGCAAAGTTTCAGCTCCATATGTACACTAGTTTTTGCGTGAAGAGGTAACAAACCTCCATACAAACATTCGGCTTTATAATATTAGTGAGACAGTGATCGCGAAAGGATTTACCTTCTTGATATCGCAAGCGTAGCACTTGACGTTGGCGTAGGAATCGTCGGGGTCGTCCCGCAGAGAGCGCGCCGTGACGCGGCTCCGCAGCGCCTCCGCGTCGAAGAACAGACCCAACTTATTTTGGAAGCTATAACACATTCACATTACTTATGAAGAGTCTTAAAATCAAAGCTGCGGATGCGGGCATTAGAATATTGCAACATTCTAATAATATCTTTGAGATCGTATTCCATTCACATAAACTCTTTGAATCCTGTTACTCAAGTAGGAAATAAAAAGATCCAAGGAGGTGCCTCTGATTTCATAGTGATGCAATTTCCTGACCAATTTCTTGTGGTGAACACAATCGAACCACAGAACGCTTTTGACAAATCGCAAAAAATACCTATGGCATCTTGCGATTTCTCCCAAGCATCATAAATATGTGACATCAACTCTATACCGGCATCAGTGGTTGACTTCCCTCTATTAAAGCCATATTGCTTACAATGCAGTAAATTACCTCTATTGGTATTAAAATGGCGTAACAGTTGGTTTAACATAAGTTTTTCAAAATTTTTACTAAACGAGTGTATTATATTATCTGTGCTATAGAGTCCTATTCGAGAAAGGATCCCTCGGCCGCACTTGCGACAAGTGTATGCTCCCCCTGGTGGTTGTGTAGAAATAGGTAATTTATATCTAGGTAGGTATACTAATTTTATAAATGGGAAAGATTTATTTATTTATAAGGACGCCCAACAGAAGTAGCACATAACATTTTTCTTATCTTATACATTAAAATATTCGAACTTTGTACTATTCTAATTACAGGGTGCCACAGCATGCGCTATTACAATATTACTCGACTAAATTAAACTAAACTTATGCTTAAATAAAAATAATATAGTATGGTAAATACTTAAAAGTATAAGTGGTACTTATTTGTAGTTACCTACTATGAGTTTCATCATAATTAAAGACAAATAGTCTTTAATTATTATGATGAATTATATAAAACATTTGAAAATAAAAAAAAAATATACAAGAAATGAGGGGTTTCAAACGTTTCAATAATAAAATTTTGACATATACATACTTATACATACAGAATATAAACAGCCCCTATACTTGGCGTTCGTGGACTATTCGAAGGCATTCGATAGCATTTCTCACGAATCGTTATTTCAAGCACTGACCAATCAAGGCATCGGATCCACGTACGTCAAGTTAATTATGAATATTTACCTTAAAAGTACAGCCGCCGTCAAGACACACACCACTGGTCCGTCTTTTCCAATAAGCAAAGGTGTCAAACAGGGAGACCCATTGTCCCCTAAATTATTTACAGCCACCCTTGAAGAAATCTTCAGAAGCTTGGCTGATCAGTGGATAGGAAAGGGAATTGTCGTTGGCGCAAACAGACTTACCAACCTTCGTTTCGCCGACGACATCGTTTTGTTCTCAACAACATCGCATCAACTACAACAGATGCTGGTAGCCCTGAGCAACGCGAGCCTTTCAATCGGCTTATCAATGAATCAGTCAAAGACCAAGGTTATGACTAATAGCACCAAACATAAGATCTGCGCACAGGGTGGGGAGATTGCATACGTCGATGAATATATTTACCTCGGCCAGATAGCCTCTTTCCAGGCAAGACAAGAAAAAGAGATCATCCGTCGAACAGACAACGCCTGGAAAAGCTACTGGGCCATGAAGGAATTAATGAAGGGTAGCCTTCCAATTTGCCTCAAACGCAAACTCATGGACGTATGCATTCTTCCTATCTTAACTTATGGTGCACAAACCTGGTCTTTGACATCTCTTCAGCGCTCAAAGCTCGGAGTCTGCCAAAGGGCGATGGAGCGCAGTATTCTAGGTGTTAAATTAACAGATCGCATAAGAAACACCACACTGCGCTCCATGACAAAAATCGTCGATGCTGTCAATAAATCAGCTAAACTGAAGTGGGACTGGGCCGGACATGTGTGTCGCATGTCGGAAGAAATGTGGGCAAAGATAGCCACCGAGTGGGTCCCACATGCGGTACAACGACCGCGCGGCCGGCCCAGGCGCAGATGGCGGGATGAGCTGGACATGTACTGTGCTGACTGGTCGACCAACGCCTTGGACCGGGAAGTATGGAGAGAGGGAAGGGAGGCCTTTGCCCAGCAGTGGGATCCTACAGGCTGATTAGATTAGATATACATACTTACTGAATATACAAAGATTTGTGTTTTGTATGTTTGTAACGATATACTATATACCTACTTAATAAAGGGTCGCTAGGTGGCGCTTTCAAGGTAAACAACATCCTTGCAAAGCCATTATTTAAAATAAAGAATTAAAATAGTTAAAGATAGCGACAACTAAAAACTGTGAATTAATATAAATGAATAACCACCAATAAATGAAACAACGTGATAATTTCCAATAAACAATTAAAAACAAGTGAGATTGCAAAAAAAAAATACAGTGAACCGTTTTGCCGCCAAATCGACAAAAAAAGACAGTAAGTGCTTATAAAACCAAATACGTAGGCATTCATAGTATAAACAGTGTATAAACATGTGCATAAAAGTGTTTTGTGAAAGAATTTATATATTAGTGAGGTTATAACTTATAATTTTCAATGAACAAGTGTCACTGACCTTGAACTATCCACCAATTTCTGCATTGAACCTACTCTACGTGAGACTAAAACTTTTACTTATTACTTAATTTTTTAAGAAAATTGTGACTCTTAATTTCGAGTGTTCACTCAGAGTCATTGCTAGTGTGGTGTGCGGACATCTTGACTTCCAATCCGACGTCATCTGGTTAACGTCAGAACCCCTGGACCAAGTGCGATATTTTATGTTTGGAAACTATCAAGTTATAATACCTTTTTGCTACTATTTGATACCTAAATTAAATTATTTAGTACCTCGATGAACAGTGAAAAAACAAGAAAAGAAATTGGTCAGACATTCTGACGTCAGGTTGTCTGGACCACATTTTTTTCACATAGCTAGAGACATTAAAACATAAATATTTCTTTGTCAATATTTAATACCTTTTTGATACCTTAACATACCTTTTTTTTAAATTTTTATAGCGTCGCAGTAAAAAGTTACGGGTGAATTAAATTTTATAGGAAGCAAAACTTATTTTATGGATATTTAATTTGCCGCATACATCACACTAATATTATAAAAGCGAGAAACTAGTCATATATACATATATAATATTTATTACTAGCTGCTGCCCGCGGTTTTGCATGAGCTTTTCAAGTAGCCTATGTCCGTCACCGGGATATTGTTTACCTCCCTGCCAAATTTAGTTAAGATCCCTTTAGTCGTTTAGATGTGAAAAGGTAACAGCTATATAGACAGACAGACAGAGTTACTTCCGAATTTATAATATTAGTACCTACCTACCTATGCATGTGTACATATGTATGATTGGATGAAGATGGCTCGGGATGGGGCTCGTTGGCGAGTTTTGGGGAAGCCCTATATCTAGCAGTGGACTGATATAAGCTGATGATAACGATGATGATATATTATTATGATATATTTAGATTATGATATATTTGAATATATATGTATTTGCATTGTGGATTAGAAATAAATACACTAGGTAAGTATTATAAAGAATAACTTTAATAATTAGAATTATACTATGCATGATATTATTGATATGAAAATAATTAGTCTTTTTTGGCGTATATTAAACAATGAGCAGCCATCTTTTTATAACTTGCAGTAGCTCTTTTTGACATATCGTCGTAACATTGCAATTTTGACCCACGTCGACAATGTGATTTGTAATGTCCTACACCTTCGGGAGTCGCAGGTGGCATAAATTCGATAACAGACAACAGGTGGTACTCAATGCCTTTTAAAGATTGTTATGTTGTGGTAAATCATTAATGCAAATTTGTACTTCGGGATTGGTTTCTTATACCATCACAGCTAGAGTGTCTGCAACTGACTTATTACTATCACTGCTTAGCAGATTCACTTAATGTGAATTTGTTGAAATCAAGCGGTAAAAAGCACATTTCCTGCTGACTTTGTTTAAAGGACAATTCAAATTTGTACATGATTCTCTCATGACTGCACTATATATTTTATCCAATAATATCTTTTCAAATATGTATGCAACATGGCATTCACAACTGACGTACCAATGAACAAAATGTTTTTTTAGTATCTCTCCACGAAGTTTGTAAATATTTCGTATACCGTTAGCTATAATAATTTTAATGAATTTAAAGTATTCATCATCTTTATTGGCATTTATGATCCTATTTAATGCGTAGTTATCAGCAACTCCAACTGCGATCGCTTGTGCAACTGCATCAAAAGCACACGTGTTGGAAATAAATAATATTATTTTTATCAGAAAAAGTTGTTAAGGCTGTTGTTATGGTATTATTATGCTATTGATACTGAAAATATATTGCTAACAAGAGTTAGATTAGTAAGAACTAACAGTGATTGTGAATTACACTACAACTTGTATTATTTCCCAAAATTTTAAAAAAATGTAACGCGACTAATGGGACAACTTCCGTTATGGTCGAATGTTATTAAAAGAACTTTTCAATCAGAAATATCAGCCCCAACTTCGTCTAATGTCGAAGTTTACTTTAAAATGTTGAATAGGTATTTATGCCTCATAAACACTAAATCGGAGAGATATCGTATAGATGAATTTATTGTAAAACACTTTAAATCTATTTTGGGACAACTGAAAATATCTAGCTGTTAATTAAAACGAGATAGAAAGAAAAAAACGCCAAAAGAAAAGAAAAAGCTAGATAATAAAAACGATACGAAAAAAAAACACAATTGGCATAAACAATGAATAATTTTTTCAGATACGCCTTCTATGTTAGAAAATTTAAGGGGTTTGGCTATTGGCAGAAAAGAAAAGAAAAAAAAAGTAATAATAAACAAGATAACTTTACTCAGAAATGGGTCCATAACAACTTTTGCTGATAAAAATAATATTATTTATTTCAACAAAACTTTATTTATTAGCTCGCGTGTCATCGTGAACAGATTCAATTATGTGCTTTATTCTATTTATTTGTGTTGTTTTATTTTGTAATTTGTGACGCGTCAATAAGGTCCATGCGGCCGCACTGAATAAAGTATTTTTTGATTCTTGATTTGAAACAAAACTTATAATTTGAAAAATATTGCTCTTTTTGAGCCCAATCCCGAAGTAAAAATTTGCATTAATGATTTACCACAACATAACAATCTTTAAAAGGCATTGAGTACCATCTGTTGTCTGTTATCGAATTTATGCCACCTGCGACTCCCGAAGGTGTAGGACATTACAAATCACATTGTCGACGTGGGTCAAAATTGCAATGTTACGACGATATGTCAAAAAGAGCTACTGTAAGTTATAAAAAGATGGCTGCTCATTGTTTAATATACGCCAAAAAGACTAATTATTTTCATATCAATAATATCATGTATATGTATCTGAATCTGAGTATAATTCTAATTATTAAAGTTATTCTTTATATATAATACTTACCTAGTGTATTTATTTCTAATCCACAATGCAAATATATATTCAAAACTACATAATATATCATCATCGTTATCATCAGCTTATATCAGTCCACTGCTAGATATAGGGCTTCCCCAAAACTCGCCAACGAGCCCCATCCCGAGCCATCTTCATCCAATCATACATACATACACATGCATAGGTAGGTGCTAATATTATAAATTCGAAAGTAACTCTGTCTGTCTGTCTATATAGCTGTTACCTTTTCACACCTAAACGACTAAAGGGATCTTAACTAAATTTGGCAGGGAGGTAAACAATATCCCGGTGACGGACATAGGCTACTTGAAAAGCTCATGCAAAACCGCGGGCAGCAGCTAGTAATAAATATTATATATGTATATATGACTAGTTTCTCGCTTTTATAATATTAGTGTGATGTATGCGGCAAATTAAATATCCATAAAATAAGTTTTGCTTCCTATAAAATTTAATTCACCCGTAACTTTTTACTGCGACGCTATAAAAATTTAAAAAAAAGGTATGTTAAGGTATCAAAAAGGTATTAAATATTGACAAAGAAATATTTAAGTTTTAAATTCTCTAGCTATGTGAAAAAAATGTGGTCCAGACAACCTGACGTCAGAATGTCTGACCAATTTCTTATCTTGTTTTTTCACTGTTCATCGAGGTACTAAATAATTTAATTTAGGTATCAAATAGTAGCAAAAAGGTATTAAAATTTGATAGTTTCCAAACATAAAATATCGCACTTGGTCCAGGGGTTCTTACGTTAACGTCATCTGGATCGAATCTCTGCGGATGAAGGCGTAACTTTTTGTTCTCAATTTGTATTTTGTTAAAGTACTTTTATTCGATACACATGCAAAATGTCGTTATCTTGCACAAAATGCCTAAAAGGTATCCCGGACAGACAACATCTTACCTGTATTGCGTGTAAAAAACACTATGACCTCGAGTGTGCTAACGTCTCTACTATGCGCTTCTACAACACAATGGATAGATCCTCTTGGGAATGTGTACTTTGTATTGAGAAAAGGATTAATAAGCGAGAAAACAATATCACTCCTTATCGCCCAAAAACGTGGGCCCGCCCGCAACGTCAAATTATACCTAGCCGGAAATACACTCCTCCAACGGCTGCCAGACCTAGAAGACTAAGGAAACCAGCCCCTCGCGATTTATCATCGTCAGATAATGATATAGACATAACGGGCAATACAATTGATGATGGGAAAGATTTTGATGTGACACAAGGAACGAACCTGTCAAGCCCAACAATAACTATTGACCAAATAAAAGCGTTATTCGACAGAAAACTGGAAACCATTAAAACAACCTTACTAGACGAACTAAAAGCGACAATCTTAACAGCGACATCCAAACTAAAACAGGAGGTAATTGAAAAAACAAAAGTACTCACCATTGAACAAAACATATTGAAAAGCTCCATTGAAGAAATTAATATAACCATAGGTGAACTTCGCAAAGAAAACACTAGATTACAAAATGAAGTGAAAGACATACAAAACAAATTTGTTATTGAAAATTGTGTCACAATAAAGCAAACGCAACCAAGTAAGCAGATGATAACTGAAGACGAGACCTCCTATAGCAAAAGATTTGTTCTTTATGGACTAGAAGAAACATCGCGCGAAAATGAACATGAACTACAAAACAGAGTAGTCTACCTATTCAATGACATTTTAAATATTAACTTGATTGGATATCTAGAAGACGCGAAAAGAATTGGAAAATGGGGAAATCGGAGGCCCATCGTAGTGGAACTAATAAGTAAAAAAATGACCAAATATATTCTTCAAAATCGTCGGCATTTCAAAAATACTGGGCTAGCCGTCTCCGAACTTCTAGGGCCTGAATCACAGCTAATCCGCAAAAGTCTAATACAAAAGCTCGTGGAAGCTCGACGAAATGGACACCGTGCAAATATTGTCGACAATAAGCTAATTATCAATGGGAAAGAGTTCAAGGCAGAAACAACTGAGAAAGATCATAGTTCTACCCCAGAAAGTATGTCACAAAACTTAGTTATGCCTAATGATGATGAAATTGAAAGAAAATCCGAAAAATCTACACCGAGTCAAGAAAAACCTTTCATTAGAAAGCCATGTCGTCCCCAAAATTCACAACATTCACCAAATACTTTTTTTCGAGACTAGAATAAATGTCCTATATCAAAACATGCAAAGTATTTGGAATAAGAGGCATTTGCTAGAAGAGGCTACAGACCATGATAAAAACATACATCTACTTTGCCTCTCTGAAACATGGGTGACAACATCAAAAAAAGACATACTTCAAGTTGAAGGGTACAAATTAGCGTCTTCATACTGCCGATCCAATTACGAGGGCGGCGGAGTTTGCATTTTTCTAAAAAATGAGTTAGATTTCCTTGAAATAAGAGATATATTAAATTTAAGTATAGAATATTATATTGAAACCTGTGCTATAGAGCTACCAAAGTATGATTTAATTTTCGTTATTGTATATTGGCCAGATAGAAAAAGAAGGCCAGATTTATTTTATGGTGTCGTAGAGAAACTTTTAAAACATTTAGTACAGAAGTATGGCAAGAAAAACATTATAATAGGAGGAGATTTTAATGTGGATATATTTGATAATGCTGGCTCTCAAACACTTTTAAATCTGATGCGTTGTCACAATTTTTCTCAACATGTAAACGAACCAACAAGAATTTGCAGAAAAACCGATAAAACTAAAAGTTCCTGCATAGATCTTATATTTACAAATTTTAAAAACGATAGCTTTACTGTAACTGTGAAAGAATATGGATTTAGTGACCACATGGGAGTGCTTCTACATACGCAAGTTCAAAAACAAAAAAATCAAAAAAACTGGGTTATGGAAAAAAGATTATTTAACGAAAAAAATGTACGGTACTTCTTAACGGAATTGAAGAAGGTTGATTTTAATGATATTCTTATAACAGGAAAAAATACTTCTGATAATTATAACACATTTACTGAAGTTATAAAAATACTATTAGACCAATGTATCCCCAAGGTAAAAATAAAAATAAAACATAACAATAAAAAAACATGGCTAACGAAAGGGATTAGGCAATCATGCGCAAACAAAAGACTACTAAAAAAATTAATATCCGAAACAAATAATCCTCTTCTTAACAGAGACTATAAACAATATGAAAAAACACTAAAAAAAACTGTCCTTGCTTCAAAAAAAATACAATGTATCAAAAAAATTCAAAATTCAGATAACATCATCAAAACAATGTGGCACATAGTAAAAGAAAAAACGAACAAACTACCTCCAAAAACAAAAAGAAATATAAAGCTAAAAATTAATAACATCACTACAGATAATCCTTTCCTAATAGCAGACGCATTTAACTCATTCTTTACATCTATTGGAGAAAATGATTCTTCATTCACGCCATTGGAGCAACCAGTTATAGCGCCAGTCGAAAATTCAATGTTCCTGTACCCCGTTACACCACTTGAAATATGTAAAATAATAAGAAATTTGAAAAATAAAAGAAGCTTCGGTTACGACGAACTACCCCCCATGCTTATAAGAAGATGTGCAATAGAGTTAGCATCACCGATTTCATTCATAATAAATCAGTCATTCACGGAATCATGCGTTCCTGACGCTATGAAAATATCTATTATAAAACCACTTTATAAAAAAGGCGATCACAAAGATATTAACAACTATCGAACAATTGCATTACTGCCAACATTTACTAAGATTATAGAAACCGCAATGTCAAACCGACTATACTCTTATTGCGAAAAATTTAAGATTTTCAATGATTGCCAAAACGGATTTAGAAAAAATCGATCCACATCATACGCAGTGTATAAGTATGTCAACGAAATACTAAATATTATAGATGATAAAAAATACGCCATCGGTATGCTGCTTGACATGAGCAAAGCTTATGACAGAGTTTTATTTAATATCCTCTTAAAAAAGCTTCATGGTATTGGCATTAGAGGTCCAAGTCTTAATTGGTTTATCTCTTACTTCAAAAATCGAGTTCAGTTTGTAGAAATAGATCATTACGACCATAGAACAGGAACCATTAGAAAAATTACATCAAAAAAAGCGTATGTCACTAGATCCATCCCTCAGGGTAGTGTCCTTGGTTGTATTTTATTTCTCATCTACATAAATGATTTACCAAAAATGATCGACTCATCCTGTTCTTTATTTGCAGACGACATATCAGTAGTACTCCCGTGTAAATCTGACTCCAACATAGAAAACATCCTAGATTCCACTTTGTCAAAAATAGTTAATTGGTTAAGTGATCACAACCTTCAATTGAACTTCACTAAAACTAAGATTATACAATTTAGACCCTACCAAAAAAAAAACCTCTATCTATTAAATACACTTTTCAAAACACCCATATAGAAAACGTTGACATCTACCCTCTCTTGGGTATGCACATAGATTCACACTTGAACTGGAAAGGACATATTAAACAAGTAGCTTTAAAGTTATCTAGGTTCACTTATGCATTATACGAACTAAAGACATCTACCGATATTAAAACCGCTACCACCGCCTACTATGCTTATGCGCATTCCTGGTTACAATATGGGGTAATACTTTGGGGTAATAGTTCAGATATAATTAAATTATTTACTCTACAAAAACGCTGTATTAGAATCATCCATAACCTCCATGAAATGACAAGCTGTAAACCATATTTTATTAATGAAAAAATTTTAACATTACCATGCATATATATATTAGAAATTAGTATTTTTGTAAAAAAGAATTTAAATTTTTTCAAAATTTATAACCGTCCAAAACATTTGCGGCCTCGAACTAGATTAGATAACCCATTTTCTAAATTACACATCTTTCACACAGGACCTCATGCAATGTGCATAAAAATTTACAATAAAATACCCAAAGAAATTCAAAACGAAAGCCAACTATTCACATTTAAAGCTATCCTTAAAAAATATCTAATAGAGCACAGTTTCTATAGCCTGCAAGAAATTTTGGACCAGTAGATTGTTTAATTTTTTTTTTTTATTATTTTATGTTTGTTACACCATTCCTTAGTATAGCCGTATCTTATGTTATTATTACGCTTCAAAAGCAACATTGTAGGTTTTTAAAATATATTATAAATAATTTTTAAAGTTATAAGATTCCTAAGTTAAGTACATTTATTATATATTTTCTTTTGTTTAGTCTGTTATGTGTAAAAAATTTGAATAATGTTTTTATTTAATATTAATTGTCACCTAGCGTCATTATAATATTGTTGTGCCCTAGCCGGGTCCATGTCTGAAACTTTTATATAATACGATCTTTTGTACAACATGGTTACAATAAACTATTTGACTTTGACTTTGACTTTAAATATATATATGTCGTATCTTTTTTTTCTTGGATTTAAATCGTAATAAAACCTTCATAATGCATTACGAAACAAAGTAGATACTTAAAAACTATTTGCTTGGGTTGGGATGACTCTATTCATTCAATTGACAATCGCCAGGACGGGAGGTCGTGCGTGTCAATGAATTTTCGGAAACATCTTTGTTTCGTAGGTATTGTAATAATTATCTTTTCTAGATTTGATAATAAAACTGATTTCGTCCATGAAATGTCTGAAATTGGATAGAGGTTAATGTCGCGTATATGATAAATATATTTATTATACTAGGCGCACTCCGCGGTTTCACCCGCGTAGTTCCCGTTCCCGTAGGAAAATGAGTTTATTCGTTACAAACATGCAAAACACAAATCCTTCCACTTTATAATATTAGTACCTACCTAATAAATATTTAGTCACAGAGGTACTTACTTGGGCAGCGGCTTCGTCCAGTGATTATCGAGCCTGTTGACCTTCATAATCGCATTCAGGCGCTGCAGGAGCCCGTAGTTGTCGCTCTGGATTTTGTTCTTGCGATCCAACTCCCGCTGGCACTTCTTCAGCTTGAGCGCCACGTGAGGGCGCGTCGGCGGCGCGCGGTCGTCTATGGCGGGCAGGGCCGAACGGACCTTGGAGGCAAGTAAATAAATCTAATGTAATCAGCCTGGATCCCACTTTTGGGCTTTTGCCTCCCGGTCTAGTGCTTCTGTCCGTTAATCTGTGCAATGCATTGATATACTGTACTACACCACATTGAAAAATATACAAACAAATAAAGAACCATAAATACAAAACCACAGAGTACTAAGGGCGGCCTTATCGCTATCAGCGATCTCTTCCAGGCAACCTTGGGATGGACAGGAAATATAGAATGATATATTTCCAATATTAATGATGTATTAAATATAGACAGTGGCGTATACTTATATAAAATAATAGGGATATCAAATAATATAAATATAGTCATAAATCACATACATGGGCGGATTTCTAGAAAGTTGTTTGTAGGAAATTTGCGTGTCCTATGCCTTCTATCTTGATTATCATTACCCATTAGATAAAAACACTTGTTTTTTTATTAAAAATAATTATTATTATACGATATACTTATTGAATATATATTTATTTTAACTGAACAACCCAAAAAGGATTAAAAATCAATTAAATGAAAAATAAAAACATGGTCATTCTCACGTGTCCACCACCCCAAATGCAGTATTCAAAGTAAACATTTGTAATTTTGTCTTACTCTTGGATACTGTACAATGTGTTATTTGAAAAGGTCTTAATGCGTAATATATAAATTCAACATAATGATAATGTAAGTAGTTACGAGTTAGAAATTAAAAAGAAACACAAATATTTGCCGACTTTAAAATTTGTTCACGCGGAAATTCCGCAATACGTCACGTCGTGTTTGATCATGTTAGATTAAAAAAGCTACTAAAATTTGGATTTATTTTAACAAATGGCAACATTAATTTTATACCCATCCGGCCGCCACAATATTTGCTTTTGGCGGCATTCGATGAGTATATTGTTCTGTGCATTCGATCCAGAAAACGCCGTAAAGTGGTCGCGCCGTCACGTGTCACCTTTTATAATTCCATTACAAACGGCTGTTTTTGAAGGTAAATATTACTGTTTGAGGTTGATATTTGGAAGCTAAATGTAAGGTGTGTTCCTTAGTTATGATGAGTATGAGTAGATTTTTCACATTAGCATTAGTACAGGAGTAATTTACATTTGATTCCCGACCGCCAGAAATACGTCACATCCATTACAGAACGTTTTACATGGGATGAGGGGGATTTAAATTGTGGAATTCCATTACATAACGGACAACTTTCTAGAAATCCGCCCACATACCTACTAGGGAAATAAACAAACATACATAAAACTAAAATAGACTTACGTACAAATACATAGGTAATAGTTTACCTAGTTAATTACAGTGATAGATAATATTGATGAAGCAGTTTTTTAAAGTGGCTTAGCACGTCTGATGTCCAGGGGAAGTGCATTCCACAGACGAATGACTTGCACTGCAAATGACTTCTCATAAAATGTGGTAGAGTGTGAAGGGGTTTTGAGAATAAGGGTCTCGGAGGAGCGCAATGAACGAGAATGGAAATCTACCTTGACTCTACCCTATAAAAAATAATCAACAAAATTCATTCACGATTGGCGGAGTAATCGCGTAACAAAAGTACAAAAACACATACAGTCGAATTGAGAACATTCTTCCTTCTTTTTTTGAAGTCTGTAAAAAACGATTTTTTTTACAGGCCAAAGGAAAACATCTTCATATTACCGGCAACGTGGGAGAACTGCTAGCTCCTATTAGTAGGTCAAAGCCAATTAAGGCCGGCAAATCCATTTCTGTGCCTACAGGCACAGAAACTTGTCTTTTAATTGACGTAGGTACCTACTCAAAAAATGGATTGACATAGGTACCTACCCAAGAATTTAAACCGTTAGATGTGTCCTGACACCAATCACTGGGATTGTATCTATGTGTGTTAACAATCATGCAGACTAATGAGTAAGTGGTTTTGCCAATAAACCAATCTATTATTGTTCTATGACACTTTTCATCAAAAATTTGCAAAGTTACAACATGTCCGAATAACACTGTCCTTATTGATTCCAAATGAGCGAGCTATCTCATTTCGTGTGGAAACAAAACGGCGCGGTCTCATTTCGGTAAGGGTACAATTGCATAATGTAAGATAGACTTATTAGAAGGCAAGTTGTGTTGTGCCATGACAGGTACATAGGTATTTTAGCTTAGCACCGAACTACGGATAACTAAGACTTCTTGTCTTCTTACCTTGGATCGATGGTCCTTGAAACGGCGGTCGTCCCACGGCTGGACCAGAAGCTTGTCGCGACGAGACAGCATTGTATATTGTAAATCAACTCTAAAATTGCGAATAGCACGACTTGTAGGTACATAATGGAAATAGGGCCATTTGATCGATTTCGTTGCTACAGTGACAAGTCCTTGCCCGAGGTTGGTATGGGAACCAAGCCAACATAACTTTTTGACTCAGTTTGTCTTATCTATAATAATAGCCGGCGACATAGGATGCAAGAGGTTGGGTTTGATTCCCGCCGGAGGACAAATAAATATAATAGGCAATAAAATTATTTAGTTTTAATTGAAGACGTGAGTGAATGAAGGTGATATGTAACATTTTTTTGTTTTTGCATTTTTTTAGCCGAATGAAGGTGTTATGTCATTCTACATAGTTGTCTCAAAGAAACTATGCATTTTTTAAGATAGGATAAAGGATAAAGTGTTAATGAAGGTGCTATGTCCTGTTACTGTGTAGAATCATAATGAATGATAGTGTCATGGGCACTTAACATTACTATCAGTGCCAAAATAGTAAAAGTATTGCATTCTTGTCAAGAATGAAGGTGTTATGTACGAACATAACACTTTCATTCGCGAACTGATGATGCGCTCAACCGCGCGCAAGCTTTAATGAGTGAATAAAAGAGCTATGTCATGTACATACTTCCTTCATTCATTTTTTACAGTGTTCGTTCGAGGTTCGTTCTGTGTTTCTTTTGTTTATCATTTGGATATCCCAAGAGCGATACGTGCTCTACATGCGATGCAGGAGGGTCAACTGAGGAACATAATAACAAACAAACTATCGCAATGCTGTTCAAGCAATGGCTACCGACAGAAAAAAACCAGCTCAAGGCACTGAGGAGCTGTATATTACAGTTGATTTACAGCAAACGATGCCTCTACCAAAAATAACTACTATAAAGGCATTTTATTTAAGACAGATGTGGGTTTTATAATCTGGGCATTCATGTTGTGGAAGGACCTCGTAAAGAAAAGGCTGTTTGTTGCACCTGGACTGAGGATGTGGCAGATCGTGGCAGTTACGAAATTGCAAGCGCCTTATAAGATTTGTGGAGGTAGACAATTCCTGCCGTAACAAGGACCATCTAATAATATGGTCAGATTCATGCGCAGGCCAAAAAAAAAATTTCACGATGATGGGTTTGTACCAATACATGATCTTGAAGGGTTATTTCAAGGTAATTTATCACAAGTTTCCTGAGGTCGGCCACACATTTCTCGATTCAGATAGATTTGGAAGGATCGAAAAAAAACTGCGTAAAAATGACAATGTATACGTGCCAGAGCAATACCGAGAAATAATATGTAAAGCGTCACGAAACAATGTTGTTATTGATATGTCGGAGCACTTTCGAACAATTGATGAAATCCAAGAAAACCTACAGTTGATTAATAGGAAAAAAGATCTTAACAAGGAAAAAGTTTCCTCCAGAGATGGGATTCGGTGGATTCGTGTGGGAGAATACGGCTTTTATTCTTTCAAAGAATCCTATGATGAGATGACACCCTTTAAAAAGGTGAATATAATGAAAATAAATTCCAGACCAGAGCAGTTTGAAGTTCAACGAGTAGGAATAAAGTATGGAACGATTTCACAAGAAAAAAAACGAAATTTAAGAGAACAACTAAAGTTCGTTAAGCCTGAATACCGTTGCTTCTACGAATCCATCCTTAGTTAGATTTAACTAAGGATTTGTAGCAGTAATGGCTATGTTCAGCGTGTGTATTCAGCTCAGTGTTAGGTATTTTTGTAAAATTTAATATGAATGAAGGTGTTATGTTCCTCAGTTTGCATACGAAAAAGGTGTTATGTTCACTTTTTCTTAAATAAAACCTTTTTAATAATAATGTTATTTTAATTATTACCACATCCTTAAAAATTACTAATATATCTGACAGATATACCAGAATGTATTTCTATAGAATAAAACAGTCACGAAATAGTTTCAAAATAAAAATGAAAACTTAAAAGCTCATTTCTGTAAAATTATGAATTTGTAACATATCACCTTCATATACTCATGTCTTCAATTCCGCTTATGCTGAGATGCAGGAGCACCGCCCTCCCGCCCGCTAATTATGCACATGCAGGAAGAACTAGTTTGTCAGTGTAGCATGCATACCCAAACCTATACGACGACACGTGTTTCGCCTCTCCTTCGTGTTGACTGGTCGGCCGCTGGACCGAAACTTTTAGTTCCAGCGGCCGACCAGTCAACACCTCAGCGTCTCACCTGATGATGCCTCGCGGAGAGGCGAAACACGTGTCGTCGTATAGGTTTGGGTATGCATGCTGCATTGACAAACTAGTTCTCCCTGCATGTGCATAATTAGCGGGCGGGAGGGCGGTGCTCCTGCATCTCAGCATAAGCGGAATTAAAACTAAATATTTTTATTGCATTTTATTGTCATGGATTTCCGCAAAGTAACGCCCGATTCCATTAATTAAATATAATAGGTACTTAATATACTCAATGCTGGGCACAACACCACCTAGGCCCAAACTAAGCAAAGCTTGAGCTATAACTAGATGATTGATACTCGTAGCAGGTAAGCTTAAATATTTTTTCACATGACCTAGTAACTTGTCAATTTTTGAGACGAAGGGGTCTTAGACTTAGATCGTAAAAGTTCACAGAAAAAAATATACCTAACGTTAATTCATTTTCTCATACATTTCATCGATGAGATTTTTTGGTTAATTTTATGTTGTAACTAAACATGCTGTTTTTATTTTTAGCCTAATAAGGTAGCAGTTGTAGTGGTAGGTAGTGGTAGTAGTAGAGTAGTAGTAGTTATAGTGTTAGGTGTAGGTGCCATACGGAGTTCGCCGGGGCAGCTAGCTTCAAATAAAACAGCACACAGCAAATTAATAAATAAATTATATTGTTAAATATCATACACTGCTCTTACAATGGTATCATAATGCTCGTTACAGATAATATAGGTACACGAAAACGTACAGACATGGTTACATACAGATACAAATTATAAAATAATATACTTTGAGCAATACAAAAATAAAAAAACCGAATCACTCTAAATCTAAACCTACACTATAAAACATATTCAATGTAGTTTGATTGCAAACCCGGTTGCGGTACTTTGGTACCAGTTACATTCAAGCAATCCGTAGAGTATACTTTACGCCTAGGAATGTAAGGTCAGCGTTCTCCTAAATTTGGCAATGTTTAATTGATAAAGCTTTTACATTAAAATTAGTGCACTCTAGACATTCCGCCATCCCCACGACACAATCAATATAGCCATCTGTTTGCTTTTGTGCGTCCACTATGCCTCGTCGATCGGAAGACATCAAATTATACAATAGACCCATTCTATGCTTCAGCCAAATCAGATGTGCACAAAATGTAAATAAACTGACAGTAGCTAACATAAAGATTACTTATTTCTTGTTTATTTTAAAACATAATTATTATTCATTCCGATGCCGTGGGGTGCCGTAGAATTTTGCCCCTCCTTTCTTGCCCGTGGATGCAGTAAGGATCTGCCAAGCTCCCGGAAGATGGGCAGCAGCGTCTTTCTGTGTATCAAAATCCCGTACTGCGTGAGTATGGCAACAAGCCCTCGGAGATCAGTACACGGAGATCCATGTCCAGCAGTGGTCGTGCTACGGCTGTGAAGATGATTCATTCTGGATTGTTTGTTTGGAAGAGATGGCTTCTTTGCGATAAGACCGCCCATTGTTTATTTTATATTATTTTAATTTGTTCTGTTTATATTTGTGCAATCAAGAATTGTCATTCATTCATTCTTTCACTGACCACTCTCCCATCAATTCAGTCGAAAAATCAATTAACCAAAGCGTTTATTACATTTTATACACATCTTATTTGTCATAAGTAATTTAGTGATATTTTCCTAGCGTATTATCTCAGATAACTGCAGTAGGTAGTCATTGTTTTAGCGCACACATTCTAAAACAGTTGCCGAGATACCAATAACGAACGGGCCGTCCGTAGTGCGGCGCTGAGAACCCAACATGAGCGAGCACACACTACAACATACAACAGTGTGGCAGGCGGTCGCCTCTATCCCTACAGAGTTGCCTCTTTACACTAATTACATGAGTATAAAACGTATTAAATACCTCAAAAAGATCTAGTTACGAAACTGTCCTATGAAATATGACTTCAGTCGGTAACGACAGCAACCTCGCCAGCAGCGCGACCGAGCTTGTAATCGCGCCCTAGACTCATCAGTTGACGTAAAGCATGAACTTTAACATTGTATTCGTTCACGTTCCACTTCAGAAACAGAGATAAGGAAGAGTGGACTGGAGTCATAGTTCAAATGTATCACATGTAATTGATTAGTGCGCAGTGATATCCAGAGACATCGGCTCAAGGATGCTTTCCTAAGAACATTAAATACAAGAACACACACACAGAAACACACACAGAAGGCGAAACACGTGTCGTCGTATAGGTTTGGGTATGCATGCTGCATTGACAAACTAGTTCTCCCTGCATGTGCATAATTAGCGGGCGGGAGGGCGGTGCTCCTGCATCTCAGCATAAGCGGAATTAAAACTAAATATTTTTATTGCATTTTATTGTCATGGATTTCCGCAAAGTAACGCCCGATTCCATTAATTAAATATAATAGGTACTTAATATACTCAATGCTGGGCACAACACCACCTAGGCCCAAACTAAGCAAAGCTTGAGCTATAACTAGATGATTGATACTCGTAGCAGGTAAGCTTAAATATTTTTTCACATGACCTAGTAACTTGTCAATTTTTGAGACGAAGGGGTCTTAGACTTAGATCGTAAAAGTTCACAGAAAAAAATATACCTAACGTTAATTCATTTTCTCATACATTTCATCGATGAGATTTTTTGGTTAATTTTATGTTGTAACTAAACATGCTGTTTTTATTTTTAGCCTAATAAGGTAGCAGTTGTAGTGGTAGGTAGTGGTAGTAGTAGAGTAGTAGTAGTTATAGTGTTAGGTGTAGGTGCCATACGGAGTTCGCCGGGGCAGCTAGCTTCAAATAAAACAGCACACAGCAAATTAATAAATAAATTATATTGTTAAATATCATACACTGCTCTTACAATGGTATCATAATGCTCGTTACAGATAATATAGGTACACGAAAACGTACAGACATGGTTACATACAGATACAAATTATAAAATAATATACTTTGAGCAATACAAAAATAAAAAAAACCGAATCACTCTAAATCTAAACCTACACTATAAAACATATTCAATGTAGTTTGATTGCAAACCCGGTTGCGGTACTTTGGTACCAGTTACATTCAAGCAATCCGTAGAGTATACTTTACGCCTAGGAATGTAAGGTCAGCGTTCTCCTAAATTTGGCAATGTTTAATTGATAAAGCTTTTACATTAAAATTAGTGCACTCTAGACATTCCGCCATCCCCACGACACAATCAATATAGCCATCTGTTTGCTTTTGTGCGTCCACTATGCCTCGTCGATCGGAAGACATCAAATTATACAATAGACCCATTCTATGCTTCAGCCAAATCAGATGTGCACAAAATGTAAATAAACTGACAGTAGCTAACATAAAGATTACTTATTTCTTGTTTATTTTAAAACATAATTATTATTCATTCCGATGCCGTGGGGTGCCGTAGAATTTTGCCCCTCCTTTCTTGCCCGTGGATGCAGTAAGGATCTGCCAAGCTCCCGGAAGATGGGCAGCAGCGTCTTTCTGTGTATCAAAATCCCGTACTGCGTGAGTATGGCAACAAGCCCTCGGAGATCAGTACACGGAGATCCATGTCCAGCAGTGGTCGTGCTACGGCTGTGAAGATGATTCATTCTGGATTGTTTGTTTGGAAGAGATGGCTTCTTTGCGATAAGACCGCCCATTGTTTATTTTATATTATTTTAATTTGTTCTGTTTATATTTGTGCAATCAAGAATTGTCATTCATTCATTCTTTCACTGACCACTCTCCCATCAATTCAGTCGAAAAATCAATTAACCAAAGCGTTTATTACATTTTATACACATCTTATTTGTCATAAGTAATTTAGTGATATTTTCCTAGCGTATTATCTCAGATAACTGCAGTAGGTAGTCATTGTTTTAGCGCACACATTCTAAAACAGTTGCCGAGATACCAATAACGAGCGGGCCGTCCGTAGTGCGGCGCTGAGAACCCAACATGAGCGAGCACACACTACAACATACAACAGTGTGGCAGGCGGTCGCCTCTATCCCTACAGAGTTGCCTCTTTACACTAATTACATGAGTATAAAACGTATTAAATACCTCAAAAAGATCTAGTTACGAAACTGTCCTATGAAATATGACTTCAGTCGGTAACGACAGCAACCTCGCCAGCAGCGCGACCGAGCTTGTAATCGCGCCCTAGACTCATCAGTTGACGTAAAGCATGAACTTTAACATTGTATTCGTTCACGTTCCACTTCAGAAACAGAGATAAGGAAGAGTGGACTGGAGTCATAGTTCAAATGTATCACATGTAATTGATTAGTGCGCAGTGATATCCAGAGACATCGGCTCAAGGATGCTTTCCTAAGAACATTAAATACAAGAACACACACACAGAACTCATAACGAGAGAAGATAATACAAGTTAAACTTTGAATGTATAGGTTACAGATAAATGCAAAGAATATCGGAAAACACCCCCAAAGTGTTGTGTCGCTGTATCCTAGTCTTAGCGCTAAAAGTTGCGTTATCCTACGATTGGTGCATTACCATTTTAGCTGTTCAAAACCAAAAATGTCCGTACAAAAATAAATCGTTCCATTATAAGCTATTTTAATACTCTGCTTTGGAGTGTCTTGTCTATTGAACAATGTAGCTTGGACGACTTCATTTCTTAGGAGTTCACAAAGGCATTTCATGACCTATTTTACTTTTTAAATGCTATATAATAACTTATAAAGAATCGGAGAATATAGGTTCGATTAAAATTAATATAGGTAAAATAAATACAACTTCACAAACCCAATCAGTTGCCATTGTTTTGATCACAACACATTCTTAATAATTATAAACGGGATCATAAGTGCGGGAAGGAAGCAAGCCTTGTGATGTCGGCGTATATGACTAGCGATTGTCACGTCAGTGGAAATCGACCGTCGAGATTCCATACCTACGAGCAAGGTTCACACTACGCACTGTACTGCACACCAGTGTGCCTACCATGAGTTGCCATGTCACTGTTAGATCGCCTGCCGTTAGATAGTCTGTCAGATTTGTAACTATAGTACCTACCAAATTCTAAGCAATGAAGCTCAAACTACAGTCGCTGTAGTGTAGTTTACTGCGTATTTTAGCCCCAAACTATCCGCTAGAGGCGCTGTACAAGTTTTCATATTTTTTTTTAATTAATGCAGAGTATAGATTGTGAAAACTCATGGTAGATCTACAGGCGTACTGTCAACCTTCCGTGTCCTTACTCCATACAAATGGGATACCTAATTCGTTGTCAAAACTACAGGAGAGAAGTTACAGGTTAGACTAAACGCTCACACACTAGTCAGACTTTCATACTTTAGATCATAGCTTATTATTTATGATATAAAAACCGTGATACAATCGACTATAAAAAATGTACAAAATTCCCATTTCCTCAACATTCCGCGATATCCCCTGAGAATGACTTACAAAAACTTACAATAGCCAAACATCACAACAATATATGCATTTATTTAGGTGGTGTATATTTAGTATAGATGCTATGGTCGATGGTGGAATGCGTTCAGTGAGCGAACAGTTTCATTATGTCTGTCTATATTTAATATCCGCTCAATGAACGCATACATCATACCGTCAAAGCGTTAAAACTAATATGTAAGTATAGGGATGAGCAAACCCTTATATTCCTTTAGTGATTAAATTATTGATACCATACGTTACAAAAACTCATTTCAAAATTACGCTACTTACTGGGATACTTACCTAAAATAACATTTAAAAATCGCTCTTATACCATTACTATTGAGACGCGTCAAAAAAGCCAATTTTTGGTTTATTATTGTAGAATAATTATTATAATAAATTGGGCATTGCATCAACGCCTAGTCACACTAGACATAAGTACAATATAGGGGTCAAACCGAACAGATTCCAATAGACTTGTTGTACTAAGACAACGACCCACCATACCCTTTGTCAATTTCCTAGCCTTTTCCCTCAAAACAAGGTGATTAATAAGGCCTTTTAGAATCTAAATCTACATCAAAAAACCCAAATTTCATTAAAAGAAGAAATATGATACGCCTATGTCGACCGTGCGCGGGAAACGAATCTTACGGTACAAACGTTAACCAACTGTCAGGAAGCTCGTAATACGACAATGACCAACATTATCTTGGAATATACCAAACGTCAGAGCAATAAGAATACTAAATATGTATAAATATGGCCCACGAAAAACTAACATTAAATCATATCATAAGAAAATTACGCTAGTAGTAGGCAGAAGACAATATTTTTTGAGAGTGCAATCAGTATTATCATGGCTTTAATATTAATTAAAATTTTACTAAAGAAATCACACTTAACATAACATGTAATAATTGACCTGCTATTTCTTTAATCGTCGGTTATCAAAGTATCACCTAGCTAAGCGGTGCATAATCTCGGGATATGACTGCGAGCGTGATTGACGCGGTCCTATGATGGCTGCAGTGTCCCGTACAGCATACCAGTCACCGACGCTGTATATACCATCTATATAATAGATGTTGAAAGCCATAATGAATAAACGACGCAGGTACTACGCTCTAATTTCTTGCATATTGGCTATTAATTATACTTGCCTGGGCCTGGCCAGCTGCCCGGGGGGACTAGACCACCTATCTAATATCGATTTGATCTGTTGTTCGTGTTTGCCTGATTGACCCAGGAGGTTTATGCATTATAGTGTACTTTACAAAGCTGCCCAAGCAGGTAATAATAGTCTTCGAATTTTAGTCGAGAGCGAGATACCCCATTGTTTACAAAAAAAGAGAAATTCCATTTAGTACCCATACATTAAAATATCATATCGCCTCTGAAATGATCTCAACCTATCTAGCTGCGTTAGGGCCAGAGTGTGATCTCATCCTATCCTGCTGCGTTAGGGCTAGAGTGTGATCTCATCCTATCCTGCTGCGTTAGAGCTAGAGTGTGATCTCAACCTATCCTGCTAATCCGCCCGCGGCAGCGGACGCACGAGGTAGAGCTTCTCGCCCTGCTTGTTGGTGTAGATGGGCGCGCGCTGGTAGTGCGCCACGAGCTGGTCCAGCGAGTGGGCTAGTCCGCCCGCGGCAGCGGACGCACGAGGTAGAGCTTCTCGCCCTGCTTGTTGGTGTAGATGGGCGCGCGCTGGTAGTGCGCCACGAGCTGGTCGAGCGAGTGGGCTAGTCCGCCCGCGGCAGCGGACGCACGAGGTAGAGCTTCTCGCCCTGCTTGTTGGTGTAGATGGGCGCGCGCTGGTAGTGCGCCACGAGCTGGTCCAGCGAGTGGGCTAGTCCGCCCGCGGCAGCGGACGCACGAGGTAGAGCTTCTCGCCCTGCTTGTTGGTGTAGATGGGCGCGCGCTGGTAGTGCGCCACGAGCTGGTCCAGCGAGTGGGCTAGTCCGCCCGCGGCAGCGGACGCACGAGGTAGAGCTTCTCGCCCTGCTTGTTGGTGTAGATGGGCGCGCGCTGGTAGTGCGCCACGAGCTGGTCGAGCGAGTGGGCTAGTCCGCCCGCGGCAGCGGACGCACGAGGTAGAGCTTCTCGCCCTGCTTGTTGGTGTAGATGGGCGCGCGCTGGTAGTGCGCCACGAGCTGGTCCAGCGAGTGGGCTAGTCCGCCCGCGGCAGCGGACGCACGAGGTAGAGCTTCTCGCCCTGCTTGTTGGTGTAGATGGGCGCGCGCTGGTAGTGCGCCACGAGCTGGTCCAGCGAGTGGGCTAGTCCGCCCGCGGCAGCGGACGCACGAGGTAGAGCTTCTCGCCCTGCTTGTTGGTGTAGATGGGCGCGCGCTGGTAGTGCGCCACGAGCTGGTCGAGCGAGTGGGCTAGTCCGCCCGCGGCAGCGGACGCACGAGGTAGAGCTTCTCGCCCTGCTTGTTGGTGTAGATGGGCGCGCGCTGGTAGTGCGCCACGAGCTGGTCGAGCGAGTGGGCTAGTCCGCCCGCGGCAGCGGACGCACGAGGTAGAGCTTCTCGCCCTGCTTGTTGGTGTAGATGGGCGCGCGCTGGTAGTGCGCCACGAGCTGGTCGAGCGAGGGGAACTTGCGCTGGCCGATGCAGTACAGCGCGCCCTCCACGTGCACGCGGAAGTGCTTGTTGCGCCCGGGGGCTTTCAGCGACACCGAGAAGTCGCCCACCTGAGGAAACAAAACAAATACATTAGTACGACGACCTCTGTGGCGCAGTGGGCGAAGGTTCGCCTGCGACGTAACAGGTTGCGGTTTTCGATTCCCGTCTCGGAACCAATTTCTGGACGATCTGTAGATATTTGTTCAGAGTGTTTTTCAATATATAATTAAAATAATCTATCTATGTAGTATAATAACGTATTAAGTATATCAGTCATCTAGTACCCATAACACAAGCTCTGCTTAGCTTGGGGCTAGATGATGCTGTGTGAATTGTCCAGCATTATTTATTTATTATATTCATAGGGGGGTAAGGGGGTCCATCTAACATCTACGGGGCCCCGAGTCAACCTCACCTGCACGCGGTATTCCCTACCAACAATCGAACGAGGCTCTGACGCAAAAAATCTCGCCACGACGCACTGGCCAGCGTGGCGTTTTATGGCTAAAACTCCTTAATGATAAATGCCAATAATTCCGGGCCCTCAGTCCCCAGCAGCCCCGCTATTCCTGGCTCGGACTGCGGCCATGGTTCCGGTGGGCCGGAGGGTGCTAAGAATCGCTGGTAGTCGCCTAGCTGCCGAAACCCAACGACCCTGACCTTGGCGTGTTATAACGCCAAGACGCTACGAACGGACGAGCGATTGCCAGAGTTCCAAACAGAACTAGAGAACATCAGATGTGATGTAAATGGGGTTTTCGGAGGTAAGAAGACTTGATCAAATATTGAATACAGGTGATCTATTCTTCTACCGTGGTCACGAAAGCTCCACGTATGGAGGGGTTGGATTTCTCGTAGCGTAAAGTATTGCTCCGTTAATTTCCAACATCAAAAGTATATCTAGTAGAGTTTGCTTTGTTATACTCAAACTGAACAATCGATATTCACTCAAGATAATCCAAGTATACGCTCCAACGTCAGATCATTCTGATGAAGAAGTCGAGGAGTTTTATGAGAATACTAGCTTCTGCCCGCGACTTCGTCCGCGTGGAATACACTTTGGGCACACTAACTTTAACCCGCGACTTCGTTTACGTAGATGGTGAAAATATTAGAGGCATTATTATGCATAGCGCTGTCTGTCTGTTTATCTGTCTGTGCATGATAGGATTACAACCGAACGCGTTGACTGATTTACATGAAACCTTTTTTGAGTTTTTTTTCACTGCCTTAATGAGAGAAGGGTACTGATTGATTTTGGTGACCCTAGGGTCACAGGGACCGAAGTTATTGTGTCCTCAAAAGGTCACCAAATGTAAAAAATGGCATTTTTCGGAAACCTTCGCCCCCTTCTCTGGAACCGCCGTACCAATGCTTGCTTTTAAATAATACCTTACGTTAAGCGTTATTTTAGGTACCTACATCACGCTTTTATCAGTAAGAGTGGAACTTTAAAACATAAGGTAAAAGTACTGGGTCTTATAATCTTATATCATGTAGATTGTAGGTTATTCTAAAAGCTCAAAACTGTTATTTTTTAGTACTTCTGCGTACACTATATTTTTAGTTTTGTCTTCTGCCGGCAGTAGATATTGATTTTCACCAGAACCAGATCTCGATATGGCAACATACATATGAACAAAAATGCCCGTGCGAAAAACAATCTTGTCGTAATTGCCGTAAACCTATTCCAACGTGCTTAAATTTTTGCCCCTGGGCCTTATTAATTGTTACCGCAAACGATACCTTCACCAGAAATTGAATTATTTATAAGTTAAAAGGCAAATCCGTTGGTATCATAGGGGATGCAAGGTATCAGCACTGTTTGCCCTAAGCCTATGTTCAGATGACCGCGCGGCACCGCGCGGTTGGCTCGGCGCGCGGTTTGAGATTGTAACAAATCAATGTTGTTGTTTACATAACCGCGCGGCACCGCGCGGCGACGCGCGGCTTAAAATCTACAATCCTGTATGGAACTGTTCAGATGACCCGCGCGGCACCGCGCGTTCATCTGAACATAGGCTAATGCTGGACCAGTCAAAACTGTAGCACCAATCACGTTATTGCGAAGAAATTTTACTTGAAGTCTGGTTCCGTTGCATAAATTTTGTGGTTTAAGGTTTCTTAGCAACACAATTGGAGTGCCAATTATTAATTGAAGTGAATTTGAGGGTAGGCCACTCGGATTTAGAGATCATTATTTTGCTGCGATGTTATTTTAAAACTGCGATATCCCCTAAGATATTCATTGAAATCAAATGATGTAACAGGTAATTTTATTTTATATTAAATACTTGTAATTAATAACGTATTTATTTGGATAAGGATTAATATCATGTTTATAAAAACACCTTCGCAAATACCTAATGCATTATTTTAGAACAAATTTCGTTAGGATAAAATGGTTATAGTGAGCCAACCTTAAGAGATAGATATTTGCTGTCGCTGACTTTTTTTAGATCTTTTAAGAGGAAACAATTTTGTCATACATGATTTTTGCGAAACTTTAACCGTTTAAGCAGCGCACGCAGCGGAAGCTCTCAAAAAGAAAAGAAAACCCTGATTTTGAAACATTCTTCATTGGTACTTTGCTCCTATTAGCCTTAGCGTGATGATACATATATGGCCTTCCTCGATAAATGGGCAATAATTTTTCAAATCGGACCAGTAGTTCCTGAGATTAGCGCATTCAAGCAAACAAACAAACTCTTCAGCTTTATAATATTAGTAAAGATAACAAAGGCTCTAGATTAGAGGACACTTTATACCATAACAATACCATAATAGGTGACTTTAATGCAGAAATTGGAAAGCCTCTTACAAATGAAAAATCCGTAAAAGAGGAAAAACCCTGGTCAACTTTCTTGAGCATAAACACCTTTACGCCATGAATACAATCTTTCAAAAGCGGACTTCGAGAAAATGGACTTGGGTGAGTCCTGGTGGAAATTACAAGAACGAGATAGATTAGTAGTCACCGACGTTTCGACCCTATCACGCTTTAAGACCGGAAGCGACCACAGGTTGGTGAGAGTTGGAGTTTAGGTTTGACTTAAAGAGCGAAAGAGCAAAAATGATAACATCACAGCGAAGATACGAAAAGCAACAGATTGCACTTTTCCCAGAAGCCTTTCAAATAGACCTGAAGATCCAATTTGAAGGTCTGAACGAGTCATATGCTATGTATGAAATTAAACTGCGAAAAAATATCTAGGCGGGATTCGAAAGAAGAACAAAAAGCTATCTTCAGAAACTCTACACTTATAAATGAAAGAAATATGTTTTTAAATACTATAAAGGATAAAAAATAGTCAAAATAAACAGGGAAATAAATAAATCAATACGAAACGATGTAAGAAACTTTGATACAAATCTTATTATTAACACTATTAACACATTTAAAGGACCTACAGTATTTAGAAGGAAGATAAACATAGGCTCTAAGCATATAGTAAAACTAAAAGATGGCAATGGAAACGTTGTGACAGACAGAGAAGAACTCCTAACTACTGTTGAAAAATTTTGCGAGGCACTATATGTATACTTCTACCTCGACAAAACAAGATGCGCCAGATGGCGAGATAAGAGCCCCTATAACCAAAAGATATAATAACACGGATATTTTACCTGAAGTAGTACCGTGCGAAGTTACAAAGGCTATGAAAAACATGAAAGCAAAATCGAAAGAAAAATCTCCTGGTGAAGACGGAATCACCCTTGAGCTTCTCCGTGCTGGCGCAGAACCAGTAATTGCTGTTCTCACTAATCTTTTCAACAAAGTTCTACGTGATGCTCGAACACCAGAACAGTGGAAGAAAGCTATAGTCACCATTCTACACAAAAAAGGGTATATTGCCAACAATTACCGACCAATTAGCTTATTACCAATCGCATCACCCGTGAGCTAGACGAATGTCAGCCCGTTGAGCAGGCCGGATTCCTGAGTGGGTTCTCCAGCTTAGACCACATACACTCGGTGAAACAGTTGATGGAGAATTGTCACGAATACATCAGGCCCCTTGTTATGGCCTTTGTAGATTTAGAGAAGGCTTTCGACAGTGTCGAACATTGGGCCGTGTTTAACGCTCTTCATCGCTGTAACATCGACTCTCGATAGATCGATGTGCTCAGGGAACTGTATTCGTCAGCCACATTACAGGTCCGACTGACAGGTTCGACAATTTGACCAACCCTGTGCCAATCAAAAGGGGGGTGCGGCAAGGAGACATCATTTCACCCAAACTTTTTACTGCTGTCCTAGAGGACATCGTAAAAATACTAGATTGGGAAAACAGCGGTATCAATGTTAATGGTGTCTTCCTATCGCATTTAAGGTTCGCAGACGATCTTGTTATTTTTGCAAAAAAGTTTAGACAATCTCCAACACATGCTACAACAACTCTATGAAGCTTTGCAGGTCGGCCTCAGGCTGAATGTGTCCAGGACGAAGGTTACGGCGAACATCTCTAACATCACAGGTCCAAACGTTATTGTTGGAGATGAGATGTTAGAGATTGTGGACCAATACGTCTATCTTGGACATATTGATTTCTCATACCGCTTTTATAAATTTTATAAATTCTGTACTTGTTAACTTTAATTTTATTTTATTATTTAAGACTCTTTTTATTTTATTTTTGTTTGTTTTTATTTACATGTAACAATGTTTAAAATTGTGATTGGTTTAGGAGCCGGGCGCTGACACTGCTACACAGTTATTAAACTTTTGCAGTGCCAACGTTCATCATTACCTGTACCGATGTGTTTTTGTTCCACAATAAATACTTTAATACTTAATACTTAATTGATGTTCATGACCTTTGGTAAAAAACATCAACAGATGGAGCGTGCCATGATCGGCATCAAGCTTATTGACCGTGTTCCCAACGTCAAGATCCGCAGTCAGACAAAGGTGAAAGATGTTGGGAATCGCATCACGGAACTCAAATGGACACCTTGCACGGAGATATGACGACAGGTGGAGTAAGGCGTTAACTGGATGGCGTCCAAGAACTGGATCTAGGAACGTCGGTCGTCCTATAGCGAGATTGGCAGACGATATCACAAGCGTCGTAGGGGTGGCCTGGACCAGATTGGCCTATACCCAGCAGTGGGCGAAGTCGGGCTGCGAATGATGACGACGAGTATATTCATGCAGAGATGCAAAAATAATCGTATTCGAAGGACTGACCTTGATGTAGGAAATACCTCGTACAAGGCCGGGAGCCAATTCAAATATCTAGGCTACATTGTCATTGAGACCGATCAGAGGGAGGATGATATACAAATCCGTATTCCGAACGCATTTCGTTGTACAGGAGCCCTACATAAAGTACTAGTAGTGTGCTAGTTGATAACTAGGAACACCAAGCTGCGGATCTATGAAACTGTGATATCGATCTTTATGTATGGTTGCGAGGCTTGGACTGTAACGCAGAGATATCCGCTACTGGTAGCCGAGCGCAAGATCCTTGGTGTTGCATAGAATTGTCAGTTTGTTGACAAACATTGTACATGGAGAGTGTGTGGAGCGCAGGCGCAGGCGTACTCACGTTGGTCTCGGAGTCGCGGATGAGGAAGTCGCCGTCGTGGCCGTGCTGGTTGAGCAGCAGGTCGCAGTGCGTGCGCGTGACGGCGCCGTAGTACCACGCGCGCCCCGCGCAGCCGCCGCCGCCGCCGCCGCCGCCCTCGCTGCAACACAATACAATACATTTATTTATGAATAACACCATCATACATTGTCATTCATTTGAAAAAGCAAAAGTTAGGCGACTTTTTTGTATTATCTAACTGAAGGAGGGAAAGGAGGCCTTTGCCCTGCAGTGGGAAACATCAGGCTTATAAATAACTGAAGAAATAGAATTTTGATTTTAGAATAGAATAGAATAGAATAGAAAATATTTATTTGCACCTTATTTTAACAATGTACACATAATTATAATTAATAATTATGTGTACATTTTCATATGCTGTAATCATCATGGTGTTTTTCTGATCTAATCGCTTCTTATCACAGCAACCTAGCATGCCTCCTCTTTGGGGTCATTATCTATAGAACGCCAAATTACTTGTGCAATAAATTAAGTTGGATGGCTTGTGAAAGGAACATAGAACTTAAAAAGATCATCTACTCAAAGTCATACAACATAGCCTTAGTTTTGCCAGATGTCTTCCAAATGTTGGAATAATATACCTCCTCTAGTTTTAGAAAATGTTGAATATTTTCAGCTTTAGTCTAAAACTAGTGACACTTTTAACATTTCGTATTGGAGGAGGTATATCATTCCAACATTTGGAAGACCTTACATTATGACGCAAGCAGTCTGCGACCACGATAGATGCAATCCTGTCGAGATAAACATAATATAGTTGATAAGTGCACGCGATATACTCACGGAGGGATACTGAGGTAGTCCGCGAGCTCCTGCAGGTAGTTGCGCGGCACGAGGCCGACGTTCCCGCGGTGGTCGCGCGCGCGGAACCACTCGGGGTCGGACGGCGGCCGCTCCACTATCTCCAGGCGGTCGCCCTTCTCGAACGACAGCTCCTGCTCGTTCGACGACGTGAACGAGTACAGCGCCACCTGGGAACCGACAACGTTTATAAGGCAGGTTTTGAAGTTTACTTCAAAAGTCGAGAAGTAATGAGTCTGCAGTCCGGTTAGGGCCTCATTTACGGAATGCATTGCACGCATGGGGCGCCGCGCATTGCGTTGGGCGGCACGGCCCGCACTGAATGCATAAACACAAGCAACATTTATAAGGAAGAGCTTTGACAGCAGACTTATTATTAATAAGCTTATCTAAAGCGCGACGTGTATTTCAAGTGTCAAGCTTCTGTAAACTGTGGTCAAGCTCAGATAAAGGGTGAATGAGAGAAAACTAGAAAGCAGCATAGTTAGGACTGCGAATAAGTTAGCCTGTCCTCACTAAGCTTTTGAGCCTGGCAAAAGAAAGTAGTCATATGAAGTCTTCAAAACGACATAAATTAACGTTGATATTGCTGCCCACATGACATTTGGCATATTCTACAAATATATCGTTTTATTTTATTTTAATTCCCCTTCGTTTAATTATTAATTACGATTAGAAAGCATAGATCATAACGCGGTCGCGGGAAGACCACGATATGTGCAATCCTGAATATATCTGGCATATACTATAAAAGGTTGACTTAAAAGTATAAGTAAGCAAACAATAAACTCACACTGACCACTATATCGAGCACATTCTCGGCCATAGCGTACGTGTGCACCGGGTCGTCGTCGCCCTCCTCGCTCGTGTAGTTCGAAGGAAACCTGCAAAGACAAAGAAGACATTTTTGTTACCACTGCAGGACAAAGGCATCCCTTCCCTTTATCCACTCCTCGCGATTTAACGCTGTTACAGGCCAAGATCTTAAACGGGCGTCCGGTTCGTCGCGCCATGTCCTTCTAGGTCTTAAAGAAAACATTAACCTAATTAAAATACTACCAGTGACATTATGGATGGCACACGGTGGCCCTTAGTGAGACTGCCATAGGGCTACAGTTGAATGGTTCACTTATCAAGACAATCATCATCATGGGATCAAATGCCAATGTCACTGCTGCTCTTGTGCCTTGCCGCTCGCAAGCCCAACTCCTTGAAATAACGGAAAGGGGTCTGTGGTGTTGGCAGCATTCTTTGAGCATCCCCAATGTTAACTCACCATCCCGAATGACACAGTTACACAGAACGGTACAGTCCCCTCCACCAGCCATCACTGGTCGTCTCTATTCTGAAGCCCCTGGTGCCCATAGTAAGAGACAGTTCGTCTAACTGCTGTGACTAGTACTTGTTCTTCACGACAGCTTCCCAGGGCCTTTGCGGGTCCACGCTTTACTTACCATCCTGTGCCTGGTAGCTTAGCTTAGCTGGTTCTTCACGACAGCGGTCCCCAGGGCTTCGCCGGGAACCGGGCTGCAGTTAAACTGTGAATCATCAAATACTAGCAGGGGACTAGATTTTCACTGACCTCCTGCGTACCCAACACCTTGAAATAATTGGTGAAGCAGATGTTTACTCACCATCCCGAATGGCTCTGATACTGGCCCCGCCACCAACCATCATTGCTCTTCTCCAATATCAAGATCCTGGTGCCCTTCGTGAGGGACAGCTCGTCGGGCTGCTGCGCCTGGTAGTTGTACTTGACGACCGCGGTGCCCAGCGCCTCGCCGGGCTCCACGCGGCGCGCGCCCGGCGAGTCAGGCCCGCCGCCGCCGCCGCCGCGGACGGGTGAACTGTTAGATGGCAGGGTTTTGGAGCCGGAGCCCTTTTTTACTTTCTTTTTGATGCTGGAAGGGAGAAGGATGTTGTTAGCACTTTGTATGCGTGTAAGCAGATCATGGCTGTAGGTAATTATTACACTGTTGAAATATATTATGACTCGCTTCCAGCCGTAGGACGCTAAGTACGCTAAGTACTAATCATGAAAGGTGTTTCGCGACTCACGTTTTGAAAATAAAAAAGACTTTCACATTTTCACCTATTAGTTATGGTAATTATTTGGTATCACTGTATGTCCATAAACAGTATGATGACGTCATTGTACTTGGGGAACAGATTTCAACATGGTAGGACTTCCCCAGATGAATTCTTCACAAAAAGTTCTACTACTACAGATAATAAAAGTAAAAGCTGTCTCAGGATATAATAATAATAAGATATACCTATCGAATAGCGAAGGCTTCTCCTTCTTGACATAATTGCTGGGCACGTAACCGGACTGGCTGCGAGCATTCTGGACCCTCCACCAGTGCTTGGTGTCGTCGAGGAGGAGGTAGCGCTCGTTCTTGCGCAGGTCCAACTCCTGGGCGCCCTGAGCTGCGTAGTCATATTTAGCTACCACGTAGCAGACATCATCCTGTAAGTAACAACATAACATAATGTGTATCCCTTTTCACTCAATTGAAAAACAAAATTAGTTTTATTAATAATAATAATAATAAGTAGATACTAATCTAAGATCATTCTTAGGTGCGTGTATGAGGCAGTGGACCACAGAATCATCCAGACAGTAGATGGGATTATTTTGCTACGCAAGACCTGATAAGGATCGAGAGGGGAATATTCCAGGATGATAGTCTGAGTCCCTTGTAGTTTGCATAGCACTCATATGAATATGACAGTAAATATGAATAAAACAGACATATGAATTGGACGAGATTTAATCACACGACGATGTCGCGGTATTGCTTGGAATGATGGACACGGTGGTCCATGGTCTCGTTACTTGAGAAGATCTCGGACACCTCGGTGTCCCGGTGGGTAGCCGTCGAACCCAGTGCTGCGGTAGTAGCCTGGCTTGGTCAGGGCGCTGAAGGTGTAAATGGTCGACTCAGTTACACAAAAGCAGCTGTTTACACAGGATGCGAGATGTGTAATGACGTGCTCAGGAACGAACTACGTTGACGCCTGTTTAAGGTCTAATCGGCGCAATGTACATTCATGTCGCGTTGGTGACTCGGGGACCAGTTGGTCGAGTCATCGGGACATCCGTCACTGTCCTGGGGCCTGATGTAGATCTCCTTGCGTCTGTGAATTGGCTACTTTTCGGTGATTTCTTCGGAGAAACGGTTTCGGTAGTTGTACCTCAATTGGTTGGTACCCTTGGTTGTCTCTTGAGGTACAACTACCGAAAGTACATTATGTATGATGTACTTTAATCACCGAACATAATCACCAGCCTGGGGAGTCCCTCAGGCATGTGCTTTCGGGCTGTTCGCATCTTGCTAAGTCTGAGTATTTGCACAGAAAAAATCATACTTGATTATGTCTGTGCTACTGCCAAGATCAAACACCAGCAACTTGCTCTTCGATATAGCCTTACGGGCCCTGAAGTTCCGTATTATAAATACGCACCGGATCCGGTTTTTAAAAATGGCCTTGCCACGCTCTATTGGGAAAGACCGATCTATAATTACAGGCGAGACTATTCTTGCGAATAAGCCTGATATCGCTTTGATAGTTCGGTTGAAGCGGAAGGCTATTATAATCGTTGATGTCACCATTCCACAGGATGCCAATCTTGTCAAAGCTTTTTCCTCGATATAAGTTATTAGTTTTTGCTGTGAATAAATGATTTGATCTATAATTCATTGTATTGTGACTCACTCTTGTAGTTCAATTTTATGTCCATCCAAAGGTCGCCTCTGGCTGAGTTCGCTTTTAGCGATAAGGCCGCCGATTGTACCTCATATTTGTAATACCTTAATGTATATCTGTTTGTGTTTTATTATTTTGTTGTACAATTAAGAGTATTTGTAATTTCTTTATTTATATTATTAACGGTGGCGATCTCTGGTGTCGGAGGCCAAGATCCACTATGGGTCGTTGCGCCAAGCCAGTAAGTAAGTAATTAACAGTGGCGCTATGAACTCATCCAATTCCGTAACACATGGGAGAATTAGCTGCAGATCGAAGTAACTGGAAGGGGTGGAGGGAGACCTTTGCTCAACAATGGGATGATTTGGGCAGTTACAGTATTTCTGATCAAATCATGAAATCAAGAGCTAACCTATCTAACATAAAAAAAAAAAAAAACAATTTATTCTATCTAGAATTGTTTGTGTCTAATATGAGTAGATGTTTTGAGCTTGGTTTTTGTAGTTGTAGATTTATTTCAATAGTTGATAATTTTAGGTACTTAGTAGGATGTGATTAATGTTTAAACTTTAAGCCAAAAGGTGTGGCAACACGCTGTAACTGTCGACACTAGACCTTGTACGGATTTAAGTGTTGTATTTAATAAGATTAGAATAAGTTTTTGATAAATAAAGAAAATACAATACAATAAAGTTGAATTTAAGGTATTTTAATCTACAACGTGTTACAAAATAACCCGTAAAAATATAATTAATTATCTAAGCCGAAAATATTGTCAACCCTAGTAAGCTGTCATGTCAGGGAACCAGATTATTCAACAGAAAGGCCTACGTACCTATTTTATCTAATAATTTTCTACTTTAATAGTTTTTCTATTTTTCATTCATAAATGTTTGCTACCTCAATACAAGGACTCAAGTACTGGCTTCAAAAAAAGGTCAAGTATGATAAAAAAAATTATGTTGTTAATTTCAAATCTTCTAATCGATATCCTACAAGCGCTTCGAGTTTTTTTTCCAACATTTTTTGCAAAATAACGATACTTTCTAACTCGGAATATTACGATATGATGTTATGCGTAGGCCATGAAGATAGCAATTTAAATCGTGCTCGCGAACTGTATCGGCAACGATTTATCGATGGTAGACCCCCCGCTGAACAGCGACGGCTGCCTTCGTACCAGTGTTTTCTGAACATGTCGACTACATTCCACCGGTTTTTTTTATCGGTCTACTGGAAGTGGACGGCCAAGCACAGTCGACGCCAGGCAGGCTGAATTAGTGTTAGAGCATTCTGAAGAAGAGCCGACCACAAGTACGAGGCGAGCCGGAACAAGTTTCGGTATAAACCATGTTGCAGTTTGGCGAATTCTTCGTGACGACAATCGTCACCCTTATCACTATCGCCGTACACAGGAGCTGATACCCTCCGATTTTGCACCCAGGAGGATCTTCTGCGAGCGGTATCTCAGGCAAATGTATATACAAAGGCGAGGAAAACCCTAATTACGTAAACTATGTTCTTTCGTCCAGGACGAGGCAACATTTACGAAGTCAGGACTTTCAAATATGCATAACGATCACGTTTGGGCTCGCGAGAATCTACATGCTTCACGGCAGGGCAGATTCCAATTTCATTCCACCAGTGGCGGCTGAATGTGTGGGCTGGCTTTTATGACGGGCATGTCATTGGTCCCGTCATTATGCCATTTGTAATTGTAGATTACTCTTTAATTGTGTAATTGTAGATTACTCTTTAATTTTACTGAAATAGGGTTTGCACATCAGTGAAAATAATAATATATTTTTTTGGGGTATGTTATACCTACAGCGTTACTACGGTTCTTAAATATTGTGAATGGACTCGTTATAAGGCCCCATTTAACCTCCTTTCAGCTTCACGAGTAGTTTTGTAACACCCTGTATATTAAAATCAAATCATTTGACTTTTACAACATAAATTACATATTTACCGCTATTATCAAGACCAAGAAGTTTAATGTTATAGGAATTTGAAGTGATTTAAGGAAAATATTTTAACTTATTAAGACTCGGCCTTGACATTTTTAGATAAGTTGAATTTTTATTTGGCACCTACTATGTTTAATGCTTTGGTAATTAAAGTATTTGGATTATTCTGGATGATTATAAAAACATCAGCTAAACCTGTTTCATATGTAGATATTCTTACATAAATTCATTTTAACAAATGGGTGGTTCACATGCACATCCATTTCAGCCATAGGACTGCTGGACATCATAAGGGGTATACTCTCCACACTTGGCAGGCAGATCAGCGAGTGCAGTATGGGATGTTGATACATGGAAAGACGCTGCACACCTTTGGGAGGTATCCTTTCGCAGATTCTTACTCCATCCATGGGCAAGAGAGGAAAGGCAACATTCTACTGTTGGCACAGTGCACATTATCATCTCAGCCATAGACTGCTGTCCACATCCACTATTGGACATAGGCCTCCCTCATGTAATCACAAGGGTGTTGTTGCCATACTCGCCACACTTGGCAAATGGGTTGGCCAGCGCTGTGGAGGATGTTAATACACATAAAAACACTGCTGCCTATCTTCTGGAGGTATCCCTTAGCAGACTCTAACTGCATCCACAGGCAAGAGAGGAGAGGCAACATTATATTGCAGGCACCCCATGGCACAATGCACATAATACAAGTTAAATTAATTTATTGCAATAAATAAACACAATACTGTAAGATACCTAGAAGCTGTGTGTAATTTCTGGGAATAACTATTTTCCCAATAAATTATTGTTTTGTCATGATCAATCATATTACCAATAATATAGGTAGCCTTTTATTCAAATAGAAATAACAGTTTTTTTTTTATATAAGGTAAGAATGCTATTTTTATCTGTTTGTCTTTTGAACAACAAAAATTGTGTTTTGATACCGCCAATGATCACTCATAGAGGGATTACAAGTAGTTTACACTTTTACACTAATATTATAAAGAGGAAAGATTTGAATGTTTGTTTATATTCATTGAATAGGCTTCGAAAACACTTAACCAATTTCAAAAATTTTTCACCATCACTACAATCCTACATTATTTCTTATGAACATAGGCTAATTTTATCCCCATATTCCCATGAGAACGGGAACTATGCGGGTAAAACCGCAGTGTGGCTGGTATTTAACATAGCGCTTGTGATGTAAACATTAAAGAACTAGTATACTACTATAGTACTAGGTACAACTTGATGCTGTCCTTGTAGACTGGTCAAACCACTGTTACTAATACAAGTGTTGGTTGGGTTTACATTTCACAGTAATTAGTGTTACAGATGCAGGATATGCTAATTACAACTGTCACAGCTGTTGCTATTATTAGGAGGTAATTGAGTGACCACTCAAGCTTTTGTTATGACATTCATGACCAGGATGCTTAGTACTTAAAACTTTAAATGAAATAAAAAATCTTAAGAACTTAAGATTTTTCAGAATGCTGAGTACTTTGATTCATTGTGCTGAACATGTTCAAAACAATACACCCTATACCCAATAGACTTTGTGCGGAATATTTGAAAGCTGAAGGTGTCCACCCACCTGGGCCTTCCCGTGCCTGCTGCTGGCCATGGCGTGCGGCGCCGGCAGCGGCTTACTCGCCCACACCGAGTCTGCGGCGCGCGCCGACCGCGTCTCCAGCATGACACCCCGGATCGGGACCGCTGCGGACACCCCGCGCTCTCACGCCACCATCGCACCCCGGCACAACCACACACTGCACCGCGCGCGATGCCCGATCGATTCACTGCACCGTTGCACCAGTTGTTTACCGCAGGAGGCGAAATTCGATCGAAAGCTGTAGCGATTCACTGGAGCTTCCCGACGATCGGCCTCCCGACCCGAACCAATATTTTTCAATAATCTATTACCACTAAAATATAGACTCGAATTGATACCAATTAGTTTTGGTAGTATTTCATTAAAAAAATAACAGATTTTACGATTTTTCACGTAAATTTTACAATTCGGTGGGCCAAAACGACAAATCAATAGACAATTTTTTTTTGTCAGTCAGAGCAGAGATTGTAAAAATGAACATAGACGAAAGGAGCGAGTTGCTAGTGTTGGAAATTGTATCTCTGACCTCGATTTTAGTCGATTATAGTCGTAATAGCCCAAGTAGAGTGGAATTGTCTATGAATTTATGTCAAATTAAATGTCAACTTATCCTACGGTCTGTCTGTGGACTTGGACTGTGTGTGTGTTATTTGTGTGGTTGGTGGTGTGGTGTTGTTCGTGAATTGTGACGTTTTGGTAAAAGAGTGTAAATTTCTCAGAAATATAATAATAAATGGAACCGGGATTCTTATTTAGGACATAAAAATGTCAGACTCCGAAGGCAGTAATTTTTCTGGTAGCGGCTCCGAGGCTGGCAGCGTAGCTTCTCGGAGGTCGCGCCGGAGCGCTGCGTCGAACAGGTCCGCGCGGTCCCGCTCGGGCTCCCCCAGGTCTCGTTCGGGTAGCCGTAGCCCTTCGCGAAGTGCGTCACGGTCTCGCTCGAGATCACGTTCAAAGTCTGGTTCACGCTCCAGGTAAGTTATTATAAATTAACACGTTTTATTGGTATAAGTTTACAATGTTAACGTGTTTTGTTTCGTGGCAGGAGCCGCTCGGCTGGCTCCGATGGCAGCCGCCGCAGTCGCCATCGCGCTGATGAAGCCAAAGAAGCTTCTGGTGATGAGGAAGTTGAGGTAGGTCGATTTTTAATGCAGTCTTGGGAATGTTGTTAATTTTAGTACTTTTGAGTTTTGTTTCTGTTCATATTTACCTTATAAGAAATATTGCAAACCTGTAGTTTTGCTCTCAATCAAATTCCACTTGCATACCTATGCTGTTTAAATGTCGATTTCAGGATGAGCAGGAGCCGGAAGGCGAGGATTTGGTTGACTCTGAAGAGTATGAAGAAGATGAAGAGCAGGACAGACTGAGAAAGAAACGCAAAAAGGACAGCCGCTATGGTGGTTTCATTATTGATGAAGCTGAGGTAAACAAACATGCTTTTGGAATCTGCAATTTACTTAACTGTCTTACTGCAACTGACACTTACCAAGTTGTATGTCTAACAGGTGGACGATGAAGTTGATGAAGATGATGAATGGGAAGAAGGGGCCCAAGAAATGGGCATAGTTGGAAATGAAGTTGATGAAATTGGACCCACAGCTCGAGAAATTGAAGGTCGGAGAAGAGGCACAAATCTCTGGGATTCACAGAAAGAGGAAGAAATAGAAGAATATCTTAGAAATAAGTATGCAGATGAATCAGCACCTCTCAGGCACTTTGGTGAAGGTGGGGAGGAAATGTCAGATGAGATCACACAGCAGACTCTACTGCCTGGCATCAAGGACCCTAATCTCTGGATGGTCAAATGTAGAATAGGAGAGGAAAAAGCCACAGTACTTTTACTGATGAGGAAATTCATTGCCTACCAGTTTTCTCCAGAACCTTTCCAAATTAAATCAGTTGTTGCACCTGAGGGTGTCAAAGGGTACATCTACATTGAGGCCTACAAACAGACACATGTCAAAAACCTCATAAACAATGTAGGAACACTAAGAATAGGTATATGGAAACAGGAAATGGTGCCAATTAAGGAAATGACTGATGTCTTGAGGGTTGTCAAGGAGCAGTCTGGTCTTAAACCAAAGCAATGGGTCCGACTAAAGAGAGGCTTATACAAAGACGACATAGCTCAAGTTGATTATGTCAATCTTGCTCAAAACCAAGTGCACTTGAAACTCCTTCCGAGGATAGACTATACAAGACTTAGAGGTGCTCTTCGCACAGTTCAGAGTGAGAGTGAAGCTGCTAAGAGGAAGAAGAAGCGGCGTCCGGCCGCTAAGCCGTTCGATCCCGAAGCGATCCGCGCTATCGGTGGCGAGGTGACCTCGGATGGTGACTTTCTGATATTCGAGGGGAACCAGTACTCCCGCAAAGGTTTCCTCTACAAGAACTTCACTATGTCTGCTATTCTGGCCGAGGGCGTGAAGCCCTCACTGACTGAGCTGGAGCGGTTCGAGGAGCAGCCCGAGGGCGTGGACATAGAGCTAGCGGCGCCGTCCAAAGACGACCCGGCCGCCCTGCACTCGTTCAGCATGGGGGACAACGTGGAGGTGTCGGCGGGGGACCTGGCCAACCTGCAGGCGCGCATCGTGGCCATCGACGGCTCCGTGATCACCGTCATGCCGAAGCACGACGCGCTGAAGGACCCGCTGATGTTCAAGCCCAGTGAGCTGCGGAAGTACTTCAAGCAGGGTGACCATGTCAAGGTAATGATTTATTTACATACGCTTTTTTGATTTATTGAATTTTTTCAATAATTGATTCCTTGCACATAAAATACATATAATTTTTGACCTCACGCAGCATTGTTTGTATGTTGTAAACTTGTATTTCTTACTTAGTCTAATTTGATTATTTTATGACTTTTCTATAATTTGTATGTGTTGTGTGTGTCAAAAATGTATTTTCTTTCTTTCTTTCATATCATAAGGCAACATAAAAAACATACAACAAACATAAAGGTAACATAAAAAAGGAAAAAATATCCTTATTAGGTCTGTTTATGTAAAAACAAGCATTGGTACGGGGGTACCAGAACAGAGGGCGAAAGCCTCAAAAGGTCACCAAAGGTCAAAATTGGCATTTTTGGGTTCTTGGCCGATTTCAGCCATTTATTTTTTTGGTGATCTCCAATAACTCCGGTCCCTGTGACCTCATTCACTCATGACACTCATTAAGACGGTGCTAACAAAAAGTTTCTTGTAAATCGGTCAACATGTTCGGTTGTAATCGTCTCATGCACAGACAGACAGCGCTATGCCTATTAGGGGGCCTCGCCCCATAGCCGCTCGCTTGCCCGTGTTAACCAGTAGTTAACAAAACGCACAACGCTAAAATGTCCATGTTAACTGGTAGTTGACATCGCGATTCACTCTACTATGCCCTTGTCAACTAGTAGTTGACATGACGCCGCCATGCCAAAATGCCCGTGTCAACCTGTAGTTAACATGACCTCGCGGTCGATAAAGTAAAATATACTCGTCCTTGTCGCTCTAGGGCTTAGTTTGTATTATTTATCTCGTTTCTCCGTTAAATTTCCCGTCATAATTTATCCCAGTCGAGTATCCAAGCCATAGACAAAAAAAAGAAAGTAAGAAAAAAACGTTCCTTGTCAATCTTGTCGTTGAGTGTTGATTCGGTGCGGGATGTGTGTGCGATATTTCTGAATTTTGTTTTGTTCTTCAAGATCTATTGTGTTTATCAAGGAATGTAAATAACTAACACGTAAATATAAAAATTCCAGCATGAAACACAAGATTTGACTTTTTTCAAGCGAAAGTAAAACGAAGTGATTTTACTGAGAGCATGGGAACTGTTGCAGAAATGTTCATATTTCTCAGAATTGGTGAATGCTATGCCTATGGTTTTTATTTGTTTTAAAAGAATATAAGACTACTTATTTAGTGTTACATTCATTTTATGCCTAAAAAATATATTTGTGCATGATATGCCTCGTCAAGTTTAATTTAAATTATGCCGCGCGGCGCCAGATAACGGTGTGGATTATGAGGCCTTTAAATTAATAAATATGTATGGACAAGTGTACGTCTTTATTTCTTATCCTATTATGTATTCTATAAGTAACGTAATCAAAGATTAAAAACCTTAAGTCGTAGCATTAATTATTGAGGTATGAGCTTTTAAATACAAGACAAGCTTTAAAACGCGCTATCTCAAGTTCAGCACATCATAACTCGGCACCAGAGTCGTAATCTAAGGAACAAAAGATAACATTGTATGGTTAATTTTATAGTTAACATAAAAAATATAACACGTGACAATCTTTCAAAACAAATTGAGTCACAAGGAACGATTGCGTGAAAGCCGGCTAGCGCACCGCAGGCGTAAAAACGGCGGGGCACGGCGACGTGTGCTAAGTATTTGTCGCCGGGCGTTTGGGTTAGCAACGCTACAGGGGGCCGGGCACGGGGTGCCGCGTGGTGCGCCGCGCGGGGCACGCGAGCGGATAACAAAGTAAACTTACATACATTTAAAACATGGGAATTTATTTTGTAATTATCTTTGATTATTTCCGATTATTTGCCTTCCAACAGCTGTGGTCTTGGGTAGCCTGACATGACAGCCAACCTTAGCTTGCTTTGTACCTGTTGACTCTATTTTGATTGAATAAATAAACCGCAGTGTAACCGGCAGGCTGATTACGTATCTCGCGACAGGTTTGCAACAGGCGTACCTATATCTCGTGATTATCAGTGTCAAACGTCAAGTTTGCTTTTATATACTATAAAATCGATCATTGACAGCGACGTTCGCGAGATTTACGCCTGTTGCAAACTTGTCGCGAGTTAGTTAGGTAATCACGGTGCGCGAGTAGTAACGCGTAATGCTAACAACGCTCTATGGCAGGTGGTGGCGGGGCGCTACGAGGGCGACACGGGGCTGGTGGTGCGCGTGGAGCCGCAGCGCGCCGTGCTGGTGTCCGACCTCACCATGCACGAGCTGGAGGTGCT
Source organism: Pasiphila rectangulata (assembly GCA_963082625.1). Lineage (NCBI taxonomy): Eukaryota > Metazoa > Arthropoda > Insecta > Lepidoptera > Geometridae > Pasiphila > Pasiphila rectangulata. The sequence continues at coordinate 22,756,201 of OY720238.1, read as the reverse complement.
GCCGCGGGACCTGCAGCTGTGCTCCGACATGGCCACCGGCGTCGACTCGCTGGGCCACTTCCAGTGGGGCGACATGGTGCAGCTGGACCCGCAGACCGTGGGCGTGATCGTGCGCCTGGAGCGCGAGTCCTTCCACGTGCTGGGCGTGCAGGGCAAGGTGCTGGAGTGCAAGCCGCAGGCGCTGCAGAAGCGCCGCGAGAACCGCTTCACCGTGGCGCTGGACTCGGAGCACAACACCATCCAGAAGCGCGACGTGGTCAAGGTCATCGACGGCCCGCACGCCGGCCGCAACGGCGAGATCAAGCACCTCTACCGCAACTTTGCCTTCCTGCAGTCGCGCATGTACCTCGACAACGGCGGCGTGTTCGTCTGCAAGACGCGGCACCTGCAGCTCGCGGGCGGCAACCGCGGCGGCGGCGCCGCGCCCGGCCTGGCGCTGGGCTTCATGTCGCCGCGCATCCAGTCGCCGGCGCACGGCGGCCGCGGCGCGCAGTCGCCGGCGCGCGGCCGCGGGCGCGGGGCCGGCCGCGGCGGCGCGGCGCGCGACCGCGACCTTATCGGCCAGACCATCAAGATCACCGGCGGGCCCTACAAGGGCAACGTCGGCATCGTCAAGGACGCCACCGGCTCCACGGCGCGCGTGGAGCTGCACTCCGCCTGCCAGACCATCTCCGTGGACCGCGGCCACATCGCCGGCGCCGGCGCCGCCGCGCGCGACCCCAGCTCCTCGTTCTACGCGCGCACGCCGACGGCCGGCGGCCGCACGCCGGCGATGTCCTCCATGACGCCCACGTACCGCGACACGGGCGTCAAGACGCCGATGCACGGCTCGCAGACGCCCATCTACGACGTCGGCGGGCGCACGCCGCACTACGGCGGCGCCACGCCCTCGCACGACGGCGGCCGCACGCCGGCGCACGGCGCCTGGGACCCGGCGGCGGCCACCACGCCCGCGCGCAACGCCGACTTCGAGTACTCGCTGGAGCGCAGCCCGGGCTACGAGGGCGGCGGCTACGGCGCGGGCCCGTTCACGCCGGCCACGCCGGGCACGATGTACGGGTCGGACCACACGTACAGCCCCTACCGGCCGTCGCCGTCGCCCGCGTACGGCGAGGGCTCGCCGGGCGGCGGCGGCGGCGGCGAGTGGGCGAGCGCGGAGCTGGAGGTGCGCGTGGCGGGCGGCGAGGCGGCGGGCGCGGCGGGCGTGGTGCGCGGCGTGTCGGGCGGCGCGGTGGCGCTGTACGTGCCGGCGGAGGAGCGCGTGCTGTCGCTGCCGGCGGGCGCGCTGGAGCCGGCGGTGCCGGCGGCCGGGGACCGCGTCAAGGTGATCGCGGGCGAGGACCGGGAGCAGACGGGCCACCTCATCTCCATCGAGAACCAGGAGGGCGTCGTCAAGTTCGGCACCGACGACATCAAAATTATGCAGCTGCGCCACCTCTGCAAGATGACGCCGGCCTAGGGTGCGGCATCTCCGCAGCGCTGATATATGAGATACTTCTAAAGTGGACATCCGGAGGAGGCCTGTTGACTTTCGAACTTTATCGAATGTTATCGTAGTAGGTAATATGTTTAGAAACCTCGGGACGGGACGATTATAGAAAATTAAGCATTATTATGATTACGCTGATGTAAAAATAAAGTCGTGACTAAAAGGAACCGTTTTTTCCTACCTTACGATCAAACTCATCAAATGTAGCTGAAATGCGTGATAAATTACTCACGCATTTTAGCTAGATTTGAAAAGTTAATAGTCTAGCGGCGGTACCGAGAGTCGATCGGACAATGATGTAGACCCGCAGGGTGATTACGTATCTCGTGACAGGTTTTGCAACAGGAATTTGACAGCAACAATTGCTGTCAAATGTTAATTTTGTATTAGAGAACAGTCTGGCGCAAGTATAAACAAGAAAAACGAGGTAGAGTTCGCGCAAAACTTCTTGAGCTCTGTGAACATTGCGGCAAATGCAAAGTTGCGCAAGTAGTGTATAAATGGTTGAGCTGCCTCAATTCAAACTAATGAATACTCAGTTGAATAGATAGACATTTCAAACTGACTGGAACTACTCTCGTTCTATTCAGCTCAGTTCATCGTGTAACTGGTATTGTTCTACATAGTTCAGTTCATCAGATTACTAACTTCTACTATGAATCGTGATCTCTATTATACGGAGTATTCATTGGATTAAATAAAGGGAATTTTTCAGTTTACGGGTACGCTGCCTCATTGTCAGAGATAATATCGATATTCAAACTAGATATTTCAAACTACTAATGTCTGTAACTGGACTTGTTCTACTTAGTTCAAATCATCATGTAACTGGTCACCTTCTACTCTGTTTAATAAATCAGATTGCTTTCATCTACTATGAATCGTACTCTATTCAAACCACTTCATGTCTGTAGGTACCTTTTAGGTTAGATTAACGAATTTGTGATCGAACACCGACATGAATGTGAATTGTTTTCAATTTTACCTCGGTTTACATTTATATTCAGATGAATAATAGCTTTACTTTATAATCTACAGCAGATATGTACGTATTTATAATAATGAAACAACTGATTCAGTAAAAATAACATTTTATTATGAATACACCACTTATTCAAACTACTTAATATTAAGGAATACTTAATCTTATGTATAATAGATACATCTAATTGAGTTAACGTAGAATATTATTATCAATACACCATTTATTCAAACAAATTACATTTTTTAAAGCACAAATATTCTTGTGATAGATACATGTAAAGACATCATTACAATTTTTGTAATGATCGTACAAAGTATACAAGTTGGGACATTTTAAATTTTCTAAGTTCACCACATTATAATTACTAAACATTTCTGTAACCCACTTTACTTTTTCGTCACCTTTTACATAAATACATTTATTTTCTAGTAGAGGTGAAATTAGACGTTTATAATTTAAAAATGGTATGAATCCTTCCTTCCAATATATATTTCTATTTTTCTCAATCCAGTCAACCTGTCTCATTTCTTTTTTGGTTAAATCATAAAACGGATAAGGTTGACGTATTAAAAAACTTTGCACTCCTGCACCATTCAGAATAGCTATCTCTTTGGGTATAAACTGATCTGTTTCAGTTTTGAAACCTTGAACATCAACTATTAACTTCATGATATCTTGCGAACTGTGCTGCTGAGAGGTTTATATTCTATAATACGGTCGTTGATGATGAGACAATAGGCACTCGTCTTGTCGGGAAAATCTTTATCACTTTCTATTTCAAGTCTCACATCAACTGGCCCAGTTTTTAATGTTTCATTTTGTCTTGAACAGTCTATTACAAACAAAGGTGCCTTTTCTTTGAACTGCGTGATATCAAGCAACGGGTCCACTGGAGAGTTGTAATAAGACTGACGGAATCTCATGTACATTTCATATAATATACGGTATTTTTCACCGTCAAAATCAAGTTTAAGTGCATCATATGGATATGTTTGTGAATTTAAAAATAATGTAACGTTAGTCAAATTACAATGATCAAACAGTGAACAATTTCTGTTCTTTTTTTCAGATGTTTGAAGACCTAATATTACATATCTAGGTTTCTCAAGTTGGGAGGCAGTTTTAATGGACCATGAATGCTTCTTTGTTTTAGGTAAAAGTGGATATTCATATGTATCCCAGTTTCGGAATGCTATTTGTATTGGTCTATCTTTTTCTAACTGTTTTAAGAGTAGTAATCTTTCTCGATCTGACACTTTAATATGAGGTACACGCCATTGAATTCTCTCAATATTTACGATCACTTGATTATTATTATCAAGTACGAGAGCATCATCATTAGATTTACATCTTGTTAAAATTAATTCGTGTTTACAGTTTAATACGATTTTGTTATAGTCTTCTGCAAATCCTAATAGTTTACTGAGGGGTAATATTACATTAAAAAGACCTTTTACAGATTTCGTTCCATTCAAGTTCCATCCCCACAGAGCTGCCTGTTTACTTTCTCCCTCATTCATTGAAACGTAAGATTTGATTGTAGAAGTAATACCAACGTGTCTAATACGATCAATTTCGACGCCATTTATCTCATATCTTATATCATGAAAAAGAAACGGTATAGGGTTATTGTTAAGCTGACACTCCTTCTTTACAAGTTTACCTGCAGCATCCTTCATATAAAGTTCTATACATCCTTCAATGTAAATGGAGCTGGCTGCAGGTAGTAGATAAGTGTCTTGTTGATTAATCGGTATTCGTATTTCATCGTTTTCTTTGAAGCTATTGGTGTATGGGGTATAGGAATGAACTTCATAACCTTCAATAGAGTTGTCATAATGAGGCGCTTCATTAATTTGCAAGATACTCATAGTTGATATCCCAAATTTCTTAAAAACTCTTTATTTATCTTACTGAGAGCTGGTAAGATACGTGCGTGTTTAATGGAATCACGATTTGAACTATTATTTTTTGTCGACGTACCACCACTTTTCTTACGTTTTTTAACATTGAAATCAATCATAATAATATTTTTAGAAAAAGATGCTACTTATTTATTCAACGTTTAGACTAACACTGAGCTATTATGTTTTAATCATACAATTTATTTGAAATTAAAGCATACGATTTTCAAGAAATTTTAGACATAAATGTCCGCAGTTATATGGATGACTACCCTGATAATTGATATAGTTATAGCAAATGCTGTCACCCATATACTTGATAAATTCAGTCGGTGGTTTAAGATCACCATAACTATCAAAATATTCAATATTGTCATTTCTCTTTACATAGGCTACCCAATGTGTTCCTTGATTTTTAGAGCTATCCAAATTAATTATACCGCATTCAATTTTGCGTGGATGTTTAGGTAGTTGATCTCTCATAAATACTCCTCGAAAATATGGAATATGGTTTTTTGAATATTTCATTATATCAATGTTGGTAAGAGGACGATCAGGTAGCTGTTTATTTAGTTTTTTGACGAAGTGTAAATACCCAAACCACCTTTATATGGTTTAAGCTGTAATCCTTTGCCTAGACATACCGGTTCAAAATTCTGATTAATACTTTTTATTACATTCCATGTTTTTAGCGCCGTCTGAAATGTTTTTACCATTCGTGATATAGCGGATGTTTTATTAGCAAGAGCACCAGCAGCAGATAATCCGGTAATTATTGGTATTAACGGCAAGAATCCTCCTGTCTTCGGTAGAGGTATCACACGTGGAATTTTCACCTCAGAATCAGATCCAAGATCTTTAATTGCAGCAATAGCCAAATCGATAGCCAGCTTTTTACATTTTGGTTTTGCTTTACGGATATTTTTTTTCGCATATGCAACAACTTTTTTAAAACTTTTTTTAAGACCCGATCCATTTGAAATCTTCATCAACATTGCTTTGTTAACAATATTCGCGGCAAGCTTTTCTCCTACACTCGCATTGGATAATGATGCTCGCTTCTTAGCCATTTTCATTAAGATCTTATCTGCTTCGTGTCTCGTTTGTAAATTATCTGTTTTCATATATGCAATATCGTGTTGTTTACAATACTCATCAAGTTGATTCACACCTTTGTCACCTCTGTTAAGTCTCTCCTGTAAATTTGTTCCTGGTCCACAATAATTATAGCCTGGAAGATGTAACTCAAACGGTAGATGATTTATAATACTATTCACAAGACCTTTCCCTTCCATAAGTAAACAAAGAATGACAATATTACGCTTGATATTTATAATATATTAGTTTTGCTAATCCAACTATTTTCCTGAGGTGGTAAACCTAACCACTTAACAAAAACTTTACTCCCTTTTTTCTTTAGAACTTTTTCAACTAAATACACATCAGGATTTTTAGTTTTCTGAAGCTCTTGACCATAAAACGATCCCAAAATTTTATTTTTTCTTGAGTCTTCCAGCAAATACGTTGGTGGATTAGTATTCTGAACCACAATTACTTTAAATAGTTCCGTCGACCAATTCGGAGTGTATCCTTTATAAAAATGAGCTTTATGCTTACTTATTCGTACTACATCACCCACAGTAAAACGGCTTCTTCTTTTAATTATTGGCTTATTCAGTATATTATATTTTTGCATCACAATTTCTTTTGTATGCTTATTAACCTGGAGTGGACTCATTTGAATAGTTCTATGTTTAGTGTGATTGTAAACATCCACAACTTTTTCTAAGGTTCCGTCTGCCCATTTAAAATTACCTTTCAAACTAAACGTTTTATAAAGTTTACCCTTTATAGTTCGTATTACTCTTTCGACTATAGAAGCCTTTTTAGTTGAATATGTCGAGTAATGGTTTACTGAATGCACTTGCATCAGCTTTTTAAAATTTTCATTGTAGAATTCCTTACCCCAATCTGTTTGCAAGTTTTTAGGCACTCTACCATTAGACAAAATTGATTGAAATGATTTCGTTACAGAATCTTTAGCTTTATTTTTTAGAGGTCTCACCCAAATATACTTTGAAAAACAGTCAATTACGATAAGTATAAAATTATAATTTGAATTATAATTTGATATTTTTTGTACATCAATCAAATCAGCTTGCCAAAGATCATCTATGTCTTGGAGTACAACACATCTACGAGGAAAATTGACTCTTGCATTTTTGTGTATTTCGTTCACTACATCTTCTTTACTCATTTTTAGCTTCTGTAATCCTTGACAACCGTTTAACAACTAAACGAATCTTCATCATGACTATGTTATTTATGATTTTATTATACCCGCTTCCTGTAGTTCTTCTATGATGGAAATAATTTCGCTGTCTTGATTTGTATTTCCAGCTTGTTTAGAGGCAATGAGAAGTTTTAATCTCTCGACTAGCTCATTAGGATCATCCCAATAGATAAAATCAGTATTTTTTCTATATTTCTTTAATATGTTTATGTTACCACCAACTTTTTTATTACTTTCAACTGCTGATGTGATGAACATAGGTTTAATAATTTGTTTATATTTTTCACCTTTGTCTCCCTTCAACTGTCCATTACTATCATAATCACGCTTATGAGCATTCGTTTTTATCAAGATGTTTTTATAAGCCTTTTTGTCATTTTCAGTAACTAAATCTAGATTCGGTTTTCTATGTAATAATACCTCTTTTAGTCCTTCAGTCAATTGATATTCAGCATTATCAATCTTGATTCTACATGGTTCCTGGTCACCATCGATTGAGGAAATTATTTTAACCAAATAATTACCCATCATTAACTGATCACCGACTTTCCGGACACCGAAAGGAATATTTATATCATAAAGGCTACTCAGATATTTTTTTGTTATAGATTCGTCTTTGGTATCATTGTTTCCCAAATCATCAGTAAAATATGTTGAGCCCGAATCATAATGTTCTGTTTCTGAATCATCATCCGATGATGGTTTATATACTCTCGATGGTGTGGAGGTGATTGCATCATCTAATCTGGCTGGCACGTGTATGGTACTCAAATTCAAATTACATTTTACCTTATTTTCATTAGAATTTATCATTTGTGTTAAAGGTTCAGTAACAGGTTTAAATATTTTATTGAGTTCATGATTGTTTTGATCTTCTATGTCTCTTAGCTGTTTGAGTTTATTTTTTATAATATTTGATGATGTAATTATCTGTTCTTTAATAGTAAGACTCATATTTTGTCTTTGTGCTTTAACGTATCTCTTGCAAATGACGATGTTGTATTTCAGGATAAGTATATAAAGGTATCTAGATTTTTTCTATATCTGCCGTTATTTAATTCAGAGTCTTTATTTATAGTTAAAAAACTATGCCTTTCCCGCCAAACATTATAACAAATATCTCTAAATGTATTCCATGACATATCTGAATTCACATGCTCGTTGTATATATGCTTTAAGTTGATTTCATCTTGTTTGAAGAGCAATAATAAATTTGTGTTATCACGAATCAACTGCTTTGGTACCCTTAAATATGTTTGTGAGAGATAAAAACAATCTATTTGATTGTGTCTACCCATAGTGAAATAATTACGAATGTTGCTCTGACTTTCACAAACCACATCATCAAAAATCATCACTGTATTCGGTAATGCATCATTTGGGTGTGTAACTTCACTATTGTTACTACATACAAGAAATTTTATTACAGGAACGTTTAATAACACTTCCTTGAGAAAACAATATAAACCTTGGAATGGGGTTTTTGTATATAAATGTAAGTGTTCGAATCTAAGACCGTTTTTATGTAACAATAAAGAAACCATTACATTAGTTTTACCGCAATTAGATGGTCCACAAATCAAACAGCGAATGCTATTAGGTAACAATGCACCATGTTTCGATAGCCGTGATTTTGATTCCAAATCAATAGGACTAATATCTAAGCTTAACGTTTGTTTTACAAGCTTCATCGTTATCAAATGATTATTATTGCTACTTGATTACCATTTTATAGTAATAGTGCTCCTACTATTGTATAAATCTTAGACAAATCGAGAATAATGAACTTGAGTTAAGTAAGTAAAATGCAGAAATTTAAAAACCAGTATTTATATTCATGTATTAAGGATAACCGACAGCTAACAATAATTACATTGATAACTTATAAAACACAATACATTTTATTTATCAATTATCATCAGGATAGACATTAAATAGAAGTTAATATAAAAATAAGCTAAGCATATGCATAGTGCCCCCATGCTACTGTATCTATTTGATTTGGTAATATATAACGTTTGTCATCATTTCTATTTAAAACTAACTTATTTACTTCTTGTGAATACAAAGTGTGTTTTAATGACTTAATCATGTTCATCTTACACTTCAAATCTTTATCGTCTAACAAACAATCTGTGTAATGTTGTGAATTTAAAGATTTTATTACAGACTTAGATACACCTTTGGCTTTTTTTATGACCTCTCTAGCACTCTTAATACAGTAAAGTTTGGCTCTTAGCCCCACAAATTCTGTTATTAATTCACCACCCATCTCATCTTTGAATAGGCCGGGTATTTTGTTATTAATTCTTGGCATTCTATATACATTATTTTCAGCAAAGTTACTGGTATCGAACTCTTTAATATCATTCTTAATGTCTTTATACACATCATCTGTATAAACTAAGTATAACAAACTATCAGTATCAGTATAACAAAGCTTTGCATTGTCGCCATATTTTTGTTTGATAAAATTATAATGGAATTGATACAAATGTTGTTTTGCGTACTCTAGCACAGTGAATCCTACATAGATTGGTCGGTCCAAAATTATTTTTTCTAGATTTAACTGAACGGCAGCAAAGTTTTCAGAAAAAATTGATACCGATTTGAAATTTGGTTTGGCAATCAGTTTTCGAGCACCGATAAATTTATTGGTCACATTATTGGTGTCTTCCCAATGGGATACCAGTTTAACATTCACTTGCTTTCGCTTATTCTCTATAGTTTTACCAAATATTGAGTTATTTAACAGCTTGAAATAGTCTTTTTCAAAATCAGACTTTGAGGCTTGACGCAAACTTGTATTCAAATCTATATATTTCTTAAGAAAACTTTGTTGTCTGAATGTAATAACACGATGAACTTTTTTTAATTTTAGTCCTTGTTTTAAACATTCCTTTAAATGGATGTAATGAATCACATAACAACTTTTATTGTAAAGATTTGCTAATAGTTTTTTAGATTTACTGCCTGGTGGAGCGAGTTTCTCAATACAAAAAGGTAATTCACAGTGTGCATCATGTAAGTGATTGGGATACTCTAAATCTACTTCCAAAACATATCCAAAATCACTGTCATCCGAAACATTTTCAATATTTAAACAATTTATTTGTTCTAGTGACATGAATCTGAAATCAGATATGGGTAATTTCTTCATCATTACAAAACCGTATAAATTATTACAATCAAGATATATGAGAAAACTGGATGGATTCGATTGGTTATATGTCGGCAAGTACTTATTATTTGCTTGAGCATGTCTTAATGTACATTGCGCTAAACCACCTCGAACTCCTTTTTCTAACATTTGATATATTTCAAGATCATTTATTAATTCTAATCGAACACCAGTATAAAGAAGCATTGCATCCCAACTAAAGCCAGGTGCGGTTACATAATAAGCTGGATCTAACTTGAAGTAATGCAAACTCATTGTTCTAAAGTTCTCGAATATATCAGTCAACAACAAAACATCACAATTCACATATAAATCAGTGTATTCACCCATGTTGCTTATGTTAAATTCTTTCCAAACATTTTGTGCATGTGCATATTCGATATCAGAAATATTTTGTTTCAATAAACTGTTATAAAACAATTCTTTAGAAGGCAGGTTTTTATTTTCATATTTGGAAAAACAATCCATATAGTCATAAGGATAAATACCTTTTTTTCTCATTAACTCAAACTGGTAAGTGGTGGTGAAAATTTTAGAAGTATGTTTAAAATCATTGTCATTCAAGCTTTTACTCAATTTATCTAAACTTGCATTCAAAAACTGAAAAGAATCAATAAATTTTACTTTTACGGAATAATTATTCTTAGTACCCATTTCAAATGACTTTGTGATTGTTATGTACTTTTCTTTAGTCTTAGGAATAACATTTAATGAACCATCATATTTTGTTAGCTCCATTATAAATAAATGTAAATCGTAACCAGATAAATTATGAAACACTACTGGTATAAACGGGCAGACTTTGAACGTGAGGTTGCAATATGAATGTGCGGCACCTCTATACTCTCCGGTAACGTGATCATGATCGCAAACCTTATCACCAAACAATAGATGTTTGCAAATATGACAATAATCACTCGAATCGTATTCATTTTGCTGATTTTCGTTTAACTGTTTCATAGGAGTAATAGACTTAATCTTATCATGTATATATTTCGCATCTACCATCAAATATTTTATAAATATTTCAGCGGCGTCTGGACCTCTATATGTAACCAATTTGTTAAAGGAACTGTCGAATGAGCAGCATATGTAATAAGCAAAGCAAGACGGTTTATGAATCTTAAACTTTGTCGTATTCGAGTTTTGGGAATTATCTGAATAATTCACTAACAAACTTTCAAAGTCAGCATAGATTATAAAATGGATTTTTTGTTGTCTGTCAAAATTTCTAAACATTAAATAAGTATCAGGTTTTGGTAATACTTGTAATATCTTGGAACAATGAGGCGTTTTCATTAAAAAGTAAAAACTTCAAAAATAGTTACCTCTTACCTTATAGATGGCGTTAATTTTCTTTTACTGGTAGGCACAATTTGACAATGACAGGATTAATCACAAACTGCTTACTCCGCTTGTCAGCTCCATCTGTTAGGTTTAGTAGAAAACTCTTTTTGTTTTGTTACTGAAAACGGCTCATTATGTTTTACGAATTTTTCTTTACTCATAAAAGTAAGCAAACAACTTTCACATAGATGAACAGAACCTCCATGCTGAGTTACTTGCCTTCGCACTAATTTCTTCAAATTTTTAATTAAGCAGTAGTGACCATTTTCTTCGCTTTCAATAAATAGTAAATTAAAATGTTTAATTCTTTTATTAGCAGTCATATATAGAGGACCAGTCACGTAATTATTTTTCTTATCGAAACCAAACACATTGATACTTATATCTGAGTTATTCTTTTCAAATATCTTTATATCATGAAATGATGGAGGAAATTTAATTCCATTAACATTAAAAACTTTCGAATAATGCGGGTAAGAGGAACATCTGTCCGAGTTTTTGTCACATGGATAAAGCCCGGCTATAATGCTCCAAAGGAAACAAAATTCATCATTATTTTTCACATTAACACAGCTTTTAGTATTTGCCACGCGAGGAGGTAGTTTAATATATGTACCTCCTCGCAATGGACAATATCTATTAATATTAATTTCTAAATGACTGAGTGATAAAAATGACCAACCGGACTCAGAGTGTTCGAATTCGGTAAGTTTTCTTTTTAACGTTTCAGCCGTTTTCTTTCGATAAATCTCTTTTAATCCATTAATATCATACAGAATTTCATATTTCGTATTAAATGATTTCAATTCCTTTTCTTTCGTTTTCGGTAACTTATAAAATGCGAATAATTCAAATTGTATCTTAAGGCATTTGTGTTTTTGTAATGTAATTTCTAAGATTCTATAAATATCTGTTTCATAAGTAGATAAAAACTCTTCTGGTGTTATAAACATTTCATTTTCAACTTTCACACAGTAAGTAATGATTCGGTTTTTAAAAGCACTTAATAATATAAATATTCTTAAATTCGCTTGCAACAATAGTATTCATTTTATGTAATTCTGTTCTCAAATGATATTGATACTGTTTTCTGTTTATTTGTAAATCACATTGATCACATTTAACAAAATTATCATCATTCAGTAGCTCTCGGGTATCGTTCATGTTAACTGTAAAAAAGAATAGACCATAATATATTACAATATAATTTTATTAATACAATCATGATCACAAGAAATATGATTAAAAACGATTATAAAGTAATATTCAGAATAAAATACATTAAGTAATTATTACTGTAAGAAATCAGTAGTTCCTACAGCTGCATACTAAAGTTAGATGAAAAATTGTTTGGCACACCTCTAAACTCTTTTCTCGCAGTTTTGATTACATTGGCTAAATGTGTCCAAAGCTCACAATTAGCATCCGTTCTTATTTTTAAAGATGTCACAGAGTGTCGCCATCTATTTATTGGCAAAACTTTTTCAATTTCGTCTGATCTAAATACTTTAATTTCGACGTAGTGCGAGCCTTTCTTATCAGGTAATACCTGTTTCGAAAGACCGCTTGAAAGTTTATTTATAAAGATTGATTGCAATGCTGGTACTTCGTCACTACAAAAAGGGCTAGACTTCTCACCATCACTATCATCCCCAAAGAGATCCTGTGCCGTCACTCGAACCGGTGTGATTGGATTGATAACAGGCTTCTTCTTCTTCGAGGAATGAGGGGTCAGAGAACGTTTTCTTGGCGGCTCTTCATGCTCAGAAGCCGATGCATGTGATCTGTGAATAAAGGGGAACAAAAATCAGTAAAATAATTTGTAATTACATGCACTCATAGCCTAAGTCACGATTAAGACTAACACATTTTAATGTAAATGACCCATTCAAAGAGAAACAGACAGACAGGTATAATATTAGCAACTGAGTATAGCTCACCTTTTTGTTTCCTTGTTCTCCATCCTTTTCTTCTCTACTTGCACCTCATCGTCCGATGCAGGGAAGATGTCGTCTGCTAGCAGTGGCATAGATCTCGACCTGTTAATGATAGAAAGCATAAGATAAAAAGATTTATAAAATTATTGGAGTGCATTTAATAACCAAAATAAAAATTTAATACTTACATTTTATTTTCGGTGTCCAGGTGTGTTGTAGTCGATTTGCTTGTTGGAAGTGATAACTTTGATCCAGCCTCTTGCAGTATTTATTACTCCAAATTTCATTGTGTGTGTCGTATACTAACATGATAGTGCTTGTGCGTTACAGCTGACAGTGATAAAATCCATACATAGATCATGAAGAATCATCAGTGGCAAACCAAATTTGGGAAAGTACACTCACGACCAAACAATTGTGTTCTATTCGATCAATATCGACCACCTGAAACCCATGCATATGAAAATATCATACAGAGAATCTGTGACAAACGACTGTACCTGAAATTGTTGCACCTAGTACATTATAAAGAGATTTGTTTGTATGTCCTAAAACGAGCACTAAAACTATAGTTGTACCAATCGATAGCCTTTATTTTAATTAATATCCATGGATGAAACACAAACGAAGTCATGGGTCAACGATAGTAATAATAATTGATAAACATAGACGAATCATTATTATTGCACTCGCCGTCCCGGTGCATATAAGGTAACTTACTATAAAAAGAAACTGTATCATTCATATCATAGATTATTTTGAGTGATTTTAAACCTTAAACAAGTTTTAGAATGAATGCAAAATTATATAAATAAGAGCCTCTGCAGTTGTAAATCATCGTTTTATCATTTGGGAGCTCTCTTAGCATGAAGGTGTAAAAAATGTCGGTAAGTAACAATCATATTTAATTTTAATAATCCAAATTGTATTGTAGGTACTATTCAACAAGAGGTTAATTTCTAATGTTATGTTGATTGTAACTAATGTATAGTTTGTTTTCAGATGCCGAGCTGGAACTATTCACCCGTGTTCCCAACATATCCGCTGTCACCTCCACTAACTCCCACCAGAATGGAAGATCTTTCTGACCACCTCAGAAACAGAAGTCCAGGGAGTCTCGAACTTTTAAATAACCAACAAAATAAGGCAATCACTACAATGATTAAAAAAGTTGTAAGAGGTACAAAAATTATTAGAATACAAGTATATGATGTCAATCAATTCGATAACGTTGCAAAATCAATATGCAACTGCTCTGCAGAGATTTGTGTCCAACATGTTGTCGAAAACATAACAAGCGACGATATTTATTCTCGTATCAAACATGTAATTCAACTTATATGTAGGAACTTAATGGACAACTCACTGTAAGAATTATTGTTATTGAGAGCTATTATAATTTATGTTGAATCTCACTTTCTTACCGTAAGATTATTCAATTAGAATAGATAACTATTTTATGTAAGACATAGTATTCCTTAAAATATTATTAAGTAGTTTGAATAAGTGGTGTATTCATAATAAAATGTTATTTTTACTGAATCAGTTGTTTCATTATTATAAATACGTACCTATCTGCTGTAGATTATAAAGTAAAGCTATTATTCATCTGAATATAAATGTAAACCGAGGTAAAATTGAAAACAATTCACATTCACGTCGGTGTTCGATCATAAATTCGTTAATCTAACCTAAAAGGTACCTACAGACATGAAGTGGTTTGAATAGAGTACGATTCATAGTAGATGTAAGCAATCTGATTTATTGAACAGAGTAGAAGGATACCAGTTACATGATGATTTGAACTAAGTAGAACAAGTCCAGTTACAGACATTAGTAGTTTGAAAAATATCTAGTTTGAATATCGATATTATCTCTGACAATGAGGCAGCGTAAACTGTGCGTAAACTGAAAAATGCCTCAATTTAATCCAATGAATACTCCGTTGAATAGAGATCACGATTCATAGTAGAAGTTAGTAATTTGATGAACTGAACTATGTAGAATGATACCAGTTACACGCTGAACTGAGCTGAATAGAACGAGAGCAGTTCCAGTCAATAACAGTTTGAAATGTCTATCTATTCAACTGCGTATTCATTAGTTCGAATTTGAGGCAGCTTAGGTGATATTTAACAAAACAAGTAGCCGTTTCACTCAAGGCACGCTGTCTGTAATCCAGCGTAGAGTTTGTGCCATCTGCCAGATACTGCGTATGGAGATACTGATTCATTTAGACATCATTTTCTTATTTTTGTTAGCTAAAGAAAGTCAGTACTTACGGGTCAGCACGCAACGCAGTAGTAGACCACGGTGAGCAGCATACATATACGCGAGTATATAATGGTAAACATGCCTCAATTTAATCCAATGAATAGTCCGTTGAATAGAGATCACGATTCATAGTAGAAGTTAGTAATCTGATGAACTGAACTATGTAGAACAATACCAGTTACACGATGAACTGAGCTGAATAGAACGAGAGTAGTTCCAGTCAGTTTGAAATGTCTATCTATTCAACTGAGTATTCATTAGTTTGAATTGAGGCAGCTCAACCATTTATACACTACTTGCGCATGTTCACATGTTCATTCAATATTGCCAACTAGGTTATAAATAATCTTGCCACATAGTAGAAATTTTGTATTAAAAAATTGGCTTCTTGCGATAAGTAAAGGTGAATTTGTTCTAGCATTTAAGTTTTTATTAATCCTTAATTTAATATAATAATTGTTTTTTAAATATGTTTGTTTTAATAATTGAAAAATAAATAAATGCATAGTAAAATGTGTGCTAGATAAAACGAAAATACACCAAAACTCGCGCTGGCAACCCTAGTTTCACTGACTGAGCCCCTCTCGCACCCCTTATATCATTCCTTCTCCTCAACGCCCTAAAAACTGTGTACTGCGCAGTCACTGAAGCTAACTTCACAGAGCTCAAGAAGTTTTGCGCGAACTATACGTACATAATCAATCACCTTGCGGAGGCTAATTTTGTAGGTCGAATAGTTAAAATACAAAATCTCGCTGATAGGAAGCAGGTCGGGATACTGTCACTGTCATGTAAGCTGGAAGGGCGGGAATGATGAATGTTTCATGTGTGTAGATCGGTGAGTTCGGCGGGGTTACTTGCTCTGTGTTCGGGGTAAGTTAAAATTTATATATGAGGGCTTTGTCGAGCCAGTGTGTAATAATATAGATCATAACAACCCCTGCAATGACCGCCAGGACAGACATGGGCTAGTGGTCATACTATATTTTCACCTTATACAGTAGGAAAAACAAAAATGTTTACCTATGAAGAAAACTTAACATGGCAGAAATAACTAGACAGAACTTGGAAGAATCTGTATGTACAATCCGATTGGTGATGAGTACTTAATTAGGTATCTCAATATTAAATTACTATATTTCAAACTAGCTGTTGCCCGCGACTTCGTCCACGTAGTGTTATAAAAAAAATTAAACTCGAAGTTTAAGTGTCCTACCATGCACGGTTTTGGAGATATTTTATTATTATTATTAAGAGCCTGTACTGTCCCACTGCAGGGCAAAGGCCTCCCTTCCTTCCTTCCACCTATCTCTGTCTTGAGCTACTGTGGTCCAGTCTTCCAAGTATGCGTCGAGTTCGTCTTTCCATCGACGTCTCGGTCTGCCGCGAGGTCGTTTCCTGTCTTGTGGGATCCATTCGGTAGTGGATTTAGCCCATGACTTATCCGGCCTGCGGCAGACGTGACCCGCCCAATCCCACTTCAATTGGCCCGATTTTTGGGCGACGTCTGCGATCTGTGTTTTGAAGCGCAGTTCACTATTTTTTATCCGGTCTGACAATTTGACTCCTAGGATACTGCGCTCCATCGCTCGCTGGCAAACCCCAAGTCTGCTCTTTTGCAAAGCGGTCAATGACCAGGTCTGTGCGCCATAGGTGAGGATTGGTAAAATGCACATGTCCATGAGTTTTCTTTTGAGTGTCAGTGGCAGATCGCCTTTCATTAGATCTTTCATAGACCAATAGCCCTTCCAGGCGTTTTCAGTTCGTCTTGTTATTTCCACATCTTGTCTGCTCTGGAAGGATACTAATTGGCCTAAATATAAGTACTCATGGACATATTCAATTTCCCCATCCCCTACCTGTAACCTGCATTCTATGGCGTTGGTCATTATCTTGGTTTTGGACCTGTTCATGCAAAGACCAACTTTGAGGCTTGCCGTGTTAAGTTCGTCCAACATTGTGCCGAGCACAGTTGCTGATGTGGAAAAGAGAACTATATCGTCGGCAAATCGGAGATTATTCAATCTCTTATCACCGACGATGATCCCCTTTTCTAACCACCTAGGTGTTAGAGATTGAAAAACCTCTTCTAAAGTGGCTGTGAAAAGTTTTGGGGACAGCGGATCACCCTGTTTAACACCTCGTTGTATTTGGAAAGACTGTCCGATAGAATCTAATTTAATGGCTGCAGTGCTGTTTAGGTAAATGTGTTCTAAGAGTTGGATGTAAGTGGTTGGAATATCTTGTTTTCTAAGTGCTGCGAAAATGGCTGAGTGCTCAAGACTGTCAAAGGCTTTCGAATAATCGATGAAGGCTATGTAAAGTGGTAGGTTGTACTCCGTGTATTTCTCAATAAGCTGATTTAGTGACTGAAGATGGTCAGTGGTGGACATGCCCCTGCGAAAGCCTGCCTGTTCTGGCGGTTGGTGTTGGTCCAGGAGGCCTGATACTCGGTTCTCTATCACTTTTATAAAAGTTTTATAGATGTGTGAAATCAAGCTTATTGGTCGATAGTTAGCTATATCTGTCTTGTCACCTTTCTTGTGGAGTAGAATTATATGGGAGTGGCAGA
The DNA here is from genome assembly GCA_963082625.1 of Pasiphila rectangulata. Taxonomy (NCBI): domain Eukaryota; kingdom Metazoa; phylum Arthropoda; class Insecta; order Lepidoptera; family Geometridae; genus Pasiphila; species Pasiphila rectangulata. The sequence continues at coordinate 22,738,219 of OY720238.1, read as the reverse complement.
AGTTAGAAGGTATATTGCCAGTTTGTAAAATTGTGTTAAATAAATTTGTGAGATGAGGGATCAGTATAGGCTCTCCTATTTTTAAAGTCTCACTAGTTACACCATCGTCTCCAGGACTTTTTCCGTATTTAAGGCTGACTATTGCGCGATGTACTTCATGTCCTGTGATCCAAGGTATACTATTTGGGCATGAGTAGTTGATTGTTGACGTTAAATTGTTTTTGTTTGAATAAAGATTCTGATAGTATGTAGTGCAAACATCTAAAATTTTTCTTTTTTCTCTCTGTATTAATCCATTTATGTCCTTAATTTGAGTAATTGAAGTTTTACCAGTCTGTGTTCCTCTCATTGCTATTCTGAGAGACTTATTTTTATCTAACGCAACTCTAATCAATTCTTCATTATATTTCCTTATATCATTCCGTATTTTTCTTTTTACAGCTTTATCTTTTAATTTATATTCTGGTGTATACAATGTTAACTTCTGTCTTTCTTCTATAAGTATTTTAGTTTGATTACTCAGTTTATTAGATTTAATTTTGTCGTGTTTAATTTTTTGACTTGCGATTTTGATACTTTTTATTATGTTCGAATATTGTGTTTGGGCGTCTTCACAGTTCTTGGCATCCAAAAGAGCGAAGCTGTTTTTTAAGTCTAGACAAAACTGGTCTTGATTTCTGATGAGGATAGTTTTGTCTAATTTTCTAATCGTTTGTGTAATCATTTTTAGTCGTTGAATTTTAAAGTGGAATTTTATACTACAACGTACTGGACGATGGTCTGAGCTAAATTTTATATTATTTAATACCTCTACGTTTTTAATTATTTCCTTATTGGAAGAAAGACAAAAATCTATTTCATTTTTGGTGGTTTTGTCGGGAGAGAACCATGTCCAGCGACGATGAGGTTTTTTATAGAAGAAGCTGTTGCTTAAACTCAAACCTTGCCCAAAAGCAAAGTTTAAGAGTCGTTCTCCTCGGGGGTTTCTGATGCCTGTTCCATGTGGGCCAAGAATCATGTTATTTTCTTGGGCTAGTTTTGTGCCTATTTTGGCATTAAAATCCCCGAGTACAATAGTCCAAGTCCCTCTATTGTCATCGCATGCTTTATCCAGCAAGTCATAGAATTCCTCGACTTCATCGTCGGGTCGCGCAGATGTTGGCGCATGAACTTGAATTAATGTAAGAGCGGTTTTACTACTTATGTGGAATTTTAGAACAGCTATTCTGTCAGAGTATGAAATAAACTCCTTGATGTTAGATTTCCACCGTTTGTCTACTAAAAATCCCACACCATACTGGCCTCCGTATCCATTGTGATAAAAGATAGTTTGAGCACGTTCCAGTGTGTTTTCACCTTCTCGCCTCACCTCTGCTAAGCCTATAATGTCCCAGTTGATATATTTGAGGGCATTCTCGAGCTCTACTAACCTTTCCTCTGATCGTAGAGTTTTGACATTATAGGTTAGAATTTTGAGCTTTTCAGTGTCCATTTTCGTAGCTTGAGTCGTTTGACAGTTTAAGATCCTCGCCTGGAGATTCATCTGGCCCCTGACCATAGGGGTCGTCGGCCTACTGTCATTGGCGTTGACCCCCGGATCGCCAGGCACTTGGGGACATTGTGTATTTGTGTGGTTCATGAAGGAAGGGGGTTGGACCATAACCCACCACGCTGGTCCAATGCGGGTTGGTGGGTGGTTTCGCCAGAGCCTCGTCTGTTGGTCGGCAGGGTGTACCACGGGCCGGTGAGGTTGGCTTGAGTTCTAGAAGATGTTATTTGGAACCCCTTACACCCCGATATGACACATGTTTATTAATTTTACCAAATTTTTTTTATAAATCTGATTTATAAATTTTAAAAACCTGAATTAGCTATAAAAAATAACTGGTAAATCTTTGGAACTCGTTATGGCTTGTTTTGATTGAGGAGTCTACATTCCAAATTTTAAGAATCTACCGTGCACGGTTTCGTAGATATGGCACATGAGTGTAAAAACAACTTTGAACACCCTTGAGCTTGAATTTCCAAAATTCCCTTCTTAGTGGGCGGTTTTGCACCAAGACAAACGTACCTTGTAAATTTCAAGTCTCTATGGTCAGTGGTAGACTGTACGTTGTCTATTCCCGTTTCCGTGGGAATACGGGGATAAAATATAGCCGGTGGTCATCAGAAATAATGTAGGATTCTATAGGTGAAAGAATTTTCCAAATCGGTCCAGTAGTTTCGGAGCCTATTCAATGCATACAAACAAACAATCAAATCTTTCCTCTTTATTACCTACTCATGTAGATGTTTTGGCACTGTCAAAATAATGTTATTTCAAATAGTATTTCCAACCATCGATATAAAAGCATTTGAAAAGCATAAATGAGCCCTCATCGTACTGAGACCGCGCCGTTGTGATTCCAAACGATATGAGTGAGCTCACTCATGCGAGAAAGAGAAAGTAGTGTTTGCAAATAATGTGGGAGAAAAAGAGACAACACTATTTTTTCGGTACGCGTGGCGTGTTGCGCATTCGTCGGCAGTATTGTTGCCAGAGTTTTTGATGTAAGGGCTCATCTGTGCTTTTATATCAATGTTTTTAATAACTAGTCGGCAAAGTCAAACTAACCACCACAACGAAAACAACAGCCTTCGGAATCCAAATGTGAGAACAAAACCATCCCCAGATCTGTTTTTTCTGTGATAAATTAAACATATTGTTCCAAAATATGCAAAGTATGTGCAATAAGAAACACCTGATAGAAGCAGCTACAGAACAGGAAAAAGATATTCATGTTTTATGCTTCTCAGAAACCTGGATTACAACATCTAAAATAGACTTGCTCCATATAGAAGGATATAGATTAGCATCATGTTTTTGCCGATCAAAACATGAAGGCGGCGGGGTGTGCATCTTGCTTCAAAACCACATAGAATACATAGAACTAAATGATGTTACTAGTTTAACAATAGAATATATTATAGAATTAAGTGCTATAGAAATACCAAAGTTAGATGTTATATTGATTAATTTATATTGGCCAAATAGTAGTAGAATGCCTGATGTATTTTACGAAACTTTGAAAAAACTCTTACATCTCTTACAACTCAAATATAATAAAAAAAACGTTATCATTGGAGGAGACTTTAATGTTAACGTTCTTGACTTAACATCGTCTACATCACTCCTAGATCTAATGCAAAGTTTTAACTTCTACCAACATGTAACAAAACCAACACGTATAGCAATCATAAAAAAGACCAATCAAATAAAATCATCCTGCTTAGACCTTATTTTCACCAACTTTCAAAACAAAGATTTTAAGGTATACACAAAAGAATACGGCTTCAGTGACCACAAAGGAGTTCACTTAAACCTACCAATAAACAATCAAAGAATAAGAACAGTTTGGAACATGGAAAAAAGAATTTTTAATATAAAAAATGTCACGGCATTCGTATCTGACTTGCAGAGTATAGATTTTAGCAAGATTATTTCAGATGATAAAAATGTAACCCAAAACTATAACTCATTTAGCAACACCCTATACGACCTATTAAATAAATGCATACCCAAAACAATAGTAAAATTAAAAAATAAAAGCAAAAAGACTTGGCTGACAACAGGTATTAAAACATCATGTAAACTAAAAAGATCTTTAAAAATACTTGTGTCACAAATAAATAACCCAATACTAGATAAACATTATAAAAATTACGAAAAAGTGTTGAAAAAAACTGTTAAAACCTCTAAAAAATTACAAAATATAAAAAGAATGAAAAATACAGACAACACAGTAAAAACTATGTGGCAAATAGTTAAAGAAGAAACAAATAAATTACCAACAAAAAATAAAAATAATATAACAATCAAAAGAAATAAAACATTAACGGAAGATCCTTTTGAAATTGCTAATTTATTTAATGATTTCTTCTCATCAGTGGGAGAAAATGGAAATATACCTTCAAGAACCAACTTACCATTAACTACAATAGAAAACTCAATGTTCCTACAGCCAATTACCATCAATGAAACATTAAAAATCATAAAAAAATTAAAAAACAAACGAAGTTTTGGGCATGATGAGCTCCCGCCAATATTGATAAAAAAGTGCGCCGAAGAACTTGCACCCCCGTTGACGTTTTTAATCCAACAATCATTTTCAGAAGGTGTTGTCCCAGACCCTCTTAAAATGGCAATAATCAAACCACTCCACAAAAAAGATAGTAAACATGACCTCAATAATTATCGCCCCATAGCCCTTTTGCCAACATTTTCAAAAATTTTTGAAGGTGCTATATCCAGTCGCCTCTATTCATATTGTGAGAAATTCAAAATATTCAGCGAAGCTCAAAACGGCTTCAGAAAAAATAAATCTACATCTCTAGCAGTGTATAATTATATAAATGAAATCTTAAATATAATAAATAATAAAAAATATGCCATTGGTATACTATTGGATATAAGCAAGGCTTATGATAGAGTCCCATACGATATACTGTTAAAAAAGCTTCAAGGTATAGGAGTTAGGGGCCAAGTCCATAGCTGGTTTATTTCATATTTAAAAAATAGAACACAATATGTAGAGGTTGAACACTATAATCATTGCACAGGAAAAATTAATTTAGTTAAATCACGAAATATCATAGTTAAACAATCAATACCACAAGGCAGCGTTCTAGGGTGTATCTTGTTCCTTATTTATATAAATGACCTGCCCAAAATCTTGAATGAACACTGTACCCTTTTCGCAGATGACATATCGATAGTATTACCTAGCAAAAGTGGATCTAACCTTCATGAACACTTAGATTCCATATTTAATAAAATAACAGACTGGCTCGGGCACCACAATTTACTATTAAACTTCAATAAAACTAAATTAATACAGTTCCACCCTTATCAAAAAACACCACTTCAAATTCAATACAACTTTCAAAATACTCCGATAGAAGTTGTTAATACATATCCTCTTCTAGGAATACACATAGATTCTAACATAAATTGGAAAACCCACATACAAAAAATTGCTTCAAAATTATCCAGGTTCACCTATGCGCTTTATCAACTTAAAAAGACTACAAACATAAAAATTGCCACCTGTGCCTACTATGCATATGCCCATGCTTGGCTGCAGTATGGCATAACTATCTGGGGAAATAGTACTGACGCCTCAAAACTCTTCACGCTTCAAAAACGATGTATAAGAATTATTTACAATTTAGACACAACAGAAAGCTGCAAACCTTACTTTCAAAAGGAAAATATTCTTACTCTAACATGTATTTATATTATAGAAATTAGCGTATTTGTTAAAAAACACATTCACCTCTTTCATGAATATTCACGTCCACAGAATCTTAGACCACACAAAAAACTAGTCACTTCCTTCTCAAAGCTCCAAATCTTTCACTCCGGTACACATGCCATGGCAACAAAAATTTATAATAATATTCCTGAAAATATTCGAAATGAAAGCCAGGTTCACACATTTAAAAATAAACTTAGGAAATATTTAATAACACAAAGTTTCTATACCTTGCAAGAGTTTTTTGATATGAACCCATTGAGTTACATAAAATGGAGGTACCTTTTATAAAAATGTAACAAAAAAAAAAAAAAGATTAGGACCTATGTAATTATTGTACTAATAATTAACAAAGCTATTAAGTATGTTAATTTATCTTGATGTTATAATTTGATATAATTTAGAATAAGTACATTTTTACAATACCTAACTTTATGTAAAGTTGTTTTAAATTAGTTAAGTACGAAAATTTTTATGTTACCTACAAACACCTAAATTGTAGTGCCCTTACTGGGCTCATGTTTGGACTAAAAGCTAAATTATAAGACCTTAATGTACACATGAACGCAATAAATGATTTGAATTTGAATTTCCAACTAGCTATCCCGGAAAATTTGTACCGTCTCAACTATTTCTACAAAATATGTACTCTACGACTACTTCTCTACCACTACTACTACTGTTACTACTTCCCTACCACGACTACTACTACTTCTCTACCACGACTGCTACTACTCTTGCGTTGAGTCCATGGCAAGTTCGCGGCGGACATTTTATAACTTGAAAAAAAAGTATTCTGAAGCAAACAAATTCAATTATGCGCTTTATTCAATTTAAATGTGTTTTGGTTTTCTTTTGTAAATTGACATTTCAAAGTATATGTACCGCCAAGTAAGTCTAGCGCTGGACGATACGTGGAGAGGATAGCTGCGCATGGGTACTGTCACGCACGCAATACAATTATGACTTATGAATTATTGGCTAAATAACGTTGATGACATTATTTTAATTTAATGTCAAATAGTAAGTCTAGCGCTGAACGAAACGTGGAGGATAGCTGCGCATGAGTACTGTCGCGCACGCAAATAATATTCTATAAGTACTTGTAGGTTTATGGGTAGTAGAAAAATGAAAACATGGAATTTGTAAATTTTTATTTTAGATTTAAGTCTAGGCTGAATCAGAAAAAGGTGTCTAGACAGGGTCTTTTGCTTATTGAGGGCCCGGACTGCTTCGTTCGTCGGCACTCAGCAGCGTCATCTTCATCAAACTCACCCAGGCTATCCTCTGAACTATCTCCACCAACGCAAATAATGAATTCTTCTGTTATCAAATCCACGACATGGTCTCTTTGCATATTGCTATTCTATATCCATCACCATCAGTAAAACTTTTTCCTGAATTACCAGCTCTTTAGTAACACTCAATTTCACATTTTTGCTTAGGACTACACACACACACACACGCACACGCGACTGTTAATGGAAGTGCGGAAAAAACAGAGCGATAATAAGTGCGGGTTTTTCGTCCTTAGCAGAAAGAAGTCCCTCGTCTGCGGAGGCCAAACGAGCATAATTTTTGGCAACGCGAGTCGTGTATTTTAAATTGCGCAAATTACTACGTATAACTGGAATGACTGAATTTGCGTCTCTGTGTGGCTGTGGCACAAACGGGACTTTTGTACGAAAACGAATACAGCGTAATTCTTGGACTCAGCTCAAAAAAGCTTGTCCGACCACAGCCCTAACGTTTAGATTTGGCTGAAAATCGCAACAATAAAACAATTTATGAACATTTAGGTAGGTACCCAATACTTGAGGAATTACGTCTGTGTAACGTGATCGTGCTGTGGGGGCAGTATAATGTAACTCCTTTTCTCATGCCCGTGGATTCGTGGATGCAGTAAGAGCTTGCTAAGGGATACCTCCGGAAGAAAGGCAGCAGCGTCTTTCCGTGTCTCAACATCCTGTACTGCGCCGCCAACCCGACTGCCAAGCGTGGCGAGTATGCCAACAGCCAATTTGAAATCCATGAGTGAGGCACATGTCCAGCAGAGGACGTCCTGCGGCTGAGATGATGATGACGAACGTTGCCGTGGCCTAAAGCCCGTATTACATTACACGGTATTCAGGGACCCTTACCCTAACTAAGAGTGGTGTAACATGAGTTAGAGCGTAAGGGACCCTAACTAGGGCGACCGGTCGGACCCGGCAAGTCTTGCTCCCTAATCGCCCTAACTACCGGGCCCTGAATACCGTGTAGTGTAATACAGCTACCTTGCCGCGGTCGCGCTAGTTAGGGTCCCTTACGCTCTAACTCTTATTACACCACTCTTAGTTAGGGTAAGGGTCCCTGAATACCGTGTAATGTAATACAGGCTTTAACACCGCAACACGATACCTTCATAGGTAGTTATTATCTTAGTGAACAGAATAAAACAAAGATGAATGATTTTATTAACATTTATTGAATAAATAATACAAAAATGGTTCACATTGCAATTTTAAGAATTTTAAACAAAAGTATAAGTGTAAGTAGTATAAGTTTTAACATAAAACCTGAGCAAAGAACACCTACAGACGCTATACACATGTAATATTACACTATATTTCCAAAACTATTACATTTATGTCGAAAAATATGTTGCTACTCATTACAGTAACATACGATACATTTCACAATAAATACATCAATGGAATTTTATATTTAACATTTAGAATGATTGACAAAATACATTAAAATTGATATAATAGGATGTAAATGCTCAGCAAAATGCGGCCAGAGATGGACAAAATGCTATACAACAATATGTCTCATCACACCGAATAGCCCAGGGGGGCAATTCTCGTGAATCGGTCCAAGTGATAAACACGATTCACGAGAATGTTTCCCCTGGTCTAATTTGATATCGGCCACTAGTACAGACCATGATTCATTATAATAAAACTAATCAACAATTTTCTAATCCACGACTCATTGCCACTGCAGTAGGTTGCCTAGCGGGATCAAGTAGAACACTATCACAGAAACGTACTGTTACAGCTGTCTCGGAAGTAATAAATCACAAGTTCTATACACACTCTCATCAAAGATTGAAATGGTTAGATACGCTCTTACCGTAATGAGACCGCACCGTGTTGTTTCCACACGAAATTAGTGAGCTCATTCATTTGGAATCAGTGTACCTCTTAGCACAGTGTTAGCCGGACGACGGTGTGTGTTATTTTTATCACTAAAGCTCGTGCAACATGATTGCACAATAAATGGTGACAATAACAGTTTGGTTTATTGGCAAAGCCAGTGTGCGTGCGTCGGCATTATTGTTAACACACACATAATAAAGACAATGCCGCAGTTTTTGGTGTCACGGCATATCTAACGATTCAAATCTGGGACTCTTGAGAAGTCTTACCGAGAAACAATTTAAAACGCCATAACCATAAAACTAATTTGAACGGTCGGAAACGCACCAGAAGTGTTCAAGTCTACATTGCTCTGGATTCTCGGCGAGTGTGTATAGTACTTATTGCAGCGGTGGCAATGTTTCACTAATAAACATAAAAGGAAAAACCATTTGGCTAAAGATAATGCAGTGATCTCCATCACCAAACGCAGCCCTTTCTTCAATTGATTAACAACTAAAAACGCTAATATTATTGCAAAAATTATTATTAATTGGCAAACTCTAACCCCGATACTCTCTAAGTACTAAACGTTAACTTATCCTAGACCTAGAGTTTGCGTATGTTCCGTAATAGTTACACGTTGTCTTTTGGCGTTTGGAACGAGCGCGCGGACATGGCGCAGAGTTAGGCTTGTCCACTCCGTCAAAGTAACCCGCAGGCTGAACCGTATTTCGCGACCGGTTGGCATACAAAAATTACTAGAATGAACTAAGAAATAAAAAAAACTATAATTCCTTGTTAATAGAAAATTGATATCTGACAGCAATGATCGGAGATTTCCACCTGTTGCCAACCTGTCGCGAGATACGCAATAGGCCTGCCGTATGCCATTCACGCGAAGCACACACAACATTCAAAGTCAGATCTAATTCACACGATAATCTCATCTTGAATATAATTTTGCATGTAAAATTTACAACAGAACAGCCATTCACGGTAATGTATTACGGTAATACAGACTACATTTAGAGACGAAAATTAATAAATATGTACAAGACTTATCAAAAAATGTATAACCGGAACCGATCAAAGGTACGATTTTATTATGACTACTTGAAACCGGCGCGGAACGACGCGCCTGCGCTCAACCAATCAAATGCGCACCTGCGATGCCACGCCCACCGAGGCCGCGGCGGGCGCGGGTGGCTCTCTGTCTATCATACTAATCTCTGTGGGGAAATGTTTATGGAAGCAACGAGGTCGTCTGCGGAAGTTTATTTGCAAACACAACATTCTTGGTATACCCAAAAGAGCTAACGGATAATATACCACAATAAAATAATAGCAAAAGCATAATCAGCCTCAAATCTATATCTATACTAATATTATAAAGATTTGTATTTTGTATGTTTGTAACGGATAAACTCAAAAACTCCTAGACCGAATTTAAAATTCTTGCACCATTAAAATGCTACATTATCCCTGAGCAACATAGGCTACATTATAATCCTCTTATTCCCGAGGGTACGGGAACTACGCGGGTGAAACCGCGGAGTGCGGCTAGTAACAGATAAACAAGAGAACTATTGCCCCACACCCGCACTATTAACTAAAGTGAACTTTCGTAGGTGGCAGGCGACGCGCTCAGGAGGCGTACATGCGTTTGATGTCTTCCTTGTAGCGCTCCTGGATGTCTTTCCGCTTGATCTTGAAGGCGGCCGTCACCAGCCCCATGTCGGGCGACCACACCTCCGTGCACAGCTTCACGGCCGCCGGCACCTCGAACCTCTCCAGGCCGCCTGAAACAACCGCACCATAACACCATTAGTAATATGTCTAAGATACCTGTGGAAACTTGAAACAAAACTCAATAGTACAGCCTAAATCGATGTGCGCAAAAGGTAAATAAACAGCAAAACTGAAAATTTGCTTACTTAGCATCGATTTTTTGACAGAATTTATTACAATTTACAACAACAATGCACAATAAATAAACATTCTTTACAAACTATCAACAATGTGATTATTTTAAGGTTACTTACTGGCCGTTTGTTTCGTGTTCACATCGAAATTGGCTAAAGTATGGATAATAAGATACATACACTCTTGGCGATTGGTTACAATCGGCCGATGACTCGCTGGGCATAAGAACATAAGCAACTCTGTCAATCTCTGGGGATGTGGCTCTACCAGAGGGCACAGTTCTTAGACTTACATTTCTTAGCATGATCAGCCAGCTCTTTGACTATAGCCTTTTTTACTGCAGAGCTCTGTGAAAAAGCCAGCTGATCCGCTAACCATATCAGTCTCTGCCGGTGAGGCACCACCAGAGTCACAGTGTAGCTCTAAGATACTTACATTTCTTAGCATGACCGGCCAGCTCTTTGACCACAGCCTTCTCCACTGTCTCACTCTTGCAGAGCTCTGTGAAAAAGCCAACCAATCTGCTAACCATGTCCAGTCTCTGCAGGTGTGGCACCACCAGAGCGACCATGTTGTATAGTGATACTTACATTTCTTAGCATGATCGGCCAGCTCCTTGACCACAGCCTTCTCCACCGTCTCGTTCTTGCAGAGCGCCGCGAAGTCCGCCTCCCGCACGGCCAGGCGCGCCGCCAGCTCGGCCAGGCGCTGCGGGTGCGGCACCACCAGCGCCACGGTGTAGTTCTTGGAGCTGTCTCCGTACACGCAGATGTTCTCGACGATGGGGCAGGTCTTCAGCTCGGCCTCCACCTTGCCGAGGGACACGTACTCGCCGGCTTGGAGTTTCACAAGGTCCTTCTTGCGGTCTGGAATTTAACGATGAGCGTGTGAGGAAGCTTGCGAACATTGAATAAATAGGAATAGATTGAGCGTTTCTAGACTTATTAAACATTTAAGCCAATCGAGAAATTTAAGTACATAGGGTTGCGCCGTGCGCAAACGCAAACTAATTAATTAGCGAAAGTTCGAGAAAAGACCGGTGTTTTTGTAAACACATTCGAAAGAGTTCGAATGTCACTTCTATTTTTAGAACATAAACAGGTGAAGTTTCTAGAACATGAACAACCGCGCTATTGTTTTGGAAACCCGGTCTGGTTTCCAAAACAATAGCGCGGTTGTAAACAAAGTTGTTTATCTGTTAATCTATTGTTTGTGAATCTAGATACTAGTTTGCGGACAGTCTTTATTTGGCTACAAAAGTGAACAGTGCGATATATCCGAGCGACTTCAAAGGGCTATAGTGTTAACTAGTGATTTGTGAACGAGTGTTATAGTGGTGATCAGGGTTCTGTGAAGAAGTGTTCTAGTGTGAATCTGCTGTTAGATTTTTATTGGTGTACATAATAACACCCCGAGCCCCCAGCTCGTAACAACAGCAACAGAGATGGGAACAGACTAATTTATTGACCTCTGTACTATACTGCCAAAAACGATTATAAAATCTCGATCTCGATTGATGTATCTATTACACATGAAAGAAAGGTACGTATGATCTTGATAAGGAGCCCCCTCAGAGACCTCTTGCTATCTATCTATCTAATCAGCCGGTAGCACCACTGCTAAGTAAAGGCCTCTTATACGCCACTCCTGGCGGTCTTGTGCCAGCCGGATTCACTG